>CM057233.1:54202062-55452062 GCA_029891385.1 Erythroxylum novogranatense | reverse complement strand
TAAGCACTTGCTTGCTATCCTTCTTTATAGCTTGCTTTGTTGTCTTGAGCAGATTGATCAACTCAGGGATTGTCGTGGATATTTGGTTCATCCGATAGTTTAACACAAACTGTGAATAACTATCAGACAATCCAACTAGAATTAAGTCAACACTTAATTCATAATCCATAACAAAACCAAAGACAGCCAATCTCTCAATATACCCGTTCATCTTCAGTGCATACTGCACTGCAGATGAACCTGGAGTCATCTTAGTAGTGAAGAGTAACCTCGAGGTCTCGAACCTTTCAGATCGAGCTTGCTCATCAAACAACTCTCTAAGATGAAACACTATAGTATGAGCATCCATAGAGTCATGCTGCTTCTACAGCTCTGGTGACATTGAGGCGAGCATAATGCAGGTAGCCATGTCACTGTCTTTAAGATGCTTACGATATGCTTTCTGATCCTCATCAGAAACATCAGCAGCAGGTGGATCAGGAAGTGGAACATCTAGGACATATCCCAGTTCCTTAGACCTGAGAACAATTCTCAGATTTCTCAGCCAATCTAGAAATTTTGGTCCAGTTAATTTGTTCGAATCCATAAGTGAGCGCAAATTCACACTTGAAGTCATGTTCATTAACCTAAAGGGAAAGAGAGAAAGAATGTTAGAATAGAATTACATGCATGAACATAAGGACTTGCATGACATGCATATGGCTCCCACTAGTTTCAAAGAATCCATAACCCTCAGTACGAATCCAAGAAACATTATGACAAAATGTCCAAGTGGGTCGATATCCGACATTGCTAAGGATAACCTTGGGTTTACCTAACAAGCCACCTTAGGTCAATCGGTAGGTATCGATCATACCAATTGCATCATAGTTATCCGACATTACTAAAATGACCTTGGGTTTACCCAACAAGCCACCTTAGATCTATCGGCAGGTATCGGTCATACCACTTGATTCATAGATGCAACTATGAACTAGTGCTATCAACTCGTGATGTATGCACACACATTGGGTTATCAACTCTTGATGGGCGTACATCTGATGTACACTACCCAATTTCGCCTCCGTCCACGTTGACCTTGATTTTACTCAACAAATCAACGCTTCTAGTGAAAACCGACCCATTAATCTGAAAATCTTATTTTCATGGTTCGAACATATCCGTATAGAGTTCGCTTGGGTTTACCCAACAATCCAACTCTATAAGAACTCTGGTTCTCCCCATATTAATGGAAGGCGTTAGTTTTCATATGATGTGTGAGGGATTTCAAGCTCAGGTCTCATCATCTTCTTCTCCAAGCTACAGGATTATAGTCACCATGACTATATGAAATGAGTTAGGGTATTTCATCAATCACATTGAGTCTATACCTAAAATCATCCATCATCCCACCTCAGCATGTTGTTGTAGTTGACTGGTGCATGTGCCAGTCGACTGGAACTTGTGCTAGTCGACTACTATAGGTTATCAGGCGTTCCGATGGATGGTACATGTTCGATGATCGATGGATCTTGTGCACTTTCGGTGATGGTGCATGTTCAATCATTGGAATGGATGTGCCAATGATCGTGATACATGTGCCGGTCATTGCTTTTGGCCTGTTATCTAATCGGCTAATTTCTCAATCCGTGTAGTTCAAATTCACAATACCAAGTGTAATATCCTTTATTATGATGTACCAATGAAACACTTTCATTGTACCATGCTTACCATATATAGTCAAACTATACATGAAACTTGAAATTGATGAATACACTTTTATTCATTTAGATTTCCAAATAATTTGAGAATATCAAACTATCACCCTAAGTATCTCTAGGTAGTCTAAATTTTATCAAGATTACTTTGGCACTGGTCACAAAATTGTGATGGCCAAAACAATCAAGATAAGGGAATATACTAACGAGACGCTAATGAGACACATTTGACATCCTAAATTGTTTGGAAACCCGATTTCAAGAAATTCATTTTGGAAAGCATACAACATCAATATAACACATTTTTAATCACATTAAAAATGATCCAAGGCATTGGAATTGAGAAATACACAATTTATCATTCCAAACAAAACAGCTCCAGCAACTTTCTCAAAACTGCCAAGCTTTGTCTTTTTCTTAAAAAACTCATTGAAACAATTTCAATAAATTCTGAGAAAATTACAGAGGTTACAACATGTTCCCAACATGCTCCATGAATGTTTTCAGGATTTATTTCCCAAAAAACTCATCCAACCTCAGCAACAAAGCCAATGTAGAATCTGTGTTCCTCAACACAGTTATTCCCAGTAGCACACAATAAATTCTCAAATAAATAGTAAATCATCTCAAAAATATTTTTCCATTCTCATAGACATTCATAAACATCTTAGAGACATTTCAGTGAAAGAAAATGCAAAAAAAAAATTCTACAATTTATTCTCGAATTTATAAGCATGCATGTTCATTGAATGTCCACAAAGACAGCAACCAAAACATTAGGGAATAAATTAGCAAAACCATATCAAATCACATTGATAAATTCCAAGCTTCCACAGACATATGCAACAACATCTTGTGAACATATCTGGGTAAGAAAATTTCGAAAACAATATTTCTACACTGAATTCGAAATTCACACAATCAACATGCATCATCGTCACAAGCAATAGGCGACTCCGACCTAGTCATGATTTCTTTGTTATATACGACACAAGTGGCTCTGATACTACTGTAGGAAAATCCCGGTGTGAGCATCACATGCCCACGATGCGAAAAACAAAAAATTTTGTTCCGGGACCTTCCCGAAATCCAGGATCCATGTGTCTATACAACAAACTTAAACCATAACGGCCAAAGGAGACCGTTTCTAACGATATCCACGCAAAGATCGGAAAACCTAACCAGGACAAACCCTTTGACCCGGGAATAGCTAGAATAAGGAGAAGACTGCTAGATCTTACCTTATTCTTGGAGAGCTTGAATCAACGATGAAGAGGAGATGAAAAAGCCTTGAAGGAGAGAGGAAGCTCGTTGATGAAGAAGAGAATAACTTAGGATTTTCTAAAAAATCCTATCTCATTTTTCTCATCCTTTCAAAACCAACGATGATGACTCTTCTTCATATTTCATTTTTGTCTTCTAGTCATTAAGTACAACTAATGACAAAGCATAAGGAGAAGCTTCTTCTCCCTTTCCACGTTACCTTTATATATATATATATAAAAAAAAAGTTAAAATGCTAAGGCCTCTCCTCCTTCATCCACGTATAACACACACACACACACACACACACACACACATAGATATATATATATATGTAAATTAATCAATTATATATATATATAAATAAATGCTGAAGTGGTCCAGTTATACTGGGGTCGGTCCTACCGGGTCCCGATATGGGAAAAACTCCCGGAGACCTATCTCAGCAATATCGATGTCGCGATCTCATCGGGACATATCTCGATCTCATCGGGATCCATTTAGTCCGATTGCTCTCCATATATTGGATCTCTATCCAAAACTATTTTACAAATTCTCGAGACACTCGATGCGTGTGACCCATTAGGTTCCGGTTATGTTGGCTACTTAGATTAACACTTAATGCGAGCAAGTCATGAGCGGTATCTAGCAACACATCATGACCCCAATTTAGGAAAGTAATTGGTTTGTGAATAAACTTATACTCATCATGAACCATATTACGAACCTTTCCATAGACAATTACCGTGCAATTCATCCTTTCACGATGCTATACCCCACTTGGTTATGAGTATGGGCAAAGTGTCGACTCTTACTAGATCGACTACGTCAAATCTAGTCCAGTGATATCAGTTCTTGTCACGGGACTCATTACTTTATATGTCATGAAGACACTCTTCATGATATATATACTCGGCGAGAGATTTCCAAGTAATGACCGACGACAAGAGGCCATGGGTATCATCTTACGCTATCATAAAAGTGGTGAATCCTTTATTGGCTACTCAATTACCTTGAATACCTCAGTGTACCCAAGCACCACCTATGAAGCGACCTCTCGTAAGGCAACAAGGAATGGAGTCAAAGCACGAATCGGTATCCAAGATATCCTTGAGTACCTCGAGTCTAAGGATACTTGCACCATTCTATGATGAGATTATCCGACATTAGAATAGGACATCCATGTGATGATCTCATGGCAGGTCATCAATGTACTTACTACCTCTAGTAAGCATCCACATCTCGACCCTAAATATCTCATATTTACGGTTTACGAGATCCTTTGCTTGATCAAATTAAGGAGCTTGAGATGTGCTAGTCTCTCGGATTCTGATGTCCGATCTCGGTAATCCTATGACTAAGGATAATTTAGATCTTGACATAATTGCACATGATAGGAATCTCAATAGTATGATCACATCACAATTTCCTTCATGCTATGTCATATATCATGGACTTCATTAATTTGCTTATTGATCAATATTAGTTCATAAATAATGAACAGCAACGTAATGAAATATGCCTTTCTTTATTTATTCATAAAGACTGTACACAAATTTATACAAAATGCGTTAAAGGCGATTGCCTTCAGGGCACTACTCTAACAATAGGGAGGATTAGAATTTAATCTCTTTAGACAATTTGCATCTCTATTTCTTTAGGTTAATGTAAAACAATAATCATCCCATTCTAAGCTCTACAGATCAAGCTATAAGCAAAATATTGAAGTATGTTCAGTAAACTAGTTAATACTTTTCCAACAAATTCCCTCACATTGATTCAATCAATCTTGCCCAATCCAATTCATAAGGCTACCAATTTTTATGAAGAGGTAGAAACATGTGTTAGGAATCTATGTGTTTAAGTCTTATGTCATTTGGAGGTCGGATGACAAAGTTATGGCTAAAAGAAGTAAAGGTGTTTAGGGTGACTTCCAAGATGCCAGCGAAGTCACCGTCATGCATAAGCGCGTGGGTTACTTCCAACATACCCAGCAAAATCACCGTCGTGCATAAGCACAAAGGTGACTTCCAATATACCCAACTTTTTCAAGAGTCATTTTTTTTTCCAGAAACTCAACTACGGATTTGCATCTTCTTCCTCTCTTCCTTTTCAACTCATCAGAACTCAAACAAATCAACTCTATATTAAAACATTACAAACGGATGCATGCCATGAAATCATGTTCCACTTTCTCTCTTTACTGTATTTTCATTCTTACTAAATTTTTTTCATTTTCTACATTTTCTTTTCAAATGACACAACACGCAATAATCTTATATTCAATTCTAGATACTCTTACTACTATCTTTATATACTCATGACCTCAAATCCTCACCTAAGTCATTCAGTGAATTTCATTCACTGAGGCTACACTACATAAACTTCTTATGCATGTATATATTTCCAACATAAAATGTCATCCAACTTATGTATGAATCCATTTCCAACACTAACACATCATCATAATCATTCACGGAACTTAGAGAGTTAGAAATATCCCTTACTTGATTTTTCTACAAATTCTTCGATAATGAAGGTGAAGAATAAGGCTCGATGAATGGTTGAAGAAGCAACAAAATCCTAGCTGGACTGAATTTTTTGTTTACAAAGATTAACACTAACTTAAAAATCAACGACAATAATCGGTGATGAAGATTTGGTGATTTTCAAAGAACACTAACATAATCTGAAGAACAATAAGGCTCCAGTGATTTTTTTCCCTCTAACATAAGTACTCATATGTGTTATTACCACATATATTGTTACCAAATTGAGACGTGGCTCGAAGCATCTGAGCCATTTGTCCTTCATATATAAGTGCTACATGTCAATATGCCATTTTTCTAATTTTCTTAATATCTCCAAATTTCCATAAAATTTTCTAAAATTTCCAAAATTTCCAAAATAACACCAATATTTCCCAAATGAGTTTTCCACAATTTAATTGCATTTATAAATCCAATTTTTTTACCCAAAAAATGTCATGAATACATATACAATAATTTGTATATGTCAAAATTCATAAGCACATAACAAAAAAATACTCAATTATGCCACGCATGAAATTGCACCGAAATTCCTCAATATTCTAACCCCTAACACGGGGTGTTATAATTCTTCCCTCCTTAAGAAAAGTTCATCCTCAAAATTCATACCTGATCTAAATAGTTGCAGATATTGAGCTTTCATGGTTTCTTTGGGCTCCCATGTTGCTTCCTTAAGTCCACGGTATTGCTAGAGTACCTTTACTAAAGGTATTCATTTATTCCTAAGTTGCCTGACTTTTTGGGCTAAGATAGAATCTGGCCCTTCTTCATACAACAAATATAGTTGTATATGAATTTCTTGCACTAGAATTTTATTTGTCACATTAGACCGATATATCCTTAGAATAGAAATATGGAACACATAATGTAGCTTGGCCAATTCTTCAGGAAGAACCAATTAATAAGCCACTAGTCCAACTCTTTTAAGTTTACCCTTCTTATCAAATCGAAGTACATTCTTCCACAGTGACACTTTCAAGAACACCTTATCGCCTACTTGATACTCAATATCTCTCTTTTTTAGGTCAGTATAAGACGTCTACCTATCACTGGCAGTTTTCAACCTTTGTTGAATAATCTGAATCCTTTCTTCAGTATCTTTCACAATTTTAGGTCCATTCATCTCGCTTTCACTTAACTCAGTTTAACATACCGAGGTTCTACACTTTCTACCATACAACGATTCATAAGGCGCCATTCCAATGATGATCTAATAATTATTATTGTAAGCAAGCTCAATCAGAGCTAAATACTTATCCCAACTTTCTGGAAACTCAACCACACAAACTCGAAGCATATCTTCCAATGTCTATCTAACCCGTTCAGACTATCCATCTGTCTAGGGATGGAAAGCAGTACTAAACTTAACTTGAGATCCAAAACCTTTTGTAGGCTTTTCCAAAATCTCTAAGTAAATCGAGGATCACGATCTGAATGATAGACAATGGTACTCCATGCAGTCTCACTATCTCATTCACATACAAATCTGCAATCCTATCGAAAGAATAGTCAGGACGAACAGGCATAAAATGAGCAGATTTGGTAAACTTATCCATAATTATCCATACAACATCATGTTTTCTTTGAGTCGGAGGGAGTTAAGTAACAAGTACATGGTAATGCTATCCTATTCCCATTAAGGAATAGAAATAGGATGTTACAAACTAGATGGGAACTGATGCTCAACTTTAACTTGCTGACTCCTCAAGCATTTAGCTACATAATCCACAATATCTCGTTTCATACTTATCTACCAGTAATGTTGCTTCAAATCCTAATAAATCTTGTTTCCACCAGGATGCACAGTAAATACTATATTATGAGCCTCAAACAATAGCTTTTTCTTCAATTCATCGTTAGCTGGAACACACAACCGATCTTTATAATACAGTTCACCATCTCCTTATATAGAAAAATCAGGTTGCCTACCATCTTGAATAGCCAAGAAAAGTAGTAACTTATCAAAAAACTCCTGTCTCAAGATTGGCCTTGTTTTTAATTGAGCTATTAAAGCTCCTTCATATGTAAGTTCCTATTCACCCTACTTAATTGATAATGCTGAAATTGTCTTCCGACTTAAGGCATCAGTCATAACATTAGCCTTGTCTGGATGATAATCCACAATACAATCATAGTCCTTAAACAATTCAAACCAATGTCGTTGTCTTAGATTGAGTTCCTTCTGAGTAAGCAAATATTTTAGACTTTTATAATTTGTGAAAATTCTACATCTTTCCCCATACACATAATGCTGTCAAATTTTTAGGACAAACACTACTGCTGCAAGTTCCAGATCATGTGTCAGATAGTTCTATTCATATGATTTTAGTTGCCTAGAGGTATAAGAAACTACTTGTCATTCCTGCATCAAAACACAACCCAAACCATTTCTCGATGCATTAGTATACATAACATTCTCCTTATCAGAAGTAGGTTGAACCAATACAAGAGCTTCAGTAAGCATACTTTTTAATTGATCAAAACTATTATGACATTTATCATACCATTCATTCTTCACTCCTTTCTGTTACAATTTAGTTAAGGGGGATGTTATCACCAAAAACTCCTTCACAAACTGATGGTAATAAACAACTAGACCCTAAAAAATTCTCACTTCTGTCATATTCCATAGTGGCTTCTAATTAACAATCACTTTTTATCTTACTCAAATCAACTTTAATTCATTCAGAAGAAATGACATGCCCTAGAAATGATATCTCTTAAAGCCAGAATTCACATTTACTTAGCTTAGCATACAACTGTTTTTCCTATAAAGTCTGTAACACAATTTGGAGGTGCTTAGTATGGTCATATTTATTCTTAGAATAGACCAAGATATGATCAATAAACACCACTACAAATTGATGCAAATATGGCCTAAATACTCTATTCATTATATCCATAAATGTCATTGGAGCATTAGTTAACCCGCATGGCATTACTAGGAATTCATAATGTCTATAATAGATCTTAAACGTAGTTTTGGTATATCCACATCCTTTACCTGAAGTTGATAGTATCTTGATCGTAGATCGATCTTTGAAAACAATCCTGTATTTTTCAACTGATCAAATAGGTCTTCAATTCTTAGCAACGGATACTGGTTCTTATATGTGAGTCTATTCAATTGCCCAAAATTAATCGACATCTATAGTGTACCATCCTTCTTCTTAACAAATAGGGATGGTGCTCCCCACGGTGATACACTGGGTTGAATAAACCCTTTATCTAGAAGCTCCTATAACTGCACCTTCAACTCATTTAATTCACCAGGAGCCATCCTGTACAGTGCTTTGGTATAGGAACAATGCCAGGCATCACTTCAATAGATAACTCCATATCTCTTTTGTGAGAGAGTCCAGGCAATTCCTCTGGAAACTCATTCACCACAGGAATATCTAGCAATTTACCACCCTCCTTAGAATCAAACACAATTATTCAGAATTCATAACGTCTATAACGGGTCCTGAATGCAGTTTTTGGTATATCTACATCCTTTACCCAAAGTTGATAGTATCTTAATCGTAGATCGATCTTTGAAAACACTCCTTTATTTTTCAACTGATCAAATAGATCTTCAATTCTTGGCAATGGATACTTGTTCTTATATGTGACTCTATTCAATTGCCTATAATCAATCCACATTTGCAGTGTACCATCCTTCTTCTTAATAAATAGGACTGGTGCTCCCCATGGTGATGCACTGAGTTGAATAAACCCTTTATTCAGAAGCTCCTGTAACTGCACCTTTAACTCATTTAATTCACTAGGAGCCATTCTGTACAGTGCTCTGGTATAGGAGCAATGCCAGGCATCACTTCAATAGATAATTGCATATCTCTTTTAGGAGGGAGTCTAGGCAATTCCTTCGGAAACATATCTAGAAACTCATTCATCACAGGAATATCTAGCAATTTACCACCCTGCTTCTTAGAATCAAACACAAAAGCTAGATAAACTTCACATCCCTTCCTGAGGAGTTTTCAGGCTTGCATAGCAGATACCACACTAGTTAAGGAACTACTGTAGACACCATGCAATACTATTGTAGGCTAATTTGGCTTCCTAAGCATAAATGTTTCTGTACCACAATCTACTACTTCCTAGTGTTTGGACAACCAATCCATACCCAAATTCATGAAAAGGTAATCTAATCAGATCTGCTACATACTTGTTTCCTTGGATCAGAATAGGGTAGTTCCTATATATATGATTGACCAACACACTATTACCTAGAGGACTGGTTACTTACATGTCATACTCTAACTGATCTATATGCATTTCCTTATCAAACATTTCTCCCCCACAAATATAAGAATAAGTGGACCCAGGGTCAATCAATGCATGCATTTCAGAATTAAAGAGAGAAATAGTACCAGTAATGACATCTGGTGTGTCCTGATCCTCGTGAGCTTTCAGTGCATAAGCTCGAGCTGAAGCAAAAGGCACAACTGGTTGATTCATAGTTTTTGAATGGGAACTTGGATTAGTTCTATTTTGATTATATCCTCCTCAACATCTACGTCATCCTCTATTCCCAGTAGATGCATGGGAGACCTCCCTATTGACTTATGATGTTTGAGCCTTTCTAAGAGGGCAACTAGCTATCAGATGCTCAATACTTCCATAACAAAAACATGCTCCTATAACCTCCTATAAACGCCCTAATAATGCACAGAACAATCAGGGGACTTCGAAGGATTAGAACCTTGGCCTTTAGATGGCCTATTAGAAGCAGTCCTTGGGGATAATTTTGTGACCTTCCCTGAGCTTCAAATCTTTGAGTAACTTCTAATGTGGAAAAAGCACCTTCTCTACTTCATTTTCCTGAGGACTGACCTCCTCTAACAAAGCCCCTCTATTGACTTCTTTCTCTTCTGATCATCTCATGCCTCTTAATATTTATAGCAGCTTGTACTAATTGATGGTAAGTCACTTATTGTAACAGAGTAAACGCTGCTAGATACTCTTTGATGGATTCATGCAATCCATCCTCGAACTGATGACATTGAAACTCCTCAACAAGCACAGAAGGGCACACTTATTGAGTCGGTTGAACTGCTGATCATGCTCAGCAACTGACAAATTCCTCTATTTCAGATTTAGAAATTACTTTCACTTATCCTTTCTATAAGCCCCTATCACATACTTAGCTTTAAATTATTAGGCAAAGCAATCCTAAGTCAGTGGCACCTTGTAATTTTGGATTCCTCATAATGAACTTCCACCATTCATAAGTTTCTCCCTGCAAAAGGGAGACAACACAGTGTGCCATCCACTCTACTGGGCAACTGATCTCATCCAACACTTTCTTCACCTTCTCAATTCAAAACTTAACACTTCCTTCACTCCATACTTCTGAACATGATCAATTGGAGCCTTGGGTCGAGTCATATGATGCAATAATGTCATCATATCCTAGGACAACTTAAATAAAACCTCTCCTTGAGCTAGAGGAGGAGGTGGCACCTCAGCTTCACCTCGATTGAGCCCAAAGGGTTTAGATATTGATGGATGAGTTTGTTTCGGATGATTGCTCTCAGCAACTTCATCAATGGCATCGTGTGATCTCTTTATCATTAATTATATAGACAAAATATGGGACACCACATTAGGACAAAACATAACTTATACGCTCAAATAAAAGTAACAATTAAGCACTGGGTAAACCAAAATCACCTAAACTGTGCTCTGATACCAAAAAGGTGTAACACCCAAATACCCCTAGGAGGATATGGGAGTGTCACACAAAATAGTACAAATAAGCCAAAACATTTTGTGAAAGATCAAAAGAGCCTCTCATAAAGAACCTCCAAAATTTGATCCAAAGATCAAAAGAACACTATAAAGGTTGTGAAAGGAAACGAGGACAACTCCAAAAGTACAATAAGAGCTTGAAATTGAATGGCTAATATGAGAACATTAAGGGAATTGGCAACACTAGACTTAACTCAAAGACCATTATGCATTAATTTTCCTAATTTTACTGAGCATATCAATTTCAAACTTAAGTTTGGGCTAATCCATTTATTTCCTAACTTTCATGGACTTACAAGTGAGGATGCATACAAGCATCTCAAAAAAGTTGATGTGGTATGTCTGAGCATGAAATCTCTAGGGGTGACAGACTAGAAAATGATGGGAAGAGCTTTCCTTTCTCTCATTGAAAGATATAGCCAAGAACTAGCTATTTGATTTGCCTGCTGGGAGCGTGAACATGTAAATTGAGATGAAGAGACTATTTTTAGAGAAATATTTCCTAGCATCAAAGATGGCTAGCATACAAAAAGAAATATTTGGTAAATAGAAACACATTGGAGAGTCCCTTTATAAGTATTAGAAGAGCTTTAAGAAGTTGTGTGCTAGTTATCCCCACCATAACATATCAGAACAACTCCTTATCCAATACTTGTACGAAGGATTGTTGCTTATGGAAAGGAGTTTGGCAGATTCAGTAAGTGGTGGGGAATTATGTGAGAAGACTCCCATGGAGGTCCAAATGTTAATTAATTGCATAACCGCTAACATTTAACAATTGGGCTATTGCAACAATGTTCATCGCATAAACGAGGTAAATAATTCATCTATTAAACATCATTTCTTAGACAAACTATAATTAGATAGGTAAATGTAAAGGCGTGCAGAATATATGCAAATATAAGTCATCCGATTGATGGGTGCCTAACCCTACGAGAGGGAAGTATGGAATACATCGATTTTGTTAAAAGGAATTTTCCTAACCATTACAACCCATATTCACAAAATTTTAACCCAGGTTAGAGGGATCATCCTAACCTGAGTTATGAAAGAAACAAGCAATATAATTACTTCCAGAATAGGTCACAAGCCTTTTCTACTAATGTAGGTAACTCTTTAGAAGATATAGTTAAATCTCTTGTAACTAACACTTTGGAATTCCAATAAGAGGTACAACAATTTCAATAGGCGACAAAGTCTAACATTAATAACCTAAAGAACTAAAAAAGCTAGAAGACAGTAGCTTTCAATTGTCTTGAAGCCCAAAGATGAGGAAAACTACCATCATAATGTAAGACAATTATAAAGTATGTTTCCGCAGTTACCTTAAGGAGTGGCAAGAAACTTAAGGATCCTTAAAGGATTACACAACGGATGGCCAACGAAGAAACAACTGAGAAGGAGCTTGAAGAAGAAAGGGGTATGTATTTTAACTCTAATGTAAATATTGAATTCCCAATTATTATAGAGACTAGTCCTCTACCTTTCCTTAGCAAGTTAATAATGTCAAAGAAGGAGGATAAGGATATCTAGGAGACATTTAAGAAGGTTGAGCTAAATATCCTACTGTTAGATGCAATCAAGTAAGTGTCGAGGTATGCAAAATTTCTTAAGGAATTGTGTACAAGCAAAAAGAAGCTAAGAGTTAATGAAATGATTAGGAAGAGTGAAACTAATTATGTATTCTTAAAAAGAAACTACCTCCTAAGTATAAATACCTAAGCATGTTTACTATTCCCTACAAAATTAGTAACACTAAGATTAAACAGGTCATGTTAGATTTAGGAGCATCATTTAATGTTGTGCCTCATTCCATGTATGCTTCATTAAATCTAGGGGCATTAAAAGAAACTAGTGTTATCATACAATTAGCTGATCATACTAACGCTAACCCAGATGGGGTGATTAAGGATGTGCTAATGTAGGTAAATGAACTAATATTTCCTACTAATTTTTATATGATTGACATGAATGATGAAACTTCCTATAACCTAATACCTATCTTACTTAGGAGATCATTTCATAACACGACCCAAACTAGGATAGATATTTGTGAGGGTACCCTTTTGATGGAATTAGATAGGGAACTTACTCATTTCAATATTTTTTATGTTAATAAGCACTCCTATAATGACCATTTTATTTTTTTCAATTAATTTGATTGACCCTTCAATACAATAAGATTATAAGTGGAAACATACAAATAAACAAGAAGTGTAATCAACCAAAGAGAAGACTAAAACTTTTAATGTCTCATCAAAAAGCTTTAGTGCTTATTTACTATGCTAAATATAAACTGTTTCCACATAAATGTTGTCCTTATTGGGTTAATCCTTTTATGATTACTAATGTCTTACCCTATGGTGCAGTAGAGATTAAAAGTTTTAAAGTAGGGAAGACATTGCATATAAGCAGTTATAGACTCAAGCCTTATCCTAAAGAAGGTCAATTGGAAAATGTCAAAAATGTGATCCCTAGAGATCAAATTTTCATAACATGAAGAGGAAAACATAAAATGAAGCCAACGATAATAAATCAAGGAACTACTTGGGAGGCAACCCAAAGGAAGTTTGTTTCTTTTCATTCATATTTTTGGATTTTTTGTTTTATTGAATGCTCCAATTCTTACATTTAAGGTTACAATGGGGACAGTGTAAGTTTTAAGTGTAGGGGTGGGGATTATAATGTGTGTTTTAAAGCTTTTATAGATTTTGTGTTTTTTTTTGTTTTTTTAAAAATCAAACAAACAAACAAGCATGTTCTCTTTTTCTATTACTTTTAAGACTATATATTCGTAATTATGTAACTTAAAAAAACTGTGGCCACTTGAGCATGTACTTTTGCTCTTGTGATTGGTCAATATATATTATCTATAGAAGAGTAGTAACTAGAGAGGAGATAGAAGCCAGTGACATATTGAGCCATTATAGACTAACACATCAATATCAGTCTCATTGTCTTTTGTTTATTTGTGACCTTCATGACACGTACATCATGACTTTGCCTTGATTTTCTATTTAAAACCATATTCTTATCAAATGAGTCAACATCGAATGATATATACATTCTTTGTTTCATAAGTTACATTAGCCAAATGGCCTACCTATCATTATCATTTTTCCTTTTGATAAGCCCCATTGAGCTTTATTAGCCTATTCTTTTAATGATACCCAGATTGTAAGCCTTTGAACTAACAAAATGACTTATTTAAGCCTTAAAGCTAGTAGAACATTTATTGATTGTTGATGATTGGGGATGCACATGATTGTGGTAGTTACGCATACATGGCGGTTGCACATATATGCGTATTGGCTATAATTGTATTGTCATTTTATCTCTTATCAATGAATTCCATTGTTAATGTAATTCGATCAATTATCTTTAAAAAAGAAAGTAAAATAAAAGAAAAAGGAATTAAAATAAAATTATCGAGGAGGAAATTCATTTGTTTTGTAAAGTAATCCATATTAGGTTTTTTCCTCCTAAAGTTGTATGGAATGGTTGATTTGAGAATGATGCATATAAGGAAGATGTTGTTTTAAAAGGTCACTCCTTATAGTTGCAGTGTGTAGTTTATCATCATTTTTAATGAGTGATTCACTATAATTTTTTATGTTTCATAAGGTTTATGATCTGAGAGCTCAAACCTAAGTTGTGAAGCATAGTTTTTGCATTCATCATAATTAATCATACTTAATTTTTGCATTCACTATCCAAATACATCTCACCTTAACCCTCGCCCATATTATAGCCTGAAAAAGTCCTTTGGTTCATGATTATGCATGTGAATCCTAGGGGTGGAGAACTGAAATGATATGCAAAGTCATGGAATGTCTTAATCATGAGTGGTGTTTAAGTGTACCTATAGATCTATCTTATTCTTAAACACATTTTATCAAAGTCTACCCCTAGATTGCTCAGTTTTTAAAGGGAATAATTATTGATTTATTGTATGTAGAGGCACTTAATGTTAAGACCTTACTATGTTTTTAAAAGTTATTCCCCTTTTCTTATGACTATATATTCTTAGGAAATATTAAAAATATGAATAGTGTTTTGGTTTTTTACTTTTATTTTGTTGATTTGCCTGAGGATGATCAAAAGCTAAATATGGGGGAACTTGAAGTTTGCTTGATTGTTTCTATATTTACTACTTAATACTTAGTGATTAATGTTATGAAATGCTTAAGACACTCATTTTAACTAACATTTAGGTTTAGTTATAAGTTGGAAGCACAAAAGCTACAATGAATTACAAAAACATTCCTTGAGGCATCCTCTTAATGTTCAAACTCATTTATCTTAGAGGAATAAGAAAGAGATAGATTAGAGTGAAGATGGGATAAGAAAATACAAGAAAATGAAATGTCCATAATCATAAAAGTGGTCATGTATCTAATAGTTCATCTCTCCAAAAACCTAGTTTTCCATATAAATAGACTTGTGAGCAACCAAAGAGGGTATGAATCATTTTGAAACACAAAAGAAGGCAGAACACTTTCTTTTTTGAGATCAATGGAGGGCTAGACTTCTTCTTTCATGTTCAAAGGTGAAATCAAAGCTGAGGATCACATATGAACATCTTTTCATTATATATTATTGACTCTCTCTCTCTCTCTCTCTCTCTAGAGATTGTTTATGCTATTCTTTGCTTATTGTTTTGGGTATTCATGTATGGATGATTAATATTCTTGTTCTCAACAGATTGTTTATGTATGAAGCCATTGTTAGAATTTGGAATACAATACGTAATAGTTGTATTTTTACTTCATTTGTGGTAAACTAATGGTGTTAAATCATTAGGAATAACATAACATAGGTTAAATAAACCAAGATTATGTGGTTGTTACCTAGATTAATCTCTTTTCCTGGTTTGTAATGTAGTTGTCCTATTAAATCTAGAGAGCTTATTCTAGGTTATTTGATAGCTAGGTTTAGTTTAAGAGCTTATTTTGATTAAACACGACTTAAAGGAAAATTGAGGCCAACTGAGCT
Organism: Erythroxylum novogranatense; assembly: GCA_029891385.1. NCBI lineage: Eukaryota > Viridiplantae > Streptophyta > Magnoliopsida > Malpighiales > Erythroxylaceae > Erythroxylum > Erythroxylum novogranatense. Next base: position 55,435,801 of record CM057233.1, on the reverse strand, counting down.
TATTGTTAACCTATGATTAATGGTTTCTAAAAGATGTATGAGACCAATAATAAAATTGATAAGTGTAAATTATACTATGTTTTAATAAATGTTTAATTGTGCTTTTAAGTATTTCTTAGATGGTTATCATGTATATAGGCATAGAATTATGTTATTATTAGTGCTTGTTTATATTCTAAGTGTTTGTGTAGTTTTAAGCATGATTTGGATCGTAATTTTATGTTTCAAGAGGTGTGTGATGTGTGTTTGAGTGTATGGAAATAGTAAATTGAAGAAGAGAGAAGAATTGTAAGTATGGAAGTAGGTCATGATCATGACAGAGAGTGCAGACAGCAATTCCAACGAATTAGACTTTTCGTAATTTTAATGTTTTAAGGCCATTTTTGGAACCAAATTAAGTGGGTAAGCCTTAAAAAGAACCCCATAAGCCTCTAGAACTATTTAAGAACATAAAACACTCAAAAAAGAGCAGCCTCCATCTTACTAATTTAAGATTAATCCATGGAAGATCAAAATTATACTATGTTTTAATAAATGTTTAATTGTGCTTTTAAGTATTTCTTAGATGGTTATCATGTATATAGGCATAGAATTATGTTATTATTAGTGCTTGTTTATATTCTAAGTGTTTGTGTAGTTTTAAGCATGATTTGGATCGTAATTTTATGTTTCAAGTGGTGTGTGTTGTGTGTTTGAGTGTATGGAAATAGTAAATTGAAGAAGAGAGAAGAATTGTAAGTATGGAAGTAGGTCATGATCATGACAGAGAGTGCAGACAGCAATTCCAACGAATTAGACTTTTCGTAATTTTAATGTTTTAAGGCCATTTTTGGAACCAAATTAAGTGGGTAAGCCTTAAAAAGAACCCCATAAGCCTCTAGAACTATTTAAGAACATAAAACACTCAAAAAAGAGCAGCCTCCATCTTACTAATTTAAGATTAATCCAAGGAAGATCATAAGGAGCATTAACTGTCCAACATATTCTAGATTTGCAGATTCAGTAAGCCTCTAGAACTATTTAAGAACATAAAACACTCAAAAAAGAGCAGCCTCCATCTTACTAATTTAAGATTAATCCAAGGAAGAACAAATCCTATACTTTTGTACTTGATCATCCTTATTTTATTGTGATAGCTCAAATGCCTAGCTTAGTGCTCAATTTTATTTTATTTTTAATTTCTAAAATTTATTTTCTCTCAAATCATATTTCACAACCTTAAACAAAGTTAGGTTCATTTAGTTTTAGCTAATTCCTTATGGGATTGACACCTCAATTACTACAAGTTTATGATCCATATACTTGTGAAATATTAAGGGTTTAACTAAATGAACCTAACTTTTTGACGTTGTTGCCAAGGAATTAGTTTGGGAATTTTTCAATTCCTTTATTTTAAGGAATTATTACCCTTTCTTATGATTTTGGTACCCCATCACAAGAAATTAAAAAATAGAAAAAGAGAAGGATGTTTGGAAACAAGGTAAAAGAAATATCAATTTGGACATCATGAGGCAACAATGAGGAATCCAAAAAGTTAAATACTAAGAAGAGATAGAAAGAATGACGATGGATGAAATACATTACGAGGAGCAAAGAGCCTTTATGGACTTTATAACGTAAGGGTTCAATGCCTATCATCAAGGAAATATACGACCACCATTGCAAAGCAAAACACAATTTGTTTAAAGAGATGGAAAAAATAGTTGTCTTTGGACATTGAAACGAAGTAGATAGTAGTCAACCTTCTCGAATCCAGAAGGAATGATTGTGTTATATTTAATGAAACCATTGCAAACTAAAATTGACAACCTCACCAAGGAATTGAACAATCTAACAACTGTCTTTTTCTCTCCATTCAAAGCAATTTAGTAAGGATGCGACCTATGTGGATGAGAGAGTCATATTATAACTTATTGCTTCCTAGTGGAAATCAATAATGTAGAGCAATTTAACTTCAATGAAACATAATTTGGTCAGGTAAGTAATCATCCTTATTTAAACACAAACAATTTGGGGTGACAAAACCACCCAAATTTCTTTTGGTCTACCAAAGTAAGGACTCAAATAGGAAATCAAGACCTATTCGAATTTTAGCAAGATAAGTCTAGTTCATGGGATTCAGAATTAGACAAGATCATGGACAATCTTATAACCATAGATGAGGCCTAAAAGAGATTGGAAAGGAAGTAATGGAAGATTATGCCTCTTATATTCACAACCTAGAGGTTAATACCCACCTTGTAGAAGTCTAAGAGAAAAAGAAAAATAATGAAGGAAATGAGCACCCTCTCTATACTTCTCATCCACCTTACTCACCAAAAATACAATTCTCACAAAGATGTCCTACAATTCTCATCCACCTTACTCCCTATACCACTCGCAAACTTCATGGAAAAGCTAAAGAAATGCCAAATCTACTTGTCTTTTATGGAAGTGTTGAAACGCAGGCCCAAGTACTTGAAGGTCCTTAAAGACATGTTATCTAAAAAATGAACTTAGGAAGATGACCAGATGGTAGCCATGAAAGAAACTTATAGCTCCTTAATTACCAACCATAGGCCCTCAAAGTTAAAGGATCCAAAGAGCTTTATAATGCCTTGAGTAGTTAGTAATTTAGAGATTTTGAAATGTTTATGCAACTTAGAAGCAAGTATAAACCCTATGCCTTTGTCAATTTTTAGGAAACAGGGGCTCAAAGATGTGGAACACCCCCTATATGGAACCTATAACCATCCACACATAAGACTACCAATTTCCTATACATACATTCACAACATGCATTTCAGTTTAATGCTATACATATGTAGGAAAATCCTGGTGTGAGCATCACATGCCCACGGTGCGGAAAACAAAATTTTTTTATTCCGGGACCTTCCCGAAAGCCAGGATCCATGTGTCTATACAACAAACTCAAACCATAACGGCCAAAGGAGACCGTCTCTAACGGTATCCACACAGAGATCGAAAAACCTAACCGGGAACAAACCCTTTGACCTAGAAATAGTTAGAACAAAGTAAAGAGTGCTAGCTCCTACCTTTTTCCTTGGAGAGCTTGAATCAACGATGAAGAAGGAAGCTTGGAGATGAAGAGGGAAGTGAAGATCGATGATGATGAGATGAGAGGAAAACAATTTTCCTTTCAAACTTCTCTTCTTAATCTATCAACCAACGACCATCCTTTTCACCTTCTTTCATTTTTTGTCTTTTGTGATTAAATAACTTAATGACTAAGCATGAAAGGAGAAGCTTCTTCTCCCTTTCCACGTTTTTGCCTTTATATATATAAAGTTAAAAGATGAAGCTTCCTCCTCCTTCATCCACGTGACACATATATATATATATATATTAATTAATTCTTTAATTAATTAATAATATATAAATATATATATTAATGCTGAAGTGGTCCAGTTGTTGGATCGCGTACGGTCCGAGTATTCACAATATGCTGCGGCAAAGACCATACAAAAACATCACGTATAATCGAAAACACGAGGATTAACGAAAATACCTTATTTTCGTGGGTGGATTGCTTCTTTTCTTTTTCGGATTCCAAGACACTGCAAATCGCTAATGCCCTCTACCGGTATCCACACGAGCATGCACGATCCGGGCTGCGGCTGTAGTGTGCTAGCACGTCCTGAAAACCTTTCTGAACGTCGTACGATCTTTCTCTTGGATGGCGGCTAGGGTTTCTTGACAATTGTGTCGTTAACCTAATGAGACCTAAGCTTCTCTATTTATAGAGAAAACCTAATCTCATTCAGGCCCTATTAAGTTTCGGCCCATTATATCATATATAATAAAAGCCCAACAACTTAATTAAATCTAGCCTAATAAATATATCTAAATATATTTATTCAACACCTAATAAATTAGGTCCAAGAGAATAAGCCCAAATCACATCACTCTTTGTGTGCGACCCTGTAGGCTCATTTGATGTTGGCAATGGGCTTGATTACACTTCAAGGCCCATAAGTCATAAGCGGCCTCTAGAAGACATTATGACTACCCAAATCAAATGAGGATCGATAATCCGATTTAACCTGTAATCATGGTTATAAGCTCAGTCCTTTTGTAACACGATATCAAGATCAATCACAAGGCATGGTACATGTCAACCTTTGATAAATCATAATTTCTTGATCCCCAAGTTGACTGATTATAACAAATGACATTGATGACTCTTCATCAATTCATTTGAGCACGGCCATGCATTTCTTCAGTCACACTTGTCAAGAGGCCCAAATGATATCTCTCTCACTTAAGAGAGGTACAAATCCCATCTACGTCATTCACATCCCTCCGCATGATTCATTTAGTGTCCAACATAAGACTATTTGTTATTCGGTTAAAAATAACTTAGTCTGATATCAAAACACTAAATTCCTCATGTAGGGAACCATGATGACTTCAGGTCAAAGGACTAAAGTCAAACTATATTGAGAATCACTAATGACATGAAACCATGTAGTATTCTCTTTTTGGGTCGGTCCAATATATGTTCTCTAACATATATCTATGTTTCTGATTTGATATCTCATATCTATGATCAGTAAAACGTGATCATCAATCAGAACACATACTAGCCTTAATTCATTATTGTTCCACCAATAATGATCGACTAGAGACAGTTTAGAATAGTATTATAACACTTATGGTTTTACTATCAAGTCATATACTTGATGACATAATTTTAATACCATTCATGGAATGTAAATCACATTACATAAATGAAATGCATGCATATATAAAATGAATACCTCACAATATATTATTAACAAATCATAATGTTAATACATGAATCACAAATGTTCATTGGCCTAGGGCACACTACTAACAATCTCCCACTTGCACTAGCCCAATCAATGATATCTAATACCCATAGACCTCGTGATGACTCTCATGTTTAGGTTGTGGAAGAGGCTTAGTAAGTGGATCGGCAATGTTGTCATCTGTGCCCACTCGCATATCTTCACGCCTCCTCTTGTAATGATCTCTAATCAAATGGAAGCGTCGAGTATGTGTTTGGATCTATGATGCGAATTTGGTTCCTTAGCCTGTGCTATAGCCCCATTATTATCACAATAAAGGTCTATAGGACTTGCAATGCTAGGAACAACTCCAAGCTCTATGATGAACTTCACGATCCATACTGACTTCCTTAGCGCATTCGAGGCAAAGAATGTACTCACTTGGTTGTAGAATGCAATGTTGTCTTGCTTTGAACTTTTCCACTCATCGCACCTCCATTCAAGCGAACACAAAACCCGATTGCGATCTAAAATCATCTATGTCGGTGAAAACCAGCATCGGTGTAACCATTTACAACGAGCTCTCCTTCAAGTCCTCCATAGACTAGGAACATATCCTTAGTTCTTCTCAAGTACTTAAGGATATTCTTAATCGCTATCCAAAGGACTCTCACCATGATTAGATTGGTATCTACTTGTTATGCTCAAAGCATATGAGACATCTGGTCGAGTACATAACATGGCATACATGATAGATCCAATTGCAGATGCATATGGAATCTTACTCATGCGCTCAAGCTCCTTATCTGAAGTAGGACAATCCTTCTTAGATAGCTTGATTCCATGTGACATAGGTAAGAATCCTCTTTTGGAATCTTGCATACTGAACCTTTTCAGTACCTTATCTATGTATGTACTCTGACTTAGACCTATAAGCTTTCTTGATCTATCTCTATAGATCTTAATGCCTAAAACATAGGCAGCCTCACCTAAGTCTTTCATTGAGAAACATTTCCTTAACCAAATCTTGACACTCTGTAAGGTCGGAATATCGTTTCCAATGAGCAATATGTCATCAACATATAAAGCTAAAAAGACAACAACACTCCCACTAACCTTTTTGTAAACACAAGGTTCATCTTCATTCTTGATGAATCCAAACTCTTTGACAACTTCATCAAAACGAAGATTCCAGCTTCTTGATGCTTGCTTCAATCCATAAATGGATCTTTGAAGCTTGCACACCTTTTTCGAATTCTTAGGATGGACAAAACCCTTAGGCTGTATCATATATACATCCTCAAGTAAGTTTCCATTAAGGAAAGCTATTTTGACATCCATTTTCCATATCTCATAATCGTAGTATGCAGCTATGGCAATAAGAATTCTAATGGATTTGATCATGACCACTGGAGAAAATGTCTCATCATAATCAATTCCATGAACTTGTCGATAACCTTTAGCAACAAGCCTTGCTTTATAAGTGTGCACATTTCCATCCATGTCGAGTTTCTTTTTGAAAACCCATTTGCATCCAATGGTCTTCAAGCCATCAGACGGATCAATCAAAGTCCAAACTTGATTGTCATATATAGATTGCATCTCTGCTTTCATGGCCTCTAACCATTTAGCAGATTCTGGACTTTTCACAGCTTCTTGATAGGTTGTGGGCTCATTATGATCGATGAGCATCACATTATCATCATCGATGTGAAAAATCCATATCTCTCGGGCTCATGATGAATTCTATCGGATCTACGTAGGCCTTGTGTTGTTGAAGACCGCCATCAACGACTTGTGAGCTCGCTTCAATCTCCTTTTCGAGCTCAATGTCATTTTGTGAAACTTGAATTTCTTTGAGTTGTACTTTACTCCCCTGTTTCCTTTCAAACAAATTCCTTCTAAGAAGAAACCATTTTGAGCAACAAACACTTTATTCTACGATGGGATGTAAAAGTAATATCCTTTAGTTTCCTTAGGATATCCCACAAAATAACATTTTTCGATTTGGGTGCCAACTTGTCGCAATTGGACGCTTCACATAAGCCTCACAACCCTAAATCTTTAGAAAAGATAAATTGGGACGCTTCATCCATATCTCATAAGGTGTCTTTTCTGACCTTTGAAGGAATACGGTTCAATATGAATCTGCGGTTTCTAAAGCATAGCCCGAAGTATTTTGGAAGATCGGTTTGACTCATCATTGATCGAACCATATCTAATAGAGTTCGATTTCTCCTTTCGAAACACCATTCCATCGAGGAGTTCTGGAGGAGTCAATTGTGAAACGATTCCACAATCCTTAAGATAATCATCAAACTCTTGGTTTAAATATTCACCTCCTCGATCGATCAAGGATTTTAATATTCTTGCCAAGTTGATTTTGTACTTCATTCTTATACTCTTTGAACTTTTCAAAGATTCAGATTTGTACTTCATTAAATAGACATATCCATATCTACGAAGTCATCGTAAAAGTAATGAAATACAAATAACCTCCTCTCATTGATGTGCTAAAAGGACCGCATACATCGGTATGTATAAGGCCCAATAGTTCATTGGCCCTTTCCCCTTTACCTGTGAAGGGGGCCTTTGTCATCTTACCCAGTAAACAAGAATCACACTTGTCAAAAGATTCAAAAGAATCAATGTATCCATCTTAATGGAGTTTTGAAATGCATTTTTCATTTACGTGGCCTAGCGACAATGCGAGAGATAGGTTGGGTTCAAATCGTTAGATTTAAACTTCTTGGTATTTATGTTATAGATGGGCTCATTTGTAACAAACTCGTGTTCAGAGTATAAATGCCATTTAATTGACGCAATGCCATATAAAATGTCATTCTTATAAATGGAAATACTTCTATTCTCAATAGAAAATTTAAATCCATCATTCTCTAAACAAGCAAATGAAATAATGTTCCTACTCATAGTAGGTACATAATAACAATTCTTGAGTTAGAAAATGAGCCCAAGATGGGCAAAATAAGATCATAAGTCCCCACGGATAAAGCAGCAACTCTTGCTCCATTTCCCACGCCAGAGGTCGATCTCACGGACATCAATCTTCTAGTCCTTCTTAGACTTTGCACATTAGTACAAATGTGAGTTGCAGCTCCGATCTAATACCCAAGATGCGAAGGAGTAAAATTGATTTCTATAACAAACATACTGAAGAAATAGTCGACTATTCTTCTTCTCTTCACTCTTCCAAATAGAGTTTGCGTTCCTTTTCCAATGACCGAGTTTATTGCAATGGAAGCAAACTCCTCCTAGGTGCCTTAGTCTTAGCTTTGGGCTCGAGCTTGGACTTAGGTACTTTACCTTTGTCCTTTGTTGTGCCCTTCTTCTTGAAAACCTTTCTTTCTTGCTTGAGAACAATTCTCGAGTTCCTATACCAATCTAGGAAATTTGTTCCACTAAATTTTTCTTTTCTAAGATAGATCGCATAGGCAGGTTTGTGGATGGAGTAGCCATAATCTACAAAAATTATGCAATAAGGGTCAACATTCTTATTATTATGAGGTATTAGCTCCCACTCAAATAAATAATCCTCAATTGAAAAATGGGAGAAACAAGATCCATATTTCACTAAGTCCTAAGAAAGCTTTGGCTTAACACTCAAAACTTAGTTATTTAGGTAGAAAACTCTTTTCAATTACATCACATGTAACTCTTGATGGGCTTATGTTAAAATACATCTTATGTACTGCATGTATGTTTAAACCCAATCTTATGCCCTAAGCCCAAAACCGTTTTGATAGCTTAGTTAAGTTTAACCATACTTTACCTATGAATATCACCATTATTCAAATGTCTTCCCTAGATAATCCCCACATGCCTTGCTTTGGCAACGACCCACATAAGGATGAGCTAGAGATAAACATTGGTAAAGATTTATGGAAGGCATATAAACTTAAAATTACGATGAGGGTCGTTCTTAGAAGATTATTAATCCTTATAAAGAATTATGAAAGATTACAAAACACTTGTTACAACCTTGGCTTGATTCTAATTGTTGGTTTGAAAATAAATTTAATTTAATAATTTAACTCTTGAAAATTTAAATTAAATTCCAAAAACTCTTTCCTAATAAATAATCCTTTGAAAACAATTTTCAAATTTTAATAAAACACATTTTATTTTATTAGGAATATTTATTAATTTAATCTCTATTAAAATAATAAAAGAGAAATTTAATAATTCAACTCTTGAAAAATTAAATTAAATTCCAAAACCCTTTCCTAATAAATAATCCTTTGAAAACAATTTTCAAATTTTAATAAAACAAATTTTATTTTATTAGGAATATTTATTAATTTAATCTCTATTAAAATAATAAAAGACAAAATGGGTTTTTAAATAATTTTAAAACATCTTTTAAAATTTTAAATTAAAAGCGGAAGGGAGGGCGTGCAGGTGCCGCACTGCGCCGCCATGCCGACACGAGTGGAGCGTGTCCACGCTCCTGGAAGACGCAGGCGCGTGTGGGACACGCGCCTTCGTCTTCCCCAAATGTCCGTCCTCTCTCTTCGATTTCTTCTGGTTTTCTTTTCTTTTCTTTTCTTTCGGTTTCTTCCACTTTTCCATACCAATCCTTCCACGTTCCCACACGATCCTACGCATGTCGGGTCTCCAAGGAAAAATGAAAAGCTTCATCATCGGGTCTCCAACCGACGGTTTTCGCAGCCCATGGCATCACCGGAGACGCCATCGCCGCCGGCGACACCATCATCGAACGATGGTGTCGCGTCGCTCGTCGATGGGTGTTACTCACCCATCGATTTTCCAGATCTTATAGAGAAGAGAAAACGCAGATCCATGGAAGAAAAGCCAAAAAATTTCAAACAAACCCATCGATTTTCAGATCTATGGAGAAGGGGAGAAAACGCAGATCAAAGAAATGTGATTCAACAAAAACACAAGTAATTCCAGAAGCCAAGATCGCATATTAGGGTTAGACAAATTTCAGAAACCCTAGTCATTCAAAATTGCAAGAAGAAAATCAACACAGCAAAGACATTACGATAAACCCGGAAAACAAATATCTCATATTGTGTTCTGTAAACGCAAACCCATTATACACAGAGGCAGAAAATATTAAGGATTTCCTCGCAAGGCTTGCATCGTATATGTTGAGATGGGAAATAATTTCAGATCATGCATAATCAATTAACATAGCGATTCAATCGTGGATAAACATAAAGGCTTTGTAAAACAATTTTAGAAATCAACAATCGCAGATCATGATATGCACCAACAAAGAGGAAACAATTTCAATTCTGGGAAATAGATTCGGGTGTAACAATCGAATAATTACGGGGTTGAGAATATGAATTCATATTCTTATTCAATTCCAAAATCCGACAATAACAATAATCAAGCCACGAATCCAAGATTAACGATTAAACCTGGCTCTGATACCACTGTTGGATCGCAGACGGTCCGAGTATTCACTGTCTACGCAAAAAGACCATACAAAACATCACGATAATCGAAAACACGAGGATTAACGAAAATACCTTATTTTGTGGGTGGATTGCTTTTTTTTTTGGATTCCAAGACACGCAAATCGCTAATGCCTCTACCGGTATCCACACGAGCATGCATGATCCGGGCTGCGGCTGTAGTGTGCTAGCACGTCCTGAAAACCTTTCTGAACGCCGCACGATCTTTCTCTTGGATGGCGGCTAAGGTTTCTTGACAATTGTGTCGTTAACCTAATGAGACCTAAGCTTCTATTTATAGAAAACCTAATCTCATTCAGCCCTATTAAGTTTCGCCCATTATATCATATATAATAAAAGCCCAACAACTTAATTAAATCTAGCCCAACAAATATATCTAAATATATTTATTGAACACCTAATAAATTAGGTCCAAGAGAATAAGCCCAGATCACATCACTCTTTGTATGCGACCAGAGGCTCATTTGATGTTGGCAATGGGCTTGATTACACTTCAAGGCCCATAAGTCATAAGCGGCCTCTAGCAAGACATTATGACTACCCAAATCAAATGAGGATCGATAATCCGATTTAACCTGTAATCATGGTTATAAGCTCAGTCCTTTTGTAACACGATATCAAGATTAATCACAAGGCATGGTACATGTCAACCATTGATTAATCATAGTTTCTTGATCCCCAAGTTGACTGATTATAACAAATGAAATTGATGACTCTTCATCAATTCATTTGAGCACGGCCATGCATTTCTTCAGTCACACTTGTCAAGAGGCCCAAATGATATCTCTCTCACTTAAGAGAGGTACAAATCCCATCTACGTCATTCACCAGTCACACTGGGGTCGGTCCTACCGGCCTATCGGGTCCCGGTATGGAAAAAACCCCCGGAAATATTTTTCAGCAATATCGATATCGCGATCTCATCGGGATCCATTTAATCCGATTGCTCTCCATATATTGGATCTCCATCCAAAACTATTTTACGAATTCTCTGAGACACTCTTATGCGTGTGACCCATTAGGTTCCCGGTTATGTTGGCCACTTAGATTAACACTTAATCTAAGCAAGTCATGAGCGGTATCTAGCAAGACATCATGACCCCCAATTGACCGGAAAGTAATTGGTTTGACGAATGAACATGTATTCATCATGAACCATATCACGAACCTTTCTATAGACAATTACCGTGCAATTCGTCCTTTCACCATGCTATACCCCACTTGGTTATGAGTATGGGCAATGTGTCAACTCTTACTAGACTGACTACGTCAAATCTAGTCCAATTGATTTCAGTTCTTATCCTGGGACTCATTACTTTATATGTCACTGAAGACACTCTTCACGACATACATACTCCGGCCAGAGATTTCTAAGTAATGACCCTGACAAGAGGCCATGGGTATCATCTTCTGCTATCACAGAAGTGGTGAATCCTCTATTGGCTACTCAATTGCCTTCGAATACCTCAAGCTGTACCCAATCACCACCCTATGAGCGACTTAGAAGGCAACAAGGAATGGAGTCAAAGCACGTAATCAAGTATCAAGATATCCTCGAGCACCTCAAGTCTAAGGATACTGCACCATTGCTATGATGAGATTATCACCGACATTAGAATAGGACATCCATGTGATGATCTCATAGCAGGTCATCCAATGTACTTACTACCTCTAATAAACATCCACATCTCAACCTTAAATATCTCATATTTACGACTTCGAGATCCACCGCTGATGAAATCAAGGAGTTTGAGATGTGCTAGTCTTTTGGATTACCGATGTCCAGCCTCAAGAATCCTATGACTAGGATAATTTAGATATTGACATAATTGCACATGATAGGAATCTCAGTAGTATGATCACATCATAATTTCCTTCATGCTATGTCATATATTATGGACTTCATTAATTTGCTTATTGATCAATATCAGTTCATAAATAATGAACAGCAACGTAATGAAATATGCCTTTCTTTATTTATTCATAAAGAATGTACACAATTTTGTACAAAATGCGCTAAAGGCGATTGCCTTCAGGGCACTACTCTAACAATCTCCCACTTGACCTAAAGCCAATCGCCTTGATATCTAATACCATAGGCGACTACATGAGAATCAAAACTCTTCTGTGACAATGGCTTTTTCAACGAATCAACAATATTATGCTCTGTGGGAATTCTCTCTATCTGCACATCACCTCGACCAATGATCTCCCTGATCAGGTGATATCTGCGGAGTACGTGTTTGGATCGTTGATGAGACCTTGGTTCTTTCGCCTACGCAATAGCCCCATTGTTGTCACAATACAACTGTATGGGCCCATCACTGCTAGGTACCACACTAAGTTCAGTAATGAACTTCTTGATCCAAACTGCTTCCTTTGCAGCTTCTGAAGCGGCAATGTACTCTGCCTCGGTTGTTGAATCGACAGTCGTCTCTTATTTGGAACTCTTCCAACTGGCTGCCCCGCCGTTTAGTGTGAATACATAACCTGATTGGGATTTGGAATCATCCTTATCAAATTGAAAGCGGCATCAGATACCGCCACTGAGATCTCCATCTCCATATATCAAGAAAACATCCTTAGTTCTTCATAAGTACTTAAGGATATTCTTGACACCACCCAAATGACTCTTACCAGGATCCGATTGGTATCTGCTTGTAACACTTAGAGCATATGATACATCGGGTCTCGTACATAGCATAGCATACATGATAGATCCTACCGCTGATGCATACGGGATCATATCCATGCGCATCCTCTCATCTTGTGTCTTAGGACACATAGATTTCGAGAGTGTTATCCCATGAGTCACGGGAAGGTACCCTCTCTTGGATTGCTCCATGCTAAACCTCTTTAGCATCTTGTCTATGTACGTTGATTGTGAAAGACCAAGCAACCTTTTTGATCTATCTCTATAGATCCTTATCCCAAGGATATAAGTTGCTTCACCAAGGTCTTTCATGGCAAATTGTTTGGACAACCAAATCTTGACTGATTGTAGCATCGAGACATCGTTTCCTAGCAATAATATGTCATCTACATACAGCACAAGGAATACGATTGCAGTCCCATTAACCTTCTTATACACACAGTGTTCATCCGGATTTTGTGAGAAACCAAACTCTTTGATTACCTCATCAAAACGGATATTCCAACTCCTGGATGCTTGTTTCAACCCATAGATGGATTTTTGAAGCTTGCATACCTTTTCGCCATCATAGGAGGTGAAGCCCTCAGGTTGTTTCATATACACATCCTCAGTTAGATTTCCATTTAGGAAAGCTGTCTTCAAATCCATTTGCCATATTTCATAATCATAATGAGTGGCAATGGCTAGGAGTATCCTAATGGATTTAAGCATTGCTACTGGGCTGAAGGTCTCGTCGTAGTCAACTCCTTGTCTTTGACGAAAGCCTTTAGCCACAAGCCTTGCTTTATAGGTAATTACATTACCATCCATGTCGGTTTTCTTTTGAAAACCCATTTGCATCTATGGGTTTGATTCCTTGGTGCCTCAACCAAAGTCCATACTTGGTTTTGATACATGGAATCCATTTCACCTTCATGGCTTGAAGCCATTCTCGGACTCGAACTCTTCGTAACCTCTTCATAGGTGGTAGGCTCATCATCTTCTATGAGCAATACGTCATTCTGCTCATTCACGAAATCCATATCTCTCGGAGCAGAGCGTATCCTACGTGACCCATCTTAACCGTGTGTTGTAGAAGGTTAAATTACTTCATCTGTATGAGTCACGACTTGAGCTCGAGCGGTTGATCTGCGTCTGCTCGAGCATCCTGAACTTCTTCAAGCTCAATTTTGCTCCCACCGCCTTCTTGTAAAGAAACTCTTCTCTAAAGACAGCATGCTTCAAACAAACACCTTTTGTTCCTCGGCAGGTAGAATTGATATCCCATTGTTTCTTTAGGATATCCTACGAACAAACACTTGTCAGACTTTGCATCAAGTTTATCTGACTGTGTCCGCTTCACATAAGCAGGACAGTCCCAAACATTCAAATGAGTAACAGAGGGTCTTTTGTTAGTCCACATCTCATATGGAGTAACACCAACTGTCTTTGATGGAACTCTATTTAGCAGGTAAACAGCTGTCTCGATTGCATACCCCCAAAAGGATTTTGGTAACTTTGCAAAGCCCATCATTGATCGTACCATGTCAAACAAGGTTCGATTTCTACTTTCTCGCCACACCATTATGTTTGTGGTAAGGAGGAGTCCATTGAGATAAAATCCCATTATCTCTGAGATAATCCAAAAACTCTTGGTCTAAGTATTCCCCACCACGATCAGATCGTAATGTCTTGATACTTGTCCCAAGTTGGTTTTCTACTTCATTTATGAATTGTTTGAACTTTTCAAATGCTTCAGATTTGTATCTCATCAGATACAGATACCCATATCGAGAATAATCATCGATAAAGGTAATGAAGTAAAGATAACCACTTCTAGCATGGATGGACATCGGACCACATACATCTGAATGTATTAGGTCTAATACTTCAGTCGCTCGTTCACCCTTTCCCTTAAAGGGTAACTTAGTCATCTTCCCTAATAAACAAGATTCGCATGTGTCATATGATTCATAATCAAATGACCCTAAACTACCACTCTTATGGAGCTTAGCTATGCGTCTCTCATTTATATGGCCAAGGCGACAATGCCATAAGTAAGTTGATTTTAAATTATCTCGTTTATGTCTTTTCGTGTCATTGACATTCATAATTGGATGTGACATATCTAATATGTAAATTCCATTGCATAAAGTACCAGTACCATAAAGCATTCCATTCAAACTAATAGAACAACCATTGTTACTAAAAGTCAAATGGAAACCAGCTCTATTTAAACAAGAAACAGACAATATGTTCTTTGTTAATACAGGTACAAAATAACAACCATCCAATTTAATTACAAGCCCAGTGGGGAGTGACAAGAAATAAGTGCCTACGACTAATGCAACAACTCTTGCTCCATTTCCCACACGCAGGTCTATCTCTACCTTCATGAGTTGTCTACTATCCTTGAGGCCCTGCATATCATTGCATATGTGTGAGCCACAACCGGTATCTTATACCCATATGTTATGATCAGAAACAGTATTAACCTCAATGACAAATGTACCTGAAGCAACTGAGGCATCTGATGCCTTTTTCTGCTTCAATTCATCCAGATAGACTTTACAATTTCGCTTCCAGTGGCCAGTCTTGCCACAATGGAAGCAAGTTCCTTTTGGTGCAGTCTCTTTGGTTTTCTTCTTGGCTGCACTTCCTTTTGGTTTCTTAGACCTTTTCTTCTTCTGTTTCTTTTTCTTTGAACCAAAAGAAGAGTCCACCATAAGCACTTGCTTGTTATCCTTCTTGATAGCTTGCTCTGCTATCTTGAGCAGATTGATCAACTCAGGGATTGTTGTGGATACTTGGTTGATCCGATAGTTTAACACAAACTGTGAATAACTATCAGACAATCCAACCAGAATTAAGTCAATACTTAATTCATAATCCATGACAAAACCTAAGACGGCCAATCTCTCAATATACCCGTTCATCTTCAGTGCATATTGCACTGCAGATGAATCTGGAGTCATCTTAGTAGTGAAGAGTAGCCTTGAGGTCTCGAACCTTTCAAACCGAGCTTGCTCATCAAACAGCTCCCTAAGATGAAACACTATGGTATGAGCATCCATAGACTCATGCTGCTTCTGCAGCTCTGGTGACATCGAGGCAAGCATGATGCAGGTATCCATGTCACTGTCTTTAAGATGCTTTCGATATGCTTTCTGATCCTCATCAGAAGCATCAGCAGTAAGTGGATCAGGAAGTGGAACATCTAGGATATATCCCAGTTCCTCAGACCTGAGAACAATTCTCAGATTTCTCAGCCAATCGAAAAAATTTGGTCCAGTTAACTTGTTGGATTCCATAAGCGAGCGCAAGTTCACACTTGAAGTCATCTTCAATAACCTATAGGGAAAAGAGAGAAAGAATGTTAGAATAGAATTACTTGCATGATCATAAGGACTTGCATGACATGCATATGGCTCCCACTAGTTTCATAGAATCCATAACCCTCAGTACAAATCCAAGAAACATTATGACAAAATGTCCTAGTGGGTCGATATCCGACATTCCTAAAAATGACCTTGGGTTTGCCCAACAAGCCACCTTAGTTCAATCGGTAGGTATCGGTCATACCAATTGCATCATAGATAGATATCCGACATTCCTAAAATGACCTTGGGTTTGCCCAACAAGCCACCTTAGTTCAATCGGCAGGTATCAATCATACCATTTCCATCTTAGGTGTAACTATCGACTAGTGCTATCAACTTTTGATGTATGCACACACATTGGGTTATCAACTCTTGATGCGTGTACATCTGATGTACACTACCCAATTTCGCCTCTGTCCACGTTGACCTTGAGTTTGCTCAACAAATCAACGCTTCTAGTGAAAACCGACCCATTAATCCGAAAATCTCATTTTCCATGGTTCGAACATATCCGTATAGAGTGAGCTTGGGTTTGCCCAACAACCCAACTCTGTAAGAACTCTGGTTCTCCCCATATTAATGGAAGGCGTTAGTTTTCATATAATTTGAGGGTTTTCAGGTCTCATCTTTTTCTTCTCCAAGCCGTAGGATTATAGTCACCATGACTATATGGAATGACTTAGGGTACTTCATCAATCACATTGAATTTATACCTAAAATCATCCATCATCCCTCCTTTGCATGTTATAAGTCGACTTGTGTATGTATAAGTCGACTTATACTTCTTTGTAAGTCGACTTATGCATGTGTAAGTCGACTTATGCAGCTGTACACGAACAAGTCGACTTGTACCATTGTTAAAGTCGACTTATGCGTCTACAGTGCACCAAACAAGTCGAGTTATGAACGTATAAGTCGACTTGTGCAGTTGGAATTGCTATCTTAATCGGCTAATTTCTCAATTCGTGTAGTTCAAATTCACAATACCAATTCTAATACACTTTACCTTGATGTACCAATGAAACACTTTCATTGTTGTTTACCATATATAGTCAAACTATATATGAAGAATTTGAAATCGGTGAATATACTGTTATTCACTTGGATCTCCAAATAATTCGAGAATATCAAATTATCAACCTAAGTATCTCTAGGTAGTCTACACTTTATGAAGATTACTTTGGCACTGGTCACAAAATTTGTGACGGCCAAAACAATCAAGATAAGGGAATATACTAACGAGATGCTAATGAGACACATTTGACATCCAAAAATTATTTGGAAACCTAATTTCAAGAAATTCATTTAGGCAAGCAAAACACATCAATGTAACACATTTTTAATCACATTAAAAATGATCCAAGGCATTGGAACTGAAAATTACACAATTTCTCATTCCAAACAAAACAGCTCCAGCAACTTTCTCAAAACTGCCAAGCTATATGCTTTGCTTGAAAAACTCATTGAAACAATTTCAATAAATTCTGAGAAAATTAAAGAGGTTACAAAATGTTCACAAAATGTTCCATGAATTGTGTCAGGATTTATTTCCATCAAAAACTCATTCAACCTCAGCAACAAAGCCAATGTAGAATCTGTGTTCCTCAACACAGTTATTCCCAGCAGCACACAATAAATTCTCAAATAAATAGTAAATCACCTCAAAAACATTTTTCCATTCTCATAGACATTCATAAACATCTTAGAGACATGTTGGTGAAAACAAATCCGAAAAAAAAAATTCTATAATTTATTCTCGAATTTATAAGCATGTTTGTTCATTGAATGTGCACAAAGACAGCAACCAGAACATTGGGGAATAAATTAGCAAAACCATATCAAATCACATTGATAAATTCCGAGCTTCCACAGACATATGCAACAACATCTTGTAAAAATATCTGGGCAAAAAATTTTCGAAAACAAGATCTCCATACTGAATTCGAAATTCACACAATCAACATGCATCATCGTCACAAGCAATAGGCAACTCCGACCTAGTCATGGTTTCATTGTTATATATGACACAAGTGGCTCTGATACCACTTTAGGAAAATCCCGGTATGAGCATCACATGCCCACGGTGCGGAAAACAAAAATTTTTTGTTCCGGGACCTTCCCGAAAGCCAGGATCCATGTGTCTATACAACAAACTCAAACCATAACGGCCAAAGGAGACCGTCTCTAACGGTATCCATGCAGAGATCGGAAAACCTAACCGGGAACAAACCCTTTGACCCGGAAATAGTTAGAACAAAGTAAAGAGTGCTAGCTCCTACCTTTGTCCTTGGAGAGCTTGAATCAACGATGAAGAAGGAAGCTTGGAGATGAAGAGGGAAGTGAAGATCGATGATGATGAGATGAGAGGAAAACAATTTTCCTTTCAAACTTCTCTTCTTAATCTATCAACCAACGACCATCCTCTTCACCTTCTTTCATTTTTTGTCTTTTGTCATTAAATAACTTAATGACTAAGCATGAAAGGAGAAGCTTCTTCTCCCTTTCCACGTTTTTGCCTTTATATATATAAAGTTAAAAGATGAAGCTTCCTCCTCCTTCATCCACGTGACACATATATATATATATTAATTAATTAATTAATTATTTAATTAATTAATAATATATATATATATATTAATGCTGAAGTGGTCCAGTCACACTGGGGTCGGTCCTACCGGCCTACCGAATCCCGCTACGGGAAAAACCCCCGGAAATATTTTTCAGCAATATCGATGTCGCGATCTCATCGGAACATATCTCAATCTCATCGGGATCCATTTAATCCGATTTCTCTCCATATATTGGATCTCTATCCAAAACTATTTTACGAATTCTCCGAGACACTCTTATGCTTGTGACCCATTAGGTTCCCGGTTATGTTGGCCACTTAGATTAACACTTAATCTAAGCAAGTCATGAGCGGTATCTAGCAACACATCATGACCCCCAATTGACCGGAAAGTAATTGGTTTGAGGAATGAACATGTATTCATCATGAACCATATCACGAACCTTTCCATAGACAATTACCGTGCAATTCGTCCTTTCACCATGCTATACCCCACTTGGTTATAAGTATGGGCAATGTGTCAACTCTTACTAGATCGACCACGCCAAATCTAGTCCAGTGATTTCAGTTCTTGTCCGGGACTCATTACTTTATATGTCATGAAGACACTCTTCACGACATACATACTCCGCCGAGATTTCTAAGTAATGACCCCGACAAGAGGCCATGGTATCATCTTCGCTATCACGAAGTGGTGAATCCTCTATTGGCTACTCAATTACCTTGAATACCTCAAGTCGTACCCAATCACCACCCTATGAGCAACCTCTCAGAAGGCAACAAGGAATGGAGTCAAAGCACGTAATCAAGATTCAAGATATCCTCGAGCACCTCAAGTCTAAGGATACTTGCACCATTGCTATGATGAGATTATCACTGACATTAGAATAGGACATCCATGTGATGATCTCATAGCAGGTCATCCAATGTACTTACTACCTCTAGTAAGCATCCACATCTCAACCCTAAATATCTCATATTTGCAGCTTCTGAGATCCACTGCTTGACCAAATCAAGGAGTTTGAGATGTGCTAGTCTTTCCGGATTACCGATGTCCAGTCTCAGTAATCCTATGACTAGGGATAATTTAGATATTGACATAATTGCACATGATAGGAATCTCAGTAGTATGATCACATCATAATTTCCTTCATGCTATGTCATATATCATGGACTTCTTTAATTTGCTTATTGATCAATATCAGTTCATAAATAATGAACAGCAACGTAATGAAATATGCCTTTCTTTATTTATTCATAAAGAATGTACACAATTTTGTACAAAATGCGCTAAAGGCGATTGCCTTCAGGGCACTACTCTAACAACATATACACATTACAAAGTCCCAAATGCTTAACATTGTCATTTAACTAAAGTAAAACATTTTTACATTTACATGGTCATCTAAAAGAAAACATACAATTTCCTTCAACCATTACATGTATGATCATATTTAACTAAAAACACATTCTAAAAGTACTTTTCTTTTATTTGTTGACCTTGGTCCTTGCAGATGTCCACTATACCTCACTCCTATGATTTGGACCTACACGGATTAACGCCTGTGCTAAGCTTGAAAGCTTAATGGGAAAACACTTAGTTTGGATGACCACTCACAGCAGTCATCTGCCAAGCATATGCATTTATGAACATAGCACAAATATAAATAAGGATGGCATAATTAATCAAATAAATAATGCAAGCATGCATCAATATATTTTTTTATATACCATAAATTCACCTTAAAAACTCAAACATTAATATTCAACACTCAATGATATAAATTATCAATACAAAAGTAAATTCTCATTCATATACCAATTATTTATGTTGTCATACTATATTTCTTATTTATATCTCTTTACTTTTTTTGTGTTAGGCTTGCACATTTTCCGAAGGTATCGAACTATGGATACCCAAAGGTATCAAACTGTGGACACGGGTGGTGTCAAACTGTAGTTGTTTTACTATAACCTTATATATATGCCTACCTATCCACGACTAAGACAATAGAGCAGGCACTATAACATTTCCTTTAACCATTTGCAAATTTCACAATTCATATATTAACAAATAATATGAAATATATTTCAAGTCATAAAATCTATATATGAGTTCATACATGCAAGTCATAACTAACCACCATTAGGAGGGTGTTAAAATAACACTTTTATAATCATACTATTTGTATATATATGAGCAATAAATATGCTTACCAATCATTTATATAAAAGTAAGTTTTCTTTGGAATACATTATGCTCAATGTTAAATTCCATTGTTCAATCACCCAATTCACACATGGTAAGTCCTATTTCATTTATTTGGAAGTGTTTGAAAGTTCTTATACATATTGAAAAATATTCGGATAAGATTCGGTAAAAAAAATGGGAAACAAAAACAATGTCACGTTCGTCACAGATTCTCTCTCCATTCATACCACTACTTGTTCCTTAATATGTATATAGAAAAAGTCAGAAATGGCTTTCTAGATCTTTTAGAAAGTTTTTCCTTTATGACTATAGTTTCTATAGCATTAACAATAAGAACATTTGGAGTTATAAATTATGAGATATATGTAAAATATCACAAGCTGCTCCAAAATAGGGGCGTCATCAAGTCACCTTTTTCAATCTCAATTTCCAAGGTCAATGAGCTAGAATTAAGTTCAGAGTCCTTTCTATAGATATTTATATCTATTTCTTAGGTTTTATATGCAACTAAAATCACATAATGTGGGGTCTATAGGCTAAGTTATGACTCAAACAACGTGACTGACAAAAACAAAGCCTAGACAAAATTCCATTGTACAATACCCTCTTTTCATATTCAACCAATTTTATCCAAGATAACACCAAAATAACACCAAGGCAATATCCCATAAACAATTACACATCCAAATGAATCTTTATAACCATTCAATCATCCACAATTACAGAAATCAACTAAGTGAAGTCCCAAACCTGAAAATTGACAAAGTAGGTCTTTTATTGTCTTTCCTTCCCTTCCTCTTTGGCTTTGCTTGACTCACCAACTAAAAACACCAGAAATATACCTCTCAATCCCACTTCCATCCTTATAATTTCATTTCTTCATAAACAAAGTAAGAAGAGATAAAGGTAAAGAGAAATTTAAAGTAAATCACACGTTAATATAGAATTCACATACAATATACGAAGTACACAAGAAGGGGGTTAAATTGTGTAATCTTTTTATGAATATACAAAACCTTTGATATTTCTTGAAAAGAAACTTTTTCAAGTATTAAATGAATACCAATAATGTTATACAAAAATAGTTACGTACTTAAATCTCAAATAACTTCTATAAATTTGTATAAGAACAAGAGAAATTAAAAGTGAAGATTTAGAAGATAAACGCTGCGATTTTTATACTGGTTCACCCCAAACAATGGGCTACATCTAGTCCTCATAATTCTTCTGAGTTTTCACTATACTTCGTCAAATTTACAAGTATTCTTTCTTCCCTTCCAGAGCCTCTTTAGGTCTCTTACACTGAGTATTCTTTCTACTATCTTAGCCTCTCCAGGCTCTTAGCCTTTTCGTTCTCTAACTAGAAAGATATTGTGAGCTTTTTGATACTGTAGAATTCGCTATTGTGTATTGCACTTTGAATACCAAATTTTTGTAAGTAATAACTTGAAAGCTAAAGATTTTTCAGTCTTTGACTATGACTAGCATTTATAGCCTAAGTCTTCAACTGCTTCTTGCTTCTTGATAACTGCTTCTTGCTTCTTGCTTCTTGATAACTGCTTCTTGCAAAAACAGTTATTTAGTTGAGTTCTGTAACTAACTCCAACTGACTAACTATCGACATACTAGAGTGTCTTCATCTTTATATAGTATGTGTTTTGAACTTTTTCTATGTTTTGAACTTCTTTTGTGTTTTAAACTACTTCTGTGTTTTAAACTTCTTCTGTGTTTTGAAACTTCTTCTATGATTTCAACATCTTCTGTGTTTTCAACTTCTTCTGTGTTTCGCAACTTCTTCTGTGTTTTGCAACTTCTTCTGTGTTTTGCGCTTCTTCTGTGTTTTCAACTTCTCCTGTGTTTTGCAACTTCTTTTGTGTTTTCGACTTCTTTTGTGTTTTCCAACTTCTTCTGTGTTTTCCAACTTCTTCTGTGTTTTCCAATTTCTTCTGTGTTTTCAACTTCTTCTGTGTTTTCCAATTCCTTTTGTGTTTTTAACTTCTTCTGTGTTTTCCAACTTCTTCTGTGTTTTCTAACTTCCTCTTTGATTCACAACTTCTTCTGTGTTTTCCAACTTCTTCTGTCTTTCAAAACTTTTTCTGTGTTTTGTTTCACAACTTCTTCTGTGTTTTGCCACTTCTATGTTTTGCGTTTCTTCTACGTTTTCTGCTTCTTCTGTGTTTTGAGCTTCTTCTGTGTTTTGCGCTTCTTCTATGTTTTCCGCTTCTTCTGTATTTTGCGCTTCTTTTGTGTTTTGTGCTTCTTCTATAGTTTGCCACTTCTTTGTTTTCACTGCATGCTTGACACACTTATCAAAATAATTCATTTATTTCAAACATTATTATTATTTGATTATCAACAAAATTATTATTAGTGAAGTCTTTTTGACTTAGCAATCTCCCCCCTTTTTGATGATAACAAATAATCATAATTTTATAAAGATAAAAATGAATAAACACATATAACGAAAAGGAAGACAACAAAAGATATACACATGCATATAAAAATACACATATGAAAACAAACTTGTAATCCTATCTTCTTTTCTTCTTGCTGGTCTCCCCCATTTGCTATCTTTCTTTTGCTTCTGCTCTTCTTCCCCTATTTGTTATTAATCAAAAAACTTTACCATAGATGCTTCATGATTTCAGGGTACATCTTCTGCTTCCCTTTATCTACATTACATACAATGTTTAAAACTCTTGGTTAGATATCTGGTACAATCTAGATCAATGTTCTATTTGTCACAGGGTAAATAGTATATCGATCCTTGGACATCTTCAACAGATAGGGTTATGACTTTTCATCTTTCAGAATCCCATATAATCTTCTTTCTTCATGATTCAGAAGATGTATTGATCTGTTGGGACCCATTTCCGGAACCCAACTCTTATACGGAATCGGAAACATTTACAAACCGTGAGCAAACGTATACTTTCAAAAAGTGTCAATGGAAACAAATCAAAAGCAGAATCTAAAGGTAGACAAAGCAGATCACAAAACAAAAACGGATCAAAAAGCTTGCAGAAGCGAAAAGAAACGAAAAGCTCGGAATCAACGAAAACAAAACGCAACGGAAAACATGCAGCGGAAACCAAAGGAATCCAAATGCAAATTCAACATTCTTCAAATTCATCATTTAAAAATCTTATCTTTCTTTTACCATCAAAACTCACACATGTCTATACACCATCAATTTAAAAACAAAGAGCACTTCTATATATGAAACAAATCCACACAATCATTGGACCTCCTGTCTGAAATCCAAATGCAAACAAACACATATATACCAATAGCACTTTAATAATTCAACTCAATCATCACAGTCATCGGACCTCCTGTCCGGAATCCACATCACAATCAATCATAATCATTACACAATTTTATACCAAACCATAATTCATCATACACAATTTCATAATTCAAATCCATATACAAATTCATAAATCATTTACATCATTCCAAACTAAATGCATTACTAAATAATAGTGGAATTTTCAAGCCACAAATACAACATCAATTTCATAAAGCAAAATACAAAGATACAAAAATCTCCAAAATACTCAACATAAGCCTAAGCTCTCATTTTTATAACAATTTAACTTCAAATACATCAAATACTTAAACACACGGATATCTTGACTTTCTTTCATTCGATCTCCTTCTCGATACCTAGAGATGGGGATGAAAGGGGGGTGAGCTTTACAGCTCGTGGATAACATGTTTATAACTGAATAATAAGCAAAAACATTTTCAAAAAAAACTCATTTCCAGTTTATAGAAATTTCATGGTAGGAAATTATCAAATGTTTATTTCTCAAAATTTCTCAATGTTTAAAGTCATTCATGAACAATTCAAGAACATGTATCCATCACATTTATTAACAGAAACAAAAACACATAACACATCAGAAATGGTTTGCTTAGGTCCAGAAAGCAGGCGTACTACAGTCCATTGGCGGTCCTGTAGTCAGTGAACTTATGGGAGTCCTAAAAGGAACTCCAATGCTGCTAGCGGACAGGACAAGTGCACTTGACCATCTTATGGGACCTAACCAAACCCACATAACAGATAATTCACATATGAAATCGAATTGCCCGGAGGCATCTTTCAAAAACTAAATTCTTATAATCATGTCATAATCAAACACAAATTCATTCATAACGTCACAATTTCACATAGTAAAATGCGCAAACATTCACAAACAAGGAATGCAACAATTTTCATAATTTATCAATTCATTCATAAATAATGAATTTCAGAAATTTTATCAATTTATCAAATCATTTAAAATAATGAATTTAAACTTTGTAACAATTTTTTAAAATCATTCGGAAACAATAAAATTCGAAAATACTTTCTTTTTGGATTTTTTGAAAACACATAATTGGCTTATAAGTAAAATCATAAACATGGTACCCACCTTATTTCCATACTTGAAACTTGTTCACACTCCTCTTTTCTTGCTCCCACAACTTCTCTAATTTCCCTCATCACTTGCAAAATCCCTAACCAATAGGAATTCAAATTGAACATCACATAAGGCATAATCACCAAAATTAACTTTAGAAAACTCAAACCCATAACATTTTCAAGCTATCTAAACCAAAATCTCCTTAACAATTCAAAGATAAAAATCTTCTCTTACCTTAATCCTTCACCAAATGAAGGGTTTCTTGGCTTGTAAGAAAGCTCCCATGCTCCTCTTCATTTTTCCCTCTTGAATCTACATCAAAATCGCACTTGAAGCTTACTAGAAATCAAACCCTAAGTTCTTTCTTCTTTCCCCTTTCTCTTCTCCACCGAAGTCTTTCCTCTCTTCTCTCTATTCCTTCTTTTAATTTTCGTGCTTCACTTCCTTTACGAACAAGACCCACATGTCTTTAAGAGAAATGACCACTTTACCCTTCCTTATAAGCCTTAAAACTTAAAACCTTAAGTGATCTTCCACTTTTGCCCCTCATGCAATTCTTAACACTATAATACAATTTAATCCAATCAACCTATGCCATATGATCTTACACAAATTAACATGTTAATTATTCACATTGACATGCTAATTAATTCCTCAAAAATCATAAAATAAATCAAAGTCTCAAAATATCATTAAATCATGATTAACTTAGCACATTTTTCTAATCATCAAATTGTAGGAATTTGCTAAAACTTCCTTCTATAGAAATGTTCCTCATTGTCTCAATTTCATAACGCCACCAAAATCATTTAATTTGGTTCACTACTCCAAAAGTTACACCTCAAAAATTTCTGACTATTCTTATGCTAAAACATTTTCTAGCGATTTACTTCCATCCAAGATTTGATATTCTTAGAGACTAAATTGAAACTAAATTATTCATAAAATTTGTAGCCTTATCTCTCTAGTTTAATCCAAATTAAAAATAACCTCATTTGGATGACTAAAGCAAAATTTATAGCCAAAACACTTTCAGCTCTTACTAATCCAAGACTGAACACTATACCCAAATTCAATTCAGAAATTGAAAATCTTAGGGACTAAATTGAAATTTGATTCCTTCATATAACTTGTATATCCTTGTATCTAGTTTATTTAGAAACAAGAATCAAATAAATTGGATCTCTACTGATCAAGATATCACTAAGATACCTAAGCATGCTCAGAAAATATCCAACTCAAACACTTTAACCAATCATCTCTCTTTGATTCAATCAACCTTTTTCAATTTAATCTCAAAAATCACAAATTTTCATGGAGAGATAAAGGGATGTCTTAGGAATCCAACACTTAAAAATTGGATCAATCAGATGTCATACGGAAAAGTTAAAAGCAAAAGAATGAAAGAGGGCTGGTCGCAGGGTGACCATTTCGCGAATGCGACCTGGTCGCAGTCGCGACCAGCAAACTTTCGAGGCTAGTAACTTTTAATCCATAGCTCCAAATTTTACAAACTTGGTATCATTGGAAAGCTAAAATAATGCTGTACAACTATCAGGAAGGACCCAAAAATCAATTTCATCTCTAAAGGGGTAAAAAATCCACTCAAAATTTCTGCCCAAAAATGTCATCCTAAAATAGCAACACAACTTCCATAAATCATAACTTCCTATTTCATGGTCCAAAAATTCTATACTTTATATCAATGGAAAGATAAAAACATAATATAAAACTTTCATGAGGCACTTAAAGGCAATTTCAACCTCTAACAAGGTCAATTTTTCAATCAAGTTTCTGTCCTGCTAAAAAAAATCACCTAAACAATATCCAAACTTTAAATATTCACATCTTTCAATTCCCACATCCAAAAATTGCATACTTTATAGCTTTGGAAAGATTGAAAGACAAGCTACAACTTTCATGTAGACTACTTTGTCTCATTCAAACTAAATCAGTACAAAATTGGCCTCAAATCATAGTACACACAAACTTACCCTATGAACATTTTCCAAATACAAAGCAAAATATACTTAAATTCGAATGATCGTAACTTTTAATACCAATATCAAAAAATATCATACTTTATGGTGATAGAAATCTCTCAACAGAAGCTACAAGTTTCATGAAGATCATTTTCTCAAATTCAGCCCAAATCAACCCAGAAAAATTCACAAAACTTTTTGATCAAAAAGTCAACCCTGCTACTATTCATCCCAAAAAGTCAGACTTTCTTAATTCTCCAAATTCTCACACTTTCACTATTTATTTCTTTTTTTTTCAACTTCCATTTCAATTAACTCATTCACTTTAACTTTCATAACCCATACAAATCTACTCAAATCTCAAAGTCATCAAAACCAATCTATTCTTTTCTCATCAATTTCCTTAAAGCACAATAACATCTATAACACAATACATATACAAAAACACTCATTTCATACATTAACCTAAACATCTCATTGCTGCAATTTGCTGAAACTAACCTTTCTCAAATAGAACATTAAACACAATCATTCAAATTCATAATTTGTCTTTTTCTTTGCACATGATTAATTCACCACAAAATCCTCACTTAATTTTATTTTATAATTCAAAATCCCACTAAAAGATCGGGGTCCAACATGATCGATTATTTATCAGAATTGGTTCCACTTGTACCTTGACCAACCTTCTCATAGGTTCTCTTATAAAAATCGAGCTTCTAATTCTAACAGACATCACTTCTTCAATCAACTTCAATCTCAAATCCTCTTTTCGGATAGGTTGAGAAGGATTACACTATGTTGATCTGTGTTCAACTAGCTTTTTCTTTTGTTGAACATCAGTTGAGGTGGTCTTTTTGTGACTATTCTTCAACTTCTTACTTTCTTTTACCAGTCTAGATGGAGGTTGTTGTTGAGGTTTCTTCTTTTCAAACACCAACTTCCTCTTAATTTCTGTTTCTTTAGTCAATTTTGTTGGTTGTTCTTGCAAAATTGAGACCAAAGATCTAGTAGCTTGTGGTGCTTTCTCATTATTTTTAGAATCTTCACTAAGAATTTAACCTTTTCCTTTCTTCTATTCTTTTTGACATAAGGTTAATATTCTTGGCGACCTTCTCGATTGTTTGGATTTCTCAGAGTAAAGTGTCTCCCCTTTCTTTTCATCGACACTTGTTTTACAAACTGCTTCACCTGGCTTTCTTCTCTGTGAGAAATCGTCTTAGCTTTTATTGACACCTCTAACGATTTACTCTTCTTTTCTTCTACAGGCATTCTTTCTATGAATTGAGGTTTTGTCTTCCTTATAGGCGTAACCTTTTCATTCAAGCTGCGTCTGACAATACGCTCCCCCTCAATCCTTGCTTTTCCTATAGAATTTGTATCCTCCTTTTCTTGAGACTTTAAACACATTCTACTGATAGTTGTCACATTAATGATGTTTTTTATACTCATCTTCATTCTGTTTCCTCTATCAAGAAGAATTCCAAAATATCTAAAGATTCTTTTTAGCAGCATACCATAGGGCAAGGCATTAGAGTCTCTCTTCATCTTCATCATATACCTCAAAATCAAGTGTGGAAGATTTATGGGCTGATGATTGAGTAGATGAAACAACCATTGTTCATCTATCGTTGCTACAATGTTCTTTGAACTTGTTCTTGGTATAACACGATGAAAGAGTAATGCATGTAGAACCCTAGCTTTTAAAACAAGAGTTGTCGCCTTCTTGTCCTTTGGGTCACTATTCCCATAGAGTTGTCGATTGATTTATGCTTTCTCTACACTGCTTTTAGTCATCCATCTTGTGTTATGAGACACCTCTGCTCTAACACATGGACATTCACTAACCTTCTCTATTAACTCTAATGTCACAATAACTAACATTCTATCCACCATTGAAACTAAGGTTTCATCTACTACTTTTGCATTCTTTCAGAACTCATATACTTCATTCAGGTAGACTGTTTCACAAACCTGAAAGAAAATTTTCCAACCCACTGCATCAATTTCTGGTTCAATATCCATCTTGTTATTCTTCAAGGAGTCAAAATCAACATACCTTCCATAAATCATTGATTGCTCCATTTGTAATATGTAGACAATAGAAACTAAACACACAAATGTATCTTTCTCAAAGAAATGAGGTTAGTATCTAAAAATGAGAATGTAAACAGAAAGAACTTGATATTAAGAACAGAGTAATGAAACATTTTGTTGAGTGTTCTGCAAAAAGTTGATTTCAGAGTATTTCAAGAATATTTTGGAGTAGGTGATATTATAAAACCTTTGAGAGGATTTCCCTCCTTTTCTTAAAAAGTTATCGTCTATGACCTACCGTTACTGTTTCCTTGAAACCTTATGACTTTTTATCTTCCTTACTAAGAAAATCATCTGGGTCATGACGTGTCAGACGATTGGTCACTCAACACAACCATGTTCAAGTTTCGTCTTATTTCTCTAAATCTTTCTTCCTTCAAAGGCTTAGTGAAGATATCTACCCATTGATGATTTGTCTCAACAAATTGTAGACTCACGATTCCCTTCTTTACATAGTCTCGTAGGAAATGATGTTTAACTTCGATATGCTTTACTCTCAAGTTTTGTATTGGATTATTCAATAGGTTGATTGCACTTGTGTTTTCTCAATAAATTGGGATTTGTTCTTCTTGTATTGAATAATCTTCTAACTGATACTTGATCCATAAAATCTGTGAATAATAGCTTGCAGCTGACATATTTTCAGCTTTTGCAATAGATAGAGCAATTGAACTTTGCCTCTTACTTGACTAAGAAATTAAATTATGGCCAAGAAAGTGACAATCTCCACTTATACTCTTCATATACTCTTCATATCAATCCTGTCTTCAGCGTAATCAGCATCACAGTAGTCAATTAACCTGAAATCTTTACCTTTCTCATACATTAAGCAAAGATCAGTAGAACCTGATAGATATCTCAAAATTATTTTAACAGCAATATAATGAGATTCTCTAGGATCTGCTTGAAATCTAGCATACAAACAGAAACTAAACATAATATCAGGTCTGCTTGTTGTAAGATAATGTAAAGAACCAATAATACCTCTAAAAGGGTTTGATCAACTTTCTTACCTGTTTCATCCTTAGATAAAAGGTTTAAAGGATGCATAGGAGTAGACATAGGTTTCACTTTTTCCATTCCATATTTAACCAACAGTTCTTTAATATATTTATGTTGATGAATAAAAATCTTTTCTTCTGTTTGTTTAATTTGTAAACCTTAATTCACCCATCATGCTCATTTCAAATTCACTTTTCATCAAATTCTCAAAACTAGAACATAGCTTTTCAGACATTGCACTAAAAATAATATCATCAACATATATCTGTACTATGATTAAATCATTCTTAATACATTTTCTAAATAAAGTCTTATCTACATGTCCTCTACTAAAACCATTTTCAATCAAAAAGGAACTTAGACGATCATAATAAGCTCGAGGAGCTTGTTTTAAACCATATAAAGCTTTATGAAGTCTATATACATAATCTGGTTTCTTAGAATCTTCAAAACCAAGAGGTTGTTTTACACAAACCTCTTCATCTATAAAACCATTCAAAAAGGAACTTTTCACATCCATTTGAAACAGTTTTATATCATGAAAACATCATATGCAAGAAAAATCCTAATAGCTTGTAATCTAACTACAGGAGCATAAGTTTCATTATAGTCTATTCCTTCTTGCTGATTATAGCCTTGAGCTACTAATCTAGCTTTGTTTCGAAGCACTCTACCTGACTCGTCTAATTTATTTTAAAAAACCCATCTGGTTCCTATGATAGACTTTTTGGGGGCTCTGGGAACTAAAAACCAAACTTTATTCCTAGTAAATTGGTTTAGCTCCTCTTGCATGGATAAAATCCACGCTTCATCCTGAATAGCTTCATCAATTTTTTTAGGCTCTATTTTAGAAATAAAAGCTACATTTCCTTCTCTTAGGCTCTATTTTAGAAATAAAAGCTACATTTCCTTCTCTTCTGAATTTAGACCTAGTTCTCACACCTTCTGAAGTTTCTCCTGTAATCAGATTTTTAGGGTGAGAAGATTTATATTTCCAGTCCTTTTTCATACTAAGATTTTCAGGAACATCCTCTACTTTTTCTAGAGGAACAACTGATGGCGACACATCTACACTATCAACTAAGGGTACTGATAGGGTTTCATTATCAGTATCATTACTTCTATCTGGTTGAGAACCATCATCAAATTTGAAATAAATAGATTCTTCAACAGATTTAGAAGCAAGATTATAAACCCTATAAGCTTTAAAAGATAATGAATATCTTAGAAAAATTCCAGAATAGACCTTAAAATCAAATTTATCCAAAGTTTCTTTTGTATTCAATATAGTACACTTGCAACCAAATGGATGGAAGTAAGAAATATTAGGCTTCCTTCCTTTCCATAACTCATATGGATTTTTATTCAACAATGGTCATAGAAGTATTCTATTTTGAATATAACAAGCTGTATTTACAGCTTCTGCCCTGAAATACTTGAGACGATTCATTTCACACAGCATGGTTCTTACCATTTCCTTAATTGTCCTATTCTTTATTTCTACAACTCCATTCTATTTTGGAGTTCTAGGAGAAGAGAAATTATAGAAAATTCCATTCTCTTCAAAAAATATTTTGAATTTTCATTTTCAAATTCACCACCGTGATCACTTCTAATTCAAGCAACAGAAACTCCTTTTTCATTTTGTAACCTTTTGGAAAGAACTTTAAAACATTTAAAAGATTCATCTTTATGTGACAAAAATAATATCCAACAAAATCTAGTGAAGTTATCAACAATTACGAGACCATAATTCTTTTCGCCAAGACTTAATGTCCTAGTTTAACCAAATAAATCTATATGTAACAACTCTAGAGGTCTAGATGAAGTTACAATATTTTTAGAAGAAAAAGATGTTTTAACCTGATTTCCTTTATGATAAATTTCACAAAATAAATCCTTGTTAAAACTTATTTTTGGTAAACCTCTTTCCAAATCATGTTTAATCAACTTGGAAATATGTTTAAAACTAACATGACCTAGCTTTTTATGCCAAAACAGTTTTTCTTCATCAGTTGGTATAAAACAAGAAATGTTTTGACTTTGCAAATCTTCTAAATTAATCTTATAAAGATTGTTTCGTCTTTTGACAGAAAAGAATATGGAACTGTCCTTGTTTTTGACTACACAAGAGTTTTGATTAAAGGATACTTCAAAGCTAGAATCACATAATTGACTTACACTAATCAAATTATGTTTAAACCTTCAACTAACAGAACATTATCAATAGATGCAAAGGAATCTTTATCAATTTTGTCGATTCCAACTATTTTGCCCTGCTAGTTGCCTTCAAAAGTTACTGATCCTCCCTTCTTATTTTGAAGATCTAGGAACATAAACCTTCTTCCCATCATGTGTCGCAAGCATCCACTATCCAAATACCTTTGGTGCAGGTTGTTTTTTTCAAGGAAGGACATCTGCAGTAGATATTATGTTCTTTTTAGATACCCAAATTTTCTTAGGTCCTTTGGGGTTAGTCTTATAATTATTCATAGAATGATAATAAGAAGACTGGTGATATTTCTTTCTATAAGGAACAAAAAAAAATTGTAATGAGTATTGTTTTTAGTAAACCCTAGACCACTCTTATCATTAGGGTGTCTATATCTCCCAATCATGTCATTCATTTTCTTTGTACTTTCAATAAAGGTTGATAAGTCTGCTAAGAGAAAATTAATCCTTTGTTTCAACTGACTAATTTCCTCATATCTATCTGTGGAAACTTTTTTCTTCATATCATCTACTTGTTTCTTAAGGAAGACGTTTTCTTTTTCTAATGCTTTCATGTTCTTCAAATTTTTAACAAACTTTCTTTTTAAAGATCTATACTGCTTTAATGTATCGTGTGAATCTTCTAACAATTCTAAATATGCATCTTAGAGTTCATTAAAGTTACAAGTTACCTCCTCGTCACCTTCGTTTTCAGCTACCAAGCATATATTTGCTTGTACTGAAGCTTCCGAATCATAATCAAATTTGGACGAATCCGAATCCTCCCAAGTTTCCATCATACTCTTTTTCTTTTCTTTATTCTTCTTCAGCTTTCTTCTAAGCAATGGACATTCAGATTTATAGTATCTTGGTTTGTTGAATTAGTAGCAAATGACAGAGGTCTTCTCGTTCTTGACTTCATCTTTGCTATTTTTGTTTCATCTTCACTTGAATCTTATTCAGATTCACTAGTGTCATCATTCTTGATCTCTTCGATCTTTAATGCTTTTGACGATGAACTTCTATTTCTCTAAGTTTTGTGATTTTTTTGACCAGTCTTTAATGCTATCGATTTGTCTCTTCTAGGTTTGTCTTCAGCATCAAGCTCCACTTCATGTATCTTCAAAGAACTAAGCAATTCATCTATCTTTAATTTGCTCAAGTCCTTGGATTCTTGTACTGTAGTGACTTTGGGTCACATGGTCTTGATTATCATAAATTCTCCCAAGAGCTTTAAGTCCATTGACGATAGTTTGAAATCGTCCAAACATTTGATCAATAGATTTATCTTCTTTCATTTTAAACAGCTCATACTAATGTACAAGAATGCTGATCTTGGACTCTTTCACCTAGTTTGTCCCTTCATGTGCAATGGCTAAGGTTTCCTACATCTCCTTCACAATTTCGCATCCATGAACTTTATCGTATTCACTTCTGCTTAAAGCACAACTCATAAAGAACTTGGACTTTGAGTTTAATTGAAATCTCGCTTTGTGATCGACTGACCATCTGGTACGAGGAATAGTATTTCCTTCATCATCTACTAGTACGTATGGTTCATTCTCGATGATATCCTAAAGATCAACATATATGGATTTGATGAAGAGTCGCATCCTGTCCTTTCAATAATGATAATACTAACCATTGAATGCAGGAGGTCTTGTGATGGAGGCACCTTCAGCTATAAAAACATGTGATTCAACCATGGATCTTTGTCCTCACTATGTAAAGGTGGTTCTTGGAAACTGAGCTCTAATATCAATTAAAGTAAATCACAAATTAATATAGAACTCACGTAGAATATACGAAATACACAAGAAGGAGGGTTGAATTGTGTAATCTTTTTATGAATACACAAAACCTTTGATATTTCTTGAAAAAGAAACTTTTTCAAGTATTAAATGAATACCAAGAATGTTATACAAAAATAGTTACGTAGTTAAATCACAAATAGCTTCTATAAACTTGTATAAGAACAAGAGAAATTAAAAGTGAAGAGTTAGAAGATAAATGTTGCGATTTTTATACTGGTTCACCCCAAACCTTAGGTTACATCCAGTCCTTAGAATTCTTCTGAGTTTTCACTATACTTTGTCAAATTTACAAGTATTCTTTCTTCCCTTCTAGAGCCTCTTCAGATCTCTTACACTTAGTATTCTTTCTACTATCTTAGCCTCTCCAGGCTCTTAGCCTTTTCTTTCTCTCACTAGAAAGATATTGTGAGCTTTTTGTTACAGTAGAGTTCGCTCTCCTGTATCGCATTTTGAATACAAAATTTTTGTAAATAATAACTTGAAAGCTAAAGATTGTTTAGTCTTCAACTACGACTAGTATTTATAGCCTAAGTCTTCAACTACTTCTTACTTCTTGATAACTGCTTCTTGCTTCTTGCTTCTTGTAGAAATCGTTATTCAGTTGAGTTCTGTAACTAACTCCAACTGACTGACTATCGATATATTAGAGTGTCTTCATCTTTTTATCGTCTATTTTTTGAACTTCTTCTGTGTTTTGAACTTCTTCTATGTTTTTCAACTTCTTCTGTGTTTTCAACTTCCTTTGTGTTTTGTAACTTCTTTTGCATTTCGCAACTTCTTTTGTATTTTCAACTTCTTCTATATTTGGCAACTTTTTCTGTGTTTTGCGCTTCTTCTGTGTTTTGCACTTCTTCTGTGTTTTTAACTTCTTCTGTGTTTTGCAACTTCTTATGTGTTTTCAACTTCTTCTGTGTTTACCAACTTCTTTTGTGTTTTCAACTTCTTCTGTATTTTGTAACTTCTTCTGTCTTTTCAACTTCTTCTGTCTTTTCCAACTTCTTCTGTGTTTTCAACTTCTTCTGTGTTTTATAACTTCTTCTATGTTTTCCAACTTCTTCTATGTTTCGCAACTTCTTTTGTGTTTTCCAACTTCTTCTGTATTTCTCAATTTCTTCTGTGTTTTGTGCTTCTTCTGTGTTTTATGCTTCTTCTGTGTTTTGCCACTTCTTCTATGTTTTGTGCTTCTTTTGTGTTTTCTGCTTCTTCTGTGTTTTGAGCTTCTTCTGTGCTTTCTGCTTTTTCTATGTTTTGAACTTCTTCTGTGTATTGCACTTCTTCTGTGTTTTTCGCTTCTTCTGTATTTTGCCACTTCTTTTGTGTTTTGCCACTTCTTCTTTATTTTGTGCTTCTTCTGTGTTTTCACTGCACGCTTGACACACTCATCAAAATAGTTCATTTATTTCGAACATTATTATTATTTGATTATCAACAAAATTATTATTCGTGAATTCTTTTTGACTTGACAAAAATCCCTAACTTTTACCTTGATTTCCACCTAAGATTGTCTTGATTTCTTACATGAAAAATGATGGGATGAAGAAGGTAAAATGGAGAGGAGAAAAATCTAAACTTAGAACCCATAAAATGTCATGCATCTTCCCTCTACATATCCCCATTCCAAAACTTTCAAGACTCAAACATATGCTTAATTCCTATTGGACACACATGCTTTATTTTTATTGGCCACACTTGCCTTAATCCAATTAGTCCATATGTTAACTTTAGAAAAATTGCATATTGGTCCTTCTTCTTCCGTTACTTCCCACATTGGCCAACAATATTAACTTCATTCCTCTATGTCTTAATTTTCTAATTTAATAAGTTTCATTCAATTTGGTTAATTATTCTGGGAAAACACCACATGCTATTAGAAAATAGGGACAGCAACTATAAGTCAACTTTCAGCTAGAATTCAAAAATGCTTCATAAAATTTTAGATATATGTCTCTAGATTAATTTCCATTCCCTATTTTGTTGACAACTTGTTATTGAAGAAGACGTTATTAAACTTATTAGGTTTTTTTAATTTTATTAATTATGTCATTATTATCTTATAATGTGTAGCTTATTTATAGGCTATGAAACTAAATTGGACAACACAAGTAAATATAACCCACTTATAATTAACCCCAGTTGAGCATGGAAGGAAGAATACGTCAAGCTAATGGTGTTAATCAAGCTATTGGTACTTTTGTATTTCTACTTTTTTATTTTTTATCTTGTCGGGAGTGAATTGCTGGAATTGCATGACTAGAAGTATGTCCAAGTTCCTGCTTTATCACCATAACTGCCGAAACATCATAAGTTTTCTTACTCTAACCTTTTCTTTTTGTTTTTATTGTTATTTTTTAATTTCTCTTTATGTGTTGTTTTTTTCTCACGTTGAGGACAATGTGATGTCAAAGTGTAGGGAGAATTTTGCATTGGCTTGTCATGTGTGCGAAGTTTGCATATGATATTGTTTTAGTTTTTGATTAGGTTGATGTGGTGTGAGCATATATGTGAATTGTGTGAATGTATCAATGGAAATAATTTGGAAGTAGTTTAGCTTTGAACATGGTCATTGAATTTGTAGAGGCATATTGTCTTATAAATTTTTTGTTTTAAGTATCTTTGGTTAAATATTCATGTTAATTAGGATATGACCTTAGTTTTTTCATCTTAGGAAATTTATTCCATACATTTATAATTATAATTCAATTAAATATGTTTGCATCATTAATTGCCTTTTATAAGGATGATTGATTAAAATAAATGAGGTAGGCTATGTGAAATGAAAAAAAAGGTTATGTTTGTCTATTAAATTAATAATGATTCCGTTGGCCTTTTTGAAACAAATATTTTGTTATGAAATAAATATTAGCTAAGTATCTAATGACATTCACGACAAAATGTTTGTCTTCTTGTAAAAAGACTATAATGACATTCCAACTAAGCTAATTAATAAAATGTGGCCTAGCTGAGTATTGCCTTCATGTCAAAAGAATAGGTTAACGTTAATGAAAACAAAAAAGGGGTGTTTTGATAAGTAAATCTCACTGATCTTTTAAAAAAGAAAAAAATTTCTTGAAGGGATACTTAGTGATATTTTCAATTTTGGTTGATTACCAATTATCAATGTATGTCTACAAGTGTTTTAGGTGAATGAATATGATGTTAATGTCTTGATTAATATGTATATTCAGTCCAAATTGCTTAACCATAAATTGCATAAGTTAATATGTTGGAATAACTTGAATTATTGTTGTTTAAGGTTAAATTGGTTTAGTCGAGTTAGATGCCACTGTATCATTAGTTCATATTGTATGAATGTATGTGTTATTGTTTAGTTTGTTTGAGTTTATGTTTTATTTTTGTTTTTGTTTGAGAAAAAACAAAAGTTTAAGCCTGGGGATGTTGATAGGTGTAAATTATACTATGTTTTGATAGATGTTCAAGTTTTCTTTTGAGTATTTCTTAGATGATTTTCATGTATATAGGCTTAGAATTATGTTATTATAAGTGTTTGTTTATATTATAAGTGTTCGTGTAGTTTTGAACACGAATTAGATCTTAATTTTCTGTTTCAAGAAGTGTGTGATATGTGTTTGAGTTTATGGAAACAAGAAATTGAAGAAAACAGAAAATTGGAAGTATGGAAGCAGGTCACGATCGTGACTTGCTTGTCCTTGTGACAAAGAGTAAACAATAATTCTAGCAAATTTTAGTTTTTTCAACACATTACTCTTTTGTAATTTTTAACATTTTAAGGCTATTTTTGGAATGAAATTAAGTGATTAAACCCTAAAAACAAGCCCCTAGAAGCCTCAAGAACTATTTAAGAACGTAAAACACTCAAAAAAAGAGCAACATCCATCTTACCTAATTGAGATTAATCCAAGGAAGATCAAGAGGAGCAATAGTTGTCCAACATTTCTTAGATTTGTAGATTTAGCTCCAAATGAAGTTTTTCTTTCTTTACTTTTGTTATTTTCATTAATAAACTTGATGTGAGAACTGGATTGGAAGATGTTATACATATTGAT
Source organism: Erythroxylum novogranatense (assembly GCA_029891385.1). Classification (NCBI taxonomy): domain Eukaryota; kingdom Viridiplantae; phylum Streptophyta; class Magnoliopsida; order Malpighiales; family Erythroxylaceae; genus Erythroxylum; species Erythroxylum novogranatense. The sequence continues at coordinate 55,397,246 of CM057233.1, read as the reverse complement.
GATATTTTAATTTGATATTAAGATTTGTTCTTGACTTATTTTGTGACACGAACACTTTTGATTTCAATACAATGTTTTGGGTGTTGTGATATTTGTGTTTGCTTATACTTTGACAACAAATCAAGGGAGTGAGTCGATAATAATCTGATTAGGTTGGATAACAAAATTTAACAACATAATAAGTCACACAAATATCAAATTGATGATCATATGAAGAGAGATCTTATTTAAGAACTCGATTATCTAATAGATTGCTTAAGAACTAACTTAAAACATAAGACTGTTTTTATTAATTGAGAGATTACAACTTTAAAATTTTGTTATCAATTAAGGATTATTAATTGGGTTTAAATGATTAGGTCTTGACACAGAATAATCAAACTTTGGAAATCTAGGATTAACACCAAATTGAATAAAAAAAATGGTTAAGGGAGTAAAATGATGATAGAACAAATCCTATAATTTCATACTTGATCATCCATATTTTATTGTTATAGCTCAATTGTTAAGTAGTTTAGTGCTCAATTTTATTTGATTGTTTAATTTCTTAATTTTATTTTCTCTCAAATCATATTTCACAACCTTAGACAAAGTTACGTTCATTTAGTTTTATCTAATTCCTTGTGGGATCGATAACTCAATTACTACAAGTTTACGATCTATATACGTATGAAATATTGAGGGTTTTACATTAAGTAAAACTAGCCCAACAATGATTAGGTGTTCTTATTTATGTGTAGGCTATGCTTATTTGTATGTAGGCTAAGATTGAACTAAGAACTAGATTCTAAACACATTCATCAATTTTATCAATCTTCAACTGTTTTTTTGAATCGTGATTTTTCTAAATTCCTTATTAATTTTTATGATTTATTCATGCTTGTTTGTTTGCTTAATTATTATTTTTAGATTTGGGTTATTAATTTAGTAGGTATGAATAAAGATTGAAAATTAGTTGAAGAGATTGGGACTTAGTTAGAATTAATGTGGTGTTAAGTAGATTAAAGGGTTAAAGACATAAAAGACAAAAAGAAGGGCAAAATTGGGACAACAAGACTAAGGAGGGGCATAATTGGAAGAAAGAAGCTAAATGGTCTCTTAAAATTAGAAGAAGAGAGGGAGGTTGTCGTGGAAGCCATAGAGAGAAGAGAGAAAACGTTAGAGAAGGAAAATAAGAGAAAAAAAATCGAAAAAGCTAGAGAAAGAAAGGAAAAATCGTGGAAAGAAGAGGAAATCAAGCTTCTTAAGGTGAGTTTAACATCTTCTTCTTGTTTTAGTAAAGAAATGGGTTATTGTGTTGAGAATGAAGAAGTTTTAGAGGGAGAAAGGGGTTTAGAAGGAAGAAGATGATTGAGAGACCTATTTGATTTTTATGGGTTTCTAAGCTAGGTTTTGGGTTTTCTAACCTAAATAGACCATGGGTAAGTTAATGGGAAATCCAATTTAGCAATTATTTCATTTGTTGTGAGTTTGAAGTTTTGGAGGATTTCCAATTGAATTGAAATTGAATGAGAATTTTGATTGTGTTAGGAAATCAAGAACAACCTATTCAAGGGGAAGAGGAAAGGCACAATTGATTTTGTATTCTAAAGAGTCATAAGGTGGGTAAAATGTTTATGGTTATTGTGTAAATGGGCAATGTGCATATATGTGTATATATATGCTTGAATTGATAAATTGTGAATTGCTATAATGCATTTTATGTTATGTTATGCATTGAAAGATGTATGATCATATTATGCCATTGAATTGTGTCATGGCATTTTGATTTAAATGGAAAGAAGAAAAAGCATGAGAATATAAATTTGTGAGTGACTGAATTGAGCATGAGCTTTGATTGTGTTTTGGTGAGAGAGGCACCGTTTCGTAGTCACGTACACGTCGACATAAAGCCTTCTCCTAGCTGCCCGCTTGTGGCCCACAAGATCCAAAAAGTGGACTCGTTTCATTCACGGAGTAAACTTCGGTTTCTCTATTTTGTTCCATAGAACCCTTGAGCCAATTTTTTATGCATTTGCATTTTGATGTGTTAAGTTATGAGGTGATTTATGTGTTATGCTTTGATGTTAAATTTCATTCGATATGTTCTATGTGATATTGAATGATGAAATGTGAATTGGAATTGTAAATGCGAAACTTTCATTGCTAGAATAAGATAAGAAGTATATGCCTATATGAATATTTATATATATGTTTGACTGTGTGGCTCGTTTCCAATGACTATAAAAATCTTCGCCACTGAGTTGTATAGCTTAACCCATCAATTTTCCCTCCTCAAGTGTAGAACGAGAACATTTGATATCCTTGCAAAGCATTTGGAAACTGCAAGATAGCTAGGAGTCTTTTGTACTAAGTTAGTGACTAATTAGGATAGCTTTATAGGCATATCAAACATGAGCATCCTTTTGTATTTTGTATTAAGTTTAATGGGTATGTTGATATGTAAGTAAATCTTGTCAAACTTTTATTTTGTTTAGAAATGAGAATGAGAACTTGTAAAGCTCCTTTTGCGTATAATTATATTATTTTAAATTTTGAGTATGATGGATGTGCATTTTCTGTTGTTGAGATTGCCAATTGTTGCTAGTGTTAGAATAGCATGTTAGAGTTGCAAAGATTGTATGTGAAGAATCTTTTGGAGTTGAGATTCAAGTGTTAATGGGATGTTTGTAGTAGCGAAATAGATATGAAGTGGTTTTACACTAGAAGGGTTGGATTAGGGGAGATTATAAGTGATTATGGTGTTAGAAAGGATGTTGGAAGCATTGGAGAGGCATTGGAGGAGTTTGGGGAACCCCAATGTCCGTTTAACGGACATTTTTTAACAGACCTTCTCTGATGAAAAAGGACCCCCTGCCTCGCTAATGTCCGTTTAATGGACCTTCTCAGGTGAAAAATGACTCCCAAGCTAGTCTATGTCTGTTAAACAGACATGGATGTCCGTCAAACAGACATTCACGGGACAGATACAAAAAATCATGATTTTATTTATTTTAGAGGTAGAATCTTGCTTCAAGGTCTTCATAAAAGTTGTAGATCTCGAAGTTCGCTTTCAAACCGTACAAAAACGACATCTGACCTTCAAATGAGGTGATTTTTGAAGTGATAGATTCCTAACATATCATTCTACCTTTCCACAAAAATTGATAACCTTTGGTATTGAATCTAAAAAGAGTGATGAAAAGGAAGTGAGGGTTCATTGAAATATCCCTATGAGGTATTCCACTCATGCTTATGACTTCGGATTAATAGTTGGGCTCCGGAGATGGGGTCCAACATCTTGTGGTATCAGAGCTTAGAATGCCAAGTAGGATGAATTGTTATACTATGTGATTAATTGTTTTCACTGTTAAATTGATTGATTGCTTTAAATGACGTGCGTATAATGCATACATGCAGGAAAATAGGATTGAAATAAAATGTAAGATAATTGTTAGTGTTTCAATTGAAGGAGTGAAATGCCACCTTGTAGAATGATGCGAGGAATATTACAAGGATCGATTGCACCTGACTCTCCGCTAAGAGAGGAGAGTACTGATGATTCTAGAGCTCTAGGAGATGTTAAGCCTTTTGTAGGGCACAATAGTGGGCCTCTTGATCATAGACTCAAGAGTTGCCTATTTCGCAGGAGCAAGCACCTACCTTGGATCCGAGATTGTTCCAAGCCTTCACTCAGACATTTGTCCAAGCTATAAGACAGATGCCGCAATCTTCTACTCTGAACCCAGCTAAAAAGGAGAAGCAGTTCGATAAACTGAGGAAGTATGGGGTTGTGGACTTTTTATAGGACCACTGATCCTGAGGAAGCTGAGACCTGGTTGAGGAAGATCGAAAGGATATTGGAGCAGATGGACTGTGAGGATGAGGAGAAAGTTGAATATGCTGTGAGTTTGCTACAAGGAGATGCTTTACATTGGTGGGAGAGTGTCTCGAGAAGTCAGATGAAGCCACCGATGTTGATGTGGAAGGACTTCCTGATTGTTTATAAGAAGAAATACTTGTCTAAAGTGTACATCCAGCAAAAACAAAGAGAGTTTTTAAGCCTCACCCAGAGGGAGATGACGGTGAGCGAATATGAGCGCCGATTCACACAATTGGCCAGATATGCAACTGAATTAATGATGAGCAAAGCAGCTAGGTGTCGAACATTTGAAGTGGGACTGCACTTGGCCATCAGAGAGAAAGTAGGGGTGTAAAATTTCTTTGATTTTCAACAACTGGTTGAAGCAACATTGAGAGTGGAAAATGTGGAGAACATCAAGAGTGCGGTAAACAGAAAGAGGAAAGGGAGAGAATAGTCTAAGAGGGTAGGGGGTGCTCCTATGTCAGAGAGGAGTGCTAGGATTTTCCCTGCACAGTCTGAGGAGAAAAAATAGTGGAGCAAGCAGGCCTAGACAGATGAAAACTGTCTCACATCAAGCCTCAACGACTAGAGGCAATAGGAGGGGAGATGGGGATAAGTCACCCATTCCTAAATGTGAACACTATGAAAGGTTTCATAGAGGGGAATGTTACCGACTGACTGAAGTGTGCTTTAATTGCGGGGAGTCAGATGCAAGCTTCAAAGAGGGCTGAGACAGTGGGACACAGGATAGTAACTGAAGTGGGTAGTTTTAATGCAGCCAAGAAAGTGAACCCTCCAAGGAGACTGAGGGGACAAGCACCAATTAGAGTGTTTGTTATGACGAGGGAGGATGCAGAGACGCTTCAGAAGTCATAACTGGTATGATTAAATTATTTGATGAAGATGTTATTGTTTTGACTGATCCTGGTTCTACTCATTCGTTTGTGTCATTGAATAAAACTGTGCTTGGTAGAGAATTGAGCCCATTGGATACTTCTTTAATGATTAGCACTCCAATCAACCAATGTATTACAATTAGTCAAATCTATAGAGACTATATGATACATATTAGAGGGGAGCAATTAGCGGTGGATCTAATTCCATTGAAGATGAGAGGATTAGATGTGATTTTGGGTATGGACACCTTAGAGAAATATAATGCCAACCTGGATTGCAAACAAAAGATCGTGGAGTTCGAAATTGGTAATGGTAGCAAGGTGGTGTTTATGGGGGATAGAAAAGTAAGTTCGACTAGAAAGGTTTCAACTCTGACTGCAAAAAAAATTAATAAGGAAAGGATATGAAACATTTTTGGCCTATGTGGTAGACATAAAGGTAAATGGAGGGAAGTTAGAAGCAATACCTGTAGTCGCAGAATTTCTGGATGTCTTTCCCGAGGAATTACCAGGACTACGACCACTTAGAAAATTTGAATTTTCCATTGAACTTCTTCTGGGCACAATGCCAACATCAATTTCGCCTTATAGAATGGCTCCGGTAGAATCGAAGGAGTTTAAGGAGCAATTGGAGGATTTGTTAAAAAAAGGTTACATTAGGCCGAGCTCTTCGCCTTGGGCAGTGATTGAGCCCAAGTTTAATATATAATTGGCTACACTTTCATGGTTATTAATGCACTTTTTGACTCTTAATTCATGATTTTTATGTTTAAATTAGTCTCTTACGGTGAGCTTATGTTTTATGCAATTTGCTAGTAAAATTGTACAAACTGACATTAATTGCATTATAATTTTTCTAAGAACAATTGATACTGCAAATTTTTATTTTATATTGTAGGAGAAAAGGAGTAAAAAAGGATCAGAAGAGTTAACACGGCATGAAGTCCTTAAGGCACGTCGCGGAGTGAGCGGCAAAATGTAATTCCCACATCGCGGCACATCAACACAAATCGTATGTCGCGACGTCAACAATTCAACACGCCGCAGCGAGCAAGGCAGATCGTACGTCGCGATGAGAATTAATTCATACGTCGCGGCGAGCAAGCCAGAGCACACGTCGTGACGAATATTAATTCATACGTCGCGACGTGCAGACGGGTATTCGGACTTTAAATAGAAAAATCACTCACTGTATTGACCCGGCCCGTGAACCATCTTTTAAATATTGCTGAATTAGGTTAGAACGGGTATCTTTTGGGGGATCGACATTCGGCAGAGAGAAAAGAGACGAGTGAAGAGAGAACAAAGAAGAAATAGGAGAGATTCTCAGCCTCACCATCCAGGGTTTCCTTCGGGGTTCCCTGGGTGAAACCTTTGTATAGGCTTTCTTTTTATTTTCACCGCTGACTCCATCATGGATAGCTTGGATTCGTCACGAGTTGTGAAGGTTCCAGTTAAAATGCGTGGTTAGGCATTTGTTTTCTCCCGAAGATGCAAGTGATGGTGGAGTTCATCAAGGGAGTAGCTTAATCTGTAGTTTAGCTATGATTTATAAATGCCTAGGTCTAGGGTTTGTAATTTGTAGTGAAGCTACTTGATTATAGCTAAATGTTTGACATTTAATGTGTTGTTTGGATTGGTAGTTTACATTGTCACATTTAACTACATTGTTATGAACAACCGAGTTGGGGTTTATTGCTTTGTAGTTAGATTAGCTTAATTAGAGTTTAATTAAGCGTTGAACAATGTAATGTGTTATGGATTTGTTTATGTGGAATTCTGTGCTTAAATATATGAAGTCTCATATACGTCAACTTGTGATCTTGTTGATTCTATTCTATCTGCCTAGTTGTGTTTGATATATAGTTGATGCTAGATTTCATTTGACTCATTGCATTGGCAAGTCCACTGCACACACTAAGATGCTTTTAACAAGGTTTTAAGCAATAGAGTTCATTGATTAAAACCTTGGAATTAAAGGTTCCTTTAAGGTTCTAGGGCTCAAGAGCACCTAATGGGGTCTTGAGAAATGGAGTCGAGAGTGACAGGAGTCTATTAATCAAGATCCTGGACTTAAAGATAGTTCTTTAAGGTTTACCATTCGAACGTAGTGATTTCTAATCCCACCGCGCACACTAAAATGAGCTTAATGGGATCTTGAGCAATGGAGTTCATTGATCAAGATCCTGGACTTAAAGAGTCCTTTAAGGTTCTGAGGCTCAAGAGCACTCAATGGGGTCTTGAGAAATGGAGTCGAGAGTGACAGGAGTCCATTAATTAAGACCCTGGACTTAAAGTGAGTTCTTTAAGGTTTACCATTCACACTTAGTTTTGAACTGTGATAGCCAAAGCTCGTTTTCAAAAGGATTTTATCACTTGTTTTAGTATTTTCTTTTTTAATTTTCAAAAATCCAAAAATACTTTTTACTTGCTTTTTAGTGTAGTTAATGTTTTCAAACAAAACCCCCTTTTCCTCACTGATTTCACTTGCGTTTTATGACATATAGGCTAGTTTAGGTCCATTTCATTAGGTTCCGATCAAAAGAGACGACCCGAGGTTGCTTCCTATACTGCAATCCTTGGTATAAATTATTTTTGACCAGTTTTTAAGGATCGATCTTAAGGTCGAATCGACAGAGCCGCGATCAAAATGGCACCGTTGCCGGGGACCGCGAAGTGGTTCTCTAAGTTAGCTTTTTTCATTTTGTTGCTGAGTGGAGTTAGGAGTCTTTTCTTTTAAGTTGCATTTTCGTTTATAGCTTTCCTTCATTTTTAATAGTTAGCATTTTACAGATTACACCTTCTGTGAAAGTTCGCTGAGCCTAGCTCTTACTATTTATGCGACAAACATTTCAAGTGAATCTGGCTTAGTGGAGGCCGACACGGACATGGAAATGGATGAAGTTGTTTCACCACAACATGGCCATCTGTCGAAGGTTTATCGGAAGTATCAAGAACCTCCATAACTCCGAGGTTGTCTCTTTCTTTCACTTGTTTACTTACTTAAGCCTCGTGATTACTTGTGATCTATATTGGTGCATTAGTTTGTTAAGTAAGTGTCAGGAAGAAACACCCCTTGTAGGAAAATAGTTTAGCTTTTAGTTTAGTAAGTAGCCTTTCCATTCAATAATTTCCCCCTTTTGAGTTCTATCTCTTGCCCTCCTGTTGTTGGGTTGAATTGTCCTTTGTGTTTCCTTCCCTTATGCCATATTTTTTCTTGTTTACCATTGAGGACAATGTGTGATTTAAGTGTGGGGGAGCTGTTTCCCTATCTATCTTTTGTATTGTCGACCTGTTGATGTTTTGTTAATACTTGTGTTAGCCAATCTTGCATTCTGTTGGTAAAAACTTGGTAAATTTTAAAATTTTCTGTCATTCTGCATCCCATCACCGCGACAAGCGATCACACGTCGCGGCGAAGCTGTTCATTCGAGTACGTACGTCGCAACGACATCCGTGTTACACGTCGTGAAGTCCACACGTCGCGACGTACACTGCTATACGTCGCGACGTCACCATTATGCATGAATGATTTTTTTTGCCTAATTCTTCCACTCAATTCAAACATTTTCTGCACTGAACTTTTGTGTCTGCTGCTTTCAAAGCTTTTACTAGTTTCAAAATGATGCTTGATTTTTTGAAAACACCTCCCATCCTTTTAATAATACTTGGAATTGACAACATCTTTCTTTCAATGTTTTCAAAACAAAGTGACTGGAAGCATGCTAACAAAGTGGCACTTTAAGTTTTTGAGACCTGAGATTGTTCATTGAGATAATACCCTTATTGGAAGGATATTTGGGCCTAATTTCTTTTCTTCAATCTTTGTGTGCATCTTCTTATTTCATACTTCTCTAGAACTTGTTTCAATTCTTACTCGAAGCTTGATGGACTAGATTTTTGTTGATGTGATAGAGGGGTTCCTTCTTCAACCCCTTTTCCCAAACACTTATCCCTTGCTAGCCCATTGAGCCTTATTATGTATGAGCACTTGCAAACATTTCATATGATGTCATTAGTTTAATTTGCATTTCCTTTTCCAAAACAAAAAGAAAAAAAAAGAAGAAAAAAAAGCAACAGAAAAAGTGTATTCCAAAAAGGAACAGAAAAAAAACAAAAAAAAAAGAAGGAGAAAGAATAAATAAAAAAGAATAGTCATTATTAGTTCAACTGTTGACATCCATTCATAATTTTAGTGCATGTGTTCATATCTTTTCTTTCATTCATTCCATCCATTCATCTAGCCCTCCACACATTACAACCCTGAAAAGTCCTCTTGGTCTTCAAAATCATAGTTTTTGTAGTGGAGAAATAGAGTTGATACAAGCTTATGGTAGAGTATGGATTAAGCAGATTGAGAGTGACAATATCCCTAAAGATAAGTGAGGTGAGAGCAAACACTTTATCTTGAGTGACATCTCTTTTGTCAAATCTCTTGGATTAAATTCTTTTAGTGGTTGTTTTATTAGCACTCTTTCAATCTGCTTTGATTGAACTCTGAGAAAGTGTTTTGTGTCAATTTCTTATTATTGTTTTGAGCATGGGTGGATTTTTTTTTTACACTTGTATCTTTTTGACTCTTATAAACTTTGTCCAGGAGTACAAAGGTTAAGTATGGGGGAATTTGATTGAGCCCAAGTTTAATATATAATTGGCTACACTTTCATGATTGTTAATGCACTTTTTGACTCTTAATTCATGATTTTTGTGTTTAAATTAGTCTCTTACGGTGAGCTTATGTTTTATGCAATTTGCTAGTAAAATTGTACAAACTGAAATTAATTGCATTATAATTTTTCTAAGAACAATTGATACTGCAAATTGTTATTTTATATTGTAGGAGAAAAGGAGTAAAAAAGGATCAGAAGAGTCAACACGACATGAAGTCCTTAAGGCACGTCGCGGCATGAACTAATCATCGCTGCGGCGAAATGTAATTCCCACATCGCGGCGCATCAACATAAATCGTACGTTGCGACATCAACAATTCAACACGTCACGGCAAGCAAGCCAGATCGTACGTCGCGACGAGAATTAATTCATACGTCGTAGCGAGTAAGCCAGAGCACACGTCGCGACGAATATTAATTCATACCTCACGACATGCAGACGGGTATTTAGACTTTAAAGGGAAAAATCACTCACTGTACTGACCCGTCCCGTGAACCATCCTTTAAATATTGATGAATTAGGTTAGAACGGATATCTTCTAGGGGATCGACATTCGGTAGAGAGAAAAGAGACGAGTGCAGAGAGAACAAAGAAGAAAGAGGAGAGATTCTCGGCCTCACCATCCAGGGTTCCCTTCGGGGTTCCCTGGTTGAAACCTTTGTATAAGCTTTCTTTTCATTTTCATCGCTGACTCCATCATAGATAGCTTGGATTCGTCACGAGTTGTGAAGGTTCTGGTTAAAATGCGTGGTTAGGCATTTGTTTTCTCCTGAAGATGCAGTGATGGCTGGAGTTCACCGAAGGGGAGTAGCTTAATCTGTAGTTTAGCTATGATTTATAAATGCCTAGGTCTAGGGTTTGTAATTTGTAGTGAAGTTACTTGATTATAGCTAAATGTTTGACATTTAATGTGTTGTTTGGATTGGTAGTTTACATTGTCACATTTAACTACATTGTTATGAACAACCGAGTTGGGTTTATTGCTTTGTAGTTAGATTAGCTTAATTAGAGTTTAATTAAGCGTTGAACAATGTAATGTGTTATGGATTTGTTTATGTAGAATTCTGTGCTTAAATATATGAAGTCTCATATATGTCAACTTGTGATCTTGTTGATTCTCTTCTATCTGCCTAGTTGTGTTTGATATACAGTTAATGCTAGATTTCATTTGACTCATTGCATTGGCAAGTCCACTGCACACACTAAGATGCTTTTAACAAGGTTTTAAGCAATGAAGTTCATTGATTAAAACCTTGGACTTAAAGGTTCCTTTAAGGTTCTAGGGCTCAAGAGCACCTAATGGGGTCTTGAGAAATGGAGTCGAGAGTGACAGGAGTCTATTAATCAAGATCCTGGACTTAAAGATAGTTCTTTAAGGTTTACCATTCGAACTTAGTGATTTCTAATCCCACCGCACACACTAAGATGAGCTTAACAGGATCTTGAGCAATGGAGTTCATTGATCAAGATCCTGGACTTAAAGAGTCCTTTAAGGTTCTGAGGCTCAAGAGCACTCAATGGGGTCTTGAGAAATGGAGTCGAGAGTGACAGGAGTCGATTAATTAAGACCCTGGACTTAAAGTGAGTTCTTTAAGGTTTACCATTCACACTTAGTTTTGAACTGTGATAGCCAAAGCTCGTTTTCAAAAGTATTTTATCACTTGTTTTAGTATTTTCTTTTTCTATTTCCAAAAATCCAAAAATACTTTTTACATGCTTTTTAGTGTAGTTAATGTTTTCAAACAAAACCCCCTTTTCCTCACTGATTTCACTTGCGTTTTATGACATATAGGCTAGTTTAGGTCCATTTCATTAGGTTCTGATCAAGAGAGACGACCCGAGGTTGCATTCTATACTGTAATCCTTGGTATAAATTATTTTTGACCGGTTTCCAAAGATTGATCTTAAGGTCGAATCAACAAAGTCGCGATCAGGCAGCTCCAGTCTTTTTTGTAAAGAAGAAGGATGGGTCGTTGCGAATGTGTGTGGACTACCAGCAGCTCAATCAGCTCACTAGGAAGAATAGATATCCTCTCCCCGCATAGATGACTTGTTTGATTAGTTGTAAGGGGTAAGAGTCTTTTCTAAGATAGATTTGAGATCAGGCTACCACCAATTGCGGATAAAGGAGTCCGATGTATTAAAGACTGCTTTTAGAACACGGTATGACCACTTTGAGTTCTTGATCATGCCTTTTGGGTTATCGAATGCACCTGGAGCTTTCATAGACTTGATGAATTGATTTTTTAAGTCCTTATTAGACCAATTTATCATTGTCTTTATTGATTATATATTGGTTTATTCTAAGAGTGACAAGGAGTATGAGGAATATTTGAGGGTTGCCTTAGAGACATTGAGGAAGAACAAGTTGTATTCCAAATTCGATAAATGTGAATTCTAGCTAAGGGAAGTGGTGTTCCTTAGACATGTAGTTTCGAAAAAAGGAGTGCATGTGGATCTGAAAAAAAAATATAGGCAGTTATAAAATGGGAACCACCTTAGAATGTGGCTGAAATGAGGAGTTTCTAGGGTTTAGCTGGGTATTACAGAAGGTTTGTGGAGGGCTTTTCCATAATAGTAGCTCCACTTACCAAATTTACTAAGAAGAATCATAAATTTATGTGGACGGATGAATGTCAAAAGAGCTTTGAGGAGTTTAAGTACAGATTGACGACTACATCGATTTTGACTTTGCCTCCAGGTAGTGATGGATATATAGTGTATACTGATGCATCGAGGAAGGGATTAGGGTGTGTGTTGATGCAAGGAGATAAAGTGATTGCCTATGCTTCCAGGCAATTAAAGCCTTATGAGATGAACTATTCGACGCATAGCTTGGAATTGGATGCCATAATTTTTGCTTTGAAGAGTTGGAGACATTACTTGTATGGAGTCACTACTAGGGTGTTTACAGACTATAAGAGTCTTAAGTACCTGATAAGTTAGAAAGAATTGAATTTGAGATAGAAAAGATGGTTAGAGCTACTAAAAGATTATGATTTAATGATTGATTATCACCCAAGTAAAGCTAATGTAGTAGCAGATGCACTAAGTAGGAAATCAACAATGGCACATGTGAAGACAGTGTATCTTCCTCTATTGAAGGAATTAACCAAACTTTGAGTGACATTAAGACAAGTCGAATCCAATTGTATATTGGCTAACTTTAGAGTAAAGCCAATATTGAACAAAAAGATTAAGGAGTTGCAGGTGCAAGATGAGTATTTGAGCAAGCTCAGAGAACAGATTAAAAGTTGTAAAACTTCTGAAATAGAAGTATGGAAAGATGGATTGATGGTGGTAGGAAATAGACTATATATTCCTAATATGCAAAAGTTGAAAGGCGAAATTCTTGATGAGGCACACATTGTGCCTTATGCAATGCACCCAGGAAGTACAAGAATGTATAGAGATTTGAAGAAGCATTTCTAGTGGAAAGGAATAAAGAAAGAAGTTAGAATATGGTAAAAGATGCTTAGTATGCCAGCAAGTCAAAGCTGAACACTAGGCACCTTTAGGCAAACTTAAACCTATATCGATCCCTGAATGGAAATGGAAGAAGATTACAATGGATTTCTTGATGGGATTGTTGAAGACTAGTAGGAAGCATGATGCAATATGGGTGATTGTTGATAGGCTGACTGTTAGGCCCCAAATTTTTGTTTTCTTGAAGTTATTACGTATGAATTTATTTTGATTTATGATTTATGGTATAGTTTGATTTTATTGAGAATATTCATGGAAAATTAGGATTTATGTGAGATTAATGTGGAAGAATATTTATGAAAGGGTAAAAATGTGTAAGGGCAAAATAAGCAAAGCACATGAGTTAGGATGTTTTAGGCTAAGTGTAGGAGGGCATAATAGTCTTGCCCATGTTGTAGGTTTAAGAGATTAGGGTTTAAAGATTTAAAAGAAGAAAAGAAAGAAGAAAAGAAAAGAAAAGAAGAATAGAAAGAGGAAGAGAACGAAGGTCGGCAGCGGCGAAGAGAGGAGAAGAGAAGAGGAAAAGAGGGAAAGCTTTCGTTTTTTGTTTTCGACGGATTTTCAAGCTTCCTTAAGGTAAGTTAGACTCTCTTATCCTTGTTTGAGCTGGTATGACCCTTTGTTTTGCTGGATTGAAGTAGAAATAGTGGAGTTAGGGTTTATGGTGAAGATTTCTAGATTTTCTTGGGTTTGTGTATTTTTTATGCTTTTAGTGTTAGAATAAGTTCATAATGGTTGTATATGACTTGATTCATGGCTTAGATATGTTGTAGAAGAAGAAATGAAGGTTTTAGGGTTAAAAATGGCGGAAACTGGTTCGGGAAGCAAGCTCCGTCCATGACGTCATGACGTCTTAGGTCCTGACGCCATGGCGTGCATGAGGGCCGTGACGCCTGTGGCGAAGCTTGGATGGCGCTGCGCTGCGACGTCAAGGCCGCACGTCATGCATGAGCCAAGCCGCCGTGGCGACGATGCGGGCCTCGTCATGCATGAGCCCAATTTTTCGTAATGGAATTATTTTAGTGTTTTGATCATATCTTTTCTCTGTAAGTCCTTTTGGGGTGATTTTAGAGGCGTTGAGAACTTGAGAGATAGATCTACAAGTTTTATGAAGTGATGAAATTATGAATTGGTTTATAAGAATATGGAATTTTAGATGGAAGTTAAGAATGGAATTATTATTCCAGCATGAGTTTTTGAATAAGATTTTGGTTCATCTTTTAGGAGAACAAGAGAGGCAAGAGGATCAAGAGGCTCGAGAGGAAACTCATTCCTGTAGGAAAATCCCGGGAGGAACATCACATGTTCCAGCAGCGGAAACAAAATTTTTTTATTCCCGGGACCTTCCCGAAACCCAGAATCCCGGTGTCGGTATGAAAACTCAAACCTGAATAGCCAATAGAGACTATCTCTAAAGGTATCCACGCAAAGATCAGAAAACCTAACCTAGTCAAACAATTTTGACCCGGGAATAGCTAGAACAGAATAAGAGCTGCTAGACCCTACCTCTGTCCTGGAGAGCTTGGATCAACGTGGAGGAGATGACAAAAGCTTGAAGAAGAAGATGAAGAATCGATGGAGAAATGAGAAGGAAAACAATTTTTCCTTTCAATCTTTTTCTCTTCTTTCAACCCACGAAGAACACTTCTTCAAAAAACCAGAAAAGCCTCTTTTCTCTTGTTATTTAACCAAGTCATACGACCATCTCTTCTCATCTTTCTTCCTTTATTGTTTTTTTCTTTTAACAATTAATGAAAGGTGATGACTAAGCTTCCAAATGGAAGCTTCTCCCATCTTCCTTTGTCTTCCACGTTACAAGCATATATATATATATATATATATATATATATATATATATATATATATATATATTAATTATTTAATTAATTAATCATATATATATATGTATATATATTGTCAAGTGGTCCAACACACTGGAATCGGTCCTCAAGCCCCTGGCATGGAAAAACCACCAAAACCTTTCTTAGCAATATCGATGTCGCGATCTCATGGGACATATCCCAATCTCATCGGGATCCATTTAATCTAGTTGTTTCCATAATTGGAACTCGGTCCAATACTATTTTACTTGATTCTCCAAACACTCTTATCGTGTGACCTTTTAGGTTCCGGTTATGTTGGCCACTTAGATTAACAATTAATCTGAGCAAGTCATGAGCGGTATCTAGCAACACATCATGACCCCAATTGACGGAAAGTAATCGGTTTGATGAATTCATCACGAACCGGATCACGAACCCTTCCATGTACAATTACCGTGCAATTCGTCCTTTCATCATCCTATACCCCACTTAGTTATGAGTATGGCTAATATGTCAACTCTTACTAGACTAAGTCTAGCCCAAGTGAAATCGGTTCTCGTCGAGGACTCATTACTTTATATGTCCATGAAGACACTCTTCATGACATAGTCATGCTCGCCGAGACTTAAAGTAATGATCTGATAAGAGGTCAGGTATCTCTTACATTCTCACGAAGTGATGAATCTTTATTGGCTACTCAATTACCTTCGAATACCTCAAATTGTACCCAAGCACCATCCAATGAGTAACCTCTAGAAGGCCACAAGGAATGGAGTCAAAGTACAGGATCAGTATCCAAGATATCCTTGAGTACCTCAAGTCTAAAGATACTTGCACCATTGCTATGATGAGATTATCACTGACATTAAATCCATGTGATGATCTCATGGCAGGTCATCCAATGAACCTACTACCACTAGTAAGCATCCATATGTCAACTCTAAATATCTCATATTTACAGTTTCGAGATCCACCTTGATCCAATCAAGGAGTATGACATATGTTAGTCCGTCCGGATTAATGATGTCGGTCTCATTAATCCTATGACTAGGAAAATTTAGATATCGACATAATTGCACATGATAGGAATCTCAGGATCACATCATAATTTCCTTCATGCTATGTCATATATCATGGACATCATTAATTTGATTAAAGATCAATATCAATTCATAAAGAACATCAAATAAATGAAACATGCCTTTCTTTATTTATTCATAAAGTCATACATGATTTGTGAACAAAACCGCTAAAGGGATTGCCTTTAGGGCACTACTCTAACAATCTCCCACTTGACCTAAAGCCAATCGCCTTGGTATCTAATACCATAAGCGAGTACATGAGAATCAAAATTCTTACGTGACAATGGCTTCGTCAACGGATCAAGAATGTTACGCTCTGTGGGAATCCTCTCGATCGCGACATTACCTCTAGAATGATCTCTCGAATCGATGATATCTGCGAGTGCGTGTTTAGATCGTTGGTGAGACCTCGGTTCTTTTGCTCGAACAATAGCCCCATTGTTGTCACAATACAACTGTATGGGTCCATCACGACTAGGAACCACACCAAGTTCGAAATGAACTTCGATCCAAACGACTTCCTTTCACGCCTCGATGCAAAGAATGTATCGCCTCGGTCGTCGAATCGTGATCGTCTCTTGTTTGGAACTCTTCCAACCGACCGCTCGACATTTAGCGTGAAAACATAACTCGTTGGGATCAGAGTCATCCTTGTCGATTGGAAACCGCATCCGTATGCCCGCCACTTGGAGATTTCCATCTCCATATATCAAGAAAACATCCTTAGTCCTTCGCAAGTACTTGAGGATATTCTTGACAGCTACCCAGTGACCCTCACCAGGATCCGATTGGTATCTGCTTGTGACACTCAGAGCATACGATACATCGGGCCTCGTACATAACATAGCATACATGATCGATCCCTGCGGATGCATACGGGATCTCGATCCATGCGAATCCTCTCATCTTGTGTCTTAGGACACATAGATTTCGAGTGTTATCCCATGAGTAATGGGAAGAAACCCTCTCTTGGATTGCTCCATGCTAAACCTCTTTAGCATCTTGTCTATGTACGATGATTGTGAAAGACCAAGCAACCTCTTTGATCTATCTCTATAGATCTTTATCCCAAGGATATAAGTTGCTTCACCAAGGTCTTTCATCGCAAATCGCTTGGACAACCAAATTTTAAGCGATTGATCAATGAGACATCGCTTCCGAGTAGCGATATGTCATCTACATACAACACAAGGAAAACGATTGCATTCCCATTAAGCTTCTTGTACACACGGTGTTCATCCGGATTTTGTGAGAAACCAAACTCTTTGATTGACTCATCAAAACGGATGTTCCAACTTGGATGCTTGCTTCAATCCATAGATGGATTACGAAGCTTGCATACCTTTTCGCCATCATCGAAGTGAAGCCCTCTGGTTGTGTCATGTACACATCCTCGCCGATTTTCGTTAAGGAAAGGCGTCTTCACATCCATTTGCCATATCTCATAATCATAATGGCGGCAATGGCTAGGAGTATCCGAATGGATTTGAGCATTGCTACGGGTCAAGGTCTCGTCATAGTCAACTCCTTGTCTTTGGCGAAATCCTTTGGCCACAAGCCTTGCTTTGTAGGTAATCACATTACCATCCATGTCGGTTTTCTTCTTGAAAACCCATTTGCACCCTATAGGTTTTATCCCTTCAGGTGCATCAACCAAAGTCCATACTTGGTTTTGGTACATGGAATCCATTTCAGCTTTCATGGCACAAAGCCATTTTTTAGACTCTGAACTTTTCAAAACCTCTTCATAGATAGCAGGCTCATCATCTTCTATGAGCAATACGTCATTCTGTTCACTTACGAGAAATCCATATCTCTCGGGAACAGTGCGCATCCTACTTGACCTACAAGCTTCGTGTGTCACAGGAGGTTGAACTGTTACTTCATCTGAATGAGTGACAGTCTCAGGTTCAGGCAGTTGCTCTGTGCTTGTTTGAGCATCTTGAACTTCTTCAAGTTCGACTTTGCTCCCATTGTCTTCTTGCAGAAGAAACTCTTTCTCTAAAAAGACAGCATGCTTCGAAACAAACACCTTTTGTTCCTCAAAGAAGGTAGAATTGATATCCCATGGTCTCTTTAGGATATCCTACGCATAAACACTTGTCGACTTTGCTTCAAGCTTATCCGAATGAATCGCTTCACGTAAGCGGGACAACCCCATACTTTCGGATGAGAAAGATAAGGTTTTCGCTAGTCCACATCTCATATGGAGTAACATCAACTGCCTTAGAGGGAACTCATTTAACAAGTAAACAATTTGTCTCAAGCGATATCCCCAAAATGATTTTGGTAACTTTGCGAAACCCATCATTTATCGTACCATGTCTAACAAGGTTCGATTTCTCCTTTCAGCCACACCATTGTCTTTGCGGCGCGTAAGGAGGAGTCCATCGAGATAATATCCCATTATCTACGAGATAATCTGGCTGTTGGTCTAAGTATTCTCCACCACGATCGATCGTAATGCCTTGATACTTTTACCAAGCTGGTTTTCTACTTCATTTCTGAATTGTTTGAACTTTTCAAACGCTTCAGATTTGTATCTCATCAGATACAAGTACCCATATCGTGAATAATCATCGATAAAGGTAATGAAGTAACGACAACCACTTCTGGCATGGATAGACATCGGACCGCATACATCTGAATGTTTTAGGTCTAATACTCCAATTGCTCGTTCACCCTTTCCCTTGAAGGGTAACTTAGTCATCTTGCCTAATAAACAAGATTCGCATGTGTCATATGATTCATAATCAAATGACCCTAAACTGCCACCCTTATGGAGTTTAGCGATGTGTGTCTCATTTATATGGCCAAGCCGACAATGCCATAAGTAAGTTGACTTTAGATTATCTCTTTTATACCGTTTGGTGTCATTGACATTTAAAATTGGATTAGACATATCTAATATGTAAATACCATTGCACAATGTACCAGTTTCATAAAGCATTCCATTAGAATTGATAGAACAACCATTGCTATTAAAATTCATATGGAATCCAAATCTATTCAGATAAGAAATGATAATATATTCTTTGTCAAAACGAATTACAAAATAACAATCATCCAATTCCAATACAAGCCCAAGAGGGAGATACAAAACATAGGTTCCTACGGCTAATGCAAAGAACTCTTACTCCATTTCCAACACGTAGGTCTACTTCTCCCTTCATGAGTTGCCTCATCGTCCCTCGAGGCCCGTGATATCATTACATATGTGTGAGCCACAACCAGTATCAAATACCCAAATGTTGTGATCAAGAATAAGATTAACTTCAATGACATACAAACTCTGAAGTAGTTGAGGCATCCGATGCCTTCTTACGCTTCAAACGACTCAAGATAGACTTTGCAATTAAGCCTCCAATGGCCATCTTTACCATGAATGGAAGCAAGTTCCTTTCGGGCGCTTCTTTGGTCTTCTTCTTGATGGCGCTTCCCTTTGGTTTCTTTGCCTTCTTCTTCTTTGGGTTCTTTTCTTCTTGGAACTCAAGAAGAAGAAGCTACTACCAAAGACTTGCTTACTATCACTCTTGATAGTCCGCTTCATTTGTCTTGAAAGATTGATCAACTCAGGTATTGTAGTGGATATTGGTACATCCGATAGTTTAACACAAACTGTGCATAACTGTCGGACAATCCAACCAGAATTAAGTCTATACTTAACTCATGATCCATTGTAAAACCTAAGACGGCCAATCTCTCAATATAGCCATTCATCTTCAAGGCATACTGCACAGCAGATGTCCCTGGAGCCATCTTTGTGGTGAAGAGAAGCCTTGAGGTCTCGAACCTTTCGGACCGGGCTTGCTCGTCAAACAGCTCCCTAAGATGAAATACTATAGTGTGAGCATCCATGGACTCATGCTACTTCTGCAGCTCTGGTGACATCGAGGCAAGCATGATGCAAGTAGCCATGTCACTGTCCTTTAGATACTTATTATATGCCTTCTCGATCATCATCGGAAGCATCGACAGCAGTGCATCCGAAGCGGAAAATCTAGGATATATCCTGGACCTTCAGATCCGAGAACTATTCTCGATTCCTTAACTACCAAGAAAATTCGGTCCGATTAACTTGTTGAAATCCATAAGCGGCGAAGATTCACACTTGACGACATTTTCAAATAACCTACACGGATAGAGAGGAAGAATGTTAGAATAGAATAACTGCATAATCATAAGGACTTGAATGATATGCAAAAGAGCTCCCACTAGTTTCATAGAATCCATAACCCTCATTCTGAATCCAAAGAAACAAAGTGACATAATGTCCTAGTGGGTTGATATCCGATATTGCTAAGAATGACCTTGGGTTTACCCAACAAGCCATAACTTAGGTCAATCGGTAGGTATCGAACATACCAATTGCATCATCGATAACCGACATTGAGAATGACCTTGGGTTTACCCAACAAGCCACCTTATGTCTCGGAGGTATCGGATATACCAATTACATCTTAGACATAACTATCGATCGGTCTATCAACTTGTTGATGTATGCACTTACATTGGGTATCAACTCTTTGATGCGCATACATCCGATGTATGCTACCCAATTTCGCCTCTGTCCACGTTGACCTTGAGTTTACTCAACAAACCAACGCTTCTAGTGAAAACCAACCCATTAATCCAAAATCACATTTTCATGGTTCAACATATCCAGATAGAGTGAGCTTGGGTTTACCCAACAACCCATCCCTATAAGAACTCGGTTCTTACCATATTAATGGAAGGCGTTAGTTTTCATATACCGAGGAGGATTTAGAAACTTTAGACTCAAGTGAAGGATCATAGTCACTAGGACTATATGGCATGATTTAGGTTTCATCAATCAAATTGAATCAATCCTTATAATCATCCATCATCCAACTGAGCATGTCACAAGTCGACTTTCATCGAATGCAAGTCACCTTATGCTTCTTACACACACAAGTCGACTTGTATGAAACAAGTCGTCTTATGGCACTGCCCATTATGTACAAGTCGCCTTGTAATGTGCTACAAGTCGACTTATACTAAGACCTTGAACAAGTCGACTTATTCCATACACAAGTCGCCTTATCCAGGGAAATTTGCTAAAATCTCTAATCGGCTAATTCCTCAATCCATGCAATTCCAATTCACAATACCATCATACCTAGGGTAATATCTGTAAATTGATGTATCAATGAACAATTCATTGATCCATGAATGCCTTATATGGTCAAACCATACATGAAAAGCTTAAAACGAGTCAAAACTCATAAATATCCAAACAATTTAAGAACACCCAAATTCTCACCCTAAGCATCTCTAGCTAGTCTATACTTTCTCAAAATTACTTTGGCACAAGCCACAAAATTTTTGACGGCCAAAACAAACAAGATAATGATATATACTAACGAGACACTAATGTGACCTTTCAGGCATCCGAAAATTCTTGGAAAAGAAACTTTAAGCAATTCAGTTTGGAAATCATACTACATCAAGATAACACATTTTTAATCACATTAAAAATGGTGCAAGGCATTGGAACTGAAAAAACACACTCAATCAAGCCAAGCAAAACAGTCCCAACAATTTTCACCAAAACTGTCCAGTTCTGTACATTGCTCGAAATGATCAATGAAAAAATTTCAATAAATTCTGAGAAAATTACATAGGTTATTACATGTTCAGAAAATTCTACCTGAATTTGTTCAGGATTTTAGGCCATCAAAAAATTAGTCAACCAAAATAACAAAACCGATTCAAAATCTGTGTTCATCAGCACAGCAATTCCAAACAGTATAGAATAAATTCGTGAATAAATATCCAATCACCTTGAAATTCAATTTCCATGCTCATAGACATTCACCAACATCTTAGAGATATGTAGGTGAAGGAAAATCCAGAAAATGATTTTTCTAGAATTTATTCTCGATTTTATACTCATACCTGTCCACAGAGTGTTTCACAAAACAGCATCTGGAACCTTAGGGAATTAATTAGCAAAACTATATCAAATCAAATCGATAAATTCTGAAAATTCATAGACATATTCTCTAACATGTTATGAACAATACTGGGCAGAAAATTTTCGAAAACCCTATCTCTATAGCAATTCGAAATCTGAGCAAAATGCATGCTACAACATCACAAGCAATGAGGGTTTGTGATCCAGCTTCAGTTAAAGCTTCATACACGACACCAGACGCTTTGATACCACTGTAGGAAAATCCCGGGAGGAACATCACATGTTCCAGCAGCGGAAACAAAAAAATTTTATTCCCGGGACCTTCCCGAAACTCAGAATCCCGGTGTCGGTATGAAAACTCAAACCTGAATAGCCAATAGAGACTATCTCTAAAGGTATCCACGCAGAGATCAGAAAACCTAACCGAGTCAAACACTTTTGACCCGGGAATAGCTAGAACAGAATAAGAGCTGCTAAACCCTACCTCTGTCCTGGAGAGCTTGGATCAACGTGGAGGAGATGACAAAAGCTTGAAGAAGAAGATGAAGAATCGATGGAGAAATGAGAAGGAAAACAATTTTTCCTTTCAATCTTTTTCTCTTCTTTCAACCCACGAAGAACACTTCTTCAAAAAACCAGAAAAGCCTCTTTTCTCTTGTTATTTAACCAAGTCATACGACCATCTCTTCTCATCTTTCTTCCTTTATTGTTTTTGTCTTTTAACAATTAATGAAAGGTGATGACTAAGCTTCCAAATGGAAGCTTCTCCCATCTTCCTTTGTCTTCCACGTTACAAGCGTATATATATATATATATATTAATTAATTATTTAATTAATTAATCATATATATATATGTATATATATTGCTGAAGTGGTCCAGTCACACTAGGGTCGGTCCTACCGGGCTCCGGCATGAAAAAACCACCGAAAACCTTTCTTAGCAATATCGATGTCGCGATCTCATCGGGACATATCCAAATCTCATCGGGATCCATTTAATCCAGTTGCTCTCCATAATTGGAACTCAGTCCAATACTATTTTACGAATTCTCTAAAACACTCTTATGCGTGTGACCCTTTAGGTTCCCGGTTATGTTGGCCACTTAGATTAACAATTAATCTGAGCAAGTCATGAGCGGTATCTAGCAACACATCATGACCCCCAATTGACCGGAAAGTAATCGGTTTGATGAATTCATCACGAACCAGATCACGAACCCTTCCATAGACAATTACCGTGCAATTCGTCCTTTCATCATCCTATACCCCACTTGGTTATGAGTATGGCTAATATGTCAACTCTTACTAGACTAAGTCTAGCCCAGTGAAATCGGTTCTGTCGAGGACTCATTACTTTATATGTCCATGAAGACACTCTTCATGACATAGTCATGCTCGGCGAGAGACTTAAAGTAATGATCCCGACAAGAGGCAGGTATCTCTTCATTCTCACGAAGTGATGAACTTTATTGGCTACTCAATTACCTTGAATACCTCAAGCGCACCCAAGCACCATCCTATGAGTAACCTCGGAAGGCCACAAGGAATGGAGTCAAAGTGCGAGGATCGATATCAAGATATCCTTGAGTACCTCAAGTCTAAGGATACTTGCACCATTACTATGATGAGATTATCGCGACATTAAATCCATGTGATGATCTCATGGCGAATCATCCAATGAACTTACTACCACTAGTAAGCATACATATGTCAACTCTAAATATCTCATATTTACAATTTCGAGATCCACCGCTTGATCCAATCAAGGAGTATGACATATGCTAGTCTGCGTGGGATTAATGATGTCCGGTCTCATTAATCCTATGACTAGGAAAAATTTAGATACTGACATAATTGCACATGATAGGAATCTCAGGATTATGATCACATCATAATTTCCTTCATGCTATGTCATATATCATGGACATCATTAATTTGATTAAAGATCAATATCAATTCATAAAGAACATCAAATAAATGAAACATGCCTTTCTTTATTTATTCATAAAGTCTGTACATGACTGTGAACAAAAAGCACTAAAGGGGATTGCCTTTAGGGCACTACTCTAACAATTCCTAGGCAAAGACAAGCAAGGAACTCAGGTGGGTTCATGTTTATAATAGAGTAATTAAGTACTCATTGTTTAGTTCAAATCAAGCAAGATCTCATGCATTTACATTACATCATGCACGATCGCATTGCATACTACCATGAATGATTATATTCTGCATTGTAATTTGCATTCATGATTATTATCAAGATTTTCACAAAGGAGTGTTCTCCTTTCACGAATACAAGTATATGAATTCAAGTTTTACGAAATACAAGACAAGCAAGATTACAAGCAAGTGCCAGCTTGGCAAACAAGTTTATAAGAACATGAATTATGCATACTTATGTGGGTTTGTGGTGTCCCTCACGATAGTCAAGTGCACATTGACTCATGAAAAGGCTTCTCCCCGCCTGCGTGGCATGTGGTTTCTCACAAAGATTCCCTCCCGAAACTACGTCTACACATTAACATTTCGATGGCATGTGTAGTACGTCACGAACCTGGGAGACCCAAACCATCATGTTATGTGTTATGATTTGTTATGTGCCATGCATCATGATTTGTTCAAGAATCAAGCATTTTTCAAGACAAAGACATATATATGATCAATGACTATGATTTCAGCAAGTATCACGGCAATGAGATATTTTCAATACTTTTGCTTATTGTTATATTATAAATATGTTCCCACGAGCTTTATAGCTCACCCCCTCTAATCTCCCCTATTCAGGTGACGAGCCAGAGATCGAGTGAGTCACGAGTTTCAGCAGCACTCCCGTTTTCATTTCATTATGTTTGTTTATTTTCAATGTTATATTTTGGAAAACAAGACTTTAGTTACATTTCAAGTATCATTGGTTCAAGAGTGTTTTAGATTTTTGGCTCTTGAATTCAAAGTTGTAAATTGTTTTGAGATATTACCTTTTGGAACATGAATTACGGATTTGGATATGTTTTAGAGCATGAAAGTAAGTTTTGAGTTTATTCACGATGGGTCTATTGAACTTCCGATGGTCTCCTTTTTCTAAATCGTTAAATTTGCATGTTTGGATATGTTTGTTTAAATTACATGAAACAGGTTCCCATTAATCTTCCGCGGGTCTTTTCTTTTAAAAGTATAAGTAGCATGTATTATGCCACGCTCTCACGACTGACGTTGGGCTCCGGCAGCGGGGTCCAACATGTTTGGTATCAGAGCGCCTAGGTTTTTGATCTAGGGCTGCATGACATGGCTTTCAAGAAATAACTTGCATGGCTTTACACACTCTGAACTGTTTTTGCATACTTTGAAAATTTTCATACTTGAACTAAAGTTTTCAATGGTTTTCTATTCAAGGAGTGAACATGCCACCTCGAAGGAGAACTCGGGGAGCTACGACTCGATCTCATTCTCGTCAGGGGAGTACGGATGAATCCCATGTTCCTCAGGATGCCGGGACACATTCTGTTTCGATTTCAGAGGCACCTAGTTTGCGACAAGAAGTGCCTCCTCTGCCTCCTCCTATACCTCAGGGAACTCCCATGGATCCGAGTTTCTTTCAAGCCTTTGCTCAGGCTTTTACGTATGCCATGGGCAGGGATCTCAGATACCGATGCAAGCTCCGGTAGACAGGAGTGGATAGTATGACAAGCTCCGAAAGTTTGGGGCTGTGGATTTTAGTGGGACTACAAATCCATAAGAGGCTGAAGCTTGGTTGAAGAGGACCGAGAGGGTTCTAGTTCAGATGAGATGCTCAGATGAGGATAGGCTGGATTATCACGATCGGTTTATTCTGGGTGATGCCTGCATTAGTGGGAATCGGTGCTTCCGGTCAAAGTTGTTCCTTGATGCATTGACATGGAGGGATTTTGTGGAAGTGTTCAGGAAGAAGTATCTTTCCAGGGTGTATGTGCAAGAGAAGGCCAGGGAATTTCTGAATCTTATGCAGAGGGACATGAGTGTGAGCGAGTATGAGCTGAAGTTCACACAGCTTTCACGATATGCAGTAAACATTGTGGCAACAGAGGAAGACAAGTGCCGCAAGTTTGAGGGAGGTCTTCATTTGGGGATCAGGGAGAAAGTCCTGATTCACAATTTCTGTGACTATCAGCAGTTAGTGGATGCTGCTCTCTAGGCTGAGAAGCTGGAGAATATCAAGAATGAAGCGAACAAGAAAAGGAAGAATAGGGAGCAGAGTTTCAGAAAGGGTACTAGTGCTCCATTGCCTGAGAGGAGCACGAGGAGTGTTCACAGTCAGAGTGAAGTGGGTAGCAGTGGGGCTACCAGGAAAAAGCAGGTGAGGGCTGTGTCAGGGCAAGCCTCTAATGTGGGAGGCGCCGGTAGAGCTGGAAGGAGCGGGTTCACTTATCCCTTATGTGACCAGTGTGGGAAGCATCATCGGGAGAGTGCCTCGAGATCACTGGGGTTTGTTTGAGATCACGGAGAGAAGGGCATATAGCAAGCATTGCCCACGAGCACCGAGACAAGAGGGTCATAGTTTGAGCTCTAGGAGTGCAGAGGCCAGTGGGAACCAGACTGCGATTACGAGGTAGGCAGCTCTGGGGCTAAGGAAGACATTCCTCAGGAAGGCCAAGGGTGGTAGCGCCGGCAAGAGTGTTTGCCATGACCAGGGAGGAAGCTGCAGCCACATCTGAGGTTGTCACGGGTATGGCTCAGTTATTTGATTCAGCAGTATTTGTGTTGATTGATTCTAGTTTCACGCACTCTTTTGTTTCTGCGAGCATAGCATTGTATGGTGTGAATTCTGTGCCTTTGGATAGGCCTTTGATTGTTAGCACTCCTCTAGGGAGGAATGTAGTGTCGATCAGTGTATGAAAGCGATGTGAGCTTTTCATAGATGGTGCTAGATTGGTAGTGGACTTACTACCGCTAAACCTTAGAGGATTAGATGTTATCCTGGGGATAGATACTATAGAGAAGTATCTGGCCAAGCTAGATTGTGGTCAGAAAGAGGTAGAGTTTGATCTGGGCAATAGTGAGAAGGTGATCTTCAGAGGGGACAGGAAGACACCATCACCAAGACTGATTTTAGCTATGTTAGCTGAAAGGATGATGGGCCAAGGATGTGAAGCTTTCTTGGCGCATGTTGTAGATGCCGATGTGTATGAAGGGAAGCTAGAGGATTTCCCGGTTGTGAGGGAGTTTCCAGATGTTTTCCCAGATGAGTTACCAGGTTTGCCGCCAGTGAGGGAAATCGAGTTTGCCATTGACTTGATTCCCGAAACCGCGCCTATTTCTATCCCACCTTACAGGATGGCTCGGTGAGTTGAAGGAGCTTAAGGAGCAGTTGGAGGAAGCTGTTAGAGAAGGGTATGTCAGCCTAGTTCGTCTCCTCGGGGAGCACCGATTACATTTGTCAAGAAGAAGGATGGATCATGGCGGATGTGCATTGACTATCGGAGGCTCAACAAGGTAACAATTAAGAACAAGTATTCGTTGCCACGGATAGATGATCTGTTTGACCAGCTGCAGGGAGCTAGAGTTTTCTCCAAGATTGATCTCAGGTCAGGCTATCATCAGCTCAGAATCAAGGAGTCTAATGTAAGCAAGACAGCTTTCAGGACCCGTTATGGGCACTATGAGTTTTTGGTTATGCCATTCGGTTTAACCAATGCTCCAGCTGCTTTCATGAATCTTATGAATAGGGTCTTCAAGGAGTTTCTGGATCATTTTGTCATAGTGTTTATAAATGACATTCTGGTGTATTCCAAGAGTGAAGAAGAGCATGAGGAGCATCTCAGGATTGTATTGCAGACTCTTAGGGAGAGAGAGCTTTATGCTAAGTTCAGCAAGTGTGAGTTTTGGCTTCATGAGGTGACCTTCCTTGGACATGTGATTTCGCAAGATGGTGTGCATGTTGATCCGAGAAAAGTTGAAGCAGTAGTGAGTTGGCATGCACCTAAGACAGCGACAGAAGTGAGTTTGCCTCCTAGTTAATTTCAGGGTAAGGCCTATACTCCGGGAGAAGGTTAAGGAGTTGCAGGCACAGGATGCAGATTTAAGCAAGCTTAGGGAGGAAATTCAGAATGGTAAGGTTTCTGAGGTAGTAGTGAGAGAGGATGGACTCATGACGATGGGGGATGACTTTGTATTCGAACATACAGGAAGTTAAGGATGAGATTTTAGATGAGGCACATAATGCGCCTTATGCCATGCACCCAGGTAGCATCAGGATGTATAGAGATTTGAGAGAGCATTTCTGGTGGAAGGGCATGAAGAGGGATGTAGCAGAGTATGTCAGTAAGTGTCTTGTGTGTCAGCAAGTCAAGGCTGAACACCAGGCGCCTTCAGGCAAGTTAAGGCCATTGTCTATTCCTGAGTGGAAGTGGCAAAGAGTAACCATGGATTTTCTGATGGGTTTGCCTAAGACTAGTAGGAAGCATGATGCCATATGGGTTATAGTGGATCGGTTAACGAAGTCAGCCCATTTTCTGGCAATCAAGCAGACTGATTCTTTGCATGTGCTAGCCAGGAAGTACATTGATGAGGTAGTGAGATTGCATGGGATTCCAGATTCTATAGTGTCTGACAGGGATCCTCGGTTCACTTCGAGATTTTGGGGAAGTTTGCAGGAAGCTTTAGGTACTAAGTTGCATTTTAGTACGGCATTTCACCCTCAGACGGATGGTCAATCTGAGAGGACCATTCGGACACTTGAGGGTATGCTCAGAGCATGTGTTATGGATTTCAAGAGAGCTTGGGATGAGCATTTGCCATTGGTCGAGTTTGCTTATAATAACTCGTACCATTCGAGCATTCAGATGGCTCCATATGAGGCTTTATACGGAAGGAGATTTAGAACTCCGATATGTTGGGACGAAGAGAGGGAGAGGAAATTAGTCGGACCAGAGTTGATTCAGATGACAGTGGATAAGGTTAATCTGGTTAAGCAGCGGCTTAAGGCAACCCAGGACAGGATGAAGAGTTACACCGATGCTCATCGAAAGGAGATGGAGTATGAGGTAGGTGAGAAAGTGTTTCTCAAGATGTCTCCTTGGAAGGGAGTTATGAGGTTTGGTAAGAAAGGCAAGTTGAGTCCAAGATATGTAGGTCCGTATGAGATTCTTGAGAGGATCGGGCCTCTAGCTTACAGGTTGGCGTTGCCGCCAGAGTTGTCTCAAATTCATGATGTCTTTCATGTTTCCATGTTGAGAAGGTACAGATCAGATCCTTCTCATGTTATTCAGGTTTCAGACATTCAGTTGAGAGACGACTTAAGTTATGAGGAGATTCCAGTAGCAATCTTGGACACCAAGGAAAATATCCTCAGGAATAAGACAGTTCAGCTAGTTAAGGTTCTGTGGAGGAACCATTCCGTGGAGGAAGCCACGTGGGAGCCCTTGGACGCCATGAAAGAGAAGTATCCAAGTCTTTTCGATGATTCAGGTAAATTTTGAGGACGAAATTTCTTTTAAGAGGGGGAGAAATGTTAGGCCCCAAATTTTTGTTTTCTTGAAGTTATTAAGTATGAATTTATTTTGATTTATGATTTATGGTATAGTTTGATTTTATTGAGAATATTCATGGAAAATTAGGATTTATGTGAGATTAATGTGGAATAATATTTATGAAAGGGTAAAAATGTGTAAGGGCAAAATAGGCAAAGCACATGAGTTAGGATGTTTTAGGCTAAGTGTAGGAGGGCATAATAGTCTTGCCCATGTTGTAGGTTTAAGAGATTAGGGTTTAAAGATTTAAAAGAAGAAAAGAAATAAGAAAAGAAAAGAAAAGAAGAATAGAAAGAGGAAGAGAACGAAGGTCGGCGGCGGCGAAGAGAGGAGAAGAGAAGAGGAAAAGAGGGAAAGCTTTCGTTTGTTGTTTTCGACGGATTTTCAAGCTTCCTTAAGGTAAGTTAAACTCTCTTATCCTTGTTTGAGCTGGTTTGACCCTTTGTTTTGCTGGATTGAAGTAGAAATCGTGGAGTTAGGGTTTATGGTGAAGATTTCTAGATTTTCTTGGGTTTGTGTATTTTTTATGTTTTTAGTGTTAAAATAAGTTCAGAATGGTAGTATATGATTTGATTCATGGCTTAGATATGTTGTAGAAGAAGAAATGAAGGTTTTAGGGTTAAAAATGGCAGAAACTGGTTCGGGAAGACGAAGCTCCCGTCCGCACGTCGCGACGTGCACAAGGCCGCACGCCGCAGCGTGCATGAGGGTCGCACGTCGCGACGTGTGAGGCCGCACGCTGCGGTAAGCTTGGAGGGTCGCACGCCGCGACGTGCAAGGCCACACACCGCGGCGAGCCAAGCCGCTCGTCGCGACGATGAGGGCCTCATCGCGGCGAACCCAATTTTTTCAGAATGGAATTATTTTAGTGTTTTGATCATATCTTTTTCTACAGAAGTCCTTTTGGGGTGATTTTAGAGGCGTTGTGAACTTGAGAGATAGATCTACAAGTTTTATGAAGTGATGAAATTATGAATTGGTTTATAAGAATATGGAATTTTAGATGGAAGTTAAGAATGGAATTATTATTCCAGATGAGTTTTGAATAAGATTTTGGTTCTTCTTTAGGAGAACAAGAGAGCAAGAGGATCAAGAGGCTCGAGAGGAAACTCATTCCTAGGCAAAGACAAGCAAGGAATTTAGGTGGGTTCATGTTTATAATAGAGTAATTAAGTACTCATTGTTTAGTTCAAATCAAGCAAGATCTCATGCATTTACATTACATCATCCACGATCGCATTGCATACTACCATGAATGATTATATTCTGCATTGTAATTTGCATTCATGATTATTATCAAGATTTTCACAAAGGAGTGTTCTCCTTTCACGAATACAAGTATATGAATTCAAGTTTTACGAAATACAAGACAAGCAAGATTACAAGCAAGTGCCAGTTTGGCAAACAAGTTTATAAGAACATGAATTATGCATACTTATGTGGGTTTGTGGTGTCCCTCACGATAGTCAAGTGCACATTGACTCATGAAAAAGGCTTCTCCCGCCTGCCTTGATTGTGCATGTGGTTTCTCATAAGGATTCCCTCATGAAACTACGTCTACACATCAACATTTCGATGGCATGTGTAGTACGTCACGAACCCGGGACACCCAAACCATCATTGTAGCACCCTACTCCCGCCAGACCCGAACCCGATATCGATGGTGATATCCGAGCCCGTGTCCCGCGAGGGTAGCGTACTAGAACAATCACTGTAACTCAAAACTCAGAAAAAAAAAACACTTCTCTTTATACAAAATCAATCACATGCGCGGAAATCAGTAATAATCAAGGCCCACTAAACAAAATCACTAATAAGAATAACTTGCAACACTACAATACACATAGAACATCACTACCCTAATGCAGGGCAAACTGATCCCGACCTCGACTCGACCGCTTTCGGTAATCATGCTCCGTTTGTCCAGCGGGTATTCTTCAATCCACGAAAAATAGTTGCAATGTTGGGTGAGTTTGCGAACTCAATGAGAAACCATCATCGATGGTTCACCCAACTCATGCATATACATCTAATATATATCTCATAGATATATTTTAACACAATTTATAACACTATAAACACTTTACACAATTTACAGTTACACTATCACATATCAATTCACACTATGCACACATCACACGTATTCACAATTTCGCTTAATCGACAAATGCATAATGTATGCAATTTCTCATTTATGATGTTGTTGTGGTCGAGGCAATATTCACATTTTGGCAAGTAGAGAGCCTCGGGTATGCACTACTACCCACTCACTTTAGGAATAGGAGAGCCCTACGGGTATGCACTATTTCCTTTTGGCCTTAGGCCCATTCAACGATATCGAGCTTAAAGCTCGATCACTAGCGCCGACCACTGTTGATTAATTACCACTTATGTTCATGCTTAGCATGCACTAACACTTACATGACCTCTAACACATTTATCTCACTTCACTCGCTAATCACAATCAAAACACTTACTCCCAATTTTATCGCTGATTCTCATTCACGGTATTCACATTTATAAATCGCACTTGGTGCGATCACTAACACTTATCACATTTAGCTCATTCACTTCACATTTATATCACTCACTTTGACACTTAATTCACACACATTCACAAAGACATTTAATCACATAAAACCGAGGAACCAACTAGGTTACTCACTGTAACTTCCGAGCTACTACCGAAGTCCCAAAGAATGTCCGTGGTCTATCGATCCAGCGGCGCCTCTATAACAATTCAAATGAATTATCATCACCACTTGCTCAATTAATTCAATTTCTTGATGCACATGACTTAATTCAAACTATATGATGCATGATCATGATTTCAAAGACTAAGACCCAAATCGCTATCTCTCGCTTCACAATCACAATTCACTATTCACTAGGTCAATAGCATTCCCTTAAATTCAAATTCACTCACTCAAACTCTAATCATACTCATTAGTTACAACATAACTCTTTGGTCACATTAGAAACTATAATGGACTCTCTTTCGATAATTGCAATCCCGTAAATTAAAATCCAAACTCTCAGTCTTTATCACAATTATAGACCTCTTTCTCTAGTTCATAACGAATCAAGTATCACCTTAATAGGAATACCACAGACCAAGATATCATCAAGATACTGAAACATGTTCAGTAAAACATCTAGTTCATGTTCCCTCCACCAATACCCTTACTTTGATTCAATCAATCATTTCCAAATTAATACTAAAAACCATAAATTGTTTGTGGAGAGATAAAGAAATGTGTTAGAAATCCAATGCTTCAAGAATCAGGTCATTTGGAGCTCTATAGTTCAAGTTATCCTCAAAACATTGATCTATGCACAGACTGTTTTCCCAAAACCTGGAGGTGAACCTAGGATCTCTATCCGAGACTATCGAACTTGGAATCCCATGAAGTCTGATTATCTCATCTATGTATTTCTTGGCCAACACATTCAAAGAATCTGTCTATCTAATTAGCAAGAAATGTGCTGACTTAGTCAGTGTTGGACCCCGCTGCCGGAGCCCAACGTCAGTCGTGAGAGCGTGGCGTAATACATGCTACTTATACTTTTAAAAGAAAAGACCCGCGGAAGATTAATGGGCCTACTGGAAAACAAACTTGCAAACATGCTTCATGTAATTTAAACAAACATATCCAAACATGCAAATTTAACGATTTAGAAAAAGGAGACCATCGGAAGTTCAATGGACCCATCATTGAATAAACTCAAAGCTTACTTTCATGCTCAAAACATATCCAAATCCGTAATTCATGTTCCAAAAGGTAATATCTCAAAACAATTTACAACTTTGAATTCAAGAGCCAAAAATCTAAAACACTCTTGAACCAATGATACTTGAAATGTAACTAAAGTCTTGTTTTCCAAAATATAACATTGAAAATAAACAAATATAATGAAATGAAAACGGGAGTGCTGCCGAAACTCGTGACTCACTCGATCTTTAGCTCGTCACCTGAATGGGGGAGATTAGAGGGGGTGAGCTATAAAGCTCGTGGGAACATATTTATAATATAACAATAAGCAAAAGTATTGAAAATATCTCATTGCCATGATACTTGTTAAAATCATAGTCATTGATCATGTATATGTCTTTGTCTTGAAAAATGCTTGATTCTTGAACAAATCATGATGCATGGCACATAACAAATCATAACACATAACATGATTGTAACATCCCGTTACCGGTGTGATGGGCATATCGGTAATTGGATGGTTTGAGCAGTGAGTGCATTCATGATTGAATTGCACGTATAGTGAGTTTTGCATCAGTGATAAATGAGATTAATTGAGTTAATTGCACATGCATCTTAGTATCATGCATTCATGATTATTCCAGCATTTAATTGTGATTATGAGTTGAATTGTGAATTCTGAGATATGATCTATTGATTGAATTGAATAGTTAAATTTGTGGTATCAGAGCCAGGTTTCGATCCTGGGACCTGTGGGTTATGGGCCCACCACGCTTCATATCGTCTGCTTTTGCTTCAGCTGATTTTCCTTGGTGATTTTACGCTTCGATTGATTTTCCTTGACTGATTTTCTGTCGAACATATCCACTTATATAGATCATATCTTTTGACTCAATATTCAAATTGGACAAACTTGGCATCTATCTCATAGAAAAGAGATCTACAACTTTCAAGAAGGAAATTTTGTCCAAATCTATCGATATCAAGTCCATATCGTCTGCTTTTCCTTTAGCTGATTTTCCTTCACGATTTTCGCTTGACTGATTTTCTGTCCGAACATATCCACTTATATAGATCATATCTTTTGACTCCGATATTCAAATTGGACAAACTTGGCATCTATCTCATAGAAAAGAGATCTACAACTTTCAAGAAGGAAATTTTGTCCAAATCTATCGATATCAAGTCCATATTGTGCTTTTGCTTGGTGATTTTCCTTGACTGATTTTAAGCTTCAACTGATTTTCCTTGGTGATTTTCCTATCGAACATATCCACTTATATAGATCATATCTTTTGATTCCGATATTCAAATTGGACAAACTTGGCATCTATCTCATAGAGAAAAGAGAGATCTACAACTTTCAAGAAGGAAATTTTGTCCAATTTGAATATCGGAGTCAAAAGATATGATCTATATAAGTGGATATGTTCTGGACAGGAAAATCAGCTGAAGGAAAATCAGCTGAAGCGAAAATCAGCTGAAGGAAAATCAGCTGAAGCAAAAGCAGACGATATGAAGCATGGT
This sequence comes from Erythroxylum novogranatense, assembly GCA_029891385.1. Lineage (NCBI taxonomy): Eukaryota > Viridiplantae > Streptophyta > Magnoliopsida > Malpighiales > Erythroxylaceae > Erythroxylum > Erythroxylum novogranatense. The sequence goes on along the minus strand of CM057233.1, from coordinate 55,362,763 downwards.
GGGCCCATAACCCACAGGTCCCAGGATCGAAACCTGGCTCTGATACCACAAATTTAACTATTCAATTCAATCAATAGATCATATCTCAGAATTCACAATTCAACTCATAATCACAATTAAATGTTGGAATAATCATGAATGCATGATACTAAGATGCATGTGCAATTAACTCAATTAATCTCATTTATCACTGATGTACAACTCACTATACATGCAATTCAATCATGAATGCACTCACTGCTCAAACCATCCAATTACCGATATGCCCATCACACCGGTAACGGGATGTTACAATCATGTTATGTGTTATGATTTGTTATGTGCCATGCATCATGATTTGTTCAAGAATCAAGCATTTTTCAAGACAAAGACATATACATGATCAATGACTATGATTTTAGCAAGTATCACAGCAATGAGATATTTTCAATACTTTTGTTTATTGCTATATTATAAATATGTTCCCACGAGCTTTATAGCTCACCCCCTCTAATCTCCCCCATTCAGGTGACGAGCTAAAGATCGAGTGAGTCACGAGTTTCGGCAGCACTCCCGTTTTCATTTCATTATGTTTGTTTATTTTCAATGTTGTATTTTGGAAAACAAGACTTTAGTTACATTTCAAGTATCATTGGTTCAAGAGTGTTTTAGATTTTTGGCTCTTGAATTCAAAGTTGTAAATTGTTTTGAGATATTACCTTTTGGAACATGAATTACGGATTTGGATATGTTTTAGAGCATGAAAGTAAGCTTTGAGTTTATTCACGATGGGTCCATTGAACTTCCGATGGTCTCCTTTTTCTAAATCGTTAAATTTGCATGTTTGGATATGTTTGTTTAAATTACATGAAGCATGTTTGCAAGTTTGTTTTCCAGTAGGCCCATTAATCTTCCGCGGGTCTTTTCTTTTAAAAGTATAAGTAGCATGTATTACGCCACGCTCTCACGACTGACGTTGGGCTCCGGCAGCGGGGTCCAACACTGACTAAGTCAGCACATTTCTTGCTAATTAGATAGACAGATTCTTTGAATGTGTTGGCCAAGAAATACATAGATGAGATAATCAGACTTCATGGGATTCCAAGTTCGATAGTCTCGGATAGAGATCCTAGGTTCACCTCCAGGTTTTGGGAAAGCTTACAGCAGACATTGGGAACTAAGTTGCACTTTAGTACAGCTTTCTATCCACAAACTGATGGACAATCAAAGAGGAAAATTCTAACATTGGAGGCAATGTTGAGGGCTTGTGTTACGGATTTTAAAGGCTCATGGGATGATCATTTGCCTTTAATCAAATTTGCTTACAACAATTCCTATCACTCGGGAATTCAAATGGCATCTTAAAAAGCTTTGTATGGTAGGAGGTGCAAAACTCCTATCTGTTGGGATGAGGAAGATGAAAGGAGGTTTTTAGGGCCTGAGTTGGTGTAAGTCACGATTTATAAGATTAAATTAGTGAAATAAGGACTTAAAGCAACTCAAGATAGGATGAAGAGCTACACGGATGCACACAGAAAAAAGATGAAATTTGAAGTTAGAGATAAAGTGTTTCTTAGAGCTTCTCCATGGAAAGGGGTTTTGAGATTTGGTAAGAAGGGCAAGCTTAGTCCGAGGTATATAGGCCCTTATGAGATCACTGTGAAGATTGGGCCTTTATCCTATAAGTTAGCTTTGCCACCGGAATTATCTAAGATTCATAATGTTTTCCACATCTCAATGTTGACGAAGTATCGATCAGATCCGTCACTCGTAGTTCAACCTTCAGAGGTCCAATTAAGGGAGGATTTCACATATGAGAAGCAACCAGTGTAGATTTTAGATTCGAAGGAAAAGATCTTGAGAAACAAGGTTGTAAAGCTGGTTAAAGTCTTTCGGAGGAATTGTTGGGTCCGTGTTTTGTGTACCAGGGCAAACTAGGCCCAGCGTATCCCAAGTTAGCACGTGACTACAACCTTCAAAGGTATTGTCCTCTTTAGTACTCGAACTCAAGACCTCAAGGTTTTGTTGCATTTTAAATGCACGCCTCTTACCAGGTTTTGTTGCATTTTAAATGCACGCCTCTTACCATGGTAAGGCGTGCATTCATCTGCAACAAAACTATGATCTCGAGTTCGAGTACCAAGAGGACAATACCTTTGAAGGTTGTGGTCATGTCTTAACAAATGCTGTTGAGCCTAATTGCCCCGATACACACTGACCCAACATTAAAAGGCATCTTTTTAATGTTAGGTCCGTGTTTTGTGTACCGGAGCGAACTAGGCTCAGTGTACCCCAAGTTGGCATGCGACCACAACCTGCAAAGGTATTTTCCTCTTTGGTACTCGAACTCGAGACCTCAAGGTTTTGTTGCATTTTAAATGCACGCCTTTTACCATTGAGCTAAGTACCTTGAAAAATCAAACCCTAGCTCTTCTTCTTCCTTCTCCTTCCTCTCCACGACAATCTCTCATTTCTCTCTTCTCTCATTTCATTTTCGTGCTCCCTCTTGCCAAGGATGATAGCCCCTCCTTTTATAGTGCCATGTCATTAAAATGGAAGACAATTGACCAATTTGCCCTTCCATAATAGCCTAGAAACTTAAGTCCTTATGTGTTCTTCCAAAATTGTCCCTAACATCTATCTTAATTCAAGATACTTTAGGACAATTTTCTAGTCATCAATTTGAAGGAATTAGCCAAAAATTCCTTCTAGATAATTGTTCCTTATTTTCTTAATTTCATAATGACATAAAAATCATTAAATTTGGATCATTACATCAAAAGTTATACTCTAAACATTTTGGACTATTCTTATGCTAATACAATTTCCTGTGATTTACTTCCATCCGAAAATTGACATTTTTAAAGACTAAATTGAAATTCGAATCCTTCATAACATTTGTATTCCTATTTATCTAGTTTAATTCAAATCAAGAATCACCTTATTTGGATTACTAGAGCAAAAGTTATGTCCAAAATACCTTCAGATCTTACTAATCCAAGACTGAACACTTATCCGAACTTCAATTCAGAAATTGAAAGTCTTAAAGGCTAAATTGAAATTTCATTTCTTCATATGACTAGGATCCCCATGTCTTAATTTTATTTTTCCTTAAGAATCACTTCAATCGGATCACCACTGATCGAGAATTTCTCAAAATACTGAACTATGTTCAGAAAATTTTCCGACTCAGTTTGATTCAAAACAATCTTCCTCAATTAAATCTCTAAAATTCATAATTTTCCATGGACAAATAGAGAGATGTCTTAGGAATCCAACGCTTTAAAAACCAATTCAATCGGATGTCAGATGGAAAAGATATAAACAAAAGATTGGACAAGGTCGGGTGAAGAAGGAAAATAGCAAAATCAGAAGGAAACAAATCATCCCGATTATCATAAGACATGAGCGTATTCCAAGAAAATCACCTTAGTTATTAATGGTTCATCTTATTTCTATAATACCAAACATCAAGCTCTATATCTCTTGATCATTTTGAAGAAAGAATCGTCCCAATCGGAGCCCTATAGCTCAAGATATGCTTAAAACGCTAAAGCATGCACATACTCAAATCAAGCTCTTCTAACCGACCTCTCATAACTTTTCAATCAAAATTTTTCAATTTAACTCCAAATGATACAAATTTTCCTGGGGAGAACGATACATGTCTTATAAATCTATTGGTTTAAGAATAATCTCAATTGGAGGTCGGATGAGTGAGTTATGCCGTAAAGAATAACCCATGCTTAAACCCTAAATTGATTTGAACCTCTCTTGGCGCAATCGCTATAAATTTCAATATAGAAGTCGTATTGATTTCTTTCTTAGACCATTTGAAAGTAGACTTCTATATCTACAATTATTATGAAGACTACAAAATCAGATTCGGCCTCTAAAATTGTCAAAAATCTCAATTTTCACATGTTAACCTGTGAATGTCCATTTAACGGACATTCACGGCCTTGGAAGAACCAATTCATCCGAGAAAGTCCGTTAAACGGACATCCATGTCTGTCTAACATACATGTGCGAAACAAGGGGTCCTTTTTACCTGAGAAGGTCCGTTAAACGGACTTCCATGTCCATTCAACGGACATGGGTTTTTCAAAACCCCTTCAACCTTCTCCAATGCTTCCAACAATCATCCTAATACTATATACACTTATAATCTTCACAAATTTACTTATTCAAAGGCCTAAACACTTCATAACAATTCAAACAACAAATTCAATTCACAAACTTCTCAAATCTCATCTTAATTGGTCCATCAAAACCTCAAATTTCAAACATACATCAAAGCTATCACAACCACAAATCTTATGCAACATCATAACTTGCATCAATCATAACTCTTAACTCCAATCTCGAAAACTTACATACTTGGTATCGTTGTAAAGATAAAAGAACAAGCTACAACTTTGAAGAAGGCAACTTTCACCAATTCTATTTTAATTATTCCCAAATTTCCCTTGAATCAGCATACACATTTTTATCCTCATGCAAAACTTAACATTCATCCCGACCTCACTACTTCTATTTCAACCTCATTCAAACAATTCAATTTGCCATTGGAATTTATCCAACACTCAACCTCAATTCATATGATTTATCTTGCCATTAACCAAATAATGTCCTACATATATAACCATGGTTCATGCTTAAGGTTTCTCAACTCATCATCCATACATAATTCATATTCCAATATCAAAATCATCTATAACACAAATTATATACAAAATCACTCATTTACTTTCATTTTCATATTTCTAATTTCCCACTCAAAGTTCAGGGTTCAACATTACTCCCCTTCTTAAAAGAATTTCGTCCTCGAAATTCTAACTTAAGCAAACACCAAGTAATACATTCTCTTTACTCATGTCTTCCAAATGATCATAGTCATTCACATATTCAAATTTCTCACCACACATATTCATAATATTTTTTCACCTCTTATATCAAATACCATCCATATCATCTCCAAACATTAATATTTCTTATCACATTTTCACAAGTACATATATTTAACTCATCTTTCAAATCTTCCTTATTTCTCTCACAAATGCATATTCAAAATCAAAACAACCGAATTCATCATGAAATTCTAATCTCATTCATTAACACATTCAAATACAAATGATCATAACTCATCACCTCAAAATCACATATATTTTTCAAATGATTTATGACGTACTTTCACATGCAAACTCTTAACAAACTCTTAATAAACATATACGCCTAAGTAAGATCCTAATACTGGGCTCTGATACCATAAATGTTAGGACCCGATCTCAGAACCGGATCCCAACCGGAAAATGAAAAAATGAAAGCGAAAAAAAAAAGACAAAAACGAATCAAACCGAAATCGAATACTTAGAATCATAAAGCAAAGGAATCCGTAGTGGATGCATAAGGTGAAAACACAATGCGAATCGAAATCGAATCATCGAATAACAGAAATACGAAATGGAAAGCGGATCATAAATCGAAATGAAACGAAATGAAAACATGAATCAAAAATGAAATCGAATAAACGGTCGAAGTCAAAGGCAAAATACGGATCGAATCGAAGCAAATAAAACCGAATCCGACATCCGAAACAAATATCTTAGAAATAACGTTGGAAACCTTGGACTAATCCTGTCTGAAACGGATCAAAACTGGTGTAAATTTTTTTTAATGTTGGGTCCATTTTTTATGTACCGGGGCGAACTAGGCCCAGCGTACCCCAAGGTAGCACGCGACCACAACCTACAAAGGTATTGTCCTCTTTGGTAAGAGGTGTGCATTTAAATGCAACAAAACCTTGAGGTCTCGAGTTCGAGTACCAAAGAGGACAATACCTTTGTAGATTGTGGTCGCCTGCTACATTGGGGTACGCTGGGCCTAGTTCGCCCCGGTACACAAAACACGGACCCAACAGGAACCATTCAATAGAGGAGGCAACATGGGAACTTTTGGAAGCAATGAAAGAGAAGTATCCACACCTCTTCAATGACTCAGATAAGAATTTTGAGGATGAAATTCTTTTAGGGGAGGAGAGTTGTTGGATCTTTATTTTTCTAAATTTCTAATTAATTTTTATGATTTATTCATATTGTTTGTTTAATTATTATTTTTAGAATTGGGTTATTAATTTAGTAGACATGAATAAAGATTGGAAATTAGTTGGAGAGATTGGGACTTAGTTAGAATTAATGTGGTGTTAAGTGGATTAAAAGGTTAGAGACATAAAAGACAAAAGAAGGGCAAATTTGGGAGAATAAGTCTAAGGAGGGGCATAATTAGAAGAAAGAATCTAAGTGGTCTCTTAAAATCGAAAAAGCTAGAGAAAGAAAGGAAAAATCGTGGGAAGAAGAGGAAATCAAGCTTCTTAAGGTGAGTTTAACATCTTCTTCTTGTTTTAGTAAAGAAATGGGTTATTGTGTTGAGAATTAAGAAGTTTTAGAGAGACAAGGGTTTTGGAGGAAGAAGATGATTGAGAGACCCATTTGATTTTTATAGGTTTCTAAGCTAGGTTTTGGGTTTTCTAACCTAGATAAACCATGCGTAGGTTAATGGGAAACCTAATTTAGGAATTATTTCATTTGTTGTGAGTTTGAAGTTTTGGGGGATTTCCAATTGAATTGAAATTGAATAAGAATTTTGATTGTGTTAGGAAATCAAGAACAACCTATTCAAGAGCAATAGACAGGGCACAATTGAGTTTGGATTCTAAAAAATGATAAGGTGCGTAAAATATTTATGGTTATTGTGTAAATGGGCAAGGTGCATATGTAACATCCCATCACTGATGGGAAAGATAATATAGTAAATTTAGATCAGGTTGTGATTTTATACATGTAATTCGGTATACATGCATAAAATGGCCGCTATACAGATATGAAAAGTAATTGTTTTGCAAATGCACCAGATGGTGCATGCCCTCGTGACAATTCCCGACTTTTGGGTGTTTGTGAAAAGTGTGAATTTATGTGTTTTCTGCATAAAATTGAACAGTGGATACCGATGAGATTTTCGGTACTGAAAATGACTGTCCAATTGACACTCCAATTAAAGACATGATTTAGAAATTCTGTTTTAGCATGAGCTATTGAAATTTGGAAAGATTTATGAAAGTCAAAGTAAACGAATAGATTGAATTGGATTTTGATAGGCTTGAAAGTGAGTGTTTCTAAAAGTATTGAATCTCAATGCAGTCCCTAAGAGACTGAATTTCTAAATTGAAGTAGTAAAGTTATAAGAATTTGTATAAGGGCAATTTGGGTAAGATACTTAAGATTATAAGGCTTAAGGTTAAAGGGAGGGGCAAAATGGACTTTTCATAATTTATAAGGGTATAAAAAGGGAAATTAGGGTTTATGAATGGGAAAGAAAGGAAGTTGTCGTGGAAGAGAAGAAGAGAAGAGGAAGAGGATGGGTTTTTTAAGGAAACCATGAAGAGTTTGAAAGTTTTTAAAGCCAAATTCAAGTAAGTTTAAGTTTCTTTCCTCTTGATTAGTTGATTGATTCATGTTTTGAGTGCTTATAGCTAAAGAATGGGTTACTGATATGTTAGATTTTTAGATTTTGCGATCCTAATTAATTTTTGATGGTTTGTGAATGAGATTGGATTGAAAATGAGTTGGAAAATGGTGTGTGAGTGATGTTTAAGTGTTTAGATGAATTATGTTTTGAATAGATTGGAAGAATTGGATTGAAATGGTTGAAAAATCATAATTCTGGAGGAGATCGGGCTCACACGTTGCGGCGTGCGAATTTGCGCACACCGTGATGCGCCCAAGTTCGCACTCCGCGGCGCACGCAGGCCCACGGCGCAAGTAAGGGAGCACGCCGTGGCGCACATTTATGCCTTCGCCGCGGCGAGCTCAAACCTTCGCCACGGTGAGCTTCTTTTTGCCGCGGCGAGGACCCATGTTTCTGAATGGACATACTTTTGTTTTTAGTCCATAACTTTTTGTTTTGTTACTCAAATGAGAAAATTTCTGATTTGTTATGAACTACAGACAAAGGTCTCCATGTTTTATGAACAAGGGAAGTGTTGAATTAGTCTTTAAAGGTTTGAAATTTGGGATGTAAGTTGAGTGTAAAATATGGTTATACGTTGGAGAATAACTTTCGGGGTTTCTGAAACGAATTGACTGATTTTAGTATCAATAAAGTTCTGATATTTAGGGAAGGCTTTGTCGATGAAATTTTAGGATAGTGCTGGGAATGTCACGAAAGTGCTTGATACATATTTTAAATTGCTACATATGCATTATTTCTGATTTGGACAATGTGTAAAATAGAGTATTTGACTTATGATAGAGGCACTTTTGGAAAGTCAGCCCACTGAAGTTGCTGAGACTTCCAGGCGTTAGCGCAGAAGTCAGGTGAGTGACCTAGACGGTTCTCCTATTATTAAGTGTTATTAAAATTCAGTGATTTTAATTCTCTGAAGTATAATGGTGGGACAGTGTTGATTTTAAACTCCGGACAGAAGTTTCCGAGTATCGGAGTGATATGACATAGAAGTGTTATGGGTATGTGAAACTGTGATTGTGTTTTTGATGTAACAAATTGTGAATCAATCATCATATTGTGATAAATTGGAAATGATTGTGATATAGGAATACGTGAATAAAGTGATTGAATTGTGACACATGTCGTCTATATATGAATGCAAAATCAGTTAATGATAATTGTGACCAGAGTTGCCACCGATTAGAGCTTTTAGCTCAACGTTATATTTGGGCCTTAAGCCCCACAGTGATTCAGAGCCTTTGGCTCAACGATTAATGAGCCCTTAATGGGACAGTGACTCATGAAGTGAATCACACGTTAATACAGCACTTAAAAACACAATAGAATGCACGAGAAGGGGGGGTTGAATTGTGTATTCCCCTTTTTGAATATCTTTTAGAATTACTTGTTAGAATTAAGATTCTTTCTGAATTCTTATTAATCTGATTGATCAAACTTTTCAATGCTAAGTATATGAATAGTAAATAAAGATCAACTTTGAAACTAAAAGTGAGATAGAGTGAGAGTAGTAGACACGCAGATTTATCTGGTTCACCCCAAAACTGGGCTACATCCGATCCTCGAGTTTCTTCCGAGATTTCACTATCTCTTCAAGCGTTCTGATATTCTTTCACGAGCCTCTTGGTCTCTACAACCAGTATTCTTTCACACTTAGCCTCTGCAGGCTATCTGTACAACTTTTCTTTTCAGAAAATATTTGAACACTCTGTTACAGAAGGATAGCATTCAGCTAATTTGCACTTAATCGTTTTTTCGCTTTGTGTAATTTTTCTCAAAGCAAAGCACTTGAGTTTTGACTTGACTTGTATTTATAGCCTTCGTCTCTAACTGCTTCTTGAATATTGAATCTTGAATCTTTAAAGAAACGGTTAATCAGTTGAGTTCTGTAACTAACTCGAACTGACTCTTGCGTCTGTTTCTTTTCTGCGTCTGCGTCTGCGTCTGCGTCTGCTTTTGTTTCTGCGTCTGTATCTACATTTGCGTCTGCGTCTTTTATTGTCTTGTGTCATCGTATCTGTTTTGACTTTTACTTTGACAAACTTCGCATGTTTTGATTTATGCGTAATGCGTCAGATCCGACTTTTTCAACTTAGTGCATGTCAACTTAAATGCATATCGTCATCTTAAATACATCTCCGAATTAAATCAGATATCGTCTGTGGATATTTTGTTTTTCTTGTATTTGATCTCACTATGTTTGTTATACATCAAAATCATTTTTATGTAAAGTCATTTTGACTTAACAATCTCCCCCTTTTTTAATATAACAAATTACATACAAGAAAAGAAAACAAAACAAAACAAAACAAAATTCTCAGATGTTGCAAAAACTTATCTTCTTCTGTCTTAAATGTCATTGTGGTCACACCTTCTTCATCTGAACATCCTCTCCTCTTCGATTATTTTCTTCTTTTCTGCTCTCCCCTATTTGTTATAATCAAAATGATTATCGATTACGGTTCTTCGCCAGATTCGCTATCATCTTCTTTAAATCATTCACCATCTCCTTCATGTCATTGAGTTCACCACGTAATCTACTGACTTCATCTGACGAAGAGGCTTGATCTGCTTCTGCTGATGGAGGAGCGAAAGGAATTGTAGTAGTATAGGCATTAGAGGATGGAGTGTAGTCTTCATTAATCTCAAAAGTCGGTGGACGAATGAATGTTGCAGCTTCAGGAAGATTTAGATCAAAAGGAACTGGCAGCATCAACAACTGTCTTCCTTGCAGGGATAGGGCATGTTCTTCGATAGGCGATGTATTAGACAAAGGGCTAATATGAAGAACTATGCGAACAAGGAACTCGATAAATGTTCTGTTTTATACTTCCCCTCTTTGGGCGGTCTTCCGCACGATTTGTATGGCTGCAGTTAAGCGATCTGGGTCTGTGCGAGAATGCATGCTTCATCAAATTTCCACACTTCTTACGCAATCGATATACGGACGGATCATCATCAACATTATCTTCGTGAAATAATTTTGACTTTCCTTTGTAAAATCTTTTGGACACCTTGGTTGAATATCTGGAACAACCTTTATCTCGTGTTCTCTGTGATTGGGAACATAGTACGGTGGGCGGGGGCGTCTTGAGGATATGGCAAATGATCGGTAAGCCTCAAGGTATCATAAAAGACTTCTCTTTTCATTTAGTAAGCGCCACGTGATACCATTAATCAACATAGGTTGCACAGAGCTACTATTTTCTTCTTTGGTTCAACACCGATTATAATAGCATTGCTCAGATTGGTAATAACTTCTACCAATTTGATTTCCAGCCTATATTTTCTCAAAACTTACGGTAGTTATATACCTTGGACTTGGTTCATCATCGTTAAATCTGATGCGTAGTTACTTCGGTTGTGTTCCTTAGAAGTCTCTGAGCAAGCCATTCTTCCGCTGGTTCCTCCTTTATAATGCCAGTGTCTCATGAGCTGTGCTTTCATCCACTAGTTCTTCTTGTTGAGCACTAGAATTTCTTGAGCTGTCTAATGCTCGGTTTACTGTTTCAACTTGAGCGATGTCGGCGATCTCTTTTTGTAGACTAACGTCCTCATCAGTTGAGATGTTCTTCTTTTGACTAACCTTCTTAGTCTTTTTCTCTACTACATTAGTTTTGCTGATTTCTTCACGGAGATTTTCCTTTAACAGATGTTGCTTTTCTCTTCCTCTCGGTCTCTTTAGATCTTACGGCGTATCCTCTTCCGAATAGAGACTAAGGATCTTGTGGCTTTGGCTGCACAAGATTTAGAAGTTTCTTCTCGCCTTTGTTCTCTGCAATCTTCTCTTCTGTTGCCTCGAGTCCCGATTCTTGGAGATCTCTTGGCTTTCTTCACAACTTCGCCTCGAGACTTTTCCTTGTCTCTTGGCGCACTTTTCTTTGCCCTCGAGATTGACTTTTTGCGACAAGAGGACTCGCCATTTTCATGAGAGGTCTCCTTGCACTCTCCTTAATTGGCGATGGCGATTTGATACTTCTGACGATTGAGAACTTGAGACAGGAGTCTTCTTCAATATACGCTCCCCCTCAGTTCTTGGTTTCTTTGAAGAACCGGCGTGATCTTTGTCTACTGTATTCAGACCCATTCACCGAATAGTATGAGCATCAATCTTGCTCTTCACTAGAACAATTCGTCTTATACCTTGGTGCGGACGAATCTTGGATTCCATAAAGATCCTCGTCAAAATCATACCATAAGGATACTGGAAGTTTCCTTTAACCCCTTAACCATATAGTGAAAGATTAAGAAGGGTAGATCTATAGATTTCGATTGAGAAGAAAGAAGATATTGTTAGTCTAAAGTAGTCACCAAATGCCTTGAACCAACTCTAGGAAGAATGCAATTGAACAGGATTGCATGCAGAACCTTAGCCTTTGGAATCAGATTTGATGTCTTCCTTTCTCTTGAATCATTTGTGCCATAGAGCTGCCTCTTGACATCTTCTTCTTTCATTCCAAATGAGGACATCCATCCGGCCTTGGTAGACAGTTTTTCACCAACAGATGGGCAATCAGTTACTTTCCTTATCAAATTCTTTGTGACAATAACGATATTCTATCCACGAGAGGATACAATAGTGTCTTCTATCGATTTGGCGTTCTTCTAGAACTCATATACCTCATTTATATAGGCAGGTTCTTGTATCGAAAGAAGTTCTTCCACCGACTCTTATAATCTCAGGTTCTACATCCATGCCGTCACCCCTTAGTGATTCAAAGTTCACAAGTCTTCTATAAATCATTCTTGCTTCCCTTGTATAGGCGAAAGATTATCTTCGGAAAGCTTTTGAGTGAGAAGATTTTGAGAGAATTGGTAAAGTAGAAATGAACCGTCAGAGATGATGAAAAGATCGCTATAATATCATCTTGATCTACTTATAGGGTTATGGACTGATGGGTTCTCGAATCATTAGGAACCTCGAGTTTATCGATATTTCCTCCAAAATCTTCCTTGTGAGAAAAGTTACCATTGTAACTCTTGTGTATAACGCCGTTAGTTTCTCACGTTATTTTAGCCTAAGCGCTCATTTAGCATCACCATATTGAGATTGCGTCTTATCTTAAAGCGTTCTTCACTCGGTGGTTTAGTGAAGATGTACGCCCATTGAAGCTCTGTTCAACGAACTTTAGAAGCACCACCTTTCTCGAGCGTAGTCTCTCGTGAAATGATGTCGACTTCTATATGCTTTACTCGGAATGATGAATTGGATTCTTTGGATGGGTTTATTGCCTTTGGTGTTGTCGCAATAAATTGGAATCTCCTCCTCCTTAACTGAATAGTCTTCAAGCTAATACTTGATCCACAGCGTCTGTGAACAACAACTTCGGCGAGACATGTATTCCTTCAGCGGTTGATAGAGCAATTGAGCTTTGTCTCTTGCTTGACCAGGAGACTAGATTTCCTCCAAGAAAGTGACATCCTCCACTTGTGCTCTTTCTTTCGATTCTATCTCCGACATAGTCCGCATCACAGTATCCGATTAACCTAAAATCTTTACCTTTCTTAAACATTAAGCAAAAATCAGTAGTACCTGCGAGATATCTCAAAATTCTTTTAACAGCAGTAAAATGAGACTCTCTAGGATCGGCTTGAAATCTTGCACACAAGCATACACTGAACAGAATATCAGGTCTACTTGTTGTAAGATACAATAAAGAACCGATCATCCCTCTATATAGGGTTTGATCCACCTTCTTACCAAGTTCGTCTTTCGACAAAAGGTTTGAAGGATGCATCGGAGTTGCCATTGGCTTCACATTATTCATGTCAAACTTATTTAGCAACTCTTTCACATACTTCTGTTGATGAATGAAGATCTTCTCTTTGGTCTGCTTAACTTGCAACCCAAGAAAGAACTTCAATTCACCTATCATACTCATTTCAAATTCTCTTTTCATTAGTCTCTCAAACTTTAAACCTGACTCTTTTGTAGTAGCACCAAAGATAATATCATCAACGTAGATCCGCATACTAAGATAAAATCATTCGAAAACTCTTTCTAAAGAGCGTCTTATCAACTTGACCTCTGCTGAAACCATTTTCTATTAAGAAGGTACTGAGATGATCATACCAAGCTCTAGGGGCTTGCTTTAGGCGTATAAGGCTTTGTGAAGTCTATAGACATAATCTGGATTTTAACATCTTCAAAGCCGGAGGTTGTTGCACATAGACTTCTTCGTCTATAAAGCCATTGAAATGCACTCTTAACATCCATCGAAACAACTTTATATCGTGACAGATTGCATATGCCAACAAAATCCTTATAGCTTCAAGTCTCTCTTTGGAGCATATGTTTTGTTGTAGTCTATTCCTTCTTCACGATTGTAACCTTGTGCTACTAATCGGCCTTATTACGACTCACTCTTCTGATTCGTCTAACTTATTCTTGAAAACCCATCTTGTTACTATAATGAATTTCTTAGGAGGTTTTGGAACTAAGGACGAGACGTTATTCCTTGTGAATTGGTTCAGCTCTTCTTGCATGGCTAACACCCAAGCTTCGTCTTCAAGAGCTTCCTCAACCTTCTTAGGTTCTACTTCGAGATAAAAGCTACATTAGCTTCGTCGAATCTGGACCTTGTCTAACTCCTTACGAGGTCTCATAGATAATTAACTCTTCGGATGAGAACTTTTATACTTCAATCTCGTCTTAGTTCTATAGTTTTGGAATATCTTCAATCTTATTCTCATGAGTTTACGGCGAGGGAGTTTACGAGGCATCATCTAGGTTCTTTGAAGGACCTTCAATCTCCATGTCATCTTCCTTATGGGTTTGAGAACTATCATCAAATTTGACATGGATCGTCTCTTCAACAGTCTTTGAAGTCAGGTTGTAAACTCGAAATGCCTTAGACGATAATGAGTAACCTAGAAATATTCTTGGATAGTTCTTTGAATCAAATTTATCCAACAGCTCTCTCGTATTTAGAATGGAACATTTGCACCCGAATGGATGAAAGTAGGATATGCTTGGTCTTCTTCCATTCCATAACTCGTAAGGAGTTTTCTTCAACATAGTCGCAACAAGATCCTATTCGAATATAGCATCTTGTATTCACTTACCTGAGAAATACTTAGGAAGATTCGTCTCACATAGCATAGTCCTTGCCATCTCTTGAATCGTCCTATTCTTTCTCTCAACAACTCCATTCTATTGTGGAGTTCTAGGGGCCGAGAAGTTGTGGAAAATTCCATTCTCCTCACAGAAAACTCTAAACTTCTCATTCTCAAATTCTCCGCCATGATCACTCCTGATACTAGCTATAGACATTCCTTTTTCATTCTGTAACTTTCTGGATAGAGTTCTAAAGTACTTAAAAGACTCATGTTTGTGTGATAAAAACAATATTCAACAAAATTGAGTAAAATCATCAACAATGACAAGTCCATATTTCTTTCTGTCAAGACTTAATGTCCTTGTAGGACCAAACAAATCCATATGTAAAAGTTCTAAAGGTCTTGAAGAAGTTACAAAATCTTTAGAAGAGAAAGAGGTTTTAACCTGTTTTCCTTTCAAACAATTTTCACAGAAAAATTCTTTGTCAAAACTTATTTTTGGTAAACCTCTTACCAAATCATGTTTTACCAATTTTGAAATATGTTTCAAAGAGACATGACCTAGCTTTTATGCAGATTAGTCTTTCTTCTTGGAAGATAGAAAACATGAGATATTTTGACTTTGAAAATCTTCTAAGTTGATTTTGTAAAGGTTGTTTCTTCTCTTGGCAGAGAAAAGTATAGACCCATCTTTGTTTCTGACTTCACAAAGATTTTGATTGAATGTAACTATAAAACCAGAATCATACAACTGACTCACACTAATCAATTTATGCTTTAGACCATCAACAAGCGGTACATTATTTATGCATGCAAAGGAATCTTTACCTATTTTCCGATTCAATGATTTTGCCTATTTGGTTTTCTCAAAGTGGCGATCCTCCTTCTTATACTGAAGGTCTAGGAACATAGACCTTCTTCCCGTCATGTGTCGCGAGCATCCACTATCTAAATACCAATGGTGCTTGCCGTATCTTCCAAGGAAGGATATCTGCAGGAGAAACTATTTTATTTCTTGGTACCCAAATTTTCTTGGGTCCTTTATGGTTAGTAGTATGCACATGATATGATCTTTGATGCATATTACTCGGACGTTGATTAAAATATGTTATCCTATTTCTTCCTTTTTGAGAGACAAATTTATTACGAGACTGAGTATTGTTTCCAGTAAACCCAAATCCAGTCTTATCACTAGGATGTCTACATTTTCCTAGCATATCATTCATTTTCTTTGTACTCTATGTGAAAGTAACTAGATCAGCTGATAGATTCTTAATCCTCAGTTTGAGTTGATTAATCTCATCTGATCTGTCTACAAGTTTCCTTTTAACTTCTAACTCCTTTTTTAAGCAAATATTTTCTCTCTCTATTTTCTCAGTATTTCTAATATTCTCTGCATACTTTTTCTTCAATAGCTTGTACTGTTTCAGAATTGCATGAGAATCTTCTAACAGTTTTGAATATGCATCATGCAAATTTTCGTAGTCGGATTTTACCTCCTCATCACTATCTTCCTCGGCCATTAGGCAAATGTTTGCATGTTACGATGACTCTGACTCAGATTCGATTCAGATGAATCTAGGTCCTCCCATGTTGCCATCATGCTTTTCTTGCCTTCTACTCTTCTTGGGTTTCTTCTTGAGAGTAGGGCATTCGGACTTGTAGTGTCGGTGATTGCACTCGTAACAAATGATAGAAGACTTTTCCGCTTAGCTTCATCTTTTCCATTCTTTCGAATGTCCGTTATACGGGCTTCTTCTTCCACATCGTCTTATCTTTACGAAATGAAAGATAATTCGTCATCTTCATCACTCGATTACGAATCGATTGGCTAGAGTTGTCATCCCTTGATTTTCAATTTTCAATGCTTTTGATGACTTCCTCCTTCTTTGAGTCTTATGATTCTTTTGTCCGACCTTGATCTTATTGACTTCTCTCGCTTGGGCTTATCTTGACGTTGAGTTCAACTTTATGAATCTTTAAGGATCCCAAAGAACTCATCTAGCTTTAATATGCTCAAGTCTTTGGCTTCAGACCGCTTAGTAACTTTTGGTCTCCATCTCTTGGAAGACTTTTTAGAATCTTCTTAACGTGATCTTGATTATTGTATGTCCTTCCAAGAGCTTTCAATCCATTGATAATTGTTTGAAATCTTCCAAACATTTGATCAATAGATTCTTCATCTTCCATCTGAAAAGTTCATATTGATGTACAAGAATACTTATCTTGGATTCCTTAACTTGACTTGTGCCTTCATGTGCAATGGACAATGTGTCCCACATTTCTTTTCTTGTCGCAACCATGCACTTTGTCGTACTCGCTTCTACTTAGGGCACGTTAAGAAAAATTTAGCCTTTAAATTCGGTTGTATTCTTGCTTTTCGATCACCGTCCATCGCCGTGGAATAGAACTACCTTCGTCATCTGGTATATAGGGTCCGTTCTCTATTACGTCCCAAAGGTCTACATGTGTAGATTCGATGAATAACCGCATCCTATCTTTCCAAGAATGATAGTCTTCTCCATTGAATCTTTGGAGGTCTAGGATCGAGGCTCCTTGATGATGTATACATGTGACTCTGCCATTATCTTTAATCCACACTTCGCCAAAGTGATTCTTGGATACCAAGCTCGATACCAATTGAAGTGAATCACACGTTAATCTGACTTAAAAACACAATAGAATGCACGAGAAGGGGGTTGAATTTGTATTCCCTTTTGAATATCTTTAGAATTACTTGTTAATTAAGATTCTTTACTGAATTCTTATTAATCTGATTGATCAAACTTTTCAATGCTAAGTATATGAATAGTAAATAAAGATCAACTTTGAAACTAAAAGTGAGATAGAGAGAGAGTAGTAGACACGCATGATTTATCTGGTTCATCCCAAACCGTGGGCTACGTCCGATCCTCGAGTTTCTTCCGAGATTTCACTATCTCTTCAAGCGTTACGATGTTCTTTCACGAGCCTCTTGGTCTCTACAACCGTATTCTTTCACACTTAGCCTCTGCAGCTATCATACAACTTTTCTTTTCGAAAATATTTGAACACTCTATTACAAAAGGATAGCGTTCAGCTAATTCGCACTTAATCGCTTTTTCGCTTTGTGTAATTTTTCTCAAAACAGCAAGCACTTCAGTTTTCGACTTGACTTGTATTTATAGCCTTCATCTCTAAGCGCTTCTTGATTCTTGAATCTTGAATCTTTAAAAAGCAGTTAATCGGTTGAGTTCTGTAACTAACTCGAACTGACTCTTGCGTCTGTTTCTTTTCTGCGTCTGCGTCTACTTTTGTTTCTGCGTCTGTATCTACATTTGCGTCTGCGTCTTTTATTGTCTTGTGTCATCTGCGTCTGTGTTGACTTTTTACTTTGACAAACTTCGTCTGTGTTTTGATTTGTCTATATAAATCAGATTCGACTTTTCAACTTAGTTCATGTCAACTTCGTCTATATACGTCATCTTCGCCTGCCTCATAATCCGAATTAAATGCATATCGTGGATGTTTTTGTTTTTCTTGTATTTGATCTCACTATGTTTGTTATACATCAAAATCATTTTTATGTAAAGTCATTTTGACTTAACAATTCAGAGCCTTTGGCTCAACGATTAATGAGCCCTTAATGGGGCAATTTCAGAGCCTCTAGCTCAACGATTAATGAGCCCTTAATGGGTCAGCTTCGGAGCCTTTGGCTCAACGGTTAATGAGCCCTTAATAGGACAGTTTCAGAGCCTCTGGCTCAACGATTAATGTGCCCTTATAGGGACAGTTCAGGCGCTTGGTCACAACACTGAAATAAATTGAAAATGTGTTACATGCTGCATTCATTTTAATATGTTTGACTGAATGATAGGCAAAATACCATACACTGGTGTGATAACAGTCATGGGGTACATCTAATTATAGAATGTATGACAAATTGTGATATGCGTAGCGTTGTATGAAATATTAGAGCTGTTGACCAAAACTGCCACCGATCAGAGCTTTTAACTCAACGTGCGAAAATGAGGCTCGAGCTCATAAGTGATTCAGAGCCTCAGGCTCGACGTATACTGGGCCCTGTATCCAGCATTGGAGAAGGGACAGATATTATTGAGCCCTTCGATGGGCAGTTTAGGCACTCGGTCACAGCCAAATGATAATAAATGGTAAGTGAGTGAAATAGGTATGTATATAAAATGGGATGTATGAATGTGGATGTCTATAAATGTGTAAATGGGCAATTTTGAGAAAGTGTATTATGAGATAAAGTTAGATGTATGTGAATTGTAAAATGAGATCAACTAGACAGAAATGTGAACATAGGTTATAAATTGATTCTATGCTTGATTGAGCTGACCATCGATGATGGTCACTCATTGAGTTTGCAAAAACTCACCCAAATTTTGCAATTCTTTTTTAGGACTTAGAAGAATACCCCGTTAGGAAATGGGTGTATAGTGATCGCAGAGTGATAGAAGAGGACGGGATCAGTTGCGTCTGCATTAGTGTCTGAACAGTCTTGTATAAAATTATGTACTTTTAGATTTTTGTATAAGTGTTTCGATCTTGTATTGGATAATTATTTCCGCATGATATTTATAATGTATGTGTATGGTTCAAGGAAACAAATTTTATAATGTGATTTGAATGAGTGATGTATCATGTCACCCTCGCAGGGCACGGACTCGGATATCACCATAAATATCAGGTTCGGGTCTTACGAGAGTGGGGTGTTACAGCATATGTGTGTATATATATGCTTAAATTGATAAATTATGAATTGCTATGATGCGTTTTATGTTATGTTATGCATTGAAAGATGTATGATGATGTTATGCCAATGAATTGTGTCAAGGTATTTTAATTTGAATGGAAAGAAGAAAAAGCATGAGAATATGAAATTGTGAATGATTGAATTGAGCATGAGTTTTGATTATGTTTGGGAGAGAGAAACCGTTTCGTAGTCACGTGCACGTCGACATGAAGCCTTCTCCCGACTGCTCGCTTATGGCCCACGAGATTAAAAATGGACTCGTTTCATTCACAGAGTAAACTTTGGTTTCTCTATTTCATTCCACGAAACCCTCGAACCAATTGTTTATGCATTTGCATTTTAATGTGTTAAGTTATAAGGTGATTTGAGTGTTATGCCTTGATGTTAAATTTCATCCAATATGTTCTATGTGATATTGAATGATGATATGTGAATTGGAATTGTAAATGCGGAACTTTCATTGCTAGATTAAGATAAGAAGTGTATGCCTATAAGAATATTTATATATATGTTTGACTATGTGGCTCATTGCCAATGGCTATAAATATCTTAGCCACTGAGCTGTATAGCTCAACCTATCATTTTTCCCTCCTTAGGTGCAGAACGGGAAGATTAGAGATCCTTCCAAGGCATTTAGAAACTCCAAGATAGCTAGGAGTCTTTTGTACTAAGTTAGTGACTAATTGGGATAGCTTTATAGGCATATCAAACATGAGCATCCTTTTGTATTTTGTATTAAGTTTGATGGGTATGTTGATATGTAAGTAAAGCTTGTCAAACGTTCATTTTGTTTGGAAATGAGAATGAGAAATTGTAAAGTTCCTTTTGCGTATGTTTATATTATTTTAAAGTTTGAGTATGATGGATGTGCATTTTCTATTGTTGAGATTGTCAATTGTTGCTAGTGTTAGAATAGCATGTTGGAGTTTGAAAGATTGTACGTGATGAATCTTTTGGAGTTGAGATTCAAGTGTTAATGGGATTTATGTAGTAGTGAAATATATATGAAGTGGTTTTACACTAGAAGGGTTGGATTAGGGGAGATTTATGAGTGATTATGGTGATAGAAAGGATGTTGGAAGCATTGGAGAGGCATTGGAGGAGTTTGGGGAACCCCAATGTTTGTTTAACGAACATTTTTTAACAGACCTTCTCGGGTGAAAAAGGACCCCCTGCCTCTCCAATTCAATGTCCGTTTACCGGACATTAGGTCCATTAAACGAACCTTCTCGGGTGAAAAATGTCTCCCAATCCAGTCTATGTCCGTTAAATAGACATGGATGTCCGTTAAACTGATATTCAAAGAATAGCTATAGTAAATTACGATTTTGTTTATTTTAGAGGTAGAATCTTGCTTCAAGGTCTGCATAAAATTTGTAGATATCGAAGTTCTCTTTCAAACCGTAAAAGAACAGCATTAATGCGACATCTGTAGCAAAAGTTATAGCAAATGTACCATGACAGGTACAAAATGATTAAGGACATAAACATGTTGGATTCTTTTGGCCATAACTTCGTCATCCGACCTCCAAATGAGGTGATTCTTAAAGCGGTAGATTCCTAACATATCATTATACCTTTCAACAAAAATTGATAACCTTTGGTATTGAATCCAAAAGGAGTGATGAAAAGGAAGTGAGGGTTTATTGAAATAACCCTATGGGGTATTACACTCATGCTTACGACTTCAGATCGATAGTTGAGCTCCGAAGATGGGGTCCAATATGTTTAATTTGATTTTCTTTCATTACTTTAATTTTACTTTATTTTCTTATTTGCATTCAACCAAAACCCCTATTCTTTTCATGTCAAAAGCTGCATGTACATTCGTTATGGATACGATCCCTACTCACTACTACTATAAATTTAGTTATGCAAAGTTAGATTTCATTTTATAGTGCATTCAACATGAATCATCTAGCCTCTACTACCTTCTTAGATCATATTTGCTCATAGCATTGGTGTTCTTCTAACTCTCTTATATAGCAGTTGCCATGAAGGTCTCTGCAGTGATCTAAATGGTCCTCAAGTTCTAATTATAGCATGACATATAAAGAAAAACATACGTAGGATCTTGAGAAATAATAATTAATATCACATAAATTTATAAGTATATAGTATAGTAAAATATAAAACAAAAAATAATCACTAAATAGAATATCAACGACCTTTAATACTCTTATGTTCATGTCTTTTTTATTCATATATACTATAGCCATCACCTACATCCTATAAAGTTAAAATATTAATTCACATACCTTTTAGTCTATTCAGAGTTTAAGCTAACCAATCTTGAAAATTTAAAGTACTAAAGCAACTAATATTAGACACACTAAGAATCTCCAGTGATATAAAACATCTACAAGGCCCAATTCAACTAAGTCACTTTAGCACCTTAAAAATAATGCATAATGGACATTTAATCATCAAATAAGCATAAATCATAATTTATAACATTAAATAATGTAAGATGCATCAATATAACAAACATAGGAGTGTTATAAAAAATATATGGATGAAGCTTAAATTTTGGTGAAGGAATATATGGATGAAGCTTAAGAAGGAAAATTAAAAAGTGTATTAGGTTGATCTACATATGATTAGGAAGAGCTAGTGGTGATTTATCTCTATAAGAAATAAGATAGAAACTAAAATTTTAGAGAAAAATTAGAGGAAACATAGTTAACAATGAGAAAACATGGAGTTTGTACACTATTTATAACGCCATTTCTTGCTTTTTTTGCCTCTCTGGCTTGACTAGTTTGCTTGATTAACATAAGTTTTCTTTCACCTTCACGAAATATTTGACTACCCTGAAAGTGTAGGCTCAAAAGCAAGAATCAAGGGCTGCTATCTTTCCCGAGGCAGTCTATCTAATTGATGGAATCGACTAAGATTAGATCCAGTGCAGTTTCTGACTTCGCAGGTCATTAATGAGGATATTTCTTTATAACTCTAGCTAACTGATTTTGATTTTCCTGCTTTTCCTCCTATACCACTTGGTAAACCAAAAGGGACTGGACCTTGGCATGCAGACTGATTGAAACATCTCAAATGCTTATTCAAAGACTGAATATTAGTTCCTTAAGCGGATGGTGGATGAACTTGGAGTTTGTACATTATTTATAGCGCGATACACAACCCTACATAAGGCCATATAGGTGTTGTCTACTAGAGAAGCACAGGTACTTGTAATTGAACATATGACTACATCATTTGAGTTAAAATTTCAAAATAGAAGAGGCAAGTGAAGGAACATGAGGCCTATATAGGGTCGTGTAGGATTTATGTTAAAAGAGAGCACTCTCTATTTCTTTTGGAATCTTATGTATTAGTTGTAAATACGAGAGTGTGTAGCATATTCTTAATATGAGAATGAACACCATATTGTGTACTTGTATGTGTTTAAAAGTGGCACATTTTATAACTTTATAGAAAATTTCAATAAAAAACCAACAAAATAGGACTGAAAATGTGATATGGACACCAAGAAAATAAACAACTAATAGTCCATTCAAATGAAATGTAAATGTCAAAGGTAAAAAGGGGTTAGGTTGCCTTCTAACAAGCACTTGTTGTAGGTTATAAGCTCAACCTTTTCCATCGTTCTTAACCTTGAGGACCCCTTACTTATGGGGTACAAACTACTTTGAGTTTAACCTTCAGCTCTACTCTTCTTCATTTTTTTTAAACAATATAGTTAGATTTTGATACTTCATACACTATTATGATAGGTTTGCCCATTCCATTTATCTCCTTCAACTTTAAACATTTTACCTTTATATCCACTACTTTCATCTCTTGCATAACACAAGATATATCCTCATCAATTACCTTAAAATAGAGGCATATATTACATTTACCATCAATAGGATGCTTAGGTTTAAACTTTTTGAATTCCAATTTCTCATCCTCGACCCTTTAACTTTAGTTCTCTTCATAAATATCAATTAGGTCCTTAGAAGTGGCCAAGAAAGGTCGACCTAATATCAAAGGCACACTCTTATTCTTAGCCATATTTATGACCAAAAATCTACAAGAATAAGAAAATTACCTATTTTGATGGGCATAACTTTACCAATTATAGAGAATAGTAAATAGATATAAGATTACCCACCTCAAGTTTCTTATAAATAAATAAAGGAACAACGTTGGCACTTATCCCTAGACCATATAAAACGTGATCAAATTTTATGCAATTAATCATGCAAGGGATAAAGAATCCTATAGCGTCCATAAGTTTTAGAGACAGTCTATCTTAAATTACTTCTTTACTCTCTTTAGTCAAGGTTGTAGGCTCATGCTCCTTGAATATTCTCTTATTGGATAAAATTTCCTTTAAAAACCTAACATAAAAAGGCATTTGTTTTAAGGAATCAATAAAAATAATATTAATATGAATTTTAGAAGAATCTCTAAAAAATTCCTAGATTCCTTTTTTAACTTCACCTTAACCAGTCTTTAGAGGAATGGTATAAGTGGCTTATTAGGTGTAAGGAGAATGTATTTATGCTCTTCTCTTTCTTCTTTCTCTTTTCTAAACTCCCTCTCCTTCTAATAGTTGTCTTATTTCCTCAGTTATAGTCATTATCACTCTCTATCTTCTCTAACCTAAGGCTTTTAATTAGATCATCATCTCTCAACATTAAAACAATATAATACTCCCTAATATTCTCAGGTTTGTCAAGAAATTAACCAGTTGGCCTACCAGCAACATTGATATATTAAAAATTTTGAGCATTACGACCAAATACACTTTAGAGTTGAGCTTCATAATCTCCTATTTGAATTCTTCCTTGTATTTATCCCAGGTGATAAGAAAGTTCTATATTAGGAATTCTAAGTTTGATTTATAGAGGAGGGGATTAAATGACCTATATTAAAAACCTGGTAGTTACCTATTTTCAAGTGCAGGATTAAACTTGTTTTTGAAGGAGAAAGCTAAATAGTTCCTCTAACTAAAGTTATAGGTGTTTAAGAATGAGTAGTTCATCTTATTAGTATTGATAAAGTTGAATTGTTCCATATAAACGTTATGACAAAACTGGTTCCACAATTATCAATCTATAGCTAAGTGTCTTAGGGGTCTATAAATATAACTAACCACGTTAGTAGCATCGACAAGATTAACATTCATATAATCATTTTTTAGACAAAGTGTCTACCTTAGTAGCCAAAAGATTTAAGGCAACTAAATCATTCTTACTTAGAATCTTCTTAGTAGTAGCTCTCTCAATTGACTACTGATAGTGGCTTTAAGCCATGTCCTTTACCAAGGAGTACGCTTCGTTTACCTTCTTATTCATTAAGGCCCTACAAGTAGTAGCCTCAATAGAGATCTTAGTGTTATAGATCATTCCATTGTATAATGTTTAAACTATCAACTACTTCACTAATCCTTGATGTGGATAAGATCTCATTAGCTCCTTTTCCTCTCTCAAGCCTTATATAAGGACTCATCTTTCCTTTGGGAAAAGGTAGTGATATAATTTCTTATGAGTGTTTACGTAAAGGAGTATACTTAGCAAAAAATACATGAGAGAGCTGATCCTATGTGATAATTAATCTTGCTAGTAGGGTCTACAACCAAGCCCTAGCTTTATCCCTCAAAGAGAAAGGGAATAGCCAAAACTTGATAGCATATAGGTCATTCAACTTCAACATGTCCTAATGCTCTACAAACATTAATAAGTGTAGTTGGGGTCTTCAGATGGTGAACCTTAAAGCTAATTGTGATGCACAATGGGCAACAAGGAGGGCTTTAAGTCAAAATTAACGGCTTCAATTTTGGGCATCACAATGCCTAAGTTGATGACTTGAGCATTTGTAACGGAAATATCCTATAAAGACCTTAAGTTTTTTACAGTCAACTCCTTAATTTCTATTTTCCTCTGAAGTCTTGCTTCTTATTTGCATTTTTTTAAATTTATAATCTTGCTCAACTAGATCCTAGGATTATTAGAATTGCATATGCAAGAAGTAATTTGGAAAAGAGAGAGAATAATGAAATATACGTACATAACTAATAGAACTTAAACAAAACAAAAAGTCTAATATAGTTAGCTTGTAAATCTAAAATATTAGTGCCTAATCTCTAAAAATCATGTTAAACACTTTGATTGTTCATTTTACCATATATGCATGGTGTAATTGTAGCTAGCACAAGTTAGTAAGGGTCGATCCATAAGGATTGTTAGTTAACTATCCACCATTCATAAATTTAATAAGGTAAATTATTGATTATACATGATTGAATCAAAAATAAAGTAAATAATAAATCTAAACACAAAATAAAACAATGATCAAGAGTAAATTAATCAATGAATTATTTAGATTTAGGTGGAAAATCCCCTTGGACTTTGCTATAATTAATTTCATTTTATCTTAATAAATTACTTTAGTTTCTTAGACTAGTAAGATTTCTTAACTTGGATCATATTTGCCCTTGATATATACAACCCCTATTTATAGGTTAATCTCTTAAAATTCCTTTAAAATTTAGATAACCTAAGAATGCTTTAATTCGTTATATGAACTCTCTTGATAGGTTTTACCCTAATCTAGGAAGACGTTGTGGCTTTTTCGATAATAGCTCACATTTAACCTTTTTTATTTATGTTGTGACCTAATCATACATCTTATCTCTCAATCTTGGTGCATGAATCGAATATCAAATCTTTCATTTTTCACTCATTTAATTTAATTAACATAAAAACATGGATAAATCACAAAAAACTAGATATTTATTAAACTAGAAATCAATCGATGTATATTACATTCTAGGTTCATCCAACCTAAATCCATATCTCTATTAGTTCATAATCACACAAAGAATATCAAAATAAAAGCAATAAAGAAAATTAGACAAAACAGTCAGTATTTTTGAAATCTTCTATCTTCAAACAATTGTTATTGGAACCTTCATATATCTTCAAAAAATGGCGCAGTCTTCATCAAAATCAAAGCTCAATAGATTCAAAATGACTCTTTAATGTTTCTTGGCTAAAGAACTCTGCCTCCACTTTTCTTTAAGATATGAAACCCTAACTTTTAATGAGTTAAAGTACCTTAAATATAGGTCTATGTAGTTGGTTACGTTCTTTGGAAAATTATTCGAAAATAACAATGCCAATATAGGCACTTATATAAGAATATGTTCATCATCTAGGGGCTAACACAAGGGTGTAGAGTGTGCTAAAGAACCAAAAATGACCATCTTTGAACACGATCGTCAGCATAGTGACAAAATGCAGCACAGAATAAGGAGGGAACCTATAAAAAATGTTGCGTAAAGATAAAGAAAGGGTTTTGTTGACATTATAAATTGAAAAAATTAGGATGAAAAAAGTAATCGAGAAAAGAATCGGTTACTGACATGAACGGTCGTTCTTTGTTTGTTGAAATAGAAGAAGTAACCTTGACTATTGCTATCTTTCTAGAATGGAGAATGTGATGTATTTAGGTTAAACAAGAAGAAGGCAAAAGAAGAGGGTAGGAATTGTTTGACTGAAGTTAGAGGAGAAAGGATATAAAGTTTAAATATAGAGTTGTTAGGGGACCATATGGAAGGTGAGACTTGAAGAGTTGCGTGGTATTAAATAAGGGGCAGTACTCGAAATGATTTTCCTAGAGATAGGCAAAAACATAGCTCAGCTATCAATTGAAACGTCAATCTATGTTTTGATCTTATGTTTGTTTACTTCTGCAATACGTTATTGGTAGTATTGTCATTATTATAGCAGTTAGAAGATTATTCGATATAACGAAAAGACGTCTCAATATCTGCTTTGTAGATTTTAGGGGTTACAAGTTTTCAAAGAAGGATTAGTCAATTCGTATACTCCAAGAAGAATTAGGGAATTGGTAAGTGAAATTTAATCGGAGTTGGAAATGACATCAACTAAACTGCTTTAAATAAAGAAGAACAAGAGCAAGCTCAAAGAAACAAAAATAAGTTGAAGTAGTAAGACGTTGAAAAGCGTATTTAAAGAAGAAAAATGGATGAAGTTCAAAAGTAGAGCGAAAGCAAAAGCGGTTGTTATCTAATGGATAGATAATCTAATGGAAAATCTTCAATGACTTGGCGAAAAAATGACAAACAAGGGTCATCTGTTGGTGATCGATGTGGAAAAATGGTGGAAAGAATGAGACGAAGCAGAGAAGCAAAAATAAGATGAAGTCAGGAAAGCAGACGGAAGGTGAAAAGCAAACGAAAGAAGAAAAGGAGATGGCAGTTGAAAAGTAGACAGAAGCAAAAGCAAACGAAAGCAAAAGCAGACGCAAGAAAAAGCAGAGGCAAGCAAAACGAGACAATGATACACAATTCAAACCACGTTTGAGTTTGAAGATTCTGGACAAAAAAGAAGCAGATTCTAAGAAAATAGGAAGGACTGAATGAAGAATGTTGTTATACTGGACAGATAATCTAATAGAAATTCTTCAACACCTTGGTGAAAAAACAACAAACATGGCTCATGTGTTAACTTATGTGTGGAATGTTTATGTTTCTTGTAGTCATTCATAATGTGTTAATCAATTTTTCGGTAAGACTCTAAAGTATCCTTGTCTATAAGGTACTTCTATAGGTTGTGTACAGATATCCTACAGTTTTGGATTGTTGAAGTAGAAATAACGATGAGACAGCAGACGATGAAAAACAGACGCAGAAAAAGAGAGGGAAGCTATTGAAAATGCGGAACTCCAAAAGGCATTTGAGTTGAGCAGAGAGGAGTTGAAAAGCATTTTAAGGAAAGCGAATGGAATTTATCCAAAAGCAAACGGATGCAAAAGCAGATGATGGAAAGCAGACGAAAGCAAACCACCTGGGAATTAAGAACCAGTTTGAGTTAGTTACAGAACTAAACTAAATAACTGCTTCTTTCAAGATTCAAGAAGTAAGATTTAAGAACCAGTTGAAGACGAAGGTTATAAATAAGAGTCAAAGTTGACGTATTATTTTGTATATTTATGTAAATAGTATTATTCCTATTAGGTATTAAAAAATTCTTGGCTTATATTAATAAAAACAAATATGCGATGAACCGTTATTATGATTATGTAGAGCTATCTTACTGTAGCAAACTCAAAAAATGAGTGTGTCAACTTCTCTCAAGCTTTATCTCTCTAATAAAAACAGACGGAAGTTGAAAAGCAGACGAAAGAAGAAAAACAGACGGAAGTTGAATAGTAGATGAAAGCAAAAGCAAACGGAAGGTGAAAAGCAGACGAAAGAAGAAAAACAGACGGAGTTGAAAAGCAGAGGGAAGCA
This sequence comes from Erythroxylum novogranatense, assembly GCA_029891385.1. Taxonomy (NCBI): domain Eukaryota; kingdom Viridiplantae; phylum Streptophyta; class Magnoliopsida; order Malpighiales; family Erythroxylaceae; genus Erythroxylum; species Erythroxylum novogranatense. The sequence continues at coordinate 55,334,177 of CM057233.1, read as the reverse complement.
AAAGCAAACGGATGCAAAAGTGGACGAGTGCAAAAACATTTTATAACTTTTATTTTCAGTAGGTCTTATGAAAAGAACAAGTTTGTCTTCGTTAAGCATTTTCATAGGTTTTTTTTTTAAGGGAAATACACAAGGTATAACTTGTTTGATTGAAGTCTCTACTTCTATCGTCTTAAATAACACGAAGCGATATGCCAGACGAACTGGAAACCGAGACAAAGCAGTTACCATATTATGCTATCTAATATTACAATTCTTCAAAGTACAATCTTGATGAACGTATTTACAATCTTCCTATTGAATCACAAGTAGCTGCTATATGGATCGACATCGACGATAAACAACATGATAAATGTCCTCATATCCAAGTCTGCGAGAGGCATTTTTATTTCGCATCCTTTTGAGATTTGTCTCCCCTTAATGTAGAAGCTCGAAGTTTGTGTCACTCAAAAATTGATTAACACATTATGAATGACTACAAGAAAGATCAAGATTGTTACAATCTTCCTATTGGATCACAAGGACACTGACGACCAACGTGGAGAATGATAAACATGATAAATTTTGTCATATATTTGAGCCATCCTTTTTTAGGACGGCAACATGATAAATCTCCTTATATCCAAGTCTGTTGTACGCTAAGAGTTGGTGAACACTGATATTCTTTCGACAGCAACAACAGCGAAACTCCAAAAACATCTGTACAGACAAAAAAAAAAGCTTAAAGAAGATTTACAAGTAACAGAGGAATAAAAGTAACAGGAAGCAAAAACTAAGAGCAACTGGACGTGGAGTTGGTGAACACGGATACACTGCTTCGACAAAGAACAACAACTTCGACAACTACAACTAAAAAATGCTAAAGAAGATTTACAACTAACACAGAAACCACTGTGATACTCTTTCGACATAACAACAACACGATAAGCACCAGCACCGGGGTATGTAAGATACAAGAGAAGGTGAGGCAATGAGCAAGAAGACACTATATAAATAAATACAAGGCATGCATTGTGGGGCCGTGCGCGTGGTCTCCTGACAAAATATTGCATCAGAAGATTGGGTCAGGAGATTGTGTGTATAGAGAGAAACGAAACAACATGAATGACAATATAAATGAATGAAAAGATATAAGCAGATATAAGTAGTCCAAGGCATGCATTTGTGACATACGCTGACAAAATATTGCATCAAAAGATTGGGTCAGAAGATTGCGTGTATATCGCGCGAAGACACAAGATAAAATATTGCATCAGAAGATTGGGTCAGAAAATTCGCGTAATAAAAAATTAAAGTTTAAGATTTCCATTGTATTAAATGAGGGGCAGTACTGGAAGATGATAGAGTGAAACAGAAACAATTTGTCTTGAGATACGTTAAAAATAGTTAACATGTGTAGAGAGAAAAATATGCGATGAAATGTTAGTATGATTATATATGTAGATATCATAAGAAATATATCTATTAGTGATTCGTGTTTCTCATTTTTTCGCCAAGGTGTTGAAGATTTTCTATTAGATTATCACAAGAAATATATATATTAGTGATTCAGTATTATTTAATATAAAACGTAAATAGTATTATTCCTATTAGGTATAATAAAATTTTTCGCTTATATTAATAAAACAAATATGCAATGAACCGTTATTATGATTGTATAAAAAAATATGAATATATGAATGAAGTTGAATAATAATAATGAATTTAATAATCATGATAAAAATATTTAGAAACTGATATTGCAAATGAGAATAAATATATGAATGAAGTTGAAAAATAATCATGAATTGAATAATCATGATAAAAATCATTAGAAACTGATATTGCAAATAACAATAACATTAGAAGGTGATGAACCATCTGTTAAGTCAAAATGACTTCACATTTATGATTTTGATTAAGAACAAATACTCAGTAGAAAAACAGACAGAGAAAGAAAGACAGACGGAGAAAGAAAAACAGACTAAGTAGAAAAATGTATTTAATAATGAAAAATGACGAAGTACAAAAATGACGGAGAATAAAAAATGCATTTAAGTAGAAAAACAGATGGAGAAAGAAAAAAACAGATGAAGTAGAAAAGCAGACGGAAGCCAAAAACAGACGCATATGTTACTCCAATCTATTGCGACAACACCAGTGCAATCAATCTGTCAAAGAATCCGATTCAGCATTCAAGAGTGAAGCACATAGAAGTCAGACATCACTTTCGGAGAGACTATGTTCAGAGGAAGGTGGTGCGTCTATAGTTCATCGAAACAGAGTATCAGTAGGCAGACATCTTCACAAAACCATTAAGTGAAGAATGGTATCAGAAGATCAGACACAATCTCAACATGGTTATGTTAAGTGAACAGTTGAGCTAAAGTAACGACAAAACTAACGGCGTCAGAAACAGTGAGGTACAGCTGGTAACTTCTCTCACAAGAAAGTTGTGGAGGGAAAGTCTGATAATCTCGAGGATTTTAATGACTCTAGAACACACCGGACTATATCTCTACAAGTAGCCTAAAAGCAAAATCATTACGGTTATTCTCATCTCCAGACGGTTCTTACCAGAGTCAGTTTTTCATTCTGAAACAATGGAGGCAGCCATGATATTCGGAAGACATGTGGATTTCGAGTCATTGAGGAATGATGGTATGGATGTGGAACCAGAGATTGTAAGAGCTGGTTGGAGGAACTGCTTTCAGGTACGAGAACCAGTATACACAAATGAGGTTTTCAATTTTTGGAAGAATGCTCAACTAGTAGACAACACTGTAGTATCATCAGTAGATGGTATATCCGTTGTTGTGACTAAGGAGTTAATAAAGAAGGTGACCGATTGTCTGTCAGTTGGTGAGACCCTCTCTACCAAGGCCGGATGGATGTCCCAAGTCGGTATGAGAGAGGAAGATGTCAGAAGACAATTATATGGAGCCAATGACCCATGGGAGAGGAAGACCTCCAGTTTGGTTCCGAAGGCTAGGGTTCTTTATGCAATTTTGTTTAATTGCATTCTACCCAGAGCAGGTTCAAGACATTTGGTGACCACTCTGGATGAACAATGTTTGTTCTACCTGCTGAATCGTAATCCCATAGACTTGCCCTTCTTAATCTTTCATTACATGATTAAGGGGATGAAGGATTCAAATAGTTATCCTTATGGGATGCTTCTGACAAGGATTTTTAAGGAATCCGGTATCCTTCTACACCAAGGATATAAAGGGATTATTCTTGTGAACAGTAAGATTGATGCACACACAATACGGTGAATGGGTCTGAAGACAGTGATCAAAGAAGAAGCCGACTCTTTAAGAAGAACAAGGACTGAGGGGGAGCGTGCAACGAAGAAGACTCCCGCTTCAAGTTCTCAAGCTTAAGTGAGTATGAGATCGCCTGCGGATGAAATAAGGAAAGTGTCAGGAAGACCACTGATAAAACAGGCGAGTCCTCAAATCGAAGAAAGCCAATCCCGGAGGACAGAACAAGGTGCGCTAAAAAGACAAGGAGAAAGTCTTCTAAGTGAAGCTATAAAGAAGGAAAAGAGATCACCGATGATTCGGACTCTTAGGCAACAAGAAGAAAAGAATGCCAGAGAACAGAGTCAAGCACAATCCTCTCCATCTGGTGCACCTAGAGTAACAAGATCCTTAGTCTCTATTCTGGAAGAGGATACAGTCAGAAAAACCAAGGAGATCAAGAAGAAGAGAAAGGCGGAAGCCAGAAGAGAAAAAGCTCAAGCGGAGAAAACTTCAAGACTAACAGAGGCAGTGCGGAAGACTGCCAGGGAAGTTAGTCGGAAGAAAGAAATCTCTGATGCTGCTCAAAAAGAGAAAGAAAATGAGCAAAGCAGAGTTCAGGAATTCCCTGTTAAGCAACCAGTGGAGCTTAACCTGGTTCAGCCTACTCCTGTTAATGATCAACCTGAAGTTACAGCAGATTGAACTTCAGTGAGGACACCAGTGGAAGTAGCTATTGAATCTAGTCTAATCGTTCATGACTATTCTGAATTTTTAAGAAAGGATAAGCTTGAAGTCAGACTGGTTGAGATTGTGACAAGAAGGAGTATTGCAATCGCTATCTTCAGCCAACTCAGAAGAAAAATAAAGGTTGTCTTCCAACCTATTTTGATAAATAGTGAGTCATGGCACATTTTGAATGGAGACAAAAGAAACTTCTATGATACTTTAAGGTACGCTGCTATAAGGCCATACCCTACGCAAATGTCTTCTCGTCCGTGCACTATTTATCCAGTCACAGAACAGACTATAATAAAGGTTGTACCAGACATATAGCCACAATATCCATTGAATTTCAATAAGGGGAAATCGAAGCTATTTCCTAAAGAAGATAGTGATGATCTGTCCGCAGATCAAATAGCAGAAGAAGTGCGGAAAATAAATGAGGCATGCACTTCTACACAAAACAAAGATGATGCAAGCTGCAGCTATACTGATAAGCAAGAAGACTATCCAGTGGGGGGAAGAATAATCACAGGGACATTCACTGAATCCCTTGTTCAGACAGTTCTGCGTATTAGACCCCTATCTAATACACTGTCTATTCAAACAGAAGCGTTACCCCTGCAAGGAAGACAGTTACTGATGCTGCCTGCTCCATTTGACTTAGATCTTCCTAAAGCTGATACGTTTATTCGTCCACCGTTTATTGTACTTAATGAAGAGTACACTCCGATCTCTGATGCTTATACTACTACAATTCCGTTAATTGCTCCCTCAGCAGATGAAGATCAATCCTCCTTACCGAGTGACTCCTAAGATGAACTCAGCAGATTATGCGGGGAAGTCAATGAGATCAAAGAGACGATGATTGATCTGAAGAAGATGATGACAGAACTACTGAAGAGTCGTCGTCCTTAATCATTTTTTATTATAACAAATAGGGGGAGAAGAGAATGAACAAAGGGAGAAGAGAGCAGACCAGAAGAGGATGTTCAGAAAAGAAGGTGTGAATGTAGCAGATGAAGAAAGGAAGAAGTCAAAGAAGAAGTTTTGAAGATAAGTTTTTATTTTTTCTTTTTCATAACGTTGTATTTTTTCTTTTGTATATAATTTGTTATCATCAAAAAGGGGGAGATTGTTAAGTCCAAATGACTTTACTTAAAAATGATTTTGATGTATAACAAAGAAAACAAATAAAAAGGAAGTCAGACAGACGAAGTCGAACATAGACGAAGTTGAAGACAGATGAAGTCGAACACAGACGATTTCAACACAGACGAAGTCAGACAGACAACGTCGAACACAGACGATGTCAAATATAGACGAAGTCGAACACAGACGAAGTCAAGACAGACGAAGTTATGCAGACGCAGACACAAACGCAAAGAAAAGAAGACGCAGACGCAGACGCTAAGAAAAACAGACGAAGACGCGTATAGAAAAGCAGACGCAAGAGTCAGTCTGAGTTAGTTACAGAACTCAACTGATTAACCGTTTCTTTAAAGATTCAAGAAACAAGAATCAAGAAGCAGTTCGAGACGAAGGCTATAAATTCAAGTCGAAGTCGAAGATAGCAAAGTTAGACAACGTGAGAAAAAGTGATCGTAAAAGCATTAAGTGCAAATTTAGCCGAGAGCTATTTTACTGTAACAAGCGTTTAAATACTTTTCTGAGAGAAAGTAGTGCAGATAGCCTGCAGAGGCTAAGTGTGAAAGAATACTGGTTGTAGAGACCTGAAGAGGCTCGCAAAGAATACTTGTAACGATTGAAGAGATACTGAAATCTCAGAAGAAACTCTGAGGGCTGCACGTAGCCCACGGTTTGGGGTGAACCAGGATAAATCTCTTTGTCAACAACTCTCACTCTATATCTCTATATTTTAGATTCAAACGTTATCATTACTTAATTAGTAAACAAAGTTTTGAGCAATTAGAATCTATCAAAATTCTGAAAAGAATTTTTTTTTACTTCTAACAAATGGCTTTGAAAGAATTTTCAAAAAGGGGAATACAAAATTCAACCCCCCCTTCTCGTGCATTCTAATATTGTTTCTAAGTATTGTATTAACTTGTGCTTCACTTCATGTTCTTTGCTGGTTGAAATAGAAGACGTAAGTTTGATTGTTGTTATCTTCTTGCAATGAAGGATGTGATGTATTTAGGTTAAAGAAGAAGAAGACAAAAGAAGAGGGTAGGAATTGTTTGATCGAAGTTAAGAGGAGAAAGGTTTCAAAGTTTAGATATAGAGGTATCAGCAGGGCGTCTGGCAGGGAAGATATATAGTCGGCGTAATAAAAATTAAAGTTGAAGAGTTCCACTGTATTAAATGAGGGGCAGTACTGGAAGATGATAAAGTGAAACAGAAACGATTTGTCTAGAGATACGTTAAAAATAGTATACATGTGTAGAGAAAAAGAGGAAGCAAGAGTCAAACTAAGAGTGATTGCAAGTCGCATGTTTTCCAAGAAGGATTAGTCAATTCGTATACTCCAAGAAGGATTATGGAATTGGTAACTGAAATTTAATGCGAGTTGGAAATGACATCAAGTGAAATGCTTTAAATAAAGAAGAACAAGAGGAAGCGCGAAGAAGCAAAAATAAGTTGAAGTGGAAAAATATAAGTAAGAGGAAGCGCGAAGAGAAAAGTGAGAAGAAACAGAGAAGCAAAGATAAGAGGAAGTGTTGAGAGAAAAATAAGACGAAGCGCGGAGACAAAAGTAAGAGGAAGCACTGGTAACATGAAAGACGACCAAAGTAAGAAGTTGAAAAGCAGACGATCAACGCATCATTTCGATTTTTCATATTTTTGTATTCAAAGTTAGTTTATGTCGAAACAGGTTTTTGTTAAATGATGAAAAGAGTAAGACGAAGTGAAAGTCAGACGTTGAAAAGTAGACGAAAGAAGAAAAACAGACGGAAGGTTGAAAAGCAGACGAAAGCAAAAGCAGACGGTAGCTGAATCGTTAGTCCATATTACGATGAAGAATGTTGTTATATTGGACAGATAATTTAGTGGAAAGTCTTCAACACCTTGGTTGTTTGTCATTTTTTCGCCAACGTGTTGAAGACTTTCCACTAGATTATCTGTCAGGAATGTTTGTAGGCTACTCATCTTCATCTAAGGCTTTTCGAGTTTACAATCTTATTTCGAAGACAGTTGAGAAAACCATCCATGTCAAGTTTGATGATAATTCCCAACCCCATAAGGAACATGACATGGGGAGTGGAAGCGCTTTAAAGAAATTAGATTATATAATAGAAACTCCATCATCAGGAACTGAGATAGATAAGGTTGAGGATATTCCACAAACCAGTGGATTGAAAAAAGATTGGAAGTATAGGAGTTCTCATCCAGAGGAGCTAATTATTGGAGAGACCTCTGAAGGAGGACGAAGCTTGGATTTTATCCATGCAAGAGAAAAACAGACGGAGTTGAAAAATAGAAGAAGTTAAAAAAATAGACGAAGTCAGAAAAACAGACGAAGTTGAAAAGTAGACGAAGTCAGAAAAGCAGACGAAGTATGCGAAGAGATACAAACACAGACGAAGTTGACAACACAGACGAAGTTGACAACACAGACGAAGTTGACAACACAGACGAAGTTAACAACATAGACGAAGTTGACAACACAGACGAAGTTGACAACACAGACGAAGTTAACAACACAGACGAAGTTAACAACACAAATGAAGTTGACAAAGCAGATGAAAGCACATGCAAGAATCAGTTTGAGTTAGCTACAGATCTCAACTGAATAACCGTTTCTTTCAAGATTCAAGAAGAAAGAATCAAGAAGCAGTTAGAGACAAAAGTTATAAATACAAGTCGAAAGTTATGAGAATTTGAGTTTTTTCCTATTACGACGAGTATCTGTTGTAGATTGTGCGTCTGATTGTGGTGTGCATTCGCTGCTGCTGATCGGCTTATCCATTTGTGACGGCAAGTGGTATTCAGCATCGTAGAATCTTTTTTCGAGACATTGTTTAGCTGATGAAGAAGATTTAGGATTTTTTCTGAAAATATCAGAAATCAATATATATTAAGCAAGCGATATAAGGGGAGATGAATTCAAACTAAATGGCACATACAGAAATAATTAAAGATGATGTTATAGATAAAATCAAGATGAAGTAAGAATAAAAAGCACCGAGAGGGGTGAAAGTGAAGTCTTGTAGTTCATGAGCATCGGTTTTACGGCGATAAACAACGAAGAATCGTTGCACCCCATCCGAAGACCGAAAGTGTTCTTGGTTTCACATGGAGAAGAAAGGTATCGCTTTTCAATTGTGCATACAGTTTCTCCAAGGGGAGATCCATGTTCTTATAACGGAAAACAAAAAATGTCCATTGTCGATGGAATAAGTAGATGAAGATATTTGAAATGATTTAGCGAAAATGTAGATGAAAGAACGAAGGGAAAATATAACCTCATTATAATATTTCATAGCTTCAACGGCGGTTAAGTTTAATAGTTTCTCAGCGAGGTCGCCGAAAATGGAAGCCGTTATAGTTTCGATTTCGTCGGTCAAATTCATGTCATATCGGCATCTATTCAATAAAGTCAGAATAGTCAAAAAGGAGGAGCGTGGGCAAAAATGTAGTGCAGGTGACATGGAAGTAAAAAAGTGATGCGAAAATTATGGAATGGACACAGAAGGAATAAGCAAGAAATGGAAGATTGCAAATAGAAGGCAGAAACCTTGGCTCTGCTGTCCGTTTTCTCTACAGTAATTACAAGTGAAGAGAACTCTAGATGCAGCAGCTGTAGACCGGAAGCATTTGTTGCATGCCATATACCAAAATTTTTACAAAATGTGCTGAAAGGAAATTTTGGCTTCAATCCATGATATCTAAGGAAAAGTTGATAAGAATGTTCAGAGGAAGAAGTTTCAAATTCAATATGTCACTGGAATATGCAGATGCGATTACCTTGGGGGTAGAATCTAGAGACATGTTCTTGGTGATATTCTGGAGAGATCCAAAAGATATACGAGGATTATATCTAAAGTAAGATTTTCCACTGACGAGGTTTTTGATGTGGCTGTTATTTCGTTGTGCCCTGTAACATAATAATTATGTAGGTGACAAAATAAAGAAATTTTAAAATTTGTATATAATTTGTAACAAAATGTTAGAAAGGTTTTACGTAACATAATGGATTACCAATTTTTGAGATCGGCAACTTCTTGTATGGGTGGGTCAACGAGGATGGTTGAGTCGAACCATGTTGACAATGCAACAGCTAACATTTCAAAATCATTTTTTGAGATAGAATGAAAAGGGACAGAGTAAGATGTGTTATTATGAGGAAGGAAAAAAAATGTTAAAGAAATTGCCTTTGAGCTTTGTGCAAACAATAACTGGATGAGAGTGAAATGATTCCATAATCTTCTGGCCCTTGTTCTCAACAAAACAATTCCAAAGCGATAGTATGACTGTTTGTTGCCTAAAAAAACAAGAGATTACGAGAAGATGTTAAATTTTTTTATCTCTGACGCAAAATAGTAACAAAGATACAGAGTGAGAATTACTCTTTATTCATGATAACAAATTTATGGACAGTTGAAGCTTTTCCGTCTCTCATGACATCTTTTTTTTCCAACACTTCAACGACGATGGCTATAATATCTATCATGTGTTAAAGATTAATGTAATCACTAACGGAAAAGTTTTTGTAAGATTGTATGAACAAATGTATTAAGCATCTAACCAACAGATTTTTGCTTGTCATCCAAATAATCCATAAGACTTTGGAAAGGTGTGAAGTTGAAAATCAGAGGGATGATTGCATCGTCTTGTGTGACAGGTTCAATGACCGTGCGACTTGTGAGAATCCACCGTATCTTCAAATTTTTAGTTTGATACTAAGGGAGAATTGATTTGACAATTGCATTAGAAATGATATATTCCTGACACGGCTGTAAGATGTCCCCAATTCTTTGGATATCATTGTTGAATATGATACCCTCAACTTGCGATCCCTGTTAATTATGAAGGAATTATCGATAGGTAAGTTGATAAAATGTAAAAGGAAGAAAGTGTAATTGATATAACTCAGAATCGCAGAAGACAAACTTTTGTCTTTTAGTCGGTGAATTAACCGAAGCATTGTTTTTCTTGGACCATCACTTGACAAGACCATGATTGCACTCCAGGGAAAATATTCTTCATCAATAAACGATTATCCATGCTGAAAGAAAATGTTGGATGGTCAAGCCAAGACAAATAATTATGCGTATAAAATCGAATTATGTGAACTCAGAAAACAAACAAATAATATACCTCAGAGGAAATTTGATGTTTTATAATTTGATTAATTGAAAATTTTCACGGAAAACAATATTCCTTGTCTTTTTTTCGAAGTCTGAAGATTGAAAAGTTCCAGGAATAATAAGAACTTTAACTGATTCAGGAGTTCGCGCCCTTGACAGAGCTACATATAACTGTCCGTGTGAGAATACAGGTTGACGGAGATAAATTACAACATGATCAAGTGTTTGACCTTAGGATTTGTTTATAGTCATTGCAAAACATGATTTAATTGGAAATTGTGTTCTGATGAAAGGAATTCCATTTTTTTCGTTCTCCGGAGATTGCAAGGGAATCTTAGGTATAAAAATGATTTTTCCTTTGTGAGGTCCAAAAATAATTTCAGCTGAAATTGTATGATCTTTTAGTTGTCTACATATCAACCTTGTTCCATTGCATAATCCTTCCGTTGGATTTAAATTTCTCAAAAGCATAATTGAAGAGCCTTCGTTCAGCAAAAGCTTATGAGGAGGTAGACCTTTAGGGTTCAAAGAATTGAGAAAATCTTGATAATTAGCTTGATGTCTGCGATCAACCGTCTTGTCAAAACTCACATATGAATGCAAATCTCCTGTTAATTTTTGAATCATGATGTCATTAATTTCATCAACATAACTATTCGTTGGACATAGCACGCATCTGTTTATCATCTGATATGGGTCGGATGAATATAAGCTTAGGTTAGGGAAGACATTTCCAATAACCTAGTGAGGATAATTGTATATTAGGAAAGTATAATCGTAATGGGAAAAAAGGTTAGTATGTCGTTTAATGAAAAAAGAAGTGACCTATTAACAGATTGATCCTTGTTGTCGTAAGGAATAATGAGTTCTTTTGGTAAACATATTTGATCTTGTTCATCCATTGGTTTAGCGCCTTCTCCAACCCGCAATAAGAAATCACAAAAATTTGGATTTGAGATAGCTCTCATACTTGTCGTTAAACAGAATTTAGAGATGTGGCACCAGAGATGTGAATTTAGAAGACTTGAATCAATGAGTTGTTGTTTCGTTGCTTGGTGAATAACTGGCAATGTTTCGCGAAAGTCTCCACCAAATACAATAATTTTACCTCCAAAAGGCTTATCAGAGTTCATTATATCTTGAAGTAAGCTGTGAAATGCTTCGATGGCTTCTCATTTTGCCATGGAAGCCTCGTCCCATAAAATAAGGCTGGATTCAAATATCAATTTTGCAACACTGCTCTGTTTGCTCAACTGACAAACTTTTTTCTTTGATAAATCAAGCGGGATTTTAAATCTTGAGTGAGCTGTCCTACCGCCTGGAAGAATTGACGCAGCAACGCCAGATGTCACGAATGCGATTGCAATATGTCCTTGTGATCGTAAATTTCCAAGAAGAGCTCGATATAAAAAAGTTTTACCTGTTCCCCCGGGACTATCGATAAAATGACTTGCAGTCGTTGAAGTGAGAACTGAATTCATTATTAAATCAAATATGTGCTTTTGCTGGCTGTTTAGTTTTGATTGTAATAAGAGGTCTTGTTCATCAATCTCTATATTCATCTCACTTTCTACGTCCTTAGTCTGCTCTGGCGATGTCGATCTGAAATTCATGTTCAGTGAAATGATAATCAGCTAAGCTTTTTCCCATTTGTTCCAGAGATTTATTGATATCTTGAAGAGCCATTTTTGTAATATCATCATATGTATACGTATTAGAGGAAGAATAAGCATATAGGTAGTCAGAGCAGAGGTGGCCTGTGAAAGTTTCCCAGAGTTCCCTAGGATTTGCCGGTGAACAATAGAACAAGAGTGTAACAAATAACAATCTGAGGGATGTTGGCATTTGAAATATGACAGCTTCATCAAGTGTTTGTTGTATGTAAGAGTCAGATGCTAGCAATACTAATTGCAGTGCAGCATCCCTGGAACAATTCAGCTTTTCACCATCAACAGTTAACAAGTTGTCAAACGATGTTGGTCCTCTAACATTTGCGAGCAATAATCTCAAGTAATACTTTTCTCCTTCTCGAGGGTCAACAGTAACTAATCGTCCTATGACTTTTCTCCGCTTTTTTTCTATCCACGTCCTTGTTTTTTGATTCCAAAAAAAATGTTGGGGGAAATCCGCATACAGACATTTCATTTCTGCAGCCTTTTGATTTGTTGAATTGGTCCTAAAAAATTCCGTCAGCATTGTTTTGAAGAAGTCAATATTCCTCAATAAATAAGACAAATTAGCATCTTTTGCGAAGGAAACAGATTGTTGATCTGGAAGTTGAACTTGGAGTATATAGATGGATGGATTAATCTCTGCGAGGCGGAATTCATATATGCGCCATAAAGCTTCGGGGGGGTGAAATCCAACGGCCTTCTTGGAAATTAGTGATTTCTTCAATATCAGACCTAGTTTCTTGGTCGTTGACGCTAAAGTTCACAAAGTCGTGGCCCTTAAATACATATTTGTATAAATATTTAACAAGCTTCACAGTAGAACATATTTCAACATTAATGTGGCAGTCAAGCAACATCAGAAGGTACGGGTTATGAGGAACCACCCATCTATTATCAACCTCGTGTCTAGAAATTTTAACTTTTCTTCCATTATCTCTACGTCTATAGCACAGATAACTATCTTCGCCATGGACAGTGAAAGGAGTAAAATCCTTGGGGTAATGACTTTTGCATACACCATTTCTAATACAAGGGCACTGTTTGTTCATAAAACCACAAGGACCGTAGATCATATGCTTAATGACAAGAGAATATAATCTGGAATTGTGATCAGGATTAGGTATTTCAGCTAATATGATTTGATCATAGGAATCTGGATTCAACAACTTAAATTATGGTTGAAGTATTAGAAGCAAGTGAGCATGAGGGAATCCACACTTTTGAAATTCAATTACGTAAACAAATGCGGCAACATCTCCGAATATTCCTTTTTTGATCAACTCATTTTTCAGAATTTCAAATTTTGCCTTGAACACTCTGGACAATAAATCTGGTATGTCTTGTGCTTTTTCGTGGAATTTAAGATTCTCTTGTATTTCCTTCCGCATAGGGTTACAAGTCATAGTGAGAAGAATATCTGGTTTGCCATATTTTTGCACTAGAGCCATTGCATCCAGATAACGTCGTTTCATGTCCCTTGGGCTGCCGATAAATGAAGCTGGGAGGACAACTCGCCGGCCAATTGTAGAAGCTTCAGTTTGACCAATATTAACGCTATCTAAAACACCCTGTAAAATTTCTGATCGTATTTTGTTCTATTTTTTCCTATGGAAGTCAAGCCGTGATGTTTCAATCTTTATATAAGAACCAACAACGAATTGTTGTAGTAGTCTTAAGCTGTGGATAAGCATGGATTCATCATAACTTCTCATTTTAAGTCGATAGCGATAATACTCTCGCGATACTACGCCATGTTCGAGTTCGCTTCGAGTAATTAGTAATAGTAAGAAAAAATGATAAATTAATTTAGCCCAATTAGACAATATTGGGAACCAAGGGAATAAGCACACAACTAACCTATGTTTTCGAGAGCAAATAATTCAGCTGCTTCAGTAAAAGTGCATAAAGGAGCACCGCTTGTTTGATAAGAACCATTGGTGCTGTTTGTTTGTGAATTTAACCGCTTAATGCGAGGATGCCATCCTGATTCACCCCGTGGAAACAGAAGTGGGTATTGAAGCGGGTCGTAGCATGCATAATAAGATTGAATTCTATAGCTCGAGCCTGAGGATCAGAGACTTGGATATGAGGAGATTTATCATCTTGTTCATCATCGGTTCGATCCATATAGAAGCAGACTTGTGATGCGAGGGAAGATTGTAAACGCGTTGATCAAGACCCGGATAACATCTGAGAACAATTTGGTGATTTTCAAGGGAAGGAATATCTTTAAGACGGCGAAAGAACCTAGCATAAGGGTTATCTTCAAGAATTGTCATAATCAGGTTCAATGTACTTTCACGAAGTTTATTAGAACTGCTCACCCTTTGTTGTAGTTCTTCATCGGTATCAAAGAAATAAAGTTGGATTCCAGATACTTTATTGGTTGTCGGCACTAAACTGTTAAGGAAATGGTAAAATTGTCCTTGAACACAGAATGTATAAACTCCCATTGTGTTTTTTGTCAGGTCACGATCATATCTGGCTCCATAGGAAATGAAAGCTACATTGTTATTGTATGTACGAACATTCTTTCTGAAATGTTCGGATTCTTCGTCACTATTTAGAAACAAAGACTTTAAAGCATAAGGAATCTGAGGAGCAACAATAGAAATTTGTCCAGACGAGCAACAAAAAGATGGAGGTTCAAGGTAAAATCGTTTTGCCTTACAATATTGACAATCTGGAACAGAAGGGAGCTGTTCAGGTTCAACTGGTAAATTCTGCAAGGACGTTAATGTCGAAGGGAATGTGCGATGATTTATCCCTTGAAACATATAAAAAGGACATTATCATTATGTGGACTAGTTAGGTTGGAAATAGTATCAATATAGTGAAAAAAAAAGGTACCTTCATTTATGTGATCAGCATGGATATCAATACATCGATCACGTATTTGATGATAAGAGGGTTCGTGACTCGGAAGTTGACTAGTGGAAGGTTCGATATTAATGAAAGAATCCTTCTGTTGAGGAGTAATTATTTGCTGAAGTGTAGATGAAGTGGAAGTTGTGTTTTTGCACTCGATTTTCTACGTCGTCATAACAATTCTTTTTTTTTCATTTGGCATTTCACATATTTTTGGCGTCTTTTAGCATTTCTATCCATATGTAAATACCTGAGGAATCGACATAATATAAACGTCTTTGATCTATCCATTCATGATGTTCGGTAAAAATGAATTGTCAGATATATATATACAAACCTACATACATTGATATATATATGTATAAATACATATATATATAAATATATATCTATATAGCTATATCGATACATATATAGAATCAATAAAATTGAATATATATTATAAATCGTATCACAGTAAACATGTAAAAAAAACTTTTTGTTTATGATCTAACAAACAATAAGTCGAACAAACATGATTATAAACTGTTTAAATAACTATAGCAGAATTTATAAAAAAAAAATTATGTCATTTAACTACATATACCTTACTACACGAAGAATGCAGCAGAGAATAAGCAGGGGACCTATAAAAAATGGAGTATACATGCAGTCAGAACGTAGAAAGGAGAATTTGTTCTATTCAGGTTAATAAATAACAATAGCTGAATTTTTACAATAAATTTATTTAACCTAAGCATATATATCTTAGTACTCGAAGAATGCAGCAGAGAATAAGCACGGGGCCTTACAAAAATGGAGTATAAATGCATTCAGAATCTCGAATGGAGAATTTGATAACTAAAAGAAAAGGGTAGTTGAGAGAAGTAAAGTTTGGGTGGAGAAAATGTTTCAGCGTTTGGGGTAGATTTGTTTTAAGGGTTAAGACAGGAGAACAAGTAAGAAGTTAGAATATAAAGGTGTCAGTGGAGTGCGTGGGAGAGATCAAATTTTGTTGTAAGTAATTTTGATGCCAAAGAAATGGCCCTTGAATAATTGATTGATAAACGGATGCAAAAAGGCAAACTTCGGAAGAAAAGGAAATGATTGTAGAAGGTGAACCTGTCAGGAAGAAGAGTAAAGGCAAACAATGATAGTAATTTCCGAAGAAGAGAAAATAATTGTAGAAGGTCAGCCTGTCCGGAGTAGCACGTGTATAATAATTTTATCACCTATGAATTGAAACGTCGATCTCTACTCTGGTGCTCTTCTTCTCTAATTATGTTCATGTTTGCTTACTTCTTCAATACGTTTTTGGCAGGAATCGACATTATTATACTAGTTAGAAGATTATTCCATACAAGAAAAATAGGTCTGAATATCTGGTTCATACATTTTAGGGGTTAGCGTGTCTTTCCTTGCCACAAGTAAAAAATTATGACGGTCTCACCTATGAATTAAAACATCAATCTCTATTCTGGTGTTTACTTCTGCAATACGCTATTGGTAGTGTTTGACATTATACCTATTAATTGAAACGTCAATCTACCTGACAGAAGAAATCTCTGTAGTTAAAAAGGAGGAGATTGTTAAGTCAAAACGACTTTATATAAATGATTTTGATGAAGTACAAATAATGATAAAAAAGGAGACAATGAAAAGAAGACGGAAGTTGAAAAGCAGAAACAAGTTGAAAAGAAGATGGAAGCAAAACCAGATGGAAGCAAAAGCAGACGAAAGCAAAAGCAGACGAAAGTTGTGCAAAAGTGGACGGGAGTAAAAGCAGACGATGAGAAGCAGACGAAAGCAAACCACGTGTGAATTAAGAATCAGTTTGAGTTAGTTACAAAACTCAATTGAATAACTGGTTCTTTCAAGATTCAAGCAATCTCTGTTCTGGTCGTCTTCTTCTTGCGAAAAACAGAAAATGATTGTAGAAGGTCAACCTGTCAGGAAGAAGAGTAAAAGGAAGCAATGACACTAATTTCTAAAGAAGAGAAAATAATTGTAGAAGGTTAACCTGTCAGGAGTAGCACGTGAGAAATCTATCACAATCTCTGTTCTGGTCTACTTCTGCAATACGCTATTGGCAGTGTTTGACATTATTATAGCGGCTAGAAGATTGTACCTATTAATTGAAAACTCAATCTACATTACAGAAAAAATCTGTGCAGTTAAAAAGGACGAGATTGTTAAGTCAAAACGACTGGACATCAATGATTTTGATGAAGTACAAATAATGATGAAAAAGCAGACGATGAAAAACAGATGAAGAAAAACAGACGGATCCTATTGAAAAGCATGTTAAGTCAAAATGACTTGAGATATATGATTTTAATGAATAACAGACGAACAAAAACAGACGATGTACAAAAACAAACGAAGTAGAAAAACAGACGGAGAATGCGAAAGTATAAATAATATGTTGACTACGACTCTTATTTATAACCTTCGTGTTCAACTTTTAACTTGCGTCTGTTTTTCTTCTTTCGTCTACTTGTGACATTTCGTCTGCTTTTCAAGTTCACGTAAATATGAATTTATTGTCCTAAAAATATTGGCCTTTGGTTTTGATTTTATGATATATTTAACCATGTTGAGATTTAAATCGATTTCCTGAACCGTTCTTCACTTAATGGTTTAGCGAAGATGTCCGCCCATTGATACTCTGTTTCAACGAACTGTCCATTTCTGAAAACACATTAGAAATGCAGGACTTAATGGAAGAAATGGGAAAGGAATTTGTACGTCAAGAATCTAGATATCCCAATACACGTAGTAGATTATGGGATCCAAAAGATGTCTTTAAAGTACTTGCAGAGGACAAGGTAAAATTAGTCACTTACTTTCTATATGAGATTTTAAAGTTGTGTATTG
Organism: Erythroxylum novogranatense; assembly: GCA_029891385.1. NCBI lineage: Eukaryota > Viridiplantae > Streptophyta > Magnoliopsida > Malpighiales > Erythroxylaceae > Erythroxylum > Erythroxylum novogranatense. The sequence goes on along the minus strand of CM057233.1, from coordinate 55,316,561 downwards.
ATATTATCTTAAAATATATATATATAGCAAAACTTTGAACTTATGGTTTTCAAATAAGGATATTTTAAACATACCTTTAATTATTATAATATAATTTTGGAAATCATTTTAACTTTCTTTTTTACTAAAAAGAAATATTTGATTGTTATTTGTTAGGGAGCAGAAGCAGCGGAAAGCATAAGGTTCGATGTGTCCAAAATACAGGAGATAGATTTAAATGCGAAGTGGATAGATGGCCATGGTTATTCGTTAGGGATGTAGCCTTGTTCAAGTTCAATTTAGATGAACATGGAAGTACAGAAATCTGAAGTCGGCGTCACTCCATTATATTCCTAATATCGGGATTAATTTATTAAGCATTTGAGTTTCCTACCCAGGTGTCCATTATGTTTTATAGCAAATTTGATGTAGTTCGTCACATTCGTTACTTCTCTCACAAGGAAATTGAACTTCATGCGCTTTTGTGCTTAAATGCCTTTTGTGCTTCATCTGTTTTGTTCAGTATAAATCGCTTTTAAATGCATCTTTATGTCTTCATCGACTTTTGTATTCTCCGTCAGTATTGTTAACTTCGTCTACTTTTTCAACTCCGTTTATATTTTTAACCGCCTACTTTTTCAACTCAAATCTATATTTATAACTTCGTCAACTTTTTCAACTCCATCTATTTTAACTTCGCTCTACTTTCTCAACTCCATCTGCTTTTCTCTTCTTCGTACATCTTTTCAACTTCGCTCATTATTCATCAAAATCATATATGTAAAGTCATTTGACTTAACAAGTAAGACGATCAAAATAAGACGCTGAAAAATCTCACGAAACGATATGTGCAGTTACCATATTATGCTATCTAATATTACTATTCTTGAAATCACAAGATGATAAATCTCCTCATATCCAAATCTACACTACGGCTTCAAAAACTTTACAAAGCTGTAGGCCATCTGTATACAACCTAAAGAGGTATCTTATAGACAAAGAGACTTCAAAGTGTTACCCAAAAACTTATTCACGCATTATGAACGAGTACAAGAAAGATCAATTGTTATCATCTCACTTTCACTTTGTCTTTACTCTTAATCTTAACTTTCAAAGAAGTGAAACGATCAAAGTAAGACATTGAAAAGTAGACGAAAGAAGAAAAACAGACGGAAGTCAAAAAGCAGACGAAAGCAAAAGCAGACGCAAGCTAAAAAACAAACGAAAGTAGAAAAACAGACGAAGTTGAAAAGAAGACGGAAGTAACAAAACCAAAGTAGTACGATAAAAGTTAGACAAAGCGAAAGTAAAACGATGTCAAAGTAAGACGATGAAATAAAGACATTGAAAAAAAGCACGAAGCGATATGTGCAATTACCATATTATGCTATCTAATATTACAATTCTTGAAATGGCAACATGATAAATCTGCTCATATGATGTTTCATCCAGACGAATGTTATCCAAAAGCAGAGGGCAGGAAAAGCAGACGATGGAAAGCAGACGAAAGCAAATCACCTCCGAATTAAGAAGCGAGACGATAGAATAAGCAAATCACCTCCCAATTAAGAAGCGAGACGATAGAAGTGAGACGATAGAAGTGAAACGACCAAAGTCAGATATTGAAAAGTGAAAAGCAGACTGAAGTAAGACATAAAGCAGAAAAAGTTAGAGCAAGCGAAAGTAAGACACATAAAACTTTACAAAGCGATATGTCACATTCTTGAAAAATAGCACGAAGCGATATATGCGATTACTATATTATTCAAATCAGACTACGCCTTCTAAAACTTTATGACTACAAGAAAATCTTGGTCAACGATTTACAATCTTCCTATTGCATCACAAGTAATGCTATATGGACGAGACCGACGATGAATCGCTCATATCCAAGTCTCGCACTACGCCTTCTTTGTTCCTGCATCCTTTTTGATTAAAGTAGATGATTCCCGGTGATAATCCCGAAACCTCCGCTTTTGAGAGGAGTTCCTATCGACATGAGAAAATATATGTACAAGGAAAGAGGATCTTTGGTGGTGAAGTAGCGACTTTGCAATTTATGATAAATCTCCTCATATCCAAGTCTGCACTATGCCTTCTTTGTTTGAGGCACTCTTTTTTAGAAGTCTCCACTACGTCTTCTTTATTCGAGCCATCCTTTTTCAGGATGGCAACATGATAAATCTGCTCATATCCAAGCTTCATCAGAGGCCAACAGTTGGTCAACATTGATTTCCGTGTTCGACAGTAACAACAGTCGACAGCAACAACAGTGGACAGCAACAACAGTCGACAACAACAACAACGAAACTCGGAGAACATCTGTACACACCAAAGCAAAAAAAACATAAAGAAGATTTACAAGTAAAGAAAAACTGGAAACCAAGACGATGCGGTTACAACATCCGATGTCCAGTTGGTGAACAACCTTATGCTAGGTTCACGTGCTAGATTCACGTCGAAACCACTGATACTCTCTCGACACCAACAATAGCTACGACAACCACAGCTGGAATAGAAAAAGCTGAGGAAGGCAATGGCGGAGAGGAAAAACAAAGACAAAGAAAGGAGACAACATGGATCTATTCCGTGATCGTCCATCCCATTCGCTCTTTAAGTAGTCACAAGTGCGGCCGCCTGACAAACTATTGCATCAAAAGATTGGGTCAGAAGATTGCGTGCATATCGCGCGAAGACACACGCCTGACAAAATGATAAAATATTTGGGTCAGAAGATTGTGTGTATATCGCGCGAAGACACAACATTCAATAAACAGAAAGAAAGAAATATAAGCCGCTGGATTAAATGGACGATAGGGATCTATTCCGTGGTCATCTATCCGGTCGCTCTTAGTATATATACTTAATAAGTGGAGCTTTCATCATCAAAATTGAGATACATAATTCTTACCTTGGTCATATAGCATGACTTCTGCAAAAATATTCATTTCATAAGTATGTAAATAATTGGTAATTTGTTATTGTGATTACGCTAATGCTTTATTAGATTTGGAGCTAAACAATTTTTGCTCTTTTGTTTTTCTTTTGTCATACTATATAGTAATTTCTTCAAACAATTCTACTACAACAACAACAATAATATGATAAAAGTCGCATTGATACACGTGGTCTCCTCAATAATACACAACCTTACTTCTAACTAGTAGAAAGACTGCATTTCTAATATATCCACATTAAAAAATATACATATTAAAATAATAAAATAATATAAATAAAATAGACATAAAAGACAATAATAGTAATGAAATAAAATATAAAATGTATAAATAAAATATAAAAATAATACAAGAAATATAAAACAAGGTGAAAATAAAATAAGTAAATAAATATACAAACAAAAAAGAAGACAAGTAAATAAATAAATCAAACAAGTCATTACAAGAAAATATTTAGGCTAAATAACTAAGAGAGAAGTACGACATATAAAATATTTAGGCTAAATATAAGATCTAAAATTCAAAGGAAAATGTTTAAAAAACCTATAAGAAAGCGAATGACCTCTCTATATAAGATCCTTTATCTGTTGCTAGTACATCAAAGGTTTTTGCTGAGGGTCACGTCCTTGGTAAGTTCCAAAAAAATTATATTATTCTTCATCACCTTCTTCTAGTTCTTCTTAAGCCTTCCTTTTCTCCTCCTACAATCTCTAAGTATAATCTTCTTGCATCTTCTTATTAAAACATCACGATGACTCCTCTTAACATTCTCAAGCCACTTAAGCCTTGTCTCTATTACTTTTTCATTAACATTAGTGACCTTCAATTTGTCTCTTACTATTACGTTTCTTATCTTATCTCTTCTAGTAAGGCTGCACATCTAATGGAACATCCATATCTCTGCCACCATTAGCTTATAACTATGCATGTATTTGATGGGCTAACACTTCAACACATAAAGTAAGGTAGCCTAATCGATAAATGATAGAATTTACCTTTGAGCTTAAATGGTATCTTCTTACCACATAAAGCGCCCAATGCATTTCTCTATTTAAACTACCCTGATCTGATACGGTAAACTATATATTCATCAATATCTTTATTCTCTAGATGATAGATCTTAAATTCTTAAAATACTATTTTTTTTGTATGACTTCTAAATCAACCTTTACCACCATATCAGAAGCGATACTATGACCCGAAAAGTTACATTCTAAATATTCAATCTTAGTTCTGCTTAATTTAAAGCCTTTCAACCTTGGCGTATCCCTCCAAAGTTCTAGTTTGACATTGACATCCTCTTTTGTCCCATCTATTAAAATAATATCATCAACAAACAACATACACCAAGGTACATCCCCTTGGATATTCATAGAGAACTCATCCATCGCTACTACAAACAAAAAGGAGCTCAATAAGGAGCCTCGGTGTAGCACAATATCAAAATAATTATGTTAGCACAATTTTGAAATGCATGTTAAAAGGTGTTGCTAACTTTGTAATTAAGCATGTTAGAAGGAATAAGTTGAGAAACTTACGACAACATATTTGGAGGAGGTGAACTGTCTATTCCAAATATACATCATCTATGCCTCTTTTTTTTCATTCCTTCCTAAAATTTATTATTTTTGAACAGTAGTTGTCTTATTATTCGTTATATGTGAGATGAACATTTGATATTGTATTTGACGTAGAAGGATAAAAAAAATAGAACTAGCCTATGTCGAAGATTGTCATTGCAATTCCATGAACTAGTAGAACCTTCCATTAGGGATGCAAACTTGATAAATAAAATTGGTAATGACTCAATGAGAACTTTTGAACTTTCTAGCTTAAATGTTTGCAAAAACAAGTATGAATTCAGTTCGCAGCTAGAAATTTCTCTAAGAAGGTTTTTTCTCCTAATAGTTTTTAAGACCTCCAACACAATATCTAAACCAACAAGAAGTTTAAAGATACAACAATGATAATAATAATACTTAAAGCAACAAAACTCATGTTGTATTATTTCAACTGTTGTAAATACCACTTACATGTAAAAAAAATTGCTAGTGGTGTGTAGAAGGAACTCGAACCTTACACAAATTAGTACAACTCCATACAAAATAATATTACTCTTTATAAATACCACTATTCTATGCAAAAATTAGCACCATTTTATACAAAACATACATTATTATAAATATCACCAGTCCATATTTTAAATATTATAATTTTATAAAACTATCATCACCCTATATAAAAAATACCACTACTTTGTATAAAAGACGCCACCACTTTATGCAAAGATTTTTTTTAGTCAATACTATAAATACCACAAGTTTACACCCAAAAAAATCATCATCTCTATTTTATTGTTTTGTAATCTACTTCTCAAGAGGAACATAATGTGTCTCAGCTTGTATTTCTGTGCTAAACTGGATAGATTTGTTTCTGAGAACAACACAACTATCTATATTCCAAAGCATATTTATATATTGTACTTGAAAATTATGTCTCAACATGAACACAAATTGAGACGCCCAAACTAGTTTATATTGTAAAATACCACAATTGTATATAAAAATATCACCATTCAATATAAAATACAACAGTTTTATGTGAAAATATTACTAACTTTTTTAATAAAATACTATTACTCTATTAAAAAATGTCAGTATTATACATTAACACTATCACTTTACACGAAAAATACAATCACTCTTTCAAAATTTATTAATATGTACTACCAAATCACTGCTTTATAAAAAGTAGCACTATTTTATATAAAATATAATTTGGATTCATATTAATGAAACTTATTGGAGGCAAAGCACTTAAGCGGGATAGTTGATTCGCACTAGAGAATGGTAATAAAATGAGAATGAATATAGTGAATAATGAGAATAAATATTATCATTATAATTATAATGGTGGGATAAAAGAAAGAATGATTATTATTACCATTAATAATGGTTGGTTTGTAAAAAGTATTGAGAAATAAAATTTTATTATATTTTAATTAATTATATTGTAATTAATTAATTACAAAATATTGATTAATTACAATATTTTAATTAATAAATAAATTATATATTTTAATTAATTAATTATAATATTTTAATTAATGAATGTAATATATTTTAATTACTTAATAATAATATTTTAATTAATTATATTTTAATAATTAATTAATCACTATTTTAATTAATGAATAACTATATTTTAATTAGTTATATTTTGCTTAATTATAATATAATTAATTAATTATATTTCAATTAATTAATTAATTAAAATATTTTAATGAATGAATGAATTATAATTTGTTTAATTATAATATATTTAATTAATTAATTATATTTAATTAATTAGTATTAAAAATATTTTATAAAAGAGTCTGAATTTTATTCTTCTACTAGATAGAAGATAGAAGGTATGGAAAATTTTTCAAAAATAAAATATCAAAATATTACACTTATAATAATAATCAACTTTTGAATTTTATCTCCAATTAAAACGATCAATACACAGAGTCTTGTTGCCTTATTTTTTCTTTCTCAATCCTTTTACAGTCCCCGTCCTTTTCTTGACTTTTCCCCCATAATTTCAATTAATTAGTGCAGACTGCAGACAACATCAATTATCTTTCCTATTTTTACAGTTTATTGATTTATTTACAATTAATAAGGTGAAGGTTAAGGCCTCTCTTTTTCTCTTTTTGGGGTAAAAATAAAATTCCCTCCCTCTAGTCTAGCCTGTGCATGTGGTCTCCGTCCGTGCCCCTTTTTCTATATTGTTGGTTTTCTTTTTCTTTCTTTTTGGTCATATCCATGCGTTTCTCCACCTCACTTTCCTTTTCGTCTCACTCAAACGAAACCATTGTCGTAGCAGCCAAGTGGATTGGATTGGATTGGATAACACACTCCCTACGCCTTTTACCCTAAAGCCCTCTCTGTAGTTGTCTATCCTTCTCATCTTCTCTCTATCCTGGTCATACAGACTAGGGTTCTTCGTTTTGAAGGCTAGCGTTTTCCTTCTGTTGACATAAAGGTGTGCTTTTTTACTTCTCCTTCCTTTCCCTCTCTGTTCTCTTCGGCTTTCACTATTTTCCACTTGAAAGGTGCTATCTTTATTGTTATTTCTTTCGTTTTGCTGCCTTCACTTGTGTGGGTTGTTGCTTACGTGATGGAAGCTTAATGGGATGTTCGTTAATTCGGTTTGTATTTGTCTATCTGTCTGTTTCATTCGCTAGTTCCTTTGTTTCAATCTAATTGTTTTGCTTTTTATTGATTACAAATTTACATTGTTGAGTGAACGATGACTTTTGTAATTTTATTGAGACTATTCCTTTCCTTAGCCTTTTTGACGTATTTCTTTTTTTATTATTTCTTTTTGGTACTCTGCCTGTTGTCAATCTGATATCTATAATTTGATTTTTTTTTGTGAATATTGACTAGGATGGTCCTTGGGAAAGAGGGCGGTAATTGTGAAAGGGCTTTTCTTGTTTTAGGAAATGCTTGATAAACTTTTAGTTCACATGAATAGTTCAGCAATCTATCCCTCTCTATGGCAGTTATGTAAACCTTATATTGGGAAACTTTGAACTTCGCTAATTAATTTGTTTAGTTAGACTAGTCTGTGGTTTTAGATACCATCACTAGTCATCACAAGCGTTTACCCGCTTTATTTATCTTTTTCTTTCTTTTCTCCATCCACAGAAGAGAAAAAGCAGATGCTCTCTCCATTCATTGTATTTGATCCTATTGATGTATGCCACCATTGCCTGAAGCATTCAAATTATTCAGGCTTAAATTTTGTGGCCTATTAGATGTATACACTATACAGTGTGTTTCTCATTATTTTTGTGGGTTTTAGTGTTTTACCCTTCTGTCCAGCATGATGTGTCTGCTATTACCGGAGCTTTACTTTTATCCTTAACAGCTGCAGTATCTATCTTGCTGGATATCTTCTATTAGCAAAGCGTAAAGGGCTCAATAGCATCTACTTTGTTGGATATCCATATTACTTATGTATGTTCTTCTGCATAATAGTAGCTTGGCATCAAATTGCAGGATTCCTTGGTGACAAGAGAATAACAATATAAGAAATCTGTAATTTTGGGATTAAGATTCATATTAATTGTTATGTGTGTGTAATGATGATTTTCAACCAGGTAGAGGAACACATTCTATAAGAGTGACAACTATGATGTTAACATCATTTCTTTAGTAATTCTTGCCCTTCTTTGGCGAATGGCGGCTGATCATCGGAGAAAGCGGCTGAATGGTATCAGCATTGCAAATTGTGTCCCTCCAGAGCAGTATAAAACCAAAAAGAAAAAAATAGAATCGTCAAAAAAAAAAATTAGTGCAAAATCTCATATTTCTCTACAATGGGATGACAAGCGAAGCGAGGTTGTTGCCAGAAGAGAACAAATTGGCATTAGTCAGAGAGATTTGAGGCCATTTATTGATTCTAGTCCTCAGTCTCACAATGTCTTGGCTGATGTATTTGCTGTCCCTCAAGAGATTTTTGAGTTGGAAAATTTGGCAGTAATTCTTTCAAAAGAGGTATTTATAATCCTATCATGTTTGTATGTGTGAATTATATTTGTCCTTGTGAGCATGATGCCTATTGAAAGATGAAATTTGATTCAGGTTTGGCTGACAAATTTATCAGAAGAGGAGAGAAAACTTCTGACGCAGTTTCTGCCTATAGAACATAATGCAGAAGAAGTTGTTGAAGCATTGCTTGGGGGGGACAACTTTCATTTTGGAAATCCATTTCTCAAATGGCAAGTACTAATTAAATGATATGCATGAGCAACTATGCAATGTGGAATTCTAGTTTGTCTTGTTGCTGTCACTGAGATTTCAAGCTTTTTTTTTTGTCCTTTATTAATTTTTTGGATGAAGGGGGATGGGGGTTTTGTTGGTAAGGTTATTAATTGTAGTGTCCATATAGAACAGATGAAGAGATGTGGAAATTTCCACTTACCTTAATGTTAATTTCTTATGTTGTGAAAATATTTATTTGGTAGGAATTTTTTACCCTTGAGTTTGCTTTTGGGAGGGCCTTGTATTATTTATTCTTCTATGTGATAATGCCTCCTACAACTACCTGACATAATGTAGTTCTAAAAAGCAGCAATGTGCATTTACTTCGTTTGCTGGCATAAATATTGAAATATATTCGCAAAATGTACTTGTTGGTCTGTGCTTTCCAAAGAACTATACTGATTTATGATGGGTTTAACCATTTGAAGTCTGAGTTTGACATTTCATATGGAACATAATATTGCAGGGGAGCGTCACTCTGTTCTGGTAACCTTCACCCTGATGAAGTTATTCATCTAGAAAAATGTTTAAATGTTGATAAGAAAGGGTACTGCTCAGAGATACAGAATTATCACCATGAGTATGCTCTTTTGCTTTGATTTATGCCCTTGTTCACTATTTTTGTTTAATCTGATGTCGTTTTCTCAGGGTTCAAATTTGCTTGACGCCTTTGCTGCTTTTGTGTGTTAATCCCTTTTAATCTTTCTTATTGTGGCAGGATGATAAACTATTTCCAGAAGTTGAAGGAAGTTTACGAAAGTAGTGAGGATCCAGAAAGGGAAGTCTTACAGAGAAAATGGAGGTTGACTCCACAGGAAAACTTTTTTTTTTAATTCTTGCCCCTGGTTTATGTATAGCTTACTTTCATATTCACAGCTCAAGTTACATACAATACTTCGCCAACTATATCCATTTGACTTTTACAGAGATCAATCATTGTTGTTGGATTTCTTCAAAGCAGCCTTTATTTTGTACTCTTGCCCTTTGTGTGTGTATATATGTATATAATATTCTTGCATGTTCACAACTCAAGTTACATATAGTTCTTTTCTGAGAACATCTATTTAACTTTTACAGAGCTTAATCATTGTTGTTGGATTTCTTCTCTCCTTTTTTGAGCTTGTATGTGATTTTTATTTGACATGATTGATTTTTCCTGGTACGGCCAGAAAGCATGCAAATGAATCTTTATTTCACAATGTTGAGGAGAATTTGGAGGCTACATCAGAGTCTTGCTCTTTGGCTACGGATGACAAAGCTTGTAGTAGTGATAATCAAACTTCTGCAGGGATAAGGAGTGGAGAACTTCAGGAGAGGTGATTAACTTTCCAAAATAATGCTGACAATTGTGACTGTTTATGGCAGTCATTATAGCAGATATTGGATTAATGTTTTCCAAGAGACTCACCTCATGATATGTGGTATCCTGCATTGAGGGGAAAATAATGAATTACCAGTTTCCGGTAGTTCTCATCTATCTGTTGAAAGATGATCCTTTCAAGAGATTATGAACATTCCATTGTGAGCAAGTAGAATAGATGTATCCGTGTGTGCAGGTATTGGCATCTTAGATGTATGAAAAATTCCTTCCCGTCCTTTTCTCTTAATGTGTTTTGAAGCTCTGAGCCTGTTTCCTATGCTTTTAAGCTTGAGAAACTGTGTGTATTAATTCCTGGGGCTTTATACTGTACTTTTCCTTTCCTTTTTTAACATCCCCCAACCCCCTGCATATATTAATGGATGCATACGCTGATAGAAACATAGGGAATTTAGTTGGTCTTTGCTTGATGTTTCCTTTTCCTTACAAGTTATCTATTGAAATTCTTGTGGGAATTTTGCAATTTTCATGTGATGTGCTGCAAATCTTATTCTTCTCTTGTGTACTTTATCTTCCATTTTGTTTTATCGTTCCATGCCCCCTGATATTTCAGTAATCTTTACACATTGCTTCCAATGTATATAGACAGAAGTTGAGGTTTGTGGCTACATGGCACTATGTGCATCTTGGAGTCTTTAAATCTTATAGGCAACCTATTTAAAAGAGCCCTGAGGATGATAAGTCTGTTGTGGGCTTCTTAATATTATGCTATATGGTCTTAGTATAGGAGTATTCGTGACAGTGTTACTGGTCTGTCAAACATTACTTGACCAACTGCAGTTGTGACTGAAACCTTATGTCTAGATGTTTCTTGTATTCCTTTTATTGCCTACATAGAACATCAATAGTCCTATGGAAATTTGTTCTGAACGTTTCAGTTCTGGCATCATGTTTTATGTTATATGAGCCCACTTAAAATCTTCCATCCTCCAGCCTGCAATCACTCTACATTCATCTCTTTTATAGTTCATGCGCATTTTACATATTCTCCGAATGAATAATAACTTCGAGCTGAACTGTGAAATATGTCATGCAACTCAGAAGTTAATCATGCTTGCTCCTTTGATGTCAGGACTTATAAGGAAGGCTTATTGGGGGAGAAATCTAAAAAGCCATTGGTTTCCAGTGATGCAAAACTCTGGGGCGGTGACAACCTTCACAAACATAATATCTATCAAGCTGATGGTGCTGAATACATGTCATACGTAAAGGTTGGTGTCTATTTCTTGGTGTTTCTTTTAGATGATTGCGTAATCTCTTATTGTAGAAATGGCATGCATGTGGATGATTTAAACTGTAGTTCGTCAAAACTTAGTGGTTCAAGTGACAGTTGCAGGCTGATTGATATCACTCTTTATGAAATTGCTCACAACTTGAATTTTATTCTTTTCTGACAAATGCTTTTGGGAAGGGAATGAGTGGTAGTGTTCTCATGGGCATTATACTTGCTACTTTTAGCTTCTTACTAAGTAGCATGCTCAAATTCCAGGAGCACCTCTTTTAATTTTCTCAGATAATTCTTTTACATTAAGGACATTGGAAGGGCTTGAATGCTCTTCCTGCTCACTGAAATTGAGATCACGGACTATCAAGGTAATGGCATTTGATGTTCTCTAATCTAGCTGATCAAAGCCTAATTACAATTTAGAACATTATTAAACGTATGAATCCTGATGTGTTGTTGGGGTTGTCACCCGTTCATTCTTTTGATTCACTGAAGTTTCCTTTCTGATATGAAAATGACCCTAGCTCAAGCTATCTGGAGATAGGGGGACATTTTTCCTTCAAATCCTGGTTTTTGTAGCCATAATCAAGTTGGGACTTTGATCCTGGATTCTTAGTGCAATACTAGAGATGCGTCATGCTGCAACTCATGGTGTCTAAATAGCTCAAAGTTCAGTTTTCTAAGTATGTACAAATGGTTATCTAACATCATCAACCTTTAGACTTGATTTAGTTAAGTTCAGTTTCACAACTCTGCACTCACATCTTGGGCTGGTTATCAAACCTCGTTGCTCCCATATACTAACCCAATTAAGCCAATATTATTTTTCTTGTTAATGAAATTCACAATATAGAAGGTACTCAAGTCTTTTTTTTTTTTTGGTGGGTGGACACGGGGGGGTGTTGCTTTTCCAGATAAGCAAGAAGCAGCACCAACTTGTCAAGAGTATGAAACAATCTGGTAAAAGCATTCAGTCTAAGTCTCTCAACCGTGTGCTAGGTGACCTTGATAGATTGCATGTACAACCATATGAAGAGTTTGTGAAAGAGGAGGCCAAAAAGTTGCAGGAGTATTGGTTAGTTTGAAAATTGAATTGAATGCTTCCTCCAAACTAAGAAGGCTTTTGTTTTCCCCCTTTTGAATATATATTTGTATGTATATAGGTTGAAATTGGCAAATGAAGATCTTCCTACAGCATATACAAATTGGAAAGCAAGGCAGTTCCAGAGAAGGGAGATTACCATGTCTTTGAAGCAAGACCTGAAAGAAAAACTGAAATATTCAGTGGAGGTTTGATACTCTGGCCTTGCATATCTTCCATCTCTATTTATTCCTGTGGGCATTTCGAACTTACTAACTTGTTGGGTTTCCAGTGGAAATTGTAGTACGTGAGTGTGTCTCAATTATTCTAAGCTTTAACTGTTGTTTTATGCTAATGGCTATTCAGGATGGGCAAAAAGAAAACTTAGAGATTTTGCTTCACGGTCAGAATGTTCGAGGAGGAAGAAACCTTGGATTTGATTTGGAGGTTTACTTCTCTGTATTACTTGCTTCGTTTTTGCTTTCTTTTCCTTTTCTATCTTTGCTGTACGTACATTTGATGCTGTTCTTATTTGGCAAATCTTTCTTATTGGCTCTATTTTTAACTTGTTTATGGTTGGATAGGGTGAAGAAGAAAACCATGAAAGTATGGTTCAGGATCAAAATGATGAAATACAGGCAGCCAATTATCCCATTTCAGCTAATGAAGGTTCTGTTTCTGTCTCTCCACAATGCCAATCTCTGCAACACAGTTCTCCTTTTAATGGTAGCGATGAGCCTAATGTCACAGATATGGATTCAGAACATAATCATGTGGTTGCTAAGTCTGACGGAACTTCTCCCGATGTATCTGCGTACTCAGGAAATGCCAATACTGCTGATGGTTCCATCAGCCAGGGTGTTCCCATCTCTTCTAGTGATGGTGTATGGTCCGCAGTTGGTATGCCAAAGTCTTATTATGATTCAACTGCAAACCATAAATATGGATCTTCTGGTAGGTTGTCCCTTCCACATGAACTCAATGGGGATCAGCAGTCCCAGTTAATTGATTTGGAATATAATGCAGGTGAAGAAAACATGAGAAAGGATTTGTTACACAGACAATCTGATGATGGTTCCTACGCCTCTTACCCAAACAATGATCCCAATGGATTGCTTCAATCTCTGTTTAAAGGGCAGGGGACACTATGCTATGAAAGTGAGCAAAAGGAAATAGGGCCTGATTTCCAATCATCAAAGAACATATTGATGGAAGAGTGTCAATTTAATGGGCATCTTCAAGGGAACCTGAATTCTTCCCTGCCAATGGAGCAAAGCAAGAAGAGACATGGTGAAGGTTACTTGCACCAAAACATTCCAGATGCTATTTACTCTGATGGAGGTGGATACTTAATTCCAAGACAAGGTCTTCTGTCCACTGTCAATTTGCAAGACTGGGTCAGTCATCATGCTTACGTGCCAGTAAAACTCCAACCTCACAACCATTGTGATGGAATGCTAACTCAAAACTGGCTTCCTGGTGAGCGTCAATCTCGTGGTGGCTGGAATGGTTCTGATGGTGCCAGTATTCCGGGCCATATTATTGGAACTGGTGCAGATCAGAGCTTGTTTAGTGTTCTATCACAGTGTAATCAACTGCATTCAAGTAGCCCATTTGGTCCAATGGGTTCGAGTGAGCACCTCATGTTGCCTAGGAACTATGAGATAGGTAGTGGGGGTAGTGCCAGGATCAGTCATTCGTTACAACATACTGCTCCTCCGGTTAATTACTTGAATGGACGTGATCCTTCAAATAACTTGATGCCTGATGAATTTGGATGGACTCAAGGTCAGCAAAATCCTAGCTTACATGATCAGATGGAGAGACCCTATTTGAGGTCATGGAATCATTAGGATTTAATCTACTCGTGATTAGTGTGTGTGGATGTTGTCGAGGTTCAATTCAGCTGGGGAAGGAATGCCAGATGTAAGATTGTGGCAAACGAGTCCATGATCTAGGAGGCCGAACCTTCTGTGGTTGTTGCCAGATAAAGCTGAACCTTGCCACACAGGCTCCAAGATAGGTTATATGTAAATACTTCTATACAAGAGGCAACTTATAGATGCCAATGTATATATTCTGATATTAGGTGAGCTGAGCAGAGCAGGTGGAAAACAAAGATGAGGATAAGATTCTTTTGCTTCTTTTGATTGGTTAGTTACTTTCAACATTTTTGGCGATTTTTCATTTTGTTCATGGAAAAACATTTTGCAATAATTTTTGGAGGCTATGAATTGCCCTAGGCCCTTTTGTAACTTGCCTTCCCTTTGTCTCTTTGCATCGCTCATATTATACACAAAGGTGGCTCAACATATGCTTATTGGTTTCTTATGCGGGAGGAGGCGAATAAGATGATATGTCCGTATCTATTGGCAGTTTATTTGGCACACACCAACACCTTCACATGATAATGACTCTTAACTAAATTACCATAAAACACAGGACCATAACCGAAGCAAGGACAGTAGTTATACATACGGAAAATGCAGACTTTATTAGAAAGAAGACATTGTGAGCAACATTACCATCCAATATCAACAACTACGACATTACACTATTCATTTAATTTCCTTCACTGACGACATTTTTTATTAGTTAGTTTCACTGAAACTCTGTATCTTTCCAATTCCAACAATTTGATTTCAGATTCCTAACCCAAAGCTTTTGCTTTTCTTTCAACTTCTGATCGCCAGGGCCTGAAAGGAAGAGTGTAGCCTTCACGTTATTCACCGACAACAGCAGCACCCACAGACAACCACTGCACTCTCACAAATCATTTCTCCACTCTATAAATACACACGACGCCCTCGTGTCCTCATGCTTGTCAGTAGTTCGATAGGAAATTTGTTACGTACAGTTTTTATTCTTTTTCGTTGTAAAGTCTGTACATGTAAACACCACGGTATTAATGCAAAAGTAAGAGAGTTTTCTCTTCCAAAACTTCTGTGAAGGAGATTCCAGTACCTTCCAAACACAACCCCATGTAAATGACGATGAAAGAGAATCTTATGAGCTGTCTGCTTCAGAAAACCCAGGTGTTATCCTGGTAACGACGCTTCTGGATGAAACAGATTACCTCTCATGGAGTAGAACGATGATCATTGCTCTAAAAGCAAAAGACAAAATAGGCTTCGTGAATGGCTGATGCAAAGAGCCAGAGAACAACCCGACCTACAGAAAAAATGGAGAACAGCTGATAATATGGTAATCTTGTGGCTTTTAAAACCTATGGTTAAGGACTTAGCAAAATCGTTTCTTGTTGTGACCACTGTTAGAGATCTATGGGAAGAGCTAAGATCCAAGTACAGTGAGAGCAATGGACCTCAAATCTACCAACTAATGCAAGAAATCAGCAACCTGAGGTAAGGAAATGAGTTTGTGACGAACTACTTTACAAAACTAAAACGACTTTTGGATGATCTTAGATGCGTCATGCCTTATAGGAGTGTGAGGTTGGTAAACTTAACAGCACAGTAGAAGATAACACAAGGTTGGTCCAATTTTTGATGGAGCTTAGAGAGAAGTATGGAAGTGTAGTAAGCCAAGTGATATTAAATGATCCTCTACCAGTTGTGAATAAAGCATACTCGATGATCCTTACTGTCGAAAAATAAAGAAACGTTGCTGGACTGTCCACAAACGAAATGGGGTAAATGAAGGTAGCTCTCACAACAAAACCCATCGGAAACAGGAAAACAGAGAATATAGAAACTTACTCGATGAACAGAAAAAGAAGCTATGTGAGATAGGAAGATAAATATTGCACCCACTGCCATGAGAGGGGACACACAGTGGATACATGTTTTAGAATCCATGGAGAGCCTGAATTGTTCAAGGAACTAAAGCAAAAATGCACAAGGGAAAGGAATGGCTATGCTGGAGCAGTGGCTGAAAGTCCCATCGACGTTGGGCAAAGGAACTTAAACAATGAAGGCATCTAGCAAGAGTCATAATTCAGTATTTTAAACAAACAAGTCCAGGAGTTGATGCATCTAGTCAAAGGAAAAGGTATTAATGAAGTGAATCATGTAGCTCTTAATAGCTACGTAGGTATGCATTCTAACCATAATGATAATGTTAGCTATAAGTATGAATGTGTTTCATGGATAGTGGATTCAGGTGCATCAACCCATATGACCCACAACCAAAACGTAGACACATTGATCCCACACCTGATTTTTGTCATGTAATGTTACCAGATGGCTCATTTAAATCTATCACCCAAATGGGAAGTGTTGGACCCCGTTGTCGGAGTCCAATATCGGACATAAGAGCGTGGTACTGTATGCGTGAGGTGAAACATGTTAATTAAACGATTGAGGAAAAGACTCTCGAAAGCTCAATGGGCCCACAGGAAACAAACTTGAAACCTGCTTTCATTTGATTTAAACAAACAAATCTATAATTCATGCTCCAAAAGATGAGTTCCACAAAGCTTTAAGAACATTTCAAACCAAATTACAACTTTGAGTTCAAGAGCCAAAAATACAAAATACCCTTGAACCAATAATACTTGAAATGTAACTAAAGCCTTGACTTCCAAAAATATAACATTGAAAAGAAGTAAACATAACAAAATGGAGTGCTGCCATAACTCGTGACTCACTCGGTCTCTTACTCGTCACCTGAATGGGGGAGAATAGAGAGGGTGAGCTATAAAGCTCGTGGGAACATATTTATAATATTGAAATAAGCAAAAGTAATAAAAAATAACTCATTATCGTGGTACTTGTTGAAATCATAGCAATTGAGCATGTATGAGTCATTATCTTGAAATGCTTGATTCATTACAATTCATGATGCATGAAGCATAACAATAGATCATAAATACATAACATAACATACTGGTTTGGGTTAGTCCTTGATTCATGACGTACTACACATTCCCATCTGCATGATTATGTGTAGACGTAGTTTCGTGAGGGAAATCCTTGTGAGGAACCCTGTGCCACTTGCGGGCAGGCGGGAGAAGCCTTTTCGTGAGTCAATGTATACTTGACTGTTCGTGAGGGACATACCGCAAACCCACATAACATGCATGATTCAAATTCTTGTAAACTTGTTTTCCAACTAGCACTTGCTTGTAAACTTGCTTGTCATACATTTCGGAAAGCATGAGTTCATGTCCATGTATTCGTGAAAGGAGAAAACCCCTTTTTGAAAACCTTTTCATAAATCATGAATGCAAATCATATAGAAAAATATAATCATCCCACAATAGCATGTAATGCAATCATTGATGATGCAATTTAAAGCATTAAATCTTTCTTGATTTGAACAAAACAATGAGTAACTTATTTACTTTATTATAAACATGAACCCACCTTGAATTCCTTGCTTATACTTGTTTAGGATTGCCTTTCCTCTTGTTCTTCTTGATCCTCTTGCCTCACGTGATTTCCTAAAACAAGAACCAAAATCTCATTCAATAACTCATGCTGAAACAATATTTCCAATCTTAACTTCCATCCAAAATTTCATATCCTCAGAGACTGATTCAGAACTTCATTACTTCACAAAACTTGTCGTTCTATAACTCTAGTTTACAACGCATCAAAGATCACTTCAATTGAACTCCTATAACAAAAGATATGCCCAAAACATCAAAATTCATCTTTGCTGGAATCTGAGGACTCGTCGCGGCGAACAGCCTCCGCTCGTTGCGACGAAAAACATCTGCCTCGCACGTCGCGACGAACAACTTATGTACGTCGCGACGAACAACCCCATGCACGTCGCGGTGAACGACTTGTTCACATCGCGGCGAACAGTCTCGTGCATGTCGCGACGAACAACTTGGTTCACGTCGCGACGCGCGGGTCTGGACAACGTCTCCGA
Organism: Erythroxylum novogranatense; assembly: GCA_029891385.1. NCBI lineage: Eukaryota > Viridiplantae > Streptophyta > Magnoliopsida > Malpighiales > Erythroxylaceae > Erythroxylum > Erythroxylum novogranatense. The sequence goes on along the minus strand of CM057233.1, from coordinate 55,298,287 downwards.
ACCCGACTTTCATGCTTTTTCCCACTTAAATCCTACTCTTTTGCTCATACAACTCACTTAAACTTTAGATCATGCTTGATTCTTCACTTCTAAACTCATTCAACACAAAATCACCAACAAAAACACAACCAAGTCAACAACCCTAAGAGATTTCACCTATTTTCCCATAAACCCTAAATCATCGTTTCCTACTCATTCTAAACCATATTAGGGTTTCATCTAACCCAAAGCAAAAAGGAAAACATCATACTTACTTGTTGAAGCTTCAAATCCTTTGAAAATCTCAAGAAAGCAAAACCCCAATTCTTTCCTCTATTTCTTCTCTTCCACCGTAACTCTCTTCTCTTTCTCTCTTCTTTTTATTTTCCTTTCTTTCTTTTCTTTTTTCTAACTCTTTACCTAAGCCTAAAAGATAGCACATGGACTAAAATGCCCTTCCTTGCTTAGTCTTAATTTTCCCAACTTAAGTGAACTTCCTATAACGCCCTCATACATTTTACCCTTATACACTTTTATTCTTTCATTACCACTTATTCCACACTAATATCAATTTTATCTTAATTTTCTACTAACACTTCCACTAAAAATCAAACTATGCAACAATTAATACAATCAACTTAATTCATACTTAATAACATCAAGAAAAACAATTTGGGGCCCAACAGGAAGCATAGAGTTAACTGATTCAATTCAATTAGAAAACGTGTTGCATATTCTTACCTTCCACCATAACCTCTTATCAGTCTGCAAACTTGCTAAGGAAAATAACTTAGCTTTCATATTTATATGAAACAAGGTTATACTACAGGACCGGAGGACTAATTCCATTGTAGCAAGTTGTGAAGAAATCGGAGGCATTCACAGACTCAAACCTCATCACTTCCTACCACCAAATTCGAATAAAGGTCCATCTTTGCAATTCTACCTCAATGAACATTTTATTTGTAATGCTATTCATACTTTTAGTTTATAGCATTTTCGACTCGGTGTAACACCCCACTCCCGCAAGACCCGAACCCGATATCGTTGGTGATATCCGAGTCCGTGCCCCGCGAGAGTGGCGTACTACATCAGTCGATTTAAAACTCAGTATGCACATTTTTTTTGGAGTCATTAATTCCACGTTAACACGGCAAATACAGTAAGTAAATAAAACCCGTGTTCAATATAAACCAGTTTCAGTTATTACAGTCATCCAGTAATAATTTACAATCACCAATGCAGTAAAACATTAAAACCACAATGGGCTCAAGAATAATACAAAGCCTTGTTATACAGTTGATCATGAACACAATTTACTAAGACACTAATGCGACGCGAATCGATCCCGATCTCTAACCTTTACTCGCCTACAAGAGACATACTCCCGTGTCAACCGGGTATTCTTCAGACCTGAAAAATAGATGCAAATTTTGGGTGAGTTTTGCGAACTCGGTGAGAAACCATCATCGATGGTTCACTAAATCATGCATTACGCCCATGGCGTAAAGACGATCAAGAATAATCATTTACCAAGAAGCGATCCAATAACAATGTCCAAGAATGTAAAACCATTCACGTAATTCATGCCATTACAAAAGCAAGACATGTCACGGAGCAATCATTTATGCGAATGCAATGCATATGTGACTCTTTCAATTATTCAAGATTGTGCCCAAGTGCTCGGTCGGTGTTCGCTGGGACGCTGTGATTTTCTCCCTGCTCGAGGCCCGGTCAAGATAAAGATGAGAGCTCAAGCTCTTATCGGTAAAAATAGCAACTTGGGTACGCCCATTATCCGATCATGCAATTATGCACGCAGGCAAGATTCAAGAATGTACATTGTTTGGCTATAAAGCCCAGCAGTATCAAGAATCAATGATATGGCTATAAAGCCCAAGATAGAAAGATTCAGATTATGGCTATAAAGCCCAAAGATATCGATGTCGGTGTCATTTAGTACAAGTAAAATCATACAATACAATCCCATACATGCCAGTGGTCATGCAGTGATCATTCAATTCATTTTTGCACGTAATTCACGTTGAGCATGTAAACAACCAGAAATTTGAGAAACCAACTAGGTGAGAAACCAACTAGGTTACTCACCTATTACTTCCGAGCTAATGCCGGGAAGTCTCTGTGACGTCGGTCAATCGACGCTCCAATTGGGCCTCTATATGAATCAGAAAAAGCACGAGTCACTAAATATGAAATTTGTGCTCATGTTGATGAGATATGCATGTTCATGAATTCCCGGCCCTAATCCTTTTTTTTTCCATTATAAAAATTCATCAAAAATTTAGAAACCTATTGGCCGACGACATGCAATTCGGACCTCTATAGGTCCCCAATTAAATAAAACAGTGATTCACCGTTCCGTTACCCGGGGCTACGTCAAATTCCCGTATAAAAATCCCGAATCTCTCAGAAAATGAAATTAAATATTCAATGAATCCGATGCCTCAAGAATCAGGTCAATCGGACGTCGGACGGAAAAGTTATTCACGAAAGAAACCAAAACTCAACAATTTATATTTTTATAAATATAACCCTTATTTCTCCCTTTATTTTCTGATTTCCAACCAAACTTCCAACACCCATAACTCTTTCTACACATTTCTGAAAAATGCAAACTATACCTTGTTGGAAAGCTTATGAAAAGCTCTACAATTCTCAAGAAGACCATAAAAATCAATTTCACCCCTAAGGGTGTCAAATATCCCTTCAAAGCTACAGCCTACTCAAATCCCATTAAAACAGAACAGTACATTTCAAATTTAATAACTCTCATTCTGTTCAGTAAAAAATTGCACAATAAATATGCTCATCAAGATCAGAATGTTATCTCTAACTTTCATGAACAACTAAAAATCCAATTCCATTGTTAACTTGGTCAAATAATTCAATCAATGATGCTGTCCCTGAAATCATCCAATTTGAGCAGTAATCTTATAACAAGCATAACTCCCTGTACACAATTCATTAAAATCAGAACTTTATATCCCTGAAAAGATAACATCTCAAACTTCAATTTTTATGAAGCACTAAACATCCAATTCGATCTCTAACAATTTCAAAATTGTTATGGAAGCTACTGTTATGATCAGCCATTCATGACCTAATGTAGGGTCAATCTTTGCAAAATCATAACTCCCAATTCTGACTTCTAAAAATTACACACCATATATCAATTTCAAGGTAATCTCTTCCTCTACAATTCTTCAGAAGCTCACTCACACCAATTCAGTCCACATAAAATTTTAAAATTGCCTCCAATCCGAAAACTCACAAAATCACACTTAGACTAGGTTTCATCCAAAATGCTCAAAACCAGTCAATAGTAATCAGTTCATATCTCTCAATATACAACTCTAAAAATAGCAAGATCAGTAGCAATGGAAAGATAATTCAATATGCTACAACATTCATGAAGACCCTTCTCCCTAATTCCATCTCAATTAATTTAGACAAATCAGTAAAACTCAGAGGTCAAGGTTGCGGTTACTGTTCACAGGCAATGGAACAGTAACTTTCCATGCAAAAATTCGCCCTTCTATCATTGGAATTCAACAACACCTATTTCACACTAAATTGAAGTCAACAAATCAAAGTTTCAGTGGCCACAAACCTTGCCTCATTTGCATAACTACACTATGAGTTATGGTCAAATCAGTGCAATAGGTCAAATATCAATTTTCCAGCTTTACTTCTCTATTCACTTCCTTTCATTCCAACACCCTTCCTATATCCATAAGCATCTTAATTGGACACAAAATCAGTCCCTATATCATGTCTACATTCACTAGGCATTCCTACCAAAAATTGGCAGCACTAACCTCTTCCCTTTCCATGCACAATTAATCATCAATATGAATTCAAAATCAAGCTAAAACCAAACTTAACCATTACCATTCATTATCCTAACATACCTTACATTTATACCCATTAATTTATACTAAAATTTTCATTAAGGTAAAGCATCAATAAGCTTAATACTAATACCACAATCCCCTTTAGATGCTTCTAACTACCATGATGTATTAAACTACAAAATCAAGCATAATAAAACACTTACCAATCCAAGCTTTTTTTCCATCATCAAACTCTTCAATTAATATCAACTTCTCCTCTTCTTTCAACATGTACAAGCACTAACTTAATAAGGAAGTAGGAGGTTTAAGCTTGTAAACATGTAAGAAGACACTTAAGGTTTAGAGGAAGAGACACTTGAACAAAAGAAAAAAAACGATGGAGATGACAAAGTGGAGAAGGTTTTCGGGAGATGAACTACACAAGAGCAATCCTTTATTCTTTTATTTCAAAAGCACATCCAACTTATACATGAAGCAAAGTCGTGAATGGGATATCCAAAGGTAAGAGCATTTAATAGGTTTGGGACACTTGGCAACTAATAAAGAAATGAAGAAAAGTCAAAAGATTTCATCACTTTAATCAATATATATCCACAATTTCGGTTCCAACAATATATATAAGGGTTCTCCCTTGGGTCCCACCAAAATAATAGTTCCAAATAATAATAGAAAAATCAACCTGCTCGCTAATCGACGATTTTTTCTATTCAGAATTTTCTAATTTTCCCTAATCTTTTTTTGAAAATTATTGAAATTGTAAAACATGTAATAAAGGCACTACAAATAATTTTTAATCTCAAAATTACCTTTTCTACCCCAAAACATGTTTAGGCCATGGCGATTTTGCTTATCCGGAATTTTCTCCAAAATTTCAAAAAATTCTGAAAATCCTTAAAATCTAAAACGCTTAATAACAAGACTCGTAATAATTTTTCAAACCCATTTACCACGTTAATCCCAATAAAATTGCTTTAAGTCCAATTACCGGGAATTATCATGAATGCATATACCGTAATTCCATGTACACAATTGATACTGTGTATCAATCCTATAATGCATGAACAGTACTAATTATTCCCTATCAATCCCATCCTACGACAAATTTCCTATTTTACCCTTCCAGGAAGGGGTGGGATGTTACACTCGGTCACGTATCCACTAAGGTTTTAGGACGTTTACATTTTCGCCATATTAAGCCGTCAAGCGACTTCTTTTGTGAAACATGTCCCTTAGTAAAACAAGCACGAAAATCATTCAGAAAACATGTTATAACAGCCAACAAACCTTTTGAGCTAATTCACATGGATCTTTGGGGCCCGTATGAAACAAAAGCCCTTGATGGCTCCACATATTTTTTAACCATTGTGGATGAATTCAGTAGAGCTACTTGGACTTTCCTTTTAAGTAGCAAAACCTAAATCCACCATACAATCAGTCTTTTCACCTCCATGATCGAAACCCAATTTAGCCAAAAAATCACAAAAATACGAACAGATAATGGAACCAAGTTTGTCAATGCTTCCAACCAATAACTATTTGAGTCAAAGGTTATTATCCACAAAAAAACCTGTGCTTATACTCCCTAACAAAATGGTGTTGTGGAACATAAGCATAAACACCTACTTCAAATAACCCAAACTCTTATGTTTAAAGTCAATTTTCCAAAAGAATTTTGGGGGTACGTAATCTTAACCGCAACCCACATCATAAATCGCCTACCAACAAAAATTATATCTTGGGAAACACCATAAGAAAAATTATATTCCAAGCCACCCATTTATTACCATTTTAGGACTTTTGGATGTTTATGCTATGCAACAAACACAAAACCCCACAAAGAAAAATTAGAAGTTAAGACATGAAATGTTTACTACTTACATACGCAACTGACTGGAAGACTTATAAACTATTCATAATTGATACATGACAAATAATATTTAGTTGAGATGTTGCCTTCATTAACAAATTTTTCCTTACACCCAACCAGAAACACCAAAAGAAAAACTCCTTTTTGGAACCCCAAGACTCACACATTTCTTTTAACCCAAAAAAATCACAAAGCTCGGATACATCATACCCCAAGTTACCCGACACCACCTTACCAGATCCACTAAACATACCTGAAAACCCAAATCTCCTTTCTTCCTTACCTTCATCTTCCTCTTCACCACCGCCGACTCACCTCCACCCAAAACGCATCCCCACTCGTTTTAGCACCAGACTACATAAACACCCTTCTTATCTCAATAATTATGTCACCAACCTTCCAGATACTTCCTTCACCGTTACCACACCAGACCACCCCATAGACACAACCCAAGTCACTTTTTCTAAACACCACACCACCTTTCTGGCAAATATATCTACTGACCATGAACCATTTTCATACGATACCGCTAAACATGACCCATTATGGCTTCAGTCCATGTAGGTAGAGATTGAAGCATTGGAAAATAATGAGACTTGGGTTCCAGTTTTTTTGCCCACAGGGAAGAAACCGTTGACAACAAAGTGGGTATACTGCATCAAGCGCCATCCAGATGGCTCAATCTGTTGGGCTCGGGTCCCGATGCCCCATTCCCAAGGTGGCCCCTCGGGTTGCGCCAGCGACGAGTGCCCCAAACGTTGCGGACCCGATCCCAACATCCATGCTTAATTCGATTCGTACATATACCATACACACAACTACACATGCATTCCATCTATGAATTAAACACCCCATAAGCCAAGGGGCTCCATGCCATTGCAATCCAAAGGAAATTCAACAAATATTCTCAAATATAACATAATACAAAAATAAACTTTAAATCCAAAATACATGAGTATGCTCCATGAGGATATGCTGGCGGGCTAACCAAAATACTAACTTAATACAAAGCTCCTAACTAGCTTGAAGTTTCCGATGCCTTACAAGATCAACGATCGTCTCGATCTACACCTGAGGAGGGGAGAGTAATGGGGTGAGCTGCGAAGCTCAGTGACATATACATTTATAGCCATTGGCAACGAGCCACACATTTAAACATATATATGTACAAGTATAGCAAGTCAAGATTTATCAAGTGATTCACATTCATATAAACATATGTCATGCAATTTCTATTTCTCCACATAACAATTATCATGCATCATTTCTATCAAATCAATCATGAATTCACACAAATGGTTCGAGAGTTCCATAAAATGATCCGGATAAACCAAAGTTTATTCCATAAACTATCCGAGTCCGATTTCTCAAGGATCTCGTTGCCTCAAGTGGGCAGCCGGGAGAAGGCTTTATGTCGACGTGCACGTGACTCCATCCGTTACTCTCTCACCCAAACAAAACACATAACCATTCGTTTCACGCTCAAAGCATTTATCAAAGCTTTCAAAATTTTCATTCTTTTCATTCTCGCAAAATGCCATAAGGCCTATCAAGGCCATACATAATCATCATGCATTTCTCATATTTCTTATGATTCAACACAAACAATGTCACACAGTGCAAGCAAGCATACACAAGGCAATTTGCCCATACACACAATAACTATAAATGTATTACCCACCTAATATCGCTCGAGTATCCGACTCACTGATGTCCTTCCTCTTGTGATTGGGTCAGGTCGGCTTGGTTTCCTATAATAAACTAAGTTCTCATTCAATTAACATTCAAAGGAAAATATTCAAAAGCTTAAAAATCCAAAAGGAAAAGCACTAAAAGTCTCCACTCAACTTCCACCTAAAATTCCGAACCCTTAAAGGCTAATTTCGAACTTCCCTTTTTCATAAAACTTGTAGCCCTCTATCTTTAGATCACAACGAATCCAAAATCACCTCAATTGGACATCTACAACCAAAGATATGCCCCAAATACCAAAAATCATCTTTGTTGACACGCCGCGGCGAACACCTCTTCGCATGTTGCGGCGAATACCTCTTTGCACGTCACGACGTCGCCCCTCTCGCACATCGCGGCGAATTTAATTATTACACGTCGCGATGAACTCCACGTCGCGGCATGTTCATACGCACGTCGCGACGTGCGGGTCTGGAGAACGACTCTGAAACCCGATTTCCAACATTTTCCAACTTCAATCCTTTCCCTTTTCCAAATACAACACATCTAAGTCTTAGATCATGTCTCATACTACATTTCTAACCCAGCAGTAACTTAAAATCTGTCATAAACACATCAACCCACGAAATCTAACCATTTTTTTTCCTAAAACCCTAAAACCACTGATTCTACTACTTTCAACTCAAATCCAAAGTTAAATCTTACTGAAACAAGATTACAAGAAGCTAACTTACCTGAAAATTGCTTCAAACTGTCGGAAAATCTCTTGGATCGCAAACCCTATGCTCTTCTCTTCTCCCTCTCCCACGACTCTTCTTCTTCTTTTCTCTTCTTCTATTTCTTTCTTTCTTTCTTTTCTAATACTTAAGTCTAAATGGGTAGGGAAAAGATCAATTTACCCCTCTTAGCAAAACTTAAACCACTCCAACCTAAGTAAACTTTCCAAAATGCCCTCGTATTAATTTATCCTATAATTCTCATTTAAACCACATTATAACTAATTAAGCCTCAATTATCCGCTAATACTCCCAAATTAATCAAATTTAGGCATAAACACATAATTAACACAATTCATGCTTAATGACATCATATAAAAAATTCGGGGTCCAACACAATCGATCATCTGAAAGCACGCCTCGTGGTGAAAGGTTTCAAGCAAACTATCAGAGTTGATTACTTCGATGTCTTTTCCCTGGTTGCCCAAATCACAACCATCCGCACCATCCTTATAGTAGCTGCAACCCACCAGTGGTCAGTTCATCATTGCGACATCAAGAATGCATACTTACATGGGTGCATCGACGAAGAAATCTACATCACTCCACCATGAGGGTACAATAAAATTCAGATAGGAGAGGTTTCACAACTACAAAAATCACTTTATGGTCTTAAACAAGTAGGGCGGCAATGGAACAAGAAGCTCACTTCAACTCTCACAACTTTTGGTTTCATTCAGAAGGAATCAAACCACTATCTCTTTATGAAAGGTACCCATCATCACTTTGTTGTTTTGGTTATTTACGTTGATGATGTATTAATCACCAGTCCCTCCGAAGAATTGATCTGTGATGTCAAACGATTCCTCAATCGTGCTTTCCCCATTAAAGACATTGGCAATATCAAGTACTTTGTTGGCATCGAAATCGCCAGATCACTAACTGGTATATTACTATCTCAACAAAAATACATACGTGATATTTTAGCTGATCTCCGATTAATAGAATTACAACTTACCAAGGTTCCCATGACTCCAACTCCTAAACTTGACATTGATGATAGCCCATTATTGACTGATATAGAAAAATATAGACGAGTTGTTGGTCAACTCCTCTATCTAAATTTCAATCGCACCCAACAGCTCAACCAATTTACCGCCACACCATCCCATTCTCATTGGAAAGCGCTCTTACATGTCCCACGATACTTATCGGGCACCATCCACAAGGCCCTGCTTTGCTCAGTCACGACCACCCTTCTCTCCATGCTTTCTCCGATGCCGACTAGGTTGGCTGCAAGTTCACTAGAAAATCTCCGACTGGCTTCTGCATTTTTTTGGGTTACTTCCTAATTTCATGGAAAACCAAGAAACAGGCTACAGTGAGCAGATCATCCACAGAAGCTAAATACCGAAGTATGGCCAGCATCTTCTACGAAATCAAATGGATCAGCTTTCTTCTTTGAGACATACAAGTCACTCTCCTGCTTCCTATCCCTCTCCAATCTGACAACCTGGCTGTCGCGCCTATCTCCAACAATCCTGTGTTTCATGAACGCACCAGGCACCTTGGATTGACTGCCATTTAGTTCACAATACTGTCTATGAAGGTTTTATTCAAACGACACACCTATCTTTTAAACATCAATTTGCAGATGCCTTCACCAAAGCTCTCCCAAGGCAAACCCTCTCTGTTATTCTTGTTAAGTTGGGGTTACTCACCCTCCAACTTGAGGAGGGAATGCAACATCCACGTTATTCATCGACAATAGCAGCACCCATAGACAACCACTGCACTCTCACAATAACAATCCGTACCATCATTTCTCCACTCTGTAAATACACACGACACCCTCGCATCCTCATGCTTGTTAGTAGTTCGTTAGGAAATTTGTTACGTACAGTTTTTATTCTTTTTCGTTGTAAAGTTTGTATATATAAACACCATGGTATTAATACAAAATTAAGAAAGTTTTCTCTTCCAAAACTTCTGTCTCACTCTCTACGAAGAGACAGAAACGAGATTGACAAAGGTTGAATTGACAAATTGGTATTAATTGAAGAAACGAAATGGCGAAAAGAAACAAAAAATTTATTGACTTGGAAAGGGAATCCGTTATTCCAATTCTCAAACCGAAGCTCATCATGACCTTGCATAATCTCACTGGTAAACTTTTCCTTGACCTGTAATGTTTCTTGTTCTTCCTTTCACGTGTTTCATTTTGGCATCAAGGGACATATGGATCCATGTGATTGTTTGTCTTATTTTCTTTTTGTATAAATATGGTCACTTTTTTTACTCTTTTTCACATTGAGATGCACTACTTGTGTCTTATTAATGCACTACAAAAAAATTGTCACATAGCGACGGAAATATATCGACGGAATGTTTTCGGATGTAAACTGCGACGGAAATTTCGATACCATCAGTATGTTACATTTAACTTATGATTTATAAATATTTCCGCTACAAATTTGAGGGAAAATTTATGGAAAATTGTTGCGATGGAAATATACCGATGCATCAAATTCCGTCTATAAATTAGGACGGAATTCCAATTTCGTCAAAAATGGCGAGGTTTCATGAAAGTGCGAAAGTGTCATCATGAGCCCGGGCCGCACAAGCCTCGCCCTCGCTATCTTGTCCAAAAAGGCCATGGCCTCTATTTTTTGGCAGTATTAATAATATTATTATTTTGATCCTTTCGTATGATTATTATTATTATTATTATTATTAAATTCCTTTTCGATATTTCAATTATGTTGATTATTATTTGTGTAATAATAATTATGATTATTATTACAATGATCTATATTATTATAATGACGAATATTATTACTATGACCTATATTATATAATTGGTTTGGATAGATTTTGCCCTCAAGGTGTTCGATGGAATGCTAATGATGAAAAAAAGCATGTGATATATACTAACACATCAAAACACTTTCAACATGCGATATAAATATCAAAAAGAGATAAACATAATGTTTTTGTTACTTCTTTTGTTGCCTTGGGAATTCTCTTACATAAATGATAGAATAAATTGATCACAAAACTTTACCCTTGTATTTCATACTAAAATAAACCAAAACTTGCCATAAAACATATGCTAATAATCTCTAACTTTGTTATGTTAGGCATAATGTAATGGAATTTATACTACAACATAAAATTCAAATAGCATGCTTCATTAGTGCTTCAAACAAGTTCTTCATTAGACCATTTTCCTTATGATTAGAGTCGATTATCATAATCTCCCTTACATCTATTGAAATGCAATATAAATAAATAAAATACAATTACCAATCTAGGTTTGAATGCATCAATAGAAATATACAAATCATTGCCAAATATGTTGCATATATGAAAACAATATGCAAGAAATTAATAGATGATAAGTACAAGGATTTGTCCAAAATTTTCTTCGGTATTTAATTTACATTTGTATACAAGATTACACCAATTCCAATGCATTAATGGATATAACAATTTATTAGTTTCAATCTAGGAATTAAGGCAATTCCAATATATAATTTCATAAATTGGACTAATTCAAAATTATTTCATTAAATCAAAGAAAGCAAGACATATTTTAGATTCAATTTTGATGGTTGAGTGAGGGGTGATGATGAAGTTAGATTGGTAGGACGTGTATTCAAGTGATATAAGCCATACATTATTCTATTCAAACCAATTATATTCCAAGTTTTAGGTTCTATATTTAGTGAAAATTTGATTATGATACAAAAATAAGAATGAGATCCTCTTATCAATTTGTTAACTGATAACATATTTTGAAAATGTTAGTATGGTTAAGAGCTCAAAACTAAATTAAAAATATAAAAAAGTAGAGAAAAGTAAAAGTAAAAGTGAGTTTTTATGAAAATAAATTAGTATGGGAGTTGTTTATCATCGTACTTTTCTCTATAAGAAGGATGTATAATAGAAAATGTGCATTGATTGCGTGTTTATAATCAATATAACATTAAAGTATTACCATTACATTCTTAAGTTAGATAATATGCTAGGTGAGTTTTATAGGTATAATATATTTATGAAATTTGATTTTAAAATCTAGATATTGTCAAATTAGGATGAGGAAATAGGATGAGTGTTAAACTACATTTAAAATAAAAGAAAACTTTATGAATGGTTAGTAATGGCCTTTGAAATCACAAATACACTTAGCATTTTTATAAGAAAAAACTTTATGAATGGTTAGTAATGGCCTTTGAAATCACAAATACACTTGCACTTTTATAAGATTAATTAATCATATCTCGCGTGCATTCATTAGAAGTTCGTTGTTGTAGGAAAATCCCGGGAGGTACATCACATGTACCGGCAGCGGAAAACAAAAATTTTTGTTCCCGGGACTTTCCCAAAACCTGTGATCCGTGTATCGGTATGAAGACATCAACCTAAATAGCCAAAAGAGACTATCTCTAAAGGTATCCACGCAGAGATCGAAAATCTAACCGATCAAACCCTTTGACCCGGAATAGCTAGAACAGATTAAAGCCTGCCAGAGCCTACCTCTCCCGAGAGCTTGAGAAAACGTTGGTCTTTGTGTTTGGAGAAGAGAAACTATGACACTCGAGGAAGAAGAAGACTTGAAATCACCATTCAAACTTTCCTTAACACTTAAGGAAATATTCTTCTTCCAACCCAAAGCATCATCGATTTAACTCTTCTTCAAAATGAGCAAGCAAGCTTTCTTTTCTTGCTTTCTTCCTTAAGTAACGAGCATCATCATCCATCTTTTAGTTTTGTCTTTTAGTCATCATTAAAGTGATGACTAACAACATTATGGAAGCTTCCATGCTTCCTCTCCTACATATTATCGTTGTTCAAATATATATATATATATTAATTAATTATTTAATTAATTAATAACATATATATATATGTATATTATTGCCGAGGCGGTCCAACACACTGGTTTGGCCCTACTACCGCCGGGTCCCAGATGGAAAAACCTCCAAAATCCTTTTCAGAATATCGATGTCGCGATCTCATCGGACATATCCCAATCCCATTGGGATCCATTTAATCCTAATGTTTCCATAATTGGAACTCGCCCAATTACTATTTTATGATTCTCTAAAACACTCTTATGCATGTGACCCTTTAGTTTCCAGTTATGTTGGCCACTTAGATTAACAATTAATCTCGAGCAAGTCATGAGCGGTATCTAGCAACACATCATGACCCCCTAATTGACCGAAAGTAATCGGTTTGATGTATTCATCACGAACCGATCACTTAACCTTCCATAGACAATTACCGTGTAATTCGTCCTTTCACCATCCTATACCCCACTTGGTTACGAGTATGGTCAAAGTGTCAACTCTCACTAGACCGAGTCTAGCCCAGTGATATCGCTTCGCCCGGGACTCATTACTCTATATGTCAATGAAGACACTCTTCATGACATACATGCGGCCACTTTAGTAATGATCCCGACAAGAGGCTACGGGTATCTCTTCCGCTAATCCGTATGGTGAACTTTATCGCTACTCAATTATCTTCAATACCTCAAGTTGCACCCAAGCACCACCCTATGAGTTGTAGGAAAATCCCGGAGGTACATCACATGTACCGCAAGCGAAAAACAAAATTTTGTTCCGGGACCTTCCCAACCCAGATCCGTGTATCCAGATGAAGACATAAACCTAAATAGCCAAAGAGACTATCTCTAAAGGTGATCCACGCAGAGATCGAAACCTAACCGAGTCAAACCCTTTGACCCGGAATAGCTAGAACAGATTAAAGGTCGCTAGACCCTACCGTCTCCGGAGAGTCAAGGAAACGTTGGAGACTTGCTTGGAAGAAGAGAAAATCGATGGTGCTTGATGAAGAAGAAGAAGATGAAATCCAATTTCACCTTGCTTAACTCTTAAGCTTCCTTTGTTTTCTCCAGCAAAACCTACGACCATCACATATTCTTAGCCTCCTTATGTCTTTCTTTAACCATTAAAGATGCTTCCTTAAGAAGCTTACATTTGGATGATTAATAGCCATTCATTTCTTTAACTTAATAAAGTAATAAGTTGAAAAGTCAAATGGCTTTATCCCTTCTCCCAAATCCAACGTATTACATGGTATATATATATATATATTAATTATTTACTTAATTAATTAATATATATAATTGCTAAAGGCCCAGCCCAACTGGGTTTGGTCCTAAGCCTCTAAGGCCCTTTGGTCAAAACAACTTCAAAACCTTTCTTAGCAATATTGATGTCGCGATCTCATCGACATATCCCAATCCCATTGGGATCCATTTAATCCTAATGCTTCCATAATTGGAACTCGTCTAATTACTATTTTACTGATTCTCCAAACACTCTTATGCGTGTGACCTTTAGGTTCCGGTTATGTTGGCCACTTAGATTAACAATTAATCTGAGCAAGTCATGAGCGGTATCTAGCAACACATCATGACCCCAATTGATGTGAAAGTAATCGGTTTGATGTATTCATCACGAACCGGATCACAAACCCTTCCATGACAATAATTGTGTAATTCGCCCTTTCACCATCCTATACCCCACTTGGTTACGAGTATGGTCAAAGTGTCAACTCTCACTAGACCGAGTCTAGCCCAGTGATAACAGATCTCGCCCTAGGACTCATTACTCCATATGTCCATGAAGACACTCTCCATGACATATTCACTCGCCGAGATTTCGAGTAATGATCCCGACAAGAGGCCATGGTTATCTCCTCTCGCTAATCCGTAAGTGGTGAATCCTTTATTGGCTACTCAATTATCTTCGAATACCTCAAGCTGCACCTAAGCACCACCCTATGAGTTACCTCCGAAGGCAACAAGGAATGGAGTCAGTATGTAATCAAGATTCAAGATATCCTCGAGTACCTCAAGTCTAAGGATACTTGCACCATTGCTATGATGAGATTATCACCGACACTTAGATAAGATATCCATGTGATGATCTCATGACAGTCATCCAATGAACTTACTACCGCTAGTAAGCATCCACATGTCAATTCTAAATATCTCATATTTACAGCTTCGAGATCCACCGCTGATCCAATCAAGGAATATGACATGTGTTAGTCTATCCGGATTAATGATGTCCAGCCTCATTAATCCTATGACTAGGAGAATTTAGATATCGACATAATTGCACATGATAGGAATCTCGTGGAGTATGATCACATCATAATTTCCTTCATGCTATGTCATATATCATGGACTTCATTAATCTGATTAAAGATCCAATCAATTCATAAACAATGTTCATGAACATCAAATTAATGAATTATGCCTTTTCTTTATTTATTCATTCACCCGATACGATCGTGAATAAAACGCGCTAAAGGGATTGCCTTTAGGCACAAATAAATAGTACCGCCTTAAATAAGTCGACTTATCCAATGTACAAGTCGACTTATCGGTACTTTTCAAGAACAAGTCGACTTATCAAGAGTACAAGTCGACTTGTACTAAATCTCTCACTGACCTAAAGCCAATCGCCTTTAGTATCTAATACCATAAGCGCGCCCATGAGAATCACAATTCTCCGTGACAATGGCTTTGTCAACTAACAAGAACACTTTGCTCGTGGGAATTCTCTCTATCGTGATATCATCTCGACTAATGATCTCCGAATCGGGCAAGCACGAAGTTCGATCGCTGATGAGACCTCGTTCCTTTGCTCACAAGACTAGCCCCATTGTATCATAATACAATCCTATGGGCCCATCACGCCTAGGGACCGATCAAGTTCAAGAATGAAGTTCTTGATCCAAACCGCCTTCATGCATCTCACGCGGCAATGTACTCGCCTCGGTTGTTGAATCGCAGTCCTCTCTTGTTTGGAATTCTTTCCAATCGACCGCCACCCTATTCAAGTGTGAATGTGTATAACCTAATCATGATTCGTAATCATCCTTATCGATTAGATATCGCATCTAATGCCCGCCACATGGAGATTTCCATCTCCGCACATCAAGAAAACATCCTTAGTGCTTCACAAGTACTTGAGGATATTCTCGACACCACCTAAGGACCCTCACCAGATCCGATTGGTATCCGCCGAACACTTAGAGCATACGATACATCGGGCCTCGTACATAGCATCGTTCCACGCTAAACCTCTTTAGCATCTTATCTATGTACGATGATTGTGAAAGACCAAGCAACCTTTGATCTATCTACATAAATCTATATCCCAAGGATATAAGTTGCTTCACCAAGGTCTTTCAAGGCAAATTGATTGGACAACCAAATTTTAATCGATTGAAAGATAGAGACATCGCTTCCTAGTAATAAAGATGTCATCTACATACAACACAAGGAATACGATTGCAGTCCCACTAACCTTCTTGTACACACAATGATCATCCGAATTTTGTGAGAAATCAAACTCTTTGATTGACTCATCTAAACGGATAATCCAACTCCATGAAGCTTGCTTCAATCCAAACATGGATTTCTGAAGCTTGCATACGTTTCCCCATCGATGGAAGTGAAGCCCTCAGGTTGTGTCATACACATCCTCGGGTAGATTTCCTCTCAGGAAAGCTATCTTCACATCCATTTGCCATATCTCATAATCATAATGAGCGGCAATGGCTAGAGTATCCTAATGGATTTAAGCATTGCTACGGGTCAAGGTCTCGTCATAGTCAACTCCTCGTTCGTGATTTAAATCCTTTAACCAGAAGCATTGCTTTATAGGTAATCAGATTACCATCCATGTTGGTTTTCTTCTAAAACCTCTTTACACCCTGTGGGTTTTATCCCTTCAGGTGTAACAACCAAAGTCTATACTTGGTTTTATGTACATGGAATCCATTTCAGATTTCTGGCTTAAAGCCATTTCTCAGACTCTTCAGAACCTGTTCATAGGTAGTAGGCTCATCATCTCGTATGAGTAATACGTCATTCTATTCACTTACTTAGAAATTCATATCTCTAAGGGAAAGGCGATCCTACTTAACCCACTAAATTCGAGTGTAGTAGAAGGTTGAACTGCTACCTCATCTACATGAGTTACGATTTCAAGTTCGTAGTTGATTCAGGTTTGTTCGAGCATCTTGAACTTCTAAGTTCAACTTTGCTCCCACCGCCTTCTTGTAAAAGAACTCTTCTTTAAGAAAACAGCAAGCTTTCAAACAAACAACTTTTGTTCCTCAAGAAGGTAGAATTGATATTCCATTTAACAAACACTTGTCGCCTTTGCATCGTTAATCTGACCGTGTCCGCTTCACAAGCAGGACAACCCCAAACTTTCAAATGAGAAAGATAAGGTTTTCGCTAGTCCATATCTCCATATGGAGTAACATCAATCGCCTTTGATGGAACTCGCTTAACAAGTAAACAGCTGTCTCAAGCGATATTCCCAAAATCGCAGTAAAACCTATCATCAATCGCACTACGTCTAACAAGGTTCGATTTCTCCTTTCAGCCACACCATTGTCACGCGACGCAAGGTGGAGTCCATCGAGATAATATCCCATTATCTCTCGAGATAATCCAAAACGCTGGTCTAAGTATTTTCCACCACGATCAAATCGTAATGTCTTCATACTTTTACCAAGTTAGTTTTCTATTTCATTTCAATTATTTGAACTATTCAAATGCTTCAGATTTGTATCTTATCGATACATGTACCCATATCGTGAATAATCACCGATAAAAGTAATGAAGTAAAGACAACCACTTCGGCATGGATGGACATCGACCACATACATCCCAATGTATTAGGTCTAATATTCCATTCACTGCTCACCCTTTCCTTTAAAGGATAACTTAGTCATCTTGCCTAATAAACAAGATTCGCATGTGTCATATGATTCATAATCAAATGACCCTAAACATCCACTCTTATGGAGCTTAGCGATGCATGTCTCATTTATATGGCCGTCGACAATGCCATAAGTAAGTCGATTTTAAATTATCTCGATTATGTCTTTTCGCCATTGACATTGAATCGGATATGACATATCTAATATGTCAATTCCATTGATAATGTACCAAGACCATAGAGCTTTCCATTGCAACTAATATAGCAACCATTGCTACTAAAAGTCAAATGGAAATCAGCTCTAATTAAACATAAAACATACAATATGTTCTTTGTTTAAAACAGTACAAAATGATAATCATCCAATTTGAATATAAGCTCACCAGGAGTGACAAGACATAAGTGCTACGCTAATGTAGCAACTCTTGCTTCATTACCGCATCGAAGGTCTAGTTCTCCTTTATGAGCTTTCATCGTCCCCGAGGCCCCGCATATCATTTCATATGTATGAGCCACATCCGTATCAAATATCGATATGTTTGGATCAGAATAGTATTAACCTCAATGACAAACATATTTGAAGAAGTAGAGGCATCCGATGCCTTCTTCGCTTCAAGGACTCCAGATAGATTTTTTAGCTTCTGGTGGCTAGACTTGCCACAATGAAAGCAAAATCCTTTTGGGGCGCTTTGGTTTTTCCTCGATGGCATTTCCTTTCGTTTCTTGGCCTTTTCTTCTTTGAACTAGAAGAAGAAGCATCCACCATTAAGACTTGCTATCTATCTTGATAGCTTTCATTGTTACGAAAGCAGATTGATCACCAGAATTGTTGTGGATATTTGGTTTATCCGATAGTTTATCACAAACCGTGAATAACCATCGACAATCCAACCGTGATTAAGTCTCTACTTAACTCATAATCCATTACAAATCCTAAGACAGCCAATCTCTCAATATAGCCATTCATTTTCGTGGCATACCGCATGCTAGCTATCCTCGAGCCATCTTTGTGATGAAGAGAAGCCTCGAGGTCTTCGAACCTTTCAGATCGAGCTTACTCATCAAACAGCTCCCTAAGATGAGATATTATAACGTGAGCATCCATGGACTCGTCGCTTCGCAGCCGTGACATCGAGACAAGCATAATGCAAGTATCCATATCACCGTCCTTTAGATGCTACGATATGCTTTCTCGATCCTTATCAAGCATTGACAAAGAAGTGCATCCGGA
Source organism: Erythroxylum novogranatense (assembly GCA_029891385.1). Classification (NCBI taxonomy): domain Eukaryota; kingdom Viridiplantae; phylum Streptophyta; class Magnoliopsida; order Malpighiales; family Erythroxylaceae; genus Erythroxylum; species Erythroxylum novogranatense. The sequence continues at coordinate 55,279,145 of CM057233.1, read as the reverse complement.
AGTGGAACATCTAAGACGATCCCAGTTCCTCGGATCGAGAACAATTCTCGATTCCTTAGCCAATCAAGAAAATTCGTCCGAATAGAGAGCGATATTCATAATCGAAAGACTTCTTCAATCAACCTAAACGCGATAGAGAGAAGGAATGATAGGATAGAATTGCTGCATGATCATAAGGACTTGCATGATATGCATATGGCTCCCACTAGTTTCCTAGAATCCATAACCCTCTTTACTTAATCCAGAGAAACAAAGTGACATAATGTCCTAGTGGGTCGATATCCGACATTGCTAAGAGTGACCTTGGGTTTGCCCAACAAGCCACAACTTAGGTCAATCGGTAGGTATCGGTCATACCAATTGCATCATCGATAACCGACATCGAGAATGACCTCGATTTGTCCAACAAGCCACCTTATGTCTCGGAGTTATTAGATATACCAATTACATCTTAGACACAACTATCGATCGGTGCTATCAACTTGTTGATGTGTGCACTTCATCGGGTATCAACTCTTTGATGCGCATACATCCGATGTATGCTACCCAATTTCGCCTCTGTCCACGCTGACCTTGAATTTGCTCAACAAACTAACGCTCAAAGTGAAAACCCACCCATTAATCCGAAAATCATATTTTCATGGTTCAACATATCCAGATAGAGTGAGCTTGAGTTTGCTCAACAACCCAACCCTATAAGAACTCGTTCTACCATATTAATGGAAGACGTTAGTTTTCATATACCGAGGAGGATTTGAGTCTCTTCTTCTCCAAGCTTAAGGATTATAGTCACCAAGACTATATGGAATGATTTAGGTTTCATCAATCGTATTGAATCAATCCTTATAATCGCCCATCATCCAACTCGAAGATGCCACAAGTCCACTTTCATCAAATGCAAGTCGATTTATGCTTATTCACACACAAGTCCACTTGTATGACACAAGTCCACTTATTTCACCTGCCCATGAACAAGTCGACTTATAAGGTACTACAAGTCGATTTATATCGAGATCCTGAACAAGTCGATTTATTGTATAGACAAGTCGACTTATCCAAAAAACGAAAAGTCGATTTATTTCACATACAAGTCGACTTATCCGTAATTTTGCTAAAATTCTAATCGGCTAATTCCTCAATTAATGCAATTCCAATTCACAACACCTACATACCTAAGGTAATATCTGATAAATTTGATGCCTCAATGAACACTTCATTGAACTATGAATGCCTTAAATAGTCAAACTATATGAAAAGCTTGAAATGAGTCAAAACTCATTAATTTCCTAACAATTTAGGAACACCCAAATTATCATCCTAAGCATCTCTAGCTAGCATATACATTATCAAATTTACTTCAGCACATGCCATAAAAATATGACGGTCAAAACAAACAAGATAATGCAATATACTAACGAGACGCTAATGTGACCAATTCGGCATTCAAAAATTCTTGGAAAAGTAAATTCTAGCAATTCAGTTTGGAAATCATACTACATCAAGATAACACATTTTTAATCACATTAAAAATGGTGCAAGGCATTGGAACTGAAAAAGCACACTCAATCAAGCCAAGCAAAACAGTCTCAACAATTTTCACCAAAACTGTCCAGTTCTGTACGTTGCTTGAAATGATCAATGAAACAATTTCAATAAATTATGAGAAAATTATATAGGTTACTAAATGTTCAGAACATGCTACATGAATTTTTTCATGATTTTAGGTCATCAAAAACTCAGTCAACCTAAATAACAAAACCGATTCAAAATCTGTGTTCATCAGCACAGCAATTCCCAACAGCATAGAATAAAATCGTGAATAAATATCCAATCACCTTGAAATACAATTTCCATGCTCTCAGACATTCACCAACATCTTAGAGACATGTAGGTGAAGGAAAATCCAGAAAACCATTTTTCTAGAATTTATTCTCGATTTTATACTACTGCCTGTTCCAGAATCGTTTCACAAAACAACATCTGTAACCTAAGGGAATTAATTAGCAAAACTATATCAAATCAAATCAATAAATTCTGAAAATTCATAGAAATATTCTCTAACATGTTAGGAACATTTCTGGGCAGAAAAATTTCGAAAATCCTATCTCTATAGCAATTCGAAATCTGGGCAGTACACATGCATCAACATCAACAGCACTTAGGGTTTCTGATCTAGCTTAGGTTTTAGCTTCATACGGGACACCAGACGCTCTGATACCACTGTAGGAAAATCCCGGAAGGTACATCACATGTACCGGAAGCAGAAATTTTTTTTTTTGTTCCCGGGACCTTCCCGAATCTAGGATCCAGGTATCCGTATGAAGACATAAACCTAAATAGCCAAAAGAGACTATCTCTAAAGGTGATCCACGCAGAGATCAGAAAACCTAACCGAGTCAAACCCCTTTGACCCGGGAATAGCTAGAACAGATTAAAGGATGCTAGACCCTACCTCTGTCCTGGAGAGCTGAAGGAAACGTTGGAGACTTGCTTGGAAGAAGAGAAAATCGATGGTGCTTGATGAAGAAGAAGAAGATGAAATCCAATTTCACCTTAAGCTTAACTCTTAAGCTTCCTTTGTTTTTCTCCAGCAAAACCTACGACCATCACATATTCTTAGCCTCCTTATGTCTTTCTTTAACCATTAAAGATGCTTCCTTAAGAAGCTTACATTTGGATGATTAATAGCCATTCATTTCTTTAACTTAATAAAGTAATAAGTTGAAAAGTCAAATGGCTTTATCTCTTCTCCCAAATCCAACGTACACATGGCATATATTTATATATATTAATTAATTATTTACTTAATTAATTAATATATATAATTGCTAAAGCAGTCCAGTCCAACTGGTCCTACCCTACTACCATACCAGCCCCGGCAGGTCAAACAAATTCAAAACCTTTCTTAGCAATATTGATGTCGCGATCTCATCGACATATCCCAATCCCATTGGGATCCATTTAATCCTAATGCTCTCAATAATTGGAACTCTGTCCAATTACTATTTTACAGATTCTTTGAAACACTCTTATGCGTGTGACCCTTTAGGTTCCGGTTATGTTGGCCACTTAGATTAACAATTAATACGAGCAAGTCATGAGCGGTATCTAGAAACACATCATGACCCCTAATTGACCGTAAAGTAATCGGTTTGATGTATTCATCACGAACCGATCACAAACCCTTCCATAGACAATTCTGGTGCAATTCGCCCTTTCACCATCCTATACCCCACTTGGTTATGAGTATGGTCAAAGTGTCAACTCTCACTAGACCTGAAGTCTAGCCTAAGTGATAACAGATCTCGCCCTAGACTCATTACTCCATATGTCCATGAAGACACTCTCCATGACATATTCACTCCGCCGAGATTTCCGAGTAATGATCCCGACAAGAGGCCATGGGTATCTCCTCTCGCTAATCCGTAGTGGTGAATCCTTTATTGGCTACTCAATTATCTTCGAATACCTCAAGTCGCACTCCAAGCACCACCCTACGAGTTACCTCTCGAAGGCAACAAGGAATGGAGTCAGTACGTAATCAAGATTCAAGATATCCTCGAGTACCTCAAGTCAAGGATACTTGCACCATTGTTATGATGAGATTATCACCGACACTTAGATAAGATATCCATATGATGATCTCATGACAGTCATCCAATGAACTTACTACCGCTAGTAAGCATCCACATGTCAATTCTAAATATCTCATATTTACAGCTTCGAGATCCACCGCTGATCCAATCAAGGAATATGACATGTGTTAGTCTATCCGGATTAATGATGTCCAGCCTCATTAATCCTATGACTAGGAGAATTTAGATCTTGACATAATTGCACATGATAGGAATCTCGGAGTATGATCACATCATAATTTCCTTCATGCTATGTCATATATCATGGACTTCATTAACTGATTAAAGATCCAATCAATTCATAAACAATGTTCATGAACATCAAATTAATGAATTATGCCTTTTCTTTATTTATTCATTGATGACACGATCGTGAATAAAACGCGCTAAAGGGATTGCCTTTTAGGCACTAATAAATAGTACCGTCCTTAAATAAGTCGACTTATCCAATGTACAAGTCAACTTATCGGTGCTTTTCAAGAACAAGTCGACTTATCAAGAGTACAAGTCCACTTGTACTTACAAATCTCTCACTTGACCTAAAGCCAATCGCCTTAGTATCTAATACCATAAGTCGCCCATGAGAATCACAATTCTCCCGTGACAATGGCTTTGTCAACGGAACAAAGAACACTTTGCTCGTGGGAATTCTCTATCGGGATATCATCTCGACTAATGATCTCCGAATCGGGCAAGCACGAGTTCGGATCGTCGATGAGACCTTGGTTCCTTTGCTCACAAGACTAGCTCCATTGTATCACAATACAATCCTATGGGCCCATCACTAGTAGGGACCAGATCAAGTTTAGTGTGAACTTCGATCCAAACCGCTTCCTTCAAGATCTCACGCGCAATGTACTCGCCTCGGTTGATGAATCGGCATCCTCTCTTGTTTGGAACTTTTCAAACCGACCGCCACGCTATTCAAGTGTGAATGTATATAACCCGATTGTGATTCGTAATCATCCTTATCGATTAAACACTTCAGATCTGAATGCTCGCCACTTGAGATTTCCATCTCCATAGATCAAGAAAACATCCTTAGTGCTTCGCAAGTACTTGAGGATATTCTTGATACCACCCAAAGGACCCTCACCAGATCCGATTGGTATCCGTCAGAACACTTAGAGCATACGATACATCGGGCCTCAGACATAGCATTGTTCCACGCTAAACCTCTTTAGCATCTCATCTATGTACGATGATTGTGAAAGACCAAGCAACCTTTTGATTTATCTCTATAAATCTATATCCCTAGGATATAAGTTGCTTCACCAAGGTCTTTCATCGCAAATTGATTGGACAACCAAATTTTAAGCGACAAAGATAGAGACTTCGCTTTCCCAAAGATAAAGATGTCATCTACATACAACAAAAGGAATACGATTGCGGTCCATTAACCTTCTTATACACACAATGATCATCCGGTTTTGTGAGAAATCAAACTCTTTGATTGAATCATCAAAACGGATAATCCAACTCCGGATGCTTGCTTCAATCCAAACATAGATTTCAAGCTTGCATACCTTTTCGCCATCGATGGAAGTGAAGCCCTCGGGTTGTGTCATACACATCCTGCAGATTTCCATTCAGAAAGTCGTTTCACATCCATTTGCCATATCTCATAATCATAATGAGTGGCAATGGCTAGAGTATCCTAATGGATTTAAGCATTGTTACGGGTCAAGGTCTCGTCATAGTCAACTCTTGTCTCGTGATTTAAATCCTTTCGCCGTAAGCATTGCTTTATAGGTAATCAAATTACTATCCATGTTGGTTTTCTTCGAAAACTCCTTTGCACCTCGTGGGTTTTATCCTTCAGTGTAACAACCAAAGTCCATACTTGGTTTTCATACATGGAATCCATTTCGATTTCATGGCACAAAGCCATGTTCCGCATCAACTTTTCGTAACCCGTTCATAGTAGTAGCGCGTCATCTCATATGAGCAATACGTCATTCTGCTCACTTACGAAATTCATATCTCTTGGGAAACAAGGCGATCCTACTTAACCCACGTAAATTGTGTGTAGTAGAAGGTTGAGCTGTTACCTCATCTATATGAGTGGCAGTTTGAGTTCGAGCAGTTGATCTATGTTTGTTCGAGCATCTTGAACTTCTCCAAGTTCAACTTTCTCCCACCGTCCTCTTGAAAAGAAACTCTTTCTTTAAGAAGACAGCATGCTTGGAAACAAACAACTTTTGTTCCTAAGCAAGGTAGAATTGATATTCCACTTAACAAACACTTGTCGCCTTTACATCAAATGTATCCGATCGTGTCCGCTTCACGAAGGTGACAATCCCAAACTTTCGATGAGAAAGATAGGGCTTTCGCTAGTCCATATCTCCATATGGAGTAACCACAACCGTTTTAATGGAACTCGTTTAACAAGTAAACAAATTGTCTCGGAAGATATTCCCAAAACTGTGCAAAACCTATCATCAATCGCACCATGTCTAACAAGGTTCGATATCTCCTTTCAGCCACACCATTGTGCTGCGGCGTGCAAGGTGGAGTATACTGAGATAAAATCCCATTATCTCTGAGATAATCCAAAACTGTTGGTCTAAGCAATTTCCACCACGATCAGATCGTAATGTATTCATACTTTTACCAAGTTAGTTTTCTACTTCATTTCTGAATTATTTGAACTTTTCAAACGCTTCAGATTTGTATCTCATCGATCACAGGTACCCATATCGTGAATAATCACCGATAAAAGTAATGAAGTAAAGATAACCACTTCTGACATGGATGGACATCGACCACATACATCCGAATGTATTAGGTCTAATATTCCATTCACTGCTCACCCTTTCCTTTAAAGGATAACTTAGTCATCTTGCCTAATAAACAAGATTTGCATGTGTCATATGATTCATAATCAAATGACCTAAACATCCACTCTTATGGAGCTTAGCGATTCGTGTCTCATTTATATGGCCGTTCGACAATTCCATAAGTAAGTTGATTTTAAATTATCTCGATTATGTCTTTCCGCCATTGACATTCATAACTGGATATGACATATCTCATATGTCAATTCCATTGCATAATGTACGAGTACCATAGAGCATTCCATTCAACTAATAGAACAACCATCGCTACTAAAAGTCCAATGGAAACCAAATCTATTGAAACAAGAAATGCATAATATGTTCTTTGTTTAAAACGGTACAAAATGACAATCATCCAATTTGAATATAAGCCCACTAGGAGTAACAAGACATAAGTGTTCACGACTAATGTAGCAACTCTTGCTCCATTACCTACACAAAGGTCTAGTTCTCCTTTATGAGCTTTCATCGTCCCCGAGGCCCCGCATATCATTTCATATGTATGAGCCACATCCGTATCAAATACCGATATGTTTGGATCAGAATAGTATTAACCTCAATGACAAACATATTTGAAGAAGTAGAGGCATCCGATGCCTTCTTTCGCTTCAAGGACTCGAGATAGATTTTACAGCCGCCTCTGGTGGCTAGACTTGCCACAATGAAAGCAAAATCCTTTTGGGGCGTAATCTTTGGTTTTCCATGATGGCACTTCCTTTGGTTTCTTGTCCTTTTCTTCCTTGAACTAGAAGAAGAAGCATCCACCATTAGCACTTGCTATCTCTCTTGATAGCACCGTCAACATGTTATGAAGCAGATTGATCACTCAGAATTGTCAGGATATTTGGTTTATCCGATAGTTTATCACAAACTGTGAATAACCATCAGACAATCCAACTAGAATTAAGTCTCTACTTAACTCATAATCCATTACAAATCCTAAGACATCCAATCTCTCAATATAGCCATTCATCCTCAGGGATGCACAGCAGTTGTCCCTGGAGCCATCTTTGTGGTGAAGAGAAGCCTTGAGGTCTCGAACCTTTCAGACCGAGCTTACTCATCAAACAGCTCCCTAAGATGAAATACTATAGAGTGAGCATCCATGGACTCATGCTGCACCTGCAGCTCTGGTAACATCAAGACAAGCATAATGCAAGTATCCATATCACTGTCCTTTAGATGCTTACAATATGCTTTCTGATCCTTATCAGAAGCATCGACAGTAGGTGCATTTGGAAGTGGAACATCTAGGACGTATCCCAGTTCCTCAGATCTGAGAACAATTCTCAGATTCCTCAGTCGATCAAGAAAATTCGGTCCAAAATAGAGAGCAAAAATTCACACTGAAAAACTTCTTCAATCAACCTAGCGCGATAGAGAGAAGGAATGATAGAATAGATATGCCTGCATGATCATAAGGACTTGCATGACATGCATATGGCTCCCACTAGTTTCCTAGAATCCATAACCCTCTTTACGAATCCAGAGAAACAAAGTGACATAAAGTCCTAGTGGGTCGATATCCGACATTGCTAAGAGTGACCTTGGGTTTGCCCAACAAGCCACAACTTAGGTCAATCGGTAGGTATCGGTCATACCAATTGCATCATCGATAACCGACTTTGAGAATGACCTTGGGTTTGCCCAACAAGCCACCTTAAGTCTCGGGAGGTATCAGATATACCAATTACATCTTAGACACAACTATCGATCAGTGCTATCAACTTGTTGATGTGTGCACTTCATTGGGTTATCAACTCTTTGATGCGTATACATCCGATGTATGCTACCCAATTTCGCCTCTGTCCACGTTGACCTTGAGTTTGCTCAACAAACCAACGCTTCCAGTGAAAACCAACCCATTAATCCGAAAATCTTATTTTCATGGTTCGAACATATCCGTATAGAGTGAGCTTGGGTTTGCCCAACAACACAGCCCTATAAGAACTCTGGTTCTTACCATATTAATGGAAGGCATTAGTTTTCATATTTCGAGGAGGGATTTCGAAACTCTAAACTCCAAGCTAAAGGATTATAGTCGCCAGGACTATATGGAATGATTTAGGTTTCATCAATCACATTGAATCAATCCTTTTAATCATCCATCATCCAACCTGAGCATGCCACAAGTCGACTTACAACGAATGCAAGTCGCCTTATGCCCCTGCCCATACACAAGTCGCCTTGTATCATGGTACAAGTCGCCTTATGCACAGACCCTGAACAAGTCGCCTTATACCCCAAATAAGTCGACTTGTCCAATGTAATTTGCTATAATTTCTAATCGGCTAATTCCTCAATCCTTGCAATTCCAATTCACAATACCAACATATCTAGGTAATATTCAAATTGATGCCTCAATGAACACTTCATCGAGTCATGAATGCCTTAAATAGTCAAACTATATGAAAAACTTGAAATGAGTCAAAACTCATTAATTTCCAAATAATTTAGGAACACCCAAATCATCATCCTAAGCATCTCTAGCTAGCATATACATTATCAAATTTACTTCAGCACATGCCATAAAAAATATGACGGTCAAAACAAACAAGATAATGCAATATACTAACGAGACGCTAATGTGATCAATTAGGCATCCGAAAATTCTAGGATAAACAACTTCAAACAATTCAGTTTGGAAATCATACTACATCATTATAACACATTTTTAATCACATTAAAAATGGTGCAAGGCATTGGAACTGAAAAAGCACACTCAATCAAGCCAAGCAAAACAGTCCCAACAATTTTTCACAAAACTGTCCAGTTCTGTACATTGCTCGAAATGATCAAAGAAACAATTTCAATAAATTCTGAGAAAATTACATAGGTTACTACATGTTCAGAACATGTTACATGAATTTTTGCAGGAATTTAGGCCATCAAAAACTCAGTCAACCTAAATAACAAAACCGATTCAAAATCAGGTTCATCAGACAAGAATTCCCAACAAAGATAGAATAAATTCGTGAATAAATATCCAATCACCTTGAAATCCAATTTCAATGCTCACAGATATTCACCAACATCTTAGAGACATGTAGGTGAAGGAAAATCCGAAAGAATTTATTCTCGATTTTATACTCATGCCTGCTCGTAATCGTTTCACAAAACAAAGATCTGTAACCTTGTGGAATTAATTAGAAAACTATATCAAATCAAATCAATAAATTCTGAAAATTCATAGACATATTCTCTAACATGTTATGAACAATCCTGGGCAGAAAAGTTCGAAAAAATATCACAATATAAATTGAAATCTGAACAGATAGCATGCATCAACAGAAAATTCCATTAGGATTCTCGATCTCGCTTAGTTATAAATGACACACGATACGCACGCCTGATACCACTGTAGGAAAATCCTGGGAGGTACATCACATGTACCGACAGCGGAAAACAAAAATTTTTGTTCCCGGGACTTTCCCAAAACCCAGGATCCAGGTATCGGTATGAAGACATCAACCTAAATAGCCAAAAGAGACTATCTCTAAAGATATCCACGCAGAGATCAGAAAATCTAACCGGATCAAACCCTTTGACCCGGGAATAGCTAGAACATATTAAAGCCTGCTAGAGCCTACCTCTGTCCTAGAGAGCTTGAGAAAACGTTGGTCTTTGTGCTTGGAGAAGAGAAACTATGACACTTGAGGAAGAAGAAGACTTGAAATCACCATTCAAACTTTCCTTAACACTTAAGGAAATATTCTTCTCTTCCAACCCAAAGCATCATCGACGAACTCTTCTTCAAAAATGAGCAAGCAAGCTTTCTTTTCTTGCTTTCTTCCTTAAGTAACGAGCATCATCATCCATCTTTTAGTTTTTGTCTTTTAGTCATCATTAAAGTGATGACTAAGCAACATTATGGAAGCTTCCATGCTTCCTCTCCTCCATACACGTGTTCAACATATATATATATATATATATTAATTATTTAATTAATTAATAACATATATATATATGTATATTATTGCTGAGGCGGTCCAATACATCGAGTTCGGTCCTACCTACCGCCGGGTCCCTAGATGGAAAACCTCCTAAATCTTTTTTCAAGAATATCGATGTCGCGATCACATCGACATATCCCAATCCCATTGGGATCCATTTAATCCTAATGTTTCCATAATTGGAACTCGTCCAATTACTATTTTACTGATTCTCTCAAACACTCTTATGCGTGTGACCCTTTAGGTTTAGGTTATGTTGGCCACTTAGATTAACAATTAACTGAGCAAGTCATGAGCGATATCTAGCAACACATCATGACCTCTAATTGACCGGAAAGTAATCGGTTTGATGTATTCATCACGAACCGGATCACTTAACCCTTCCATAGACAATTACCGTGCAATTCGTCCTTTCACCATCCTATACCCCACTTGGTTATGAGTATGGTCAAAGTGTCAACTCTCACTAGACTGAGTCTAGCCCAAGTGATATCAGTTCTCGTCCTGGGACTCATTACTCTATATGTCAATGAAGACACTCTTCATGACATACATGCTGGCCAGCCTTAGTAATGATCCCGACAAGAGGCCATGGGTATCTCTTACGCTAATCCGTAAGTGGTAAATCCTTTATTGGCTACTCAATTATCTTCAATACCTCAAGCCGCACTCTGCAAGCACCACCTATGAGTTACCTACGAAGGCAACAAGGAATGGAGTCAGCACGTGATCAAGATTCAAGATATCCTCGAGTACCTCAAGTCTAAGGATACTTGCACCATTGCTATGATGAGATTATCACCGACACTTAGATAAGATATCCATGTGATGATCTCATGGCGGTCATCGAATGAACTTACTACCACTAGTAAGCATCCACATGTCAATTCTAAATATCTCATATTTACGCTTCGAGATCCACCGCTTTATCCAATCAAGGAATATGACATGTGTTAGTCTATCCGGATTAATGATGTCCATCTCATTAATCCTATGACTAGGAGAATTTAGATCTTGACATAATTGCACATGATAGGAATCTCAGTAGTATGATCACATCATAATTTCCTTCAGGCTATGTCATATATCATGGACTTCATTAATTTGATTAAAGATCAAATCAATTCATAAACAATGTTTATGAATATCAAATTAATGAATAATGCCTTTTCTTTATTTATTCAGAAAGTCTGCACATGACTTTGAATAAAACGCGCTAAAGGGGATTGCCTTTAGGGCACAAATAAACAGTACCGACCTTGAACAAGTCGACTTATCGGTACCGAACATGTGTAAGTCGACTTACCACTTACAGTTGTTTGGTATTTTGATGACATTTTGGTGTACAGTAGGGATTTTGATGAGCATATGTGTCATTTAGAAAACACAAACTCAAACACACAATACTCAAACTGACATTCATATATAAGCATTTAAATGAAGACTTGAACTAATCACAATGGGTTGTCAACAATTAGGAATTTCACTCATACAAGTAAAAGCACTAGGTACACATAACCATTCGATAAAAACTTCAAGAAGAGCTTGTTTTTATAATAATATGTTGATCATATGGATTCTAAGTAACATAATTCATAACATGTGATGCCTTAACCAATCAGTCTAAATATATATGAAGATCACCTTTTAACCTTAACGAAAACCATATATATATATATATAAGAAACAAGATAAGATTAAAGCACTCATAAGTAGTTAAATAGTATTAACTTAATAATAGAGAAATAACAATCTTTAGAGTATCTCAACCTAAGGTAGAAGTCATTATCTTAATATCAATGCAAGTCAAGAAACACTTCAACTCTGTACAAAAAAAGAGAGATTAGACATACAAATAGGAAGGTGTGAAATCAGGAAACAAAGAAAGCAATTATACACCTATAATAAAGATAAATGGTAAATAGTACATTTATATGCTAGATTATATGAAGTACAACAAAATCCTTACAAAATACATTTTTTAAAGTCTTAAAAAATACAATCATTGAGGCCTACAAGTTTGTTGAAGTTACTACGGCATCGTTTTAACTGTAATATAATATTCTCATATATTGTAACCAAAACTTAAATTATTTGTTAATGGATTCGTTGATTATATAAAACGTATCCTTGTAATGGAAAATATCTAGTGCACTATTTGGTGACTCGATCTCTTAATCTAATGAACATCAATTTGTGGAGGTTAAAAGCCACCTTTAATGTCCCTATGGATGGTTTGATTTGAGTGTAGACATGTAGTTTGGAGACCCGATTTGAGTTGTGATTACGGGTTGATATAGAAGTGTTTTTTTACATGCAGGGGGGGTTTGATTTCAAAAGGGGGATGTACATTTTATAGGGGAAATTCTGCCGAATTTCCAATAGGATCCTCGTAAATTGTGACATCTGTTGTGTAGTTATAACAAAAGATTCTTAGTATTAACTTCTGATCTTATTATTATGCAATTTTTTTAAGGATAACAAACATTTTGTTGTTATCTAAACTATTAACCATGTTGTTGTTGGATGCAGGAACTCATTTGTCCCCAGTATTTATACTTCGAAGGAAATTGAAGCGAAGCTTTCGCAGGTATTCAACTGACATTCATTTATGTATATGGAGAGGTAAACTGAACAATGAATTGAATGACATTTTTAACTTCATTTTTATCAGTTGTAGATCCATCTACGCTTCGATTGAGGTAACTGATTATGTTTTATTCAAGGTTTTGTTGCTCTTCGTTTGTTCGTTTGTCGTATGAACTTCCTGTGTTCTTAATTGATATGCCTCGCATGATGTGTACATATCTTCTTTTTCGTATGAACTTCGGTTATGTATGGATTTATATAGGATGAGGTTGACTTTTGTTTGACGTTTGTTATTGTTCAAATTACGTAAATTATGTTAATCCGTTATTGCCAACATGCTCTCTTAAATGATTTGGATTTTTTTAGTTTTGATAGTAATTTGGTAATAGTACATATTTATAATCCATTAAATATCAAACTTTTAATGGATATGTGTTATGAATATATGATTACAATCATATATGTCATATATTCAGTTTAAATATATTTGATATAAACCCATAGACCTTAACCCATAACCCATTATGGAGCTCCCGGGAGGCTTATAGGTGAATAATACTTGGAGCCTAGGGGTAAGAATTTGAACTTCCGATGTTCAAAAGTCTTATCTTACATACCTTGTTATATGTAGCAAACATGAATGATACTAACAATGGATTCATAGGTTTAAATTAACAATTTTATAGATATGAGTTTCTGGGATAGATCTTGGATGTATAGACGATTAACCCCTGATGACTTCATTAATCCTGAATTTGTGGAGGGCGTTGATAGTTTTATTCATTATGCATGTTCTCAACCAGCATATATGGATGGACAAAAGATCAGACGCCCATGTAGGAAGTGCAAACACAAATGTTACCTTACTATTGATGTAGTTAAGTTGCATTTACTGAGAAAAGGGTTTGTTCTCAATTATTTTGAGTAGACACGACATGGCGAACCGTTGATTTCTAGCAGCTCAAGGGAGAATGAAACACAAACTTTTGCCAACTTAAATGAGTATGAAGGGGAGGTTGGATGTAGAGGAAATATTTTACATGGAAATGAAAACTCATACATGGAAATGGTATTTGATGGGGCCGGTTATTCCTTTGAGACCAATAGGGAAAATGTTAAAGAAGAACCTAACCCACAAGCAAGAAATTTTTTTGAGTTATTACAGTCTACTGACCAAGAGTTGTGGCCAAATTGTGAGACGATGACGCAATTGTCTTCAATTGCTTGAATATTGAACATAAAGAGTGAAGGGCATATCTCGAGTGTTATAATGAATCATTGCCTGTTGACCATACAATGGTTGACATTCTTTACAATATGAAGAAGCTTATTAGGGGTCTTGGTTTGCCAGTTGAAAAAATTGATTGTTGTCAGGTGCGATGTATGTTGTATTGGGGAGATGATCTGAACTTAAAAGAGTGCAAATTTTGTGTTCAATCGAGGTTTAAGCCAAGAAAGCGTTCAACGAAACAGAAATTAGTCACATAGAAGCGGATGTATTATTTCCCGCTAACTTCGAGACTACAGAGACTTTATGTTTCTGTTGTGACTGCAGCTCACATGAGATGGCATGCTAAACACGAACACGAAGATGGAGTAATGCGTCATCCAGCAGATGCACTGGCATAGAAACATTTCAATGAGACCCATGTATCATTTGCATTTAAAAGTCGGAATGTTCGGTTGGGATTGTCGACGGATGGATTCCAACCTTTAGGTCAACCCGGCCAGCAATATTCTTCATGGCCAATTATAATTACTGCTTATAATTTGCCTCTGTGGATGTGTATGAAAGAGGCTTATATGTTCTTGACAGTTATTGTGCCAGGACCAACAAACCCGAAGCAAAAAATTGATGTTTATTTACAACCATTGATATCAGAATTGCAGCAGCTTTGAGAATATGGTGTTCAAACATATGATGTATCTCTGAAACAGAATTTTGTAATAAGAGTGGCTTTGATGTAGACCATTAGTGACTTTCCGGCATTTGCTATGTTATCTGGTTGGAGCACAGCAGGGAAATTGGCGTGTCCTCATTGTGGCAGTGATTCTGATGCGTTTTATCTTACAAACGGAGGCAAACTAAGTTGGTTTGACAATCACAGAAAATTCCTTCCTTTTGAACATCCGTTTAGGCGCAATAAATATAAGTTTATCAAAAATAGGATGGTTAACACACCACCTCCTCCGCTAAAGCGTGGTGAAGATATTTTGCAAGAGATTGAGGAATTGGGCTTATTGAAAGTAATCGAATTTGAAGCCGATGACATAAATACAAGCATAAGGAAAAATTTTGGTTGGCAGAAACGAAGCATATTTTGGGATCTATCATATTGGAAAATGAATTTGATACGTCATATTCTAGATGTGATGCATATTGAGAAAAACTTTTTCGACAACTTGTTCAATACCATTATGAACATTGAAGGGAGGACAAAAGACAATGCAAAATCTAGAGCTGATTTGCAACTTCTGTGTAGAAGACATGAGTTACATAAAGATCTTCGTACCGGTAAATATCCCAAAACATGTTACACGTTGGACAAGAAACAAAAAGAGCTTTTGTGTGAATGGTTGAAAGGTCTAAAGTTTCCTGATGGTTATGTTTCAAAACTGTCTAGGTGTGTAGATAGCAGGAAGTAAAAATTATTTGGCATGAAAAGTCATGACTGTCATGTATTTATGCAAAGGGTAATCCCAATTGCATTTTGGGAGTTGCTACCTTCTAAGGTATGGGAAGTTATAACAGAGTTAAGCTTGTTTTTCAAAATCTTAACATCATCTTAAATCAATTTAGATGAAATGGAAAAACTAGAGAATGAAATTCTAGTTATTTTGTGCAAGTTAGAAGGGTTTTTTCCTCCAAGCTTCTTTGACTGTATGGAGCATCTACGGTGCATTTACCATATGAAACAAAATTAGCCGGTCTAGTTCAATATCAATGGATGTACCCATTTGAGAGGTAACTTAATCACTATCATATCCTTACCCAAATTAACATGCTTTGTGTAGCAAACATTGTAATAACCATTTTTTTCCAAAATTGGTATTTGCATCATTTGAAAAAAAAATGTAAGAAACAAAGTCAAAGTTGAAGGCTCCATATGTAATGCTTATTTAGTTGAGGAAGCTAGTATGTTTTGTGGACATTATTTTGAGCCTCAAGTGTTCACAAGAACAAGACAAGTTCCTCGTAATGACGATGGGGGCAGAACAAGTGGTTCGGATGGGAACTTGTTAATTTTTACATATCCTGGACGAACCTATGGACGTGCAACAAGAAGAATGTTAACAGATGATGAAATTGAGGCTACACATGGTTACATTTTATTAAACTGTCAGGAGATTTTACCATTCATGCAGTAAGTTAAACATATGATTTCCGTATGTTAAAATTGGGGTGTACATTACTGACAGATGTCATAATATTATTTAGATTGTACGAGGCATCGTTACACGAGCTAATGCTGGGTATTACACAGAATGATATGAATAACCAAGTGGGAAAACACTTCCCTCGATGGCTTGAGCGATATGTAAGATCTCACTAACATATAATCTTATAGTTAAAAACCATGTTCAAATATTCTCATGTCATTGTACTCTTTGCTATGCTACTTAAATTTATGTAGGTCGTCAAAAATCCTATACAAAACAAGTTCATATATGATCTTGCAAAGGGACTGCTGCGAACTGTTAAATCGTATCCGGTGTATTTTGTCAATGGATACAAATACCATACAGAATCTCATGGGTATAGCATGTCAACAATAAACAGTGGTGTTTCGATACAGGGAGAATTGATGGACTATTATGGGAAAATAATTGAGATACTTGAAGTTGAGTACCCTGCTTTCCCAGTTAAGCGATATGTGATATTTAAATGTGATTGGTATGACCCGACACCAAAAGTAGGAACAAAAGTGCATAGCCGATACAATTTAGTTGAAATCAACTGTCGCAGAAGATTGAGACAATTTGAACCTTTCATCTTGGCTATGCAAGCGAAACAGGTTTGTTATGTTCCTTTTCCAAGTTTACGACGAGATAAAACGGATTGGTTGGCGGTTTGCAAAGTGAAACCTAGAGGTGTTTTTGAATCAAATGGAAACGGAGAGCGTAGAACTGATAGTGAACCGTTTCAGGAAGATGTCACCTGCATCAATGCATCTGTCACGTATGACGATAATGAACCTTTGAACGGTCCATCTAACGCATATGTTGACATTTCATCAGGAGAGTCTGACGAGGGTCAGAGATCTAAAGAGGAGGAGGAGTTTGATTCTGATTCTTCATAAGAGGAAAATGATTGTAATTTACGATTGAGTTCAGATAGCGATTAATTCCTGTTTGTAATTGACTATTGTTATATAAGAAATACATTATTTCTTTTAATCATTACAATTCGTATTCAAGGA
Organism: Erythroxylum novogranatense; assembly: GCA_029891385.1. Lineage (NCBI taxonomy): Eukaryota > Viridiplantae > Streptophyta > Magnoliopsida > Malpighiales > Erythroxylaceae > Erythroxylum > Erythroxylum novogranatense. The sequence goes on along the minus strand of CM057233.1, from coordinate 55,261,710 downwards.
ATGTCGACATGGCGAATGGTTCCTGACAGTAATAATTCTTATCGTTGGGAGGAATGTGGCAAAATTGTGCAAACCCATGGAATCAACACTGCAGGAAATATTGTTGATTCGTACACTAAGAAGGGTTTGTCATCGATGGTCGATCTTCTACTTGAAGGTGTTTAATATGGTTCTTATAACGTCTCTGTTCTTATTATGTACATCTCTTTTCCTTTGTTGAAGTTATTATACAAAATAATAATTGATGGTCTATACTTCATGTTGCTCTAAGCTTCCTCTATTCCTAAAGAAGAAATGTATGTCAATAGAGGGCAAGGTGATGACACAACGACCTGTAAACGTTTACGGAAATCGGTTATTATGGAAGATTCATCAATTCCCCATTCTGGGCTTGGGCAATCATGTATGCATTCATCTCTAATTTTGGTTTCTTTATTACATGTCTAATCGCATGATATGAAAAGTTAACAAAGGTTCTTGACATTGTTAGGTAAATTTGTTCCCCCTCCTCGTAGTTCATCGGAAGAATTCCTCTTCCATACGACGAGTGGCGACTCATTCACTATTTCCCAAGGAAGTATAGATATAGCTGCAAAGTTATTGAATGAAGGTGTTCCAAACCTTACACCAGATGGAAGAAGTCTGACTGTTTCCAAAGCTTCTTTTGAACGTGCCAGGACCCTTCTAGGGAATCCAGACATCGAGGACTCATTTACTTTAACAGATTCCTATGTCACATGGAATGAAACATAATAATTATATCATGCAATACATTATCAGACTAAGCTTTAAAGTTGATTTCAAGATGTATCCGTATCAATTTGTAATACAATGCATAATTATATGATTGTTGATGTTGATTTGTTGTCGTTAACAACTTGATGACATTCAATTTCATTGCTTTGTTTCCTTTGGTACACACACACACACACACACACACACACACACACACACACACACACACATATATATATATATATATATATATATATATATATATATATGTTAGTAGTGTGCCCTAGGCTAATAGATATTTGTGATTCATGTATTAACATTATGACTTGTTAATAATATATTATGAGGTATTCCTTTATATATGCATGTATTTCGTTTATGTAATATGATTTACATTCCATGAATAGTATTAGACTTATGTCATCAAGTATGTGACTTGATAGTAAAACCATAAGCGTTATAACACTATTCTATACTATCCTTGGTCGATCATTATTGGTGGAACAATAATGAATTAAGGCTAGTATGTGTTTTGATTGATGATCACGTTTTACTGATCATGGATATGAGATATCAAATCAGAAACATAGATATATGTTAGAGAAGATATATTGGACCAACCCATATAAAGAATACTATATGGTTTCATGTCATTAGTGATTCTTTATATGGTTTGACTTTAGTCCTTTGACCTGAAGTCATCATGCTTCCCTACATGAGGAATTTAGTGTTTTGATATTAGACTAAGTTATTTTTAACCGAATAACAAATAGTCTTATGTTGGACACTAAATGAATCATGCGGAGGGATGTGAATGACGTAGATGGGATTTGTACCTCTCTTAAATGAGAGAGATATCATTTGGGGCCTCTTGACAAGTGTGACTGAAGAAATGCATGGCCATGCTCAAATAAATTGATGAAGAGTCATCAATGTCATTTGTTATAATCAGTCAACTTGGGGATCAAGAAACTACGATTAATCAAAGGTTGACATGTACCATGCCTTGTGATTAATCTTGATATTAGTGTTACAAAAGGTGAGCTTATAACCATAATTCTGAGTTAAATTGGATTATCGATCCTCATTTGATTTGGGTAGTCATAATGTCCCCGCTAGAGGCGCTTATGACTTATGAGCCTGAAGTGTGATCAAGCCCATTGCCAACATCAAATGAGCCTCTGTGGTCGCACACAAAGAGTGATGTGATCCGGCTTATTCTCTTGGGCCTAATTTATTAGGTATTGAATAAATATATTTAGATATATTTATTGGGCTAGATTGAATTAAGTTGTCAGGCTTCTATTATATAAGATATAATGGGCCGAAACTTATTGGGGCCTCAATGGGATTAGGGTTTCTCAATAAAAGGAGAAGCTTAGGTCTCATTAGAAGAAGTGACTCTATTGTCAAGAAACCCTAGCCGCCATCTGAGAGAAAAATCGTGCGGCATTCGGAAGAGTTTCAGGACGTGCTAGCACACAACAGCCGCAGCCTGGATCGTGCATACTCGTGTGGATACAAGTAGAGGGCATTCGCGATTGCAGTGTCCTGGAATCCGAAAAAGAAGCAACGTATTCACGAACACAAGGTATTTTCGTACATCCTTGGTATTTTCGATTATACATCATGTTGTTGTATCGTTTTTCCACAGTGTATTGTGAATACTCAGACCGTAAGCGATCCAACAGTGGTATTAGAGCCAGGTTCTTCTGTATAATCGAAAATATATACATGTTTTGATTACATGTGTTTCACAGATTTGGATTCTGTAGGGATGAAAAATATGCATGTTTTGATTACATGTGCTCACGGTTTTGGTTGCGTGATACGAAAGTGTTTTTTATTTCATGCATGTTGTTTTCTGATTTGTTCATTATCTTGGTACTGATGAGAATATATGACAAGCATGAAGGGTTTGACTGAAAAGTGGTGGCTGCTAGGGTTTCCCCACCATGTAAGACATGGATGTGGAATAGGAAACCACAAGTATCCATGTTGGACAAGGATACTCCAGTCGACTAGCATCTCTTCCAGTCAACTAGAAGCGTTCCAGTCAACTGATCAGAGAGCGGAGATGAGTTTTTCAGCAAAAACGTTTGTTCCAGTCGACTGAGATTGGTTCCAGTCGACTAGCATAGGTCGACCTGTCGACTAGCATCTCTTCCAGTCGACTAGAAGTGTTCCAGTCGACTGATCGCAGAGCGGAGATGAGTGTTTCAGCAAAAACGTTTGCTCCAGTCGACTGACACTGGTTTCAGTCGACTATCATCTCTTCCAGTCGACTAGAAGTGTTCCAATTGACTGATCGAAGAGCAGAGATGAGTGTTTCAGCAAAATGTTTGTTCCAGTCGACTGAAATTGGTTCCAGTCGACTAGCACAAGTCAACCAGTCGACTATCATCTCTTACAGTTGACTAGCACAAGTCGACCAGTCGACTATCATATCTTCTAGTCGACTGACAAGCCCAGTAAGGGGCTGCTTCCCTTACGCTTGTTTGTTCGTTATGTGTTATATATTCTGGGTGATGTTACATATATTTATTTATATTTTTTGAATATTTATATTCATGTGTAAGTTACTATTCTATACTTCTAATAAATATATACTCAAGTATGTTGTAGTATAGGATTAGAAATAGCATAGTACAATCACCCTTACTAATTGGATTAGTAGCCTTCATAATGTACTAATAACGACCCTCTTTATAATTTCAAGTTTATATGCCTTCCATAAATCTTTACCAATGTTTATCTCTAGCTTATCCTTATGTGGGTTTTTGCCAAAGCAAGGCATGTAGGGATCATCTAGGGAAGGCATTTGAATAATGGTGCTATTCATAGGTAAAGTATGATTAAACTTGACTAAGCTATCAAAACGGTTTTGGGCTTAGGGCATAAGATTGGGTTTTTATATACATGCACTACATAAGATGTATTTTAACATAAACCCATCAAGAGTTACATGTGATGTAGTTGAAAAGAGTTTTCTACCTAAATAACTAAGTCTTGAGTGTTAAGCCAAAGCTTTCTTAGGACTTAGTGAAATATGGATCTTGTTTCTCCCATTCGTCAATTGAGGGTTATTTATTTGAGTGGGAGCTAATACCTCATAATATATGAATGTTGACCCTTATTGCATAATTCTTGTAGATTATGGCTACTCCATCCACAAACCTTTCCATGTGATCTATCCTAGAGAAAGAAAAGCTTAATGGAACAAATTTCCTAGATTGGTATAGGAACTTGAGAATTGTTCTCAAGCAAGAAAGAAAGCTTTATGTCTTAGAAGAGCCCATCCCAGAGGAACCACCAGCAAAAGCACCTAAGGCTCGAAAGGATGCTTACACGAAGCATATCAATGACTATACGGATGTGTCATGCCTTATATTAGGCGCAATGATCTCTGACCTTCAGAAGGATTTAGAGGGAATGGATGCCTATGACATGCTTGCTCAACTGAAAACTATGTTTCAAGAGCAAGCACGCCAAGAGAGGTTTAAAACCACTAAGGCATTGAATTCATGCAAGATGACTCCTTGCACACCCATGAGTGCTCATGTTCTCAAGATGAAGAGTTACATTCATCATCTTGAGAAATTAGATGCACCTGTTAGTCAAGAATTGGCAACTGATCTTATTCTAGCATCTTTGACTGATGAATATGATCAGTTCATTCTTAACTACAACATGCATAATATGGAGAAGTCCATTGATGAATTGCATGGGATGCTGAAAACTGCTGAAGATAACTTAAAGGGAAAGGTTAAGACCACCAATGAAGTTCTTGTGGTTCAAGAGGGAAAGGTTTTCAAGAAGAAGGGCACAACGAAGGACAAAGGTAAAGTACCCAAGTCCAAGTCCAAGCCCAAGCCCAAAGCTAAGACTAAGGCACCCAAGGAGGGAGTTTGCTTTCACTGCAATGAACCTAGTCATTGGAAAAGGAACTACAAACTCTATTTGAAAGAGCTGAAAGAGAGGTTATTTGTATTTCATTATTTTTCAGATGACTTCAGTAGATATGGGTATGTCTATTAAATGAAGCACAAATTTGAATCTTTTGAAAAGTTCAAAGAATATAAGAATGAAGTACAAAATCAGCTTGGCAAAACAATTAAAATCCTTCGATCTGATCGAGGAGGTGAATACTTAAGCCAAGAGTTTGATGATTATCTTAAGGATTGTGGAATCGTTTCACAATTGACTCCTCTAGGAACTCCTCAATGGAATGGTGTTTCTGAAAGGAGAAATCGAACTCTATTAGATATGGTTCGATCAATGATGAGTCAATGATCTTCCAAAATATTTCTAGGGCTATGCTTTAGAAACAATGACATTCATATTGAACCGTATTCCTTCAAAGGTCGTAGAAAAGACACCTTATGAGATATGGACTGGAGGCGTCCCAATTTATCTTTCTAAAGATTTGGGGTTGTGAGGCTTATGTGAAGGCGTCCAATTGCGAAAAGTTGGCACCCAAATCTGAAAATGTTATTTTGTGGGATATCCTAAGGAAACTAAAGGATATTACTTTTACATCCCAAAAGAGAACAAAGTGTTTGTTGCTCGAAATGGTTTTTTCTTAGAGAAGGAATTTGTTTCCAAAGGAAAAAGTGGGAGTAAAGTACAATTTGAAGAAATTCAAGTTTCACAAAATGACATTGAGCCTGAAAAGGATATTGAAGCGAGCTCACAAGCTGTTGATGAGCAGCCTTCAACAACACAAGGCCTACGTAGATTTGATAGGATTCGTCATGAGCCCGAGAGATATGAATTTCTTATTACTGATGATGATAATGTGATTCTCATCGATCATAATGAGCCCACAGCCTATCAAGAAGCTATGGAAAGTCCAGAATCTGCTAAATGGTTAGAGGCCATGAAAGCAGAGATGCAATCCATGTATGACAATCAAGTTTGGACTTTGATTGATCCGTCTGATGGCTTGAAGACCATTGGATGCAAATGGGTTTTCAAAAAGAAACTCGACATGGATGGAAATGTGCACACTTATAAAGCAAGACTTGTTGCTAAAGGTTATCGACAAGTTCATGGAATTGATTATGATGAGACATTTTCTCCAGTGGTCATGATCAAATCCATTAGAATTCTTATTGCCATAGCTGCATACTATGATTATGAGATATGGTAAATGGATGTTAAAACAGCTTTCCTTAATGGAAACTTACTTGAGGATATATATATGATACAGCCTGAGGGTTTTGTCCATCCTAAGAATTCAGGAAAGGTGTGCAAGCTTCAAAGATCCATTTATGGATTGAAGCAAGCATCAAGAAGCTGGAATCTTTGTTTTGATGAAGTTGTCAAAGAGTTTGGATTCATCAAGAATGAAGATGAACCTTGTGTTTACAAAAAGGTTAACGAGAGTGCTATTGTCTTTTTAGTTTTATATGTTGATGACATACTACTCATTGGAAACGATATTCCAACCTTATAGAGTGTCAAGATTTAGTTAAGGAAACGTTTCTTATTGAAAGACTTAGGTGAGGCTGCCTATGTTTTAGGTATTAAGATCTATAGAGATAGATCAAGAAAGCTTATAGGCCTAAGTCAGAGTACATACATAGATAAGATCTTGAAAGGTTCAATATGCAAGATTCAAGAGAGGATTCTTGCCAATGTCACATGGAATCAAAGCATGTCTAAGAAGGATTGTCCTACTTTAGGTAAAGAGCTTGGCGCATAAGTAAGATTCCATATGCATCGCAATTGGATCTATCATGTATGCCATGTTATGTACTCGACGGATGTCTCATATTCTTTGAGCATAACAAGTAGATACCAATCTAATTATGGTGAGAGTCCTTTGGATAGCGATTAAGAATATCCTTAAGTACTTGAGAAGAACTAAGGATATGTTCCTAGTCTATGGAGGACTTGAAGGAGAGCTCGTTGTAAATGGTTACACTGATGCTGGTTTTATGTCTGACATAGATGATTTTAGATCGCAATCAGGGTTTGTGTTCTGTTTGAATGGAGGTGCAGTGAGCTGGAAAGTTCAAAGCAAGACACTGTTGCTAATTCTAAAACTGAAGCTGAGTACATTGCTGCCTCGGATGCAGCTAAGGAAGCTATATAGATCAGGAAGTTCATTACTGAGCTTGGAGTTGTTCCTAGCATTGCAAGTCCTATAGACCTTTATTGTGATAATAATGGGGCTATAGCGAGGCTAAGGAACCAAACTCGCATTATAGATCCAAACACATACTCAGACGTTTCCATCTGATTAAAGAGATCATTGGGAGAGGAGACGTGAAGATATGCAAAGTGGGCACAGATGACAACATTGCCGATCCACTTACTAAGCCTCTTCCTGACCTAAACATGAGAGTCATACGAGGTCTATGGGTATTAGATATCAATCGATTAGGCCTAGTGCAAGTGGGAGATTGTTAGTAGTGTGCCTAGGCCAATAGATATTTGTGATTCATGTATTAACATTATGACTTGTTAATAATATATTATGAGGTATTCCTTTATATATGCATGTATTTCGTTTATGTAATGTGATTTACATTCCATGAATAGTATTAGACTTATGTCATCAAGTATGTGACTTGATAGTAAAACCATAAGCGTTATAACACTATTCTAGATCGTCACAGTCGATCATTATTGGTGGAACAATAATGAATTAAAGGCTAGTATGTGTTACGATTGATGATCACGTTTCTTGATCATGGATATGAGATATCAAATCGAAACATAGATATATGTTAGAGAACATATATTGGACCGACCCACATAAAGAATACTACATGGTTTCATGTCATTAGTGATTCTTTATATGGTTTGACTTTAGTCCTTTGACTGAAGTCATCATGCTTCCCTACATGAGGAATTTAGTGTTTTGATATTAGACTAAGTTATTTTTAACGAATAACAAATAGTCTTATGTTGGACACTAAATGAATCATGCGGAGGGATGTGAATGACGTAGATGGGATTTGTACCTCTCTTAAATGAGAGAGATATCATTTGGGGCCTCTTGACAAGTGTGACTGAAGAAATGCATGACCATGCTCAAATAAATTGATGAAGAGTCATCAATGTCATTTGTTATAATCAGTCAACTTGGGGATCAAGAAACTATGATTAATCAAAGGTTGACATGTACCATGCCTTGTGATTAATCTTGATATTGTGTTACAAAAGGACTGAGCTTATAACCATAGTTACAGGTTAAATTGGATTATCGATCCTCATTTGATTTGGGTAGTCATAATGTCCTGCTAGAGGCCGCTTATGACTTATGAGCCTTGAAGTGTGATCAATCCCATTGCTAACATCAAATGAGCCTACAGGGTCGCACACAAAGAGTGATGTGATCTGGGCTTATTCTCTTAGGCCTAATTTATTAGGTATTGAATAAATATATTTAGATATATTTATTGGGCTAGATTGAATTAAGTTGTCAGGCTTCTATTATATAAGATATAATGGGCCGAAACTTATTGGGGCCTCAATGGGATTAGGGTTTCTCTATAAAAGGAGAAGCTTAGGTCTCATTAGAAGAAGTGACTCTATTGTCAAGAAACCCTAGCCGCCATCTGAGAGAAAAATCGTGCGGCGTTCGGAAGAGTTTCAGGACGTGCTAGCATACAACAACCGCAGCCCGGATCGTGCATACTCTTGTGGATACCAGTAGAGGGCATTCGCGATTGCAGTGTCTTGGAATCTGAAAAAGAAGCAACCTATTCATTAACACAAGGTATTTTCGTACATCCTTGGTATTTTCGATTATACATCATGTTGTTGTATGGTTTTTCCGCAGTGTACTGTAATACTTAGACCTTATGCGATCCAACAATATATATATAGGGAATCCAGACATCGGGGACTCATTTACTTTTACAGATTCCTATGTCACATGGAATGAAACATAATAATTATATCATGCAATACATTATCAGACTAAGCTTTAAAGTTGATTTCAAGATGTATCCGTATCAATTTGTAATACAATGCATAATTATACGATTGTTGATGTTGATTTGTTGTCGTTAACAACTTGTTGACATTCAATTCCATTTCTTTGTTTCCTTTGGCACATATATATATATATATATATATATACATAGATATATATATATATATACATAGATATATATATATATATATACATAGATATATATATATGTATATACATATATATATATATACATATATATATATGTATATGTATATCTATTGTGTAAAATATTGCATTCAAATTTTTATATTTATAGAGAATTCGATAAACATTATATTTCGGGTAACAATATGGGACCAAAGAGACAGCGTGAGGCTATGCGGCCACGGTTTAGACGGATGTTTGGAGGAGCTTATTGTGAAGGTGGATCATCACAGTCTGCTAGTTGCACTGACTTACTTACTCCTCCTACACACCTGACTCCTTCAGATGAGCCCTCACCTCCTGCTCCTCATGCTACACCACTCCCTTAGCCAACACATATATCATCCAATACCTCCATGGTGGATGGAGACGTCCGCCATCCTGGATCAGTCGGAGATGATGGGAGGAAGTATATCACAATTATCAATGATCAATAAGTCAAATAACATTAATCTTTATTTTCTTTACTATATGGCTTAGGTTTTCAATTCTTTGCTACACATAGACTCCAATTACCCTTTATTTTAGACTGGTTCCATCTGGAATGACCTCCAGACATATGACTTCCACATTTAAGGAAAGGATTGATCCTGAGGGTTATGCATGGAAAAATATATCTGAGGCTACAAAACAATTTTACTATCAGGAGTTTGAGGTATAATAAATATATATTCACTTTATATTGATTTATATAGTCTAATTATATAAATAGTATAACATTATATATAATAGTCTTTTTTTCTTCTTCATTCAGAAAGAATTCTTCTGGGAGTCTTTTTGGGATGCGAGCATATATAAAATATGGGAGAAGCAAGCTCGTACACGTTATCGCGACTTCATTAACGTGTTACACAAGGCTGGTGCACAACCCTGTTATATTTCGGAGGCAATTTGGAGTCGTTGGTTGGAGTATTGGGCATCACCTACGGCTATGTCCATATCAGGGCGTAACTCGGCCAACAAACGTGGAGGTCCTGGTAGAGAGAGTCTTTCTGTACATACAGGAGGATCCATAAGGCACCAGGAGCATGCAGATAGACTTGTAAGTATCTCAACTTTACACTGATTTTGTAACTATTTTGCTTTGTTGTATTATAGATAATGATAATAGTATAAATGTATGGTGCCATTAATGGCTGTGGTGAGTTATTTTCTTTGTTCAACAGGGGGCAAATATCATACAAATAGAGGAAACTTGCCGAAATTTTTTTGAATTGTAGTTCACATGTAACAGTTTAGGTTTTTCATGTAGGAAAAGTCATTAGGCATCAAGCCTACACTAGTTCAATTGTTTTTGTACACTCACACGAAGAAGCATGACGGAGTCACTTTCATCAACAACCGATGTAGAGAACTAAATGTATGTCCACTTAATCCTTTTTTTAATATCTTAATAATTATCCCTTCCTTATAATGTAAACATTGCTTCCTTATAGGACCAATTACAACAAACTCTTAATTGGCAGTCTCAAGAGGAAGAACCTGTAGATGAGAGTCAGACGTATCTTGAAGCGGTGGGTGGTAGGGACCGTTGTGGCATGATATTCAGCCTAGGTTCATATGCGAACACATGCTATTCGCAATCTTCCATGTCCATTATAGCTGCATCTGCTAGGCCAGTGAACAACAGCGAAGTTATCGAGCTTCGGGTTACAATGCAAACATTGATGGACAAGATAGCTCATTTGGAAGAGGACCGAACGGAGGAAATGAGAGAGCAGAAGGAGCTAATGGCTCGCATGAGAGAGGAGATGGAACAGTTGAAGGGAAAGTTTAAATACGACCCCCCGCGATCACCAAGACCATAGATAGTCTAACTATGCTTATTATTAAAACATTAGAATTTATGTTTCAATCACAAAAATAAGAATTTATGTACACTTTGATGTGTTTATTATAAAAATTTGATAATAAACAAATTAATTTTGTATCTATAGATTGGTGAAATTAAATTAGCGACAGAATCGAACAGACCGTCGGTGCAAACAAATTACATTTACCGACGGAAACTAATATACCGTCGGTGAAAACAAATTGATTGTACCGATGAAAAATGTTATGCCGTCGGTAGAAACAAACGATTCACTGACAGTTAACAACTTTCTTTACCGTCGACAACTCTCACCGACGGACTGTATACTGTTGGTGACGTTATGTTAGCCGTTGTAATTCACCGAAGAAAATTTTTAAAATTTCCGTTACAAAATATACCGACGGAAAATTAGCCTTCATAAAAGTTACTGTGTCGCGTCGTCAACACACCGACGGTACCATCCGTTGGTATGTATTACTGACGACTGTTTTATCGACGATATCGAGTGACAAAATTTTCCGTTGGAACTCCTTATACCCGATGGAACTATCGCGTTTACCGACAGAATTTTTTGTCGGTAAATGCCCTATTTCTTGTAGTGATGTGCCTCTGTGCTCAACTGGGTCATTGCAGTTGATGCATAATTGCTTTCTCAAATTGACATATCATAAACATGTTTCGGCACATTCAGGACTATCCGAATGTCCCAACTTTCCAAGTTACTTATGTACTGCATAGGGCCTTCAAAACTTTGTGATTTCTCCAGTGTTGTATGGAGGTAGTAAGTGTTGGCAACTTTCTCACTTTAATGGATTATATTGGATATGGGCAATATTTCTCATTCCTTGTTCTTTTCGTGGAAGTGCTAGAGTTTGCAAATTTTAATTGTATCCAGTCAGTAGTCTCGGATCTTTGCAACTTTCTGCAGAGAATAGTTATGATAGAATGGAGTTTTTCAAGCTCTGTATGAGAATTGTGTACACAATTAGAGCTTAGTATCTTTTGCAGTTCGAGGATTTGATGGCATCATCATTTCTTGGACCTCCAAGTTCCTTTTTCTTTTAGACATAATTATGCGTGTCTCCCTATGCAACTACATCACAACTAATTTTTGCAATGATGATGCTTCTTGATCACTGTTATAACTAGAATTGAATGCACTTCTATACACAGCAATTACATTCCCTCCTTGACCCGGTAACAGGTGTTCAGACACTGGCCAACAGAACCTTACTCCTGATGAAATTGACATACTTGAACAAATTTTTTTGATGTACCTTTTTCAGGTACCATGTATTATAAAAAAAATCTGGATCGACGAATAACATTGTAAACAAACCTGAATATGTTTCTTTTGATGTCTTGATCAAAATTTTATTCCCTCTGTGCCTTTATGCTTATGTAAAAAATTGGTTTTCTCAATGATTCAAAAAAATCTCTTTAATGATTTTCTAAAACATACAAAATCACCAAACAATATGTCGTTTGAGCTAGCAGTAAGGAGAGAGGAAAAGGGTCTGGGACCTTTTTGAGTCCAACTCTTTGAGACCCAATAACCATGATCTTGGGCTCTTTCTAATATACTAAAATCCATAACTCACATGGGTCACAAAATATCTTACATTCTCCCACTTGGCCCATGAGTCGACTCAATGGTTCAATAATAAAACAGTAAGTGCATACCATACCTTGAATCGATCAAATCATCCTGAAGTCAATTAAGATGATTGGATCATGGTGGGAATAAGTTATATACAACATGATTCCTTCCATGTATCACATAATCATCTCTAGTCATCTAACGATAAGTGGGTAATTCTGTAATCATTATCTCATAAAAACAATGATTATATACAACATAATTTAGATAACAAATAAGTGAGCACAAACAAATGTAACAATAATTGAATTCAAAAGTGTCATGATAATTTGAGCAAGATAATGATTTGTATATATACATGTTAGAATTCTAAGCTAACAAGGACTTATCCAAAATACTCATTCATTTAACATGGCCAATAAATGTTTTGGGCGATAAACCTATAGTTAACGGATCTGCTATGCTTAGATCTATACCAATATGCTCAATTGACACTTTATGTTTTTGCATTTCTTCTTTCACAAACAAGTATTTCAAATTCATATATTTCGCACCCTTTGAATACTTGTCATTCTTAGAGAAGAAAACGGATGTGAAATTATCATAATACATTCTTAACGGTTTAGTGATACTGTTGACAATATCAAGACTGTAGATAAAGTTCTGCAACCATAATCAATGAACCGTGACCTCAAAGTATGCCACAAATTCAGCCTTCATAGTAGAAGTAGCAATGACAGACAACTGTCTACTTTTTTGCAAAATTGTTCCTCTAGCTAATTTGAACATATAACTGAATGTAATTTTTTTTTAGTCCACACAATCGGCATAGTCTGAATCCGTGTAACCTATCACTTCGAGATAGGTTGATTTTGATTTTCTATATGTGAGCATATAGCCCTTGGTTCCTTGTAAATATCTAACAACTTTCTTTGCAGCTTTCCAATGGTTCGTTGTTGGGCCCCGGAAATTTTTTTTATTTGAATTAATTATTTATTGATTTATGGATTTATTCGTTAATTATTTTATTTTTCCTTAATTGATTTAATTATGTGTTTATATAAATATTTTTATGTTGGGCTTGGGATTAGAAGTTAGAAATTAATTGAAGGCTTGGATTTAATGTTGGAAAGAATGGGCTTTATGGAATAAGTGGAATAAGGAGGAGGATTAGAAATGAGTGGATTAGGGTAGAGTGGGCTTGTGAGCAGGAGGAGAGCCCAAAAGCTTTGAAGGTTAGGGAGAGCTCAAAACTATGTAGTTTTGAGGTAGGGATTTAAAGATGAGAATAGAAGAGTTAATGAATTAAAGGAAGAGGAGAAGAGTGGCAAGTGTCGTAGAACCCAAAAGGAAAGAAGAGAAATTGTGAGCCAAGGAGAAAAGGAGAGCTTTCGGCCAAGATAGGAAGGAGATGTTGGAGTTATGTAAATATAGTGCCCTGGAAAGCAAGTGTATTTACATGTAACTTTATCTTCTTGATTCTGATTTTGTAATGAAAATATTTATTATTAATAAAACAAAAGAGTTTGGTTTTATCTGTATGAGCATTATATATCTGGTCATAAGGTACCAAGATTCATTTCTAAGTAATATACATATACATAGAGATGTATGGGAAACATGTATATTATTAGAATCTGAATTAATTGATTCACAGTTGAATAATCGAGTTGATCGCTTGATTATGGTTTAGACTGTAGTGTTGCGATTTATCTCCATATAAGTAAAGGAGTTTACTTAAAGGGAATGATGAGTTTCATATCATGATAGTAGTAGACTATCGATAATGGCACTATTAAATGAATCTGGAATCAAGTATGTTTTCAAGAATAAAGTGGGTCGTTACTTTAATCTTAAAACATACAACTTAAGCATTCGCTTATTATGAACCACAATCTTGATGAGTGGTGAACTCATATGTGTTTCATTATAATTCTTGATATGATCAGAATGGATTTTTACAGGTATTAATCCGATTATGCATGTTGGAATTATTAATTGAAACATGTATCGTGGAACATTCACTCGAATAAAGAGTTTATAGTGTTATCATCTCTTCAGATGTTTTAAGGAGATTTGGTGATTAAGCTGGTGCCGAGTTTGATGGACTAGCTACCCATCAAGTCTTAACACTAAGATGAGATCTTATGTGTTAATCACCATATAAAGTAAAATGAGAGATCTAGAAGGAAAAACCAACATAAGGGCAAAAGCGGTAATTTTACCCTTTGTTGTGCGGATGGCTATAATAAGTTTCTAAATAGGGTTTGCAATTGGACATATTCTCATAATATTTAATAATTCAAGAGTTCAACTAATTGTCTTTAGTGGAATGACATTTAGTTAATAAGCTAGAATTAATTCCAATGAGATTGAATTATTTCGGGCTTATTGAGCTTGAATTATCAAAGTCAATAAGATTCCCCACTTGGCTTTAAGGAAGGTTATCAAGCTAAGTAAGAAGTAGTTTGGAGGCTTTAGAAGTCCATAATTGAATGATGGGCTTATACTAATTAATGGTTAATGGGAAGCCCATATGTTCATTTAGAAATGGGCTTGTTTTGGTTTAATGTAATTGATTAGATTAATTATATTAAAACAATTTTTTTTGAATGGAGAAGAAGCAATTTAGAAATTGTGTTAGGTTAGATGTGTAACCACACATTTGACATTAAAATACTAAATAAAGATGGTCTTTATTATGGTTCATCATTATTAAATGGAGTTATGAACTTACCATTAAATGGTTTAATGATTGGCTTTTAATGTTGGCATGTAACCTATTTGTATTCATCAGATTAAAGATGAAAGATGTGCATTAGATGGACCATCTTCCTTCTTTCTTCTTGCCAAAACTGAAATGGGTATTCAATTATAGGTTATGGTCTTTTCAAATAGCCATTTTAAAGATAAATGAAGTAAGTCTCAATTATTGGCTATTTGATGAGTGATTAATGTAAGAAGTGATGCATTGGATGCCTCTCACTCTTTCCATTCATGCATATTTCGAAATTGAGATGTAAAAAAGGGTTCTTGCATGTTTTTTACACATTCTCTCCTTTCATGCAAGGTAGAACCGAAATTCCTAAGTGAAAGAATTGAAAGAGTTTCAATTTTGCTTCTTCTTCTTCTAAGAAAATCTCCTCCAAATATTTCTTCTCCTTTCCCACCAAAGGATTTTGTTAACCTAGTTGTCCTTGAAGAACAAGTGGTAAATCTAATTGGTTGAGGATACTACAACAAGGAAGAAGATAGATTGCTAAAGGAAAAGACTCAAAGGCAAAGGATTTGGATATAAGAAGGAGAGGATAGCGCAATGAGGATTTAAAAGTCAGCGAAGGAGTCGGTAATTCCTTTTATCTTGTTCTTAGTTTTATTATCCTTATACCATATCATGTATGGATTAGCATGTTGATTTGGATATATTGCTTCCGCTGCAAGATGATTTCTTAAAAGTTTTGAAATCTATCGTTTCTCCATACTAAGCATGCTTTCTTTTCCGATCCAACAATTGGTATCGAATAGGTTTTCATGCATGATTTGGTTCCTATATGGTGGATGCATGGGTTGGCAATCTGTTTATGTATACTGCATATTTTTATGTGATAGAAATATATATGGTGTATGTTGCTCTTTGGTTGTCCATAGAAGTTAAATTTTATCTTGTAAGATTTCTTCATTTGGTTGTAATAAGGAGGGTGGTCTATCATCACCATGTTTCCTCCTTGGTTTCTTTTTCTATTTTATTTGATTTTGTAATGTACAAATTGATGTAATGATGAAGAAGGAGCAGCCATGGATTGAAGAAATGGAAAGGTAAAATTTTGGTGTATCCTTTGTGTTTTGGCATAAGTTTTGTGAAAACTAAGTTGCTGGAATTTTGTTTCAATGAATCATATTTCAGTTATGATTGGAAAACAAGTGCGGGTTTTTGTTTCAAAGAATCCAATTTCGGTTTTCCTAAAATACTAAGTGCTGTGTTTAATTTTCATGAAATGAGCTTCGGTTTTAATAAAACAAGTGCTGGAATTTTTTGTCAAAACAAAGATTTGGTTTTCTAAAAATCTAGTGCTGGAATTTTATTTTTCAAAATGACAAAATTCTAATATCATAAATGCCATTATATTTTGTTTACCGAATGGGCCGGATCATGTTAGCGAAGAGTTCGAAGCGGAAGATCCAAGATGAAGAAGCATATTTTGGGCCTAAAAGGCTTGTAATTATTTTATGTTTCTAGGATGGACAATCAAAAGTGGCTTTATTAGTTCATGTGATGAATGGAGAAATGAATGCTTGTAATATGTGATATTATGTGATTGCATGTCATTTAGAAAATTGCCAACCCTAGGCCTTGCCATGCATTCATTATGTATGAGATATATAATGAAACAATATAGGATGGATAATAAATTGCATCTCGACAAGATGGTATTTAAAACTTAAAGCCCAAAAAGATTGAGTGGGAGAGGATGCTCCTGTGAGAGTCCACGGTCTCCAAATGATGGCCCGTTTGCATGTGGTGAAGTGTTACTTCCCATCGGAGGGCATGGATCCTAGATCTGTTGGATCGGAAAAAGAAAGCATGCTTAGTATGGAGAAACGATAGATTTCAAAACTTTTTAAGAAATCATCTTGCAGCGGAAGCAATATATCCAAATCAACATGCTATTCCATACATGATATGGTATAAGGATAATAAAACCAAGAACAAGATAAAAGGAATTACCGACTCCTTCGCTACAGCTTTAAATCCTCGCTACGCTATCCTCTCCTTCTTAAATCCAAATCCTTTGCCTTTGAGTCTTTTCCTTTAGCAATCTATCTTCTTCCTTGTTGTAGTATCCTCAACCAATTAGATTTACCACTTGTTCTTCAAGGACAACTAGGTTAACAAAATCCTTTGGTGGGAAAGGAGAAGAAATATTTGGAGGAGATTTTCTTAGAAGAAGAAGAACCAAAATCAAACTCTTTCAATTCTTTCACTTAGGAATTTCGGTTCTATCTTGCATGAAAGGAGAGAATGTCTAAAACCATGCAAGAACCCTTTCTTACATCTCAATTTTGAAATATGCATGAATGGAAAGAGTGAGAGGCATCCAATGCATCACTTACATTAATCACTCATCAAATAGCCAATAAATGAGACTTACTTCATTTATCTTTAAAATGGCTATTTGAAAAGACCATAACCTATAATTGAATACCCATTTCGGTTTTGGCAAGAAGAAAGAAGGAAGATGGTCCATCTAATGCACATCTTTCATCTTTAATCTAATGAATGCAAATAGGTTACATGCCAACATTAAAAGCCAACCATTAAACCATTTAATGGTAAGTTCATAACTCCGCTTAATAATGATGAACCATAATAAAGACCATATTTATTTAGTATTTTAATGTCAAATGTGGTTACACATCTAACCTAACACAATTTCGAAATTGCTTCTTCTCCATTTAAAAAATTGTTTTAATATAATTAATCTAATCAATTACATTAAACCAAAACAAGCCCATTTCTAAATGAACATATGGGCTTCCAATTAACCATTAATTAGTATAAGCCCATCATTCAATTATGGACTTCTAAAGCCTCCAAACTACTTCTTACTTAGCTTGATAACCTTCCTTAAAGCCAAGTGGGGAATCTTATTGACTTTGATAATTCAAGCTCCAATAAGCCCGTAAATAATTCAATCTCATTGGAATTAATTCTAGCTTATTAACTAAATGTCATTCCACTAAAGACAATTAGTTGAACTCTTGAATTATTAAATATTATGAGAATATGTCCAATTGCAAACCCTATTTAGAACCTTATTATAGCCATCCGCACAACAAAGGGTAAAATTACCGTTTTGCCCTTATGTTGGTTTTTCCTTCTAGATCTCTCATTTTACTTTATATGGTGATTAACACATAAGATCTCATCTTAGTGTTAAGAGTTGATGGGTAGCTAGTCCATCAAACTATGGCGCCAGCTTAATCACCAAATCTCCTTAAAACATCTAGAAGAGATGATAACACTATAAACTCTTTATTCGAGTGAATGTTCACGATACATGTTTCAATTAATAATTCCAACATGCAGAACTGAATTAATACCTGTAAAAATCCATTCGATCATATCAAGAATTATAATGAAACACATATGAGTTCACCACTCATCAAGATTGTGGTTCATAATAGCGAATGCTTAAGTTGTATGTTTTAAGATTAAAGTAACGACCCACTTTATTCTTGAAAACATACTTGATTCAATTCATTTAATAGTGCCATTATCGATAGTCTACTACTATCATGATATGAAACTCATCATTCCTTTAAGTAAACTCCTTTACTTATATGGAGATAAATCGCAACACTATAGTCTAAACCATAATCAAACGACCAACTTGATTATTCAACTGTGAATCAATTAATTGATTCTAATAATATACATGTTTCCCATACATCTCTATATATATGTATATTACTTACAAATGAATCTTGGTACCTTATGACCAGATATATAATGCTCATACAGATAAAACCAAACTCTTTTGTTTTATTAATAATAATTATTTTCATTACAAAAGCAGAATCGAAGAAGATAAAGTTACATGTAAATACACTTGCTTTCCAGGGCACTATATTTACATAACTCCAATAGATCTTGCATGGTTTGGGTCTCCTTAAGGATAAGTCCACTTAATGATAGCAAATGTGAACTCCCACCGAGGCATGATTTGTAGGTATCTTTAGTGAATGAATCAAATGGTTATACACTCAACATTTTTTATCAATAAACTGCCCACCGTAGCTCTGTTGGTAAAAGTATGGACCAAATTAAGATGCTTCTTAAAAATTGAGCATGAGATGCTTGGTAGTTTTTGAGTGGGAGGGTCCCGATTTTTCTTTTAATAGATAAGATGGCCCACCATCACTTAGTCCGTTATAGATAAGAAAATAACCGTCAGATAATGTTTTAATTTTTAAGTTTTGTTAAATCTATCATCATGCATACATGCATCATGATTTTATACAAAGTTCCATAAATTGTTGACTAGTATGCTCATGTTTTAATAATTTATATTTTCGACATAATCAACCACAAAATGAATCCACTCACCCCGCCATGACTAATAACAAATTGGAAAATGGAGACAAGTTTAATGAATGGAGACGTAACCTTGACATTGTTCTTCAATATGAACGTATTTCATGGGTGTTAACTGAAAATGAGCCTACACCTCTAAGTGGAGATGCAACTCCGAGCAAGTCCAACAACATGGCGTTGGCGGAAGGTATCGACAAGACTACTAAGTGTTATATTCGCTTCGCTTGGCATGTTGCAAAAGAAAATTGTTTGTATGAAAACTGCTAGTGCAATGGTCCATCACCTACATAAGATGTTTGGTGTGAGGACTAGGTTTGCAAGAGTGAAAGCTATCCAAACCTTTCATAATCTCGAGATGAAACCCGTGAACCGGTGCGGGATTACATGATGAAGGTAATCTCTGCGGTCACCGAATTTGAGATGCTTAGGCGGATATGGATGCGGACACAGATGATTATGATCATCAATAGCTTAAACTCTTCTTTCAGCAGTTTAAGTTGGACTATGAGCTCAACAGTAAGGATTACACCTTGAGTGAGTTGATGAATACCTCCGAGCACGGAGGAAATATTGAATATTAAGGCTCATGGGCCGGTTAATGCAGCTTCTTCTTTAAGCCAAGGTAAGGGCAAGGAAAGAAGAAGGGTCCAATGAAATAGAAAGCCCAAATAGAGTCAAGGCCAAACCCATGAAAAAGAAGGAAAAGAACATCAAAGGAAAGTGTTTCCTTTGTGATGAGATGGGCCACTAGAAAAGAAACCGCCCGACCTACCTAGAGTCCCTCAAAAGCAAACAAGGTATGGGTTTCCTAAGTTTGTTAGGAACTAGAAATGTGGCAGATTTATCTACTTCTTGGATATTAGATTAGGAGCCACTAACCATGTTTGTAATTCTTTGCGGGGTTCCAAGAAAGGAAAAGACTTCCTAAAGGCCGGTTCAAGTTAAGATAGGAGATGGTTCCTATGTTTCAGCGAGAATCGGTGGGAGTAGTTATCTTGGACTTTCCTAGTGGTCATAAGTTATATTTGGAAGATGTTTATTACATGCCAATGATTGTAAGGAACATGATTTCATTTTTATCTAATAAAATCTGCTATTCCTTATATTTTGAAAAGGTTGTTTCAATATATGAGAATAAGGATTTTATTTGTGAAGCGATAATTAAACAGGAATTGTTTTTTATAGAACCTATGAAAGGCTCACTAAACACCACAGAATTGATAAAACCAAGACAATCCAATATCTCTAGCATTAATTCAAAGTATCTGTGGCATCTAAGGATGGGTCATATCAATCAAAAAAGACTTGAAAGGTTAGTAAAGGATGAGATCCTTATGGGCTTGGATAGTGATCCATTACCCACCTGTGAATCTTGTATTGAAGGAAAAATGACAAAAGCCTCATTTCCTTCTAAAGGAAACAGATTTGAATCCACATTAGACATGGTACATAATGATGTGTGTGGGCCCATGAATGTATAAGCTAGAGGAGGTTATGAATTTTTCATAACTTTTATAGATGATTACTCAAGACATGGCTATTTGTATTTGATGCATAAAAAGAGTGAATCTTTTCAAAAGTTCAAAGAATTCAAAGTCAAGTCGAGAAGCAACTTGGCAAGCCATTAAACAAACTTCGATCGATCGAGGTGGTGAGTATTTATCTGGAGAGTTCCAGCAATATTTAATTGACAATGGAATTGTTTCCAATTTGTCCGCTCCTCATACACCTCAACAGAATGGTGTAGCAGAGAGGAGAAATAGAACTCTATTGGAAATGGTAAGATCAATGATGTCCTATGCTAGCCTTCCAGAATCGTTCTAGGGATATGCCATACAAACGGCTGTAGGAAAATCCCGGGAGGAACATCACATGCTCCAGCAGCGGAAAAACAAAAATTTTATTACCGGGACCTTCCCGAAAGCCAGGATCCATGTGTCTGTATGAAGACTCAAACCTAAATAGCCAATAAAGACTATCTCTAAAGGTATCCACGCAGAGATCAGAAAACCTAACCGGGACAAACCCCTTTGACCCGGGAATAGCTAGAACAAATTAAAGGCTACTAGACCTTACCTTTGTCCTGTGGAGAGCTTGGATTGAACGTTGAACCTTGGAGAAGAAGAGAGGATCGTTGATGCCTTTAGAAGAAAGAAGAATGAAAACCTAGTTTTCACCTTATACTTAACACTTAAGCATTTCTCCTTTTCTCCTTAGAAAACCGTGGCCTTCTCCCACTTAGCAAGCTTCATATAGGTTTTTTAACAATTAAAAGACTATCCATAAGAAGCTAATGTTGGAGGGCTTATGGCCATTCATTTAATTAATGAATTAATGAAACAAACTTTGAAAAGTCAAAGTTCTATCCTCTCTCCTCATTCCAACGGCACATGTCTAAATATATAATAATTAATTAATTAATTTACTTAATTAATTAATTAGAATATAATTGTTAAGGTCTAGTCCAACTGGGTCGGTCCCATCGCCTCTTGGCCCGGTCTTTAAAGAAACTTTAAACCTTTCTTAGCAATATTGATGTCGCGATCTCATGGGACATATCCCAATCTCATCGGGATCCATTTAATCCTAATGTTTCTAATAATTGGAACTCACCAATACTATTTTACTGATTCTCAATCACTCTTACGCGTGTGACCCTTTAGGTTCCGGTTATGTTGGCCACTTAGATTAACAATTAACTGAGCAAGTCATGAGCGGTCTAGCAACACATTATGACCCCAATTGACCGGAAAGTAATTGGTTTGATGAATTCATCACGAACCGGATCACTTAACCCTTCCATGTACAATTATGTGCAATTCGTCCTTTCACCATCCTATACCCCACTTGGTTATGAGTATGGTCAAAGTGTCAACTCTTACTAGACTGAGTCTAGCCCAAGTGATATCAATTCTCATCTTAGGACTCATTACTTAATATGTCAAGGAAGACAGTCTTCATGACACATCTACTCTGGCCAGAGATTTCAAGTAATGATCCTGACAAGAGGCCATGGGTATCTTTTCTGCTATCACAGAAGTGATGAATCCTTTATTGGCTACTCAATTACCTTCGAATACCTCAAACTGTACCCAAGCACCACCCTATGAGTAACCTCGGAAGGCAACAAGGAATGGAGTCAGCACGTAATCAAGATTCAAGATATCCTCGAGTACCTCAAGTCTAAGGATACTTGCACCATTGCTATGATGAGATTATCAACGACATTTAAATAGGACATCCATGTGATGATCTCATGGCGGGTCATCCAATGTACTTACTCATCGTTAGTAAGCATCCACATGTCAAATCTAAATATTTCAATATTTACAGTTTCTGAGATCCACTGCTTGATCCAATCAAGGAGTATGACATGAGCTAGTCTATCCGGATTAACGATGTCCATTCTCGTTAATCCTATGACTACGGATAATTTAGATACTGACATAATTGCACATGATAGGAATCTCAGTAGTATGATCACATCATAATTTCCTTCATGCTATGTCATATATCATGGACTTCATTAATTCGATTTAAAGATCAATATCAATTCATAAACAATATTCATGAACATCAAATTAATGAAATATGCCTTTCTTTATTTATTCATAAGGTCTGCACACGACTTTAAATAAAACGCGCTAAAGGGGATTGCCTTTAGGGCACAATTAACAGTACCGTCCTTGAATAAGTCGACTTACCCAATGTACAAGTCGACTTATCGGTACTGGACATGTGTAAGTCGCCTTGCATAAGCACACAAGTCGACTTACACTAACAAATCTCCCACTTGACCTAAAGCCAATCGCCTTAGTATCTAATACCATAAGCGAGTCTATGAGAATCACAATTCTTCTGTGACAATGGCTTTGTCAACGGATCAACAACACTTGCTCTGTGGGAATTCTCTCTATCAGGATATCATCTCGACCAATGATCTCCCGAATCAGCTGGAATCGACGGAGTACGTGTTTAGATGGTTGATGAGACCTAGGTTCCTTTGCCTGCGCACTAGCCCCATTGTATCACCATACAACCTTATGGGCCCATCACAGCTAGGAACCACACCAAGTTCATCCAAACTGCTTCCTTTGCTGCATCTAATGCGGCAATGTACTCTGCCTCGGTTGTTGAATCGGCGATGCGTCCTGTTTGGAACTTTTCCAACCGACCGCCTCTCAAAGTGTGAATGCATAACCTGATTGTGATTGAATCATCCTTATCATATTAAAATTAGCATCTGAATGCCCGCTCACATGGAGATTTCCATCTCCATATATCAAGAAAACATCCTTAGTCCTTCGCAAGTACTTGAGGATATTCTTGACTGACCACCCAAATGACCTCACCAAGATCCGATTGGTATCGCCGTGACACTCAGAGCATACGATACATCGGGCCTCGTACATAACATAGCATACATGATCGATCCTACTGTAGACGCATACGGGATCTGATGCATGTGCATCCTCTCATCTTGTGTCTTAGGACACATAAATTTTGAGAGTGTTATCAAAGAAACCCTCTCTTGGATTGCTCCATGCTAAACCTCTTTAGCATCTTGTCTATGTACGATGATTGTGAAAGACCAAGCAACCTTTTGATCTATCTCTATAGATTCTTATCCCAAGGATATAAGTTGCTTCACCAAGGTCTTTCATGGCAAATTGTCTCGACAACCAAATCTTAACAGATTGCGAAGATAGAGACATCGCTTCCGGTGACAATATGTCATCCACATATAGCACAAGGAATACGATTGCAGTCCCATTAACCTTCTTGTACACACAGTGTTCATCCAAATTTTGTGAGAAACCAAACTCTTTGATTATCTCATCAAAATGGATATTCCAACTCCTGGATGCTTGCTTCAATCCATGGATGGATTTCTGAAGCTTACATACCTTTTCGCCACCATAGGAGG
Source organism: Erythroxylum novogranatense (assembly GCA_029891385.1). NCBI lineage: Eukaryota > Viridiplantae > Streptophyta > Magnoliopsida > Malpighiales > Erythroxylaceae > Erythroxylum > Erythroxylum novogranatense. The sequence goes on along the minus strand of CM057233.1, from coordinate 55,237,402 downwards.
TGAAGCCCTCTGGTTGTGTCATGTACACATCCTCAGTGATTTCCTCTCGTGAAAGTCGTCTTCACATCCATTTGCCATATCATCATAATGAGTAGCAATGGCTAGGAGCATCCTAATGGATTTAAGCATTGCTACTGGACTGAAGGTCTCGTCATAGTCAACTCCTTGTCTTAGACGAAAGCCTTTAGTCACAAGCCTTGTTTTATAGGTAATCACATTACCATCCATGTCGATTTTCTTCTTGAAAACCCATTTGCACCTACGGGTGCATCAACCAAAGTCCATACTTGGTTTTCATACATGGAATCCATTTCAGATTTCATGGCATGGAGCCATTTCTGAGACTCTGAACTCTTCAGAACCTCATAGGTAGTAGGCTCATCATCTTCTATGAGCAATACGTCATTCTGTTCACTCACGAGAAATCCATATCTCTCGGGAACAGAGCGTATCCTACTTGACCTACGAACTTCTTGTGTATTAGAAGGTTGAACTGTTACTTCATCTGAATGAGTGACAGTTTTAGGTTCAGGCAGTTGATCTGTGTTTGTTCGAGCATCTTGAACTTCTCCAAGTTCAATTTTGCTCCCACTGTCTTCTTTTAAAAGAAACTCTTTCTCTAAGAAAACATCACGCTTTGAAACAAACAACTTTTGTTCCTTAGCAAGGTAGAATTGATATCCCATGATATCCTACGAACAAACATTTGTCAGCTTTTACATCAAGTGTATCTGACTGTGTCCGCTTCACGTAAGCAGGACAACCCCAAACTTTCAGATGAGAAAGATAGGATTTTCTATTAGTCCACATCTCATATGGAGTAACATCAACTGTCTTAGAGGGAACTCTGTTTAGCAAGTAAACAATTGTATCAAACACATACTCCAAAAACTGTGCAAAACCTATCATCAATCGCACCATGTCTAACAAGGTTCAATTTCTCCTTTCAGCCACACCATTATGCTGCGGCGTGCAAGGTGGAGTCCATTGAGATAAAATCCCATTATCTCTGAGATAATCCAGAACCTGTTGGTCTAAGTATTCCCCACCACGATCGGATCGTAATGCCTTGATACTTTTACCAAGCTGCTTTTCTACTTCATGTCTGAATTTTTTGAACTTTTCAAACGTTTCAGGTTTGTATCTCATCAGATACAGGTACCCATACCGAGAATAATCATCGATAAAGGTAATGAAGTAAAAACAACCACTTCTGGCATGGATGGACATCGGACCACATACATCTGAATGTATCAGGTCTAATACTCCAATAGTTCATCCTTTCCATTGAAGGGTAACTTAGTCATCTTGCCTAATAAACAAGATTCGCATGTGTCATATGATTCAAAATCAAATGACCCTAAACTGCCACTCTCATGGAGCTTAGCGATGCGTGTCTCATTTATATGGCCAAGCCGACAATGCCATAAGTAAGTTGAGTTTAAATTATCTCTTTTATGCAGTTTGGTGTCATTGACATTCATAATTGGATGTGACATATCTAATATGTCAATTCCATTGCATAATGTACCAGTACCATAGAGTATTCCATTCGAACTAATAGAACAACCATTGCTTCTAAAAGTCCAATGGAAACCTGCTCTATTTAAACAAGAAACATCCAATATGTTCTTTGTTAAAAACAGTACAAAATGACAATCATCCAACTTGAGTACAGGCCCACCGGGGAGGGACAAAACATAAGTGTCTACGGTTAATGTAGCAACTCTTGCTCCATTACCATCACGAAGGTCAAGTTCCCCTTTTATGAGCTGTCTATAGTCTCTGAGGCCCTGCATATCATTGCATATGTGTGAGCCGGTTCACAACCGTATCTAATACCCATATGTTGTGATCGAAACGGTGTTAACCTCAATGACAAACATATCACGAAGGAGTCGAGGCATCGATGCCTTCTTCGCTTGAGGACTCAGATAGACTACGGTTTAGCCTCTAGTGGCCGGCCTTGCCACAAGGAAGCAAATTCCTTTTGGGGTAGATATTTTGGTTTTTCTTTTGCACTTCCTACTTTTCGATCTTCATCGAAACATCAACAAAGAAGTGTATCAGGAAGTGGAACATCAAGGACATAGTCCAATTCCTCAAATTTGAGAACAATTCTCTGATTTCTCAGCCAATCGAGAAAATTAAGTCCAGAAAAGGTGAGCGTAAAAACACACTGAAAGACATCTTCAACTAACCTAAACGGAAAGAGAGAGAACGAATGCTAGAATAGATTAGAAATGCCTGCATGCTCATAAGGACTTGCATGACATGTATATGGCTCCCACTAGTTTCTAAGAATCCATAACCCTCTTTACGAATCCAAAGAAAATTATCACAAAATGTCCTAGTGAGTCGATATCCGACGTTGCTAAGAATGACCTTGGGTTTACCCAACAAGCCACTTCTTAGGTCAATCGGTAGGTATCAGTCATACCAATTGCATCATCGATAACCGACATTAAGAATGACCTTGGGTTTGCCCAACAAGTCACCTTATGTCTCGGGAGGTATCAGACATACTAATTACATCTTAGACACAACTATCGCCCAGTGCTATCAACTTATTGATGTATGAACAAACATTGGGTTATCAACACTTGATGCGCGTACATCTAATGTACACTACCCAACTTCGCCTCTGTCCACGTTGACCTTGAGTTTGCTCAACAAATCAACGCTTCCAGGAAAACCGACCTATTAATCAGAAATCTTATTTTCATGGTTCGAACATATTCGTATAGAGTGAGCTTGATGTTAACTCAACAACCCAACCCTAGAAGAACTCTGGTTCTTACCATATTAATGGAAGGCGTTAGTTTTCATATTCCGAGGAGGGATTTGAAACTCTAGTCTCATCCAAGCTTTAGGATTATAGTCATCATGACTATATGGAATGATTTAGGTTTCATCAATCGCATTGAATCTCTCCTTATAATCATCCATCATCCCTCCTACGCATGTTATAAGTCGAGTTACATGAGAATGTAAGTTGCCTTATGCTCCTATGCTCCATTAAGTCGCCTTGTATCCTACAAGTCGACTTACGCATCTGGTCCTGTACAAGTCGACTTCCTATGATGTGCAAGTCGACTTATACAACTGCGCCTGTACAAGTCGACTTGTTCTGATGTGCAAGTCGACTTATACAACTCATGCAAGTCGACTTACACTAGGAATTGCTAACAAATTGGCTAATTTCTCAATCCGTGCATTTCCAATTCAAAATACCAATATACTAAGTATATTATCCTTTATATTGATGTGCTAATGAAACATTTTCATTGTATCATGCTTGCCATAAAGTCATACTATACATGAAAATCTTGAAACAGATTAATCCACTATTAATCACTTAGAATTCCACATAATTCAAAAAACATCAAATAATCACCCTAAGCATCTCTAGTTAGTCTACACACTATCAAAACTACTTCGGCACTTGTCACAAAAATTTGTGACGGCCAAAACAATCAAGACAACGAAATATACTAACAAGACACTAATGTGACCTATTTGACATCCGAAAATTATTGGAAAACCAATTTCAAGAAATTCAGTTTGGAAAGCATACCACATCAAGATAACTGAAAATGACACAAACAATCATGCCAAGCAAAACAGTCCCAGCAATTTTCACAAAACTGCCCAGTTCTGCATATTGCTCTAAATGATCATTGAAGCAATTTCAATAAATTCTGAGAAAATTACATAGGTTCCTACATGTTCAGAACATGCTTCATGAATTTTTTTCAGGATTTATAGCCATCAAAAACTCAATCAACCTAAGCAACAAAACTGATTCAGAATCTGTGTTCACTAAAACAGAAATTCCCAACAGCACACAATAAATTCAAAAATAAATAGTAAATCACCTTGAAAACAATTTTCCTTTCTCATAGACATTCATAAATATCTTAGAGACATATAGGTGAAGGAAAATCCGAAAATTTGTTTTTTCAGAATTTATTCTCGAATTTAAAGTCATGCCTGTTCACAGAATCTGTCAAAAAACAGAATCTAGAACCTAAGGGAATAAATTAGCAAAACTTTATCAAATCAAATCGATAAATTCTCATATTTCACAGACATATTCCATAACATGTTATGAACAAATCTGGGCAGAAAAATTTCGAAAAACATATCTCTATATAGAATCGAAATTCAAACAGATCAGATGCATCAGCTACAAATTCAAATAGGAATTCTGACCTAGCTAGGGTTTTAGCTTCATACTCGACACAAGTGTCTCTGATACCACTGTAGGAAAATCCCGGGAGGAACATCACATGCTCCAGCAGCGGAAAAACAAAAATTTTGTTACCGGGACCTTCCCGAAAGCCAGGATCCATGTGTCTGTATGAAGACTCAAACCTAAATAGCCAATAGAGACTATCTCTAAAGGTATCCACGAGATCGAAAACCTAATGGACAAACCCTTTGACCCGGGAATAGCTAGAAAAATTAAAGGCTGCTAGACCTTACCTTTGTCCTGTGGAGAGCTTGGATTGAACGTTGAACCTTGGAGAAGAAGAGAGGATCGTTGATGCCTTTAGGAAGAAAGAAGAATGAAAAACCTAGTTTTCACCTTATACTTAACACTTAAGCATTTCTCCTTTCTCCTTAGAAAACTGTCGGCCTTCTCCCACTTAGCAAGCTTCATATAGGTTTTTTAACAATTAAAAGACCATCCATAAGAAGCTAACAAGTGGAGGGCTTATGGCCATTCATTTAATTAATGAATTAATGAAACAAACTTTGAAAAGTCAGTTCTATCTCTCTCCCTCATTCCAACGGCACATGTCTAAATATATAATAATTAATTAATTAATTTACTTAATTAATTAATTAGAATATAATTGCTAAGGTCGATCCAAGCGGGTCGATGATCCTAGGCCTCTCTAGGGCCCCGATGAATAAGCGACCCGGAAACCTTTCTTAGCAATATTGATGTCGCGATCTCATCGGGACATATCCCAATCTCATCGGGATCCATTTAATCCTAATGCACTCCAATAATTGGAACTCGGTCAATACTATTTCTGAGTTCTCTGAATCACTCTAATCGTGTGATCGTTTAGGTTCCGGTTATATTGGCCACTTAGATTAACAATTAATCGAGCAAGTCATGAGTGGCGTCTAGCAACACATCATGACCCCAATTGACCGAAAAGTAATTGGTTTGATGAATTCATCACGAACGGATCACGAACCCTTCCATGACAATTCTTGTGCAATTAGTCCTTTCACCATCCTATACCCCACTTGGTTATGAGTATGGTCAAGTGTCAACTCTTACTAGGTCGAGTCTAGCCCAGTGATATCGGTTCTCGTCTTAGGACTCATTACTTAATATGTCAAGGAAGAAAGTCTTCATGACACATCTACTCCGACGAGATTTCAAGTAATGATCTGACGAGAGGCCATGGGTATCTCTTACGCTATCCGAAGTGATGAATCCTTTATTGGCTACTCAATTACCTTGAATACCTCAAAGCGTACCCAAGCACCACCCTATGAGTAACCTCACGGAAGGCAACAAGGAATGGAGTTAAAGCCGAATCGGTATCCAAGATATCCTTGAGTACCTCGAGTCAAGGATACTTGCACCATTCTATGATGAGATTATCAGCGACATTTAAATAGGACATCCATGTGATGATCTCATGGCAAGTCATCCAATGTACTTACTACTGTTAGTAAGCATCCACATGTCAAATCTAAATATCTCAATATTTACAGTTTCTGAGATCCACTGCTTAATCCAATCAAGGAGTATGACATGAGCTAGTCTATCCGGATTAACGATGTCCATTCTCGTTAATCCTATGACTACGGATAATTTAGATACTGACATAATTGCATATGATAGGAATCTCAGTAGTATGATCACATCATAATTTCCTTCATGCTATGTCATATATCATGGACTTCATTAATTCGATTTAAAGATCAATATCAATTCATAAACAATATTCATGAACATCAAATTAATGAAATATGCCTTTCTTTATTTATTCATAAAGTCGCTACGACTTTGAATAAAACGCGCTAAAGGGATTGCCTTTAGGGCACAATTAAAATCTGTCCTTGAATAAGTCGACTTACCCAATGTACAAGTCGACTTATCGGTACTGGACATGTGTAAGTCGCCTTGCATAAGAACACAAGTCGACTTACACTTACAACGACAACATATCTTCTTAACTTTGCTCCATCCAAATCGGTGCCTAAAACACCTAGGGAGTTGTGGACTGGCCGATGTTAGAGTAGTGCCCTAAAGGCAATCCCCTTTAGCGCTTTTTGTTCATAGTCATGTACAGACTTTATGAATAAATAAAGAAAGGCATGTTTCATTTATTTGATGTTCTTTATAAATTGATATTGATCTTTAATCAAATTAATGAAGTTCATGATATATGACATAGCATGAAGGAAATTATGATGTGATCATAATCCTGAGATTCCTATCATGTGCAATTATGTCAAGATTCTAAATTTTCCTAGTCATAGGATTAATGAGACTGGACATCATTAATCCGGACAGACTAACATATGTCATACTCCTTGATTGGATCAAGCGGTGGATCTCTAAACCGTAAATATGAGATATTTAGAGTTGACATATGGATGCTTACTAGTGGTAGTAAGTTCATTGGATAACTTCGCCATGAGATCATCACATGGATTTAATGTCATGATAATCTCATCATAGCAATGGTGCAAGTATCCTTAGACTTGAGGTACTCAAGGATATCTTGATATCGATCCCGTATTTTGACTCCATTCCTTGTGGCCTTCAGAGGTTACTCATAGGATGGTGCTTGGAGTGCTTGAGGTATTCAAGGTAATTGAGTAATAATAAAGGATTCATCACTACGTGAGAATGTAAGAGATACCACAACCTCTTTTCGTGATCATTACTTTAAGTCTCTGGCGAGCATGACTATGTCATGAAGAGTGTCTTCATGGACATATAAAGTAATGAGTCCTCGACAGAACCGATTTCACTGGGCTAGACTTAGTCTAGTAAGAGTTGACATATTGGCCATACTCATAACCAAGTGGGGTATAGGATGATGAAAGGACGAATTGCACAAGAATTGTCATGAAGGGTTCGTGATCCGTTTGTGATGAATTCATCAAACCGATTACTTTCCGTCAATTGGGGTCATGATATGTTGCTAGATACCGCCATGACTTGCTCAGATTAATTGTTAATCTAAGTACAACATAACCGGAACCTAAAGGGTCACACGATAAGAGTGTTTCAGAGAATCAGAAATAGTAATTGGACAGAGTTCCAATTATGGAGAGCATTAGATTAATTGATCCCAATGGGATTGGGATATGTCCCAATGAGATCGCGACATCGATATTGCTAAGAAAGGTTTTGACTGCTTCGATCATCGGGGCCCTAAGAGGTCGGTAGGACCCACCCCGCTTGATCGACCTCTTAGTAATCATATATATGTTAATTAATTAAGTAATTAATTAATTAATATTATATATATAAGCCCATGTGCATGGAATGAGGGAGGAGAGGTTAAGAGTTTGACTTTTCAAACTTGTTATTTTAATCATTTAATGGATTAATGGTTAAAATGACTTACACATGTCCTAACCTTATGGAGGCTTTTTAATTAGTTAAAAAGAACATAAGGAGGCTTTAGTTCATGTGGGTATCGACGGCAGCTAGGGTTCCAAAGAAGAAGAAAAAGCTTAAAATGTTAAGTTGAAAGGTTTTTCTTCGTTTTCTTCTTCTCCTTAAGCAACCATCGATTTCTCTCTACTCCAAGCAAGGGTTCAACGTCTGATCTTAAGCGCTCCAGGACAGAGGTAGGGTCTAGTAGCTCTTATTCTATTCTAGCTATTCCCGGGTCAAAAGTGTTTGACTCGGTTAGGTTTTCTGATCTCTGCGTTGATACCTTTAGAGATAGTCTCTATTGGCTATTCAGGTTTGAGTTTTCATACCGACACCGGGATCCTAGGTTTTCGGGAAGGTCCCGGAAACAAAATTTTTGTTTTCCGCTGCTGGAACATGTGATGTTCCTCCCAGGATTTTCCTACAGTGGTATCAGAGCGCCTCGGTGTCGTATGAAGCTTTAATCAAGCTAGATCATAAACCTTAATTGCTTGTGATGTTGTAGCATGCATTCTGTTCAGATTTCAAATTGCTATAGAGATAGGGTTTTCGAAAATTTTCTGCCTAGGATTGTTCATAACATGTTATAGAATATTTATATGAATTTTCAGAATTTATCGATTTGATTTGATATATTTTTTCTAATTAATTCCCTAAGGTTCCAGATGCTGTTTTGTGAAACACTCTGCGGACAGGCAGTAGTATAAAATCGAGAATAAATTCTAGAAAAATCTTTTTCTGGATTTTCCTTCACCTAAATGTCTCTAAGATGTTTGTGAATGTCTGTGAGCATGGAAATTGGATTTCAAGGTGATTGGATATTTATTCACGAATTTATTCTATACTGTTGGGAATTGCTGTGCTGATGAACACAGATTTTGAATCGGTTTTGTTATTTTTGTTGACTGAGTTTTTGATGGCCTAAATCCTGAACAAATTCAGGTAGCATTTTCAGAACATTTAATAACCTATGTAATTTTCTCAGAATTTATTGAAATTGTTTCATTGATCATTTCGAGCAATGTACGTAATGGACAGCTTTTGGTGAAAATTGTTGGGACTGTTTTGCTTGGCTTGATTGAGTGTGCTTTTTCAGTTCCAATGCCTTGCATCATTTTTAATGTGATTAAAAATGTGTTATATTGATGTGGTATGATCTCCAAAGTGAATTGCTTGAATTTGCTTTTCCAAGAATTTTTGAATGCCGAATTGGTCACATTTGTGTCTCGTTAGTATATTTCATTTTCTTGCTTGTTTTGGCCGTCTCAATTTTTGTGACAAGTGCCGGAGTAGTTTTGAGAGTGTATACACTAGCTTGAGATGCTTAGGGTGAGAATTTGGGTGTTCCTAAATTATTTGGATATTTATGAGTTTTGACTCATTTCAAGCTTTTCATATAGTTTAACTATTTAAGGCATTCATGAATCAATAAAGTGTTCATTGAGGCATCAATGTACAGATATTACCCTAGGTATGATGGTGTTGAGAATTGGAATTGCATGGATTGAGGAATTAGCCGATTAGAGATTATAGCATTTCTCCCTGGATAAGGCGACTTGTGCATGGCATAAGTCGACTTGTTCAAGGTCTTAGTATAAGTCGACTTGTAGCACCTTACAAGGCGACTTGTACATGGGCAAGTGCCATAAGGCGACTTGTTTCCTACAAGTCAACTTGTGTGTGGGCAGAAGCATAAGGTGACTTGCATTCGATGAAAGTCGACTTGTGACATGCTCAGGTTGGATGATGGATGATTATAAGGATTGATTCAATTTGATTGATGAAACCTAAATCATGCCATATAGTCCTAGTGACTATGATCCTTCAGCTTGGAGTCTAGAATTTCTAAATCCCTCCTCGGTATATGAAAAACTAACGCCTTCCATTAATATGGTAAGAACCGAGTTCTTATAGGATGGGTTGTTGGGTAAACCCAAGCTCACTCTATACGGATATGTTGAACCATGAAAATATGATTTTTCGATTAATGGGTTGGTTTTCCGAAGCGTTGGTTTGTTGAGTAAACTCAAGGTCAGCGTGGACAGAGGTGAAATTGGGTAGCATACATCGGATGTATGCGCATCAAAGAGTTGATACCCAATGTAAGTGCATACATCAACAAGTTGATAGCACTGATTGATAGTTGTGTCTAAGATGTAATTGGTATATCTGATACCTCCCGAGACATAAGGTGGCTTGTTGGGTAAACCCAAGGTCATTCTCAATGTAGGTTATCGATGATGCAATTGGTATGTTCGATACCTACCGATTGACCTAAGTTGTGGCTTGTTGGGTAAACCCAAGGTCATTCTTAGCAATATCGGATATCAACCCACTAGGACATTATGTCACTTTGTTTCTTAGGATTCGTAATGAGGGTTATGAATTCTATGAAACTAGTGGGAGCTCTTTTTGCATATCATTCAAGTCCTTATGATTATGCATCTATTCCTATTCTAACATTCTTCCTCTCTATCCGTGTAGGTTGTTTGAAAATGTCGTCAAGTGTGAATCTTCGCTCACTTATGGATTCCAACAAGTTAAGCTGACCGAATTTTCTTGATCGTTAAGGAATCGAGAATAGTTCTCGATCGAAGGTCAGGATATATCCTAGATTTTCCGCTTCCAGATGCACCTGCTGTCGATGCTTCTGATGATGATCAGAAGGCATATAGTAAGCATCTAAAGGACAGTGACATGGCTACTTGCATCATGCTTGCCTCGATGTCACCAGAGCTGCAGAAGCAGCACGAGTCCATGGATGCTCACATTATAGTATTTTATCTTAGGGAGCTGTTTGACGAGCAAGCCCGGTCCGAAAGGTTCGAGACCTCAAGGCTTCTCTTCACCACAAAGATGGCTCTAGGGACATCTGCTGTGCAGTACGCCCTCAAGATGAATGGCTATATTGAGAGATTGGCCATCTTAGGTTTTGCAATGGATCATGAGTTAAGTATAGACTTAATTCTGGTTGGATTGTCCGACAGTTATGCGGATTAGTGTTAAACTATCGGATGAACCAAATATCCACTACAATACCGAGTGATCAATCTTTCAAGAAGGCAGTGAAAGAACTATCAAGAGTGATAGTAAGCAAGTGCTGGTAGTAGCTTCTTCTTCTTCAAGTTCCAAGAAGAAAAAGAACCCAAAGAAGAAGAAAGCAAAGAAACCAAAGGGAAGCGCCATCAAGAAGAAGACCAAAGAAGCTGCCCCGAAAGGAACTTGCTTCCATTGCGGTAAAGATGGCCATTGGAGGCGCCATTGCAAAGTCTATCTGGAGTCACTGAAGCAGAAGAAGGCATCAGATGCCTCGACTACTTCAGGTTTGTATGTCATTGAAGTTAATATCGCATCGATCACAACATTTGGGTATTTGATACTGGTTGTGGCTCACACATATGTAATGATATGCAGGGCTTTAGGGACAGTAGGCAACTCATGAAGGAAGAAGTAGACCTACGTGTTGGAAATGGAGAAAGAGTTGCTGCATTAGCCGTAGGAATCTATGTTTTGTATCTCCCTACTGGGCTTATACTGGAATTGGATGATTGTTATTTTGTACCCATTTTGACAAAGAATATATTATCTGCTTTCTTATCGAATAGAAATTTGGATTCCATATGAATTTTAATAGCAATGGTTGTTCTATCAATTCTAATGGAATGCTTTATGGAACGGGTACATTGTGCAATGGTATTTACATATTAGATATGTCTAATCCAATTTTAAATGTCAATGACACCAAGCGGTATAAAAGAGATAATCTAAAGTCAACTTACTTGTGGCATTGTCGGGCAGCCATATAAATGAGACACGCATCGCTAAACTCCATAAGAGTGGCGGTTTAGGGTCATTTGATTATGAATCATATGACACATGCGAATCTTGTTTATTAGGCAAGATGACTAAGTTACCCTTCAAGGGAAAGGGTGAGCGGCGATTGGAGTATTAGACCTAATACATTCAGATGTATGCGGTCCGATGTCCATCCATGCCGAAGTGGTTGTCGTTACTTCATTACCTTTATCGATGATTATTCACGATATGGGTACTTGTATCGATGAGATACAAATCAAGCGTTGAAAAGTTCAAACAATTGAAATGAAGTAGAAAACCACTTGGTAAAAGTATCAAGGCATTACGATCCGATCGTGGTGGAGAATACTTAGACCAGCAGCCAGATTATCTCGTAGATAATGGGATATTATCTCGATGGACTCCTCCTTACACGCCGCAAAGACAATGGTGTGGTTGAAAGGAGAAATCGAACCTTGTTGGACATGGAATACGATCAATGATGGGTTTCGCAGTTACCAAAATCGTTTTGGGGTATGCGCTAGAGGCATTTGTTTATTTGTTAAGCGAGTTTCCTCTAAGACAGCTTGATGTTACTCCATATGAGATGTGGACTAGCGTAAAACCTTATCTTTCTCATCGAAAGTATGGGGTTGTCACCTTACGTGAAGCGGATTCGTCGAGATAAGCTTGAAGCAAAGTCGACAAGTGTTTGTTTGTAGGATATCCTAAAGAGACCATGGGATATCAATTCTACCTTCTTTGAGGAACAAAAGGTGTTTGTTTGAAGCATGCTGTCTTCTTAGAGAAAGAGTTTCTTCTCCAAGAAGGCGGTGGGAGCAAAGTCGAACTTGAAGAAGTTCAAGATGCTCAAACAAGCATGATCAATCGCTCGAACTCGAGAGGCATCACTCATTCGGATGAAGTATGATTCAACCTTCGATGACACACGAAGTTCAGAGGTCAAGAGGATGATCGTCTTGTTCGAGAGATATGGATTTCGTAAGTGAACAGAATGACGATTGCTCATAGAAGATGATGAGCCTGCTACCTATGAAGAGGTTCGAAAAGTTGAGTCCGAAAAATGGCTTTGTGCCATGAAAGCGAAATGGATTCCATGTACATAAACCAAGTATGGACTTTGGTTGATGCACCAAGGATAAAACCTATAGGGTGCAAATGGGTTTTAAGAAGAAAACCGACATGGATGGTAATGTGATTACCTACAAAGCAAGGCTTGTGGCAAAGGATTTCGCCAAAGACAAGGAGTTGACTATGACGAGACCTTCAAACCCGTAGCAATGCTCAAATCCATTCGGATACTCCTAGCCATTCCGCCATTATGATTATGAGATATGGAAAATGGATGTGAAGACGGCTTTCCTTAACGGAAATCGCCGAGGATGTACATGACACAACTAGAGGGCTTCACTTCAAATGATGGTTAAAAGGTATGCAAGCTTCGTAAATCCATCTATGGATGAAGCAAGCATCCAGAGTTGGAACATCCGTTTGATGAGTCAATCAAAGAGTTTGGTTTCTCACAAAATCCGGATGAACCTTTGTGTGTACAAGAAGGTTAATGGGAATGCAATCGTTTTCCTTGTGTTGTATGTAGATGACATCGTTACTCTAAAACGATGTCTCATTGATGCTGTCGCTAAAATTTGGTTGTCCAGCAATTTGCGATGAAAGACCTTGGTGAAGCAACTTATATCCTTGGGATAAAGATCTATAGAGATAGATCAAAGAGGTTGCTTGGTCTTTCACAATCATCGTGACATAGACAAGATGCTAAAGAGGTTTAGCATGGAGCAATCCAAGAGAGGGTTTCTTCCCATTACTCATGGGATAACACTCGAAATCTATGTGTCCTAAGACACAAGATGAGAGGATTTGTATGGATCGGATCCGTGATGCATCCGCATAGGATCGATCATGTATGCTATGTTATGTACGAGGCCCGATGTATCGTATGCTCGAGTGTCACGAAGCGATACCAATCGGATCTGGTGAGGGTCATGGTAGTATCAAGAATATCCTCAAGTACTTGCGAAGGCCTAAGGATGTTTTCTTGATATATATAGATGGAAATCTCCAAGTGAGCGGGCATACGAATGCGATTTCAATCGACAAGGATGACTCAGATCGATCCCAGTCAGGTTATGTTTTCACGCTAAACGGCGGAGCGGTCAGTTGGAAGAGTTCTAAACAAGAGACAACTGCTGATTCGACGACTGAGGCAGAGTACATTGCTGCATCAGAGGCGGAAAAGGAAGCTGTTTGGATCAAGAAGTTCATTTCTGAATTTCGTGTGATTCCTAGCTGTGATGGACCCATACAGTTGTATTGTGACAACAATGGGGCTATTGCTCAGGCAAAAGAACCGAGGTCTCACCAACGATCTAAACACGTACTCCGCAGATATCATCTGATTCGAGAGATCATTGCTAGAGGTGATGTTGTGATCGAAAGCATTCCCACAGAGCAGAACATCGCTGATCCGTTGATGAAGCCATTGTCACAGAAGAATTTTGATTCTCATGTACTCGCTTATGGTATTAGATACCAAGGCGATTGGCTTTAGGTCAAGTGGAAGATTGTTAGAGTAGTGCCCTAAAGGCAATCCCCTTTAGCGCTTTTTGTTCATAGTCATGTACAGACTTTATGAATAAATAAAGAAAGGCATGTTTCATTTATTTGATGTTCTTTATAAATTGATATTGATCTTTAATCAAATTAATGAAGTCCATGATATATGACATAGCATGAAGGAAATTATGATGTGATCATAATCACAGGATTCCTATCATGTGCAATTATGTCAAGATCTAAATTTTCCTAGTCATAGGATTAATGAGACGGACATCATTAATCCGGACAGACTAAGATATGTCATACTCCTTGATTGGATCAAGTAGTGGATCTCGTAAACTGTAAATATGAGATATTTAGAGTTGACATATGGATGCTTACTAGTGGTAGTAAGTTCATTGGATGACTCGCCATGAGATCATCACATGGATTTAATGTCGTGATAATCTCATCATAACAATGGTGCAAGTATCCTTAGACTTGAGGTACTCGAGGATATCTTGATCTTGATCCCGCATACTGACTCCATTCCTTGTGGCCTTCGGAGGTTACTCATAAGATGGTGCTTGGGTGCAGTTTGAGGTATTCAAGGTAATTGAGTAGCCAATAAAGGATTCATCACTACGTGAGAATGTAAGAGATACACAACCTCTCGTGGGATCATTACTTTAAGTCTCGGCGAGCATGACTATGTCATGAAGAGTGTCTTCATGGACATATAAAGTAATGAGTCCTCGACAGAACTGATTTCACTTGGCTAGACTTAGTCTAGTAAGAGTTGACATATTGGCCATACTCATAACCAAGTGGGGTATAGGATGATGAAAGGACGAATTGCAAAGAATTGTATCATGGAAGGGTTCGTGATCTGGTTTGTGATGAATTCATCAAACCGATTACTTTCCGTCAATTGGGGTCATGATGTGTTGCTAGATACCGCTCATGACTTGCTCAGATTAATTGTTAATCTAAGTGGCCAACATAACCGGAACCTAAAGGGTCACACGATAAGAGTGTTTGAGAGAATCGTCAAAATAGTAATTAGACGAGTTCCAATTATAGAGAGCATTAGATTAATTGGATCCCAATGGGATTGGGATATGTCCGATGAGATCGCGACATTGATATTGCTAAGAAAGATTTAGGACTGTTTGAAGATTGGGGCCGGTGAGCGGTAGGACCGACCCAGCTTGATCGACCTCTTAGTAATCATATATATGTTAATTAATTAAGTAATTAATTAATTAATATTATATATATAAGCCCATGTGCGTGGAATGAGGAGGAGAGGTTAAGAGTTTGACTTTTCAAACTTGTTATTTTAATCATTTAATGGATTAATGGTTAAAATGACTTACACATGTCCTAACCTTATGGAGGCTTTTAATTAGTTAAAAGAACATAAGGAGGCTTTAGTTCATGTGGGTATCGACGGCAGCTAGGGTTCCAAAGAAGAAGAAAAGCTTAAAATGTTAAGTTGAAAGGTTTTCTTCATTTTCTTCTTCTCCTTAAGCAACCATCGATTTCTCTACTCCAAGCAAGGGTTCAACGTCGATCTTAAGCTCTCCAGATGAGAGGTAGGGTCTAGCGACTCTTATTACGTTCTAGCTATTCCGGGTTAAAAGTGTTTGACTTCGGTTAGGTTTTCGATCTCTGCGTGGATACCTTTAGAGATAGTCTCTATTGGCTATTCAGGTTTGAGTTTTCATACCGACATCGGATCTGGGTTTTCGGGAAGGTCCCGGAATAAAATTTCGTTTTCCGCTTTGGAACATGTGATGTTCCTCCGGGATTTTCCTACACCGAAAGTGCCTTCATTGAGGCACTTGAGGACTTGGGGTTGTCCAGCCCATGTTCTAAAGCCCGAATCACAAAGATGGAACCAAGGTCAAGTATGTTTGTTTGTAGGATATCCTACGGAACTCGAGGGTACTATTTTTACAGTCCTCATGATAGGAAGGTATTTGTGTCGACAAATGCAAACTTCTTAGAGGAAGAGTCAGAGAAATCACAAAGGAAGAAGTGAAGTAGTACTAAAGGAGTTAGCAATTTCATCCAAACCAAGAGTTGTTTTGGATATGACGAACAAAATGTCGAAATGGATTCAAGAGTTGAATCGAAGTGCAACTTTGAACATCGGGATGTGCCTAGGCGTAGTGGGAGGCTTGTGAGACAACCAGATAGGTATTCGGTTTAGGAGAAGGCTTAATTGCCATCTCGCACCAAGAAGAAACAGATCTACACGTATACACGTGCTATTAATGATGTTGATGCAGAAAATGGCTCAAGGCAATGGAATCGGAAATAGATTCTATGTATACTAATGAAGTGCGGGTCCTTGTAGATCTACCACGTGTCTAAAACCATAGGGTGTAAATGGATCTACAAAGGAAAAGGGATCGGATGGAAAGGTAGAGACCTTTAAAGCTAGATTGGTAGCTAAAGGCTATACTCAAAAGGAGGGTATAGACTACGAGGAGACTTTTCTCCCGGTTGCCATGCTTAAGTCCATCAGATTCTTTTGGCCATAGAACCTATTTCGATTATGAAATATGACAAATGGATGTCAAGACCGCATTTACGAATGGAGATCTTGAGGAGACCATTTATATGGCCCAACTAGAAGGATTCATTGAGCTAGGTAATGAGCATAAGGTTTGCAAGTTGCAAAGGTCCATTTATGGACTTAAGGAAGCATCTAGGTCTTGGAACATTAAGTTTGATAAGGCTATCAAAACCTATGGGTTCATACAAAACCTAGATGAGCCTTGTGTTTACAAAAGAATACAAGAAGGTAAGGTTACTTTCCCAATCACGTCAGATGTTGATGACATTACGCTCATCGGGAATGATGTGGGAATGTTATCTGCGGTTAAGGATGGCTGAATGAGCAGTTTTCAATGAAGGATTTGGGAGAGGCTACCTATGCTCTAGGGATCAAACTTATAAGGGATCGTAAGAACAAGAAGATAGTTTTGTCTCAACTAACCTAAATTGAGAATATGCTCAATAAGTTCGCCATGCAAGATTCCAAGAGGGTTTCACTCTACTAGACATGGAATCAAACTTTCAAAGGAACAAGCACCTAAAACCCAAGAGGAGGTTGAACGATGCGTAACATTCCATATGCTTGGCGGTTGGTAGTTTGATGTATGCAATCTGTGTGCACTAGACCGAGATATCATTACGCGATGGGGACAGTGGCGATTTCATCCAATCCAGAATGGAACATTCGATGCGGTTAAGTGTACACTTAAGTATCTTCGTGGGGACGAAGAACTTAATGCTTGTTTACTCGTAAGTAATCTTATTCCGACGGGATATCTGAATTCGATTTCCAATCGATGTTGATTCAAGGAAATCAACTTCGGTTCTATATTTACTTTAGGAGGTGGAGCCATAGTTTGGAGGAGTGTCAAGAAATCTTGTATTCTTGATTCGACTATGGAGGTGAGTCTGTTCTGCTTGTGAAATAGCAAAGGAAGCGACCTGGCTGGAAGTTCCTAAATGATTTGGAGGTAGTTCCAGAGGCGAAAAAGCCATTACACTTTATTGTGATAATAGTGGGCGATGGCTAATTCTAAAGAACCTCGGAACCACAAAGTCGCCAAGCACATTGGCTAAAGTATCATCTCATAAGGGAGATAATACAACGTGGAGAAGTGGATGTGGTAAAGATTCCTACAGAGTAAAACCTTGCTGATCCGTTCACAAAGACATTGACTCAAAATAGCTTGAGGGTCACCTAGAAGGGATGGGAATGAAGGATATGTCAAACTTGCTTTAGGGCAAGTGGGAGATTGTTGGAGTTATGTAAATATAGTGCCTAGAAAGCAAGTGTATTTACATGTAACTTTATCTTCTTGCTTATAGTTTTGTAATGAAAATATTTATTATTAATAAAACAAAAGAGTTTGGTTTTATCTGTATGAGCATTATATATCTGGTCATAAGGTACCAAGATTCATTTGTAAGTAATATACATATACATAGAGATGTATGGGAAACATGTATATTATTAAAATCTGAATTAATTGATTCACAGTTGAATAATCGAGTTGGTCGCTTGATTATGGTTTAGACTTTAGTGTTGCGATTTATCTCCATATAAGTAAAGGAGTTTACTTAAAGGGAATGATGAGTTTCATATCATGATAGTAGTAGACTATCGATAATGGCACTATTAAATGAATCTGGAATCAAGTATGTTTTCAAGAATAAAGTGGGCCGTTACTTTAATCTTAAAACATACAACTTAAGCATTCGCTTATTATGAACCACAATCTTAATGTAGCGCCCCCTTACCATAGGGTATCCACCGGAACGCCCGTAGGTCATTCCGATACATATCCTACGACAAGAGACCACTACCGACAACAACCACTACACTCCTCATGGCATCACAATCATAAGACGATAATAAGAAAGCGGCTATTTTTTAAAACCAAATTAGCTTCCATTTCATTCATTCAAAACTTAGTAATTCACTGTTATCGGTATTTTTAATTTACACATGTTCTACATCTTGTCATTGCATAATAACCAGATCTAACTATCGGTCTCAAAAGGAAGCCCGGTGACCGACCTTTGAGCCATTGCTTCTCTCGCCAATCCCGATATCGACTCTACGATCTGAGGAGCTATCTGTCTACGCTAGGCCCGAAAAATAAGTTGCAATTTTGGGTGAGTTTTGCGAACTCGGTGAAACCATCATCGATGGTCCTCCCAATTCATGCATCATATAAGCATGAAACAAGTATACATGCGATAATTATACAAAACACAACATTGATCTGATCCACAAGTAAAATTGCGATCAAAGATGCGGTAAATATACACCCGATTAAAAATATTGCGGATATAGAATCCAAGATGCAATGCACATGTGACTTTTTTTTTCCAGTTCATTTCAAGATTGTGACGGCGCATATCGGTGATCGATATAGACGCGTCTGGGGAGAATTATCTCCCATCGAGCTCGAGGCTCGGTTCAGTATATCGAGCTCTAGGCTCGGTTCAGTACAGTGGCGCCTCGGTTCACAACTTTCCTTTTAACAGTGTGATGTATTTGTGCATGAATGCACATGTTCCACAACAGTAAACATGGTATTTCACAGTCCAATATTCAATCCAATTAAACAGTTACCTCATGTAAATTCACAGTCAGTAATACCACATAATCCCCGTAGGGCAATCAATCACAGTACAATTCATGTAATCCCCGTAGGGCAATCAATCACAGTTAACACATAGATTGGAATAACCAACTAGGTTACTCACCTAATAACTTCCACGCTAACGCCGGGAAGTCTCTGCCAAATCTGTGGAACGATGGTCCACTGGAGCCTCTATAGCACATTAAATAGATAACCATTACCATTGGTGTAAATGATTAAACAATGCACATGAAATCAGTAAAATGTGTATAATGCATGTTCATGGCAATCCCGGCCCTAAACCAATATTTTCCCATAATAAAATTCTATGAAAAATTAGAAATCCATAGGCGCTGACGGTGCGCAATTCGGACCTCTATAGGTCCCCAATTAAATAAAGCAGTGTTTACAAGTTAATCGATAGGGGCTCGTCAAATTCCGTCTAAAATTCCCGTTTTCTCAAAAATGAAATTAAATATTCAATGAATCCGATGCCTCTGGAATCAGGTCAATCGGACGTCGGACGGGAAAGAAATTGACAAAAGAACAATTGTACCATTTAATATCAATAAAAATAAAAAAAAATTAAAAAAAAATACATATATATATATATTTGAGCGCCGCCTCATGAGGCGAGACGCCGCCCTCATGGTAAATCGCCTCACTCCGTCGCGAGGCGGCGCGCCTCGCGACCTGCCTCTTCGGATCTCGCCACTTGAGAGCGAAACATCGCCCTCGCGAGATGGCTCCTTCTGCTTGCCTATTTTTTTCCAGATTTAAAACTTAATTTCCATCCACTCTAACTTTTAGCACACAATTCAGAAAAATACCCACTATACCTCATTGGAAAGCTTATGAAAAGCTCTACAATTCTCAAGAAGACCAAAAAAATCAAATCCAACCCTAAGGGTATCAAATAACCCATCAAACCTTCTGCCTACTAAATTTTCATCAACACAGGGCAGTACATTTACAATGTCATAACTCACTGATTCTTCAGTAATAAATTACCACAAAAATATGGTCAACAAGTTCACAATGTCCTCTACAACTTTCATGAACAACCCAAAATCAAATTCTATTGCAAACCAAGCCAATTAATTCATCTAATGTTACTGTCCCTGAAATCCTTCACTTTGGGCAGTAATCTTACAAGAAGCATAACTTCCAGTATACAAGTCAATAAATTCAGAACTTTATATCCCTGAAAAGATAACATCTCAAACTTCAATTTTCATGAAGCACTCACCATCCAATTCGATCTCTAACAATTTGAAAACTGTTATGGAAGTTTCTGTTATCATCAGCCATTCATAACCTAATGTAGGATCATTTTTTTAAAAAATCATATCTCCCAATTCTGACTTCTAAAAATTACATACCAAATATCAATTTCAAGATAATCTCTTCCTATACAACTTTTCAGAAGCTCACTCACACCAATTCAGTCCACATAAAATGTTAAAATTGCCTCAAATCAGTAAACTCACAAAATCACACTTAAACTAGGTTTCATCCAAAATGCTCAAAACCAGCCATTAGTAATCAATTCATATCTCCCAACACACAATTCCAAAAATAGCAAGATCAGTAGCAATGGAAAGATAATCAAATATACTACAACTTCCATGAAGACCATTCTCCCTAATTCCATCTCAATGAATTCATAAAAATCAACAAAACTCAGATGTCATGGTTGCGGTTACTGTTCACAGGCAATGGAACAGTGACTTTCCATGCAAAATTTCACCCTTCTATCATTGAAATTCAACAACACCTATTTCACACTAAATTAAAGCCAACATCCCAAAGTTGCAGTGGCCACTAACCTTACCTCATTTGCATTTCTACACATTAAGTTATGAATAAAACAGTAACATCAATTAAAATTCCAACTTTCCAGATTTAAGGTTAACCATAGTTCACCCACTTCTAATTCCTTTTTCACATCACTAGACATCAAAATAAATACAAATTAAATATAAATACAGTCATACATATATTAGGGCTAACACTGAAAAATTTACAGCATTTAATTCCTCCATTCAAAAACTCAATTAATTACCCTTATTCAATTCAATATCAAACCATAACATTAACTTCAATGCATCTTCATCTAACCTCATCCCCTTTTCTTCAAATCATAATAATCATCACTTTAATGCCTACCTAAACCTAATACATGCTTTAAACCCATTTATTAACTACCCCACACTATCATGGCATTTAATCCATATGAAAGACATCATTTAAAACTCAATTACTTAAATGAAACTTACCTAACACAATTCTCCTTCAAAGGTTCAACTTCCAACTTTTACCTTCTAACTTCTATATCAAGCTACCACCTTTTCCTTCTCAAGCATATACCATACCCATCATCTAGCTTTGATGAGACCAAAGAAATGAGCTTAAAGCTATGGAGAAAATGGAGAAAAGAAGAGCCAACTTGCGATGGTTACACTGAAGGGTTGTTTTGTGTTTGTGTTTCGGATGGGCATAACTAAAAGCCTTAAAACAATCTATCTTCTCCTTTCCTAAACACATACACGTATGAAAGAATGGAGAGAAGCATTTAATGACTCTTTCTAAATGGCATAATATCATTGGTTTCTTTTTAATTTGAAAAGTCAAATTATCAATTGTTTAATCCAGTCTAAAATGTTACTCCAATTAACTCCAATGACCTACTTTCGGTCCCAAAATAATATACCCCATCTTCTTGTGCCCTTTGGTAGTAATTTTTGCTACTGAGAATTGACCGATTCGCCAATTGGCGATTTTACGGTCCAGAATTGTTTAGGAAAAATCCAGAAAAATTCCTAAAATCCCTAAAATGTAAAAGCGATTTATGGCACGATCCCATTAATTTCACACAAGAGTTCAATTTCAACCTAAGCGGAAAATGACATGAATGCATGTATACTACGTGCATGTGCAACCATCGATAATTATAGAGACTATATCTTTGTATCGCATGCCGAGATATAATTTAATATCCCGAACCCATCCTAATTACCAAAATACCCTTCCTATAGGAGAGGGGATGTTACACTTAATGAGTGGTGAACTCATATGTGTTTCATTATAATTCTTGATATGATCGGAATGGATTTTTACAGGGTATTAATCCGGTTCTGCATGTTGGAATTATTAATTGAAACATGTATCGAGAACATTCACTCAAATAAAGAGTTTATAGTGTTATCATCTCTTACAGATGTTTTAAGGAGATTTGGTGATTAAATGGCGCCATTAGTTTGATGGACTAGCTACCCATCAAGTCTTAACACTAAGATGAGATCTTATGTGTTAATCATCATATAAAGTAAAATGAGAGATCTAGAAGGAAAAACCAACATAAGGGCAAAACGGTAATTTTACCCTTTATTGTGCGGATGGCTATAATAAGGTTCTAAATAGGGTTTGCAATTGGACATATTCTCATAATATTTAATAATTCAAGAGTTCAACTAATTGTCTTTAGTGGAATGACATTTAGTTAATAAGCTAGAATTAATTCCAATGAGATTGAATTATTTCTGGGCTTATTAGAGCTTGAATTATCAAAGTCCAATAGGATTCTCCACTTGGCTTTAAGGAAGGTTATCAAGCTAAGTAAGAAGTAGTTTGGAGGCTTTAGAAGTCCATAATTGAATGATGGGCTTATACTAATTAATGGTTAATGGGAAGCCCAAATGTTCATTTAGAAATGAGCTTGTTTTGGTTTAATGTAATTGATTAGATTAATTATATTAAAACAATTTTTTTTAAATGGAGAAGAAGCAATTTCGAAAATGTGTTAGGTTAGATGTGTAACCACACATTTGACATTAAAATACTAAATAAAGATGGTCTTTATTAAGGTTCATCATTATTAAATGGAGTTATGAACTTACCATTAAATGGTTTAATGGTTGACTTTTAATGTTGGCATGTAACCTATTTGTATTCATTAGATTAAAGATGAAAGATGTGCATTAGATGGACCATCTTCCTTCTTTCTTCTTGCCAAAACCGAAATGGGTATTCAATTATAGGTTATGGTCTTTTCAAATAGCCATTTAAAGATAAATGAAGTAAGACTCATTTATTGGCTATTTGATGAGTGATTAATGTAAGTGATGCATTGGATGCCTCTCACTTTTTCCATTCATGCATATTTCGAAATTGAGATGTAAGAAAGGGTTCTTGCATGTTTTTTACATTCTCTCCTTTCATGCAAGGTAGGAACCGAAATTCCTAAGTGAAAGAATTGAAAGAGTTTGATTTTGGTTCTTCTTCTTCTAAGAAAATCTCCTCCAAATATTTCTTCTCCTTTCCCACCAAAGGATTTTGTTAACCTAGTTGTCCTTGAAGAACAAGTGGTAAATCTAATTGGTTGAGGATACTACAACAAGGAAGAAGATAGATTGCTAAAGGAAAAGACTCAAAGGCAAAGGATTTGGATATAAGAAGGAGAGGATAGCGCAGCGAGGATTTAAAGCTGTAGCGAAGGAGTCGGTAATTCCTTTTATCTTGTTCTTGGTTTTATTATCCTTATACCATATCATGTATGGATTAGCATGTTGATTTGGATATATTGATTCCGTTGTAAGATGATTTCTTAATAAGTTTTGAAATCTATCGTTTCTCCATACTAAGCATGATTTCTTTTTCCGATCCAACAGGAGAACCATAGGAGGCTTAGAAGGGAGGAAGAAAGAAGAGGAAATAGAGAAGAAATCTTCTTGTGAGAGGTAAGTTTTACCTTTTCTTAAGCTAGGTTTAAGAATGGTGTAAGATGGAAGTTAGGGTTTGTGTAAAGATTTGAGAAAGATATAGAGAAAGGTGAGATCTATGGAGTTTTGAGACTTTTAAGCTAAGGTTATGGTTATTCTAGCTTAAATGTCCTATGGGTAGGTTAGGTTTAAAGTTTATTTTCATCTTTGCTTGATTTATGAGTAATTTGGCCTTATTTGAAAATGTATTTATTGAATGAAGTATGATTTAATTGAAGGAACTTAAGAAAACCCCACTAAAGACAAGGAGGAAGGGCAATCTTGAATTCGGATACCGACGATAGGTGGGTAACATTTTTATAGTTGTTATGTAATAGGAAAATGCCCTATGTGTGCTATCTTTGTTAATTGTGAGTATATTGAAAGTGTATTTCCCTTGATTTGAATGAAAAGAACGAAACTATGATGATTTGATACAATGAAAGAAGCATAAAATGCTATTTTTATGCTTGAATATGTGATCATAAATTGGTTGTGATTGGGCGAGAGAGAACCTACTTCGATAAGTCACGTGCACGTTGACCCCCCTAGCCTTCTCCCGGCAGCCCGCTTGTGGCCCACGAGATCCGAAAATTGACTCGTTGTGTTTACGATAAACTTCGGTTTATTCATTGTGTTTAAGGAACTCTCGAGCCAATTGTGTGCATTCCATCTTTTAATTGTGTATATGATGCATAATATGTGTTTGATTGATATAAATTCGCATGTTCTACCTTATGTGATGTTTTGGATTAATAGTGTTTCATACGATAAATTGCTATTGTTTCGAATCCTTATTTATGTGTTGTGTGGTTCATTACTCGATGGCTATAAACATGTTAGCCACTGAGCCGTGTTAGCTCACCCCATTCTCCCTCCTCAGGTGCAAATTCAAGTTGAGAGCTGAACCTTGCAAGGAAACGGGCATCACTCCAAGAAATTTAGCCACTTTTGTATTAAGTTAGTAACTAGCTTATAAGTATATCGAACATGGAACATCTCACACATTTTGTATTTTGTACTTGACTGTTAATGGATATGCTGATATGTAATTAAAGCCATGCTTAAACTTTGTTATGATTTGGAAAGAGAAGGAGAGCTTTAGTACTCTCTTCATGTGAGTTTGTTGAAATGGGATGTAGTGCTGAAATTTTTGGGTTGATGCACTCATGTGGTAATTTATGGGTATATTGTGTTGTGCTGCAATTTCTGGGTTGTTTTAGGTTGAATAGGATCACTTTGACTTGTGGAAGGTATTAGACGAGCTGTAGAGCTTGTTCCGGAGGTGTAATGAGTTAATTTTGAGGTATTGATTGCAAAGTGTGAGTCGTTAGAATCAAAAGCAGGTGTTCTCTATATGGCAGATTGTCAGGCAGAGCTTTGAGTCCACTTTTGACCCTCATAGAGTTGGAATATAGGTCGGTGTTATTCATGAAAGTTGTAGGGAATTTTCTTAGCTTTCCATAGACACTAAGTTTGTTATATTTAGAGTTCTGGGTCAAAAGTTATGTTGGTCGCAAGTTCTGGTACTGTTGCTGGAGAGCTAGTCGATCTGTCTTAGTGAGAACTTTTGAATTCTTTAGAGTCCGAGCTTGCTGGTGAGTCCTTCTTGAAAAATATAGGTTTTGTTTCTAGGTTTCCAACGCTTCCAATCGTGTATAATTTGGAGCTTGGAGTCAAAAGTTATGAGGGTTAGAATTCAGATAAGTCGGGCTGTAGGGCAGGTCGTGGGCGAGCGCCAAGAGCCCGGCATGCCGAGCTCTTGAGAGCGTTTGGGGTCGGTTTCTGAACGACCGACCCCTCTTCCTTCTTTTGGCCATAACTTGTTGTGTAGATCTTCGATTGACCCCATTTTTGAAGCGATAGATTCCTAAGGTATTTTTCTATCTTTCCAAACTTTATTTATTAGTTCTCCTTTTAAATTGAAAAAGGTAGTTTGAAACCAAGTGTGGAGGTCGGCTGATCAAGTCTGAATATACTTTACAAATTTTAAAATATCTAGAGCTAGAGAGCTCAGATCAAAGCGATTCTTATTTTAAATTAAACTAGAGACACAAACCTACAAGTTTTATGAAGGAGCCGACTGACAATTAAGCCTTTAAGATTTTCAAATTCTGACCTGAAGTCGGTAGTGCTCAATTTGGGCTGTTTTATTTGAAATAGCATTTTTGCCATAACTTCTTCATTTCAAATCAAAATTGAACGTTTTCAGTGGCATTGGAACCGTGAGAGCGTAAGAAACATATTTTTTTAAAAAGCCAATCCCAAATTTTCTATTAAAATTTTCTCTAGTTGTGGTCGGTTTGTGTTCGATTTTGGGTCTTCTATGCTTATGTGTGCTTGTGTGGTCCGAATGTTGGGCCTTGGCGACGGGTTCCAACATTCATTCTAGGATTTCTTTGATATCGACATATGATTCCAATAGAAAAACTAATATCTGACCGAGTGCATGTTTGAGCATACATTAAGCTCCCAACTAATGATGCATAAGGAATAGACTCTATTTTCTTATGTTCCAAATCATTTTGTGGACATTACATTTGACTAAATTTGTCCCCTTTCTAGATTGGAACTATCCATACGAAGCACTTTTCCATTTTAAATCATTTTAATATTTTCTCGATATATCCTTTCTGAGATAATCTTAACAATCCTTGTGATCTATCACAGAATAGTTCTAATCTGATCACATAGGATGCCTCACCCATATCTTTTATTTTGAAATTATTAGAAATAAAATTATTGAAATCATGTAGCAAAACTATTTTATTTGTAGCAAGAAGGATATCGTCAACATATAGGACTAATATAATGAATTTACTCATATAGATACATAGATCAACAGTGTTCTCTACAAAACTGTAAGACGAAATGATATCATTAAATTTAAGATACCATTGCCGGGAAGCTTGTTTCAATTCATATATTGACTTCTTTAATGTACATACTAGCTTGTCCTTTTCTATGGTTTTAAAACCTTCTGGTGATCCATATACACTTCCTCTTCTAAGTCACCATTTAAAAAAGCGGTCTTTACATTCATTTAGTAAAGCTCTAAATCATAATGAGCCACCAGGGCCACAACAATTCTTAAAGAGTCCTTGAAAACTGGAGAGAATGTCTCTTTATAATTAATTTCATCTTGTTGAGTATAACCTTTGGCAATAAGTCTAGCTTTATACCTTTCAATGTTGGCTTGTGAGTCACGTTTGGTTTTAAGGACCCATTTATAGACCACTTGCTTTTGCGTCTTCTGGTAACTTAACTAATTCCCAGACTTTGTTGTCATCCATTGATTTTAACTCTTCTTTCATAGCGTTGGACCATTTTTCTGAATTGTTACATTCCATGACTTATTTGAACGAGCCTGGATCTTTATCAATGCTCAAGTCACATTTATGTTCAAGTGAATAAATTTCATAGTCACTTGAAATAGCTGGTCTTCTTTGCTGTACAGACCTTTATAATGATACGTCTTATGACATTACTTGATTATTTGTAACTTGATCACCATTAGCTGGTTCGTCATTAATATGTTCAACTTGTGGAATTCGAACATTAGTTTGTTGTTTTGGTATGTTCCGTATCCGTGATGCAACAAAAGGAATAACTAGTGGGATCATGTATGATGCTGTAGTTTTTACTTGACTTGGAGTAGTTTTTACTCGATTCTCGAAAATACCCACTTTTTGTGGTTTTCCACTCCCACTGATTAAAAAAGCATTACAAGACTCAACTATTCTCGTATTATAATTAGGACAATAAAATCTGTACCCCTTTGATTTTTCAGGATAGCCAATGAAAAAACAACTAATAGTTCTCGCATCAAGCTTCTTTTTATGTGGATTATATAGCCTTAACTCTGCTAGACAACCCCAAATTTGAAGGCATCATAAACTAGGTTTCTTTTTTGTCCACAATTAATAAGGTATCTTAGGAATTGCTTTACTAGGAATCTTATTAAGCAGATACGTAGCGGTCTTTAATGCATGCATCCATAATAATAATTGTACCAAACTATAACTTAACATACTCCTGACCATATCTATAAGAGTAAGATTTCTCCTTTCAGCTACACCATTTTGTTATGGTATACTAGGCATTGTGTATTGCACATATATGCCTCGACTTGCAAAAAACTTTGCAAATGGACCTGAAAATTGTCCATTTTCATACACTTTTCTATAATGTTCGCCACCTCTATCAGATCTCATTATCTTTACTTTGGTATCTAACTATCTTTCTACCTCATTAACAAACACCTTTAGGATGTCCACAGACTGAGATTTTTCATGTACCAGATAAATATAACCATATCGTGAGAAGTCATCAATAAAGGTAATGAAATATTTTTTGCCACCCTAAGAAGGAACATCAAAAGGACCACTTATGTCAGTGTGTATTAATTCCAGTAATTCATTACTTCTTGTGGCTAGATGCTTTGATATATGTTTGATTTGTTTGCTTTTAATGCAATTTACACATATATCCTAATGAACAAAATCCAATGGAGTTAAGATTTCATTTTTTGCTAACCTCTGTACCCTTTCCTTGAATATATGACATAATCCTTTATGCCACAAAAAACGGAACAGTCATTTTATACACTACATTGACTTCTTATAATATGGTCAACATGAAACAGAGATGTAGCAAAATCAACATCAAGATTAAAACAATCAATTAAGGTACCAGATCCATAATAGCTGTTAAGTTTATATAATGAAAAAACACCATTTCCAATCTTAAATTGAAATCCTACATCATCCAATTTGGTAAAAGAAACTAAATTCCTAACACATTCAGGAGCATAAAGACACTTTTCTAGATCTAGGTAACACCCAGTGTTCAAAATCAATCTGTACGTCCCAATGCCCTCTGTCCATGCCTTCATTTTATTCCCCATGTATAAGAACTTTTTAGTTTCATTTATTGTTTGGATTGAAAGTGATCCTTGTTTAACATGTGAAATATGAGTAGTTGCACCAGAATCTAAGCACCAAGTATTATTAGGCACTTCAATAAGATTTGATTCAAAGCATACTAAGACATAGTATGTACCTTTCTTTTCGAACCAAGCCTTTCTTTTAGGACAATCTTTCTTGAAGTGACCAAGCTTCTTGCATAAAGGACACCTCTTATCTTTATTGATTGGACTCTCATTAACTTTTTTGAGAGCTTTGTCCTTATCTTTGCCTTTCTTTCATAGTTTATGCTTGCTACTACTAGCTCCTGGATGAAATGTAAGATGAACAGAGTATTTCTTCATTTTATTTAATCTTCCTTCCTCCTGAACTAGCATAGCCTTAATCTCTTGAAACTTCCATTTTTCTTTAATAGTGTTATAATTCACTTCAAACTGGCCAAACTCTAGAGCAAGTGAGTTGATAATAAACTAACAGAAAGGACTCACTCACATCCATACCCATAGATTTCAACTTTATAACTAGGTTTGACATATGAGTTACATGATCATAAATGGGTTGTGACCAGTTAAACTTCTTGGTCGTTAGCTCACTCATTAAAATCCCTACTATGGACTTGTCAGCTATATAGATTGAGAGTATTGCTCAAGCTTTAACGTGAACTCCTTTGCATTACCCGTCTTAGGCATTGATGGCTTCACATTTTCTGCAATTTTCATTCGCATCAAATTCAAACCTAGCCTGATAGACCGTTCCCAAGTCTCATAATAAGACTTCTCAACTTCAGAACTAGGCTCAGTTATGTCTGTGGGCCTTACGTCTAAAACTATGGCTAAATCCATGTCCATTACACCTAGTTGGAACTGGATTTGTTTAGACCGGTTCATATAGTTCAGACCATTGAATTTGATCAAGCTATTTCCTAAGGAAAACAAATTAGTAGATGTTGCACATACAACATATAGCCCTTGCATTAATGCTTTAAGTAGACCTAAATGGATTCAAACTAATAATAAAATTTAATTATGCATTTAAATTTTCCTTTAGGTGAAATTTAAATACATAATTGTAACTTATCATGAGGCAAATATAGTTCACTATAATAGACAATTAATCATATTCTAGTCAACATAGATGTTATCTTTGGATATACAATCATATTAATCTAATATGTTGATAACGTTCCTTTAATATCATTAGTTATAAGCAATGGTCCACCTTTAGGTATATCGTAATAATTAATAATCTCAAATGTTCAGTTCAACATTTACGTCATTCTAATAGCATAATGTTAACATGAACAATTAAAACATTCACAATTAAGTGTTTAAAATTTTTATGCTAGGTCATTTTGTTATTAACAAGTTTTCTATGCAATAAACATTTAATTGGACAGTTATTATACATGACAAGTTTTTTTAATTAGTTTGGTCACTTTGCGACTAACAAACTATTCTAAATTACCATTATGTCATGTAGCATATGCATCATATAATAGAAAAGTTAAATTCCAAACGTTATGTATAGAAAACAAATCAATTATGAATTAAATAATCCATTATGTCCCATCCTAAAATTGTTTTTGCTTATGGTTAAAGGCCATAATTTAATTACTTAATAATTAAGATTGCATAATATAACCCAAAATTAAAATCCATATAATTATGCCAGAATCATTTATTAACTCAATCTTATTCTTTGATGGCCCAAAAGCCCAAAATAAATCAGTCCATAATTTGATTGTTGGGCCTGGAAGCCCATCTAGCATGTGCTAGCATCTGCCTTACCACTACCTGTTGGTGCAGTGTCTATTTTTTTGGGTTTGTTTTGTTATTTTTTTAATTTTTTAATCGTTTTCTCCATACTACAAAACATCGCTTCAATAATGGTTTTAGAAAATCATAGTAATATTTAACCTTTAGTTTCAAGAACCACATATTTTCATTCTATTCAACAACCATAAACACATATCTTTGAAGAAATATAACACAACAAACAACTATAGCAATGGACACAGCAACCTCGAATTGAAAACTTGCGGTAAGACCAAACCTTTTTGTTTCAAGAACCAAGTTTTTTTATTCTTTTACAAAAAGCATTAACATGTCTTTATAGAAATTGGAACTTTTTTTTACAAATTAACACGAAAAACTCAAACAAACACAATATTTCAGAAATGAAAATAACAATGCAACAACCTTTCTCTGATACCAATTATTATAAAAAAACAGGATCGATGAATAACATTGTAAACAAACGTGAATCCATGTCTTTTGATGTTCTTGATCAAAAGTTTATTCCCTCTCTACCATTATGCTTCTGTCAAAAATTGGTTTTCTCAAAGGTTCAGAAAACTTCTTTAATGATTTTCTAAAACATAAGAAAATCACCAAACTAGATGTCATTTGGGTTATCAGTAAGGAGAGAGGGAAAGAGTCTAAGACCCTTTTAATTCCAACTCTTTGAAATGTAACAACCATGATCTTGGGCTCTTCCTGATAGACTCAAATCCATAACTCACATGGCCACGAAATATCTTACACCATGACTACTTTTTGTTTATTGGGTGTTGGTTCTGCTGGATTCTGGCGGAACTGAACGTTGCCGTTTGGATCCATGGAGTTGGTTGGTTCTTGCAAGAACTTCGGCTTGAAGGTTCCTGCAAAACAAGGAAGGCACGTCGGGGGTTGTTTCCCGATAAGCCCCTCTGATGCTCAAGTCAGTCTTTTTTGGTGAAGGTGAGATTGCTGTATGCAGAGAAAACTAGGTTATGATTACGTACCTCTGTAATGGTAGAATTATACCTTATATACGGAGCAATAACTAGGTTTAAGTCTTTACGTATGCATAGGAGACTCTCACCTGCGAATGGGCCAAGGAGACCATGGATTGGACCTAGGCTTGACATAGGTATAAGACTGATATTTGAAGAACGGACCAATCGGCCCACGGATTGTTATGACTGGGTGCGGGCCCAGCATGACTGACCCGACCATAAGTCCCCTACTCATCGAGTCCGAGCGAAGAGAAGGGTCGAAGGAGTATGTTAGGATTTTGTTGCTCGTCTTCTATCTTATAGCTCGTCCGTAAGACAGCTCATGAGGTAGTTGATCGGTCAGATATTGGCATTGTAGCTCGTTCATGGGACAACTCGGGGTAGGCCCGATCGATCGGATATCGACGGGCGGTGCATGACTGCTCATATTGGGATCGGTCGACTGAGTGCCCCAACCGATTGACATCGGCACTTATTACGCGATAGCTCGCGCCAAAGTAAATCGAGTGGTCATCATTAGCTCGCGCCAAAGCAAATCGAGTGGTCATCATTTATTATTTGACGGCGCGTGCCCTCTGACAGCTTTCAGAATCTGAAGTGTATCGTCCTTGTAACTGTTGTGCAGCTGTCCCATACATCCTTTCAACTGTCGTGCCGCTCCAGATTTCGAACAACCCTAATTCTCCTTGGCTCGGATTATGCCGCGTGTCTAAGCATAGCTCAAATTTTCTCCACACGTCGCGCTTTGATTGAATCGCTTATTCGACCGTTTCCTTATAAATGCTCAGGATCGACAAACTGTTTGGTTTTCTTCACGTTTGTTTCGTTCTTGCTTCCGATCTGCTTTCATTTTCTCTTTCATGCTCTCAGTTCCCGGAAATTTCCTTCAACCGTCGTTCGATTTCCCCCTCTCCATTCACTAAATAGGTACACCCCTTTTCTTCATCTCCTCCTCTAAAGTTTTTCTTTTCAAAAGTTCTCTTCTTGGTAAGCATGTCGACAGCCAGTTCTAGAAGTATGGTAGAAGGTGTTGAAGAAATATCGACGAGAGAAAGGAAGGATGGGTTGGTTGTGGAGGCGCCGCCGAGAAATGAATCGACGATGACCGTGGGGGAGTTGAATCGGTCAGTACTTAGATATAACATCCCCAAGTCCTGGGGACCCCGGCTGGCCCTGGGGAACGAGCGAATCCATAGCAACTTGAGTGGATATTTCGCCGTTTCTGATAGTTTTTTCTCGGTTGGTGGTATGAGGCTTCCATACGCCCCGATCGTCGACGAGGTGTGCATGGCCTATCAGCTGATGTCGAACCAAATTCCTCCGAATAGCTGGAGGTTTATTAATGGTTTGGCGTTGCTGTGCCATCAATTCGGTCATTCGCCCTCTGTTGGCATTTTGCGTCACTTTTTGAGGTTGAGACGGACGCCCGATATCGCTCAGCCGGTACAGATTCGAAAGTCTCTTCTTGGAAAACTAAGTACTTCTTTGTGAAACCCCCAGGATCCTCCTTCGAGTGCCGGCCATGGAGGTATCCTTTGGCCGAGCAACGGAACGACACATCGAGCGTGTCTCTTAGTATGGAAGAGTAGGAGGTGGTTGGGCGCATAAAGCAGCTCGATCGATACGATTTCGCTCCGCTCATTGCGGGGTATTACGGAGGGGTCTCGGTCGATTCCTTTTTACTCGTCCCTCCGCCACAAATTAGCGGGCTAGGAGAGGAGACCGCCCCGTCTGGTTGGGCCCTCGTGATCGAATTACTTACTGCATTTTTTATTATTGGTTTCTTTTTCTGACTTGTTTTGTTGCTGTGCAGCCATGGTGAGGATAGAAGATTTCACTGGGCCCTCCCAATCCTCTAAATCCAGGAAGCAGGCCGGATAAGGGAAAAAGACGCAAGAGGCGAAGACTGGAGAAGGCGTTGCTTTGCCAGTGGAGCTAGGCCATCCCATAACGTCGTCGGCCCCTCCGCCTGTTGAACGTCGTTCTGTCGTGTCGGCGTCATTGCCGATCGTACAAGCTAGCTCGGGCTGAGCGGTTTTGGTTGAGGAAGAGGAGGAGGAAGTGGAGCCTCCTCTTAAGAGGAAGAGATTGATCCGGCTTGGTGATCTACCGTCCGGCCCGCCAAGTCAAGGCGTGAAAGAGAAGGAGAAGAAAGGAAAGGGGAAAGGAAGAGCGACTAACGCCAGGCAATGGGAGTCTGCAATCAAGCTGGCCAAAACTGCCTCGATCGGGGACCTAGAAGTGTCCCGCTATATTACCGAGAGGATTACTCCCCCTGCGGACGAGCAGATTATCGACAAGAAGAGTAATGGAGTTGGGGTCTCAACTCGTTCGCTGCGGTATACGGAGCGCAGTGATGTCCTTCGCAGTGCTGCAGCGTCTGGAGGCTCTGGACCGGGAAGTCCAGGACCTCCATGAGTAGATGAAGGCTATGAAGGATGAGCTTTCAAGGGTGAAGGACGAGAGAGACCTCTTTCAGGCTCAAAACTCTTCCTTGGAGGAGGAGAAGAAATCCCGGGAGGATGCGATGGGCGTCCTGAAGGCTCAACTGACCACGGGAGAGGAGGAGAGGAGCCAGCTGGTTGCGGCGAATGACAAGCTGAAGAGGACGGTGGAGAAGGAGCGAGAGCTTAGTAAGAAGTACCTCGAGGATTGTCATGCCCCGGTGGAGGGCAGGAATAGAGCCGAGGACATATTGCAGAAGGTGTGGGGCTCTATTAAGAAGCAGCGGGTAGAAGCGATCAAGCGGTGGAAGAGGCGGTTTCTGAATGAGGAGTGTTTAGAGCTTGCCTGTGATTTAGCCCTCTCGCTCCTGAAGAAGTGCCACGAGTTTCACGTTTCTCAGGGGTCGGAGTGTCCTTCCTTTGAAGAGTACGCCGGGTCGCTTCTTCCCGCAGCCCTCGGCCTTTCTTTGGAAGATATGAAAAAAAGGGCCGAGGGAGAGCGGAACCTTGTTCCGAATGAAGAGCTGGAACTTAGCTCTAAAGAGGAAGAGCTTTCTCATGAGGATATTCCTTCGGTTGCTCCCTTAGACCCTGCTCCCACCCCGATTGTTCCGTCAATTTTTAAGGCTTCTCTTGTGCATCCGCCGACTTCTGAAACTTCTCCTTCTGCTGACTTTTAGAGCTCACCTGGTAGGGCTTGTGGTCAGGACGAATTCAAAGAAGTGAAAATCTTTATTTTTGTCCTTCATTTTTTCGAAGTCATTTTCCGTGTTTATGTTCTTTATTTTCGATCTATAGTGGGATTTGATCAAGTTGCTCATGGCCGACCAGCATCGAGGTCGATTTATAGTCGAGGTCGAGCCGAGGTCCCAAGGATCTTGTCTTGGCGACCCGGCCAAGCGATGGCGAGGTCGATCGACAATTCCAAGGATCTTGTCTTGGCAACTTGGTCGATCGGTAGGCGAGGCTGAACAATGGTCCCAAGGATCTTGTCCTGGCGACCGACCGACCGTAGTCAATTTGTGTCGAGCCCGAGCGATGGTCCCAAGGATCTTGTCCTGGCGACCGACCGACCGACTGTAGTCGATCTGTGTCGAGCCCGAGCGATGGTCCCAAGGATCTTGTCTTGACGACCGACCGACTGTAGTCGATCTGTGTCGAGGCCGAGCGATGGTCCCAAGGATCTTGTCTTGGCGACCGACCGACCGTAGTCGATCTGTGTCTAGGTCGAGCGATGGTCCCAAGGATCTTATCTTGGCGACCGACCGACCGTAGTCGATCTGTGTCGAGGCCGAGTGATGGTCCCAAGGATCTTGTCTTGGCGACCGACCGACCGTAGTCCATCTGTGTCGAGGCAGAGCGATGGTCCCAAGGATCTTGTCTTGGCGACTGATCGACCGTAGTCGATCTGTGTCGAGGCAGAGCGATGGTCCCAAGGATCTTGTCTTGGCAACCGACCGACCGTAGTCGATCTGTGTCCAGGCCGAGCGATGGTCCCAAGGATCTTGTCTTGGCGACTAACCGACCGTAGTGGATCTGTGTCGAGGCTGAGCGATGGTCCCAAGGATCTTGTCTTGGCGATCGACCGACCGTACTCGATCTGTGTCGAGGTCGAGCGATGGTCCCAAGGATCTTATCTTGGCAACCGACCGACCGTAGTCGATCTATATTGAGGCCAAGCGATGGCTGATGGGATTTTCTTCACTTTGCGAAATATAATGAAATTTTTTCTTGCTAGGAAATCCAAAAATCCCTTTATTAACGATAATGAGGGCGTGGGCCGTTAAAAAACCTGTCTGGTAGGGACAGAAAAAAGGTACCCACTGGTTTTGTACAAAAACAGTAATGAACAAACATTAACTAAAATAAAACTTATCTACTGGTAGAACGCCTTCAGGTTTCGAGAGTTCCATGGCCTCGGTAGAATTTTCCCATTTGCATCGCGTAGGATGTAAGAGCCATGCCCGGCTTGCTTGACAACCTGGTAGGGTCCTTCCCACGCCTGTCTGAGCTTTCCAGGGTGTTTTCCAGCCGCTTCGGCCTTTCGCAGGACGTACCCACCGACCTTTACGTCGCTCGGCTTTGCTCTTTTGTTGTAGAACTTCGTTACTTTTTGCCTGACGGCTTCCGAGCGAGCGGCTGCCTTGTCCCTGTCTTCACTAAGAAGCACAAGCTCGGCTCGGCGGGCTTCATTATTCCGCTCTTCATCATAGTTCGACACCCTTTGGTTGTGCAACACCACTTCTACGGGAACTAAGGCTTCTACCCCAAAGGTCATTCTGAACGGTGTTTCCCCTGTGGCTCCATTTGGTGTGGTTTTGTACGCCCACAACACTTCATCAAGCTCTTCCACCCAAGTCTTTCGTCTGTCTAGGCGCTTCTTAAGAGCACTCATTATCTTTTTATTTGTGTTTTCCGCGAGACCGTTGTTTTGGGGGTGAGCTACTGAGGTCAACTGCAGCCTTATCCTTAGTTGGTAGCAGAAATCTCTGAACTTATCGTTATCGAACTACCAACCGTTGTCTTTAACCAGTACCATAGGCATCCCGAAGCGAGTTAGTATATTTTTCTTTACAAAACTCTCCACCTTCTGCTCGGTAATTGTAGCGACCGCTTCCGTTTCTACCCATTTAGTGAAGTACTCCACTGCCACTATCAGGAATTTCTTCTTTCCGGGACCGAGAGGCAAGGGCCCCAGTATATCCATTCCCCATTGAACAAAAGGGATAGGATGACTCACAATTTTCATCCTCTCGGTCGGCTGGTGAGACAGGCTGCTATTTTTCTGGCAGGCCTCACATCGGTCGACTTTCTCCTGGCAGTCTTTCCTCATCGTCGGCCAGTAATACCCCTGTCTGATCAACCTATGAGCTAACATTCTACCTCCTATGTGGTTGCCACACATTCCTTCGTGGACTTTGGCCATTGCTTGTTTTTCCTCTTCTTTGTTCAAGCATCGCAGTAGTGGCCAGTCATAAGATCGCTTGTACAGGGCATCATTTATGATCGCGTATTCAGCCGCCTTTATTCTCAATTTCTTGGCCTCTGAGGTTTCTTCCAGTTGTGTTCCCTCTAGGAGATACCATCTAATCGGTTCCATCCAACTAGATCGACCAGTATTTACATCAAGAACCTCCTTGGATTTTTAAATGCTAGGGCGATCCAGTCGTTCGACTAGAACATTATTTTTGGCGTCTCGATCGGAGGCCAATTTGGAGAGCGCATCCGCTTTAGCATTTTGAGCTCATTTTATCCTGTTGATCAAGTACTGCTTGAAATTTCTTAACTCCCGCTTTACTAGTTCCAGGTACTCGATCATATTGTTCCCCTTGGCTTCATACTGTCCAGTGATTTGGCCGACCACCACTTGACTATCGCTATATATCTTTAGATGTTTCACCTCCATTTCCTTAGCCAATTGGAGGTCGGCTATCAAAGTCTCGTATTCTGAAGGGCGTATTCCACCTTTTCTTCCATATGCGGGCTAATCAATACCACTCCTGCTCCGCATCCCTCAGCATTGGACGACCCATCAACGAATAAGCTCCAGGCAGGGCATTGCTCACCCTGCGGGCTAGGTTGGCTCATTTCTGCAATGAAGTCTACCAACACCTGTGCCTTGATCGTCGTCCAAGGTTTATATTGTATGTCGAACTCCCCCAGCTCTATCACCCATTTTGTTAGTCGACCCGAGGTTTCGGGCTTTTGAAGGCACTGCCTGAGGGGTTGGTCGGTCCACACCTCAATGGTATGACTTTGAAAATACGGTCTCAGTTTTCGCGCCGCAATTATCAAGGAAAGAGCTAACTTTTCTATGGGCGTGTACCGTGTTTCTGGCCCACTCAGTATCTTGCTGACGTAATAGATCAGAAATTGCTCCTTACCATCCGATCGAACCAAAACCGCGCTGACTGCCCCCTTTGTGACCGCCAGATAGATAATCAGGGTTTCTCCTCAGCGGGCTCTGCGAGCAATGTGGGCTTGTGGAATCTTGCTTCAAGTCTTTGGAAAGCTCTTTTACATTCCTTCGGCCACTGGAACTGGGTTACATCTGCTTTCCTTAAAATTTTGAAAAATGGGAGGCACTTATCCCCTAATCTGGAAACGAATCTGCTCAGGGAGACTATCCGACCAGTCAATATTTGTACTTCTTTCAAGCATCGTGGCGAAGGCATTTAGACGATGGCTTCGATCTTCTCTAGATTAGCTTCAATCCCCCGTTGAGTAATCATGAATCCCAGGAATTTTCTAGATGCCACACCAAAGACGCACTTTTCCGGGTTCAGCTTCATCTGAAATTTGTCAAGGGTTTGGAAGACTTCTTTTAGATCTCCCACGTGCTCTGCCTGAGGGGTTGGTCGGTCCACACATCAGAACTGGGAACACCGCAACTCGCGGCGAACCATAGCTGCTCACGGCGGAAGACACCTGCGAAAACAACCAAAAGAAAAGAACTAAAAATGACTTCCCTGGGAACCCCGAGGAACCACAGGCGGCGACGACCACCGCTCCTCTCTTTCTCTCTCGCTCGTCCCTCTCTCCTATCTTCTCTCGTCGGTCTCTCTGTGTTTTTCTCGTGCGAAGTGAAGCCCCTTCGATAACCTAATTCGCAATATTTAAAGGATGGGTGGTGGGTCGCATAAATGAGACAAAATTTCTATTTTGGGTCGGGTTACCCGACATTCGCCGCGACGAATAGTTTGAGTTCGCCTGACGAATGAATTTGGTCACTCGTCATGGCGAATAAATTAAATACCATTAATTATTGCGGCGAATGGAGGGTCTAGTTAGCCCAGTGTCTAGAATTGTTCGTCATGACGAGCGTTCTTTCAGATCGGAGTGATTAAATCACGGCATCATTGACTTTCTCATCCTTTTGACCCCTTTTTCTCCTGCAATATAAAATAACAATTTGCAGTATCAATTGTCCTTAGAAAAATTATAATGCAATCAATGTCAATTTGCACAATTTTACTAACAAATTGCATAAAGCATAAGCTCACCGTAAGGGACTAATTTAAGCACAAAATCATGAATCAAGAGTCAAAAAGTACATTAAAAGCCATAAAAGTGTAGCCAATTTATATGATAAACTTGATTTCAATCAATTCCCCCACACTTAGACCTTTGTACTCCTAGACAAAGTTTACCAGAGTCAAAAAGAATACAAGAGGAAAAGAAAATAGCACCCATACTCAAAACAATAAAATGAACTTGACTCGAGTTACTTTCTCAGAATTCAACCACAGCAAATAAGAAGAAAGCTAACAGAATAAACACTAAAAGAATTCAAGCACAAGAGATTGAACAAAAGAGAAACTCTCAAGATATAGTGTTTACGCTCAAATTCACTCACTTGTTCAGGGTATTTTCTCTCAATCTACTTAAGTCACCTCCTACCATAAGCATGTCAATTCTATTTTTTCCACCACAAAAACTATCATTTTGAAGATCAAGAGGACTTTGAGGGTTGTAATGTATGGAAGGCTAAATGAATGGATGAAGTATAAGAAAGAAAATATGAGCATATGCACTAAATGTGAACTGATGTCATCAGTAGAATTCAAACTAACAATTGCATATTGAATTTTTTTCATCTCATTTGAGATGCTAATCCTTTTGGGATACAACACATTATTATCCCTTTTCGGGATACACAAGACTAACATTTTTTCATTTTCAACACTTTTTTTTCGAGAACTAATAACAAAACATAGACTACTGCTAATAACTAAACACAGACTACTGACATCATCTAAGAATATAAATGCAAATGCTCATAACAGTAAAGCTCAAAGGGGCTAGCAATGGATGAATGTGTAAGGGACAGTGTTTAGGCAAATGGGTTTAAGAAAGAACGCCTATATCATATCAGCAAAAATTCAGTTCATTAAGCTTCAAGTAAGAATTAAAACAAGTTCTGGAGAAGAATGAAATAAGAAGATGCACACAAAGATAGAAGAAAATGTTTGGCTCAAATATCCTTCCACAAGGGTATGATCTCTATGAACAATCTCAAGTCTTAAAAACTTAAAATGCCACTTTATTAGCATGCTTCCATCCACTTTGGGTCCTGATATTGGGTCTAACATTGAAGACCAGAAACTTTGGAAATTTTTCTAGGCTAAAGTAGACTGATTTTGTGGAATTAGTCTTCATGAAAGTTGAAGATTTACTTGTTAGCTTTATAATGCCACTAAGTATGAATTTTTTTTATTTGTACGTTGAAATTTATGAATTGTTAATGTTCAGGTGGTCATTCAGCTGAAAATGTGCTTTGAGTGCAAATGGCTCTAAGTGTATAGGTGTTGTGTTTTTTATGTTCTGGTGCTAATTTTGGACTATTAAGGGTGAAATTGGCTCAAGTGATCTTCTAGAAAGTTATATAGGATTGTTGTATCTTTCTAATAAGGTATAATATATTAATTGTGGATAAAAGGATTTTAAGTTATGCATTTTCAAAGTTTGAACATGGTTTAGGTCATGTGCTATTTTAATACTCCCTAACAGGACAGCCACATTAATGGGAGGATTTGACCTAGTTAAAGATGGAATTTGGTTCTAAGTCCTTCTTGAGAATTGTAATATATTGTCTGAGCTTTCTATTTCTATATGGTATGGAATTTTTAGCCAAGGGGATGTGGAGTTATGCCTATTGGAAGATTGGGTTATTGTTGAGAATAATTTAGGTAGGCAGAGGCTTTGCTTGAGAATTTGATTTCGTTAGAGCTGGAATTGGCTTCCATGTTGTTCATAAAAGTTGTAGCATTTGTTTTTCTCTTTTGATTGATATAAAATTTGGAATTTTTAGCTAAGGGGATGAAAAGTTATGATGTTTACAAATTTTGGTACTTTTTGTGAGGAGCTTGTCAATCAGTCATCTTCGAGTGAATTTTTGACTGCTTTAGAAGTCGATCTGATCTTTGAGTCCTTCATTAAAATGATGGAGCTATCTTTTATCTTTCCAACGGTACCAAGTTTGTAAAATTTGGAGTTCAGATCTAAAAGATATGAAGATTAGAAGTTAGGAGGTCAAGATGTCGTGGCCGATCGTTTGGTGTTGCATGAATTGAGTGAACCATCGATGATGGTTACCTCACTGAGTTCGCAAAACTCACCCAAAATTTGCAATTATTTTTCAGGACCCAGAAGAATACCCGGTTAGCAACCACATATGAGCGAGATAAGAGGCGGGATCAGTTCGCGTCTGCAGTAGTGTCTGAGAATAATTGTGCTTTTCGGAATTTTGTACTAATGATTAGGTACAAATGATTAGGTCATGTTGTAAAGTCAACAGACTGAATTAAATTGTATTTATAAAAAGGGCCCACGAGGCCATTGAATTATTTATGTAATTTTTTTTCCGCATAATATAAAAAGTATGTGTATGTTTTAAAAAAAATTATATTGAATTTTGATTGAGTGATGTAGCACGCCACCCTCACAGGGCACGAACTCGGATATCACCATTGATGTCAGGTTCGGGTCATACTGGAGTGGGGTGTTACATTTAGGTGGTATCAGAGCCTAGAAGTACGAACTTCTATGGGCATTTACTGAAACATGGGTAAAGTCACCTACATTAAAGTCATGTCATAGCAGACCGTAGCAATTGATCTCTAGTCTGAGCCATATGGGTGTGGGTCATATGCATGAACATGTGTTAAGTGATGACGTCTGAGAAAAGTGGTGATGTGTCAGAATATGAGCCAATGAAGGTTTATGGGCAACTAGAAATGGGAAAGGAATAATGAAAAATGACATTCATATTGTACTGTGATTAAAAACCCTCGAATGTGATATGCATGTGAATACGTTGGCAAGGGTTGCTTTAGAAAGAAGTGATATCAAAATAAATAATGAGATTTAAAGTGTATAAATCGAGTTCAACGAAAAACGAAGCTTGCGATAGTCTGGAGTGGTCAAATATGGACATAAAAAAATGTTGATTAAAAGTGATGGGAGTTATGATTTAGCTTAAGAATATGTGAATATGTCTATGAGAGATCAAAAGCTCGGGATGACTAGATCGTTATGATTTGGACTTGTATGTTCGATAAAATGGGGATAATTGGAAATGAGAAAAAGTACTTGGTTCGATACGGTAGGTAAAGATTTACTACAGTTGTGTTGATTTGTGTATTATGGAATATAGCGTATCGTAAATGAAGATATTGTTTTGAGATTAAAGTGTGCAAGCCCGGTCAAAGGAAATAATTTTCTATGACTGCGAAGGATAGATTTGGATTTGAAGTGGGATAAAAGTTATGATTTG
The DNA here is from genome assembly GCA_029891385.1 of Erythroxylum novogranatense. Taxonomy (NCBI): domain Eukaryota; kingdom Viridiplantae; phylum Streptophyta; class Magnoliopsida; order Malpighiales; family Erythroxylaceae; genus Erythroxylum; species Erythroxylum novogranatense. The sequence goes on along the minus strand of CM057233.1, from coordinate 55,195,028 downwards.
GCGTAATAATATGTATGAGATATTGAGATGACATTTATTGATGCTTCTGCGTCTATAATTTGAAATAGATTGAGAATATACATATGGACGATGAAATAATAGAAACATGGCCTTATCGGTGCGTAAAATGAGCCTGAGTTTGGGTTGCATGTGTGTATTCAATTATGGAAAATATAAAAAAAATGCAAAAAGCAAAGGAGTAGAGTGAATGCACTCAAAATAAGATGTTGTATAAGAAGAACCGGTAAATACTGGAAAACTGGCGCGAAATCGCTGTCAATATGTGGGGTAATGTGAGGTAAAAATGCAGGCCACGATATGGGCCTACAAAAACAGGTTTTTCTATTATCAAATAGCAACCTCCAGTTATGCACAGGAAGAAGGATAGAAATGTTATCTAAAGTTAATTGGAATGTAAGTAGCAGGAGCAAATGTGAGTATGTGGTTACATGATATCTGTCAATAAGATGTAAGGATTTTGGATGGTATCTGCTAGGGTGTTAATGAAAATGAAAATGAAAGTGCTTAATGCCTCTTTGAGCTTTATTCTCGTGGATGTATTGACCATTGGAGTCATGATACAGATTGATCTTGCCAGATAATATGAAATGTTGAAAATGTTTTTCTTGAAGCAGTAAGAATGACCAGTAAGTATTTATGGGCAAAAGGTGATTGACAAGGAGTTATAAACAATATCAAGGTTTGTACATGAGATAGGGTAAGAAAGCCTAGTAATTTTGTTTATGATCAAAGATCCCATGGCTAGTAGTAGAGATCATAAGCTCTTCTCTCGATTCAATAATGGAATCTGGCAAGTCTTCCATAGAGGTCAAAGGCCCCTTGCTTGATCCAATCGAGTTTGCTTCAGAAAGGAACCGATAGATGAAATGGAGGAAATTTTGTGATAAAATGTGAAGTCTCTCGGAAAAGATGTGACGTGTTGTTTTCTTTATTAATAAAAAAATGTGAATATTGGAGTTACATCTATATCAAAGACTCAAGCATGAGAGATGGATAAAGCTATTGGGAGTGTATAAACTATTTTGTTGATGTACAGAAGAGGAAGAGGATTTTAGCAATTCGAGGAGACAGTCTTATTACTATGTGTTGAAATTTAGTCCACATCAGAGGTTGTGGAAATATGTTTGGGAACCATAAAGTATCTTTAGTGATGGGGTTTCCAACACAGGAAGTTATGGTTGGCGATAGATTGAAATGTGTGGAGCAACAGGTATCATTAAACAAACATTACCATAAGTCAATGTGGAATCATCGAGAAATTGAAAGAACTGCTGAAAACCGTCAAAAAAAATTCAATGATTGAGGATAACATGTACTCATACTATAGCATTGAGAAATTAGTTACTCAAGGAACAATGAGTTTGAGGTTATATCTCTTGGAGTTAACCTTACCCCGATGGGATTATGATATTGAAAGTTAATGTGATCCAAGAAAAAGGATATAAAGGGGAGACTATGATTATATTAACAAAAGAAGATGAAATTTGGAATACTTAATGGGAAAATATATAAGCCGCATCATCGATACATGAAAACAAAATGATTATAGTGTTAGGTATGCCATTCAGATTTGGAGATTTTTCATAGACAATAGAGGTTCCCAATTGAGATCAAGAGGGAATTGGTTGTAATGTATACGATGATGTTGTGTTACCAAGAGATAAATATAGTTGCATGAGCTAAATTGAGATTTATGACTTAAACATCCCTGCAATAGTAGCTGGTTTGAAAGCGTGGAGTTATGATGTAGACAGAAACATATGAGAGATACATATGACTAGACAGATCTGGAATTGGAAAGGATTGAAAGAACTGTGCTGAGGGAAACTGTCCTAATAAAGTTAATGTTACAATCAAAGGTATCGAATAGAACATTTCATAGCAGAGTGCCACATTTGTGGATACTAGGTTACTCATTCTAGTTTAAGAAAGAGTGTATAGTAGCGAGTTAAGAAATCATGGAAAAGGAACATCAGATTTGCAAAAAAAGGGATTAAATTGAGGATTTGAGAAGAATTGATGGGATAAAGTATGTGTACTACCTGATAAAGAGAGGTCCTAGTCAGTGTACCTCAAAAGAGCAATTGGCGGCTAAGCATATCGAACTAAGTGATTATATGTTTGGTTTCCTTGTCTTCTTGACTAGTGGAGACAGGCATAAAGCTTCAGCATATAAGATAAATGAATAATGCAAAATGACTACAAGCAATGAGACGACAAAAAGAGTCGATCACCCTGAGTAAAAGGTCAGAACAACTTGGGATATCGTTAGTGAGTGAAATGAATTGAAAATCTTAATAAAGTGGTTTTATGGAGAAAGATTTGATGATTCAGTATATTAATACCGACGCGAGGTGAAAAAGAAGAAAAAAGAAAAAGAAAGATGATTTGTCCTTGAGTGCGTCACCTATGCCAAGGTGTAGTAAGATGTGATACAAAGGGAATAGAGGGAGCTAAGTGTGACATCAATTGGTTCTTATATAATTAGGGCAAAAATGAGAATAAGGTATTATAAGTGATTTTATGATTAGTATTAGAATCCGATATATGTGGTCTTGAAACTGGAAGGAAAGAGTTGAATACTTTGAAACTCATCACGGGTATAATTGAGGAAAAATGACATCTAAACTAAGATTGATAAGAAACAGAGTAGTGTATGAGATAACAGTACCCCTATCTTTTTCATTATCAAAAATGAATTTCGAGGACGAAATTTTTATTAGGAGGGGCGAGTTGTAACATCCCATCACTGATGGGAAGGGTAAAATGGTAATTTGGGACAAGTTATAAGTGTGTAGTCTCGCCATGTTCATGCATAATATGGCCTCCATATATGCATAAATTGTAATTTTTGTATATGCACATGATTGTATATGCATTCATGACGTTTCCCGGCATATGTGTTTATTGTGAAAAGCATATGATTTAGTGCTAGAAATTTTAATTGGAGTAGATTTTTGTGCGTTTTACATTTTTGTGGAATTTTAGAAAATTTTCTGAAATTTTTTCGGGTAAAATTTCCCGACCGAAAAAATTGATAAGTGGCAGATTGATTTGGTTTCCAGTACTAGAAATGACTGCCCAATGATACTGAAAAATTAGACACATAATTTTAGGAATTATGAATGTTGAGCCATTGGAATTTGGAGTAGAAATTGGATTGTATTTGGAAAAAGACCTGAAGAATGCTTTAAATTAGGACAAGTGGTAAGTGACACTTGTCACTTGCCTACTTAGTCTTAGTCTAAATTTTTTTATAAATAACCTAAGCTTGGGAGAGCCATACACGACACTTTTAGGCTGGAGAGTGGGAAAGGTGCTGTAGTGAAATTTTCTTCTTCTCCTCTGTGGGTTCTCCTCCCTCTTCTTCATCGTTTTTCTCTCATTTTTTTAGCTACAATTGCTACTCATCTTCACTACACAAAAACCCCTCCTATGTTTTGTGCTTTCTCCTCCTTGTTGACAAAGAAATTACAAACCTAAGCTGCAAGGAAGATGGTCGTGAGTGGTAGGAAAGGTTGGAAGAATTGTGAAACTTTGGCAAAATTGAAGATTTGAAGCTTGTTTAGCTAAGAATTAAGTTGCATGTTCTTTAATTAGTAGTTAGAAGCAATTATTATGTTTATTAGTGCATTAATTTCATGAGGTTTGTGTGTTGATTGTATGGGCATAAGTCATGTTTATATGAGGTTAAATGATGTTGGATATGTGTAGTGTGTGAATAAGTGTGTGTATTAAGTGTTAGAGTGGTTTTCATAATGTTAAATGATTGGTAATTAAAGTAAGAACATTTTGGATGTGTGCTGCCATTTTATGGTTAAGTGGTCAAGTGAAGATCTAGAGGAAATTGTGGCTAGATTAGTGGTTAAATTGGATACTTATTGATGTACGATTGGTGTTGGAATGAAAGAAGTTGAGTTTGATATGAAATCTGGAAAATTTTACTTTGAGTAGGTTTTAGCTTTTTGCTCATAACTTTTGACATGGTGGTCCTATTGAGATGTGCTTTGGCTTAAATTAAACTTAATAATTTTGGCTAGATTTAACATGTAGGAAGTTTTGTCCAATTATGGCCTTAAGGGTTTTAAATTTTACTTGGGAATGTGAGTTATGTGTGCTGTGTGAATAGTGTCCTGATATTGGGTCTAACATTGAAGACCAGAAACTTTGGAAACTTTCTAGGCTAAAGTAGAATGATTTTGTGGAATTAGTCTTCATGAAAGTTGAAGATTTACTTGTTAGCTTTCTAATGTCACTAAGTATGAATTTTTTTTATTTGTACGTTGAAAGTTATGAATTGTTAATATTCAGGTGGTTATTCAGTTGAAAATGTGCTTTGTGTGCAAATGGCTCTAAGTGTATAGGTTTTGTGCGTTTTGTGTACTGGGGTTAATTGTGGATTGTTAAGTGTAAAATTGGCTCAAGTGATCTTCTAGAAAGTTATAGAGGATTGTTGTATCTTTTTAATGAGGTATAATATGCTAATTGTGGATATAAGGATTTTAAGTTATGCATTTTCAAAGTTTGAACATGGTTTAGGTCATGTGCTGTTTTAATACTCCCTAACAGGACAGCCGCATTAATGGGAGAATTTGACCTAGTTAGAGATGGAATTTGGTTCTAAGTCCTTCTTGATAATTCTAGTATATTGTCTGAGCTTTTTATTGCTATATGGTACGGAATTTTTAGCCAAGGGGATGTGGAGTTATGCATGTTGGAAGATTGGGTTATTGTTGAGAATAACAGAAATTTTGCTTGAGAATTTGATTTGGTTAGAGCTGGAATTGGCTTCCAAGTTGTTCATGAAACTTGTAGCATTTGTTTTTCTCTTTTGATTGATATAAAATTTGGAATTTGTGGCTAAGGGGATGAAAAGTTATGATGTTTACAAGTTTTGGTACTGTTTGTGAGGAGCTTGTCAATCGGTCATCTTGGAGTGAATTTTTGACCCCTTTAGAGGTCGATCTGATCTTTGAGTCCTTCATGAAAATGGTGGAGCTGTCCTTTATGTTTCTAACGTTACCAAGTTTTTAAAATTTGGAGTTCAGATCCAAAAGATATGAAGGTTAGAAGTTAGGAGGTCAGGATCACGTGGCCGATCGCTCGGCCGCTCGACCGCTCTGGCGAGCGCACGAGTGATCACCCGGGTGCGCGCCCGCTCGGGCTAGTGCAGCGCTCGGCCGCTAGTCCGATCAGACGAGCAGGCGCCCGCGCCTGTGTCGATCGGGCACAGGGTCAATTTTCGGCCGACAGACCTCTCTTCTTTCTTTTGGTTATAGTTATAACTTTTTCATCCGACCTCCGATTGACCTGATTTTTGAAGCGTTGGATTCCTAAGACATTTCTCTATATTTTCATACTAAATTTATGATTTTTGAGATCAAAATGAAAAAGGTCGATCAGATCTAAGAGAGCAGACCAGTTGGAAAGTCTGAACGTGCTTCAATAATTTTGCGATATCTTGAGCTATAGAGCTCCAATCCATCTGATTCTTATTTCTAATTAAACTAGAGACATAGATATACAAATGTTATGAAGAGGTCAGACTTCAATTTAGCCCCTAAGATGTTCAATTTCTAGAGTGAAGTTACGTGTAGTGTGTTGGTCTGAACGTGTTTTGAGAATATCTTTTCCGTCCAAGATCCGATTGACCTGATTCTGGAAGCATCGGATTTGTGAAATATTTAATTTCATTTATTTGTGAAATTGGAAACTTTTAGAGCTGAAATTGTCGAATATTGGTTAGGTCAAAGTGAGAGGATCGGATAATTATTTTCTGGACCATGTTTTATTAATAATTGGACCTATAGAGGTCCAAATTGAGTGATTTTGATGTCTATGGTTTTCTAATTTTTAGAGGAAATTTTTGTGATGGGAAATTGTGAAATAGTGCCGGGAATGTCACGAACATGCATTGTACACATCTAAATTGCTACATGTGCATTATTTAATATTTCTGATTGTGCATTTAGTAATGTGTGAATATTTTGAATGTTATAGAGCACGCTTGGAGCGTCATCCCGCAGACGTTCTTTGAGACTTCCCGGCATTAGCTCGGAAGCTATTTGGTGAGTGACCTAGATGGTTTCTCAATTATTATTTGTTTATTATTTTGCGCTTATAGCTCTGTGGAGAATAATAGTGCGCTTGTGCGTTTGTTTATGACTGGATTTCGGACCGAAGGTGTCCAATGTATTTGAAGATTATGACATAGAAGTGTTGTTGTCTGAGAATTTTGGAACTCTATGTTTTAAATGTGATTAAATGTGAGTGTGATTTTAATGTGAAAAATTGTGAACTAATTGGTTGAATGTGATAATTGGGAATAATTGTGATATTGATATGGTTTCATTTTGACCTATGCATTCCATGCATACAAGGCATGATCAGATAATAATAGTTGTGACCGGAGCAGCCACCGAGAGCTACAAGCTCAACGTTTATGTTTGGGCCTCGAGCCCTACAGTGATTCAGAGCCTCGGGCTCAATGATTAATGTGCCCATATTGGGACAGTTCAGAGCAAATGATTAATGCGCATTAATGTGCCCATACAGGGTCAATGATTAATGCGCCCATATTGGGACAGTACAGGCACTCGGTCACAACTTCTTAATAAATGAAAAAAAGGTGTCACATACGTGTGTCATATCCATTTGATTTAATCCTTTGGATTGAGTAAAAGGCAAAATGCCTTATGCTTCTGTAGTACCAATCATGTGGTATTTCTGAAAGTAGATTATGAAACAATTGTATTATACTTGCGTGTTGTATGAAATCAATTGGTTATGAATGACTAATCGAATGAAATGCATCAAATTGTCCGTACTCAAGTGAAATTGTGAAAGGTGATCAGACATGCAACAATGAAAATATATGTTCTGTGAATTGATGAGTTGCATGAATTGAGTGAACCATCGATGATGGTTACCTCATTGAGTTCGCAAAACTCACCCAAAATTTGCAATTATTTTTCAGGACCCAGAAGAATACCCCGTTAGGCATCGAGCGTATAGCAACCACATATGAGCGAGATAAGAGGTCGGGATCAGTTCGCGTCTGCAGTAGTGTCTGAGAATAATTGTGCTTTTCGAAATTTTGTACAAATGATTAGGTCATGTTGTAAAGTCAACATAATGAATTAAATTGTATTTATAAAAAGGGCCCCCGAGGGCATTGAATGTAGGAAAATCCCGGGAGGAACATCACGTATTCAGAGAATGAAACAAAAATTTTGGTCCCGGACCTTCCGAAAACCAGGATCCCGGTGTCGGTATGAAAACCTCAAACTGAATAGCCAATAGAGACTATCTCTAAAGGTATCCACGCAGAGATCGAAAACCTAACGAAGTCAAACCCTTTTGACCGGGAATAGCTAGAAACGAATAAGAGCTGCTAGACCTACCTACGTCTGGAGAGCTTGAGAATAACGTTGAATCCTTGTGTTGGAGAAGAGAGAAATCGATGATGCTTGAGAAAAAGAAGAGATGAAATCCAAATTACACCTTAAACTTAACCTTTAAGCTTTCTCCTTTTCTCTTCCATGAAAACATACGACCATCATCCTTTTGCAAGCCATCTTATATGTCTTTTTAACAATTAAAAAGACTATCCATAAGATCATGACAAGTGGAGGATAAATGACCATACATTTGGCTAAGCATTAAATGCATTAACTTTTGAAAAGTCAAAAGTCCTTATTCTCTCTTCCCTTTCCAACGAAAATGCATATATATATATATATATATATATAATTAATTAACATATATATATAATTACTAAGAGGTCCATCAAGCTGGGTCGATCCTACTGGCTCTCGCCCCGATCTTCAAGCGACTCCGAAACCTTTCTTAGCAATATTGATGTCGCGATCTCATGGGACATATCCCAATCCCATTGGGATCCATTTAATCTAATGCTCTCCATAATTGGAACTCTGTCAAATTACTATTTCTGATTCTCGAAACACTCTTAAGCGTGTGACCCTTTAGGTTCCGGTTATGTTGGCCACTTAGATTAACAATTAATCGAGCAAGTCATGAGCGGTATCTAGCAACACATCATGACCCCAATTGACCGGAAAGTAATTGGTTTGATGAATTCATCACGAACCGGATCACGAACCCTTCCATGAACAATTCTTGTGCAATTAGTCCTTTCATCATCCTATACCCCACTTGGTTATGAGTATGGCTAATATGTCAACTCTTACTAGACTAAGTCTAGCCCAAGTGAAATCAGTTCTGTCGAGGACTCATTACTTTATATGTCCATGAAGACACTCTTCATGACATAGTCATGCTCTCGCCGAGAGACTTAAAGTAATGATCCCGAAGAGGCAGGTATCTCTTACATTTTCACGAAGTGATGAATCCTTTATTGGCTACTCAATTACCTTGAATACCTCAAAGCGTACCCAAGCACCACCCTATGAGTAACCTCGGAAGGCCACAAGGAATGGAGTCAAAATGCAGGATCAAGTATCAAGATATCCTTGAGTACCTCAAGTCTAAGGATACTTGCACCATTGCAATGATGAGATTATCAACGACATAAATCCATGTGATGATCTCATGGCGAATCATCAATGAACTTACTACCACTAGTAAGCATCCATATGTCAACTCTAAATATCTCATATTTACGGTTTCGAGATCCTTTGCTTGATCCAATCAAGGAGTATGACATATCTTAGTGCGTGGGATTAATGATGTCGATCTCATTAATCCTATGACTAAGGAAAATTTGAATCTTGACATAATTACACATGATAGGAATCTCAAAAGTATGATCACATCATAATTTCCTTCATGCTATGTCATATATCATGGACTTCATTAATTTGATTAAAGATCACTATCAATTCATAAAGAACATCGAATAAATGAAACATGCCTTTCTTTATTTATTCATAAAGTCCATACATGACTATGAACAAAAAGCTAAAGGGATTGCCTTTAGGGCACTACTCTAACAAATCTCCCACTTGACCTAAAGCCAATCACCTTGGTATCTAATACCATAAGCGAGTACATGAGAATCAAAATTCTTACGTGACAATGGCCGTCAGCGGATCAAGAATGTTACGCTGTGGGAATCCTCTCGTCGCGACATCACCTCTAGCAATGATCTCTCGAATCGGATGATATCTGCGGAGTGCGTGTTTAGATCGTTGGTGAGAACTTGGTTCTTTTGCTCGAGCAATAGCCCCATTGTTGTCACAATACAAGCGTATGGGTCCATCACATTAGGAACCACACCAAGTTCGAAATGAACTTCTTGATCCAACGACTTCCTTTGCGCCTCGATGCAAACAATGTACTCTACCTCGATCGTCGAATCACCGATCGTCTCTTGTTTGGAACTCTTCCAATGACCGCTCCGCCGTTTAGCGTGAAAACATAACTGTTGGGATGAGTCATCCTTGTCGATTAGGCTGGCATCCAGTATGCCGCTCACTGGAGATTTCCATCTCCATATATCAAGAAAACATCCTTAGTCCTTCGCAAGTACTTGAGGATATTCTTGACACCACCCAAATGACCCTCACCAGGATCCGATTGGTATCCGCCGTGACACTCAGAGCATACGATACATCGGACCAAAGACATAACATAGCATACATGATCGATCCTACTGCAGATGCATACGGGATCTGATCCATGCGAATCCTCTCATCTTGTGTCTTAGGACACATAGATTTCGAGAGTGTTATCCCATGAGTAATGGGAAGGAACCCTCTCTTGGATTGCTCCATGCTAAACCTCTTTAGCATCTTGTCTATGTACGATGATTGTGAAAGACCAAGCAACCTCTTTGATCTATCTCTATAGATCTTTATCCCAAGGATATAAGTTGCTTCACCAAGGTCCTTCATCGCAAATTGCTTGGACAACCAAATTTTAACTGATTGCATCATTGAGACATCGTTTCCGAGTAACAGTATGTCATCCACATATAGCACAAGGAAAACGATTGCATTCCCATTAGCCTTCTTGTACACACAGTGTTCATCCGGATTTTGTGAGAAACCAAACTCTTTGATTGACTCATCAAAACGGATGTTCCAACTCCTGGATGCTTGCTTCAATCCATAGATGGATTTCTGAAGCTTGCATACCTTTTTCGCCATCTTTGGAAGTGAAGCCCTCTGGTTGTGTCATGTACACATCCTCGGCGATTCCGTTAAGGAAAGGCGTCTTCACATCCATTTTCCATATCTCATAATCATAATGGCGGCAATGGCTAGGAGTATCCGAATGGATTTAAGCATTGCTACTGGGTGAAGGTCTCGTCATAGTCAACTCCTTGTCTTTGGCGAAATCCTTTGGCCATGAGCCTTGCTTTGTAGGTAATCACATTACCATCCATGTCGGTTTCTTCTTGAAAACCCATTTGCACCCTATAGGTTTTATCCCTTGGTGCATCAACCAAAGTCCATACTTGGTTTATGTACATGGAATCCATTTAAACTTTCATGGCATAAAGCCATTTTTCGACTCGAACTTTTCGAGAACCTCTTCATAGGTAGCAGCTCATCATCTTCTATGAGCAATCGTCATTCTGTTCACTTACGAAATCCATATCTCTCGAGAGCGGTCGCATCCTACTTGACCTCTGAACCGTGTGTCACAAAAGGTTGAATGTTACTTCATCCGAATGAGTGGCAGTTTGAGTTCAGCGATTGATACGTGCTTGTTTGAGCATCTTGAACTTCTTCAAGTTCAACTTTGCTCTTGTCTTCTTGTAAAAGAAACTCTTTCTCTAAAAAGACAGCATGCCTTGAAACAAACACCTTTTGTTCCTCAAAGAAGGTAGAATTGATATCCTTTGGTCTCTTTAGGATATCCTACAAACAAACACTTGTCGATTTCGCCCGACTTATCATTGAATCCGCTTCACGAAGCGGGACAACCCCATACTTTCAGATGAGAAAGATAAGGTTTTCGTTAGTCCACATCTCATATGGAGTAACATCAATCGTCTTAGAGGGAACTCGTTTAACAAGTAAGCAATTTGTCTCTAGCGATATCCCCAAAACGATTTTGGTAACTGCGAAACCCATCATTGATCGTACCATGTCCAACAAGGTTCGATTTCTCCTTTCACCACACCATTCAGGTTGCGGCGTGTAAGGAGGAGTCCACCGAGATAAAATGCCATTATCTACGAGATAATCCTCAAACCTGTTGGTCTAAGTATTCTCCACCATGATCGGATCGTAATGCCTTGATACTTTTACCAAGCTGGTTTTCTACTTCATTTCGAATTGTTTGAACTTTTCAAGCGCTTGATTTGTATCTCATCGATACAAGTACCCATATCGTGAATAATCATCGATAAAGGTAATGAAATAACGACAACCACTTGGCATGGATGGACATCGAACCGCATACATCTGAATGTATTAGGTCTAATACTCAATCGCTCGTTCACCCTTTCCTTGAAGGGTAACTTAGTCATCTTGCCTAATAAACAAGATTCGCATGTGTCATATGATTCATAATCAAATGACCCTAAAGCGCCACTCTTGTGGAGCTTAGCGATCGTGTCTCATTTATATGGCCAAGTCGACAATGCCATAAGTAAGTTGACTTTAGATTATCTCTTTTATACCGTTTGGTGTCATTGACATTTAAAATTGGATTAGACATATCTAATATGTAAATACCATTGCACAATGTACCAGTTCCATAAAGCATTCCATTAGAATTAATAGAACAACCATTGCTACTAAAATTCATATGGAATCCAGCTCTATTTAGACAAGAAACAGAAAATATATTCTTTGTCAAAACGAGTACAAAATAACAATCATCCAATTCCAGTACAAGCCCAGTAGGGAGATACAAAACATAGGTTCCTACAGCTAATGCAGCAACTCTTGCTCCATTTCCAACACGCAGTCTACTTCTCCTTCATGAGTTGCCTCTCATCACGAGGCCCGCATATCATTACATATGTGTGAGCCACAACCAGTATCAAATACCCGGATGTTGTGATCGAGAATAAGATTAACTTCAATGACATACAAACTGAAGTAGTCGAGGCATCGATGCCTTCTACGCTTTAGCGACTCAGATAGACTTTGCAATTGCGCCTCCAATGGCCATCTTTACATGATGGAAGCAAGTTCCTTTGGGGCGACTTCTTTGGTCTTCTTCTTGATGGCGCCTCCTTTGATTTCTTTGCCTTCTTCTTCTTTGGGTTCTTTTCTTCTTGGACCCAAAAGATGAAGAAGCAACCACCAACACTTGCTTACTATCATTCTTGATAGTGCCTTTCATTTGTCTTGGCAGATTGATCGGCTCGGTATTGTAGTGGATATTTGGTTCATCCGATAGTTTAGCATTTAAGCGTGCATAAGCGTCGGACAATCCAACGAGAATTAAGTCTATACTTAATTCATGATCCATTGCAAAACCTAAGGCGGCCAATCTCTCAATATAGTCATTCATCTTGAGGCGTACTACGTTAGATGTCCCTGGAGCCATCTTGGTGGTGAAGAGAAGCCTTGAGGTCTCGAACCTTCGGACGGACTTGCTCGTCAAACGGCTCCCTAAGATGAAAAACTATAGTGTGAGCATCCATGGACTCGTCTTCGCTGCGCAGCTCGGTGACATCGGCGCAAGCATAATGCAAGTCGCCATGTCATTTATCCTTAAGATGCTTACTATATGCCTTCGATCATCATCGGAAGCATCGACAACAGTGCATCTGAAGCGGAAAATCTAGGATATATCCGGACCTTCAGATCGAGAGCGATTCTCGGGTTCCTTAACCAATCGAAAATTCGGTCCATTAGCTTGTTTGACTCCATTAGCGGCGAAGGTTCACACTTGCGACATTTTCAAACAACCTACACGAAAAGAGAGGAAGAATGTTAGAATAGGAATAGTTGCATAATCATAAGGACTTGAATGATATGCAAAAGCGCCCCACTAGTTTCATAGAATCCATAACCCTCATTCTGAATCCAAAGAAACAAAATGACATTATGTCTAGTGGGTCGATATCCGATATTACTAAGAATGACCTTGGATTTGTCCAACAAGCCTGAAGTTAGGTCAATCGGTAGGTATCGGTCATACCAATTGCATCATCGATAACCGAGCATTGAGAATGACCTTGGATTTGTCCAACAAGCCACCTTATGTCTCGGGAGGTATCGGATATACCAATTACATCTTAGACACAACTATCAATCAGTCTTATCAACTTGTTGATGTATGCACTTACATTGGGTATCAACTCTTTGATCGATACATCCGATGTATGCTACCCAATTTCGCCTCGTCCACGTTGACCTTGAGTTTGCTCAACAAACCAACGCTTCTAGTGAAAACCAACCCATTAATCCAAAATCATATTTTCATGGTTGAACATATCCAGTATAGAGTGAGCTTGAGTTTGCTCAACAACCCAACCCTATAAGAACTCGGTTCTTACCATATTAATGGAAGGCGTTAGTTTTCATATCCGAGGAGGATTTGGAAACTCTAGGCTCCAAGTGAAGGATCATAGTCACGAAAACTATATGGAATGATTTAGGTTATTTCATCAATCACATTGAATCAATCCTTATAATCATCCATCATCCAACCTAAGATGCCACAAGTGGACTTTCATCAAATGCAAGTGGACTTATTGCATCTGCCACACTCAAGTCGACTTGTTTGACACAAGTCGACTTATTTCACCTGCCCATGTATAAGTCGACTTACAAAAAGCTACAAGTCGACTTATACTGAAATCTTGAACAAGTCGACTTATTCTATACACAAGTCAACTTATCCAAAAACCTTGAACAAGTCGACTTATTCCACATACAAGTCGACTTATTCAGGGAATTTTGCTAAAATCTCTAATCGGCTAATTCCTCAATCAATGCAATTCCAATTCTCAATACCATCATACCTAGGGTAATATCTGTAAATTGATGTATCAATGAACACTTCATTGATCCATGAATGCCTTAAATAGTCAAACTATATGAAAAGCTTGAAATGAGTCAAAACTCATAAATATCCAAATAATTTAGGAACACCCAAATTCTCACCCTAAGCATCTCAAGCTAGTGCATACACTCTCAAAACTACTCTGGCACTTGTCACAAAAATTGTGACGGCCAAAACAAGCAAGAAAATGAAATGTACTAACAAGACACTAATGTGACCAATTCGGCATTCAAAAATTCTTGGAAAAGCAAATTCAAGCAATTCACTTTGGCAATCATACCACATCAAGATAACATATTTTTAATCACATTAAAAATGTTTCAAGGCATTGGAACTGAAAAAGCAACCTCAATCAAGCCAAGCAAAACAGTCCCAACAATTTTCACCAAAACTGTCCAGTTCTGTACATTGCTTGAAATGATCAATGAAACAATTTCAATAAATCATGAGAAAATTATATAGGTTATTACATGTTCAGAACATGCTACCTGAAGTTTTTCAGGATTTTAGACCATTAAAAACTCAGTCAACCAAAATAATAAAACCGATTCAAAATCTGTGTTCATCAGCACAGCAATTCCCAACAGTATAGAATAAAATCGAAAATAAATATCCAATCACCTTGAAATCCAATTTCCATGCTCATAGACATTCACCAACATCTTAGAGACATTTAGGTGAAGGAAAATCCAGAAAAATATTTTTCTAGAATTTATTCTTGATTTTATACTACTGCCAGTTCACAGAATCGTTTCAAAAACAGCATCTGTAAGCTTAGGAAAATAATTAGCAAACCTTTATCTAATCAAATAAATAAATTCTGAAAATTCATAGACATATTCTCTAACATGTTATGAACATTCCTGGGCAGAAAATTTTCGAAAACCCTATCTCTATAGGAATTCGAAAACTGAACAGAAAACATGCTACAGCATCACAAGCAATTAGGGTTTATGATCTAGCTTCAGTTAAAGCTTCATACACGACACCAGACGCTCTGATACCACTGTAGGAAAATCCTGGGAGGAACATCACATGTTCCAGCAGCGGAAAAAAAAATTTTTGGTCCCGGGACCTTCCTGAAAACCCAGGATCCCGGTGTCGGTATGAAAACCTCAAACCTGAATAGCCAATAGAGACTATCTCTAAAGGTATCCACGCAGAGATCAGAAAACCTAACCGAGTCAAACCCTTTTGACCCGGGAATAGCTAGAACAGAATAAGAGCTGCTAGACCCTACCTCTGTCCTGGAGAGCTTGAGAATAACGTTGAATCCTTGTGTTGGAGAAGAGAGAAATCGATGATGCTTGAGAAAAAGAAGAGATGAAATCCAAATTACACCTTAAACTTAACCTTTAAGCTTTCTCCTTTTCTCTTCCATGAAAACATACGACCATCATCCTTTTGCAAGCCATCTTATATGTCTTTTTAACAATTAAAAAGACTATCCATAAGATCATGACAAGTGGAGGATAAATGACCATACATTTGGCTAAGCATTAAATGCATTAACTTTTGAAAAGTCAAAAGTCCTTATCCTCTCTTCCCTTTCCAACGAAAATGCATATATATATATATATATAATTAATTAATTAATTAACATATATATATAATTACTAAGAGGTCCATCAAGCTGAGAATTGGGTCCTACCGACCTCTATCGGCCCCGTCTTCAAACGACTCAGGAAACCTTTCTTAGCAATATTGATGTCGCGATCTCATGGGACATATCCCAATCCATTGGGATCCATTTAATCTAATGCTCTCCATAATTGGAACTCTGTCCAATTACTATTTTACTGATTCTCTGAAACACTCTTAAGCGTGTGACCCTTTAGGTTCCGGTTATGTTGGCCACTTAGATTAACAATTAATCTGAGAGCAAGTCATGGCGGTATCTAGCAACACATCATGACCCCAATTGATCGGAAAGTAATTGGTTTGATGAATTCATCACGAACCGGATCACGAACCCTTCCATGAGACAATTCTTGTGCAATTAGTCCTTTCATCATCCTATACCCCACTTGGTTATGAGTATGGCTAATATGTCAACTCTTACTAGACTAAGTCTAGCCCAAGTGAAATCGGTTCTGTCGAGGACTCATTACTTTATATGTCCATGAAGACACTCTTTATGACATAGTCATGCTCGGCGAGAGACTTAAAGTAATGATCGACAAGAGGCGAGGTATCTCTTACATTTTCACGAAGTGATGAATCCTTTATTGGCTACTCAATTACCTTGAATACCTCAAACTGTACTCCAAGCACCACCTTATGAGTAACCTCGGAAGGCCACAAGAAATGGAGTCAGTGCGGGATCAATATTCAAGATATCCTTGAGTACCTCAAGTCTAAGGATACTTGCACCATTGCAATGATGAGATTATCACCGACATAAATCCATGTGATGATCTCATGGCGAATCATCCAATGAACTTACTACCACTAGTAAGCATCCATATGTCAACTCTAAATATCTCATATTTACGGTTTCGAGATCCACCGCTTGATCCAATCAAGAAGTATGACATATGCTATCTGTGGGATTAATGATGTCCATCTCATTAATCCTATGACTAGGAAAATTTAGAATCTTGACATAATTACACATGATAGGAATCTCAAGAGTATGATCACATCATAATTTCCTTCATGCTATGTCATATATCATGGACTTCATTAATTTGATTAAAGATCACTATCAATTCATAAAGAACATCAAATAAATGAAACATGCCTTTCTTTATTTATTCATAAAGTCTGTACATGACTATGAACAAAAACGCTAAAGGGGATTGCCTTTAGGGCACTACTCTAACATTGAATTATTCATGTAAATTGTTTTATGCATAATATAAAAAGTTTGTGTATGTTTCAAAAAACATTATACTGAATTTTGACTGAGTGATGTAGCACGCCACCCTCACATAGCACGGACTCGGATATCACCATCGATGTCAGGTTCGGGTCATGCAGGAGTGGGGTGTTACATTTAGGTGGTATCAAAGCCAAGAAGTACGAACTTCTATGTGCATTTACTGAAACATGGGTAAAGTCACCTACATTAAAGTCATGTCATAGCAAACCGTAGCAACTGATCCCTAGTCTGAGTCGTATGGGTATGGGTCATATGCATGAACATGTGTTAAGTGATGACGTCTTAGAAAAGTGGTGATGTGTCATAATATGAGCCAATGAAGGTTTGTGGCCAACTAGAAATGGGAAAGGAATAATGAAAAATGACATTCATATTATACTGTGATTAAAAACCCTCGAATGTGATCTGCATGTGAATACATTGGCAAGGGTTACTTTTGAAAGAACTGATATCAAAATAAATAATGAGATTTAAAGTGTATAAATTGAGTTGAACGAAAAACGAAACTTGCGATAGTCTGGAGTGGTCAAATATGGACATAAAAAAACGTTGATTAAAAGTGATGGGAGCTATGATTTAGCTTAAGAATATGTGAATATGTCTATGAGAGATAAAAAGCTCGGGATGAATAGATCTTTATGATTTGGAAATGAGAAAAAGTACTTGGTTCGATACGGTAGATAAAGATTTACTACAGTTGTGTTGATTTGTGTATTATGGAATATAGCGTATCGTAAATGAAGATATTGTTTTGAGATTAAAGTGTGCAAGCCCGGTCAAAGGAAATAATTTTCTATGACTATGAAAGGATAGATTTGGATTTGAAGTGGGATAAAAGTTATGATTTGGCGTAATAATATGTATGACATATTGAGATGACATTTCTTGATGCTTCTGCGTCTATAATTTGAAATAGATTGAGAATATACATATGGACGATGAAATAATAGAAACATGGCTTTATCAGTGCGTAAAATGCGCCTGAGTTTGGGTTGCATGTGTGTATGCAATTATGGAAAATATAAAGAAAAAAAGCAAAAAGCAAAGGAGTAGAGTGAGTGCACTCAAAATAAGATGTTGTATAAGAAGAAGCAGTAAATACTGGAAAACTGGCACGGAATCACTATCAACATGTGGGGTAATGTGAGGTAAAAGTGCAGGCCACGATATGGGCCTACAAAAATAGGTTTTGCTATGATCAAATAGCAACCTACAGTTATGGACAGGAACAAGGATAGAAATGTTATCTAGAGTTAATTGGAATGTAAGTAGCAGTAGCAAATGTGAGTACGTGGTTACATGATATAAACACATCTGTCAATAAGATGTAAGGATTTTGGATGGTATCTGCCAGGGTGTTAATGAAAATGAAAATGAAAGTGCTTAATGCCTTTTTGAGCTTAATTCTCGTGGATGTATTTGTAGGAAAATCCCGGTGTGTACATCACATGCACACGGTGCGAAAAACAAAAATTTTTATTCCGGGACCTTCCCGAAAGCCAGGATCCATGTGTCTATATAACAAACCCAAACCATAACGGCCAAAGGAGACCATCTCTAACGGTATCCACGCAGAGATCGGAGAACCTAACCGGGACAAACCCTTTGACCCGGGAATAGCTAGAACTAATTAAAGAGTGCTAGCTCTTATCTTTGTCCTTGGAGAGCTTGAGAAACGATGAAGGAGAAGCTTGAAAGATGAGATGAAGATCGTTGGTGAAGAGAGGAAAAGCTTTTAGTGTCCAAACCTTTCTTCAATCTTTCAAAACCCACGATCATCAAGAGTGGAAGTCTTAGGATTTTAAAACCCTTTTAAAACCAACGACCATACACATCTTTCTTCACTTGCCATTTGTCCTTTTTAACATTTAAAGCCATTAAATGCAAAGTGGATGATGCTTTCCACGTTAGTCTCTTATATATATATATATTACTTAATTAATTAATAGATATATATATATATATATAAATGCTGAAGTGGTCCTGTCACACTGGGCTCGGTCCTAACGACCTATCGGGTCCCGGTATGGAAAAAACACCGGAAACCTTTTTCAGCAATATCGATGTCGCGATCTCATCGGGACATATCTCGATCTCATCGGGATCCATTTAATTCTATTACTCTCCATTTATTGGATCTCTGTCCAAAACTATTTTACGAATTCTCCGAGACACTCTTATACGTGTGACCCATTAGGTTCCCGGTTATGTTGGCCACTTAGATTAACACTTAATCTGAGTAAGTCATGAGCGGTATCTAGCAACACATCATGGCCCCCAATTGACCGGAAAGTAATTGGTTTGACGAATGAACCTATATTCATCATGAACCATATCACGAACCTTTCCATAGACAATTACTGTGCAATTCATCCTTTCACCATGCTATACCCCACTTGGTTATGAGTATGGGCAAAGTGTCAACTCCTACTAGAATGACAACGTCAAATCTAGTCCAAATGATATTAGTTCTCGTCCTGGGACTCGTTACTTTATATTTCACTAAAGACACTCTTCATGACATACGTACTCCGGCCAGAGATGGGTATTAACTTCTGCTATCACAGAAGTGGTGAATACTCAATTACCTTCGAATACCTCAAGCTGTACCCAATCACCACCCTATGAGCGACCTATGTAAGGCAACAAGGAATAGAGTCAAAGCACAGAATCAGTATCCAAGATATCCTTGAGTACCTCAAGTCTAAGGATACTTGCACCATTTCTATGATGAGATTATCACTGACATTAGAATAGGACATCCATGTGATGATCTCATAGCAGGTCATCCAATGTACTTACTACCTCTAGTAAGCATTCACATCTCAACCCTAAATATCTCATATTTACAGTTTCTGAGATCCACTGCTTGATCAAATCAAGGAGCTTGAGATGTGCTAGTCTCTCCAGATTACCAATGTCCAGTTTCAGTAATCCTATGACTAGGGATAATTTAGATACTGACATAATTGCACATAATAGGAATCTCAGTAGTATGATCACATCATACTTTCCTTCATGCTATGTCATATATCATGGACTTCATTAATTTGTTTATTGATAAATATCAGTTCATAAAAAATGAACAGCAAAGTAATGAAATATGTCTTTCTTTATTTATTCATAAAGTATGTACACAACTTTGTACAAAACGCGCCAAAGGCGATCGCCTTTAGGGCACTACTCTAACAGTATTGACCATTGGAGTCATGATACGAATTGATCTTGCCAGATAATATGAAATGTTGAAAATGATTTTCTTGAAGCAGTGAGAATGACCAATAAGTACTTATGGGCAAAAGGTGATTGACAAGGAGTTATAAACAATATCGAGGTTTGTACATGAGATAGGGTAAGAAAGCCTAGTAATTTTGTTTATGATCAAAGATCCCATGGCCAGTAGTAGAGATCATAAGCTCTTCTCTCGATTCAATAGTGGAATTTGGCAAGTCTTCCATAGAGGTCAAAGGCCCCTTGCTTGATCCAATCGAGTTTGTTAAGTCAAAATGACTTTACATAAATATGATTTTGATGTATAACAAAAAGAGTTCAAATAAAAAGAAAAACAAAATAGACGAAGTCGGATACAGACGCACACAGACGAACTCAGACATAGACGAAGTTGAAATAACTTAAGACAGATACAGACACAAACAAACGAAATAAAAAACAGACAAAGTTGAAACAGTTAAAGTCAACACAGACGAAGATGACACAAACAATGAAAGACGCGGGAAAGATGCAGACGCAAATGCGATCAGACGCAAATCTGCACGTAAACGCAAATCTGAACCTGAACACAAATGCAAAGCGAGGCGTGAACACGAGCGCAAATGCAAAGCAGACGCAAACGTAAACGCAAATGCAAAGTAGACGCAGACGCAGACGCAGACGCAGACGCAGATGCAGACGCAGATCACGAGCCTTGAGCAGAAAAGAAGCGAGCGCAAGAGTCGATTCGAAAGAATTCTGTAACTCAAGCGATTAACCGTTTCTTTCAAGATTCAAGATTCAAGAATCAAGATTCAAGAATCAAGAAGCAGTTGGAGACGAAGGCTATAAATACAAGTCGAAGTCGAAGATTACAAAGTTACACACACACAAAAAAGTTACAAAAAGTTACATACGTATAGATACTTACACGAAATAACGAGAAAAATTACTACGTGCAAAAGTGATTTAGCTGAGTGCTATCTTTCTGTAACAAAGTGTTCAAATATTTTTTTCTGAGAAGAAAAGTTGTACAGATAGCTTGCAGAGACTAAGTGTGAAAGAATACTAGTTTTAGAGACCTGAAGAGGCTCGAGGAAAGAATACTTGTAACGATTGAAGAGATAGTGAAATCTCAGAAGAAACTCGAGGATCGGGCGTAGCCACGTTTAGGGTGAACGGGATAAATCTTCGTGTCTACCACTCTTACTCTCTATCTCTATTTCAGTTGCAAATCTTATCTTTACTAAGTTTTTATATATATAGTATTGAAAAGTTTGATCAATCTGAATTAATAAAAATTCTATAAAGAATTTTATTTCTAGCAAATAGTTCTGAAAAGATTTATAGAAAAGGGGAATACACAATTCAACCCCCCCCTTCTCGTGCATTCTAATATCATTTTCTAAGTGCTTTATTAACGTGTGATTCACTTCAATTGGTATCAGAGCAAGGTATCCAAGAATCACTTTAGCGAAGTGTGGATTAAAGATAATGGCGGAGTCACATGTATACATCGCTGAAGGAGCCTCAGTCACTAGACCTCCAGCATTCAACGGAGAAGACTATCACTACTGGAAAGATAGGATGCGGCTATTTATGGAATCTACTCATGTCGTCCTTTGGGACGTAATAGAGAACGGACCTTATACACCTGTAGATGAAGAAGGCAATTCTATTCCACGGAACAGATGGACGGCTGATCAGAAATCAAGAATACAGCTAAATTTAAAGGCGAAATTTTTCTTGACGTGTGCCCTAAGCAGGAGCGAGTACGACAAAGTCCACGGTTGCGACACTGCAAAAGAGATGTGGGACACATTGTCCATTGCTCACGAAGGCACAAGCCAAGTTAAAGAATCCAAGATAAGTATTCTTGTGCATCAATATGAACTTTTTAGGATGGAAGATGAAGAATCTATTGATCAAATGTTTGGAAGATTTCAAACAATTGTCAATGGATTGAAAGCTCTTGGAAGGGCGTACAACAATCAAGATCATGTTGAAAGATTCTAAGAAGTCTTCTAAGAGATGGAGACCTAAAGTTCTTTGCGGTGCGAAGCCAAAGACTTGGCGTGTTAAAAATTTGGATGAGTTCTTGGGATCCTGAAGATTCATGAAGTTGAACTCAATGAAGACAAGCCCAAGCGGGATAAGTCAATAGCACTGAAGGCCGGACAGAAGAATCATAAGACTCAGAGAAGGAGGAAGTCATCAAAAGCGTTGAAAATTGAAGAATCAAAGGATGACAACTCTAGACAATCAGAAACAGAGTCAAGTGATGAAGATGACGAATTATCTTTCATCTCCAGAAAGATAAGACGCATGTGGAAGAAGAAGTCCAAAGGGAACCAGACATTCAGAAAGAATGGGAAAGATAAAGCTAAACTAGAGAAGTCTTCTATTATCTGCTACGAGTGCAATCGGCCTGAACACTATAAGTCCGAATGTCCTACTCTCAAGAAGAAACCAAAGAAGAGTAGAGAAGGCAAGAAAAGCATGATGGCAACTTGGGAGGACCTATATTCATCCGAATCGATCATGTGCTCGAGTCATCAAACATGCGAACATCGCACGATGGTAGGAAGATAGTGATGAGGAGGTAAAATCGACTACGATAATTTGCATGATGCCTACTCGTAATTTTAGAAGATTCTCATGCTATTCGAAACAGTATATAAGTCATTAAAGAAAAGTATGTAGAAAATATTAGACATCTTGAGGTAATAGAGAGAAAATATTTGTTTAAAGAAACAATTAGAAGATAAAAGGAAGTTTGTGAGCGGATCGAGAAGAGATCAATCAACTTAAACTAAAGATTAAGAATTTATCAGCTGATTTAGCTACTTTCACAGAAAGTACAAAGAAAATGAATGAAATGTTTAGAAAATGTAGACATCCGAGTGATAAGACTGGATTAGGGTTTACAGGAAACAAGACTCAGTCTCGTAAAAAATTTGTCTTTCAAAAAGAAAGTTATAGGATAATTCATTTTAATCAACGTCCTAGTTATATGCATCAAAGATCACTTCATATTCATACTACTAAACGTAAAGGACCCAAGAAAGATTGGGTACCAAGAAACAAAATAGTTTCTCCTGCAGATATCCTTCCTTGGAAGATACGGCAAGCACCATTGGTATTTAGACAGTGGATGCTCGCGACACATGACGGGAAGAAGGTCTATGTTCCTAGATCTTCAGTATAAGAAGGGAGGATCAGTAACTTTCGGAGACAACCAGCAGGGCAAAATTATTAGAATCGGAAAATAGGTAAAGATTCCTTTGCATGCATAAATAATGTCTTTGCTTGTTGATGGTGCGAAGCAAAACTTGATTAGGTTGATCAATTGTGTGATTACGGTTTCACGATTGCATTCAATCAAAATCTTTGTGAAGTCGAAACAAAGATGGGTCTATACTTTTCTCGCCAAGAGAAAAACAATCTTTACAAAATCAATTTAGAAGATTTTCAAAGTCAAAATATTTCATGCTTTCTATCTTCTGAAGAAGAAAGACTAATCTGGCATAAAAAGCTAGGTCATGTCTCTTTGAAACATATTTCAAAATTGGCAAAATATGATTTGGTAAGAGGTTTGCCAAAAATAAGTTTTGACAAAGAATTTTTCTGTGAAAATTGTTTGCGAGGAAAACAAGTTAAAACCTCTTTTTCTTCTAAAAGTTTTGTAACCTCATCTAGACCTTTAGAATTGTTACATATGGATTTATTTGGTCCAACAAGGACAATAAGTCTTGGCAGAAAGAAATATGGACTTGTTATTGTTGATGACTTTACTCGATTTTGTTGGATATTATTCTTATCACACAAAGATGAGTCTTTTAAGTGCTTTAGAACCTTATCCGAAAGTTCTGAGAATGAAAAGGAATGTCCATAGCGATGTCGGGAGTGACCATGGTGGAGAGTTTGAAAATGAGAAGTTTAGAGTATTACGTGAGGAGAATGGAATTTTCCACAACTTCGGCCCTAGAACTCCTGACATGAATGGAGTTGTTGAAAGGAAGAATAGGACGATTCAAGATATGGCAAGAACCATGCTATGTGAGATGAATCTTCCTAAGTATTTCAAGCGAAGTAGTCGTGAATCTGACATGCTATATTGAGAATAGAATTACATTGCGACCCATGTTGAAGAAAACTCCTTATGAGTTATGGAATGGAAGAAGACCAAGCATATCTTACTTTCATCCATTTGGGTGAAAATGTTCCATTTTGAATACGAAAGAGCTATTGGATAAATTCGATTCGAAGACCTATCCAGGAATCTTTCTAGACTACTCATCATCATCTAAGGCATTTCGAGTTTACAACCTTACTTCAAAGACTGTTGAAGAGACGATCCATGTCAAGTTTGATGATAGTTCTCAACCCCATAAGGAAGATGACGTGGAGAATGAAGGTCCTTCAAAGAACTTAGATGATACCTCAGAAACTCCCTCATCAGACACTCATGAGAACAAAATTGAGGATATTCCAGAAACTATTGAACTAAGACAAAATTGGAAGTATAAAAGTTCTCATCCAGAGGAGTTAATTATCGGTGAGACCTCAGAAGGAGTTAGGACAAGGTCCAGATTCAGAAGAGAAGCTAATGTAGCTTTTATCTCCGAAGTAGAGCCTAAGAAGGTTGAGGAAGCTCTTCAAGACGAAGATTGGGTGTTAGCCATGTAAGAGGAGCTGAATCAATTTACTAGGAATAACGTCTGGTCCTTAGTTCCGAAACCCTCTAAGAAATCCATTATAAGAACCAGATGGGTTTTTAAGAATAAGTTAGACGAATCAGGAAGAGTGAGTCGTAATAAGGCTAGATTAGTAGCCTGAGGCTATAATCGATGAAGGAATAGACTACAATGAAACATATGCTCGATGGCGAGACTTGAAGCTATAAGGATTTTGTTGGCATATACGATCTGTCATGATATAAAGTTGTTTCAGATGGATGTTAAGAGTGCATTTCTGAATGACTTTATAGATGAAGAGGTGTATGTGAAACAACCACCAGGCTTCGAAGATGTTAAAAACCCAGACTATGTCCATAAAATTCACAAAGCCTTATACGGCTTGAAGCAAGCTCCTAAAGCTTGGTATGATCGTCTGAGTACCTTTTTAATAGAAAATGGTTTCAGTAGAGGTCAAGTTGATAAGACACTCTTTAGGAAGAATTTTTAGAATGATTTTATCTTAGTACAGATCTACGTTGATGATATCATTTTTGGTGCTACTTCAAAAGAGTTGTGCTTGAAGTTTGAGAGTCTAATGAAGAAAGAATTTGAAATGAGTATGACGAGTGAGTTAAAGTTCTTTCTTGGGTTGCAAGTTAAGCAAACCGAAGAGAAGATCTTCATTCATCAACAAAAGTATGTGAAAGAGTTGTTGAATAAATTTGATATGAATAATGTGAAGCCTATGGCAACTCCGATGAATCCTTCAAACCTTTTGTCGAAAGACGAACTTGGTAAGAAGGTGGATCAAACCCTATATAGAGGGATGATCGATTCTTTATTGTATCTTCTGCAAGTAGACACGATATTTTGTTCATTGTATGCTTGTGTGCAAGATTTCAAGCCGATCTAGAGAGTCTCATTTTATTCTTTGTTAAAAGAATTTTGAGATATCTCGCAGTACTACTAATCTTTGCTTAATGTTTGAGAAAGGTAAAGATTTCAGAGTTAATTGGATATTGCGATGCGGACTATCTGGGAGATAGAATCGAAAGGAAAAGCACAAGTGGAGGATGTCACTTTCTTGGAAATCTAGTCTCTGGTCAAGCAAGAGACAAAGCTTAATTGCTCTATCAACCGTTGAAGCGAGAATATATATCATCGCGTGATTCTTGCTCACGACGTTGTGGATCAAGTGTCGGTTTGAAGACTATTCGATTCGAAGAGGAGATTCCAATCTATTGCGACAACACCAAAGGCAATCAATCTATCAAAGAATCGATTCGGCATTCGAGTGAAGTATATAGAAGTCAGACATCACTTCCTGAGAGACTATGTTCAGAGAAAAGTGGTGCTTCTACAGTTCGTTGAAACAGAGCTTCAGTGGGCAGATATCTTCACTAAACCACTGAGTGAAGAACGGTTCCAGAAGATAAGACGCAACCTTAACATGGTTATGTTAAGTGAATGGTCAGGATTAAAGTAACGTCAAAACTAACGACGTTAGTTATAGTGAGTTACAGCTGGTAACTTCTTTCACAAGGAAGATTTTTGGAGGGAAAAATCTGATAATATCGAGGTTCTTAATGATTCTAGAACTCACCGAACCATAATCCTACAAGTAGACTGAAGGTGAAATTATTGCGGTCTTTTCATCATCTCCTGACGGTTCATTTCTGCTTTACCAATTCTCTCAAAACATCTCACTCAAAAAGTTCTCCAGAAGACAGTTTTTGATCTACACAATGGAAGTAGCTATGATTTTTGGAAGACTTGTGAACTTTGAGTCACTAAGAAGAGGCGGAATGGATGTAGAACCAGAAATCATAAGAGCTGGTTGGAGGAACTTCTTCCAGACGCAAGAACCAGTATACACAGATGAGGTATATGAGTTTTGGAAGAACGCTCATCTAATAGACAACACCATCGTATCTTCTGTAGATAGAATATCTGTCATTGTGACAAAGGAGTTCATAAAGAAGGTGATTGATTGTCCATCGGTTGGTGAGAAACTGTCTACCAAGGCCGAATGGATGTCCCAAGTAGGTATGAAAGAAGAAGATATCAGAAGGCAACTATATGGAACCAATGATTCAAGGGAAAGGAAAACATCCAATTTGATTCCGAAGGCTAGGGTGCTTCATGCAATTTTGTTTAATTGCATTCTACCCAGAGTTGGTTCAAGACATTTGGTGACCACTCTGGATGAACAATGTCTGTTTTACCTACTAAATCGAAATCCCATAGATTTACCCTTCTTAATCCTTCATTATATGATTAAGGGGATAAAGGAATCAACTAGTTATCCTTATGGCATGCTTCTGACAAGGATTTTCAAGGAATCTAGTATTCTTCTGCACCAAGGAAATAGAAGAATTGTTCCTGTGAAGAGCAAAATCGATGCACACGATCGGCGAATGGAGTGCGAGCACGAGACAAAGACCAAGCCGACTCTTCAAGGAAGTCAAGAAGCGAGGGGGAGCGTGTATTGAAGAAGACTCCCGCTCCAAGTTCTCAATCTCCAGTGAGTACCAGATCGCCTGCGGATGAACTAAGGAGAGTGTTAGGCAGACCTCTCATGAAACAAAAAGATCTCTGAGGATTAGGACTCTGAGGCAACAAGAAGAAAAGATTGCCAGAGAACAGAGTCGAGAAGAAACTTCTAAATCTTGTGCACCCAGAGCCACAAGATCCTTATGTTGGAGTTATGTAAATATAGTTCCCTGGAAAGCAAGTGTATTTACATGTAACTTTATCTTCTTGATTCTGATTTTGTAATGAAAATATTTATTATTAATAAAACAAAAGAGTTTGGTTTTATCTGAATGAGCATTATATATCTAGTCATAAGGTACCAAGATTCATTTGTAAGTAATATACATATACATAGAGATGTATGGGAAACATGTATATTATTAGAATCTGAATTAATTGATTCACAGTTGAATAATCAAGTTGGTCGTTTGATTATGGTTTAGACTGTAGTGTTGCGATTTATCTCCATATAAGTAAAGGAGTTTACTTAAAGGAAATGATGAGTTTCATATCATGATAGTAGTATACTATCGATAATGGCACTATTAAATGAATCGGAATCAAGTATGTTTTCAAGAATAAAGTGGTCGTTACTTTAATCTTAAAACATACAACTTAAGCATTCACTTATTATGAACCACAATCTTGATGAGTGATGAACTCATATGTGTTTCATTATAATTCTTGATATGATCGGAATGGATTTTACAGGTATTAATCCGATTATGCATGTTGGAATTATTAATTGAAACATGTATCGTGGAACATTCACTCGAATAAAGAGTTTATAGTGTTATCATCTCTTCAGATGTTTTAAGGAGATTTGGTGATTAAGCTGGCGCCGATGGTTTGATGGACTAGCTACCCATCAAGTCTTAACACTAAGATGAGATCTTATGTGTTAATCACTATATAAAGTAAAATGAGAGATCTAGAAGGAAAAACCAACATAAGGGCAAAGCGGTAATTTTACCCTTTATTGTGCGGATGGCTATAATAAGGTTCTAAATAGGTTTTGCAATTGGACATATTCTCATAATATTTAATAATTCAAGAGTTCAACTAATTGTTTTAGTGGAATGACATTTAGTTAATAAGCTAGAATTAATTCAATGAGATGAATTATTTCGGGCTTATTGGAGCTTGAATTATCAAAGTCAATAAGATTCCCCACTTGGCTTTAAGGAAGGTTATCAAGCTAAGTAAGAAGTAGTTTGGAGGCTTTAGAAGTCCATAATTGAATGATGGGCTTATACTAATTAATGGTTAATTGGAAGCCCATATGTTCATTTAGAAATGGGCTTGTTTTGGTTTAATGTAATTGATTAGATTAATTATATTAAAACAATTTTTTAAAATGGAGAAGAAGCAATTTCGAAATTGTGTTAGGTTAGATGTGTAACCACACATTTGACATTAAAATACTAAATAAAGATGGTCTTTATTATGGTTCATCATTATTAAATGGAGTTATGAACTTACCATTAAATGGTTTAATGGTTGGCTTTTAATGTTGGCATGTAACCTATTTGCATTCATTAGATTAAAGATGAAAGATGTGCATTAGATAGACCATCTTCCTTCTTTCTTCTTGCCAAAACCGAAATGGGTATTCAATTATAGGTTATGGTCTTTTCAAATAGCCATTTTAAAGATAAATGAAGTAAGTCTCATTTATTGGCTATTTGATGAGTGATTAATGTAAGAAGTGATGCATTGGATGCCTCTCACTCTTTTCATTCATGCATATTTCGAAATTGAGATGTAAGAAAGGGTTCTTGAATGGTTTTTAGACATTCTCTCCTTTCATGCAAGGTAGAACTGAAATTCCTAAGTGAAAGAATTGAAAGAGTTTCAATTTTGGTTCTTCTTCTTCTAAGAAAATCTCCTCCAAATATTTCTTCTCCTTTCCCACCAAAGGATTTTGTTAACCTAGTTGTCCTTGAAGAAAAAAGTGGTAAATCTAATTGGTTGAGGATACTACAACAAGGAAGAAGATAGATTGCTAAAGGAAAAGACTCAAAGGCAAAGGATTTGGATATAAGAAGGAGAGGATAGCGCAGCGAGGATTTAAAGCTATAGCGAAGGAATCGGTAATTCCTTTTATCTTGTTCTTGGTTTTATTATCCTTATACCATATCATGTATGGATTAGCATGTTGATTTGGATATATTGCTTCCGCTGCAAGATGATTTCTTAAAAAGTTTTGAAATCTATCGTTTCTCCATACTAAGCATGCTTTCTTTTTCCGATCCAACACCTTAGTCTCTATTCTGGAAGAAGATACGGCCAGAAAAGCCAAAGAGGCTGAGAGGAAGAGAAAATCAAAATCTGAGAGAGGAAAATCTCCAGCAAAGAAATCGGTAAGACTGACTGAAGCAGAGGGAAAGACTAAAAAGGTTAGTCGAAAGAAGACTACTTCAACTGCTGAGGAAGTTAGTCAACAGAAAGAAACTATTGATGTTGTTCGAGAAGAAGCGAAATGGCGATATCTGAGAAATCCTATTGTTCAACAGGAGGAACCAGTGGAAGAAAGCACGGTTCGGGAAACACCTATTGCTCAACAGGAGGAGCTAGTAGATGAAAGCCCGATTCAGGTGACTCCTACTGAAGCACATCAAGAAGCAACAGAAGTATCAGATTCGGATGATGATAAACCGTGTCTGATGGTATACAACTACCATAAGTTTTTGAGAAAACAGAAGTTGAAGATCAAAATGGTGGAAGTAGTTATCGAGATAAAAGGCGCTATTGCATTGATGTTCAACCGGTGAAGAAGATAGAAGCTGTGGTACAACCTATGGAGATTAATAGTAACATATGGCGATTACTCAAAGAAGGCGAAAAGATCTTCTACGATACTTTGGGGTTTCTTTGCTACTATGCCATATCCTTCAAAACGTCCACGCCATCCGTGTACTATTTTCCCGATCACGAAAACACAAAGATAATGGTTGCACCAGATATACAACCAAGATATCCACTAGATTTCACTAAGGGGAAGTCAAAATTATTTCCTGAAGATGATGCCAGTGATGATCTGCCCGCAGATCAAATTACAGAAGAAGTGCGAAGAATTGATGAGGAATGCGCTTCTGAACAGGATCCAGATAAAGCGAGCTGCAGCTATACTAATAAGGAGGAAGACTGTCCAGTAGGGGGAACACTAAGAACAGGAACATTTATTGAATATCTTGTTCAGACAGCTCTACGTATTATCCCTTTGTCTAATACTGCGTCTATACAATCCTGGCGCTACCCTACCGAGGAAGGCGATTATTGATGTTGCCTGTTCCTTTTGACTTAAATCTTCCTGAAGCTGAAACGTTCATTCATCCACCTACCTTTGAGATCAATGAAGACTACATTCCATTCTCTGATGCTTACACTACTTCAATTCCCTTCACTCCTCCATCAGCAGATATTGATCAAGCCTCCTCATCGATTGATCCACCAGATGAAGTTAGCAGATTGCGTGGTGAACTCAACAACATGAAGGAGACGGTGAATGATCTGAAAAAGATGATAGCAGAACTGCTGAAGAGCCAGAATCATTAATCATTTTTTATTATAACAAATAGGGGGAGAGCAGAAAAGAAGAAAATGAGCGAGAAGAGGAGAGGATGTTCGACAAAGAAGGTGTGACCACAATGACGAAGAAAGGAAGAAGATAAGTTTGTTTTACTTTTGCAACATCTGTAAATTT
The DNA here is from genome assembly GCA_029891385.1 of Erythroxylum novogranatense. Taxonomy (NCBI): domain Eukaryota; kingdom Viridiplantae; phylum Streptophyta; class Magnoliopsida; order Malpighiales; family Erythroxylaceae; genus Erythroxylum; species Erythroxylum novogranatense. The sequence goes on along the minus strand of CM057233.1, from coordinate 55,164,037 downwards.
TTTGTTTTCTTTTCTTGTATATAATTTGTTATACTTAAAAAGGAGGAGATTGTTAAGTCAAAATGACTTTACATAAATATGATTTTGATGTATAACAAAAAGAGTTCAAATAAAAAGAAAAACAAAACAGGCGAAGTCGGATCTGAGCCTTATTGATTACGAACTAAGATACGAGATGAAGTTGAAATAGCGAAGGCAGAATCTGAGGCCTTACGCATTTAATTAAAACACGAGCGAAGTTGAAGCGAGTTAAAGTCAACACGACGAAGGCGACACGAGATAATGAAAGACGCGGGAAAGATGCGAACACAAATGCAGATGCAAACGCGAGACTTAAATCTGACGCAGACGCAAATGCAAAGCGACGCAGAACACGAGATGCAAATGCAAAGCGAGCCTTGACATAAACGCAAATGCAAAGCGATCTGAGACGCAGACGCAGAAAAGAAGCGAGACGAAGAGTCGATTCGAGTTAGTTCTGAGAACTCAATTGATTAAGATTTCTTTTAAGATTTAAGATTCAAGATTCAAGATTCAAGAATCAAGATTCAAGAATCAAGAAGCGATTGGAGCGAAGGCTATAAATACAAGTCAAGTCGAAGATTACAAAGTTACACACAAAAAGTTACAAAAGTTACATACGCATGAGATACTTACGAAATAGCGAGAAAAATTACTACGTGCAAAAGTGATTTAGCTGAGTGCTATCTTTCTGTAACAAAGTGTTAAAATATTTTTTTTCTGAGAAGAAAAGTTGTACAGATAGCCTGCAGAGGTTAAGTGTGAAAGAATACTGGTTGTAGAGACCTGAAGAGGCTTGAGGAAAGAATACTTGTAACGATTGAAGAGATAGTGAAATCTCAGAAGAAACTCTAAGAACTGGACGTAGCCCACAGTTTGGGGTGAACCAGGATAAATCTTCGTGTCTACCATTCTTACTCTCTATCTCTATTTCAGTTTCAAATCTTATCTTTACTAAGTTTTTATATATATAGTATTGAAAAGTTTGATCACTCTGAATTAATAAAAATTCTGTAAAGAATTTTATTTCTAACAAATAGTTCTAAAAAGATTTATAAAAAATGGGAATACATAATTCAACCCCCCCCCCTTCTCGTGCATTCTAATATCGTTTTCTAAGTGCTGTATTAACGTGTGATTCACTTCAGAGTTTTCTTCAGAAAGGAACCGATAGATGAAATGGAGAAAATTTTATGACAAAATGTCAAGTCTCTCGGAAAAGATGTGACGTGTTGTTTTCTTTATTAATAAAAAATGTGAATATTGGAGTTACATCTATAGCAAAGACTCAAGCATGAAAGATGGAAAAAGCTATTGGGAGTGTATAAACTATTTTGTTGATGTACAGAAGAGGAAGAGGATTTTAGCAATTCGAGGAGACAGTCTTATTATTGTGTGTTGAAATTTATTCCACATCAGAGGTTATGGAAATATGTTTGGGAACCATAAAGTATATTTAGTGATGGGGTTTCCAACACAGGAAGTTATGGTTAGCGATAGATTGAAATGTGTGGAGCAACAGGTATCAATAAACAGACATTACCATAAGTCAATGTGGAATCATCGGGAAATTGAAAGAACTGCTAAAAATCGTCAAAAAAATTCAATGATTGAGGATAACATGTACTCATACTATAGCATTGAGAAATTAGTTACTCAAGGAACAATGAGTTCGAGGTTATATCTCTTGGAGTTAACCTTACCCCGATGGGATTATGATATTGAAAGTTAATGTGATCCAAGCAAAAGGATATAAAGGGGAGACTATGATTATATTAACAAAAGAAGATGAAATTTGAAATACTTGAGGGGAAAATATATAAACCGCATCAGCGATACATGAAAACAAAATGATTATAGTGTTAGCCATGCCATTCAGATTTGGAGATTTTGCATAGACAATAGAAGTTCCCAATTGAGATCAAGAGGAAATTGGTTGTAATGTGTACAATGATGTTGTGTTACCAAGAGATAAATATATCTGCATGAGCTACATTGACATTTGTGACTTAAAAATCCCTGCAATAGTAGCTGGTTTGAAAGCGTGGAGTTATGATGTGGACAGAAACATATGAGAGATACATATGACTAGACAGATCTGGAATTGGAAAGGATTGAAAGAACTGTGCTGAGGGAAACTGTCCTAATAAAGTTAATGTTTCAATCAAAGGTATCAAATAGAACATTTCGTAGCAGAGTGCCACATTTATGGATACTAGGTTACTCATTCTAATGTAAGAAAGAGTGTATAGTCACGAGTTAAGAAATCGTGGAAAAGGAACATCAGATTTGCAAAAAAAGGGATTAAATTGAGGATTTGAGAAGAATTGATGGGATAAAGTAAGTGTACTACCTGATAAAGAGAGGTCCTAGTCAGTGTACCTCAAAAGAGCAATTGACGGCTAAGCATATCAAACTAAGTGATTATATGTTTGGTTTCCTTGTCGTCTTGACTAGTGGAGACAGGCATAAAGCTTCAGCATATAAGATTAATGAATAGTGCAAAATGACTACAAGCAATGAGACGACAAAAAGAGTCGATCACCCTGAGTAAAAGGTCAGAACAAGTTGGGATATCGTTAGTGAGTGAAATGAATTAAAAATCTTAATAAAGTGGTTTTATGGAGAAAGATGTGATGATTTAGTATATTAATACCGACGCGAGGTAAAAAAAAAGGAAAAAGGAAAAGAAAGATGATTTGTCCTTGAGTGTGTCAACTATGCCAAGGTGCAGTAAGATGTGATACAAAGGGAATAGAGGGAGCTAAGTGTGACATCAAGTGGTTCTTATATAATTAGGGGGAAAATGAGATTAAGGCATTATAAGTGATTTTATTATTAGTATTAGAATCCGATATATGTGGTCTTCAAACTGGAAGGAAAGAGTTGAATACTTTGAAACTCATCACGGGTATAATTGAGGAAAAATGATATCTAAACTAAGATTGATAGGAAACAGAGGAGTGTATGAGATAACAGTACCCCTAAATTTTTTAGTATCAAAAATGAATTTTGAGGACGAAATTTTTATTAGGAGGGGCGAATTGTAACATCCCATCACCGATGGGAAGGGTAAAATGGTAATTCGGGACGAGTTATGAGTGTGTAAACTAGTCTCGGCATGTTCATGCATAATATGGCCTCCATATATGCATAAATTTTAATTTCTGTATATGCACATGATTGTACATGCATTCATGACATTTCCCGGCATATGTGTTTATTGTGAAAAACTTATGATTTAATGATGAAAAATTAGACACATAATTTTAGGAATTATGAATGTTGAGCCATTGGAATTTGGAGTAGAAATTGGATTGTATTTGGAAAAAGACCTGAAGAATGCTTTAAATCAGGACAAGTGGCAAGTGACACTTGTCACTTGCCTACTTAGTCTTAGTCTAAATTGTTTTATAAATAACCTAAGCTTGGGAGAGCCATACACGACACTTTTAGGTTGGAGAGTGAGAAAGGTGCTTTAGTGAAATTTTCTTCTTCTCCTCTGTGGGTTCTCCTCCCTCTTCTTCATCGTTTTGCTCTCTTTTTTTTTGCTAGAATTGGTGTTGGAATGAAAGAAGTTGAGTTTGATATGAAATCTGGAAAATTTTACTTTGAGTAGGTTTCATATTTTTGCTCATAACTTTTGACATGGTGGTCCTATTGACATGAGCTTTGGCTTAAATTAAACTTAATAATTTTTGCTAGATTTCACATGAAGGAAGTTTTGTCCAATTATGGCCTTAAGGGTTTTAAATTTTACTTGGGAATGTGAGTTATGTGTGCTGTGTGAATAGTATCCTGATATTGGGTCTAACATTGAAGACCAGAAAATTTGGAAATTTTTCTAGGCTAAAGTAGACTGATTTTGTGGAATTAGTCTTCATGAAAGATGAAGATTTAGTTGTTAGCTTTATTACGCCACTAAGTATGAAATTTTTTGATTTGTACATTGAAAGTTATGAATTGTTAATGTTCAGGTCGTCATTCAGCTGAAAAAGTGCTTTGAGTGCAAATGGCTCTAAGTGTATAGGTTTTGTGCTTTTTGTGTTCTGATGCTAATTTTGGACTGTTAAGGGTGAAATTGGCTCAAGTGATCTTCTAGAAAGTTGTATAGGATTATTGTATCTTTCTAATGAGGTATAATATGTTAATTGTCGATATAAGGATTTTAAGTTATGCATTTTCAAACTTTGAACATGGTTTAGGTCATGTGCTGTTTTAATACTCCCAAACAGGACAGCCACATTAATGGGAGGATTTGAGCTAGTTAGAGATGGAATTTGGTTCTAAGTCCTTCTTAAGAATTGTAGCATATTGTCTGAGATTTTTATTGCTATATGGTATGGAATTTTTAGCCAAGGAGATGTGGAGTTATGCATGTTGGAAGATTGGGTTATTGTTGAGAATAATTTGGGTAGGCAGAAGCTTTGCTTGAGAATTTGATTTGTTTAGAGCTAGAATTGGCTTCTAAGTTGTTCATGAAAGTTGTAGCATTTGTTTTTCTATTTTGATTGATATAAAATTTGGAAATTTTGGCTATGGGGATGAAAAGTTATGATGTTTAGAAGCTTTGGTACTGTTTGTGAGGAGCTTGTAAATCAGTTATCTTGGAGTGAATTTTTCACCCCTTTAGAGGTCGATCTGATCTTTGAGTCCTTCATGAAAATGGTGGAGTTGTCTTTTATCTTTCCAACGTTACCAAGTTTGTAAAGTTTGGAGCTCAGATCCAAAAGATATGAAGGTTATAAGTTAGGAGGTCAGGATCTCGTGGCCGATCGCTTTCGGCCGCTTTCATTCATTTGCTCGGGCTAGCCTTGCCAATTCGGCCCTTCGAGAAGCAAGCGCCAGCACACTTGTCAATCGGCCGCGGGGTCGATTTTTGGCCGACCGACCTCTCTTCTTTCTTTTGGTCTGATCGCGGCTCTGTCGATTCGATCTTACAATCGATCCTTGGAAACCGGTCAAATATAATAAATTCCAAGATTGCAGTATAGGTTGCAATCCTTTGGTCGTCTCACTTAATTGGAACCAAGCGAAAAAGGTCTAAGCTAGCCTAAATGTCAAAATTTGCAATCAAAGTTGATAAAATGGGGGTTTGGTATTTTGATCGAAACTGATAAAAGTGATTAAAATTGGAGAAAAAGTATAAAAGAATGTTTTTGGATTTTTAATAAAATAAATGAACTTGAAATTTTTGGTAATGAACAAATGATAATAAATCCTCTTGAAAATGGGCGCAGGCTATCACAATTCAAAAACAAATTTTTGGGGATAGAATCCACTAAGTTTCGAAAGATCAACCCTAAAGGACTCTTTAGGTCCAAAGATTTAATTAATGAACTCCATTATTTAAATCTTTGTTAAAAACCTTAGTGTGAAAAATGGACAAGTAAATACAATGGGTCAATCGGATAAAAACACAACCATCTAAATCAAACACAACTAGGCAGATTATCAGAGTTAATGCAATATCCGAATGACATATATGAGACTTCATATATTAAGCATCGAAATTCAACAAATATCTATGTCCAAATCTCAACACAGTGTTCAACACACGGTTAAAACTATTAACCATGCTAATCTATCTATATGTAATCTCTCACTCAGAGCTTACAAAACCATAACTAAACTTCAGACACTGAATGAATACTCCCCTTTTAGAACGGTGAACTCAAACCATTGCTACATCTTCAAGAGGAAATGGGTTTAGCCGCTCATAACTCCGGAGTCTCTCACGACTTGTGGAGATTGGACGACTTTCATGGTAGCAGAAGATGCGGACTGTGATGTAGCGGCAATGATAAAAGATGATGAAGATGGAAAATGATGGTGGCTGCTTCCAGAGTCTATCTCGAAAAAATGTCCGTCCTTTTGACCTAAAAATAGCAAGTTTATAAATGATGGACGCGGGTCGGGTCAAAACAGTGAGAGATGTTCCCCAATGAGAGTCCAGGTATTTATCTGCTCGCCGCGGCGTATGTTCTTAGACGCCGCGACGTTCGTCATTGTATCCTCGCCGCGGCGAGATGAGTTTAGGCGTCGCAGCGTGCTACTCTGATACGCTCACCGCGGCGAGATGAAAGGTTGCGTCGCGGTGTGTTGCCTTCTCTTAATGCTTTGACTCTCCTTTTCCCCTACAAATTAAACAGCAATATGGCAGAATCAATTGTCCTTGAAAAATTATGATAGAATTAATGTTAATTTGTGACAATTTTACTATCAAATTGTATAAAGTGTAAGCTCATTATGATGGACAAATTAAAGCACAATGTCACAATTAAGAGTCAAAAAGTACATTAAGAGTGGTAAAAATGTAGCCAATTAATAAGATAAACTTGGGCTCAATCAAATTCCCCCACACTAGACCTTTGTACTCCTGGACAAAGTTTACAAGAGTCAAAAAGAATACAAGAGGGAAAGAAAATATCTGTCATGCTCAAAACAATAAAAGAAAATTGACGCAATTCACTTCCTCATAAATAAACCACAATAGAGTGAAAGAGTGCTAATAAAACAAACATTGAAAGAATTCAAGTACAAGAGATTGAACAAAAGAGAACCACTCAAGATATAATGTTTGCGCTCATCTCACAGGTTCAGGATATTTTGCTCTCGATCTGCTTAATCCAACTCCTACCATAGGCTTATGTCAAATCTATTTCTCCACTACAAGAACTATCATTTCAAAGATCAAGAGAACTTTAAGGGTTGTAATGTACGGTATGTAGGAAAATCCCGGGGTGTTCATCACATGAACACAGTGCGGAATTTAAAATTTTGAGTCCCGGGACATTCCCGAAAGCTAGGATCCAAGTGTATGTACAAACAATCAAACCATAATGACCAAAGGAGACCGTCTCTAACGGTATCCACGCAGAGGTCGGAAAACCTAACCGGGACAAACCCCTTTGACCCGGGACTAGCTAGAACAAGGTAAAGAGTGTGCTAGCACTAACCTTGATCTCGGAGAGCAAGTGAAATGACTAGGAGAAAACCTTGGAGAATAGAAGCTTGTGTGAACTTGTTGGAAGAGGAATAGAAAATCCAATTTTCTATATCTTAACACTTAAGATTTCGGTGCTTCCAACCTCAATCACGACTAACTCATCAATTCTTAGCTTTTATATGTCTCTTAACACTTAAAAGACATTAGAAAATGCTTGGTGGAGTCTCATCCACGTTGATGAGGAAGAAAGCAATAAACAAATCAACTTAATGATTGTTTTGACTTGGTCAAATGTGACTTAGTCATCTCCTTAAGGCTTCACGAAATCTACATATATATATAATATAATTAATTAATTTTAATTAATTAATTAATATATATATATTTTTGAAGAGGCCTAGTCAAGCTGAATTGGTCTACTAAACTACGAACCCGATCGAGAAAAATCGCCGGAGGCGATTTTCAGCAATGTCGATGTCGCGATCTCATCGAGACATATCCCAATCTCATCGGGATCCATTTAATCCTATTGCTCTCCGGATATCGGATCTACGTCAAACTATTTCTGATTCTCCGAGTCACTCTTATCGTGTGACCCATTAGGTTCCGGTTATGTTGGCCACTTAGATTAACACTTAATGCGAGCAAGTCATGAGCGGTATCTAGCAACACATCATGACCCCAATTGACCGAAAAGTAATTGGTTTGACTAATGAAACCATATCATGAACCCTTCCATAGACAATTCTTGTGCAATTCGTCTGTTCACCATGCTATACCCCACTTGGTTTGAGTATGGGCAATGTGTCAACTCTTACTAGACCGATCGGATCAAATCTAGTCCAAGTGTAATCGGTTCTCGTCCTAGGACTCATTACTTGATATGTCCATGAAGACCCTCTTCATGACACATGTATGCTCCGCCAGAGACTTCCAAGTAATGATCCCGATAAGAGGCCATGGGTATCTCTTACGCTATCACGAAGTGGTGAATCCTCTATTGGCTACTCAATTACCTTGAATACCTCAAGCTGCACCCAATCACCACCCTATGGCGACCTCGAAAGGCAACAAGGAATGGAGTCAAAGCACGAATCAAGACCAAGATATCCTTGAGTACCTCGAGTCTAAGGATACTTGCACCATTGCTATGATGAGATTATCAACGACATTTGTATAGGACATCCATGTGATGATCTCATGGAAGGTCATCAATGTACTTACTACCACTAGTAAGCATCCACATGTCAAATCTAAATATCTCAATATTTACAGTTTTCGATATCCACCGCTTGATCCAATCGAGGAGTTTGACATATGCTAGTCTATCCGGATTAACGATGTCAATCTCATTAATCCTATGACTAGGGATAATTTGAATCTTGACATAATTGCACATGATAGGAATCTCGATGAGTATGATCGCATCATAATTTCCTTCATGCTATGTCATATATCATGGACTTCATAAATTTGATTAAAGATCATAATCAATTCATAATAAAATGAACATCAAATAAATGAAATATGTCTTGCTTTATTTATTCATAAAGTGCATGCATGACTATGAACAAAACAGCTAACGGGATTGCCTTTAGGACACTACTCTAACAATCTTATGGTGCTGTACACATATAAGTCGACTTACACGAGTGGACAAGTCGACTTATCGATCTAGAAAAGCCAAGTCGCCTTACACTTACAAATCTCCCACTTGACCTAAAGCCAATCGCCTTGGTATCTAATACTATAAGCGAGTACATGAGAATCAAAATTCTTACGTGACAATGGCTTTGTCAGCGGATCAACAATATTCTACTCTGTGGAATTTCTCTGTCGGGACATCACCTCGAGCAATGATCTCCGAATCAAATGGTATCGGTGAGTACGTGTTTGGATCGCTGATGAGACCTTGGTTCCTTTGCCTACGCAATAGCTCCATTGTTGTCACAATACAAGCGTATGGGTCCATCACACTAGGAACCACACCAAGTTCGATAATGAACTTCTTGATCAAACGGCTTCTTTTCTTTGCGTCGATGCGGCAATGTACTCTACCTCGGTCGTTGAATCAGCAGTCGTCTCCTGTTTGGAACTCTTCCAACTGACTGCTCCGCCGTTCAGTGTGAAAATATAACCTGATTGGGACTTGGAATCGTCCTTATCAGATTGAAAACTGGCATCCGTATGCCCGCTCACTTGGAAATTTCCATCTCCATATATCAAGAAAACATCCTTAGTTCTTCGCAAGTACTTTAGGATATTCTTGACAGCCACCCAGTGACCTTCACCAGGATCCGATTGGTATCTGCTCGTAACACTTAGAGCATATGATACATCGGGTCTCGTACATAGCATTGCGTACATAATAGATCCTACTGCAGACGCATACGGGATCATATTCATACGCATCCTCTCATCCTGTGTCCGAGGACACATAGACTTTGAGAGTGTTATTCCATGAGCAATGGGAAGAAACCCTCTCTTGGATTGCTCCATGCTAAACCTCTTTAGCACCTTGTCTATGTACGTTGACTGTGAAAGACTAAGCAACCTCTTCGATCTATCTCTATAAATCTTTATCCCAAGGATATAAGTTGCTTCTCCAAGGTCTTTCATGGCAAATTGTTTGGACAACCAAATTTTTACAGACTGTAGCATAGAGACATCGTTTCCTAGTAAAAATATGTCATCTACATATAACACAAGGAATATGATCGCAGTTCCATTAACCTTCTTATACACACAGTGTTCATCCGGATTTTGTGAGAAACCAAACTCTTTGATTGTCTCATCAAAACGGATATTCCAACTCCTGGATGCTTGCTTCAATCCATAAATGGATTTCTGAAGCTTGCATACCTTTTCGCCATCGTGAAATGAAGCCCTCGAGTTGTGTCATATACACATCCTCACCAGATTTCCATTCGGAAAGGCTGTCTTCACATCCATTTGCCATATCTCATAATCATAATGAGCGTCAATGGCTAGGAGTATCCTAATGGATTTAAGCATTGCTACTGGACTGAAGGTCTCGTCATAGTCAACTCCTTGTCTTTGACGAAAGCCTTTAGCCACAAGCCTCGCTTTATAGGTAATCACATTACCATCCATGTCGGTTTTCTTCTTGAAAACCCATTTGCACCCTATAGATTTTATCCCTTCAGGTGCATCAACCAAAGTCCATACCTGGTTTTCATACATGGAATCCATTTGATTTCATGGCACGAAGCCATTATTCGGACTCGAACTCTTGAACCTCTTCATAGGTTGTAGGCTCATCATCCTCTATGAGCAATCGTCATTCTGTTCACTTACGAAATCCATATCTCTCGGAAGCAGGCGTATCCTCTTGACCTACAAATTTTGTGTGAAGTAGAAGGTTGAAGCTGTTACCTCATCGTATGAGTTCAGATTTGAGTTGAGCGATTGATCTGCGTCATCAAAGCATCTTGAACTTCTTGAGTTCAACTTTGCTCCCTTGTCCTCTTTTAAAAGAAACTCTTTCTCTAAAAAGATAGCATGGGTTGAAACAAAGACCTTTTGTTCCTCAGCAAGGTAGAATTGATATCCTCTTGTTTCTTTAGGATATCCTACGAACAAACACTTGTCAGATTTTGCTTCAAGCTTATCTGATTTTGTCCGCTTCACATAAGCAGGACAACCCATACTTTCAAATAAGAAAGATAAGGTTTCTTGTTAGTCCACATCTCATATGGAGTAACATCAACTGTCTTTGATGGAACTCTGTTTAACAAGTAAACAGTTGTCTCAAGTGCATACCCCCAAAAGGATTTTGGTAACTGTGCAAATCCCATCATAGATCGTACCATGTCCAACAAGGTTCGATTTCTCCTTTCTGCCACACCATTATGCTGTGGTGTGTAAGGAGGAGTCCGCTGAGATAAAATCCCATTATCTCTGAGATAATCCAAAAACTCTTGGTCTAAGTATTCACCACCACGATCGGATCGTAATATTTTGATACTTTTACCAAGTTATTTTCTACTTCATTTCAATTGTTTGAACTTTTCAAACGCTTCAGATTTGTATCTCATTAGATCTGAGATACCCATATCGAGAATAATCATCGATAAAGGTAATGAAGTAACAACAACCATTTCTGGCATGGATGGACATCGGACCACATACATCTGAATGTATTAGATCTAATAATCCAGTCGCTCGTTCACCCTTTCCTTTAAAAGGTAACTTAGTCATCTTGCCTAATAAACAAGATTCACATGTGTCATAAGATTCATAATTGAATGACCCTAAACTTCCATTCTTATGGAGCTTAGCAATGCGTCTCTCATTTATATGGCCAAGGCGACAATGCCATAAGTAAGTTGATTTTAAATTATCTCTTTTATGTCTTTTTGCGTCATTGACATTCATAACCGGATGTGACATATCTAATATGTAAATACCGTTTGATAATGTACCAGTACCATAAAGCATTCCATTTGAGCTAATAGAACAACCATTGTTACCAAAAGACAAATGGAAACCAACTCTATTTAAACAAGAAACAGACAATATGTTCTTTGTTAACACGGGTACAAAATAACAATCATCCAAGTTAAGTACAAGCCCACTGGGGAGTGTCAAAACATAAGTCCCTACGGCTAATGCAGCAACTCTTGCTCCATTACCAACACGCAGGTCCATTTCTCCCTTTATGAGCTGCCTACTGTCCCTGAGGCCCTGCATATCATTGCATATGTGTGAGCCACAACCGGTATCTAATACCCATATGTTATGATCAGAAACAGTATTAACCTCAATGACAAACATACCTGAAGAAGTCAAGGCATCTGATGCCTTCTTCTACTACATTCTTCCAGATAGACTTTCTGATTCGCCCCAATGACCAGTCTTACCGCAATGGAAGCAGGTACCTTTTGGTGCAGTCTCTTTGGTCTTCTTCTTGCCTTTGGCTGTGCTTCCTTTTGGATTTTCCTTGGGTTTCTTACCCTTCTTCTTCTTCTGTTTCTTTTTCTTGGAACCAGAGGAAGAAGAATCCACCAATAGCAACGCCTTGCTATCTTGCTTGACAAATTGTTTCATTGTCTTGAAGCGGATGATCAGCTCGGGAATTGTGGTGGATATTTGGTTCATCCGATAGTTCAACACAAAGCGTGAATAACTATCGACAAGCCAACAAGAATCAAGTCTATACTTAACTCACAATCCATCACAAAACCTAAGACAACCAACCTCTCAATATAGCCATTCATCTTGATGCATATTGCATCGCAGATGAACCAGAGTCATTTTAGTTGTAAAGAGCAACCTTGAGGTCTCGAACCGTTCGGACCGAGCTTGCTCATCAAACAACTCGTAGATGAAACACTATCGTGTGAGCATCCATAGACTCGTCGGCCGCTTCGCACTCGGTGACATCGATGCAAGCATAATGTAGGTGGCTATGTCACTGTCTTTTAGATGCTTACGATATGCCTTCCGATCATCATCGAAGCTCCTTGACAAGTGGATCCGGAGCGGAAAATCAAGGATATATCCTAGATCCTCGGATCGAGAACAATTCTCGATTTCGCACCAATCAAGAAAATTTGGTCCAGTTAATTTGTTTGAGTCCATTAGGGCACGAAGACTCACACTGGTCGACATCTTCAACCAACCTAAACACAGAGAGAGAAAGAAAGTTAGAATAGAATTAAATGTATGATCATAAGGACTTAAATGACATACATATGGCTCCCACTAGTTTCAATAGAATCTATAACCCTCATCATGAATCCAAGAAATAAAATGGCACAATGACCTAGTGGGTCGATATCCGACATTGCTAAGAATGACCTTGGGGTTAGCCCAACAAGCCACCTTAGGTCAATCGGTAGGTATCGGTCATACCAATTGCATCACGAATGCAACTATCGCTCGATCTATCAGCGGTTGATGTATGCACATACATTGGGTTATCAACACTTGATGCGTGTACATCGATGTACACTACCCAATGTCGCCTCTGTCACGTTGACGCGAGGTTAGCTCAACAAATCAACGCTTCTAGGAAAACCGACCCATTAATCCGAAAATCACATTTTCATGGTTTGAACATATTAAGTATAGAGTGAGCTTGAGGTTAGCTCAACAACCCAACCTATAAGAACTCTGGTTTTACCATATTAATGGAAGGCGTTAGTTTTCATATTTTAAGTGAGGATTTTAGGTCTCATCTTTACGATCTCATCCAAGTTATAGGATCATAGTCACCTTGACTATATGGACTGATTTAGGGCATTATATCAATCATATTGATTGCATCGAAAATCATCCATCATCCCACCTCGACTGATACAAGTTGACTTATTCGATACAAGTCGACTTATCTTTGTGGTGCATGTACAAATCACCTTATACCCGATGTACAAGTCGACTAATCGACTCTTGCACATGTAAGTCGACTTATCAACTCGCATAAGTCGCCTTACACAAGGAAATTTGCTATCTAGTCGACTAATTCTCAATCCAGGCATTTCCAATTCACAATACCATATACCAAGTATATTATCCTTTATATTAATGTGCTAATGAAACATTTTCATTGAAACATGCATGCCATATAGTCAAACTATATATGAAAACCTTGAAACCGATTAATCCACCATTAATCACTAGATTTCCACATAATTCAAGGACACCAAATAATCATACTAAATAGCTCTAGATAGTCTACAAATTATCAAGATTACTCCGGCACTTGTCACAAAATTGCGACGGCCAAAATAAGCAAGATAATGGAATAAGCTAATAAGACGCTAAAGTAACCTATTCACCATCCGAAAATTATTGGAAACCCAATTTCAAGAATCTCATTTTGGGATGCATGCCACATCAATATAACACATTTTTAATCACTATAAAAATGATTCAAGGCATTGGAACCGAAAATAACACAAGCAATCATTTCAAACAAAACAGCCCCAGCATGTTTCTCAAAACTGCCAAGCTCTGCCTTTTGCTCAAAATGATCATTGAAACAATTTCAATAAATGCTGAGAACATTACAGAGGTTAAAACATGTTCCTAACATGCTTCATGAATTTTTTAAGGATTTATTTCCCACAAAAACTCATTGAACCTCAGCAATCTAGCTGAACCAGAATCTGTGTTTTTCAACACAGACATTCCCAACAGCATACAAGAAATTCGGAAATAAATAGTAAATCACCTTGAAAACATTTTTCCATCCACAGAGACATTCAAAAACATCTTAGGGACATTTAGGTGAAAACCAATCCGAAAAAAAATGTTTCTAGAATTTATTCTCGAATTTACAAGCATACTTGTTTCAGAAACGTTCAACAAGACAGCATCCGAAACTTGAGGGAATTAAATAGAAAAAACATATCAAACGACATCGATAAATTTTTTCCTTTTATAGACACATTCAGAAACATCTTATGAGCAGGTATATGTAAGAAAATTTCGAAAACCCTAATTCTACACTGGTTCGAAATTGCACACAGTCAGCATGCTACACAGCTCAATTCACAAAGGAACTCCGACCTAGTTATCATTTCGACTGTTTATACAACACAAGTGTCTCTGATACCACTGTAGGAAAATCCCGGGGTGTTCATCACATGAACACAGTGCGGAATTTAAAATTTTGAGTCTCGGGACATTCCCGAAAGCTAGGATCCAAGTATATGTACAAACAATCAAACCATAACGACCAAAGGAGACCGTCTCTAACGGTATCCACGCAGAGTTCGGAAAACCTAACCGGGACAAACCCCTTTGACCCGGGAATAGCTAAAATAAGGTAAAGAGTGTGCTAGCACTAACCTTGATCTTGGAGAGCAAGTGAAATGACTAGGAGAAAACCTTAGAGAAGAGAAGCTTGCGTGAACTTGTTGGAAGAGGAATAGAAAATCCAATTTTCTATATCTTAACACTTAAGATTTCGGTGCTTCCAACCTCAATCACGACTAACTCATCAATTCTTAGCTTTTATATGTCTCTTAACACTCTTAAAAGACATTAGAAAATGCTTGGTGGAGTCTCATCCACGTTGATGAGGAAGAAAGCAATAAACAAATCAACTTAATGATTGTTTTGACTTGGTCAAATGTGACTTAGTCATCTCCTTAAGGCTTCCACCGAAATCTACATATATATATAATATAATTAATTAATTTTTAATTAATTAATTAATATATATATATTTGCTGAAGAGGCCTAGTCAAACTGGGGTCGGTCCTATCGGCCTACCAGGCCCCGGTACCGAAAAATCGCCGGAGACGATTTTCAGCAATGTCGATGTCGCGATCTCATCGAGACATATCCCAATCTCATCGGGATCCATTTAATCCTATTGCTCTCTAGATATCGAATCTCTGTCCGAAACTATTTTACAGATTCTCCGAGTCACTCTTATGCGTGTGACCCATTAGGTTCCCGGTTATGTTGGCCACTTAGATTAACACTTAATCTGAGCAAGTCATGAGCGGTATCTAGCAACACATCATGACCCCCAATTGACCGAAAAGTAATTGGTTTGACTAATGAAACCATATCACGAACCCTTCCATAGACAATTACTGTGCAAGTCGTCCTTTCACCATGCTATACCCCACTTGGTTTGAGTATGGGCAATGTGTCAACTCTTACTAGGCGATCGGATCAAATCTAGTCAGCGTAATCGGTTCTCGTCCTAGGACTCATTACTTGATATGTCCATGAAGACCCTCTTCATGACACATGTGTGCTCGGCCAGAGACTTCCAAGTAATGATCGATAAGAGGCCATGGGTATCTCTTCGCTATCACGAAGTGGTGAATCCTCTATTGGCTACTCAATTACCTTGAATACCTCAAACTGTACCCGATCACTACCTATGAGCGACCTCGAAAGGCAACAAGGAATGGAATCAAAGCACGTAATCGGTACCAAGATATCCTTGAGTACCTCAAGTCTAAGGATACTTGCACCATTGCTATGATGAGATTATCAACGACATTTGTATAGGACATCCATGTGATGATCTCATGGCGGGTCATCAATGTACTTACTACCACTAGTAAGCATCCACATGTCAAATCTAAATATCTCAATATTTACGGTTTTACGATATCCTTTGCTTGATCCAATCAAGGAGTTTGACATATGTTAGTCTATCCGGATTAACGATGTCAATCTCATTAATCCTATTACTAGGGATAATTTAGATCTTGACATAATTGCACATGATAGGAATCTCGATAGTATGATCGCATCATAATTTCCTTCATGCTATGTCATATATCATGGACTTCATAAATTTGATTAAAGATCACAATCAATTCATAATAAAATGAACATCAAATAAATGAAATATGCCTTGCTTTATTTATTCATAAAGTCTATACATGACTATGAACAAAACGCGCTAAAGGGGATTGCCTTAGGGCACTACTCTAACAATCTTATGGTACTGTACACATATAAGTCGACTTACACGAGTGGACAAGTCGACTTATCAGTACCGAGCAAGCACAAGTCGCCTTACACTTACACGGTAGGCTAAATGAATGGATGAAGTGAAAGAAAGAAAGAATAGTACGAGCAAATGCACGAAACAAAGGACTGATGTCAACAGTTTTCTGAAACTAACCGGATGCATAAACAGAATGCATATTTTTTTTCATGCAATATATACCGCATAAATTATTATTGATCTTGCTTTTCTTCTCTTCTTTTTTTTTCTTCTTTTTTTTATAATTGAAAAACACTTTCTGTTCCTTTTTGGAACACTTTTTTTTTTACAGAAGCAATTCTACAGAAGCAAAATACATAATGACACCATAAAAATATGAATGCAAATGCTCATAACAAGAGGGCTCAAAGGGCTAGCAAGGGATAGATATGTAAGGGACTGTGTTTAGAAAAATGGGTTGAGGAAGGAACGCCTCTATCAGATCAATAAAAATCCAGTCCATTAAGCTTCAAGTAAGAGTCAAAACAAGTTCTAGAGAAGAATGAAATAAGCAAACGCACACAGAAATAAAAGAAAATTTTGGCTCAAATATCCTTCCAACAAGGGTATGATCAATATGAACAATCTCAAGTCTCAAAAACTTAAAATGCTACTTTGTCAGCATGCTTCCATTCATTGTGCTTTAAAAACATGAAGAGTAAAATTAGCCAAGACCAATTATCATTAAAAGAATGGAAGGTATTTTCATAAACTCATGTACCAGTTTGAACTTATAAGGTCTTTGAAACACAAAAGGTACAAAAGTTTCATTCAGAAGAATTAGAATTGAGGAAAAAATTTCGCACAAACCTTCTGTAAAAAGGGTGGACGTCGAGACATGCATTCTGTACGTCGCGACGTGTATGGGTGTATCGCGCGCCTTGCATGAGAGATCTTGCATGCGTCATGACGATGTCGAGTGAAACGATGGCTCATGGCGGCATGTGAGCTATCGCTTGTGGCGAGAAGCAACAGAAAGGCAACAAAAATAATGTATACCAAGTCTAAAAAGTGTATCTTCATGCGAAATTGGCTAACACACAACAAAAAGTGTCAAAAAGGAGCATAACAAATAGTAACAAAAGGGGAAAAGCTCCCCCACACTTAAATAACACATTTTCCTCAATGAAAATGAAAACAAAAACTTGGTATAAATGATGATGGCAAAATATGGTCAGTACAAAGTGCGCTAAGAAAAGGAGAAAAAACTAGGAAAATAAAAGAAAAACAACATAGAACAAAATGCTAGAACTAAGCTGCAGGGTCATCAGGGGCAGGATCAGGAGGAGCAGCCGCAGATGAGCTAGGATTGACCGAAGAATCACCGTCGGTAGGAGGAAGAGGAATGTGGAGGTGCGCCGCAAGCAAGGCATACATCTGCTAGTGGTATCGACGATCGGCGGCTCGCTGGGCTTCGGAATGAAGAAAAGCGGCATGAAGGGTGGCCACGATGAGTGAGGTGGAAACACAGGTGAGTTAGTGTGGTCGAGGAGAAGGGAAGAGGGGGTAAGGTGGGGTGGGGGTGGGAGGCACATCGAAGGTGCGATATAACAATGAGGAGGGAAGGAGGAGGTGGTGGTGGTGAAGGAGAATATGGTGGCAGAGGGGGAGGTGAGGGGGAGTGAGGAGGAGGTGGTGGGGCTAGAAAACGGGGTTGTTTGAGGTGAATGTATCGAAAAAGGGAGGCAGGTTCAAAAATCTTGTCAGTAGGAAGTTTCGGAACCTGGTGGGCTCGGAACAGATCACTAACAAGGTAAGGGAATAAGATGGAATGGGTGAGGGTAGAAGTGAGGACGGATTGGCGGAGGGCGGAAGTGATTACCTGAGCAATATCAACCGGCCGGCCAAGCATCGGAAGGTAAATGTACAATGCACATTCTTTGGGAGCGAGGCGAGGTGGGTGGTAGGAAGAGCGTTGTTGCAGATCAAATGAAGCCAAGGGCGGGCCTCGGGGCGAAGATCAAGACGGCGAATGTAACTCGAGACACTCGAGGTCAATGCCATTCGGCACCCGCATGAGATAAAGGTGCGAAGGACATCATCGAGGTAGTCCCGAATAAAATTGACATAGTGGCAGCGAAGAATGGGAGGAAGGTGGTAGTGGTCACGGATGGCGGCAGGGGTAAAGGGTTGAGAAATGGTAACACCTTGAAAAAAATATCAAAGGTGTCATGGTAACGGGCATAGGTGTAGAAATGACGAACGAATGTGTCATTTCCAGGAGTCCTGGGCTGCACTAAACCGGAAAGTTGAGGATAGCCAAGCTGTTGGACGAAAGGGTGAGTGGATGGTGAAAGAGGGAAAGGTCGCTCCTTGAGTAGCGGCCTAGCTTCTATCTTAGCAACTAGGGTAGTATATTCAGGGTCGACCGGAGGGGAAAAAGTGGAAGGATTAGCAGGGGAGGCTGGAGGATGGGAACGGTGGGAAGGTGAAAGGGAATGGTCGGAGGAGGAGTAGAAATCGGAGGGTGTAGAGGGGCGGATGGTGGCGTTCTTGGAGCGAGGCATTGTCCTAAACAGAAAATAAAACACAGAAAATCAGTCAAGCAAAACAAAAGAACGATGTCTTGTCATGGCGTGTAAGCGTCTTGCCAATGCGCTAAACATCTTTGGGTTACTGCCATGGCGAGTTGTGAATCTGCGTCATGGCGAGATGAAAGGAACCTGTAGGAAAATCCCGGGAGGAACATCATATGTTCCAGCAGCGGAAACAAAAATTTTTGGTCCCGGGACCTTCCCGAAAACCCAGGATCCCGGTGTCGGTATGAAAACTCAAACTGAATAGCCAATAAAGACTATCTCTAAAGGTATCCACACAGAGATCGAGAAAACCTAGCAAAGTCAAACCCCTTTGACCGGAAATAGCTAGAAACGAGAATAAGAGCTGCTAGACCCTACCTACATCTGGAGAGCTTGAGAGTAACGTTGAATCCTTGTGTTGGAGAGAGAAATCGATGATGGTGATGGAAGAAGACTTGAAAATCCACTTTCAAACCAAAGCTTAACTTTTAAGCTTTCTTCTTCTTCTCCTTATCAAAACCTCGCCACACCCACCAAAATCCCATGTTATATTGAGTTTTAACCTTTTAAAAATCAATCCATAAGAACATGACATGTGGTGGAATGATGGCCATTCATTCTTTAAAGGATTAAAGTAATAAAGCTTTGACTTTTCAAAGCTTATCTCTTCTCCCTCTCCATTTCCAGCGAAAAACATATATATATATATAATTAATTAATTACTTAATTAATTAACATATATATATAATTACTAAGAGGTCGATCAAGCTGGGAATTGGATCTCCTACGCCTCAAGGGCCCAAATCTTCAAAAGCTTGACTCCAAAACCTTTCTTAGCAATATTGATGTCACGATCTCATCGGGACATATCCCAATCCATTGGGATCCATTTAATCTAATTCTCTTCATAATTGGAACTCATCAATCTTATTTCTGATTCTCGAAACACTCTTATCGTGTAACCCTTTGGGTTCCGGTTATGTTGGCCACTTAGATTAACAATTAATCTGAGCAAGTCATGGCGGTATCTAGCAACACATCATGACCCCAATTGACGGAAAGTAATTGGTTTGATGAATTCATCACGAACGGATCACGAACCCTTCCATAGACAATTACTGTGCAATTCGTCCTTTCATCATCCTATACCCCACTTGGTTATGAGTATGGCTAATATGTCAACTCTTACTAGACTAAGTCTAGCCCAAGTGTAATCAGTTCCTGTCTAAGGACTTATTACTTTATATGTCCATGAAGACACTCTTCATGACATAGTCATGCTCTGGCCAGAGACTTAAAGTAATGATCCTGACAAGAGGCGAGGTATCTCTTACATTTTCCACGAGTGATGAATCCTTTATTGGCTACTCAATTATCTTGAATACCTCAAAGCGTACCCAAGCACCACCCTATGGTGACCTCTGGAAGGCCACGAGGAATGGAGTCAAAATGCAGGATCGATATCGAGATATCCTTGAGTACCTCAAGTCTGAGATACTTGCACCATTGCTATGATGAGATTATCAACGACATTAAATCCATGTGATGATCTCATGGCGAATCATCAATGAACTTACTACCACTAGTAAGCATCCATATGTCAACTCTAAATATCTCATATTTACGGTTTACGAGATCCTTTGCTTGATCAATCAAGGAGTATGACATATCTTGATGCATGGGATTAATGATGTCGGTCTCATTAATCCTATGACTAAGGAAAATTTGAATCTTGACATAATTGCACATGATAGGAATCTCGGGAGTATGATCACATCATAATTTCCTTCATGCTATGTCATATATCATGGACTTCATTAATTTGATTAAAGATCACTATCAATTCATAAAGAATATCAAATAAATGAAACATGCCTTTCTTTATTTATTCATAAAGTGCATACATGACTATGAACAAAATGCGCTAAAGGGGATTGCCTTTAGGGCACTACTCTAACAATCTCCCACTTGACCTAAAGCCAATTGCCTTGGTATCTAATACCATCAGCGAGTACATGAGAATCAAAATTCTTCTGTGACAATGGCTTCGTCAGCGGATCGACAATGTTACGCTCTGTGGGAATCTTCTCGATCGCGACATCACCTCTAGCAATGATCTCTCGAATCGGATGATATCTGCAGATGCGTGTTTAGATCGTTGGTGAGACCTTGGTTCTTTGCTGAGCAATAGCCTCATTGTTGTCCAATACTGGCTGTATGGGTCCATCACGACTAGGAACCACACAAGTTGAAATGAACTTCTTGATCCAAATAGCTTCCTTTATCGCCTCGATGCAAGCAATGTACTCTGCCTCGGTCGTAGAATCGCATTAGTCTCTTGTTTGGAACTCTTCAATGACCGCTCCATAGTTTAGCGTAAAAACATAACTTTGTTGGGATGCAGGTCATCCTTGTCGATTGAAAGCTGGCATCCGTATGCTCGCTCACTTGGAATTTCCATCTCCATATATCAAGAAAACATCCTTAGTCCTTGAAGTACTTGAGGATATTCTTGATGACCACCCGATGACCCTCACCGGGGATCCGATTGGTATACGCTCGTGACACTTTCGAGCATACGATACATCGGACCTCGTACATAACATAGCATACATGATCGATCCTCTGCAGATGCATACGGGATCGATCCATACAAATCCTCTCATCTTGTGTCTTAGGACACATAGATTTCGAGAGTGTTATCCATGAGTAATGGGAAGAAACCCTCTCTTGGTTTGCTCCATGCTAAACCTCTTTAGCATCTTGTCTATGTACGATGATTGTGAAAGACCAAGCAACCTCTTTGATCTATCTCTATAGATCTTTATCCCGAGGATATAAGTTGCTTCACCAAGGTCCTTCATCGCAAAATTGCTTGGACAACCAAATTTTAGCGATTGCGACAATGAGACATCATTTCCGAGTAACGATATGTCATCCACATATAGCACAAGGAAAGCGATTGCATTCCATTAACCTTTTGTACACACAATGTTCATCCGGATTTTGTGAGAAACCAAACTCTTTGATTGACTCATCAAGCGGATGTTCCAACTCTGGATGCTTGCTTCAATCCATAGATGGATTTGAAGCTTGCATACCTTTTCGCCATCTTTGGAAGTGAAGCCTCTGGTTGTGTCATGTACACATCCTCGGCGATTCCGTTAAGGAAAGCTGTCTTCACATCCATTGCCATATCTCATAATCATAATGGCGGCAATGGCTAGGAGTATCGAATGGATTTAAGCATTGCTACGGGTGAAGGTCTCGTCATAGTCAACTCCTTGTCTTTGGCGAAATCCTTTGGCCCGAGCCTTCTTTATGGTAATCACATTACCATCCATGTCGGTTTTCTTCTTGAAAACCCATTTGCACCTATAGGTTTTATCCCTTGGTGCATCAACCAAAGTCCATACTTGGTTTATGTACATGGAATCCATTTCGCTTTCATGGAGCAAGCCATTTTGGACTCTGAACTTTTGGAACCTCTTCATAGGTAGCAGGCTCATCATTTTCTATGAGCAATCGTCATTATGTTCATTTACGAAATCCATATCTCTCGGGAACAGTCGCATCCTACTTGACCTCTGAACCGTGTGTCACGAAGGTTGAATTGTTACTTCATCTGAATGAGTGCAGTTTGAGTTGAGCGATTGATACATGCTTGTTTGAGCATCTTGAACTTCTTGAGTTCAACTTTGCTCCCCTTGTCTTCTTCGGAAGAAACTCTTTCTCTAGAAAGACAGCATGCCTTGAAACAAACACCTTTTGTTCCTCGGCAAGGTAGAATTGATATCCTTTGGTCTCTTTAGGATATCCTACAAACAAACACTTGTCGATTTCGCAAGCTTATCGGTGAATCCGCTTCACGTGGCAGGACAACCCCATACTTTTAGATGAGAAAGATAAGGTTTTCTGTTAGTCCACATCTCGTATGGAGTAACATCAAGCATCTTAGAGGAACTCTGTTTAACAAGTAAACAAATGTCTACAGCGCATACCCCAAGCGATTTTGGTAACTGCGAAACCCATCATTGATCGTACCATGTCCAACAAGGTTCAATTTCTCCTTTCAGCCACACCATTGTCTGCGGCGTGTAAGGAGGAGTCCTTGAGATAATATCCCATTATCTACGAGATAATCGAAGCTGTTGGTCAAGTATTCTCCACCACGATCGGATCGTAATGCCTTGATACTTTTACCAAGCTGGTTTCTTCTTCATATCTGAATTGTTTGAACTTTTCAAGCGCTTGATTGTATCTCATCGAATCAAGTACCCATATCGAGAATAATCATCGATAAAGGTAATGAAGTAACGACAACCACTTCTGACATGGATGGACATCGGACCGCATACATCTGAATGTATTAGGTCTAATACTCCAATCGCTCATTCACCCTTTCCTTTGAAGGGTAATTTAGTCATCTTGCCTAATAAACAAGATTCGCATGTGTCATATGATTCATAATCAAATGACCCTAAACTACCACTCTTGTGGAGTTTAGCGATGCGTGTCTCATTTATATGGCCAAGTCGACAATGCCATAAGTAAGTTGACTTTAGATTATCTCTTTTATGCCGTTTGGTGTCATTGACATTTAAAATTGGATTAGACATATCTAATATGTAAATACCATTGCACAATGTACCAGTTCCATAAAGCATTCCATTAGAATTAATAGAACAACCATTGCTACTAAAATTCATATGGAATCCAGTTCTATTTAGACAAAGCAGACAATATATTCTTTGTCAAAAGGGTACAAAATAACAATCATCCAATTCCATACAAGCCCGGTGGGAGATACAAAACATAGGTTCCTACGGCTAATGCAAAGAACTCTTGCTCCATTTCCAACACGCAGTCTACTTCTCCCTTCATGGGTTGCCTCTTGTCACGAGGCCTGCATATCATTACATATGTGTGAGCCTGACGGTATCAAATACCGGATGTTGTGATCGATATGCAGATTAACTTGATGACATACAAACACTGAAGTAGTCGAGGCATCGATGCCTTCTTACCTTGGCGACTCGAATAGATTTTGCAATTGTGCCTCCAATGGCCATCTTTCTGCAATGGAAGCAAGTTCCTTTAAGGCGACTTCTTTGGTCTTCTTCTTGATGGCGCCTCCCTTTGGTTTCTTTACCTTCTTCTTCTTTGGGTTCTTTTCTTCTTTGAACACGAAGAAGAAGAAACTCTCCAACACTTGCTTACTATCACTCTTGATAGTGCCTTTCAATTTGTCTTGGCAGATTGATCAGCTCGGTATTGTAGTGGATATTTGGTTCATCCGATAGTTTAGCACAATGCATGTATAGCTGCCGGACAATCCAACCAATTAAGTCTATACTTAATTCATGATCCATTGCAAAACCTAAGGCGGCCAATCTCTCGATATAAACATTCATCTTGAGGCGTCTTGCCTGCCAGATGTCCTGGAGCCATCTTAGTGGTGAAGAGAAGCCTTGAGGTCTCGAACCTTTCGGACGGGCTTGCTTTCGTCAAGCGACTCCTAAGATGAAAAACTATGTGTGAGCATCCATGGACTCGTCTTCATAGCTGCGACTCGGACATCGGCCAAGCATAATGCAAGTCGCCATGTCATCGCATCCTTAAGATACTTACTATATGCCTTCGATCATCATCGGAAGCATCGACAACGAGTGCATCTCGAGGCGAAAAATCTAGGATATATCCCGGACCTTGGATCGAGAGCGATTCTCGATTCCTTAACCAATCGAAAGTTCGGTCCAGTTAGCTTGTTTGACTCCATTAGCGGCGAAGGTTCACACTTGCGACATTTTCAAACAACCTACGGATAGAGAGGAAGAATGTTAGAATAGGAATAGTTGCATAATCATAAGGACTTGAATGATATGCAAAAGACTCCACTAGTTTCACGAATCCATAACCCTCATTCTGAATCCAAAGAAACAAAATGACATTATGTCTGAGTGGGTTGATATCCGATATTACTAAGAATGACCTTGGATTTGTCCAACAAGCCCTGAAGTTAGGTCAATCGGTGGTATCGGTCATACCAATTGCATCATCGATAACCGAGCATTGAGAATGACCTTGGATTTGTCCAACAAGCCACCTTATGTCTCGGGAGGTATCGGATATACCAATTACATCTTAGACACAATTATCAATCAGTCTATCAACTTGTTGATGTATGCACTTACATTGGGTATCAACTCTTTGATGGGCATACATCCGATGTATGCTACCCAATTTCACCTCATCACGTTAACCTTGAGTTTGCTCAACAAATCAACGCTTCTAGTGAAAACCAACCCATTAATCCGAAAATCATATTTTCATGGTTGAACATATCCGTATAGAGTGAGCTTGAGTTTGCTCGACAACCCGACCTATAAGAACTCGGTTCTTACCATATTAATGGAAGGCGTTAGTTTTCATATACCGAGGAGGATTTGGAAACTCTAGACTCAAGCGGAAGGATCATAGTCACCATGACTATATGGAATGATTTAGGGTATTTCATCAATCACATTGAATCAATCCTTATAATCATCCATCATCGACCTAAGCACTTCACAAGTGGACTTTCATCAAATGCAAGTAAGCCTTATTGCATCTGCCCACACACAAGTCGACTTGTTTGACACAAGTCGACTTATTTCACCCGTGTATAAGTGGGACTTACAAGAAGCTACAAGTGGGCTTATCTTTGAAATCTTGAACAAATGGACTTATTCATACACAAGTCGACTTATTAGGAATTTTGCTGAAAACTCTAATCGCTAATTTCTCAATCAATACAATTCCAATTCTCAATACCATCATACCTAAGGTAATATCTGTAAATTGATGTATCAATGAACACTTCATTGATTCATGAATGCCTTAAATAGTCAAACTATATGAAAAGCTTGAAATGAGTCATAACTCATGAATATCCAAATAATTTAGGAACACCCAAATTCTCACCCTAAGCATCTCAAGCTAGAGTATACACTCTCAAAACTACTCGGCACTTGTCACAAAATGTAATGGCCAAAACAAACAAGAAAATGAAATATACTAACGAGACACAAATGTGAACAATTCGGCATTCAAAAATTATTGGAAAAGCAAATTCAAGCAATTCACTTTGAAAATCATACCACATCAAGATAACACATTTTTAATCACATTAAAAATGCTGCAAGGCATTGGAATTGAAAAAGCAACCTCAATCAAGCCAAGCAAAACAGTCCCAACAATTTTCACCAAAACTGTCCAGTTCTGTACATTGCTTTAAATTATCAATGAAACAATTTCAATAAATCCTGAGAAAATTACATAGGTTATCACATGTTCAGAACATGCTACCTCAATTTTTTCTGGATTTTAGGCCATCAAAAACTCAGTCAACCAAAATAACAAAACCGATTCCAAAACTGTGTTCATCAGCACAGCAATTCCCAACAGCATAGAATAAAATCGAAAATAAATATCCAATCACCTTGAAATCCAATTTCCATGCTCACAGACATTCACCAACATCTTAGAGACATGTAGGTGAAGGAAAATCCAGAAAACTATTTTTCTAGAATTTATTCTTGATTTTATACTACTTCCTGTTCACAGAATCTTTTCAAAAACAGCATCTGTAAGCTTAGGGAAATAATTAGCAAAAGTATATCAAATCAAATCGATAAATTCTGAAAATTCATAGACATATTCTCTAACATGTTATGAACATTCCTGGGCAGAAAATTTTCGAAAACCCTATCTCTATAGCAATTCGAAATCTGAACAGAAAATATGCTTCAACATCACAAGCAATTAGGGTTTATGATCTAGCTTGATTAAAGCTTCATACCACACACGGGCGCTTTGATACCACTGTAGGAAAATCCCGGGAGGAACATCATATGTTCCAGCAGCAGAAACAAAAATTTTTGGTCTCGGGACCTTCCCGAAAACCCAGGATCCCGGTGTCGGTATGAAAACTCAAACCTGAATAGCCAATAGAGACTATCTCTAAAGGTATCCACGCAGAGATCAGAAAACCTAACCGAGTCAAACCCCTTTGACCCGGGAATAGCTAGAACAGAATAAGAGCTGCTAGACCCTACCTCTGTCCTGGAGAGCTTGAGAGTAACGTTGAATCCTTGTGTTGGAGAAGAGAGAAATCGATGATGGCTGATGGAAGAAGACTTGAAAATCCACTTTCAAACCAAAGCTTAACCTTTTAAGCTTTCTTCTTCTTCTCCTTATCAAAACCTACGGCCACACCCACCAAAATCCCATGTTATATTGATTTTAACCTTTTAAAAATCAATCCATAAAACATGACATGTGGTTGAATGATGGCCATTCATTCTTTAAAGGATTAAAGTAATAAAGCTTTGACTTTTTCAAAGCTTATCTCTTCTCCTCTCCCATTTCCAACAAAAACACACATATATATATATATAATTAATTAATTACTTAATTAATTAACATATATATATAATTACTAAGAGGTCCATCAAGCTGGGGTTGGTCTCTAATGGCCTAGGGCCCCGATCTTTGAAGCATGACTCAGGAAACCTTTGTTAACAATATTGATGTCACGATCTCATGGGACATATCCCAATCCATTGGGATCCATTTAATCTAATGCTCTCAATAATTGGAACTCTGTCCAATACTATTTCTGATTCTCTAAAACACTCTTATCGTGTGACCCTTTAGGTTCCGGTTATGTTGGCCACTTAGATTAACAATTAATCTGAGCAAGTCATGGCGGTATCTAGCAACACATCATGACCCCCAATTGACGGAAAGTAATTGGTTTGATGAATTCATCACGAACCGGATCACGAACCCTTCCATAGACAATTCTTGTGCAATTAGTCCTTTCATCATCCTATACCCCACTTGGTTATGAGTATGGCTAATATGTCAACTCTTACTAGACTAAGTCTAGCCAAGTGTAATCGGTTCTGTCTAAGGACTTATTACTTTATATGTCCATGAAGACACTCTTCATGACATAGTCATGCTCGCCGAGACTTAAAGTAATGATCGACAAGAGGCGAGGTATCTCTTACATTTTCCGAAGTGATGAATCCTTTATTAGCTACTCAATTATCTTGAATACCTCAAAGCTGTACCCAAGCACCACCCTATGGTGACCTCTGGAAGGCCACGAGGAATGGAGTCAAAATGCAGGATCGGTATCAAGATATCCTTGAGTACCTCAAGTCTAAGGATACTTGCACCATTCTATGATGAGATTATCAACGACATTAAATCCATGTGATGATCTCATGGCGAATCATCAATGAACTTACTACCACTAGTAAGCATCCATATGTCAACTCTAAATATCTCATATTTACGGTTTACGAGATCCTTTGCTTGATCAATCAAGGAGTATGACATATCTTAGTGCATGGGATTAATGATGTCGGTCTCATTAATCCTATGACTAGGAAAATTTGAATCTTGACATAATTGCACATGATAGGAATCTCGGGAGTATGATCACATCATAATTTCCTTCATGCTATGTCATATATCATGGACTTCATTAATTTGATTAAAGATCACTATCAATTCATAAAGAATATCAAATAAATGAAACATGCCTTTCTTTATTTATTCATAAAGTCTGTACATGACTATGAACAAAAAGCGCTAAAGGGGATTGCCTTTAGGGCACTACTCTAACAGAACCCACACGCCGCGGCGAGCACTCGACACGCTGCGGTAAGATGAAGAAACCCAGACGCTGCGACGAGCACTCGAGACGCCGTGGCGTATGGCGAAAATGTGACACACTGTGACAATGCGAACCGTCGTCGCCTCAGAAAACAAACCCTAATCTACAAAACAAAAATGAAAATGACAGAAGGGAGAAATATCTTACAAGATGAACACAGAGACAGACGAAGGGGAAGGAAGATGGAAGTTGAGGACAGCTGAGGAGAGCCACTAGCACAGACGAAGAGGAAGGAAGAAGGAGAAGTCACGGTGCAAAAATGAGAAGGAGGCGGCGTGAAAGAGGGACGTCGTAGGGTTTAGAAGAGTTAGAAGGTAAAATGACTAAAAGGTCAATGGGTAAAGAGAAGAACCGCCATGCAATGAGGAGAAAAACGAAATTTAAACCCCTCTAGGGTTTCGTTTGAAACTCTCGTGCCGCAGCGTCCTAATCTCTGCACGTCGCGGCGTCACAATCATTGCACGCCGCGGCGAACTAATTAGTAGACGTCGCAGCGTGTCTTTCTCCTGAACGCTCGCCGCGGCGTGTTACTGTGTACATGTCGCGGCGTCACATCCCACATCGTGGCAAATGCTTCCGAAAATTAACAAGATCCTAAGCATCACTATTCCTGACCACTCATGCACAAAATTTCTTCAACCAAGTTACATGCATCATGGATTGACTAAGATCACGAGTTCCAGAAGAGAGATTATTAAAAATTACTGAACTGACATCCTACTGAACTAAACCTAACCTATCTGAACTAAACCTAACACTACTGAGTAGTTTCTCCCCTACACTCATTCAACATATTCATGCAAAATAATATCAGTGTCAATCCCATTTTCAATCAGCACAAATATATGATAAGTGAAAGGAAAGAAACTACCTAGTTTTTAAGGTGGATCCTGGTTCTCATGATAGAGCTTCAAAAGATGGCCATTCACTTTGAGTCGTGTTCCACTTTCCTCATGCAAAAGCTCTACCATACCAAAGTTGTGAACCTTCGTGACCAAATATAGTCCCTCCCAACGAGTATTGAAAGCCCCATGTTTGAAAGTGAAACGAGCTTTGAATAATAAGACATTATCTCCTTCTTTGAAACTTTTCCGCCGAATGATCTTGTCATGCATCAATTTTGCTTTTTCTTTGTAGAGTCGTCCATGCTCATATGCCTCTAACCTTAATTCCTCGAGCTCTTAAAGTTACAACTTCCTCTCCATTTCAGAAGATTCCAAGTCCATATTGCATTGTTTGATTGCCCAATATGCTTTATGCTCCAATTCCACAGGTAAATGGCAAGCCTTTCCATATATCAAACAGTAAGGGGACATACCTATGGGGGATTTATAAGCAGTCCGATATGCCCATAGTGCTTCCTCGAGGCGAAGGCTCCAATCCTTCTTTGATGGCTTTACAATTTTCTCCAAAATGTGCTTGACCTCTCTGTTTGAAACTACAGCTTGTCCATTGGTTTGTGGGTGATATGCAGTGGAGACTTTGTGAGTGACCCCAAATTTCAAAAATAAGTTATCAATGACTCTATTACAAAAATGGGTTCCCCTATCACTCACCACAGCTCTTGGTATACCAAAACGACAAAAAATGTTGGACTTAAGAAATTTAGACACGGCTTGGGCATCATCTTTTCTAGTGGGGATGGCCTCTATCCACTTAGACACATAATCAACAGCTAAAAGGATATACACAAAACCAAAAGATGGAGGAAATGGGCCCATGAAATAGATTCCCCAAACATCAAAGATTTCACAAAATAAGAGAGGTTGTTGTGGCATTTCATGTCGTTTACCTAATCCTCCAAATCGTTGACATTTATCACATGACCGACAAAAGTTAAATGAATCCTTAAAAAGTGAAGGCTAATAAAAACCAGACTCGAGGATTTTCCTAGATGTTTTCCTTGCACTAAAATGACCACCACAAACCATGGAATGACAAGCTGAAATTATATCATCATACTCTTCATGAGGCACACATTTCCTGATCACCTGGTCACTGCACATTCTCCACAGATGAGGGGCATCCCAAATGTAATGTCGAGCGTCACTCTTTAGCTTCTGAGCTTGTGCCTGAGACATAAAAGGAGGAGTGAGTCCAGACATTAGGTAGTTAACAATATGTGCATACCAAGGTTCTTTAACAATTGAAGCACATAAGACCGAATCAGGAAATGAATCACAGGTAAGGTCAGAAGAATCCACTCCCTGTGTGTCGTTGGGTAGCCTGCTCAAATGGTCGGCTACGTGGTTTGCTGTTCCCGCACAATCCTTTATCTCAATATCAAATTCTTGGAGCAACAATGTCCACCGTATCAACCTAGGCTTGGATTGTGGTTTCTGGAGGAGATATCGAACAACTGCATTATCAGTAAAAATGGTAACATGTGAGTTCAACAGATATTGCCTAAATTTTTCCAAAGCAAAACTCGCAAAGCGGCTCTTTTTGATTGTTGTATAGTTGATCCGAAATGGATTCGATGTCCTCGAGGCGTATCTGATAACTCTTGGTAACCGCTCCTCTCGTTGACCCAGTATAGCCCCTACAGCACAATCAGATGCATCACATGAAAGCTTAAAAGGTAAACTCCAATCAGGAGCAACTAGAATAGGTAGAGAAATGAGTTTTGATTTCAGCATATTGAAGGCACTCTTGTAAGAATCATCAAATTCAAATTTTTCATCCTTTTGTAAGAGCTTGAAGAGAGGTAACGCAATTTTGCTGAAATCCTTAATGAAGCGTCTGTAAAATCCTGCATGACCCAAAAATGAACGTATGTCACGAATACAATTGGGGTAAGGCAAAGAAGATATAACCTCAATCTTAGCTTTATCCTTGATCCCTTGCTAGAAATTAAATGACCAAGCACGATACCTTCAACGACCATGAAATGACATTTCAAAGTTCAAAATCAAATTCTTTTCAATGCATCTTTGTAAAACTCTTGTAAAATTGGATAAACACGCATCAAAAGAATCACCATAAAGCGTAAAATCATCCATAAATACTTCCATACATTCCTCTAAAATTCACTAAAATGACCATCACCAACGCGCTCGAAAGTGCACAGGGCATTACACAAACCAAAAGGCATCCTTCGATATGCAAAGGTGCCAAAGGACATGTAAATGTGGTCTTGTCCTGGTCCTCCGGTGCAATGGGTACCTGAAAATATCCAGAAAAACCATCCAAGAAACAATAATGTGATTTGCCCGCAAGTCTTTCAAGCATTTGATCAATAAAAGGCATAGGGAAGTGGTCTTTTCTTGTTGCATCATTTAATTTTCTATAATCTATACACACGCCATACAGATTCTGCACTCTAGTAGGAATAAGCTCATCCTATCATTTTGACCCTTTGTTATGCCACTCTTTTAGGCACTACATGAATTGGGCTAACCCACTCCTTTATCGAAATGGGATAAATTATCCCTGCGCTCAACAACTTTGTGATTTCCTTCTTCACAACATCTAAGATAAGCGGGTTAAGCCTTCTTTGAGGTTGCCTCACCGATTTTGACCCCTCACTC
Source organism: Erythroxylum novogranatense (assembly GCA_029891385.1). NCBI lineage: Eukaryota > Viridiplantae > Streptophyta > Magnoliopsida > Malpighiales > Erythroxylaceae > Erythroxylum > Erythroxylum novogranatense. Next base: position 55,131,801 of record CM057233.1, on the reverse strand, counting down.
AATAAGATCCGGTGTGTGCAAATGGCTGGGCTAATGCCAGGTATATCTGCTAAAGTCCACCCGATAGCTCTCTTATGTTCCCTCAAAACATTCATGAGTCTCTCTTCCTCAGTTTGGGACAAAGTACTAGCAATTATGACAGGTAATCGCTCATCAGACTCAAGAAAGGCATACTTTAAAGTAGCAGGTAGCGGTTTGAGCTCAAGCATAGGAGGTTGCATAATAGAAGGAATCAATTTATGAAGTTGAAGAGAAAAGAGATCACTCCCTCTTTCATCTCGGATGAAGTCTGTCTCCTGGTGAGTGGTTGTGACTAAGCCTTCCTGCTTCCTCAAACATGGATGAAAACCCTTTTCCAAGATCAAGTGAATGTAATCCAAAGCATCCAAAGAATCTTGTTGTAACTCATATTTTTGGCAAGCATTTTCCACAGCTAAATCAATCATGTTCACACCCAAAAGTGAATAATCCTCATGTGGGTGCTTCATTGCCTCATACATATGAAAGCTCACCTGCTGGTCACCTACCTCCATGGTGATCTTACCTTCTTTCATGCTTATCATTGTGCTCGCAGTCCATAAAAAGGGTCGTCCAAGAATTAAGGAAGTATCCTGCACAACTTCAGAAGATATGTCAAGCACATAAAAATCAGCAGAAAATACTAGCCCTTTAACCTGGACCAAGATATCCTCAATGATACCCACTGGATGCCTAAATGATCTATCAGCCAACTGGAGGACAACAGATGTGGGCTTAATACTCTTCACTCCTAAGGCCTCATAAACTGAGTTAGGCATCACATTTATCGCTGCCCCTAGATCTAACAAAGCCCTATCTATAGTCACTTTCCCTAAGATGCAAGGGATGGTGAAAGATCCAGGGTCTTGACACTTGACAGGTATTTGCGGCTTGAACAAAGCTGAAACATTTGAGCTCACTTGCACTCTCTCATTTGGCCTAAACTTTCTCTTGTTAGTGAATAATTCCTTCAAATATTTTGCATAGGCCGGAACTCTCTTCACTAAATCAAGCAAAGGCACATTTACCTCAACTTTCCCAAACAAATCAATTATCTCTTTTTCATGTTTAATCTCATTCATGTGCTTGCTCATCAAATATGAGTTTGGGAAAGGAAGGTCTTGAATACTTACCTCCTTACCTGTGCTGGCTTGCTTGCTTGATTTTCCATCTTCAGCTTGATCTTTGGAACTCTCTAAAGTAGTTCCCTTGTTCCTTGAAGCATGCTTTTTCTCTTTCAAAAGCTCTTCTTCCCTCACACTTCGATCTCTTAATCTTTTCCTTGGGTGGAGGTACTGCCTCACTCTCAATATCCTCATCACATGCCTCTTCATCTACTTGAGGATTAAACCTCACTTACTTCCCACTCCAGAGGGTAATTGCATTCAGACTCTTCGGATTCATCACAGTATTTGAAGGAATAGTCCCACAGGTTTTTGCTTGGTTTTCACTCATGTTGTTGGACAACTGAGTGACATAGAAATTTATGTTCTCCGCCTTGGTCTCCCATTCTTCCATTCTCTTCTCCAAGGCATTGAATCTAGCGATCTTTGAGGAATCTGTTGAATAAGAGAAGCAATGGAATTGGCTGGTTAGCTTTAGAATCCCTCTCTTCCTTCATCAGCGTCATCATACTGTGAAGCAGCTAATTGGTGTCTTCTTTTGGTGGGACCGTCAGGGCTTGCTGTTGATTTGGGAATTGGCTAGTGGAAGTACCAGCTCCTCCCCCTTGTGAAAATATGTTTGGGGCCCTGCTCTCTTCATTTCTCCAACCAAATCTCGGATTGGACTTCCATCCTTCATTGTATGTGTTGGAGTAGGGGTCCCACTTCTGATTAGCTCTTCCTGGATACACAGCTGACACCTCTTCATATCTTCCAGGATAAACACTTGAAATGTGCATCACCGACCCACAATTATCACAAATGGGTGCAGTAATATCTGTAGAAGATGATGGGCGATGCACATTCAAGTTCTTCAACTCTGCAGTAATACAGGACAACTGTGATGTTATCTTGTTCTCCAGCGAATCTACCTTTGTTTCGGACTTTCCATTCTCTTTGCTTGGTGTCAAGCTCCCAATTCATTCAATCCTCTAGAGTCTCTTACCTTTGTATTGTTGATGGTTTAAGGCCATCTTCTTTATCAAGTCTCATGCTTCCAATCTTTGTAAGGTCAATCAAAGATCCTCAGGATGCAGCATCTAGCATACCTTTCTCTTGACTCTTTAACCCATCATAAAAATCTGCACCAATTGTTCATCGAGGATTTGGTGATGGGGCATCTGGATAGAAGATCTTGGAAGCGGTTCAATAATCATCTGATGACTCATCATAATCTGGCAGGTGAATAGATTTCCTTCCTCATCGAAGATATCCGGAGGCTGGAAAATATTTCTCCTGAAATGCTTTCCTCGAGTTGGCCCGGCTATGATAGGCATTAGCCACATGCCTCGGAAGACTCATATACCACTCTCTTGCCTTTCCTTCGAGGACAAATGAAACACCTTCCATGCTTTTGATCCAAATTAGCTCCCATGGCTTCATACTCTGACAAATCATCGTCAAAGCTTGTAGGTGCATATATGGATCCTCTCCTGCCAAACCATGAAATTTAGGAAGGGAATTAATCAACAAACCTTTAATCTCAAAATTAACATCAAAATTAGGGAAAGCAGCAGTAAATGGGTCATAATGCACGTCAGAAGTTGTTGCTTCCCTAATTGTCCTACGTCGCTGGTTCTCAATGTTCTCTCCTACTCTCTCATGCTCACCATTTCCTCCATTAGTCCCATTTTTAGGTTGGTGTACAGGAAAATCAGGATTTGGGAAAATGTTTGGATTCTCAGCCATATTCTCACTATCTCGCTCAACTACTCTCCTTCTCTCTTGTTCTTTCCTCTCTTTCCTAAGTCTCCTCAAATGTCTCTCAACTTCAGGTTGGAATCGAACAAGTCTACCTCTCCTGGGCATGCACAAAAATCAATCCTCAAATGAAAAATGCAGTAACAAAATTTTCTCACAATCACACAAAATCAAATAAAAGTGAAATGCGATGAATGTGAGAGTATGAGTGTATGGATGTATGTATGAGTGTGTATTTGTGAAAAAAGAGCGCAGTAAGAGACAAAATCAAAGTATGAAGTATGCTTGTGAAAATGAAAATCAAACCTACACTGTGAACAAGTGTGAAAATCAAACTATACTAAATGCAAGCAAAAACAATGATTCCGATTATCAACGACAATTCAAATGAATGACAATGGCTATCCGACAGTAAACCAATTTCTTGGTTTGATCGCGGCTCTGTCGATTCGATCTTACAATCGATCCTTGGAAACCGATCAAATATACCAAATTCCAAGATTGCGGTATAGGTTGCAATCCTCGGGTTGTCTCACTTAATTGGAACCAAGCGAAAAAGGTCTAAGCTAGCCTAAATGTCAAAATTTGCAATCAAAGTTGTTAAAATTGGGGTTTGGTATTTTGATCGAAACTGATAAAAGTGATTAAAATTGGAGAAAAAGTATAAAAGAATGTTTTTGGATTTTTAATAAAATAAATGAACTTGAAATTTTTGGTAATGAGCAAATGATAATAAATCCTCTTGAAAATGGTAGAGCTATCACGGTTCAAAAACAAATTTTAGGGATAGAATCCACTAAGTTTGAAAGATCAACCTAAAGGACTCTTTAGGTCCAAAGATTTAATTAATGAACTCCATTATTTAAATCTTTGTTAAAAACCTTAGTGTGAAAAATGGACAAGTAAATACAATGGGTCAATTGGATAAAAACACAACCATCTAAATCAAACACAACTAGGCAGATTATCAGAGTTAATGCAATATTCGAATGACATATATGAGAATTCATATATTAAGCATCGAAATTCAACAAATATCTATGTCCAAATCTCAACACAGTGTTCAACACACGGTTAAAACTATTAACCATGCTAATCTAACTATATGTAATCTCTAACTCAGAGCTTACAAAACCATAACTAAACTTCAGACACTGAATGAATACTCCCCTTTTAGAACTGTGAACTCAAACCATTGCTACATCTTCAAGAGGAAATGGGTTTAGCCGCTCATAACTTCGGAGTCTCTCACGACTTGTGGAGATTGGACGACTTTCATGGTAGCAGAAGATGCGGACTGTGATGTAGCGGAGATGATCGAAGATGATGAAGATGGAAAATGATGGTGGCTGCTTCTAGAATCTGTCCCGAAAAAATGTTCGTCCTTTTGACCTAAAAATAGCAAGTTTATAAATGATGGGTGCGGGTCGGGTCAAAACAGTGAGAGATGTTCCCCAATGAGAGTCCGAGTATTTATCTGCTCGCTGCGGCGAGATGTATGCGCCGCGGCGTACTCTTCTGGTCTTCTCGCCACGGCGTATGCTCTTAGGCGCCACGACGTTTTTCATTGTATCCTCGCTGCGGCGAGATGAGTTTAGGCGCCGCGGCGTGCTACTCTGATACGCTCGCCACAGCGAGATGAAAGATTGCGTCGCGGCGTGTTGCCTTCTCTTAATGCTTTGACTCTCCTTTTCCCCTACAAATTAAACAGCAATATGGCATAATCAATTGTCCTTGAAATATTATGATAGAATTAATGTTAATTTGTGACAATTTTACTATCAAATTGTATAAAGTGTAAACTCATTATGATGGAAAAATTAAAGCACAATGTCACAAATTAAGAGTCAAAAAGTACATTAAGAGTAGTAAAAATGTAGCCAATTAATAAATTAAACTTGGGCTCAATCATGGTCATAACTATTTCATCCGACCTAGATCGACCTGATTTTCGAAGCGTTGGATTCCTAAGACATTTCTCTATCTTTCCATACCAAATTTATGATTTTTGAGATCAAACGGAGAAAGGTCGATCGGATCTAAGTGAGCAGACCATTTGGAAAAGTCTGAACATGCTTCAGTAATTTTGAGATATCTTGAGCTATAGAGCTCCAATCGATCTGATTATTATTTCTAATTAAACTAGAGACATAGATGTACAAATGTTATGAAGAGGTCAAACTTCAATTTAGCCCCTAATATCTTCAATTTCTAGAGTGAAGTTACGTGTAGTGTGTTGGTCTGAACGTATTTTGGGAATATCTTTTTCGTCCAACATCCGATTGACCTGATTCTCGAGGCATCGGATTCGTGAAATATTTAATTTCATTTATTTGTGAAATTGGGAACTTTTAAAGCTGAAATTGTCAGATATTGGTTAGGTCAAAGTGAGAGGACCGGATAATTATTTTTCTGGTCCATGTTTTATTAATAATTGGATCTATAGAGGTCTAAATTGAGAGATTTTGATGTCTATGGTTTTCTAATTTTTAAAGGAAATTTTTGTGATGGGAAATTGTGAAATAGTGCTGAGAATGTCACAAACATGCATTATACACATCTAAATTGCTACATGTGCATTATTTAATATTTCTGATTGTGCATTTCGTAATGTGTGAATATTTTGAATGTTATGTGAATATTTTGAATGTTATAGAGGCACAGTTAGAATGTCATCCTACGGACATTGCCGAGACTTCCCGACATTAGCTCGGAAGCTATTTGGTGAGTGACCTAGATGGTTTCTCAATTATTATTTGTTTATTATTTTACGCTTATAGCTCTGTGGATAATAATGGTGGGCTGGATTCCGAACCGATGGTGTCCGATGTATTTGGAGATTATGACATAGAAGTGTTGTTGTTTGAGAATTTGGAAACTCTGTGTTTTAAATGTGATTAAATGTGAGTGTGATTTTAATTTGAAAAATTGTGAACTAATTGATTGAATGTGATAATTGGGAATGATTGTGATGTTGATATGGTTTCATTTTGACCTATGCATTCCATGCATACAAGGCATGATCAGATAATAACAGTTGTGACCGGAGGCCACCGAGAGCTACAAGCTCAACGTTTATATTTGGGCCTTGAGCCCCACAGTGATTCAGAGTCTCGGGCTCAACGATTAATGCGCCCATATTAAGATAGTTCAAAGCCTCAGGGTCAATGATTAATGCGCCCATATTGGGACAGTACAGGCACTCGGTCACAACCTCTTAATAAATGAAAAAAAGGTGTCACATACGTGTGTCATATCCATTTGATTTAATCCTTTGGATTGAGTGAAAGGCAAAATGCCTTATGCTTCTGTAGTACCAATCATGTGGTATTTCTGAAAGTAGATTATGAAACAATTGTATTATGCTTGCGTGTTGTATGAAATCAATTGGTTATGAATGACCAATCGAATGAAATGCATCAAATTGTCCGTACTCAAGTGAAATTGTGAAAGGTGATCAGACATGCAACAATGAAAATATATGTTATGTGAATTGGTGAGTTGCATGAATTGAGTGAACCATCGATGATGGTTACCTCACTGAGTTCGCAAAACTCACCCAAAATTTGTAATTATTTTTCAGGACTCAGAAGAATACCCTGTTAGGCAACGGGCGTATAGTAACCACATATGAGCGAGATAAGAGGTCGGGATCAGTTCGCGTCTGCAGTAGTGTTTGAGAATAATTGTGCTTTTTCGAATTTTGTACTAATGATTAGGTCATGTTGTAAAGTCAACAGACTGAATTAAATTGTATTTATAAAAGGGGCCCCCGAGGCCATTGAATTATTTATGTAAATTGTTTTCCGCATAATATAAAAAGTATGTGATGTTTCAAAAAAAAATTATACTGAATTTTGACTGAGTGATGTAACACGCCACCCTCACAGGGCACGGACTCGAATATCACCATCGATGTCGGGTTCGAGTCATACGGGAGTGGGGTGTTATAAAACATGGCTCGAAACCTCGATCGCATGACCTCACGTTGTCTCTTCGGTCCCATTCTTTTCCTGAAATTCAATTTTGCCGAATTCTCTACATGTACATTTAATAATATGAAAGCAATATTTTACACAACACATAGAGCATAAACTATGGCAATATATGAAGGTTAACATATTGTTACCAACAATAAATGAACCTTAACAATAATATAAATATGCACTGTTTAACGAAGTCTTACAGATACAACAATAACTCAACATGAAAGCTTAGTGTAATAATGTCTGGCAGTACAAAAGCACATTGATATAATCATTTTTTTTATTCCATATAACATGTTGGACCCCGCTGCCGGAGCCCAACATCAGACATGAGAGCGTGGCGGGAAAACGTGCTAATTATACATGTAAGAAAAAGACCCGCGGAAGATTAATGGGCCTGCTGGAAAGTAAACTTGAAACCTGCTTTCATGTAATGTAAATAAACCGGGCGAAACATGTAAATTAAATGATTGAGAAAGGAGGCTATCGGAAGTGCCATGGACCCATCGTGAACATACTCAAAACTTGCTTTCATGCCTTAAAACAACCAAATCTGTAATTCATGTTCCAAAAGATGATATCTCAAAACAATTTACAACTTTGAATTCAAGAGCCAAAAATCTAAAACACTCTTGAACCAATGATACTTGAAATATAACTAAGGTCCTGACTTTCAAAAATATAACATTGAAAATAAATAAACGTAACAAAATGAAAACGGGAGTGCTGCCGAAACTCGTGACTCACTCGATCTCTGGCTCGTCACCTGTATGGGGGAGATTATAGGGGGTGAGCTATAAAGCTCGTGGGAACAAATTTATAATATAGTAATAAGTAAAAGTATTCAAAAATATCTTATTACCGTGATACTTATTGAAATCATAGTACTTGAGCATGTATATGTCATTGTCTTGAAAAATGCTTGATTCTTGAACAAATCATGATGCATGTCATATAACAAAGCATAGCACATAACATGATGGTTTGGGTGTCCCGGGTTCGTGACGTACTACACATGCCATCGAAATGTTGTTGTGTAGACGTAGTTTCGTGAGGAATCCTTGAGAAACCACATGTCACGGATCGGGCGGCGGGAGAAGCCTTTTCGTGAGTCAATGTGCACTTGACTATCGTGAGGGACACCGCAAACCCACATAAGTATGCATAATTCATGTTCTTGTAAACTTGTTTGCCAAACTGGCACTTGCTTGTAATCTTGCTTGTCTTGTATTTCGTAAAAACTTGAATTCATGTACTTGTATTCGTAAAAAGGAGAACACTCCTTTGTGAAAATCTTGATAATAATCATGAATGCAAAACACATAGCAGAATATAATCATTCATGGTAGTATGCAATGCGATCGTGGGTGATGTAATGTAAATGCAGGAGATCTTGCTTGATTTGAACTAAACAATGAGTACTTAATTACTCTATTATAAACATGAACCCACCTTGGAATTCTTGCTTAAAACTTGCTTAGGAATGCCTTTCCTCTTGTTCCTCTTGCCTCACTTGATTTCCTTAATCAAATAGCCAAAATCCAAATCAATTTGGGGTAGAAATCGGAAAATCAAACTTTAACCGTTCAAACTACAACCAAAACTGAAACAAGAATTTCATTCTCAACTTCCATCCAAATTTAAAGATTTTTAGAGACTGATTCAGAACTTCATTTCTTCATTAAACTTTTAGACCTATGTCTCTAGTTTACAACTCAAAAAGAATCACTTCATTTGGACATCTATATCAAACGTTATGCCCAAAATACCGAAGCATGTCGCAGCAGGAAATTGGTGGATTAGCATGACGAGAAGCTGGAGCACGTCATGACGCCTTGGCAGGCCCATGACGAACACATCTGCAGGTCGCGACATGCGACGGCGTAAACCTCCCGAAACTCATTTTTTTCACTTTTCTCAACCATAATCCTCCCATCTTTCAATTATAAACACATCTAAACATTAAAACACCTCTAATACTTCATTTCTAACATCAAAAACATCAAAAACATAACAACCAAACAAATCTACAAATCTTTCCCATAAACCCTAACTTCATCGGTTTCAACTCAATCCATGCAAAACTAAGGTTAGATTCAACCTAAACAAGAGTAGAAGAGTTAAACAAACCTAAAGAATGCTTCGATCCTCTGAAAATCGACAAACCGAGCTTGCCCTTTTTCTCCTCTTCTTCTCCTCTCACTGCCGACTCTCTTCTTCTTCTTTCTTTTCTCTTCTTTCTATTTTCTCTCTTAATTCCTTTAATCTCTTAAACCTACAAACATGGGCAAGGACTATAATGCCCTCCTTTACTTAGTCTAAAGCCTCATACTCAAGTATCTTGCCCATTTTGCCCTTAAATATTTTTACCCTTTTCATAAACATTATTCCATACTAATCTCAAAAATTCAAATTTTCCATGAATATTTTCAATAAAATCAAACTATACCATAAATCATAAATCAATTTAATTCATACTTAATAACTTCAAGAAAAACAAATTTGGGGCCCAACATAACATGGGAGTAGGTAAAGGTAAAAGAGTCCCCAATGTCTGGGTTCCCAAGAAGGGCTCTCGCTTGTTCAAACGCACCAATGGAAACAGTGAAACTTCGTCCACCTGTTGTACGTTGTTGATCACATTCTTTACGTCAACATGCATAATGAATGAACGCGTCAACTCCCTCAACAAATTCAGGATTAATGAAACCATCGGCGGTTAAACGTCTATACATCCAAGATCTATCATTTGAAACTCATAAGCGAGAACTGTTATTCTACAAGATCGAATCCAAAGTTAGGCATCTATGTTAGCCACATATCCAGAAACCAAATCATTACAGACATGTGTTATAACATTAGGCTTTCACGTTTCATGTCGGAGCTAAGCTACTGGAATATTTATACTATGAACACAACATATATGATGGTAGACATATATGTAATCACATTATGGTTGACCACATTGTGATATTCAATGGATATTAAATATCATATTATTGCCAAAGTAATATTCATACAAGATTGAATGTTATTGTAAAAACCTATTCTCATCAATTCGTTGTTCATATACAATTTCACATAAGCATATCAAATTATGTCCATATTACAGGTTAAGAGATATTCATTGTACACAGCATCCATCCAATTATGGCTCAAATTGATTCTCGTCAGTGCAACAAGCATATGAACCAGGCAATAAAATTAGTAACAAAAGCATAACCACTGACCTTAATTGAAATGCAAAGAAATGTTCCTGAATCATGTTGTCACAGCCAATGTAGAACGTCACGGGCGATGAAGATGATAGAGCTGTAATGAAACCTAACAATAAAATCAGTCATACCTTCAATGGAAATATTTTACGCAAGACATGACATATTATACTCAATGCTAAACATTTATCATCCTCACATTATTAAACTAACGCTCTCATGTTCTAATTTAAACACCATCTACGACGAGGATCCTATTGAAATTTCGGCAGCATTTTCCCTATAATTCGGACACCCCCTTAAAAAATAAGGGTCCCCCTATAAAAGAAACACACTTCTATCTCAACCAATAATCACACTGCAAATTCAGTCTCCGTCCAACATGTGCTTTGTCAAGTTTCACATATTGCAGGACATCAATAAAAGGTTCAGGGACATGCAATGGGAAGTTCAATTTCTAGATCATGAATCAAGCGATAAAATTAGTAACTAAAGCATAGGCACTGACCTTAATTCAAATGCCGAAAAATGTTCCTGAAGTATGACACGGCCAATGCACAATGTCACGGGCGATGAAGATGATAGAGCTGCAATGAAATCTAACATTAAATTTCTTCATACCTTATTTTCTAATAACTATTACGCAAGGCATGATATATTATACTCAATGCATGACATTTATCATCCTCAAATAATTAAACTAACGATATAATGTTCTAATTTAAACATCATCTACGACGAGGAGCCTATTGAAATTTCGATAGCATTTCCCCTATAATTTGGACACCCCCTTAAAAAATAAGGGTCCCCTTGCAAAAGAAACACACATTTATCTCAACCAGTAATCACATCGCAAATTCAGTCTCCGTACAACATGTGTGTTGTCAAGTTTCACACATTGCAAGACATCAATAAACGATTCAGCAACATGCTATGGGAAGTTCACATACAAGCACATTCATCAAGAGCCAGAGACCACTAACAAAAGCATAAGCACTCACCTCAATCGATATACAGAGAAATATTGCAGAAGTCTGTCACCAGAGATGAAGATGATAGCGCTGCAATAACAATCAACAATAAAATCAGTCATACCTTAATTGGAAACCATAAGCTAAAGGAAAAGCTATATGGAAAAATAACGTAAAAAACATCAAGAGATTTGATTATAAGTATTGGTAATAATGTCTTTTTATTATTTATTATAACAAAGAATGGTTAATTTGAAAGAAGTAATAACTAGCTAAAATTGCTAATCTAAAATAATGAACTAAAGTAATAAAAAAGAATGAAGCAATAAACTAATAATCAAGATGCGATATAGAATCCATTTAGAACCTTATATATTTAAATTTATTTTGATTCAATTATTAACCCTGGTTTCTTTTGTACAAGTTATTTTTATGTAATAAAAGTAACTTATATGACATGTGAAAGTTGTTATAGTCAATCATACTACATAATAAGTTGTTATAGTCAATTTTGCTATATAAACTATGATTTGAATGGTAAGTTGTTATTATTGTCTTTGATACAGTATAAAAATTCCGCTACTAACAAAGAAAAACACTTAACTTTTCAAGTTGTGCAACTACCCTTTCAACGTAAAGTAGCTCCTCTAATTAATAAAGGCTACTTAATAACATTCCAAATCAGAGGCATACTTAATTCTCTCCTCACATATGAATCAAATAATTATTCTAGGCCTCTCCCTATGCTTCTCACCATGTATGTAATTAATAATTTCATCTTCCATAATAGGAAAATTTAACTAAACACCTAATAAAGAATACAAATTTAGTTTTTAAAATGATCCTAATTGTATAAAGAAGTGAGAAACCTAAGCCTTAAAACTGAGGTTACTTCTCCCTATAACTAAGAGCTAAGTTATTCTTTTGAACATCCTCTAGTATTTCTCACCCCTATGTAACTAATAATTTTATCCCATATAATATGCAAATTTTATTAAACATTTGAATAACAATACACCTAACTCTTAAGATGATGCAACTAATATATGAGATTAGGGCAACTGATCCTTTAAAATAAGCTAAATATCAATTAAAAGAATGAAGTAAGCTACTTGAAATATATAAGCATAGACACGACTTATTCAAGAAATTCTCCTAACATACAAGGGCCAAAAGACTACAAATGTTGGTCTCAATGGATTTCTAAAAGTTGACGGTATGAATTCAATCATGGTATTAGTCAACTAGTTTTCCAAATATATATTCGTTGTGCCTATACTAGCTTCATGTACCTTAAATGTTTTAGTAGAATTATTGTACAAAAGTTTGGTGAAGCACTTCAGGGTTTTGGTGGATATAATTAGTGAATAAGATACTTAATTCATTCGATGATTTTTGTCATCTGTTTTCAATATGATGAGTGTGATTGCAAGTTTTTTTATTGATGAGTGTGATTGCAAGTTTTTTCATTAAGAATAAATCATAAATAGATAACCAAACTTACAGGATTCATGGCATATTAGAGGAATACTTACAACATTATGTAAATATAAATAAGTGAAAATAGCTTAACTTACTTAATACTGCCTAGTTATGTTTTAAATTACATAAATCTTTAGTCATGGAGAAGAATCCTTTTGAAATTGTATTAGGATAGAAGTTGCTTACTCCTCCCAAAATTTCTTAGTGAACTCAAGTGAAAAACGCCCATCTGCTTGTTGTTTTATCAGATTGGATGGGACAAGAAATAGCTTTCGAAAGGCTTTCAAACGAATAACGAAACATTAAGATCGATGAAGTAGGCTTATTGAGTTCAATATTAAGGATAAGATATTGTTGAAACTTACTCCTTAAACATAAAAGAAGATCAATAGCAAATCAATATATTAAGGTTTGGTGTAAAAGTATGATGAGCAATTTGAAGTACTAGAAAAAAGGTAGGAAAGGTGGCATACTAGCGGATTGAAACCACTATATCTAACTTTTTTTGTTAGTTTCCTTAAATCTTATTAAGAGGATGCAATAAATTAAGAGGATGCAATAAATCCTGATAGGAGCTAAGTCAAAAACATAAGAAAATAGTTTGGCTAACATATTGAGAAGATTTTTGAATCATTACATGATAGGGAAACAACAAGAATAATTGAAAAATAGAGTTACTGATTCCATCAAATGTTAGCCTATGTCAAAAGCAACTTAGGGAAAAGACACAATATTATGGTAATTCAAGGTTCAGATAAACAATTAGTTTCAATTTGTTTTGAAAAAGGGACTAAATTCATTTGCTAGGGGTAATTTGTTAGCCCCATAACATATATAAGACTATTTTGCTAGATATTGGTGAGACTTGGTTAAAGACTATAAAAACTTAGGCATGCAAAATGAATAAAGGTAAGATAGGATTAAGAAAGGTTTAAGGTTCAATTAGCTATGATTGATATATTTTAATGAAATGATCAGCTTAACTATGGTGACTCAAACTAATCATAGCCATTTTTTGATGGACAAAGGGATAAATTATGATCAAATATTGGTAGGAAATATACTATATCATGGGAATCCATTAGTTGGACCATGTTTATATTAACTTGAAACTTAACTATCATCTTTAAACGAGATCATGCTTGATGTGCAAAAGTTATTGAGTTGCAGCATAAAAGAAGTAGGAGGACACGACAAAGAATGAAAAAGTGGGTGAGGTGTCTTAGCTTCACTTTTAACATGTTTTCTTATATTTACTAGTGAACTTAGTGATTTATGATGTTAACTACCTACTAAAGTTTTGCTTGAAGTGATTGGAGATGTCTAGCACCAACTAAGTTATAGTCTTAGTTTCCATAAGTATTATATTCTTGGTCGTCAACATTCCAAATGCCTTTAAATAACTCATTTGGGAATAAAAGATTTTCAATATAAAGAGAGTTGGATCATTATTACTTTTTAACTATTGTAAGCGTTAATAAAAGTTAGCACTTGAATTGTTTCTTAGTGCATTATTTCATTTTTTAACACTATCATTTTTTAAATTACGGCAAGCACATTTGTTTACTTAAACTTTTATCTTAAAAAACTTAAACATAAGAGATTCAATAAGAATGAGTTAAAATTGTGCAAAATCAATTATTATGTAAAGACTTTGTTGCATTTTAGTGCAAATTTAATGTCCTTACTAGTCTTATAACACCTTGCAAAAGATGAATGTGTAGGTGTAAGTCGACTTGTATGGAGTAATAAGTGGACTTATACCAGTTCGGTACTAATAAATCGACTTGTATACCCGTGTAAGTCGACTTATGCGTGTACAGTACTGTGAGATTGTTAGAGTAGTGCCCTAAAGGCAATCCCCTTTAGCGCTTTTTGTTCATAGTCATGTACAGACTTTATGAATAAATAAAGAAAGGCATGTTTCATTTATTTGATGTTCTTTATGAATTGATATTGATCTTTAATCAAATTAATGAAGTCCATGATATATGACATAGCATGAAGGAAATTATGATGTGATCATAATCACGAGATTCCTATCATGTGCAATTATGTCAAGTATCTAAATTCTCCTAGTCATAGGATTAATGAGACTGGACATCATTAATCCGGACGAGACTAGCATATGTTATACTCCTTGATTGGATCAAGCGGTGGATCTCGTAAAGCTGTAAATATGGGATATTTAGAGTTGACATGTGGATGCTTACTAAGGGTAGTAAGTACATTGGATGACTGCCATGAGATCATCACATGGATGTCCTATTCAAATGTCGGTGATAATCTCATCATAGCAATGGTGCAAGTATCCTTAGACTTGAGGTACTCAAGGATATCTTGAATCTTGATTACGTGCTTTGACTCCATTCCTTGTTGCCTTCGAGAGGTTACTCATAGTGTTGGACCCCACCCCCACACAGGCTAATATTTCCCACCGGCGTGTGTTTTTATGGGTTATACCACGGCTGGTGTTTGTGGGTTATACATGCATCCAACTTAATCGATCTTGTCCTCTTTGGTCAAGGTGAGGCCACGACTCGAACCCTTGACCTCAAGGTTTTATAGCTTCCACATGCTCGCCTCTTACCATTTGGCTAAGTTAGCCAAATGGTAAAAAGAGACATCAAACTGAGATAGTCAGAGTTGAGTCGGTCCTCACCTGAAAGATGAACGTCTTGATGAAGACCTGCTCTTGACTGGTGGCCATAAGGCTTGTGTGGGGTCCAACATTAAAAGCGCCTTTAATGTTGGACCCCACCCCCACACTGGCTAATATTTCCCACCCAGCGTGTGTTTGCGGGTTATACCACGGCGGGTGTTTGCGGGTTATACCGCTGCATCCAACTTAATCGATCTTGTCTTCTTTGGTCAAGGTGAGGCCACGACTCAACCTTGACCTCAAGGTTTTATAGCTTCCACATGCTCGCCTCTTACCATTTGGCCTTTTAATGTTGGACCCTTTCACTTTGGGCTAATATTTCCCATGGCGTGTGTTTGCGGGTTATACCACGGTGTTTGCGGGTTATCTGTGACATCCAACAATCGATCTTGTCCTCTTTGGTCGAGGTGAGGCCACGACTGAATCCTTGACCTCGAGGTTTATAGCTTCCACATGCTGCGCCTCTTACCATTTGGCTAACTTAGCCAAATGGTAAGAAAGCAGCATGTGGAAGCTATAAACTTGAGGTCAAGGGTTCGAGTCGTGGCCTCACCTCGACCAAAGAGGACAGAATCGATTAAGTTGATGTCATGATAACCCGCAAACACCCGCCGTGGTATAACCCGCAAACACACGCTGGGTGGGAAATATTAGCCCAGGTGTGGGGGGTGGGGTCCAACACATAGGGTGGTGCTTGGGTACAGCTTGAGGTATTCAAAGGTAATTGAGTAACCAATAAAGGATTCATCACTTCTGTGATAGCAGAAGAGATACCCTGGCCTCTTGTCAAGATCATTACTTTAAGTCTCTGGCCAGAGCATAAATATGTCATGAAGAGTGTCTTCATGGACATATAAAGTAATGAGTCCTAAGATAGGAACTGATATCACTTGGGCTAGACTTAGTCTAGTAAGAGTTGACACTTTGACCATACTCATAACCAAGTGGGGTATAGGATGATGAAAGGACGAATTGCACAGTAATTTTCTATGGAAGGGTTCGTGATCTGGTTCGTGATGAATTCATCAAACCAATTACTTTTCGGTCAATTGGGGGTCATGATGTGTTGCTAGACGCCGCTCATGACTTGCTCAGATTAAGTGTTAATCTAAGTGGCCAACATAACCGGGAACCTAAAGGGTCACACGCATAAGAGTGTTTCAGAGAATCCGTAAAATAGTATTGGACTGAGTTCCAATTATGGACAGCAAAAGGATTAAATGGATCCCGATGAGATTGAGATATGTCCCGATGAGATCGCGACATTGATATTGCTAAGAAAGGTTTCTGGAGCTTTTTCAGTACCGGGGCCCAGTAGGTCGGTAGGACCGACCCCAGTTGGACTGGACCTTAGCAATTATATATTAATTGGTTAATTAAGTAATTAATTAATTATATATATATATATTTAAGCCATGTGTTCGTTGGAATGGGAAAAGAAGAAGATAAACCTTTGAAAAGTCAAAGGTTAATAGTTTATTCATTAAATTCTAAGCCATCCACTTGTCATCTTTTAATGGCTAGTCTTTTAATTGTTAAAAGACACATATATAAGATGAGGATTTGGTGGATTGCCGTGTACAACTTCGTGGGTTTTGAAATTGAAGAGCAAAAAATTGCTTAAGGGTTAAGTAAGTTGGAAAAGGAGTTTTTCATGTTCTTCTTTTCTTAAGCCATCTTCGATACTCTTCTTCTCCAAGCAAGGTTTCAACATTAATCCTAGCTCTCCAAGGACAAAGGTAAGGTCTAGCAGCCTTTAATTTGTTCTAGCTATTCCTGGGTCAAAAGGGTTTGCCCCGGTTAGGTTTTCTGATCTCTGCGTAGATACCTTTAGCGATAGTCTCTATTGGCTATTCAGGTTTGAATCTTCATACCGACACATAGATCCTGGCCTTCGGGAAGGTCCCGGTGACAAAAATTTTTGTTTTCCGCACCTGGTACATGTGATGTACCTCCCGGGATTTTCCTACAGTGGTATCAAAGCCACTTGTGTCCTGTATGAAGCTAAAACCCTAGCTAGGTCGGACTTCCTATTTGAATTTGATGTTGATGCATGTATGCTGTCCAAATTTCGAATTAATATAGGGATATGTTTTTCGAAATTTTTCTGCCCAGAATTGTTCATAACATGTTATAGAATATGTCTGTGAAAGATGAGAATTTATCAATTTTATTTGATATAGTTTTGCTAATTTATTCCCTAAGGTTCTAGATGCTGTTTTGTGACACATTCTGTGAACAGGAATGTGTATAAATTCGATAATAAATTCTAGAAAAAAACATTTTCGGATTGGCCTTCACCAACATGTCCCTAAGATGTTTGTGAATGTCTATGTGGATGGAAAAGTGTTTTCAAGGTGATTTGCTATTTATTCACGAATTTATTCTATGCTGTTGGGAATAGCTGTGTTGATGAACACAGATTTTGAATCGGTTTTGTTGCTTAGGTTGACTGAGTTTTTGATGGCCATAAATCCTGCAAAAATTCATCAAGCATTCTCTGAACATTTATTAACCTTTGTAATTTTCTCAGAATTTATTGAAATTGTTTCAATGATTATTTCGAGCAATGTGTAGTACTTGGCAGTTTTGTGAACTTTGCTGGGACTGTTTTTCTTGGCATAATTGAATGTGTATTTTTCAGTTCCAATGCCTTGGACCATTTTTAATGTGATTGAAAATGTGTTATCTTGATTTAGTATGCTTTCCAAACTGAATTGCTTGAAGTTGGTTTTCCAAGAATTTTCGGATGCCGAATAGGTCACATTAGCGTCTCGTTAGTGTATTTCATTATCTTGCTTGTTTTGGCCGTCATAATTTTTTGTGACTTATGCCGAAGTAATTTGATAACGTATGGACTAGCTAGAGATGCTTAGGGTGATAATTTGGTGTTTCCTAAATTGTTTGGATATTTATGAGTAATGATTTCGTTTTCAAGCTTTTCATGTATGGTTTGATTTGTATATGGCAATCATGTAACAATGAAGTGTTCATTGGTACATCAAATTAACAGATATTACCTAGGTATGATGGTATTGTGAATTGGGATTACATGGATTGAGAAATTAGCGATTAGATAGCAATTTCTCTTGGATAAGTCGACTTACACAATGTACAAGTCGACTTGTCCGTCTGCTTATGAGACGCGTAAGTCGACTTGCACAATGGTACAAGTCGACTTGTTGGTACGCGTTACACAAATCGACTTACACATGCATAAGTCGACTTACGAGAGGCATAAGTCGACTTATACATACACAAGTCGACTTATAACATGCAAAGGAGGGATGATGGATGATTTTAGGTATAAACTCAATGTGATTGATCATATGCCCTAAATTATTCCATATAGTCATAGTGATTATAATCCTTGACTTGAGTCTGATTGAAATTCCTCCTCGGTATATGAAAACTAACGCCTTCCATTAATATGGTAAGAACCAGAGTTCTTATAGGGTTGGGTTGTTGGGTAAACCCAAGCTCGCTCTATACGGATATGTTCGAACCATGAAAATGTGATTTTCGGATTAATGGGTTGGTATTCACTAGAAGCGTTGGTTTGTTGAATAAACTCAAGATCAACATGGACAGAGGCGAAATTGGGTAGCATACATCAGATGTATGCGCATCAAAGAGTTGATAACCCAATGTAAGTGCACACATCAACAAGTTGATAGCACGGATCGATAGTTGTGTCTAAGATGTAATTGGTATATTTGATACCTCCCGAGACATAAGGTGGCTTGTTGGGTAAACCCAAGGTCATTCTTAATGTCGGTTATCGATGATGCAATTGGTATGTTCGATACCTACCGATTGACCTAAGTTGTGGCTTGTTGGGTAAACCCAAGGTCATTCTTAGCAATATCAGATATCAACCCACTAGGACATTATGTCATCTTGTTTCTTTGGATTAAGTAATGAGGGTTATGGATTCTATGAAACTAGTGGGAGCTTTTGCATATCATTCAAGTCCTTATGATTATGCATCTATTCCTATTCTAACATTCTTTCTCTCTTTCCGTTTAGGTTGGTTGAAGATGTCTTCGGTGTGAACTTCGCCGCTAATGGATTCCAAAGTGTTAAGCTGGACCGAATTTTCTTGATGGCTAAGGAATCGAGAATTGTTCTCGATCGAGGCTGGGATACATCTAGATGTTCCACTTCTAGATGCACTGCTGTCGATGCTTGATGAGGATCGGAAGGCATATAAATAAGCATCTAAAGACGATGACATGGCTACTTGCATTATGCTTGCCTCGATGTCACGAGTTGCGAAGCAAAGACGAGTCCATGGATGCTCACACTATAGTATTTCATCTTAGGAGCTGTTTGATGAGCAAGCTCGATGCGAAAGGTTCGAGACCTCAAGGCTTCTCTTCACCATTAAAGATGGTTCGAGGACATCTGTCAGGCAAGATATACCACGAAGATGAATGGCTATATTGAGAGATTGGTTGTCTTAGGTTTTGTAATGGATTATGAGTTAAGTATCGACTTAATTCTGATTGGATTGTCTGAGAGTTATTCACAGTTCATGTTAAACTATCGGATGAACCAAAAATCCACAACAACACTGAGTTGATCAATCTGCTCAAGGCAGTGAAAGCGACTATCAAGAATGATAGTAAGCAAGTGCTAATGGTGGTCGCTTCTTCTTCCGGTTCAAAGAAGAAAAGAACCCAAAGAAGAAGAAGGCCAAGAAACCAAAGGAAGCGCCATCAAGAAGAAGACCAAAGAAGCGCCCCGAAAGGAACTTGCTTCCATTGTGGTAAAGATGGCCATTGAGGCGAATTGCAAAGTCTATCTCGAGTCCGAAGCGAAAAAGGCATCGATGCCTCAACTACTTGATGCGTATGTCATTAAGGTTAATACTGTTTCTGATCACAACATTTAGGTATTTGATACTGGTTGTGGCTCACACATATGTAATGATATGCAGGGCCTAAGGGACATTAGACAACTCATGAAGGAGAAGTAGACTGCGTGTTGGAAATGGAGCAAAGAGTCTTTGCATTAGCCGTAGGAACCTATGTTTTGTCTCTCCCCACCGGGCTTGTACTTGAATTGGATGGTTGTTATTTTGTACCCGTTTGACAAAGAACATATTATGCATTTCTTGTTTAAATAAAGTGGTTTCCATTTGAATTTTAATAGCAATGGTTGTTCTATTAATTCTAATGGAATGTTTTATAATCTTGGTACATTATGCAATGGAATTTACATATTAGATATGTCTCATCTAATTATGAATGTCAATGACACCAAAAGACATAAAAGAGATAATTTAAAGTCAACTTACTTATGGCATTGTCGGCTGGGCCATATAAATGAGACACGCATCGCTAAGCTCCATAAGAGTGGCAGTTTAGGGTCATTTGATTATGAATCATATGACACATGCGAATCTTGTTTATTAGGCAAGATGACTAAGTTACCCTTCAAGGAAAGGGTGAGCGGCGATCGAGTATTGGACCTAATACATTCAGATGTATGCGGTCCGATGTCCATCCATGCTAGAAGTGGTTGTCGTTACTTCATTACCTTTATCGATGATTATTCTCGATATGGGTACTTGTATCTGATGAGATACAAATCTGAAGCGTTTGAAAAGTTCAAACAATTCAAAAATGAAGTAGAAAACCAGCTTGGTAAAAGTATCAAGGCATTACGATCCGATCGTGGTGGAGAATACTTAGACCAACAGTTTCTGGATTATCTCAGAGATAATGGCATTTTATCTCAGTGGACTCCTCCTTATACACCACAAAGACTGATGGTGTGGCTGAAAGGAGAAATCGAACCTTGTTGGACGTGGTACGATCAATGATGGGTTTCGAAAGTTACCAAAATCGTTTGGGGGTATGCGCTAGAGACATTGTTTACTTGCTAAGCAGAGTTCCTCTAAGACAGCTTGATGTTACTCCATATGAGATGTGGACTAACGAAAACCTTATCTTTCTCATTTGAAAGTTTGGGGTTGTCCGCTTCGTCAGCGGATTGATCGAGATAAGCTTGAAGCAAAGTCGACAAGTTTTTGTTTGTAGGATATCCTAAAGAGACCATGGGATATCAATTCTACCTTCTTTGAGGAACAAAGGTGTTTGTTTCAAAGCATCTTGTCTTCTTAGAGAAAGAGTTTCTTCTGCGAAGAAGGCGGTGGGAGCAAAGTTGAACTTGAAGAAGTTCAAGATGCTCAACAGAACCGAATCAACTGCTCGAACTCGAGGCATCACTCATTCGGATGAAGTAATGATTCAACCTTCTACTACACACGAAGTTCGTAGGTCAAGTAGGATACGACTTGTTCGAGAGATATGGATTTCGTAAGTGAACAGAATGACGTATTGCTCATAGAAGATGATGAGCCTGCTACCTATGAAGAGGTTTTGAAAAGTTCAGAGTCTGAAAAATGGCTTTGTGTCATGAAAGCTGAAATGGATTCCATGTACCAAAACCAAGTATGGACTTTGGTGAATGCACCCGAAGGAATCAAGCCCATAGGGTGCAAATGGGTTTTCAAGAAGAAAACCGACATGGATGTAATGTGATTACTTATAAAGCAAGGCTTGTGGCCAAAGGATTTCGTCAGAGACAAGGAGTTGACTATGACGAGACCTTCAGCCCCGTAGCAATGCTTAAATCCATTCGAATACTCCTAGCCATTGCCGCTCATTATGATTATGAGATATGGCAAATGGATGTGAAGACAGCTTTCCTTAATGGAAATCTGACCGAGGATGTGTACATGACACAACCAGAGGGCTTCACTTCCATCGATGGCGAAAAGGTATGCAAGCTTCAGAAATCCATCTATGGATTGAAGCAAGCATCCAGGAGTTGGAACATCCGTTTTGATGAGTCAATCAAAGAGTTTGGTTTCTCACAAAATCCGGATGAACACTGTGTGTACAAGAAGGTTAATGGGACTGCAATCGTATTCCTTGTGTTGTATGTAGATGACATACTATTACTCGGAAACGATGTTTCTATATTGCAATCAGTTAAAATTTGGTTGTCCAAACAATTTGCGATGAAAGACCTTGGTGAAGCAACTTTTATCCTCGGGATAAAGATTTATAGAGATAGATCGAAGAGGTTGCTTGGTCTTTCACAATCATCGTACATAGACAAGTTGCTAAAGAGGTTTAGCATGGAGCAATCCAAGAGAGGATTTGTTCCCATGTCTCATGGGATAACACTCTCGAAATCGATGTGTCCTAAGACACAAGATGAGAGGATGCGCATGGATCAGATCCCGTATGCGTCTGCAGTAGGATCGATCATGTATGCTATGTTATATACGAGGCCCGATGTATCGTATGCTCTGAGTGTCACGAGCAGATACCAATCGGATCCTGGTGAGTGTCACTGGGTGGCTGTCAAGAATATCCTCAAGTACTTGCGAAGGACTAAGGATGTTTTCTTGATATATGGAGATAGAAATCTCCAAGTGAGCGGGCATACGGATGCCAGTTTTCAATCTGATAAGGATGATTCAAAATCCCAGTCAGGTTATGTTTTCACACTAAACGACGGAGCAGTCAGTTGGAAGAGTTCCAAACAAGAGACGACTGCTGATTCAACGACCGAGGCAGAGTACATTGCTGCATCAGAGGCAACATAGGAAGCTGTTTGGATCAAGAAGTTCATTACTGAACTTGGAGTGGTTCCTAGTTGTGATGGGCTCATACAGTTGTATTGTGACAACAATGGGGCTATTGCTCAGGCAAAAGAACCAAGGTCTCACCAACGATCTAAACACGTACTCCGCAGATATCATCTGATTCGAGAGATCATTGCCAGACGTGATGTCGCGATCGAGAGAATTCCTACAGAGCAGAACATTGCTGATCCGTTGACGAAGCCATTGTCACAGAAGAATTTTGATTCTCATGTACTCGCTTATGGTATTAGATACCAAGGCGATTGGCTTTAGGTCAAGTGGGAGATTTGTAGGTGTAAGTCGACTTGTATGGAGTAATAAGTGGACTTATACCAGTTCGGTACTAATAAATCGACTTGTATACCCGTGTAAGTCGACTTATGCATGTACAGTACCGTGAGATTGTTAGAGTAGTGCCCTAAAGGCAATCCCCTTTAGCGCTTTTTGTTCATAGTCATGTACAGACTTTATGAATAAATAAAGAAAGGCATGTTTCATTTATTTGATGTTCTTTATGAATTGATATTGATCTTTAATCAAATTAATGAAGTCCATGATATATGACATAACATGAAGGAAATTATGATGTGATCATAATCCTGAGATTCCTATCATATGCAATTATGTCAGTATCTAAATTCTCCCTAGTCATAGGATTAATGAGACTGGACATCATTAATCCGGACAGACTAGCATATGTTATACTCCTTGATTGGATCAAGCAGTGGATCTCAGAAACTGTAAATATGGGATATTTAGAGTTGACATGTGGATGTTTACTAAGGGTAGTAAGTACATTGGATGACCTGCCATGAGATCATCACATGGATGTCCTATTCAAATGTCAGTGATAATCTCATCATAGCAATGGTGCAAGTATCCTTAGACTTGAGGTACTCAAGGATATCTTGGATACTGATTCTGTGCTTTGACTCCATTCCTTGTTGCCTTTCAGAGGTTACTCATAGGGTGGTGCTTGGGTACAGCTTGAGGTATTCGAAGGTAATTGAGTAGCCAATAAAGGATTCATCACTTCTGTGATAGCAGAAGAGATACCCTGGCCTCTTGTCAAGATCATTACTTTAAGTCTCTGGCCAGAGCATAAATAGGTCATGAAGAGTGTCTTCGTGGACATATAAAGTAATGAGTCCTAAGGCAGAAGGCGATATCACTGGGCTAGACTTAGTCTAGTAAGAGTTGACACTTTGACCATACTCATAACCAAGTGGGGTATAGGATGATGAAAGGACGAATTGCACAGTAATTATCTATGGAAGGGTTCGTGATGAATTCATCAAACCAATTACTTTCCGGTCAATTGGGGGTCATGATGTGTTGCTAGACGCCGCTCATGACTTGCTCAGATTAAGTGTTAATCTAAGTGGCCAACATAACCGGAACCTAAAGGTCACACGCATAAGAGTGTTTCAGAGAATCCGTAAAATAGTATTGGACTGAGTTCTAATTATGGAGAGCAAAAGGATTAAATGGATCCTGATGAGATTGGAATGTGTCCCGATGAGATCGCGACATCGATATTGCTAAGAAAGGTTTCCGGAGCTTTTTCAGTACCGGGGCCCGGTAGGCCGGTAGGACCGACCCCAGTTGGACTGAACCTTAGCAATTATATATTAATTGATTAATTAAGTAATTAATTAATTATATATATATATATTTAAGCCATGTGTTCGTTGGAATGGGAAAAGAAGAAGATAAACCTTTGAAAAGTCAAAGGTTAATAGTTTATTCATTAAATTCTAAGCCATCCACTTGTCATCTTTTAATGGCTAGTCTTTTAATTGTTAAAAGACACATATATAAGATGAGGATTTGGTGGATTGCCGTGTACAACTTCGTGGGTTTTGAAATTGAAGAGCAAAAAATTGCTTAAGGGTTAAGTAAGTTGAAAAAGGAGTTTTTCATGTTCTTCTTTTCTTAAGCCATCTTCGATACTCTTCTTCTCCAAGCAAGGTTTCAACATTAATCCTAGCTCTCCAAGGACAAAGGTAAGGTCTAGCAGCCTTTAATTTGTTCTAGCTATTCCCGGGTCAAAAGGGTTTGCCCCGGTTAGGTTTTCTGATCTCTGCGTGGATACCTTTAGAGATAGTCTCTATTGGCTATTCAGGTTTGAATCTTCATACCGACACATAGATCCTGGCCTTCGGGAAGGTCCCGTGACAAAAATTTTGTTTTCCTTTTGATACATGTGATGTACCTCCCGGGATTTTCCTACAGAATGTTCAACTATAGCCAATAAATTATCACTGTAAGGTAACTAATATGATTATTTGACACAGGAAATAAAATTTAGCTTATAATTAATTGAAATTATGTTACAAGACATAATTTTAGGAATGAATAAAAGAACTATATAGTTTGATATCTTTTGTGATCATTTTCTTCTATGTTAGAATTGTAGAAAATTTAGAAATTCACAAATACCCTTAAGGTAAAAGTAACTAACATAGGGATAATTTTATAAGTCTTTCGCCAATATTTGTTAACACTTAATTTTGAGTCCTAATTATTTCTGTATTTCTTTGAAAATTAAAATTTTGAAAGACATGTTTGTAATTTATAGTCTACTTTTATTTCATATTTTTGTAATGTTTACAGATTTTATGATATTATTTTTGTTTATGTTAAGATTAATTATACCTGTATTTTCAATTTTTACTAATTTTCATTAAAATCATATTAAGATTAATTATACTATTTATTTTCAAATTTTACTAATTTTCAGTCAAAAATATCTTTAATCGAGATTGATTAATTTTAATTAAGACTATTCATTTTAATTTAGGTTTACATACTGATTTAGGTTTAATTTAGGTTTACATACATCGAGATTGATTAATTGTAATGTATAATTTAGGTTTACATACAGAAGCAATAATATACATTTACATATAAGAGCAATAATTTACATATAAAAACTAAAAAACCTTTAAGATACCCGTATGCATACATCGGAGAAATTAAAGAGGGGAGGGAGGAGAACTTACTAAGCTGTCGGAGATGAGGAGGAGGAGCGCGGTGTGGCGTAGCATGAAGCTATGAAGTGTGAGCGTGTGCAGCAAAGAAGAGGAAGGAGCAACAAGGAGGAAGCACGCCGTAGAATCGAGGAAGAGGAAGGAGTAGGGTGTCTGCGTCTGCGTGCGGGGGGAGGAGGAGGAAGGAGCATATTGGTTTAAATTAAAACCAAAACGGTGAAACCAAAATGACGTCGTTTACGTTAAGTGAAGGGCGCGTATCCAACATGTTCACCGACACCTTCACCGACGGAAATGGGCGTCGGTACATATATTTCACCAAATTCAGCGACCGAATGGTTTTCGGTCGCAACAAGTTTAACTCACATCCAATTTCCGCGACGATTACACTTTTTCGGTCGGTATTTCCAACGGTTTATATACCGTTGGTATTTTTCCGTCTCTATTTAACATTTTCCTTGTAGTGTACGGTGGCTTACTGCTTCAAAGGCTAATTCACTAGTCGATGAACTCAAAGGAATAAGTACCCCACGTATGATCCAGAGAAAGGTACCTTTTGAATCTAGAAATTCTTAGACAATGTCACGATGGAGTGGATTTATCATCTAATTTTTCTATTTTGAGTACACGAAATCTTTTATTAACATACATAAACAAAAGCTAGTGCAATTCATATCCCTTTGAATGTAAGACTGCGTTTTGCACTTCAAATTGAGATATGATTAGGAAACTATATATATTATGTTTAGGGATCTTTTGCTTCAAATATCACAATAATTTTATACATAGTAAAATAACAAGAAAGAAGTAATAAAAGAGAGAGTAACACAAGATATGTACACAAGAATCACATCTTTCTTGTTTTGTTATATAATATATTAAATCCTTAGTCAATAGAAGATGCTTGCATAATAATACTATAGGAAAGAATAATATTAATTTTAGAAAATGTTTTCAATATCTCTTTTTAAAATGAGAATGAATCTAAAGTGTAATGATCATTTTACTTAATTAAATGAACGTAAGAACATATAAATCATTGGTATTGTAATAAATTTAATTTGTATAATTGTTGAAAAGACACAATTTCAACCATCATGGCAAATAAAGTGCATTACAACTGAAAAGCTTATCCTAACGGCAAAGCAGGTGTTAGTACTTTATTTTATGCTTTAATCCCACACATTTCCTTACAGTGCTTCCTCATCAATATGATAATGCCCTTTTCTTCTCCTTAACTAAAGGATATAGATTCCTTTTTAAGATCAAAGAAATTAACACTTTTTTCTCATTGATTAACTTGCTCTTTTAGTTGAATGGTAATGCGGTCAGATTGAATAATTGCCTTAAAATTTCCTAAAAGAGAGACAATGAATGCCCTTTTTTAAACCAAGGAACTTAAACCTGTTTTACTTTGTTTTCTAGATGCCACAAACAATGTTCACCAAGTCATGAAAATATAGAATATATAATTGATTTTGAACATGCAATGTGTTTTCCTAAATACACAAACATAATCAGAACAATTCTAGTTTATTATTATTTTAGGGTCTTAATTTCAATTCCAATTTTAAGATCAATAACAATCAAACATTTAATCAAATTATAGAATTAAAACATGCTCTGATATCACTATTGGAAAACCGAGTTAGGATCTTATCCTGTCTACAGCAGAATAATCACAAAACTTTTTCATATTTTTGATTTCCCTAAAAACAAGATCTCTTTAATGCTATAAATGATTAACACATAATTATATTAAAACATGAATTGAAATTCATATCTTATTCTAATTCTTAATCTTTATCTTGACATGTCCCTCAAAACATTTTCGAAATTGATCTGTGTCAACTACCATACACAAATGTCCAGCCTCTAACAGTATCCACAGAATGAGTTGAGAAAACTCTGTAACTCTTATAGAGAGGGTTATACAAGAAGTGCTAGCTTTATAGAGCTTAAATCTTTTTATAATAAGTTTTGGAAGCTTTAGTAATTCAATTAAAACTAAATTATAAGTTCAATTAAACTTTAATTAAAATTACAAATAATTTTAATTAAATACCAATTATGTCTAAATAAGATATGTTGATCATTATTTATTAAATATCTTATATTTAATCATAAAATTTCTCAAACTTTACAATCAAGTTCAACTTAACTAAATTAACTTTACTTTCTTCAACCCATTCTTTATGTGAGACCCATTAGATTCTCAAATACGTTGGTAATGATTATATAAATTATAATTCTAATTCATAATTAGAATTAGATAATTAAAACTCTTCTTAATTTATCTTTAATTCTCTAATTAAACAATTTATAATCGTAGGTCAAGATTGGTGCCTAGTAACACATCATGACTACCCAAATATTTAGGAATGTCATAGAAATGTTGACTAACTATATAATTCAATCCTATCATCATACAAAGTTCCAATTAGACAAAGAGCATGAAATTAATGTCTACTCTATTTTGAGTCCAACAATATTAGTTCTCTACTATTAGCTATTGATTTAATTAATGACATTTATAAACTATTTACAAAATGTCATTTCGCCTTGGCCAAGGATTTCTTGAATCAATACTAATCGAGAACAATAGAATATTCTCCCTAATTATTTTAGGGTGATGAATCCTATCTTAATCACACAACAACCTCCATATATTTCATGCTACATCCAATGACTACTAATTGATCAACCTAGGATTAAATAGGTCATAAATAATATCAAAACATGGCAATCCCTATACAAGATAATTTTGTTGACCTCAAGTTAAATGATCACTTATACAATCATCTCAATGAGAATTCAATACATATATAAGTAATGCTCCAAATAGATTTCTTATGTCGGGTCTGTTCAGTAAACTTGTTCTCTAATAAGAACCTACACATTTGTTTAAGTATCTCCATACTTTAACAATAACTAGGAACAATATTGGGATAATATATAAATGCAATATGAATCATATAATTATAATCTTATTATAATTTTATTTGCAATGTATAATTATTCCATGTACTTTATATTGTACATCTAAACATGTACAGATAAAGATTGCTTTTAAATAGTTTCACTTAATAATAACCAAATCAATTGGTTGTAAGGCATAAACTAACAAATATTTGGGTCATTTTTATAGTTGTTTCCTTTGTAATTGGTTATTGTGCTAAGACATATTTGACGTAATTCTCTTTCTTTTATATCTTTTGAAGACTTCTTATACAAAATCTTTCCACTAATGTGGCTAAGACAAAGGTCTATTAGTTATGCCCTAAAAAATTTCTTCTATACAACCCGTATATATTATCATATTCTTATGATTTTTATGATAGTAATACTGATAATTAAAATGGTGGTCGAATTGTAAATTTACTCTATATGTTCACTCTTTCTGCCTTGATTCATGAAATGGAATGCACATGCTGATAGTTTAGAAAATCAACTTAGTTTATTATACTGTATGCTAAGTGTCGTTGCTCTATACAGTCACTAACTAAACATCAGTTTTGTGTATACTTGATTGCCTCTATGTTATTGGTAATTTAACTAACATTTTGACTACTGTTTATATGGATGTGACGTCTAATGACTACTTTGATCAATTCCAAGAAAATTTGGTCACATATCAAGATTTAATTACATAGTCCATTTATGATATAAAAAAACATCTAAATAGTGGAAAGGGATCCCTTCTTCACCAATGTGATGATGTGATACAATAAGAGGTCAATCTCTAACATCAAGTTAGAATGAGGTTTGATGCTTGTCGAATAGATACAACATTAGGAAATGTCATTTGTTGTGATGGGTTATGGTTTAAGTTGATTTCCAATTTTGTGCAAATGAAGGAGGTGATTATTTCTTTCTTTATATTGATGGAGTAGGGCAAAGCTACTAAGTAGGTAGGTATGGGTGATGTACATGTTTATATGTTTTGTAGCTGATATGGTAAATGTTAGCCCCTTAACATTATAGGACCCTTTTACTAGCCATTGGTGAGCGTTGGCCAACGTCTAGCATAGATTAAGCATGAGGAAGGCATGCCAAAGGAGCCGAGATAACTTAACCAAGTAAGATTAAGCATGGCTCGAGCCGTACCATAGGGCAATGATTATCTTAGCTAAGGCAAGTTAGACTTGCCTAAGACGTCTTTGGTGGAACTAGGGATGAAATTATGCTCAAATGATGGACCATGGATAAATAGACTAGAGTTTAGGTGTGCATTCATCTAACTATGAGCGAATTGGCTCGAAACTTAACTAACCTTCAGCTTTGGATGAAGATCATAGGGGATGTGGCAAAGTTAGTGGGATGAATCATCATAGAAATGGAAGGAAATGGCAAAGAACATGGATAAGGTGTCTTGTAAACATTTTACACATGTTCCTTTTACATAGAAGTGGGATAATGGTAAGTTATGTAAACCACTGACTAAAGTAATGCTTAAAGTGGTTAAAGATGTCAACCACTAACTAAGTTAGTGACTTAGTCTCCTTGAGACCACTTTGTTATGTTCTTACCTAACAAGTCTCCAAAAGTCTATAAATGACTTATTTGAGAAAAGGCTTCATTCAATTAAAGATAGTTGGGGTTTTGTATCCTTTGTACTAATTATAAGTAATACAAAGGTTGACAATTTTACTGTAAAGATTTGTACATCTTTCTCTTTTTATTGTTGTCCACTCTATTGTATTGGCTTAATGAATTTCGTGGGTTAACTTTACCTTTATGGAAAAAACCTTAAATACGAGGGATTTGGTAAGGTTGAGTTGAATTGTGAGAGTTCAACTACCATACTTAGACTTTGGCTCATTTTGTGTGCGAACTTGGAGTTCTTTACAAAGTCTTTTTAATAGTTGATATTAGAGCTATGTTTAGTGATTCAATGGCTAGTGGTAGTAAACTTAACCAATGTCTTATATGGGTGGAAGCACTCATTAGTCCTTTACCTACTGGTGAAGAAGAAGTCCCTTCTTATGAATCACGTTTTGAAGCTTTAGACAAGCAGATCCAAGAATTGCAAAATCAAATGGTTAAATTGATCAAAGGACTAGAGGATGCAACTTTTGAGATGACTATGCTCAAATGTGCAATTGCCACTCAAAATGTGAGATATGTTAAAAACATTATATTAAAGGTTCGTGAACCAAAAGCTTTCGAGGAAATTTCGAATGCTAAGGAACTTGAAAACTTGTTGTGGGATATGGAGCAATATTTTGCAACTATTAAGATGTTGGACACAGAAAAGGTAAACAGTTTTGGCAAAGTATCTTGATGGATAAACTATGATGGACAACTAGAACCTCTATCGAAATCAATGATGGTTGAACCCATGTTAATACATAGGAGAGGATGGAAAAGGAGCCAAAGGATCAATTCCTCCTTAACAACACTGCTTAGGTTATAAGAGATGCCTTGAAGTAGTTGAAGCATAATGGGTCGGTAAGAGATTACGTTAAGAAATTTAGTTCCTTAATGATTGATATTGAGAATATGTTAGATAATGACAAACTTTTCAACTTCATTTTGAGTTTACAACCTTAGGCACAATTGGAGTTGTGAAGGAAAAATGTCAAGGATGTTGTGAGTGCTATTGCGGCTACAAATACTTTGGTAGATTTTAAAGTTTCAAAGAAAACCAAGGCCTCTTTCATTTCTCAAAAATCAAAACACACTTATGGGGAGAAGTGTGAAGGAAAGAAGAAGAAAGACCAAGGAGAAAGAAGGGAGAATGATCACAAAGGGAAGTCCAAGCAAACTGGGCAACCTAAACAAGGTGAGAAGTCTTTTAAGAAAATTCTTGGTTGTTTCTTATGTAATGGCCCTCGTTACGCTCATGATTGCCTAAGAAAGGAGAAGTTGAATTCTTTGATAAAGGACGTGGATGGTGAAAGCAATTAATTCGAAATGAGGCTTAATCTTATTTGCTTACTCAATATGGTAAGTATTAAAGTGAGTCCTTTTGAACACCCCATATACATAAAGATATAAGTTAATGGGAAGGAGTTCATGACCATGATGGATACAAATGCCACTTATTCCTTTGTTGTAGAACAAATGGTGCAGAAGTTGGGGTTGAAGCCTAGCAAGACCCCTATAAAGATGAAAACTCCCATTGCAAAAACACAAGTATGGAAAGTTGGTGTGAGAAGTTTAATATGATGGCGATACCCCTGAAGATTTTGACTTGGGTTTGGGCATTGACGTTCTCAAAGTGGAAAGGCAGTGTTATATCCATAATTTGGAGGTATTATGTTTATGAATAATGATCAAAATTTATGTTGGATCCATGGGTTGTGATTGGCTCAATGGTGAGAGGCGTCCACTTAAAGTGGAACAAAACCCTAAGATCTTGGGTTCGAGTGCTAGAAACTCACCTAAGGCGGAGGGACAATACAGCAGGTTGAGGTCATGGGGTTCATGACCCATGGGCTCAACATTTAAAGGGTCATGTGGGTTGTTGACCCATGGGTCCAACACATGCGCCCCAAATGTTGGAGCCCATGGGTCATGATCCCATGACCTCAACCAGTATTGTCCCTCCGCCTTAGTGAGTTTTAGATCAACCTAAGACTGAGTTTGTTCCATTTTAATGGACGCCTCATCATCGAGCCACCAGCATGGCTCAATGGTGAGAGGCGTCCACTTAAAGTGGAACAAAACCTTGAGGTCTTGGGTTCGAACCTTAGCTCACCCTTGACCAAAGAGGACAGTACTGATTAAGGTTGGATGCCGCGGTATAACCCGCAAACACCCGCCGTGGTATAACTCGCAAACACACGTTGGGTGGGAAATGCTAGCCCAGGTGTGGGGGGTGGGGTCCAACAATTTATGTTGCATAAATTATTGTAGGTCAAGCAAAGGAACAATGGACGAGACAACAATTGTAACTCATGTTTCTGCCATGAGTATTGAAAAAGGCCTTAAGAAAGGCATGGAGACTTACCTTGCAGCCATATGGGAAATTACAAAAGATCATATGATAGAAGTCTCGGATGTAGTTAAAGAAGTGTTGAGGGAATTTAAGGATGTGATGCCTAAAAAGTTATAAAAAATTTTCCCTCCTAATCACAAAGTTGATCATAAGATTGAGTTAGTGTCAAGTGAAATACCTTCCACCTATGCCCGTGATCGAATGTCACCATTAGAGTTGGTGGAACTAAGGAAGCAACTTGGTGACTTGGTAGAAGCAGAATAAATCCGACCTTATGGAATTCCAATTTTCTTCCAAACGAAGCAAGATAGAGCCTTGCGTATGATTATTGAGCGTTGTGACTTTTACGAAGGTAACTATGAACTTTGAATAAGGTAACTATCAAAACCAAATATCTTGTTCCTTTAGTTTAAGAATTGACGAACAAATTATTGGGGGCTGTGATTTTTACAAAGCTAGACTTGCATAGTGGGTATTAGTAAGTGCAGATTGTCAATAATGATGAGTAAAAGACAACACATGTAACTTGACAAAACTCGTTTGAATTTTTGGTCATGCTATTTGGTTTGAATAATTTCTTTGTTACTTTTTACAATTTCATGAATGACATGTTGTATGAATTTTTGGATAATTATGTGGTGGTCTATTTAGACAATGCTGTGATCTACAACATTAACATGGAAGAGCATATACAACACTTAAGGAACGTGTTTGAATGATTGCTGCAATATAAACTTTTCATAAAGATGGAGAAGTGTGAATTTTCACAATCAAAAATAAAGTTTTTGGGACATTTGGTGAGCAAAGGCCAAATGCAAATGGATCTAAAAAAAGGTATAAGCAATTGTTGATTAGCAGGTTCCTAAAAAAATGAAAGAATTTAAGAGCTTTCCTGTCTTAGTGAACAACTATTGCCAATTTATTGTGGGATATTTAAATACAGCAACACCTTTGATGGACTTATTAAAGAAGAAACAAGAGTGATGCTAGTCAGAAACATGCAAAGAAACCTTTGAAAATTTGAAGGCTACCATTTCAACAGAACCTGTGTTGAAGTTACCTAAATTTGATCTCCCTTTTAAGGGGCACACAGATGCTTCGTACAAATCTATTAGCGAAGTCTTGGTACAAAGACATCCAGTTGCATTTGAAAGTCGTAAGCTTAATGGTATCGAGCAATGATACTCGACACATGACAAGGCAATGCTAGCAATAATACATTGCCTTAAAGCTTGGTGGATTTATTTATTTGGTACTAGATTTGTTGTTCATACGGATAATGTAATTAACACCTTTTTTAGGACCCAAAAGAAATTATTTGCAAGACAAGCCTGGTGGCAAGAATTTTTTTTACCAAATAGGACTTTATATAAGAGCATAAACCGAGGAGATCCAATGATGTGGCGGATGCATTAGTCAAAGAGAAGTCTTTGCAGCCATGTATGCTATCACTAGAGTTGAATAGGATTTATTGGAGCAAATTAAACTAACAACTCCACTTGACAACACATACAACTAAATTGTGAAGAAAGTAAAGGATAGTGTTATGTGAAGATTTTGTCTTGATGAAGAAGGTTTGCTAATAGGAAAGAACAAATAATTGTACATGCCAAGCTTTGGTGCCTTACAGAAATAGTTAATGAAGGAGATGTATGATTTACAGTGGGTTGGTCACCCAAAATCCAACAGATGTTTGTGCACCTTTCCCGAGCTTACTATTAGCCAAATATGGAGAATGACATTTAGGTATATGTCAAAACTTGCCTTGTTTGTCAATTGGATAAACCTAAAAGCAAAAAAAAAACAATTTTGTTGCAACCCTTGCCTATTTCGAAAAACCATAAATGTCAATTTTGATGGACTTTATTGGTAGGTTCCTAAAGGTGGACGAGATGGCTTCAATTCTAGTAGTGGTTGATATGCTCTTCAAATATGTGGTGTTTGTTCCATTTCCAACTATGTGTCCCTGAGATGTTACTATGGAACTTTTCTACAAAAATGTGGTCACACTTTAAGGTTCTAACAAACATTGTAAGTGTTTGAGACTCCGAATTTAATATATTTTGGATGTCTCTTTTCAAAATGATGGAGTGTGAATTGAAATTATCAACAACAAATTACCCACAAACAAATAGTCAAATAAAAAGGGTCAATGAATTATTGGAGGAATACTTAAGGCATTATGTAAGCGCAAGCTAATGAAATTGGCTAAGTTTACTTGATACTGCATAGTTTTGTTATAACTTGCACAGATCCTCAACGATAGAGAAAAGTCTTTTTGAAATCATTCTTAGACAACAACCACTTACCCCTCTCAAGATAGCCTAACAAATGTTGGGAGGAAAGTGTCTAGATGCTTACCGATTTGCAAAGGAAAAAAAAAGAATTGTTGGATGAAGCAAAGGATAGTCTTCATAAAGTTTCTAAATGGATGAAGAAATATGCAGATAAAAACAGATGACCACTTGACTTTGATGTTGGGGATAAGATACTTCTCAAACTAACTTCAAAATTTGGAAAAAGATTAGTAGTAAGCAGGTGAATCGAATGTTGGTGTCAAACTATAATGGGTCATTCAAGATTCTTGGAAAGGTGGGAAATGTAACGTATCGACTTAAGTTACCCAGGTATTTAAAGGTACATCTTATTTTTCATGTAAGTTTTCTTAAACCATATTATGAGGATTTAACAAATGTTAAAAGAAGTCAAGTAAAGAAAGTTTTACTAGTTGTAAGGAAACAATTTGCTGATCAATTTGAGAAGGTTTTGCATCATTGAATATTGGGGCAACACAAAAAGAATAGAAGGATGGAGTTCCTGATTCAGTAGAAAAATAAACCAATCTCGGAGGCTACTTGGAAGAAAGACACTATCTTATGACAATTAAAATGCCAGGTAAATGAATACCTTCAATTTATTTTGACGAGGGCATTGGGTTCATTTACTGGGGTAGTTTGTTAGCCTCTTAACATTGTAGGATCCTTTTTGCTAGCCATTGGTGAGCCTTGGCCAACATCTAGCAGGGTTTGATCTACGATTAGCTTTGTTGGGCTTGGCTACTTTCGTAAGATGTCTTTGGTCGGACTAAGGACGAAATTATGCTCAAATGATGGACCATGGATGAACAGATTAGACCATAGGTGCGCATTGGTAGGATCATGTGCGATTGGCTCAAAATTTGACTAATTTTCACCTTTGGATGAAGATCATGAGTGATGTACAAAGTTAGTAACATGAATCATCAAAAAGATGAGAGGACATGACAAAGATTGTGGATGAAATGTCTTGTAAGCATTTTGCACATGTTTCTTTAACTTATAAGAGGGATAGTAGTAAGTTATGTAAACCACCCACTAAAGTACTGCTTAAAGTGATTGAAGATGTCATCACCAACAAAGTTAGTGATTTAGTGACCTTGAGACCACTTTCTTATATTATTGCCCAACAAGTCTCCAAAAGCCTATATAAAGTGATTGAAGATGTCATCACCAACAAAGTTAGTGATTTAGTGGCCTTGAGACCACTTTCTTATATTATTGCCCAACAAGTCTCTAAAAGCCTATAAATAGCTCATTTGAGCAAAGGCTTTATTCAATTAGAGAGAGTGGGAGCTTTGTTTCCTTTGTATCAATTGTGAGTAATATAAAGGTTTGACAATTTTAATTAAAAGCTTTGTGCATCTTTCTCTTCTTATTGCTATCCATTATATTGTGTTGACTTGGTAAATTTTGTGGGTTTACTTATCTTTATGGAAAACACTTAAACACGAGGGATCTGGTAAGATTGAGTTAAATTGCGAGAGTTCAACTACTATATTTAGACTTAGGCTCATTTTGTGTGCGATTTGGGGTTTTTTGCCAAGTCTTTGTAACAGTAAACATAGTATGGGTGTAGAATATGGACTTGCGTTGTGAGGAGCTAGCTAAAGTAGAGTGGGACGAGAGCTGCAATTTCGACGTGGATGATGCATTGTGCAGTTTAGAGAAGCCGGGAATTGTTTCTCGGTTGAGCATGTGTTGTGTCGACTGTTGGTAGTACTTTTAGACAATTTCATTGAACACATACAATACAGGATACCCTTGGAAGGCCTACTCCGTTGGGCTAAAACGGGCTAATGAGATCATTTCCACCACAACTGATGAGCTTATCCTAAAGGCAAAGCAAGGTGTTAGTACTTGATTTTACGGTTTAATCCCACAGTTCTTTGCAGTGCCTCCTCATCAATATGATAATACCCTTTTCTTCTCCCCAGCTAAAGGAGACAGATTCCCTTTTAAGATAAAAGAAATTGAGGCTTTTTCTCATCGATTAACTTGCTCTTTTCGGCGTATGGTAAAGCAGTCGTGTTGAATAATTGCCATAACATTTCCTGAAAGAGAGACAATAAATGCCCATTTTTTTAACCTGCTTTAGTTTGTTTTCCAGATGCCACAAACAATGTCCACCAAGTCATGAAAATACAGAATATAGAATTGATTTTGAACCTATTTGGTTCAGAATACGTGCTGAATCCGAGGTACTGAGGTGAGGACACATTCCACTACAATAAATAATCCTGTTATATTATTTGTCACATACGGTTCCTCCATGTAATTCTGTACAAAACCAGTAAAAGATGAGTCAAATGTGTCCCAGTGAACTTTACAATCGCAAGAAAAGGATAGGTGTTAGTTTGACTTGCTTTGCCCAAGATCTTAGTATGTAGTAGAAGTCCAATAAGCCATCCGTTAGCATTCTACTTCTTATGCTTTAATACTCGTAAAGCTTGTGAATCAATTCTGCATAGAGATAGAAGAAGAAAACGGAAATTTAAGAATACTGTGAGAAATGTAGCAGTAATGCCTCGAACACCAGAAAACGGAAATTTAAGAATACTGTAAGAAATGTAGCAGTAATGCCTCGAACACCCTATGCAGATGCGAATTGTGAGCAGGGGAAACAATCCAACCTGCTGTAAAAGTTGTACTAGTTAATGTTTTGAAGGTGAGGCATTTTAAAAGACTTGGTAGCCGGCTAAATGCAGAGCATGATTGGCAGGAAATGAAGAAGTTAATGCTCTAGCATGCAAAATGAGTTTGTATATAATACCTTAATCTAACACAATTCTAAAAGGAATTTTCCCATTTAATTGATCTCACCTCAAGGTTTTGGAATATTTGTGGTGTAATTGGCCTCACCTTCACACCAACACCCTATGTTAGAAGTATGCAAAACTCTCAAGTTTTCAATTGTTTCAATTTTTCCAGGATTTGCTTCATGGATGGGCGCACAGATAATGATTCTACCGTGCAGGTCGAAGCAAGCTTCAACAGCCCTAGCAATTTCTCTTTAGGCCCTGGTTCCCATAATTCTGAAGAGAAAAACTCACTAGAACGCCCCTCCTTGATCATCATCTTAGCCCAAGCAACGATATTGAAGCCATTCCCATACTCGGAAAATGATGGATCAAGGGACCTCTTGCCTGACAAGAGCTCTAGCAGCACTATTCCAAAGCTATAAACATCTGATTTGTCAGACACCCTACAAGTGGTTGCATATTCAGGTGCAACATACCCAAATGTGCCTGCGACATCGGTTGTAAGATGGGTCTGAGAAACTGCTAAAAGTCTGGCCAAACCAAAGTCTGATAGGTAGGCATTGAGGTCTTGATCCAACAAGATGTTGCTGGGCTTGATATCTCGATGAAGTACACGGGGAACACATGAGTAATGGAGGTAAGCAAGTGCCTGTGCAATGTCAAGAGCTATCTTGTATATGACTGACCACTGTACATTTTTCCCCGAATTGTCATGAATGAAGGTTTCAAGGTTTCCACCAGAAAGATAATTGTATACTAGGAACATCTCGGCCTCTCCCACATAGTAACCAATCAGTGTAACGAGGTTCTTATGCCGAATTCTGCCTAATGTTCTAATCTCGGCATCAAACTGTTGAGTGCCTTGAATTCTGCCTATGGAGAGCCTCTTCACAGCTACAACGCAACCTGGAGATAGTTCTGCTTTGTAAGTGGACCCAAAGCCACCAGTACCAATCAGGTACCGAAGGCTGAAGTTCCCAGTTGCTCTTACAACATTGTCATAAGTAAGTTCAGCATGGGCATCTGCAAAAGTCACTACTATTTTCTCTTTCAAGTTTGAATCTTTACAGAATCTTCTCTTCCAACAGACCAAGATCAAAACTACCACCGGTAATAAGAAAACTAAGAGAGTGGCTGAAATAATTGCTGCAATAATATATATTTTCTTTTTCTTAGGATTCCGCAAATTTGCACCAGTACCCGACAGTGGAAGCTCAGAGGATGAAGCTTTTTCAGGGCACAAGTCCATGTAAGTATTACCTTTGAGCCTATCACAATCTGCCAAACTTGGAACATGCGGTACAGGACCAGAGAGATTATTGAAAGAAACGTCCAGTAAAGTAAGGTTGGGAAGGTCTGAGAAATGCCAGGGAATCTCACCCGAAAGCTTATTGTTGTTGAGCAGCAGTATTTCAAGACTTTTAGCATTCACCAAACTTATAGGAATCTTTCCAGTTACATTGTTATGTGAAAGATCCAGAACCATGAGGGAAGTCAACTGACCAAATTGAGATGGTATTTCCCCCGTCAAGTTGTTGCCTCCAAGAAGAAATACTTGCAGAGACTGCAAACTTTCCAACTGACTGGGTAGATAACCAGAGAGTTTGTTCCCTCTCAGGTCAATGTATTCAAGCATCTTTAAGTTCCCAAGATCATGGGTTAGTGACCCACTAATCTGATTATACGCTGCTTCAAACTCTCTCATTTGCCGGCAACTGAAAAGCAACAGCTCCTTAAGCTCACCGGATAGATGGTTGGCGCTCACATTGACAGATATGCTAAGGAGATTATTACAACTAGTAACAAGTCCCCCGGGGAGAGACCCATTGAACGCGTTACTGTTCAAATACAATTTGTATGAACATTTAGTCTTGGTTTTCAATAATTCCTCTCCAAATGAAAACAATGGCAAATTACCATTGAACTGATTCCAACTAAAATCGTGAACAATAGGGAAACCTTCATCATTAATGGACCCCAAAAGATTCTCCATTTGGATACCCCAAACAGGAATGTTGGAGTATGCAGTCTGCATGTCCTCCAGATCTAGAAATTTGGGATCTCCACTACAGCTGACCAAGTTAACATCACAATTGCCGTTAGGAAAACTTGGAAGACTACCAGAGATACTGTTTTGACTAACATTAAAGTAGATCATACAAGGAACCTGCAGCCGCTCAGGAAGGTAGCCAACTAGACGGTTGTAACTCAAATCCAAGAAAGTAAGGTTCTTG
The DNA here is from genome assembly GCA_029891385.1 of Erythroxylum novogranatense. Taxonomy (NCBI): domain Eukaryota; kingdom Viridiplantae; phylum Streptophyta; class Magnoliopsida; order Malpighiales; family Erythroxylaceae; genus Erythroxylum; species Erythroxylum novogranatense. Next base: position 55,091,690 of record CM057233.1, on the reverse strand, counting down.
CAAACTCCCAAACCTTCAGGCACAATACCTGTTAAAGAATTTTGCCCCAAGTGAAGAACTCTCAGTGAGCATGAATTACTCCAGTTGCGAGGCAACTCTCCATGAAGATTTGCTCTTGGTGCCCACAAAATCTGCAGACTTGGAAGTGTCAACAGCTCATAAGGAATGCTTTCATCAAAAGCATTGAACTCTATCACGGGTTTATCCCCAAAACCAACAAAGTTACTGAGATTAGTCAATATAGCAACAGCTAGTTTTCGACAATTGGCTAACTCTTTGGGGATCTTATCATTTAGACTGTTTGTGGAAACATCTAAGACACGAAGCTCTGGAAGTTGACCAATCTCAACCGGTATCTGACCTCCTAGATTGTTTCCATCAAGCAGCAGAGTTCTCAAATTTTTACAATTGCCAATCTGCTTTGGAATGTTATTCTCCAGAAGGTTATTAGACAGTTTCAAGTGTTTCAATCCCAAGCATTCCCTTGAACCATTGATTCTGATATCTCCAATGAGCTTGTTATTTGACAAATCAATCACTCTCAGATTGCCAGAACCAATCAGGTCACCGGGAATTTCACCACTTAGCGAATTAAACGAAAAGTTGAGGACTTGAAGAGATTGAAGAGTGCTTAACCGAGCGGGAATAATCCCAGAGAAATTGTTTCCTTGAAACTCTAAAACCTCCAAGAACCGAAGATTCCCAATGCTTGCAGGGATCTCACCAGAGAGGGCGTTGTGAGAAAGTATCAAACTTCGAAGCTCTGTCAGGTTTCCAATAGAATCCGGTACTGTTCCTGCGAGAAGTGAGGCGATGCTGCCAGTAATGTTCAAGGCAATGACTCTGCCGGAAAACTCATCGCAAGTGACGCCATACCAAGTGCAGCAATCGGAAGCAGAGCTCCAGGAAGAGAGCAAATTGAGAGGGTCGCTAAAAACAGAACTTTTGAAACGGAGAAGAGCCGACGTGTCGGTGGTGGTAGTGAAGGGTTGTGAGAATATTGATGAAACCAAGCAAACAAAAAGAACCCAGAAAACAGCTGCCATATGTCTCGTAGCCCCAGTCTGCCGTTCGCCGGGAAAAAAAAAAAACTTGGCGGGAGGCCGATGAGGTAAGTTATGAGTTATAGAAACAAGAAAATGACGGCTTTAAAACCATGTAACAACCTTGTAACTGTAACTACCTTGGAAAAGCCCGAAATAGGAAAGCGTATGGGGTTGCTCAGACAGGCTTGAAGCCTCCAAATTTATGGCAAAAACCAAATACTTAAGGAAGAAGAAGAAGAAGAAGAAGAAGAAGAAGATAACAAGAGCACTAAGAAAGATGACATATTAGAAATTGTGGACAGATAAGAGTCGGAAAAAAGAAGAAAAATAAGAAAGAAAAGAAAAAAAGGGTAAATGATGATAATGGTACTGAGCAGAGAGGAGGAAGGAGTTGAGGGGTAGCAGACAAGAGAAGGCCGGCGATTGCCACGCTCTCTTTGTTTGTCTGTTTACATTTACATTTACAATTACAGTAACCGTTGTTGGTTTCACATGCATTTGCATTCCAAACGTTACAAATTTTCTTCTTTATCACAAAAATACCCAAAAGAAAAGGAAAAGAGATTGAATATGAATTTTCTTTTCTACTTTCTGTCTCTTCGCCCAATGTTACGATTTATTTTGAATAACACGGTGCTGCAACCTTGAAAAGTAAACGGTAACTTCATTCTTTATATAATTTTTTACATTTTATTTCAAATATGACTAAATGGTTTTTTAATCTGTAATAATAAAAATTATTTTATTAGTTATAATACAGATACATATTACAAAAATATTTTGTATTTATATGCATTATGATTGAGTGGCCTGATATTATCGTGAATAAAATTGTGACTTGTATTCTTTAGTGGAAGACATAAATAATAGAGGAAGAGAATCTACCAAAATTGATTATTCAAATTTTGAAAATATTTTGAATAAGATAATGATAATAATTAATTATTGGAGGAGAAGACCCTTATCAGGATTCCCATTTATTAATGAATTAGGATTGATGAAATCAAATTACTTTAATGCACAATTAGAGTAGGATAAAAAGGGATAACGTGAACCGTCCATTTGATTCTCTCTTCTGTTTTATGCACGTACCCTATGTGCCGTGCATATTTCAACCCTAAAATGATCTAATCTCATCTCTTTTCTTCATTTGTCTTTTTATATTTCTCTTTCTTTTCTTTTCTGATTTTTGTTGGTTGTGTTATGGAGGACCATTTTTCATCATTAGCCCTATCTGATGAAGAAGATAATTGTATTAAAATTGTTGGTCCTAGCCAATTTCAGGCTGCCACTTTTCAATTCTATATAGTGGGCATGTTTACAACATACAGTAAGATTAATTTTGAATCTATGCGGAACACATTAGTCGATATTTGGCATCCTTTTAGAGGGGTGGGTATTAGCGATTTGGGAGCCAAGCGTTATCTATTTCGTTTTTTTCAATTAAGTCGATTTGGATTGGGTTCAGGAGGGTTCTCCTTAGATTTTTAATAACCACTTGCTGGTGTGGAACGAGATAGGTGAAAAGGATGATCCATTGTTAATCCCATTGACTCATTCTCCTTCCTAGGTTTAAGTGCATGATTTCTAACTAGGTTTTATATCACGGGAGATGGCGAAGCTATTGGGTAATTTTGTTGGGAAATTTTTGGAATATGATGCAAAAGTTTTCCAAGATTATGATAAGGAGTCATACATAAGAATAAGGGTGTTGATGGATATCAGGAAGCCCTTGGAAAGAAGAAAACGGTTAGCGAACGATAATGGTGATATGTTCTATGTGAAGTTCCAATATGAAAAGCTTAAAACGTTTTGTCATTTGTGTGGTATTATCGGTCACACCGATAAGTTTTGTGAATTGCAATTGTATAAGAAGCCAGAGGAACTGATTCCGGAATGGGATGAATCTCTCTGAGCACTGCCTCATCGGAGGAGTCAACCGACCAACAGTTGGATTCATAATTTGGAAAGCACAAAATCTGGCAGTAATGACGCAATTTCAAAAACGGCAGTAAATGTGAACCAACAGGTTTTTATGGCAAGGGATTTTCGTAATAATTTGTTTAGTGGTCAACTGGGGAGCATCTCACATAATCCAAGAAATAGTATGGACCGCGATTGAGCTGGGCCTGACCAAGAGCCCAATACAAAATTAAGTGAAAATGACCCTCTAAACAAACCCAAAGACATTAAGAAAAGGCAGCATGTTACTAAAACCTCAGCTCATGCAGTTTCCATGCACAATAAGGATTCTACATCGAGCTCTAACTCAGTTCCTTCATCGACTAGGCATAAGGAAATGGTTGATTCTGTGAGACGGGAAAGTCGAAGACAATGAGTATCTTAAGCTAGAATTGCCAAGGTTTAGGCAACCCTGATGCGATACGGGCACTAAGTGATCTCCTTTTTACTTATAGACTACTGATTGTTTTTCTTATGGAGACGCTAGTGCAGAGGAACAAAATGGAGAAGGTTTGTCGTTTGGTTCGCTATGATAATTGTTTTACAATGAATTGTATTGGTAGGAGTGGGGGTTTGTGTTTATTATGGAAGAATGAAGTTGATGTGTCTATTAGGAGTTTTTCGAGTAATTTTATTGATGCTACTGTGATTTTCCAGAATAATAGTTGACGATTGACTGGTTATTACGACTTTCCTAAGAGTTCTAGACGTTGTGCTTCATGGGATTTGATTCGTGATTTGTTGGGCGGAGACTTAAGGCCTTAGCTGTGCTTAGGAGATTTTAACAACTTATTGACAGAAGAAGATAAGTTGGGTGGTGTTGTTGTTCAGAGACATTTAATCAATGATTTTGCTGATGCTATTTCAGATTGTGGCTTGAGCGATATTCCTTAGGAAGGGTATCGATATACATGGGAAAAGAAGAGGGATAACGTGGTAGTTTGCAGCAAAAAATTGGATAGAGCAGTGGCAACTTTGAGCTGGTCATCTCTTTTCCTTAATGCTTTCTCTAAGTATGTCGTAGCCTCAATTTCTGATCACTCTCCAATTTTGGTCCGATTGAATGGAAGGCCAATTGGTGCAAAATATAGGAAGTTTTGGTTTGATAACAGTTGGTTGGGGGATTTTAGTTTGGAACAGGTAATAAAAAATTCACAAAATTTTTTTTCTGCTACTGATTTTATAAGAAGTCGTGATGCGTGTATAGAAGAGATTAACCATTGGGGCAGAGAGCATAACTCTGCATTTTGAAAAAAAACAGAAACAGGTACTGTTATTGTTGGAGGAGGCGAGGGATGTGTTCAATGATAGGAAGGTTCAGAAGCTTCGAAAAAAGTGGAATGTTAGTTTGTACAAAGAATATTGCAGGAACAAACAGAATGCTAAGCAAAGGTGGTCGTTAAATGGTGTAGGAACTCAAAGTTTTTCCATGCAATGGTTTATGTCTGTAGAAAGAAAGTTTCGATTGAAAGTTTACAAAAAGAAGATGGAAGAGTGGTTACTAATAGTGCTGAGATAGAAGAAGAAATTAAAGATTATTTTGGGAAGATTTTTGAAGGCGGGATCTCGAATGGTGAAGACATTCTCAATCTGGTTTGGTCCAAAATAGGAGGAGTTCAAAATAATTTGCTTACTGCTTCGGTGACTCTAGATGAAGTAAAAACAATGGTGTTTGATATAAAGCTGGATAAATATTGGCATGTGATATGAGAGGATGTGTGGAAAGCTTGCAAACTATGGTTGGATTCAGGTAGTCAATGGTGGTGACAAAATTAAGATCCAAAAATTTGTGATTTATGCAAGACACATTTGGATGACAAAAAATAATATGCTTTGGTCTAACAAAAATAAAAGTTGCTACACAAAGCATTTGGAAGCTTTAAATTTCTTGGAGCTTTGGAATCATTCTAGGACACTTGAGTCGACTTCTTCATCATCAACATGTAGATCATTGCAGTGTTTTTCATCTTCTTCTCCAACGGACAACAGCAATAACGGTTGACAACTTTTCATTTACGGAGCGGTATTCCATCAAGAAGGTATGCTTGGCTTTGGAACAGTGTTGAAGAGTGTTGAGGGGGAGTTTATTCGAGCTTTTTCTGGTCACTATGTTGGTGGTGCGGATCCCTTGATTGTGGAAGCACTAGCACTTCGACACTCCTTGAAAATTCTAAAACAGCAGCACATTGAAGGTAGTTGCACTATTTTTATGGATTCTCAAATTTTATTTTTTGCACTTAACTCACCAGACTTTGATCATTCTGAGTTAGGCATTATTTGTGATAGTAAGACTTTGTTATTATCGTTACCAAATATTTTTTATAGGTAGATTTGTAGGCAAGCCAATAAATGTACTCATTCTTTAGCTCGAGCATCTATTCACTTGCGCATCTACGGATTTAGGTTTCTAATACTCAGTTTTTGATTGAGTTTTATCATCATGAATGAAAATTTGAGTATTTACTCTTCAAAAAAAAAGGGGATAACATGTAGATTTAGCTTTTAGACCTAACCGATTCGGTCGATTCAACTATAAAAATTTTAAATAAACCAACTTTTTAGTTTGATTTTAAATTTTTTCGGTTTATTTTCCTTAAATAACTTTTGTTCTTAAAACCGACTAATTTATGAATTAATGGATCGATTTTCTAAATTAATTTCTTATAAATCCAAATTAATTAATTAATTTTATTTAATATCTATTTTAAATTAAACTTAAATTCTTTTATACGTAGGTATAATTTCTTTTAATTATATTTTAAGTTCTTTAATTTTATCCAATCTTTAACTGAATTTATGATAATTTAATATCGGTTAAATTTTTAAGAGTTAAAACTTAAACATCAAATCTTAACTTCTGATAAGATTTTTAAAATATTGGTATTGTTACTAAAGTGATCCCATAGAGTATAGATAGACCCAACTATTTTAATAATTGCATAAGACAAATAATTAGTTAGAAATTTGGGTTTTTGTAGTTACCCAATAAGAAGTTTTGGGTTGAAGACCGACGAGCCTTTGTATCTAACCCCAAGAAAATTTGCCATAGGTCCTTTTCTTCAAAACATCTAAAGAATAATAATATCAAACAAACCTCAAAGCTCTTCTTTACTGCCACTTTCCATCAAATCGGCCAAAATCTGCCATGCGTTAATCTATGACAGATCAGCACCGTCATTGACAAAGTAGATTGATTGATTTGAATGTTTCATGCACTTGGTTTGCTTTACATGCAACTGCAGAAAAACTGAAAAGTCGTAGATGAGTATCCAATGATTTGGCAGAAGATATTCAGTCGCGAGTAGTCTTTTTTTAATTGGTTCCCTGTCAAAAAGAAAGTAGCAGTTTCATTGTCGCAGTGGTTTAATTATTTGATATATCTTTTCTGCATAGATAAAATATATAATATGCATGGCAGTAGACAGAATCTAGGTCTGACAACATAGAGCAACAAACCCAGCTGAATGTTGGTTTGGTGCTTTTGACCACCTCGGTTACATTATAGAATTATAATAAGCTTCATATTTCGAGCAACGACTATGAAAGTTCCATTGTAGAGTTACTTGAAATCAATGTAATTATATTTAGTTACATCGATTACGCGAGGATGGAACGTTCTTGTTGTCTTATATGTGATTGATTGTACACGGTAAATTCGGTATGAAGATACGCAAAACAAGGAAAGCAGCGACGGGTTGTGTCGATTAGCCTCCGACGCCAAGTCGGTTTTGGAGAGTGAGGTTGATAAACGCAGAGAAAGCTAGGTTAATAATTATGCGTACCTCTGTTATGAGAATAATATCTTTTATATGGTTTTTCAGCTAGGTTTAGGTCTTCACGTATCTGCATGGGAGATGTTCTTCTACTGTTGGGCTATGGATGTGTGGGTCAGGCCCGAATTAATTGATGGATGTGAGACCGACCGATCGGCCTGTAGGATTGGGCTTGGGTCCAATATAGCCAACCCAACCATAAGCCCCCTCTACTCCTCGAGTCTGAGCGAAGAGCAGGGTCGAAGGAGTATGTTGGACGTTGTTGTTCGTCGGTTACCTCATAGCTCGTAAGCAAGACGGTTCGTAAGGTGGTCGATCGATCGGTATTGGTCTTGTAGCTCGATCATGGGATAGCTCGGCGGTTCGATCGGTCGGTCTTGACTAATCGCTACCGATCGTATTGATGGTCGGTTGGTGAGGGCCACCGATCGATCGATCTCGAAGACTTCTGCGTGACGACTTAGGCTTATAGTAGGTCGGCTAGCCATCATTGGCGACGCTTGGACTTCTTGAAACATTTAATATTTGTGGCGTGCTCTCGATAAGCTATTCGAATCAAATGTATCGTCCTTAAGTTCTACTGGTACCGTCTCCGCACGATCCTTTCAACTATCGCTCCATTCCGGATTTCAAACAACCCTAATTCCCGTGGCTTGGATCATGCCGCGTGTCTGAGCATAGCTCGAATTTTCTCCAGCGTCGTAGTCGATTGGGTCACTTTGAGTGTTCCTTCGCCGACCTCTATAAATACTCATAGTCGACGAGTTGTGGCGGTTTTCACCTTTTGCTTTCGTTCTCCCGCTTACACTTTGCCTTCGCTTGTTTTTTATCGTTCGTGGTTCCCAAAAATTTCCTTTCACTTCGCCGTCCGATTTCCCTGTTTCGAACCTCTGATTAGGTACGTCCTTTTCTTCATTCCTCTTCTTTTCCAAAATCTTTTCTTGGTGAACATGTCGACGGTAGTTACGGGAGCATGGTCGAGATGCGGAGGAGATGTCGATGAGAGAGAAAAGATGGTTTAGTTGTGGAGTTGCCGCCAAAGACTGCGTCGTCGATGACCGTGGGGAGTTGAACAAATTGTCTCTTAGGTATAATATTCCTCGTCACAGGGCCCCAGTGGCCTTTATGCATGAAAGATCCACAACAACTTGATGGATACTTCGTGCTCCGGTAGCTTTTTCTCGAGAGGCGGCATGAGGCTCCGTCGCCCGATTGTTGACGAGTATCGCCATGTTCGGGTTATTGCCGAGCCAAATTCCTCCGACAGTTGGAGGTTTATAAGCAGGTTGGCATTGTTGTGCCATCGTTCGACCATCCACTTCTTCGCGGCATTCTCGCGCCACTTCACGAGGATGAGCCATAGTCCGAGCTCAGGGCTGAAATTCCCTTTCTGCAATATAGAGATGCTCGGTATCGCCCGGCCAGGATACCCTCGAAAATTTCTTCCTGGCAGACCAAGTATTTCTTTGTGAAGCCCCCAGGATCTTCCTCTGAGTGCCGACCATGGAGGTATCCTCTGGCCGAGCAATGGAATGATTCGTCGACCCTGTCCCTTAGCAGGGAGGAGTGGGAGGTGGTCCGTCGTATCAAGGAGCTCGGCAGATACGACTTTACTCGGCTCATTCAGGGATACCCCAGGGAGGCCTCGGCCGATTCTTTCCTCGTCGATCCCCCACCACGAATTAGCGGGCTAAAGAAGGAAACCGCCCCGTCCGGTTGACTCCTCGTGATTGTATTAATTGTTGAACTTTTGTGCATTATTTTTGTTCTATAACTCAATTTATCATCGTGCAGCCATGGTGAGGATGGGAGCTCGAGCTTCTACGTCGAGGAAGCAGGCCTCTCAGAAGAAGGGGAGTGAGGCGAAGACCGGTGAGGGCGCCGCTTTGTCTGCGGGGTTGGTCTCCTCGGCCGTGTCAGCGGGTGTTCCCCCTGTCGGGGACCTTCCTATTTCGTCGAAGCCATTGCCGATTGTGCCAGTAGTAGAGGAGGAGGAGGAGGAGGACGCGGGTCCTCCTCTTAAGAGGAAGAGGTTGGTTCGGCTGGGTGACCTTCCATTCCGCCCGGTCAGTCAAGCCAGAGCAGGTAAACAGAAAAAAGGCAAGGAGAAGGCGCAGGCCGTGAGCCTTGGGCAGTGGGAGCCTGCCATCAAGTTGGGTAAGGACGTCTCGATCGGGGACCTCGAGGTGTCCCGCTACCTGCCTTAGAGAGGGTTACTCCCCCTGTGGACGAGGGGGTCATGGAGAAGAAAGGTAACCTGGAGTTGGGTTCTCAGCTCGTTCGTCTCGGTATGCTGGCTGCGACGACGTCCTTTGCCTTGTTGCAGCGTTTGGAGACTCTGGACCAGGAAGTCCAGGATCTCCATGAGCAGATGAAGGGTTTGAAGGGCGAGTTGTCAGAGGTGAAGGAGGGGAGAGACCTCCTCCAGGCTAAAAACGCGTCCCTTGAAGAGGAGAAGAAGGCCCAGGAGGGGGAGATGGGAGCTTTGACGGCTCGACTGGCCAAAGTAGAGGAGGAGAAGGAGAATGAGAGAGAGAGGAGGGAGAAGGAGAGTGAGGAGTGGAGGAAGACTGTGAGGGCGGAGCGGGAGCTCAACAAGAAGTACCGCCAAGACTGTCATTCCGCCGTGGTGGATAGAGATAGAGCCGAGAACACCTTGCGGGAGGTGCGGCGCTCTGTGCGGGAGCAGCGGATTGAAGCGATCAAGCGATGGAAGAGGCGGTTCTTGTACGAGGAAAGTTTGGAGCTCGCCTGTGAGGTAACCTTCTCGGTTCTAAAGAGGGGCTCTATGCTCCTGAGGGGGTGGTATGCCCTTCATTCGAAGATTATGCCGAGCCGCTTATTCCCGCAGCTTTTGGGCTTTCTTTGGAGGAGATCACGAAGAAAGTCGAGGGAGAACCGTGCGACGTTCCGAATGAAGAGCTAGATCTCAACTCCGAAGAGGAAGAGCTCCCTTATGAAGATGTTCCTTCGGTTGCTCCCCCGGATCCTGCTCCTGCTCCCATTGTGCCGCTCTCCGAAGAGGAAGAGCTTCCTAGTGAAGATATTCCTCCGGTTGCTCCCCCGGGTCCCGCTCCTACTTCGTCTTTTTCGCCCGCTTCCGAGGCTTTCCCTAGGTATTCCCTGGGTATTCTCCTTCTCCTTCGGCTGTTTGTAGCTCCCCTTCTCCCAAGTTGTAGAGCTCACCTGGTTGGGCTTGTGGCCAGGATCAATTTGCAGTAATAAAATTCTTTTTTTGAAGTTACTTTCCATGTTTTCGCTCTCTATTTTTGATCATAGTGTAGTTTGGTAAAGTCGCTCATGGCCGACCGGCTTCGAGGTCGATCTATAGTTGAGGCCGAGCTACGGTCCCGACGATTCTGCCTTGGCGACCGATCGACCTTAGTCGATCCGTGTCGGAGGCGAGCGAAGGGTCCCAAGGATCTCGTCTTGGCGACCCGACCAACCGTAATCGATCTATGGAGAATGCCGAGTAATGGCGATGGCGAGGGTCCCAAGGATTTTGTCTTGGCGACCCGACCGACCGTGGTCGATCTATAAAGAACGCCGAGCAATGGCGATGGCGAGGGTCCCAAGGATCTTGTCTTGGCGACCCAACCGACCGTGGTCGATCTATGGAGAACGCCGAGCAATGGCGATGGCGAGGGTCCCAAGGATCTTGTCTTGGCGACCCGATCGACCGTGGTCGATCTATGGAGAACGCCGAGCAATGGCGATGGCGAGGGTCCCAAGTATCTTATCTTGGCGACCCGACCGACCGTGGTCGATCTATGGAGAACGCCGAGCAATGGCGATGGCGAGGGTCCCAAGGATCTTATCTTGGCGACCCGACCGACCGTGGTCGATCTATGGAGAACGCCGAGCAATGGCGATGGCGAGGGTCCCAAGGATCTTGTCTTGGCGACCCGACCGACCGTGGTTGTAACATCCCATCTCCTATGGGAAGGATATTTTGGTAAATTGGGACGGGTTAGGAGTATGGAATTAGAACTCGGCATGCGCATACAGCATTTAGCCTCTATGACTGATGATTGTTTTGCATATGCACATGGTAACATGCATTCATGACATTTTAAACAGGTTTCAAATTGAGACCTTTTGTGAAATTTATGGGATAATAGTATTTGGAAAATTATTTGGAGTGCGTCATAAATTGTTTCCCATTTTTAGAAATTTATGGAAATTTTTCTGAAATTTTTCGGGGTTCTTGCCGGACGGAAAATTCAACCGATCGAATCGAGTGAGTCTTTTGTATTAAAAGGATTGCCTAATGGCATGAGATTAGTGAATAAATAATTGTGGGAATTATGTTAGTGCCATGTTTAGAGCTTAAGTGGGATTAGTGCTTAATTAATTGAGATTAACTCATTTTGTCTTTTCTTCTTTTAAATTGCCAAGTGTCCCACCTTAGAATGAATGGTTAGCTTGTATATTACGGGAACTCATTGAATAAAAGACCAAATGCCTTGTTTTTTTCCATCTCCATCCGAAATTCATTGAATTAAAGCATGAAAAGTCAAGTTGCCTTGCTTTCTTTTGCAACCATCCGAAAACCTTCTTCCTTTGTTCCTCTCACCATCGATTTTCTTCTTCCTCTCTCAAACCTCCCTCCAAACCTTAAGAGCTCCTTCATGAAATCAAGTTATTTTCTTGCCATGGAGAGCTTGCCCTTGCTTGGTGTTAGGAGAAGTTGTTAGAGAAGGTAGGAAGCAAAGATTTGAAAGGATGTGAAGATTGGAAGTTTAAGTAGGTAAGGTTTGAAGTTAATTTTTAATTAAGCTTTAATTATGTAGTATTGAATCATGGTTGTTAGATGTATTTAATTGGAGTTATGGTGCATTTATTATGAGTATTGATGCATGAATTTAATGAAACTTATAGGTGGAAATGATGGGTATAAAGTTAGGTTGAAGTAAGATTTGATGAAGTAGTAGGAATGAGTGTTTTTAACTTGATTTTGATTACATATTGATGATTGATTTTACTTAAAAATGAAGAATTGAGTGTTGCCAATTCGTGAATGTTAGCCCTAGTGAATGTATGAATGTTAGGAATACTGATTTTATGCTTTATTGAAATGCATATGGTGTTAGAAGTTCAATTGGCATGATAGGAAGAGGAATTGTATAGTATAGCTGAAAATGTGAGTTTGACCTATTGTAATGTTTTGATCATAACTAATTGTGTAGGTGTGTAAATGAGGTGAGGTTTGTGCCCAATTAAACTTTGGGATGTTAGCTTCAAATTTGTGTGAAATAGGTGTTGTTAAATTGTAATGTTAGAAGGGTGAATCTTTGCATGGGAAGTTTTTGTTTGTAGGGTCTGTGAACAGTACTCGCATATATGACCTGATGACTTTGATGATTTTTCTAAATTAATTGTGATGGAATTTGGGAGAATGGTCTTCATTAAAGTTGTAGAATATTGAGTTAGCTTTCCATTTCCACTGATCTTGCTAATTTTCGAGTTGTATATTGGGAGATATGAACTGATTACTATTGACTGGTTTTGAGCATTTTGATGAAACCTAGCCTAAGTGTTGAGTTTGTGAGCTTCATGGATTGGAAGCAATTTTAGCAAATTATGTGAACTGAATTGGTGTGAGTGATCTTCTGAAAAGTTGCAAAGGAAGGAATTATATTGAAAATGATATATGGCATGTAATTTTTAGAGGTCAGATTTGGGAGTTATGATTTTGCAAACATTGAACCTGCATTGGGTTATGAACTACTGATCATGGCAGTAACTTGCATGACAGTTTTGAAATTGTTAGAAATTGAATTGGATTTTGAGTTCTTCATGAAAATTGAAGTTTGAGATCTTATATTTTCAGGGATATAAGGTAGTGAATTTAGTGACATTTGTGCTAAGAGATATACCAATGTAAAATGTACTGTTCAGTTTGGTTAATTTCTGTATACAAATTCTTTGTTGAATTGTTTGACCTAGTTGGTTATGGAATTTGATTTTGGGTTGTTCATGAAAGTTGTAGATGACATTGTGAAATTATTGAGCATATTTATGTGGTAATTTTTTTGGCTGAAAAATCAGAGAGTTATGGAATTTGCAATGTACTGTTCTGTTTTAATGGGATTTGAGTAGGCAGTAGCTTTGAAGGGATTTTTGACACCTTTAAGGGTGAGATTGATTTTTATGGTCTTCTTGAGAATTGTAGAGGTTTCTTTATCTTTCCAACAAGGTATAATTTGTATTTTCTGAATTGTGTGCTAAGAATTATGAGTGTTGGAAGTTGGATTGAGAAATCGAGAAAAGGGAAATGGGAAGTGGAATTGCGCTTGGTCACTGTGGCGACGCCTCGCCCTAGTGGCGAGGCTCGGATTATCCAGCATCACTAGGCGATCGTCGCCTAGTGACGAGGCTGGATCAGCCGGAATCACTAGGGCGACGCCTCGCCCTAGTGACGAGGCCTCTGATTTTTTTTATTTTTTATTTTTATTATTATTTCATTATTTGGTATTTGGTGATTCTTTTGTCAATTTCTTTTCCGTCCGACGTCCGATTGACCTGATTCTTGAGGCATCGGATTAGTGAAATATTGAATTTTATTTTTTGAGAAATTGGGAATTTTTGGACGGGAAATTGACGTGGCCCCGGGTAATTATTCTATGGTCCTTGCTTTTATTTATTTTGGACCGATCGAGATCCGAATTGAGTCTTTGTCGATGGCTATAGTTTTCTAATTTTGATGGAATTTTATGACGGGAAAAATTTGGATTTAGGGCCGGAAATCTCATGAACATACATTATACACTTACATGTGCATTATATTAGTTCGGATTGGATAATTAGTGATCGGATTCCTCTCTGTTTGTTATAGAGGCACATTTGGAGCGTCGATCTACCGACGTTATGAAACTTCCAGATGTTAGTTTCGGAATACAGGTGAGTAACCTAGTTGGTTCCTCAACCTTTATGTGTTTAAGATTTTGCAATTATGCCATGTGGAAAGAATGGAGCGTTTATGTGTGTTTGATTTTGATTGATTTGGACCATGGTGTCTAAAATATTTGGAATGAGATAACGAAGTGCTACTTGTGTGTAACTCGTGTGAATGTTTATATTGAGATCTCGGACCAAAGGTCCGAGGAAATGGGAAATTGATATTGAAGTGTTAATTATCATTTTAATACATTGGATGTGACTTTTAAATGCGATATGGTATGATGCAATAAATTGGAAAATATATGATTGAAATCTGGGACGAAGGTCCAAGAAATAGGAAATGGCATTGAATGTAAGTGATAGAAATAAGCTGTAAATGGAAATTGGAACATATGCATTCATGCATAAGGACATGATCGATAAAGCGGCAACAGGCCGAGCGACCACCGTGTCGGGGCATATCACGCCTAACGATATATGAGCTTTCATTTCAATGCACGAGACCTCAGTCCAACGTATTGAGCCTCGGGCTCGATGTATTAGGCTTCAAGCCCAATGTTTGAAACCATCGGCTCAACGCAATGTGCCCGATTCTTGGGGCGGTTTGGTAAGCACGGTCACAACAACGTAATGAAACTGGAAAGGGTCTCATGTGCATTGCATATATGGTATGATTGAATTTGGATTGTATGAAAGGTGATATGCCTTACATTTGTGAAATGTAATGGTATGTATTATTTGAGATTACATTTGTGAATCGTGATCGTATGTGATTTTTGATAAGCTGATTGAACTTGCATGAATTGAGTGAACCATCGATGATGGTTTCTCACTGAGTTCGCAAAACTCACCTAAAATTTGCATCTATTTTTCAGGACTTAGAAGAATACCCCGTTAGGCAACGGGCGTATGATATCTGTTGGTTGAGGAAGCAGAGAAGTGGTAGGGATCAATTCGCGTCTGTCTTAGTATTTCTATTCTTGGACTTTTGTATTACTAAGTTGGACAAGTTGTAAAGTCAATTGACTGAAATAAATTGTAAATGTAAAAAGGGCCCCAAGGCCATTGAATTGTTTATATAAATTGTTTTCCGCATTCACGATGATATGTGTGAGTATGTGTTAAGAAAAAAAAAGTTATACTGAGTTTTCTACTGAGTGATGTAGCACGCCACCCTCGCGGGTCACGGACCTGGATATCATCGTCGATGTCGGGTTCAGGTCTTGCGGGAGTGGGGTGTTACATTTAGGTGGTATCAGAGCCCAGAAGTACAATCTTACATGGGCTTTCTGAACAAAAAAAAAGTGTCAAGTTATGTGCATTTAAGTCATGTCACGCAGACAAAGTGACAATCGATCCCATGTAATATATGAGTCGTATGCATAAGTATGTCGCAGTCGTTTAAGTGGTTAGAAAAAGTGAGAAAAAGGAAAATGTGTTAGAATGTGATAAAAGGAAGAAATGGATATCGCAAAATAGGAACGAGTGTATCGTTTGATCAGACAGACGAATATTTAGTGTATTGAGATTGACGGGTATATTGTGAAGTGCAAAATTGGAGTGATATTGGGTATATCCTTGAATATGAGTTAGAAATAAAGATTATAGTTGTAAATTAATAGAGGAAAAATAGAGATGTGATAATGGTAAGATTTACAGTGTATAAGGTAAATGACAATAAAGTGTATCTATGATATAGAAAAGTTACAATTGGGATTGATTACTGTGATGAGAGTTATAAATAAGGATTGGTGATTTGGAGTCAAATTATATATTAAGTGCAAAATCAAGAATGATTTCATATCTGTGATATTGATTTGAAAGGAAATATATGGGTATAATGCCATAATGAAAAGATTGAAATGTAAGACAATGAAATTGGTAGATGAAAAAGTTGTTCAGGTTTAATTGATCTGCCTAAGTAAATGCACACCTGCTTATGGGAGCCCTATGGTAAGTGAAAATGTTCAGCTGCAATTGATAAGTTAATGGCTAAGTGCTAGCCAGATGTCTTGTTAAAAAAAAAACCTTTATGAGTTAGAAGAAGAAATGAAAGTGCTTATAACGATCAGTTGTGAATGAATTGTGATTGTATATGATCCTCACGAGCGAGGACGGGTGTAAATAGGAAGATTGTTGAGTTCAGATTATATGATCACTGTAAGTGTATATTTGATAGTGGGATTACCATCATGGGTGAAATGATTAAACATAAATGAATAATTTGCGTAAACATGATATAGGAGGTAATCAGTGGTCTATTACGTAAGCTTCGATTATAATGCCGGTAGCTCAAGTTCAAAATGAGTGAGAGTAAGGCATGAGAATGTTCAGAATGATCAATTGAGAAAAAAGTGAGACAGTTAAAGATGTTCGCATTGGTAATGAGCTTGAGGAAATAAAATGAGAGACATGAATAGAGTAAGGTCCCCATGATTAGAATTTGTACTAAAAAGAGAATGGTTATCGCGAATTAAATACAAATAAGGTATTCTTAGCAGTATGATCTATTAACGGGCAAATTAATGGGACTATAGAGATATATTGTCAGATAGGATGTGATGATTAGGGTGATGATGGTAAGATAGTAGAGAAAAAGAAATTGTTTAAGTGCTCTTCAGAGATTGATCTTTGTGAGGTATCAAGAGTAATTGATATGTATATCTCTAGTTATGGAAAAAAAATAGTTGATTGATAAAGTTTTATGAGCTGTATTAAATCTAGCAGAGACTTAATCGTAAGAGATAAAAATATACTCTTGAAAAAGTGTACATTACGTTAATGAGATGACTTTGATTATGTAAGAGTAGTATCTGCATATTAAGGAAATATTAATTGCGAATTTGAGGGGATTAAAAGTTCGTGTATACTTTGTGTAATTATGTTCTGAAAGTACGAGATCGATATAATGATTGTTATTCAAGTCGTTGAGTGATTTATTGTGAATAAATTGAGCTATGTGGAGAAATGAAGGGCCTCAGAGAATATGTTATGATGAGAAAATTATAAGGAAATTGTTCCTCATTGGAGCGTTCGATAATGAAAGAGTTATATGAGTCAACTCAGTTTATTGTATTACTGAAAAGGAACATGTCTCAATTGTGTTTGAAATGGATAATGGATATAAACATAAGAGGATATAAGGATAAGAAATGGATAAATTGGGATAGTTGAGGAAATTGGTCGTTATACAAGTCTCATAAGAGTGAATCTTAATCTGATTGAATGAATAATGGATGGATTAGTATGCGAACATGGGATATTGGGAGAATTAATAAAGATATAAGTAGTGATAAAATGCGAAAGTTCAAAAGATATGTGTATGCGGAATTTGGAATTAATGAGAACTAATGGAATGCTGGATACGTTCGGAAATTGTCAAAGATTTTCTGGTTGTAGTAAATTGACAAGAATATTTGAGGAAAACGTGTGAATGTTATGACTGATGATCATAAAGGAGACATTTAAAAATTTGATGTGATCTATTGAAATTGTATAAAGTGATTTTATGTACCTTGGGGTAAATATACTTCCATGGGCGGTATCATGATGGATGATTTGCAATTTGTTATACTGAGTGTGGCCTAAAGGCTTGGAGACATTAATCGTATAGATATAGTTGGGAGTTGTCTATGAATATGCAAATTGATAACGATTGAATTAGTTTATGCATTTAAATGATTTGAAAAGGATTTAGCGGCTGATTTCTTCAAACTAAGCCAATGGTGCAATTTAAGGGGTTCAACAAAGAAAGAAATAAATTCAATTGCAGAAGATCAATATTTGGGCAATAAGGTTACCAAATCTAGTGTATTATTGAGTGTTATAGTCGAACTGACAAAAAGGGGCAAAAGAAAGTATTATTAGCTATGGGAATTTCAGAGTTGGTGTGCATCAAAGTGGATTGGCAAAACCCGAAGTGAGGATGTAGAAATTGTAAACCGTATTGAGGCGAAGATAACTCAATTGTGAGGAAAGTGATATGTATAGTTCAAATTAAGAAATATGGGTGATACTCGATCAGAGGCGTTAGTGAAAATGTAAAGAATGATCGAAGCTTTATGTTCTAGCATGAGCGTATTGAAAGAGTAATTGAAAGGGTAAAATGGGAAATCAAATGATCATAAGTGCATGGTTCGAGAAAACATAAGAAACAATTGAAGCGTTATGCTCTAGTAAAAGTATTGTGGAAAAGAAATTGATGGTATAGTCATCAAAGTGAATGATGACATGTGATAAAACAACGGTATTTTGGATGTCATTGGGATATGATATTGATATATAGTGCAAAGGGATTATGGCATGACAATCATTATATTGGTGTCACCATTCGAAAAGCGTATAAGGGGTCTTATTGCCAAAAAGGAGTCGTGATCCCTATATTATGTGATCAAGATAATAAAGTGATAGGTTAAGTAATTTAAGATGGTGACAATAAGTCGAATTAATTCACTGAGGTTCTAAATCTCATGAGATTTGTGGTTCGATAAAATGAAATATGAAAAGTAATACATGAAATATTTGGAAGTGTGTCGCCTCGGCCAAAATGTACTTGGATGGAAATAAAGGTGTAGTTACGAAAAATTGAATTAAGTGATAAGGGCCCTCATGTGATTGTGGTATGAATGAATTATGGATTGGTAAATTAGACTAAAACCTAAAAGATGGTTGAGTCACAAAGTGTTTCATAGATGGAATTGGAAATATTGTTAGGATTCGATATTTATGTTATTGATAGTGATGATATTGAAAAGTGACAAATTGCATAATCATGAGAAAGCGGTAAAATAATGGAAAGCTTGAGAAAGGAAATAGAGTCATTGATTGTTTTGATCTCCGTTCATTGACCGAATGTGGTCGTGTAGCGAAATTGGGAAGCAGAGTGTATTAATCGAAAAGAATCCCTCGCCTTCACGATCAATCAGATATGAAATTTCATGGACGAAATTTTTATTAGGAGGAGAATTGTAACATCCCATCTCCTATGGGAAGGATATTTTGGTAAATTGGGACGGGTTAGGAGTATGGAATTAGAACTCGGCATGCGCATACAGCATTTAGCCTCTATAACTGATGATTGTTTTGCATATGCACATGGTAACATGCATTTATGACATTTTCCGGCTTAGGTTTCAAATTGAGACCTTTTGTAAAATTTATGGGATAATAGTATTTGGAAAATTATTTGGAGTGCGTCATAAATTGTTTCCCATTTTTAGGAATGTATGGAATTTTTCAAATTTTCGGGGTTCTTGCGGATAGGAAAATTCAATCGATCTGAAAAGTGAGTCTTTTGTATTAAAAGGATTGCCTAATGGCATGAGATTAGTGAATAAATAATTGTGGGAATTATGTTAGTGCCATGTTTAGAGCTTAAGTGGGATTAGTGCTTAATTAATTGAGATTAACTCATTTTGTCTTTTCTTTTTTTAAATTGCCAAGTGTCCCACCTTAGAATGAATGGTTAGCTTGTATATTACGGGAACTCATTGAATAAAAGACCAAATGCCTTGTTTTTTTTCCATCTCCATCCGAAATTCATTGAATTAAAGCATGAAAAGTCAAGTTGCCTTGCTTTCTTTTGCAACCATCCGAAAACCTTCTTCCTTTGTTCCTCTCACCATCGATTTTCTTCTTCCTCTCTCAAACCTCCCTCCAAACCTTAAGAGCTCCTTCATGAAATCAAGTTATTTTCTTGCCATGGAGAGCTTGCCCTTGCTTGGTGTTAGGAGAAGTTGTTAGAGAAGGTAGGAAGCAAAGATTTGAAAGGAAGTGAAGATTGGAAGTTTAAGTAGGTAAGGTTTGAAGTTAATTTTTAATTAAGCTTTAATTATGTAGTATTGAATCATGGTTGTTAGATGTATTTAATTGGAGTTATGGTGCATTTATTATGAGTATTGATGCATGAATTTAATGAAACTTATAGGTGGAAATGATGGGTATAAAGTTAGGTTGAAGTAAGATTTGATGAAGTAGTAGGAATGAGTGTTTTTAACTTGATTTTGATTACATATTGATGATTGATTTTACTTAAAAATGAAGAATTGAGTGTTGCCAATTCGTGAATGTTAGCCCTAGTGAATGTATGAATGTTAGGAATACTGATTTTTATGCTTTATTGAAATGCATATGGTGTTAGAAGTTCAATTGGCATGATAGGAAGAGGAATTGTATAGTATAGCTGAAAATGTGAGTTTGACCTATTGTAATGTTTTGATCATAACTAATTGTGTAGGTGTGTAAATGAGGTGAGGTTTGTGCCCAATTAAACTTTGGGATGTTAGCTTCAAATTTGTGTGAAATAGGTGTTGTTAAATTGTAATGTTAGAAGGGTGAATCTTTGCATGGGAAGTTTTTGTTTGTAGGGTCTGTGAACAGTACCCGCATATATGACCTGATGACTTTGATGATTTTTCTAAATTAATTGTGATGGAATTTGGGAGAATGGTCTTCATTAAAGTTGTAGAATATTGAGTTAGCTTTCCATTTCCACTGATCTTGCTAATTTTCGAGTTGTATATTGGGAGATATGAACTGATTACTATTGACTGGTTTTGAGCATTTTGATGAAACCTAGCCTAAGTGTTGAGTTTGTGAGCTTGCGGATTGGAAGCAATTTTAGCAAATTATGTGAACTGAATTGGTGTGAGTGATCTTCTGAAAAGTTGCAAAGGAAGGAATTATATTGAAAATGATATATGGCATGTAATTTTTAGAGGTCAGATTTGGGAGTTATGATTTTGCAAACATTGAACCTGCATTGGGTTATGAACTACTGATCATGGCAGTAACTTGTATGACAGTTTTGAAATTGTTAGAAATTGAATTGGATTTTGAGTTCTTCATGAAAATTGAAGTTTGAGATCTTATCTTTTCAGGGATATAAGGTAGTGAATTTAGTGACATTTGTGCTAAGAGATATACCGATGTAAAATGTACTGTTCAGTTTGGTTAATTTCTGTATACAAATTCTTTGTTGAATTGTTTGACCTAGTTGGTTATGGAATTTGATTTTGGGTTGTTCATGAAAGTTGTAGATGACATTGTGAACTTATTGAGCATATTTATGTGGTAAATTTTTTGGCTGAAAAATCAGAGAGTTATGGAATTTGCAATGTACTGTTCTGTTTTAATGGGATTTGAGTAGGCAGTAGCTTTGAAGGGATTTTTGACACCCTTAAGGGTGAGATTGATTTTTATGGTCTTCTTGAGAATTGTAGAGGGTTTCTTTATCTTTCCAACAAGGTATAATTTGTATTTTTCTGAATTGTGTGCTAAGAATTATGAGTGTTGGAAGTTGGATTGAGAAATCAGGAAAAAGGGGAAATGGGAAGTGGAATTGCGCCCGGTCACTAGGGCGACGCCTCGCCCTAGTGACGAGGCTCGGATTGTCCAGCATCACTAGGGCGATGCGTCGCCCTAGTGACGAGGCTGGATCAGCCGGAATCACTAGGGCGACGCCTCGCCCTAGTGACGAGGCCTCTGATTTTTTTTATTTTTTTATTTTTTATTATTATTTCATTATTTGGTATTTGGTGATTCTTTTGTCAATTTCTTTTCCGTCCGACGTCCGATTGACCTGATTCTTGAGGCATCGGATTAGTGAAATATTGAATTTTATTTTTTGAGAAATTGGGAATTTTTGGAGGGGAAATTGACGTGGCCCCGGGTAATTATTCTATGGTCACTGTTTTATTTATTTTTGGACCGATCGAGATCCGAATTGAGTGCTGTCAGTGGCTATAGTTTTCTAATTTTTGATGGAATTTTTATGACTGGAAAAATTTGGATTTAGGGCCGGAAATCTCATGAACATACATTATACACTTACATGTGCATTATATTAGTTCGGATTGGATAATTAGTGATCGGATTCTCTCATTTGTTATAGAGGCACATTTGGAGCGTCGATCTACCGACGTTACTGAAACTTCCAGATGTTAGCTCGGAAGTACAGGTGAGTAACCTAGTTGGTTCCTCAACCTTTATGTGTTTAAGATTTTGCAATTATGCCATGTGGAGAGAATGGAGCGTTTATGTGTGTTTGATTTTGATTGATTTCGGACCATAGGTGTCTAAAATATTTGGAATGAGATAACGAAGTGCTACTTGTGTGTAACTCTGTGTGAATGTTTATATTGGAGATCTCGGACCAAAGGTCCGAGGAAATGGGAAATTGATATTGAAGTGTTAATTGTCTGTTTTAATACATTGGATGTGACTTTTAAATGCGATATGGTATGATGCAATAAATTGGAAAAATATATGATTGAAATACCGGACCGAAGGTCCGAAGAAATAGGAAATGACATTAAATGTAAGTGATAGAAATAACTGTAAATGGAAATTGGAACATATGCATTCATGCATAAGGACATGATCGAGATAAAAGCGGTTGACCGGAGCACCATCAGTATCAAGGCATATCACGCCTAACGTATATGAGAGCTTTATTTCAATGCACAGAGACCTCGGGTCCAACGTATTGAGCCTCGGGCTCAATGTATTAGGCTTCAAGCCCAATGTTTGAGAGCCATCGCTCAACGCAATGTGCCTCATTGGGACAAGCCAGCGCGCGGTCACAACAACGTAATGAAACTGGAAAGGGTCTCATGTGCATTGCATATATGGTATGATTGAATTTGGATTGTATGAAAGGTGATATGCCTTACATTTGTGAAATGTAATGGTATGTATTATTTGAGATTACATTTGTGAATCGTGATCGTATGTGATTTTTGGTAAGTCGATTGAACATGCATGAATTGAGTGAACCATCGATGATGGTTTCTCACCGAGTTCGCAAAACTCACCCAAAATTTGCATCTATTTTTCAGGACTTAGAAGAATACCCGTTAAGCAGCAGGCGTATGACATCTGTTAGTTGAGGAAGCGGAGAAGTGGTGGGATCGGTCAAGGTCGTCATCTTAGTATTTCTATTCTTGGACTTTTGTATTACTAAGTTGGACAAGTTGTAAAGTCAATTGACTGAAATAAATTGTAAATGTAAAAAGGGCCCCAAGGCCATTGAATTGTTTATATAAATTGTTTTCCGCATTCACGATGATATGTGTGAGTATGTGTTAAGAAAAAAAAAGTTATACTGAGTTTTCTACTGAGTGATGTAGCACGCCACCCTCGCGGGTCACAGACCTGGATATCACCGTCGATGTCGGGTTCAGGTCTTGCGGGAGTGGGGTGTTGTCGATCTATGGAGAACGCTGAGCAATGGCGATAGCGAGGGTCCCTAGGATCTTGTCTTGGCGACCCGACCGACCGTGGTCGATCTATGGAGAATGCCGAGCAATGGGTAACTAGATTTTCTATTCTTTGCCATACATGATTGAATTCTTTATTGCCAAGAAATCTGAAAACCCCTTTATTGATGATAATGAGGGCGTGGGCCGTTAAAAAACCTGTCTGGCAGGGACAGGAAAAAGGTACCCACATGTATACAAAAATGTTAATAAGGAAAGATTAACTAAAATAAAACTTATCTATTGGTAGAACGCCTTCAAGTTCTATGAGTTCCAAGGCCTTGGTAGAAACTTCCCTTTCTCATCGTTGAGGATGTAAGAACCATGTCCGACTTGCTTAATCACTCGATAGGGTCCTTCCCACGTCTGTCCGAGCTTTTCGGGATGCTTTCCAGCCACCTCGGCTTTTCGTAGGACGTAACCACCTACCTTTACATCGCTCGGCTTGACCCTTCTGTTGTAGAACTTGGTCGCCTTTTGCCTGATGGCTTCTGAGCGAGCGGCTGTCCTTTCTTTATTCTCGCTAAGGAGAACGAGCTTTGCTCTGCGGGCTTCATCATTCCGCTCTTCTTCATAGCCCGACACCCTTTGATTGTGCAATGCCACCTCTACTGGAACTAGGGCTTCTGCCCCGAAGTTCATCCTGAACGGTATTTCCCCTGTGACTCCGTTCGGTGTGGTTCTATATGCCCACAATACTTCGTCTACTTCTTCCACCCAGGTCTTTCGGCCGTCCAGGTGCTTCTTGAGGGAGTTCATTATCTTTTTGTTGGTGTTCTCTGCGAGACCGTTACTTTGGGGATGGGCTACCGAAGTCAACCGTAGCTTGTTCTTTAGTCGATCGCAGAAATCTCTAAACTTGTGGTTGTGGAACTGCCGACCATTATCTGTAACCAACACCATAGGCATCCCGAAGTGGGATAGTATATTCTTCTTTATGAAACTTCCCACCTTCCCCTTGGTGATTGTAGCGACAGACTCCGCTTCTACCCACTTAGTGAAATATTCCACTGCCACTATCAGGAATTTCTTTTGTCCGGGACCGAGAGGGAAAGGCCCCAGTATATCCATTCCCCATTAAGCGAAAGGGACAGGATGGCTCACGATTTGCATTCGCTCGGTCGACTGGTGAGATAGGTTGTTGTTTCTCTGGCAAGCCTCACATCGGTCGACCTTTTCCTGACAGTCTCTTCTCATTGTCGGCCAGTAGTACCCCTGTCTGATCAATCGGTGAGCCAACATTCTGCCCCCTATGTGATTTCCGCACATCCCTTCATGGACTTCGGCCATTTCCTGCTCGACTTTTTCTTCACTTAAGCATCGAAGCAGCGGCCAGTCGTAAGACCGCTTGTATAGAGTACCGTTGACGATCGTGTATTCGGCTTCCTTTATCCTTAACTTCTTGGCCTCTGACGCGTCTTCCGGTTGCTTTCCTTCTAAAAGGTACTGCGCGATCGGTTACATCAACTCGACCGACCGGTACTCACGTTGA
This sequence comes from Erythroxylum novogranatense, assembly GCA_029891385.1. Lineage (NCBI taxonomy): Eukaryota > Viridiplantae > Streptophyta > Magnoliopsida > Malpighiales > Erythroxylaceae > Erythroxylum > Erythroxylum novogranatense. Next base: position 55,067,257 of record CM057233.1, on the reverse strand, counting down.
GAACTTCCTCGACTTTCTGAATGCTAGGCTGATCAAGTCGTTCGACTAGAACATTGTTTATAGCATCACGGTCGGAAGCCATTTTCGAGAGCGCATCCGCTTTAGCATTTCGAGCTCGTTCTATTCTGCTGATTGAGTACTGTTCGAAATTGCTCAATTCCTGCCTTACTAGCTCCAGATACTTGATCATGTTGTTCCCCTTGGCCTCATACTGTCCGGTGACTTGGCCGACCACCACTTGGTTGTCGCTATATATCTTCAGGTGCTTCACCCCTATCTCCCTAGCTAGTTGGAGGCCGGTTATCAGAGCCTCATATTCTGCCTCGTTATTAGAGGTCTTGAATTCTAGCCGAAGGGCGTATTCCACCTTTTCTTCCATACGCGGGCTGACCAGCACTACTCTCGCTCCGCATCCCTCGGCATTAGATGACCCGTCAACAAACAAGCTCCAGGCGGGGAACTGCTCGTCCTTCGAGCTCGGTTGGCTCATCTCTGCAATGAAGTCTGCCAACACCTGCGCTTTAATGGTCGTGCGGGGCTTGTATTGTATGTCGAACTCTCCCAGTTCTACCGCCCACTTTATCAGCCGACCCGAAGTTTCGGGCTTTTGAAGGCACTGCCTGAGGGGTTGATCAGTCCATACCTCAATGGTATGACTTTGGAAGTAAGGCCTCAGCTTCCTGGCTGCTATTATCAAAGAGAGGGCTAGTTTCTCTATGGGCGTATATCGTGTTTCTAGCCCGGTCAACACTTTGCTGACGTAGTAGACGGGATGCTGCTCGCTTCCTTCCGATCGGATAAGTACCACGCTGATCGACCCCTCCGTAATCGCCAAGTATAAAATCAGGTTCTCCCCCTCCACCGAGCTTTGCAGAATAGGCGGGCTAGACAAATATTGTTTTAAGTGTTGGAAAGCTTTCTCGCACTCATCCTGTTGGAGTTATGTAAATATAGTGCCCTGGAAAGCAAGTGTATTTACATGTAACTTTATCTTCTTCAGTTACAGTTTTGTAATGAAAATATTTATTATTAATAAAACAAAAGAGTTTGGTTTTATCTGTATGAGCATTATATATCTGGTCATAAGGTACCAAGATTCATTTGTAAGTAATATACATATACATAGAGATGTATGGGAAACATGTATATTATTAGAATCAATTAATTGATTCAGTTGAATAATCAAGTTGGTCGTTTGATTATGGTTTAGATCAGTAGTGTTGCGATTTATCTCCATATAAGTAAAGGAGTTTACTTAAAGGGAATGATGAGTTTCATATCATGATAGTAGTAGACTATCGATAATGGCACTATTAAATGAATTGAATCAAGTATGTTTTCAAGAATAAAGTGGGTCGTTACTTTAATCTTAAAACATACAACTTAAGCATTCGCTATTATGAACCACAATCTTGATGAGTGGTGAACTCATATGTGTTTCATTATAATTCTTGATATGATCGGAATGGATTTTACAGGTATTAATCCAGGTCTCGCATGTTGGAATTATTAATTGAAACATGTATCGTGGAACATTCACTCAAATAAAGAGTTTATAGTGTTATCATCTCTTCAGATGTTTTAAGGAGATTTGGTGATTAAAGCTGGCGCGAGTAGTTTGATGGACTAGCTACCCATCAAGTCTTAACACTAAGATGAGATCTTATGTGTTAATCACCATATAAAGTAAAATGAGAGATCTAGAAGGAAAAACCAACATAAGGGCAAAACGGTAATTTTACCCTTTGTTGTGCGGATGGCTATAATAAGGTTCTAAATAGGGTTTGCAATTGGACATATTCTCATAATATTTAATAATTCAAGAGTTCAACTAATTGTCTTTAGTGGAATGACATTTAGTTAATAAGCTAGAATTAATTCCAATGAGATTGAATTATTTCTGGGCTTATTAGAGCTTGAATTATCAAAGTCCAATAAGATTCCCCACTTGGCTTTAAGGAAGGTTATCAAGCTAAGTAAGAAGTAGTTTGGAGGCTTTAGAAGTCCATAATTGAATGATGGGCTTATACTAATTAATGGTTAATTGGAAGCCCATATGTTCATTTAGAAATGGGCTTGTTTTGGTTTAATGTAATTGATTAGATTAATTATATTAAAACAATTTTTTAAATGGAGAAGAAGCAATTTCGAAATTGTGTTAGGTTAGATGTGTAACCACACATTTGACATTAAAATACTAAATAAAGATGGTCTTTATTATGGTGCATCATTATTAAATGGAGTTATGAACTTACCATTAAATGGTTTACTGGTTGGCTTTTAATGTTGGCATGTAACCTATTTGCATTCATTAGATTAAAGATGAAAGATGTGCATTAGATGGACCATCTTCCTTCTTTCTTCTTGCTAAAACCGAAATGGGTATTCAATTATAGGTTATGGTCTTTTCAAATAGCCATTTTAAAGATAAATGAAGTAAGTCTCATTTATTGGCTATTTGATGAGTGATTAATGTAAGAAGTGATGCATTGGATGCCTCTCACTCTTTCCATTTATGCATATTTCGAAATTGAGATGTAAGAAAGGGTTCTTGCATGGTTTTTAGACATTCTCTCCTTTCATGCAAGGTAGAACCGAAATTCCTAAGTGAAAGAATTGAAAGAGTTTCAATTTTGGTTCTTCTTCTTCTGAGAAAATCTCCTCCAAATATTTCTTCTCCTTTCCCACCAAAGGATTTTGTTAACCTAGTTGTCCTTGAAGAACAAGTGGTAAATCTAATTGGTTGAGGATACCACAACAAAGAAGAAGATAAATTGCTAAAGAAAAAGACTCAAAGGCAAAGGATTTGGATATAAGAAGGAGAGGATAGCGCAGCGAGGATTTAAAGCTGTAGTGAAGGAGTCGGTAATTCCTTTTATCTTGTTCTTGGTTTTATTATCCTTATACCATATCATGTATGGATTAGCATGTTGATTTGGATATATTGCTTCCGCTGCAAGATGATTTCTTAAAAAGTTTTGAAATCTATCGTTTCTCCATACTAAGCATGCTTTCTTTTTCCGATCCAACACATCCGGCCTTTGAAACTGGGTCACGTTCACTTTCCTCAGGACTTTGAAAAATGGGAGGCACTTGTCTCCTAGTCTGGAAATGAACCTGCTCAGCGAAACTATCCGACCGGTCAATATCTGAACATCTTTCAAGCATTGTGGCGAAGGCATATGTATGATGGCCTCAATCTTCTCTGGATTAGCTTTGATTCCCCGCTGAGTGATCATAAATCCCAGGAATTTTCCGGATGCCACCCCAAACACACATTTTTCTGGGTTTAGCTTCATCTGGAATTTATTCAGGGTCTGGAAGACTTCCTTGAGATCTTGTACATGCTCCGCGGACGTCTTACTTTTGACCACCATATCATCCACATAAGCTTCCACTGTCCGGCCAATATATTTTTTAAAGACTTCTGTGACGAGCCGTTGATAGGTCGCCCCGGTGTTTTTCAGGCCGAAAGGCATTACTTGGTAGCAATATGTGCCTTGGTCGGTTATGAAGGCGGTCTTTTCTTTGTCTTCCAGGCTCATTTGGATCTGATGATAGCCCGAGAAAGCATCCAGAAAACTGAGCAGCTCATGCCCTGAGGTGGAGTCTACTAATTGGTCGATCTTAAGCAATGGGAAGCTGTCCTTTGGACACGCTTTGTTCAGGTCGGTGAAATCTATGCACATTCTCCACTTCCCGTTCTTCTTTTTTACTAAAGCGACATTGGCGAGCCATTCAGGATATTTGACCTCTCGAATGAACCCGGCCTCCAGCAACTTCGCTACTTCCTTCTCGATCACCCCCTGTCGCTCCTTGCTGTGCCATCACTTCTTTTGTCTGATCGGCTTATAGTCATGTCGAATATCGAGGGAGTGAGATGCGACTGATCGAGAAATTTTGGGCATGTCGCTCGGTACTCAAGCGAAAACTGACCTATTTTCTACCAAACAATCTGTGATTTCTTTAACCAGGTCCCTCTGCAACTCGGACCCTAGGTTTGTGAACTTAGAAGGGTCGACTTCGTCCAGTACGACCTTCTGCGTTTCTTCCACCGGGTTCATCATGTCCGTCTCTTCGTCGGTTCTCACATCAAGAGAGCTCGTCAGCACTACCGCCCCATCTAATGTTTTAGTCTCTGCTAAGTAACATTCCTTGGCGATTCTTTGCTGACCTCTGACAATATCGACTCCGTGGGGTGTCAGGAACTTCATAACTTGGTAGTAGGTGGAGACGACTGACCTGAGGGTATTTTGAGTTGCTCGCCCGATTATTGCATTGTATGCCCCTTGAAACTTTACGACTAGGAACTCAACGTCCCTTTCTATCTGACACGGTTTCTGCCCGAACTTCACTTTCAAGTACACCCGGGCGAACGAGTAGGCCGACGCCCCGGTTACCCCTTTGATGGGGCCGTCTGTGGGTAGTAGTCGATCTTCGGGTATCTTCATCTGTTTGAAGGCCTTATAATACAACAAGTCGACTGAGTTGCCTGTGTCAATCATCACCCGTTTCACCTCGTATCCGTCCATATTCAGGTTTACCACGAGGGCGTCGTCATGAGGGCAACTTACTCCATTGAGGTCGGACTCGTCAAATGATATCATCCCGTCGCTTTCCCTCGGCTTTTTGATGGATGAGTCTTTGCCTACCTGTTTGGCATATCTTTTTCTCCCTTTGTTGGTGGATCCCCCGGCTGCATTTCCACCGAATATCATATTAATGACCCCAGTCGTTCGGTCGTCTTGTTGCACGATATTTCCGTCATTTCTTTCCCTCGACCGCCCTCTCTCTTCTCGTCGATTATCCGAATTCGCATTCTGCCTCCCTTCGTCATTTATGTCATTTCTACTCCAGGGCGGTCGTCTATTGTCTGGCCGACCTATCCTGCGTCGATTATCCCGATCGACATTCTGCCCGTGCTTCAAAAATCGGCCTAACCTTCCCCTTTGTATGAGGAATTTGATTTCTTTTTTCAACTGCCAGCAATCTTCCATGTCATGACCGACCTCTTTGTGGAAATGGCAATACAGATAAGGGTTCCTGTCCTTGTAGGGGGTCTTCATTTTTTTTGGTTCTCAGACAGTTTCCCCATCTGCTCTCATTGCTGCCAACACCTCTTCATATCGCCTGTTTAGTGGGGTGAACTCCGTCGATATCCTGTCGATCCACCGGTCTTCTCCGATTCGGTGGCCTTTTTGCCGCCAGGCGAATTCGCTCGCTTCGTCATTCGGCGAGCGATCATCCGTTCGACGCCTCGTATTTTTCAGCACTTCTTCAAGCTGAATATACCTATCTGCCCTGTTTCTTATTTCCTGAACGGATCGGGGCTGATCGAGGGCTAGTGACTTCTTAAACTCTTCGTCCCTCGTATTGGTCATGAGCGCGGCCAGCATGGACGAGCAAGTGAGGTCGGGCACCTCGACCGCTTCGTTATTGAACCGAGTGATGAACTCCCGCAAACTCTCGTTTCTTCCTTGGGTAAGTTGCATCACCTTCAGAGCTGTCTTTTGCGGCCGCTTACTAGTGGCGAACTGGTTCAGGAATAACAACCTGAAATCTTCGAAGCATGTGATACAGCTTGGGGGCAAACTGTTGAACCATCGCCGAGCTCCCTCTTGAAAGGCCGTGCAGAAAGCCTTACATTGGATAGCGTCCAGAACACAATGAAGATTCATCATGGACTGGAAGTGCTGCAGATAATCCAGGGGCTCGGTCTTCCCAGTGTATTTCTCGGGGGTCGGTATTTTTGTTTCGGGTGCCGGGAGGCTGTCCAAGATTTCTGGGGTGAAGGGAGAGCTGTACTGTGCCATTGGGCGATCCGGACGAAAGCTCATAGCCTCGTTAATCCGATCATCCACGATTTTTTCTAGGGCTTCAGATGGGCGATGATCGGTTGTTAAGCTGATTTGTCGGGCGGTGGCCGCCGACGGGCGGTATTATGCGATTGAGGCGCAGGATCTGGCGAATCACCAGTTCAGCTGCCTCCTCTATCTGTTTCCGGGTCAGGGTGGTGTGCATGGACGGAGGAGGATCTACGCCTAACCGGTGCTGGAGATTCGGGCGCGCATTGAGTGCAACGTTATCCTCTAAGGCCACGCTCTGTTCTTCTTGTTCTAAGGTTTGAGGCTGCAGTTGATCGTTAGGATTAGAGGATTCCATGCGGGAGACATGTGGTGCAGGCGGCAGAATCGCAGGAAGCTGTGAGCTTATACGTTGCATCGCCAGAGTCGCGACAGCAGCTATGTCAGGATTCATCGCCGCCGCCTGGCTGATTTGTGTGTTTCTGGACGTGGTGCCCGGAAGTCGGGCCCCACGGTGGGCGCCATTTGGTTCTGCCAGATTCTGGCAGGATGGAACGTTGTCGTTGTGCTCCATGTGATTGACTGTCTTCTGTGGTGAATTCGGTATGAAGATACCTGCAAAACAAGGAAGGCTTGACGGGGGTTGTGTCCCAATTAGCCCCTCCGACGCTCAAGTCAGTTTTCTGGTGAGGGTGAGGTTGATAAACGCAGAGAAAGCTAGGTTAATGATTGTGCGTACCTCTGTTATGAGAATAATACCTTTTATATGGTTTTTCAGCTAGGTTTAGGTCTTCACGTATCTGCATGGGAGATGTTCTTCTACTGTTGGGCCATGGATGTGTGGGTTAGGCCCGAATTAATTGATGGATGTGAGACCGACCGCTCGGCCTGTGGGATTGGGCTCGGGTCCAATATAGCCGACCCAACCAATACTATTCTCCTTTTCTTTTTCGAATCACTATCTGCTGCAACATACAACAGTTCAATAATGGGCTCCAACGATAATGGCTGAGAATCATCTGTAAAGAGAAAGATGTATCAAAATCAAGCATAAAACAGGAAACTGATGGCATAAAAAGCAATTAAGCAAGTTTCAAACGACACCTATATTTGTAATTTCCACCTTAAAAAAAACGTGTATAATTTGTAAGCATGATTTTGCATAGACATAATTGCAATAGGACTTCAAATTCCTATGTTTTATTTCAAAATATAAAATATAAAGTTTGTACCTTGATCTATGATTTTTGTTTAATTGTAATGGAGAAAAACTCTTTTAAATGATTGAACATATGAGAAATTTGATTTCTCTTCTCTTTCCCTCAATAATCCTACTTTTTGATGATGAAAAATAATCAGAGGCGTGTAGGCGAGAGAGAAGACTAGTTATTCCCTTTTAAATGATTGAATATAGAGAAACTTGATTTTTGTTCTCTTTCCCTTAGTAATCATACTTTCTAATGGTAAAACAAGATAGGTGTGTGAGCGAGAGACAGGACCAATTTCAAATAAAATAAGGATATATGAACCGTTTCCATCAAACAGTAAATTTAAAACAAAACCTTATCTTACTTAAATAAATTGACCAATCAGAATTTAGCATTTAATATTATTAAAACCATAATTAGTTAATGAGCCACATATTAAATATATAGGTTTTACATTCTCCCACTTGGCTGATTAATTGGAAAAGATTATATCATGGTTTTATAATAAATAAATATTCTGCACATATATTTCGCTAAATTCTTTAATATTGATTATATCATAAATCATAATCAAACAAAGATACTAATAAGAGTTGTAGTGGTTTCATAACTTAACAAACGATTTAATTCCTTCAACGTACTACAATATTAGCGCCTTACTCAATATGATCCATAAATAAGAAACACAATAATGGTCCAACAATCATGTCTTATTCAACGACAAATCCTATCAACATAATTTATTCATAAATGTATAATATAAAATATGATTGACAGAAACATAAACATAAATGAGTTCACAGTATCAAAATACAAACATCATAAATCTCAATAATAGTATCTCATAATACCCATTCTTTCAACATGTTCTTTAAAGACTTTCGATGCCAATCCTTTCACCAAAGGTTCTACAATCATATACTTAGTGCCAATAAGTTGAATTGACACTGTTTGTTTATGAACTTCTTCTTTAACAAAAAAGTATTTTAGTTCCATATGATTTCTTTGAAAAAACTGTTGCAAAATTATCACAATAAATTTTTAACAACCTAGCAATACTGTCAACAATTTCAAGTCTCGAAATAAAGTTCTGCAAGCATAATCGTTGAATTGTTTCTTCAAAACATGCTATGAATTTAACTTCCATAATGGACGCAGCAATGATAGACTGCTTCACACTTTTCCAAAAAATAGCCTCTCTGGCTAATAAGAAAAGGTAGCCAAAAGTAGACTTTCTGATAGCAATGCAATCAGCAAAATCTAAATCTGAATATCTAATCACTTCCAGATGACCAAATCTCCTATAAGTGAGCATATGATCTTAAGTACCTTGTAGATATCTCAAAACTTTCTTTACAACTTTCAAATGATCCAATCTAAGATTACTTTGATACCTACCTAGCATATTGACAACAAAGCTAATGTTTGGCCTGGTGCAAGTTTAAGCTTACATTAGACTTCCAATAATTGATGCATAAGGAATATTTGTCATTTGCTTATGTTCCAATTCATTTTTTGGACATTGACTAAAACAAAACTTGTCTCCCTTTTGAATTGGAACTACATTTGCAATAATGAGACAATGGCTTCAACTTCATGAAACAAAGTTAACTCTAAACTTAATCATTCAAGTTGTTCGAAATTATTAACATGCAAAATCACATCTGGGAACTTTGGACTAAATATACATATTAATCAAAACTTATATGTCAAGTTGGTTTACCCATTTCAATTGTACACACAAATTAATAATTATTTTGTCAATCAACTATGTAAGTAATCTTAAGTATGTTTTCATGAAAAGTTAAGCTACTTACAAGTTCGGTAGGTTTTATTAAAAAACATATTTTTTTGTTACTTTTTGTGGATATAGACCTAGTCTTTTTACATGGAGGAAAACATTGGTAATGAATGTCGATTTGGTTACTCGAGTGAGTTATCGTTTTAGTAGGTTGCTTAATTCGAACATTATTATAGCCTTTTGACGTGAAGACACGCATTTGTGATGCATGTTGATCCATTTACTTAGCTACATCAGGTTCTCAACTAGCTACTAGCTCTATTTATAACCCAAAGGCCAACGGAATAGTTATTTATTTAAAATTTACAGACAGTTTTCTTTTTCTTTTTTTAATTAATGCCTACCTTGTTGCTTTAGCTACTCGTTTTCATAAAAAATACTAGCAAAGCTACTTAGTTGAAAGACCTAAAATTATGAATGAATATGACAAATTATAGGATGATAAATTAACACTAAACACTAATAAAGATACATATTTTAGCTAAAGAACCCAGATCACTAATTTTGCGAGCTAATGACTCTTCACAACCTAATAGATTATGTTTAAAATTAAATCGATTTCCTTTCATCTAAACCATCGAACATTCACACAATTTACATTACCCAACCTAAATACACTAACATCACAATATGCACAATTCACACTCAAAGCAAAACATACAATCCTCCCCATATTTGAACAACACATTGTCCATATAAGATGGGTACACAAACACACCAGGGGAAATAAAACACAAAATAAGATAAATATAAGAAGAAAATACTAACAAAAATGAAAGGAGAGGGGTTAGAACACGAACTCATCAGGGTGATTGAGGTAGGGATGGTGTCAGAGATGGAGACCCAATGCGCTTCACACCAAGCTGGGTTCCCTTTCTTATAATTGATTCAAACAAAATAAGAGAGTTAGCAATCCAACCATTCCCCATCATTACAAGCTTATTTTATAACTTAAAATAAACCTAAATATACAACAATTTAAATATAACTACTAAACGTGCTAATTTAGGGTCATTAGCTTAACCTTGCATCTTTGGAAACTCAACCAGGATCAATTATGCATGGCTTGCTTCCACCCTTCTCGTTCAACATCAATTTTGTAACCTATAAGTAAGCTACAAATTGTAAAATGATCATAAGGACAATATTGATAAAGTTGATAAAACTAATTAATTTCAATAATGTCCTTTTCACTAACAAACTATTGATAAAATAGGGAATAAGGAAACTCCCTGAATCTTCTATTAAGTCTAGCAGTTTGTTTGGTAAAAGGGTAAGCTGCTCTTGTTCTTCCTTAGTCACTCCCTTTCCTTCTTCCTCTTTTGCTTCACGAACAGAGACTTTCATACCTTCTTCAAACTCTATGTCCATTGTCATATGTTCTTCTTCCTCATGCTTCTTTGAAGATTTGACATCATCAACTCTTATGAATGGTATTCTTGGTGGGTAAGGCATAGGAGGAACATAGGGAGGATCCTCATTCTTTTCTTCATCCTTGTTTTGCTTCTCTTGGTCTTCCAAAGAGTGGGTTTCGGTTGATCTATACGTTGGTTCTCCTAACTCTTTCCTACTCCTAAATGTGTTAGCCTTAACTTGCTCTCTTAGATATACTTCCGAGTTACTCGAAAGAATTCCCACACTTTTTGTAGAAAACACATTGGCAAGTTGTTCCATTTGAACCTCCAGGCTGAGAATAGAAGAGACATGAGTCCTTGTTACTTGGTCAATTTTCTCTTCTAACTCTTCTAGGCCTCATCCATACTTGCAAGCTTGTCTATGATCTTGTCCGGTTTGGAATCATACTCATTGTATTTATCCTATCGATATCCATATGACCTTTGATTTCTAAACTGAATCTTAGTATTGTTAGACTAATGAAAATTTGGGTGGTTATGTCACCCTGACTGGTATGTGCTGGAATAAGGATTGTTATCTTCCTAAATAACTTATGCTCCATTAAAGTTGAATTCCTCCACATTGTTGTTTTCTTCTAAGAAGCAATCAGCCGCAATATAGCTCTCTTGTCCACATGACTCATATTCATGCTGCATTGCTATGACTAGAGAGGAAGAGGTGACTTTCAGGCCATTCAATTGCTTTGTTAAGTTATCGATCTCATCCTACAATGCTGTCATTGAATTTGTATGAATCATTCCTCTTGGGTCCTAAAAGGTTGATTGTTGTCTACTTCATTCTGATGTCCAAAGACAACTAGTGTATGTTATGCCTTCTAATAGATCGTGTGCTACTTCAACTATTTTCCTCATAAATGATCCTCCAATAGCTACGTCTATGGTGCTCGTTGTCGGTGGATTAACTCTAGTGTAGAAGGTTTGCAATAGGAATTTGTTGGGTAGGTTACAATGAGGACAACTCCTTTGTAACTCTTTATACCTCTCCCATGTTTTATATAAAGATTCCCCATCATTTTGCTAGAAATTGATAATTTCCTTTATTAGTCTTGTTTTCTTGTTTAGACCGAAACACTTATCTAGAAAAACTCGCACAAATTGCTCCCAAGTTGTGATGTTGGATGGGTGGAGAGAATTCAACCATGCCTTGGCTTGATCCCTAAGTGTAAAGGGAAAGAGCCTCATTCTAATAGCATCCTCTAACATCCTAATATATCAGGTGTTGCAAATTTCTAAGAAATTAGCTAAATGAGTATTAGGATCCTCATTTGCTAACTCGTAGAATTGCATGTTGGTTCGCAACATATTTAGCAGTGAAGGTCTAATCTCGAACGTATTCGCTTACACCAGTGGTCGCATAATCCTTTGACAATGGCGTTGAGTTGTGACCTCATGACATCTATATGGGTCCATCGCTCTCTATGATGTATTCCTCCACCATTGATCTTTCTTTCTCTTTTTAATGTTCAACTCTTAAGATTCCCCATTGTTATCTGGTGATATCCAAGTTGACGTGTTGTCTATTTTATGCCCAACTTCTTTCCTTTTTTTTCACAAAAGATGGTGAAAAAGCCTTAGACTAAAAGAATTAAACTAATCTACGCCACCCCAGCAATGACGTCAAAAACTTGTTGAGTAGGTTTTACAATTTATAAAACCCTTAATAATTTGCAAACTCATGGGGCATACTTTGTAATATAGAAGGGTCAATCCCACAAGGAGGGTACTAGCCTAATCTTAAGTGGTATATGGCTCATAGAAAAGAATAAAAAGAAATAAAAATACACAAGTGAACACAAAAAGTAAATACAAGAAACTGATTCAAGAATTGTAAAGTGGAAATTTCAACAAAATAGAACTAAACTGACCAATCACACAGGTCATAATGGAAATCCATCAGAAGAGTTAATCAAGTTATGAGAAAGGAGATTTTGCCTATCATTAATGCTATTCTAGTCATTTATATATTTACAGGGTGTTGATTATAGACGGTTGTAGGGTTGATTAATCTCTCTCGAATTATAAACATTAAACCTAATCGAATTATGGAACTTGCAACCTCTCAATTCATAAATTACCTAGAATTTTAATTAGTTCTAACGCTCTCTAATAAAAAATTAGGTCTTGCACAGGATTTCTCTCTATGAAATTACCGATTAGATTGATTAAATGGTCAATTAGATCACCTAACCCTCATTAATTTGATCTAATAATTTTTATCTAGCTCACCCTCTCAATTTGTTACTGAAACATGCAACTACATTAATCAATCACAGCACCTAAATCAATAAACACAAAATAACTAAACCAACATTAACTCAATGTAAAATCCCGAAGGAGAGTTTGGAACATTATCAACAACTCAAACTCCATTTCCATACAATCCATCCCAACTTTATACATTTAAATGAAAAAGGAAATGAAGAGAAAATGGAACTTAGGTTGGATAAATTGGGAAGGCAACGGCTTTGGGATACCCTTTGATTCGGGGAGCAACAATGTTAGGATCCACTTCTTTTTCCTCCTTCTTCCTCTTCTTTTTCTCTCTCTCTCTTCTTGTTCTCTCTCTTTAGGGTTTCTAAGAGTAGCTGAATGTAAAACTCCCTTTTTTCTTCACTTGTTGTTCTTTAAATAGTCTTTTATATTTTGGGTAACCCTAGGATTTTTCTGAGGTTCGAAAGGTCAAAAACGTCCCTTGAAATATGAAGTTCGTAAGCGTCTTTGAGTCTGCCTGACATAGGCCACAATCGTGACTCACATCTGAGCCTTCTATCATGATCGTGGCATGTAGTCCATGATCGTGGCCCATTCCTGGAGCTTCGGTCACGGTCGTGGAATGCCTGTCACGATCGTGGAATGCCTATCACGATCGTGGACCTATGTTATGGCCCGAGTTCCCTCTAAACATCTTACGTTCTTCGATATTGACCCTGAAACATTAGCAAACACATCAAGGTACTGTAAAACATAATATTTAAGCTTAAAAATTTGTACTAACCCATAAAACAAAAATAATTAACAAATTAACAGAATTATAACCTAAACATATATTAAATTATTGAACTAACGACTAAACACATATCAAACTATGCCCTAAAACATGATACAATTTACACTTATAAACTTTCAAAGGCTTGTGAAAACGAAATTGGATCATCTTTATTTTCTAAGTCAAATTCAAACTCTTGTAGATATACCACATAATCATTAGAAATTAGTTTTTTAGGTCTTTGAGACCTTTTTAATGCTATTTATTGTGTTTTTTTACAATTGGAACATTAATTGTTGGTTCAATAGGTTCATTAACTATAGGCTCTTTAGGAAGTGTTTGATCATTTATTTGTTGCTCTTGTAAATTGTCAAACCATTTTACACCTTTAGAAGTAACATTTATTGAAGAAGTCAGTGGGCGAACTTGAACTTTTATTTCTTCAATAACTACTTTACGTAGGCTTTCAACACTCCCATTAGTTTCACCATTCTCAATGAACTGAGCATTTCTTCTTTCAATAATTCTTGTTATATGATTAGGACAATAAAATCTATACCCTTTATACTTTTCTTGATAACCAATAAAAAATCTACTAATTATTCTTGCATTTAATTTCATTTCATATGGATTATAAATTTTTACTTCCGCTGGGCAACCTCAGATATGTAGGTGTCATAAACTAGGGTTCCTTTAAGTCCACAATTCAAAAGGAGTCTCTGAAACTACTTTATTAGGAACCCTATTTAACAAGTAAACAACGGAACTCAATTTATGCCTCCATAGTGATAAGGAGAAAGACGAAATGGTAAAGACGAAATACTTAGCATATTCCTAACCATATCTATTAATGTACGATTATGCCTTTCTGCCATAGCATTTTGTTGTGATGTACCTGACATTGTGTATTGAGCACATATACTATGCTTTTCAAGAAGTTTGGCAAAAGGACCCGGGATTGTCCTAACTCATTATATTTACTATAAAATTCACTACCCCAGTCAGATCTGACAAATTTTATCTTTCTATCTAATTGCCTTTCTACCTCATGAACAAACACCTCTAATGCATTTGTTGCTTGAGTATTCTCATGCAATAAATAGACATATCTATAACTTTAAAAGCCATCAATAAATGTGATGAAATACTTTTCTTACTAAAAGATGGAACATTAAAAGGCCTACATATGTTAGTGTGTGTAATTTCAAGAAGCTATGTGTTTCTTGTGGCTCCGTTCTTTATGTGTTTGGTTTGCTTTCCCTTAATGCAATCCATACACACACCAAAATTAGTAAAGTTTAAATCAAGTAAATTTTCATTCTTTGCTAGTCTTTGTAGTCTTTCTTTGGAAATATGACCTAAACGTTTATGCCACAAGAAAACTGAACTTTTATTAATTAAAACACATTTAGTACCAACATTATGATGTAGGGTTAGTAGGATTTCAGTAAAGAGGTTATCAAGATTTAACTTCTATAGGCCATCATAAAGAATACCATAACCAATAAGGCAACTGTTTTTAAATAAACTGAAACATCCATTCCCAATTTTGAAAGTATAACTAACATAATCAAGTTTCGATAAGGAAACTAAATTATAGGATACATAAGGTACATAAAGTTTCTGAAATAAATCTAAATGATGTCCATTATCTAAAAACAAACGATAAGTTCCTATGCTTTAACTGGAGCTTTAACACGGTTCCCCATCAAAACAAAATTTTCATTTAAGTTTGTGGTTTGAGTTGTAAGGAATCCCTACAAGGTATGTGAAACATGAGTGGTATAACCAGAATCAAGTATAAGGTACTTCAACCAAATTAGATTCGAAACATACTAAAATACTAAGCTTACCTTTCTTTTCAAACCAGCCTTTACGTTTTAGGCAAGCTTTCTGATAGTGCCCAAGTTTCTAGCAAAAATGGGATCTATCACTTTTATGTTCCTTCTTATGAATTTGAAGTGGTCCTTGTTGGCCCTTGCCTTTGCCATAGTTCCTTTTGGGCTCCTTCTAGCTCCTTAATGACCTACCAAATTAACGGTATAGGTTCCCTTATTATTAAGCCCTATCTCCTTTTGAACAAACATGTTGGTCGATTCATTCACATTTCACTTATCTTTTATAGTGTTATAATTCATTTGGAATGGCCCATATTGCTCAGGAGGTAAAGAATTAAGAGTGAATTGTACTAGGAAAATTTCATCAACATTCATTCTCAATGTCTTTAGTCTTGCTACTATATTTGTCATTTCAATGACATGTTCATACATGCTTCGTGAACCATCAAACTTTATAGTGGTCAACTTGGCCATTAATGTCCCCTCAAGTGACTTATTAGTAGCTTGGGAATGCTCTTCTACAAGTTTCATAAATTCTTTAGCAACTTCAGTGTTAATAAGAGTTTTCCTAATGTTGTTAGCAACAATTATTCGCATAAACATTAAGTTCAATATGTTCGAACTTTCCCAAGTTTTATAGAAAGATTTATCATCTACAGTGTTTGCATCGGTAATAACAGCTGGTGTGTCAACTTGGAGTGTCAAATCAAGACCCAATACACCAAGGTAAAACTAGATTTGTTCACATCGGTCAGAGTAATTTAATCCATTAAAGGATGGAACAAATGAAGTAACCGAATTAATGTTAACAGGAACAAAAACTGCAAAACATAATCACATTAATTCTTTGAGTCTTTAAACTTAACACTTGAATTAGATTCAAAACAATCACTCCATATAAAGCATTTAGTGTATATCTAAGATCTCCTTTGGGCGATTTGAAGACATATCATGTTTACAATAATGATACTAATTTTATATGACTTAATTGTTAATTAAATATACCTCAAACAAATATGCTAGCTATTTTTGGATATACTAAATACATTCATTCTAAGCATATAAATTAACATTTCATGTCCACAAATTATAAAATTAATTAATTAACGTTTAGGTAATCCTGAAATATCTTATAATGAGTGAATTTCCAATACCTATGAATTCATTAAATCATTTTTCTTAATAAGCATGAATAATTAAATTAAAATATTTCATAAATATCCATTAAATATTAAAACTTGGCTACTTTAATGACTAACAATCTCTCATAAATATGAATATTAAAATTATGCACATGCATAAATAGACCATACTTCAATAGCTATTCACTTTTCATAAACAACAATGATAATACTCAAATAGTATCTCGGTTTATCCCAACAGTCATCGCTGCTCATTATCCTTTTTAATTAAAAACAATCACCGTAATACAAATCTCATGAAAATAATCTATTTATTACTCAAGGCATACATGGAAATCGAGAAGAACAAAATATACATATATATACATATTTTATAACGCAATCTTCTTTCATTAACCCACCTCATACTTATCTATATCTAAGCATACATGGAAATCGAGAAAAGCAAAAGCATCCCCCCACTTCTTATTGTCAAATCCAATGTTGCAAATTCTATACCAAATTTAGTACCAAATTGAGTGTTGATATGGTATTATATCAATATCGGTTATCTGAGTACCATTTCAGATAATTTTTAAATTTATAAAATAATCTCTGAATTTTTTAAAATTACAAAATAGTTAATTGTCATATTATACGGTTTTACTATATACTTTTAACCATGTCTCAAAAATCATAATAATAAATAATAATCAAAATTAATATATAATAATAATAATTTAAAGATATTTCACATATAAATAATAACCACAATTTTATGAAAGAAAAGACAATCATCATCATACAAATATAAAATTAAAAACAATACAAAGTATTTAAAATATTACACTTTCAATTTTTATTACATAATAAATAATAATTACCTCAAAATATCCAATAAAAGAACAATAAATATCTTTAACTATCATATTATTACAATTTACAACAAGGGTCCGTAATAAGGAAACAACCACGTAGAATTGAAACATAAAACAAAAACATATATTGTTTAATTTACTATCAATTAAATATATTATATATTTAATTAATTAAAATTAGTTATTACTAAAATTATAAATGCAACATCCCACTACCATAAGGCAAATACCCGAACACCCGAAGGGTAAGGGTGTTCAAGAAAACCCAAGAACCTGTGAACCAGACCTGAACCGCATGAACCGAACTCGTAAATAAGGTTAACTGAACTGAGTTCGAGTTTGGTTGAACCAACTGAAAAATCGGGTTCATGGTTCGAGTTCGAGTTTCTAACTGCGGTTTTAGGTTAACAGAACCTAAACCGCACCTATAGCGATTGATCGAATGAGAACGATTTATAAGTTTAGGTTTGAACTAAACACGAAACACCAAAAAATATATATCATATATTTAGATATAATTTAAGAGGATATTAATAATAATAAATTCACTAATATTTACTACATTAATTCTTGAGTGAAAAGAAAAAAGGAAAAAAACTACTTTAATTATATGTTATTAAACGTTAATCTTGAACATTGCTATTATAAGTGACAACTAATGCATAACATTCAATACTTCTACTTCAAATAGTAATTAATATGTGTCAATGTTATTGATCGATGTATTAAACTATTAATAAAAAATTCATTGACTAAAATAATATAATCATTTAGAAATTAATTAAAGAAATTAATAAGTGTAAAACACATTTGTTAAGAAATCCTACAATTTTATTTTTTAAGGCACATATATTAGCTTGGATATTTATGAGATATTATAAACATTAAACATGCAAGTAATCTTGATTCTTAAAAATATATAATATAGTTGCTAATAAATAATAATATAATAATATTGTATTTTACAAATACAAATATAGTTTTATTTATTAGAAATGAATGAAAATGAGTTGATTTAGTAATAGACTATAGGATTGTATTTTTTTTATACACCACGCTTTTATAATATAATATTTGAAGTTTTAACTATGATATTAATTGCATTTTCTACACTAAGTTGCAATAAGAAAATGATTCTTTTTGTATTTATTAGTTATTATTATTTTTGTTTTAAAATGATAGAATAAGATTTAATGATGTTAGAAGAATAGTTTTTTTTTAATCAATGAGATCTAGTAAAGCAGTTCATTCCCTCATTGTTGCCTCTGAGTCGACTTTTAGTACAGGAGGTTGAGTGCTTGATTCATTTCGTAGCTCTCTTATTTCAAATATGGTGAAGGCTATTGTTTGTGGACAAGATTGGTTGAGAAAATCACAGGCTCCTCCTTACGTGGAAGACAAACTTGAAGAACTTGAGCAAATTGAATCAAGTAATCTAATTTACTTTACCTTGTTTTAATATAAAAATAAATAAAAAATTCTTTTCAATTAAAAAATAACGAGTTTAACTCTTTTTATTCTTTATTTTCTCAGATGTGGCTTCATGTATAATAGTGGATCATCCTATTCAAAGAATAATTGTTTAATAATTTATCTCTTTTTTTAGTATGAATCTTCTATAAGACATTGTTTGACTTATTTTTACTTTGCTCAGGTTTAATATATTGGATTAATCTTTGATAGAATTTATATGCATACTTTTATGAATAATTTGTATTTGTTTTCACCAATTTTTAAATAATTTTTTTTCATATATATTGATATGAATAAGTTCTGATTATCCTGAGAACCGAACCTGAAAATAGGTTAACCGATCCTATAGGTTCTTTAGGTTCGAGTTCGAGTTCGAGTTCGAGTTAGTGAAATTGCGAACACGACATTCGAGTTCGAGTTCGGGATACTTATGAGCAGGTCAGTTACCTACCATGAACACCCCTACCGAAGGGCATTTAAGTACATACCTTATGATAATGGTATGTTGGAGCAAAACATATCCGACTTACACATGACAATCCAACAAACACATGGCATCATCTAACGCACTCAAAGTAACTAAATTTTAAAACCATTCAAATCCTTTCATTCATAAAGCTTACACTGATACTACCAAAAGACTAAGCATAAAAGCTTATACAATATCCAACAAAACGACAAAAAAAGGCTAGAACACTTCTGGTGTCAGCTGACAGACCTCTGAGCCATATCTCTAACCATGTTGGACCCCGAATTTTTGGTGAAAATTAGAATATTAAAATGATTTTAAATGAGAAAGAAATTGGTGAGACAATTTATGAATTTAAGGAAATTTGATGAAATTAAGAAAAATTTATGAGAAATGAATTGTTTAATTTTGAGGATTTTGATATTTGAGTGAACTTATATGGATTATGAGAGGAAAGCGGATGAGTTGATTGAAATGAAGTTAAATAGCAAGAATTAAAAAGAAAAAGTGTGAAAATTTGAAGAATTTAGAAAGTTTGACTTTTTGGAGAGAGAATGTTTGACTTAAGAGTTGACTTTGTTTGAGGCAAAATTTGAGAAAATTGTCTTCTGGAAACTTGTAGTTTATGTCAAGAGCTTTTCGTAGACATAAAGTTTGATATTTTTCGATATCGGGAGTGAGAGTTATGATCAGTCAAAGTTGGCTTGGAAGTATGACTTTTAGGGTAAAAAGTTGACTTTTTGATTTAGGTCAAATTCGAGAAAATGATCAACGTGAAACTTGTAGCCTCTGTCGAGAGCTTTTCGTGAACATAAAGTTTGCTATTTCTTGATGTCGGGATTGGGAGATATGATTTTCAGAAGATATGCTTTGTTTTGAAAATGTTAATAAGTATAGATTTGCATGTGCTATACTTCGAGGCCACTCGTCCTATGGATTTAGTCTGAATTGGAATAAGTGATCTTAATGAAAGTTGGAGCTTGTATTTCGATCTTTCCGACGCCCTAAAGTATGTAATTTTTCGAGATCGGGGCAAGGAGTTATGAGCGATTAAAAATTAGAAGTTGTTTAGGAAAAGCTGATTACGACAGAATCTTTGAGTGGAAATTTGACTTCTTTGGAAGCCAATTGGATTTTTCTGTTCTTCAGGGAAGTTGTAGAGCTTCCTTTTACCTTTCCATAGACACCAAATTCGTCAAATTCCGAGTTCGGAATTAAGAGATATGATTTTTGAAAAAAATTCAGTTATAAGTGGGTATTTAAGGTTTTGAAAATTTTGCTTGAACTCCGACCCTTTTGCAATCTTTTGTTATAATTCCTTCGTCTGACATCCGATTAACTCGATTCTTGAAGCGTTGAATTCCTAAGACAATTATGTTCATTTTTGTGAAGATTTATGATTTTTAGGAGATTAAATGGAAAGAGATTGATTGAACCAAAGTAAGAGATGAGTTATAGGTTATAAGTTGGATAATTTTCTGAACATGGTTCAGTATTTTGCGATTTTCGGGAGTTATACAACTCCGATTGAGTTGATTCTTGAGGGAAAATAAAGTTAAGATATGGGGCTACAAATCATGTGAAGGGATCTAAATTTAATTTCATCCCTAAGATTTTCAAATTCTGGACTGAAGTTATGTTAAAGTTCAGTTTCGGATTTTGTGCAGGTTAGTTAGTAATTTGGCCATAACTTCTTCGTTTTAGATCCGAATTGAGCGCTGTCAGTGGCGTTGGATTCTTAAGATCGAGAGGAACAATTTTCAAGAAGAAAGTTTGTCCAAATTATTTCGTTTAGCTACTCAAATTCTGGACGCAAGGTATCAGATTTTTCAAATGGAAGTGTAGGGGCAAACTTGGAAATAGGCTAATAAGAGAAGGGCAAATTGGTCTTTTACCTACCATTTAATGACCTGGCATAGAAAGACAAGGGGCTGTCGTTTTTGTGTCCAGCAACCCATAAAAATAGGACAAAAATGGGAGAAAGAAAACGAAATAAGAAAGAGAGGGAGAGAAGAGTGGAGAATCGATGGTGAGATGAGAAGAAGGAGAAGAAGAGGGAGCTGATAAGGTGTCGGTTTTTATGGGTTCCAAGGGGGTTTTTCGAGATGGTTCAAGAGGAATGGAAGGAAGATGATGAAAGTTCATTTCAAGCTTGGAGATGTCGAAAATGGTAGAGAGAGAGGTAAGGTTGAAAGTTTCTAAGTTGAGATTTGATGAATTTTTGGTTTGGAAATAATGGAAAATGGTATGGGTTG
Organism: Erythroxylum novogranatense; assembly: GCA_029891385.1. Lineage (NCBI taxonomy): Eukaryota > Viridiplantae > Streptophyta > Magnoliopsida > Malpighiales > Erythroxylaceae > Erythroxylum > Erythroxylum novogranatense. The sequence goes on along the minus strand of CM057233.1, from coordinate 55,046,009 downwards.
AGGTTTGTTAAGTTCAATTTTAGTGATAGCATGGTTTAGATTGATTAATTTTGGATTATTGTGATTTGGGTTTATGCCCAATTTTTAGGATTTGGGGTTTTTGAAAATTGATGCTTTAGAAAGCATAGAAATATGATGGAATTGGGTTCCCTATAGTTAATTTTGAGAATTTTGATGTTTATGATGTTGAATTTTGATGTTTATGGTTTAGGAAATTTTTACTTGGATGAAAGAAGGAAGCTTTGGAGAAATTGAAGTATGGATCAAGATTCTAGCATGGAATTGAGGTGGGTGGTGTATTTATACTTTGAATTATAAGTTTTGTATGAAGTTTTGAGAAATCAAGAATGAAAAATGTTTGGAAAAATTATTGTTTACGTTTGAAAAACCAAGAAGATGATATAATATGTGAAATTTGATGTTTTTAGAAATGATTACATAAATTATAAAAATTGTTTTGGATAATTTGATAAAATTGATAAAATTTCCGAAATTTTCTTTAGTTACGAAAGAAATGATAAATTATGAAAAAATGTTACATTTATTGATTTGAAAGCTTAATTAAGAAAGTGTTATTTTTATGATCTTTGAGATTTCAAAGGAAATTGAGATTACAAATGAAACTATGATTTTTTTTAAAAAAGGATTTGAAAATTTATTAAGGAATTATTATCCTTATGTTTGAATTACTTACGAAATTGTTTTGTTTGAACAATTTAAAGAAAATGAGTCAATTGATAATCTTCCTTGATTTTTAAATGTTTTGATAAAAATGAAGTAATTGTTAAATTACATGTTTTGATTGTTTTGATAAATGGATTACTTCCAAAAAGATTTGCATTCTTTGTCGAGTAATTCTTTGTGTTGTAACTGATTTCAAATGTTGGTTACGAAGAGGTTTGAAAAATTAGAATTTTCGAATATTGTTGAAAATGTCTGAAAATTTTGGGATTTCCGAATACGTTCGGAATTAGTTATAAAATAGTGGTTATAAAAGTGTTTGAAACATGATGATTTCCGGATGTTTTGGGAATTGTATAAAAATATCATTTAGGCAAATGTTTAAAAAAACAAATCTGATTTCAAAATATTTTATGAGGGTTATAAAGAAAGGTTGTGATTTTTGACTATTCTGAATTCGTTATAAAGTAGTGATTATGTAAATGGTTGAGAATGAAATGCTTGATTTCAAATGTTTTTAAGCTTTGTTGCAAGTTGTGAATGTTTGATAAATTAGGGAAATTTATGAAATTATGAAAAATAATACAAAGGTTCAAATTCTTGTTTTCAACTGCTTTGTGAAATTGATTGAAAAAGTTGGACATTATTGAATTTTAATTGTTTCCGAATGGTTTGGAAAATGTTACGAGTTTTAAAATGCAAAACATTCGAAATTCGATGATTTTGTAATGATTTAAGAAATTGTTTAATTTTTTCGATTTGTTATTTTCGATAGATTTGAGAATTTATGAAGAGGGTTTCGGATGATTAGAATAAAATGTTTTTAATTGTTTACATTCTTCGATTTTGAATGATGTGAGAAAAATTGAGAAAATTGTTCAATGAAATGTTTTGAATGATTCGATTAATTGATGAAGTTTTAGAATGAATTGATAATTATGATTTTAAGGAATTACTAGGATGCTTGCATTCTTTGTGTTTAAATGTGTAAGATTCTAACCTGAGAATGGCATTTTGTTTAAATGTCTTGGAAATTATGCATTCTTGAATGCTTGAGAATGTGTCATGTAATTGCTACGTGAAATTATGTGTAGTTGTGAATGTCAGTGTGTCTAGTTAGACACGATTTGAAAAGATTTGAAATGTGCCTTGGGCAATCCAATTTTCGTTTTCGATTTTGTGCATTATGTGGGTTTGGTTAGGTCCCTCCGTATGAGTCGTCTGTTTGTCTCCCTCGATAGCCTTCTCCTACGCCCATGAGTGGCTTAGGAGTTTCAATTTCGGACTCCCCTCGTTTGTTGATCGCATGAATCATTATGCGGAACGTGCGATTCGTTTGTTAGGACCTACTCAAACCATTTAATGTGTTATGTGTTTTGTGTTGGATGCCGCGGTATAACCCGCAAACACACGCCGCAGTATAACCTGCAAACACCTACGGGTGGGGTGTGGGGTCCAACATCAAACCATTCTGTTATGTTATATGTTTGTTTTGAATTTTGTTTATGTACGTGACACTTCTTTTATGTGATGTATTCATATTTAAAATTGTACATGATTTGTGAAAAGTTTGAGAATTTGAGAAATGAGAATGTTTTGCTAATCATGAAATTTCGGAAACTGTTTATGAATGTTTTGAAAATAAATGAAGATGTTGAGAATAATCTTAGAAAATGTTGATGAAGGTTTATGAATGTCTTGAAAAGTTTGAAAATGAGTTTTTGAATAAAATTTCCGAATGGGAAAGGTTTGAAAAGTTTGAAAAGACAATTTTCGCTTATGTTTCATTAATAAATATGTTACCCATCGAATTTGTCAAGCTCACTTCTTTCATCCCCAGCTCGTGTTTTGAAGCGGAGATCGGATGAATGCGGTCAAGACGTCGATTCGACATTTATATGTTTTGCAATTTGTATATGGCTTGGAATGCCATTTATGCGTATGAAGTATTTAGTTCTTGATGTATTGAATTTATGTATGATTATGGATATAGGATTATGTAAGTAGATCATGGTAGTTTATATGAATATGAGTGGTTTGAATCAATTATGAATTGGTATTTTGATTTTGAGATATGTGTAAATAAGGTTATTTATGATGATGGAATTGGATTAAGAATTATTGAAGTGTTAGGTAGATGTGTATTCTGCTGACATTAGGATGCCGGACGGGAGGTCCGATGACTCTGTATGATTAGTTGAGATTATAGAAGTGTGTTTTGATTTGCAGAAATTTTGGGCTGTCAAAATACAGTAGTTATCTTTGCCCGATTTTCGAGAAAATCGGGTTATGGCAAAGTTATAATAGGAATAAGAGTTTTAAGATGGGATTAAGATCTATGCGATTAAAAGTGAATTGAGCTTATAGAAAAAGGTTAGTGAGTTTGGAATGGTTAAATTTCCAAATGGGAAATTGAATTGTTTTGAGTTGTAGGAGTTTGATTAAAGAGAAAAGGAATGATTAATAAAAATGGAAAAAAAAATTGACCGGATTTGGAATGTCTTAGTGTTTCCAACGCAATCAGTTTGCTATGCTTTGTATTTGAAACGGATGTCGATGTTGGTTTCAGTTTGAATATTTCGCTTATCTCCGCTTTGTTATTCGTATTTCAATTCGCGACTTTCCGCACTTTGTTTCACTTTTTCGTTTCCGTTTTCCGGTTGGGATCCGGTTTTCAGATCGGGTCCCAACAAACCAAAAGATTCCTTAAGTCTTGACTAAGGAACTAGGTCTCCTGACTCGTACCTGAAAAGTCATATTGCAAATTTTGATGAGTTTTGCAAACTCCATGAGTGAACCATTATCGATGAATTCACCGGATCATAAGCACACATCACATATTACACAAACATTCATAAACAGACACATATATGATTCAAAACTCATACAGTAGAGTATAACATTCAATCATTGCCAAACAGATCATATATGAACAAATACATATGCATATGAGACTCACATTCGTTCTTATTGTTGTGACTGAATGCCTATCACATACTTATACAATTGCTGGCCCGTAGGGCTCAATCAGAACAGAATCATGGAGCATAGCTCTACGTGCACACACATATATCACGGAGCAAAGCTCTACGTGGAAGCGCTTCATATGGACAATTCAAGTCACAACGCCTTTATCTGAGCATGCATTTTATGAAATGCATCAATCTGAATATGACATGTATCACAATCACATATTCAACAGAACTCATATTCATCGGATCTAAATCCGGCATTCAACTTTCGTTGAGGATTCACATAACATTCATAATCACGTTTAGAATTCCATAGCAAACAAAGTCACAATCAGAGCACTTCTAATACATTCCCAAATATTGATCTCCTCGGACAATTGAAGTCCGGAATTCATAATTAAATCGCAAGCAATAAAACAATATTGGAAGCTTAAACAAATCAAATTAAATCAATCCTAGGAAAACATCTAGGTTGACTCACAATACGCTCCAATAAGCTATTGCCTGGATGGTCCAGAAATGTCCGATTGATGCCCGATGTGCTCCTCTAAAAATAGGCAAAACACATTCACAAATATCACACTTTGCACAATTACACAAATGTTCTTTCATAAAAATATCAATGTATAGGATATATGCACAATGCAAGTTCAATGAAAATTTCGGGATGCAATAATGCGATCCTTATCAAAAATCATTTAGGAATAAAAGCCCTCAATAATACCATGTATTCTTACAATTGAATTGGACCAAACAATTTCAAATAATTTCATAGCTTCATTGACCACTTCAGATTTTTCCTATAGAACATATTCGGGTCAACTTTCCATACTAAATTAGATCAGGTAAATGACCAAATTAGATAAAACTTCCTTCTGTAAAGTTGTTCTCCCATTTCTTAGCTTTCTAAGGAAACCAAAATCATTTAATTTGGATCAGTATACCAAGAGATATCCTCAAAATATTCCATACGGTTCATAAGTTCCAACAAAATTTATACCTCAACTTCCAAACACAATTTGAAACTCTTAGAGACAGAATTAAAACTCTATTTTTTCATAAATGTTGTAGCCCTATGTCTCTAGTTTACAGGGAATCAAGAATCACCCAAATTGGATCAGTATAGAGAAAGTTATGATCAAAATACGAAAGCATATTCGAGCAGTCAAAGGATGGGTGCTCGTCGTGACGAGGGGAAAATATGAGGTCGCGACGAAAAGCCAAAAAATCAAATTTCTCGGGATTTTTACAACGTTCGCCGCGACGAGTTCAAGGGGGGGTCACGTACGTCGTGGCGAGGAAGAAAATTAACATCGCGACGAAGAAGAAAATGGACGTCGCGACGAATAAACAAAATAAGCTACACGTCGCAACGAATAAATAAAAACACGTCGCGACGTCTGGTTCTGCAACTCGTCTTCCCCGATTTCTTTTTCTAGATTTTTCACTTCTATATGTAAGTGATCTAGAAGGGGGACTTGAATAGATCTTAAAATGCTTTGAAAATTTCTACAAGAAAATCAAAAGTTAAAACACACAAAAATAATTTTAATAAACTTAATTGAAAAGTGTAGGGAAGAAGATCAAACACTGTTTTTATAGAGGTTCGATGCTAAGACCTACGTCCTCTACCTAAGCTCCCACTTAGAATTTTGCCAACCACTTCATTGGACACTTTGTAGTTGAGTGTGAACTTTTTACAACGCCACTTGAATTCCGGCTCAAGCAACCTTTACACTCGATTTGTCTTCCAGCACAAATCCTACCTCACGTGACCTAGTCACTCAAATTGTAAGTAAAACAATACAAAGATTGAAGAACAAATGCTCAATACAATTTGTAGCAAAATAAGAGCAATAGTGAGCAATTTGAAGCAATATAAGTATTTGAACTTGTAGAACTTGTTTCTACTCTTCTTCCATCATCCTCTATTTATACTTGAAGAAATATAGCTGTTGGAGCTCTACTAGCCGTTGCTTAATTTGATATAGCCGTTCCTTGATAATCTCCATTCCATTTTTAGCAAATTGGACCGTTGGAGCTGAAATTGTGCATCCATAAGTCGACTTGTCGAATGTATAAGTTGACTTGTTTCAACCATTTACGTAAAAGTTTCATCTCCGCTCTCCAATAAGTCGACTTGTACCATGTAAGTCGACTTGTCTTCCTCGATAAGTCGACTTGTATTGACATTGCTTCATCTGTAAGTCGACTTGTGTTTTATAACTCGACTTGTATTGCCTTCAATGGTAATATCCGACCGAATCCTTTATAATCCTCATGTTTTATGCCATTTTTTACTTAGAGGGCAACTCCAATCTTGATTCTTCATTGATTAGCACAATCCTTTCATTGAATAAGACCTGAAACTATTTCTAGATATTTTATTATTATCAAAACATAAAGGGATTTAATTTGTCAACCACCATTGGTCCAACACTATACCCAAAATAATCTCTAAAACTTCACTCCAATTAACTCCTAATCCGGTTCGAAATATTTACATAAGATCAAATTCAAGATTCATTCTTAAACATCAACTTCACTTCTACTGATAAACAACGGACACAATGCATGCATGTATCATTTCGACTATCTCAAAACCCGAACAAAGTGTAAATGCATTCATAGATTTTTTTAGGCACTCTTCTGTAACTCATTTCAATTGAAACAGATCTCATTTCCTACTTTGCTGAACACATTCCTATTTCACAGATTCGACCATTAGTTCATTCATCATCGAAACTTAGCTTCCATAACCTCACATGCATGCATTCATCTCCACAATAAAACATCATTTATAACAATAACTTACTTGATTTGGCTATAATATCCCGCAAGGAGAGCAGATCAAAGCATCAAAAGTTCCAGAACTAGCGTTCGAATGGCAAATGTTTCTTCACCGAGAAGAACATTTGTTCAATATTAACTCCAAGAATCCGTACACTTTGTTAGAGTAGTGCCCTAAAGGCAATCCCCTTTAGCGCATTTTGTTCATAGTCATGTACAGACTTCATGTACAGACTTTATGAATAAATAAAGCAAGGCATATTTCATTTATTTGATATTCATTTTATTATGAATTGATAGTGATCTTTAATCAAATTAATGAAGTCCCTGATACATGACATAGTATGAAGGAAATTATGATGTGATCATACTACTGAGATTCCTATCATGTGCAATTATGTCAGTATCTAAATTATCCCTAGTCATAAGATTAACGAGACTGGACATCGTTAATCCGGATAGACTAGCACATGTCAAACTCCTTGATTGGATCAAGCAATGGATCTCAGAAAACTGTAAATATTGAGATATTTAGATTTGACATGTGAACGACTTACTAGTGGTAGTAAGTACATTGGATGACTGCTATGAGATCATCACATGGATGTCTATACAAATGTCGCTGATAATCTCATCATAGAATGGTGCAAGTATTCTTAGACTTGAGGTACTTTCGAGGATATCTTGAATCTTGATTACGTACTTTGACTCCATTCCTTGTTGCCTTTTAGAGGTCGCTCATAGGGTGGTGATTGGAGTGCAACTTGAGGTATTCGAAGGTAATTGAGTAGCCAATAGAGGATTCACCACTTCATTATAGCGAGAAGAGATACCCATGGCCTCTTATCGGGATCATTACTTTGAAGTCTCTGGCCGGAGATACATATGTCATGAAGATGGTCTTCATGGACATATAAAGTAATGAGTCTGGGGCGAGAACAGATTACACTTGGACTAGATTTGATCTGATCAGTCTAGTAAGAGTTGACACATTGCCCATACTCAAACCAAGTGGGGTATAGCATGGTGAAAGGACGAATTGCACGGTAATTGTCTATAGAAGGGTTCGTGATATGGTTTCATTAGTCAAACCAATTACTTTCCGATCAATTGGAGGTCATGATGTGTTGCTAGATACCGCTCATGACTTGCTCAGATTAAGTGTTAATCTAAGTGGCCAACATAACCGGGAACCTAATGGGTCACGTCATAAGAGTGACTCGGAGAATCGTAAAATAGTTTGGACGGAGATCCGATATCTGGAGAGCAATAGGATTAAATTGATCCCGATGAGATTGGGATATGTCGATGAGATCGCGACATTGACATTCTTTGAAAACCGCTTTCGCGATTTTTTCATGTGCCTGATAGGCCGATAGGACCGACCCCAGTTTGACTGGACCACTTCAACAATTATATTAATTAATTAATTAATTAATTAAATAATTAATTATATATATATATATATATGTTGATTTCGTGGAAGCCATTAAAAGGGAGAAGAGTTAATAAGTTTGAAAAGTCAAAAGTAATCATTATTTGACATTTCAATGTATATTAAGCCACCAACGTGGCTACACTCACCACCAAGCTTTTATATATGTGTTTTAAGAGTTAAAAGACATATAAGAAGCCATGGAAAGAGGCTTGCACGGTTGATGGAAGGAGAAGAATCGAATTTGCTTAATAGTTAAGCTTGAAACATTGTTTTTCATCTTCTTCATCTCTTCCTCTCAACTTGGTGTCCACTTCTTCAAGGTTCCACCAAGATCATTTTATTTGCTCTCCAAAGCTAAGGTAAGAGCTAGCACTCTTTTCTTTAGTCTAGCTATTCCCGGGTCAAAAGAGTTTGTCCCGGTTAGGTTATCCGACCTCTGCGTGGATACTGTTAGAGACGGTCTCCTTTGGTCGTTATGGTTTGATTGTTTATACATACACATGGATCCTGGCTTTCGGGAATGTCCCGGGACTCAAAATTTTAAATTCCGCACCGTGGGCATGTGATTTCCACCTCGGGATTTTCCTACAGTGGTATCAGAGCCGCTTGTGTTGTCTATTCAGTCGAAATGATAACTAGGTCGGAGTTCCTTTGTGAAGTGAGCTGCTGATGCATGTTATTTGTGTGAATTTCGAATTCAGTATGAGATAGTGTTTTCGAAATTTTCTTGCCCAGATATGTTCACAAGGTGTTGTAGTTTATGTCTGTGGAAGCTTGAAATTTATTAATTTGATTAGATATGGTTTTGCTAATTTTATTCCCTAAGTTTCGGATGCTTTCTTGTTGAACATTTCTGAAACAGGCATTCTTGTAAATTCGAGAATAAATTCTAGAAAAATCGTTTTTCGTATTGGTTTTCACCGACACGTCCCTAAGATGTTTGTGAATGTCTCTGTGGATGTAAAATTGTTTTCAAGGTGATTTACTATTTATTTCCGAATTTCTTGTATGCTGCTGGGAATGTTTGTGTTGAAAAACACAGATTCTGGTTCGGCTAGATCGCTGAGGTTCAATGAGTTTTTGTGGGAAATAAATCCTGGAAAAATTCATGGAGCATGTTGGGAACATGTTTTAACCTCTGTAATTTTCTCAGCATTTATTGAAAGTGTTTCAATGGTCATTTTGACCAAAAGGCAGAGCTTGGCAGTTTTGAGAAACATACTGGGGCTGTTTTGTTTGAAATAATTGCTTGTGTTATCTTCAGTTCCAATGCCTTGAATCATTTTTATAGTGATTAAAAATGTGTTATATTGATGTGGCATGCATCCCAAAATGAAATTCTTGAAATTTGGTTTCCAATAATTTTTGGATGTCGAATAGGTCACTTTAGCGTCTCGTTAGATTATTCCGTTATCTTGGTTATTTTGGCCGTCGCAATTTTTGTGACAAGTGCCAGAGTAATCTTGATAACGTGTAGCCTACCTAGAGATACTTAGCATGATAATTTGATATTCTTAAAATTATGTAGAAATCTAGTGATTAATGGTGGATTAATCGGTTTCAAGTTTTTTCTATATAGTTTGACTATATGGCATGCATGACTTCATGAAAATGTTTCATTAGCACATTAATATAAAGGATAATATACTTGTTATATTGGTGTTGTGAATTGGGAATGCTTGGATTAAGAATTAGCCGATTAGATAGCAATTCCAAATACACTATGAACAAGTCGACTTATATGTTCATAACTCGACTTGTTTGGTGCACTGTAGACGAATAAGTCGACTTGCACAATGGTACAAATCGACTTGTTGCAGCGATTACTGCAAGTCGACTTACACATGCATAAATCGACTTATACTGAGCCATAAGTCGACTTATACATATACAAGTCGACTTATAACATCAAAGATGGGATGATGGGTGATTTTCGGTATAAATTCAATGTGATTGATGCAATGCCCTAAATCAGACCATATAGTCATGGTGACTATGATCCTTGGATGAGATTAATTTGATGAGACCTAAAATCTCTCACTTAAAATATGAAAACTAACGCCTTCCATTAATATGGTAAGAACCAGAGTTCTTATAGGGTTGGGTTGTTGAGCTAACCTCAAGCTCACTCTATACGAATATGTTCAAACCATGAAAATAAGATTTTCGGATTAATGGGTCGGTTTTCCTAGAAGCGTTGATTTGTTGAGCTAACCTCAAGGTCAACGTGAACAGAGGCGAAATTGGGTAGTGTACATTAGATGTACACGCATCAAGTGTTGATAACCCAATGTATGTGCATACATCAACTGTTGATAGCACTGGGCGATAGTTGCATTAGAGATGCAATTGGTATGACCGATACCTACCGATTGACCTAAGGTGACTTGTTGAGCTAACCTCAAGGTCATTCTTAGCAATGTCGGATATCGACCCACTAGGTCATTGTGCCATTTTGTTTCTTGGATTCATGATGAGGGTTACGGATTCTATTGAAACTAGTGGGAGCCATATGTATGTCATTTAAGTCCTTATGGTCATACATTTAATTCTATTTTAACTTTCTTTCTCTCTTTACGTTTAGGTTGGTTGAAGATGTCGACTAGTGTGAATCTTCGCTCACTTATGGATGCAAACAAATTAACTGGACCGAATTTTCTTGATTGGCTGCGGAATCTGAGAATTGTTCTCAGATCTAAGGATCTAGGATACATCCTTGATTTTCCGCTTCCGGATCCACTTGCTGAAGGAGCTTCTGATGATGATCAGAAGGCATATCGTAAGCATCTAAAAGACAGTGACATAGCCACCTGCATTATGCTTGCATCGATGTCACCGAGCTGCGAATAAAGACGAGTCTATGGATGCTCACACGATAGTGTTTCATCTTAGAGAGTTGTTTGATGAGCAAGCTCGGTCCGAACGGTTCGAGACCTCAAGGTTGCTTTTTACAACGAAGATGACTCCTGGTTCATCGGCGATGTAATATGCATTGAAGATGAATGACTATATTGAGAGGTTGGCCGTCTTAGGTTTTGTGATGGATTACGAGTTAAGTATAGACTTAATTCTTGTTGGTTTGTCGATAGTTATTCACGGTTTGTGTTGAACTATCGAATGAACCAAATATCCACCACAATTCGAAGTGATCAATTTGCTCAAGGCAAACAGAACAAAGTGTTAAGCAAGATAGCAAAGCGTTCTTATTGGTGGATTCTTCTTCCTCTGGTTCCAAGAAGAGAAGCAGAAGAAGAAAAAGGCTCGGCGAAAGGAAGTGCAGCGAAAGGCAAGAAGAAGACCAAAGAGACTGCACCAAAAGGTACACGCTTCCATTGCGGTAAAGACCGGTCATTGGAGGCGAATCGCAAAGTTTATCTGGAAGGCGAAGCGAAGAAGGCATCATTTGCCTCGACTTCTTCGGTATGTTTGTCATTGAGGTTAATCATTTCGATCATAACATATGGGTATTAGATACGGTTGTGGCTCACACATATGCAATGATATCACGGGGCCTCGGGGACGATGGCGACTCATAAAGGGAGAAATGGACTGCGTGTTGGCAATGGAGCAAGAGTTCTTTGCATTAGCCGTAGGTACTTATGTTTTGACACTCCCGGTGGGCTTGTACTTAACTTGGATGATTGTTATTTTGTACCGTGTTAACAAAGAACATCTTGTCATTTCTTGTTTAAATAGAGTGGTTTCCATTTGTCTTTTGGTAACAATGGTTGTTCTATTAGCTCAAATGGAATGCTTTATGGTCTTGGTACATTATGCAATGGAATTTACATATTAGATATGTCACATCCGGTTATGAATATCAATGACGCTAAAAGACATAAAAGAGATAATTTAAAATCAACTTACTTATGGCATTATCGCTTGGCCATATAAATGAGAGCGCATCGCTAAGCTCCACAAGAGTGGAAGTTTAGGGTCATTCGATTATGAATCTTATGACACATGTGAATCTTGTTTATTAGGCAAGATGATTAAGTTACCTTTAAGGAAAGGGTGAGCGAGCGATTGGATTATTAGACCTAATACATTCGGATGTATGTGGTCGATGTCCATCCATGCCGAAGTGGTTGCCGTTACTTCATTACCTTTATCGATGATTATTCTCGATATGGGTACTGTATCGATGAGATACAAATCTGAAGCGTTTGAAAAGTTCAAACAATTGAAATGAAGTAGAAAAACAACTTGGTAAAAGTATCAAAACATTACGATCCGATCGTGGTGGTGAATACTTAGACCAAGAGTTTTGGATTATCTCGAGATAATGGGATATTATCTCGGTGGACCCTCCTTACACACACAAAGCATAATGGTGTGGCAGAAAGGAGAAATCGAACCTTGTTGGACATGGTGCGATCTATGATGGGCTTTTGCTGCGATTACCAAAATCCTTTTGGGGATATGCACTTGAGGCATTTGTTTACTTGTTAAGCGAGTTCCATCAAAGCAGTTGATGTTACTCCATATGAGATGTGGACTAACAAGAAACCTTATCTTTCTTATTTGAAAGTATGGGGTTGTCTGCTTATGTGAAGCGGACACGGTCGAGATAAGCTTGGAGCAAAATCGACAAGTGTTTGTTCGTAGGATATCCTAAAGAAACAAGAGGATATCAATTTACTTTCTTTGAGAAACAAAAGGTGTTTGTTTGATGCATCTTTATCTTTAGAAAGAGTTTCTTTTAAAAGAAGGCGGTGGCAGCAAAGTTGAACTTGAAGAAGTTCAAGATGCTTTCGGACGACGCAGATCAAGCGCTCGAACTCGAAGCTGTAACTCATACAGATGAGGTAACGATTCGACCTTCTACTACACACGAAAGTCGTGGGTCAAGTAGGATACGTTACATTCTCGAGAGATGTGGATTTCGTGAGTGAGCAGAATGACGTATTGCTCATAGAGGATGATGAGCCTACCACCTATGAAGAGGTTACGAAGAGTTGAGTCTAAAAATGGCTTCGTGCCATGAAATCGAAATGGATTCCATGTATGAAAACCAAGTATGGACTTTGGTTGATGCACCGAAGGATAAAACCTATAGGGTGCAAATGGGTTTCAAGAAGAAAGCGGCATGGATGGTAATGTGATTACCTATAAAGCAAGGCTTGTGGCTAAAGGCTTTCGTCAAAGACAAGGAGTTGACTATGGCGAGACCTTGATCGATGCAATGCTTAAATCCATTAGGATACTCTAGCCATTGCCGCTCATTATGATTATGAGATATGGCAAATGGATGTGAAGACGACTTTCTGAATGGAAATCTGGCCGAGGATGTACATGACACAACACGAGGGCTTCATTTCCATCGATGGCGAAAAGGTATGCAAGCTTCGTAAATCTATTTATGGATTGAAGCAAGCATCCAGAGTTGGAATATCCGTTTTGATGAGACAATCAAAGAGTTTGGTTTCTCACAAAATCCGGATGAACACCGTGTACAAGAAAGTGAATGGAGCGCGATCGTATTCCTTGTGTTATATGTAGATGACATATTGTTGCTAGGAAGCGATGTCTCAATCTTTGCAATCGGTAAAAATTTGGTTGTCCAAACAATTTGCCATGAAAGACCTTGGAGAAGCAACTTATATCCTTGGGATAAAGATTTATAGAGATAGATCGAAGAGGTTGCTTGGTCTTTCACGGTCAGCGACACATACAAGGTCTAAAGAGGTTTAGCATGGAGCAATCAAGAGAGGTTTATTCCCATTACTCATGGGATAACACTCTCGAAGTCCATGTGTCCCAAGACACAGGATGAGAGGATGCGTATGAATATGATCCGTATCGTCTGCGGTAGGATCTATTATGACATAATTCTATGTACGAGACCCGATGTATCATATGCTCTAAGTGTTACTGGCGGATACCAATCGGATCTGGTGAGGGTCATTTGGGTGGTATCGAGAATATCTAAAGTACTTGCGAAGAACTAAGGATGTTTTCTTGATATATGGAGATGGAAGTCTCAGTGGCGGGCATCTGATGCGATTTTCAATCGATAAGGACGACTCGAGTCCCAATCAGGTTATGTTTTCACACTTAATGGCGGGCGATCGGTTGGAAGAGTTCCAAACAGAGACGGCTGGCGATTCAACGACAAAGGCGAGTACATTGCGGCGTCGGATGTAGCAAAGGAAGATTTGGATCGAAGTTCATTTCGAACTTGGTGTGGTTCCTAGTGTGATGGACCCATACTGGTTGTATTGTGACAACAATGGAGCTATATTGTGAGCAAATGAACCAAGGTCTCATCGTGATCCAAACATGTACTCACCGATACCATTTGATTCGGAGATCATTGCTCGAGGTGATGTCACGATAGAGAGAATTCCCACAGAGCAGAATATTGTTGATCCGTTGACAAAGTCGTTGCCACAGAAGAATTTTGATTCTCATGTACTCGCTTATGGTATTAGATACCAAGGCGATTGGCTTTAGGTCAGTGGGAGATTGTTAGAGTAGTGCCTAAAGGCAATCCCTTTAGCGCATTTTGTTCATAGTCATGTCATGGACTTCGTATGCATGACTTTATGAATAAATAAAGCAAGGCATATTTCATTTATTTGATATTCATTTTATTATGAATTGATAGTGATCTTTAATCAAATTAATAAAGTCCACGATACATGACATAGTATGAAGGAAATTATGATGTGATCATACTATCGAGATTCCTATCATGTGCAATTATGTCGATATCTAAATTATCCTTAGTCATAGGATTAACGAGGCGGACATCGTTAATCCGGATAGTAAGACATGTCAAACTCCTTGATTGGATCAGCGGTGGATCTCGTAAAAGCTGTAAATATTGAGATATTTAGATTTGACATGTGGATGCTTACTAGTGGTAGTAAGTACGTTGGATGACCTGCTATGAGATCATCACATGGATGTCTATACAAATGTCGGTGATAATCTCATCATAGAATGGTGCAGTATCCTTAGACTTGAGGTACTCGAGGATATCTTGAGTCTTGATTACGTACTTTGACTCCATTCCTTGTTGCCTTTTAGAGGTCGCTCATAGGGTGGTGATTGGAGTGCGACTTGAGGTATTCGAAGGTAATTGAGTAGCTAATAGAGGATTCACCACTTACATTATAGCGGAAGAGATACCCGTGGCCTCTTATCGGGATCATTACTTTGAAGTCTCTGGCACGGAAAGAGCATCATAAGTCATGAAGATGGTCTTCGTGGACATATAAAGTAATGAGTCCAGGGCGAAACAGATTACACTTGGACTAGATTTGATCGATCGGTCTAGTAAGAGTTGACACATTGCCCATACTCAAACCAAGTGGGGTATAGCATGGTGAAAGGACGAATTACGGTAATTGTCTATAGAAGGGTTAGTGATATGGTTTCATTAGTCAAACCAATTACTTTCCGGTCAATTGGGGTCGTGATGTGTTCTAGATCCGCTCATGACTTGCTTTCAGTTAAGTGTTAATCTAAGTGGCCAACATGTAGGAACCTAATGGGTCACGTCGTAAGAGTGACTCGGAGAATCGTAAAATAGTTTGGACGAGATCCGATATCCGGAAAGCAATAGGATTAAATTGATCCCGATGAGATTGGGATATGTCCCAATGAGATCATGACATTGACATTCTTTGAAAACCGTTTAAGCGATTTTTCACCGGTGGGCCCAAGATGGTAGTAGTGGGGATGAGCCTGATTTGTTGGACCACTTCAACAATTATATATATTAATTAATTAAGTAAATAATTAATTAATTATATATATATATATATGTTGATTTCGTGGAAGCCATTAAAAGGGAGAAGAGTTAATAAGTTTGAAAAGTCAAAAGTAATCATTATTTGACATTTCAATGTATATTAAGCCACCAACGTGGCTACACTCACCACCAAGCTTTTATATATGTGTTTTAATAGTTAAAAGACATATAAGAAGCCATGGAAAGAGGCTTGCACGGTTGATGGAAGGAGAAGAATCGAATTTGCTTAATAGTTAAGCTTGAAACATTGTTTTTCATCTTCTTCATCTCTTCCTCTCAACTTGGTGTCCACTTCTCCAAGGTTCCACCAAGATCATTTTATTTGCTCTCCAAGGCTAAGGTAAGAGCTAGCACTCTTTTCTTTAGTCTAGCTATTCCCGGGTCAAAAGAGTTTGTCCCGGTTAGGTTATCCGACCTCTGCGTGGATACTGTTAGAGACGGTCTCCTTTGGTCGTTATGGTTTGATTGTTTATACATACACATGGATCCTGGCTTTCGGGAATGTCCCGGGACTCAAAATTTTAAATTCCGCACCGTAGGCATGTGATGTCTACCTCGGGATTTTCCTACACACTTTGCATGCCTTGCAAGTGTCCTAACTCTATAAAGCCATAAGTCATCTGCCTATAATAGCCACTTGTCCCAATTATATGATGCCACATGTCACAATATAATTGGCCCATAAATCAATATTTTCACAAAATTCACTAAAAATCCCAAAATATCCTAATTAATACCAACATCACCAAAACACATTTTAATCACAATTAATAATTCAATTGTACCTGGAAATGTCAAGGAATGCATGTACAATCATATAAATGTGCAAAAATGTGCATGTCACAATTAATAATGCATGATGTGCATTTTTCTAATTTCTCATCAATTAATCAAAAATCACAATTCTAGCCTTAGCATGGGTAACGAGATGTTACAATAAATATCTTAATTTAATTTATAAATCAATTTAATAACTATTAATAAATATAATTAACTTTATAAATATTTCTAAAATTTATAAATTTCAAATAAAATTTGATTTAATAATTAAAATATATAAAATAAATATTAGTTTATAAATAATAATTTTAAATTATTTATTTTAAAAATAAAATATTTTATTAATATTTTATTAATAAATATCATATAAAAGATTAAAATAAATTTAAATACAATAATTTATTTTTATTTTTAATTTAATGTTTAATAAATAATTATAATAATTATTTTATTTTAAATTTTAAAATTATAAAATCACAATAAAGTTTGACTAAATAATTAATTATAAAAACTTTGAGAAAAGGAAGGGAAGAGAGATAAAGATGAAAATTTTGTTAATAAACTCCTATATTTTTCAAAAAAAATTGTACTAACCAGTATATGGATAGTATTATAAATATTAGCTGCTATTGGTCGACACCAGATGAAACCAATGTTATGAATACAGTATTGGACTTAGTATCAGATTAAGTTTTGGTACCGTACTATATTGGCATCGGTCAATACTGTTTATCGTTTTGGATAATTTCTTAAATTTATGAAATAGTTGTTAATTTTTAAAATTTGCAAAATAGTCCATTATCATATTATACAAATGTACTATATATTTTAATCATGTCTCCAAAAATCATAATAACAAATAATAATCACAATTAATATGAAATAACAATAATTTTCAGATATTTCACCTATAATTAGTAACCACAATTTTATGAAAGAAACAATCATCATACAAATATGAAATTAAAAACAATACAAAGTATTTAAAATATTATAATTTCAATTTTCATTATATAAAAATAATAATTACATTAAAACATCAAATAAAAAGAATAATAAATATCTTTAACTCTTAAATTATTACAATTTATAACGAAGTTAGTGATAAGAAAACAACTAAATATAATTGAAACATGAAAGTAAAACATATATTATTTAATTTACTATCAGTTAAATATATTATATATTTAGTTAATTAAAATTAATTATTATTAAATTTATACATATCTTAATTTAATTTATAAAATTAATTTAAAAATTATTAATAAATATAATTAAATTTAAAATATTTTAAAATATATAAATTTCAAATAAAAATTGATTTATTAATTAAAAATATATGAGGTAAACATGAGTTTATAAATAATAATTCTTAAATTATTTATTTTTAAAAAATATTATTAATACTTTGTTAATAAATATTATATAAAATATTAATATAAATTTAAATAAAATAATTTATTTTTAAGTTTAATTTAATGTATGATTATTATTAGTAGTAAACATATTTTATTCTAAAATTAAAATTAAAAATCACAATAAAAGTTTAACCAAATAATTAATTATAAAAACTTTGAAAAAAGGAAGGGTGGGGGAGAGAGTAATTTTAAATTCTTTTTAAAATAAACAAATGTGTGTAAACGAGAGAAAAGAACAATTTCAAATAAAATAATGATATTTGAACTGTTATGATCAAACAGTAAGTTTAAAACAAAACTTTATCTTACTTAATCAAATTGACTGATCAAAATGTAGTATTTAATATTATTAAAACTATAATTAGTTAATGAGCAACATATTAAATATATAGGTTTTACATAATTTCTATTAATTCTATATATATTTAAACTCCTCTTATTTAGCTTTCAAATACATTTTAACAGGGTTAATTAGAAAAAGTTCCAAACTTTATTCAATTTTGCAATTATAATTGAATTTTAAAAATGATAATTAAATACTAAAAATTTCAATTTTTTTTAATTTTAGCCCAAAGTTAGTATCTTCGTTAAGTTTTCTAACATAACTTGACATGTGTTTTAGAAATCCTAAATGCTTATACCGTCAAAAGTAGTTAAACTAACTAATTAAGTTTAACTAAAATACCTCATTTAATTAAAGGAACATATTAACCATAACTAAACTATGAATTTGTTTAGCAATTAGCTGATTATATTAGTTATTAGCTATGTCTTTTAATTTCTAGTATATTTACTTATTTATCGCTAACCTATGTCTTTTAATAATTTAGTTGTAATAAAAGATAATAGCTTGAGTAATTTATAATAATTTTGGGCATAATCTTCCTTTTATTCTTTAATATTTTAGTTACTAGAACAAAACGCTCCTTATAAGAGCTTTTTCAAAAACAATAGATGGAGTTAATCTGCCAATCTAATCAGTCGATTATCAAATATAATTGTTAATGATTTGACATGATTAAGCAGCTAAATATCTTTCAATATGTCAAAAAAATAGCTAATCAGCCATTTACTAAAGAAGGCCTATGTCATTTTGGGGACTAAAATCCCTAAATCTAAATTGCTTCCCTTCATTCTTACAAAGATGTATGCTACTGTGCCACTCTTTCTCGCATTAGATTGGCCAGTTGTTCTCAGTTCGTTCTAGCATCGCATCGCACCAAACTCGCAACCAATCGTTGAAATATCTAAATCGTTCTAGCATCAAATTGCACTAAAATCGCACCTAACTGTTCCGTTCATTCACACCTCAAAACAACGAGTGGCATGGTGGCAAACATTTACGTGAGACGAAGGTCAACGACTTAGATTTAGGGAATTCAATTCCCAAAACGACGTAGTTTACTTATGTTTAATCTGTTAGTTTAACTTAGTTTAATAAAACGACAGTTTAGTTAAACTTAACTAGATAATTTAATTAGGTATAACGTATATAAATGTTTAGGATTTTTAAAATACGTGACAAGTTATATCAGCATACTTAACGGAGACACTAATGTTGGGCTAGAATTAAAACAAAATTGAAAGTTTGTTAAGAGTGAATCTTAGCTTGATCGAATAAAATATTGGGTTGTATAATATTTGAACATGGCATATTAGGAGACCCAAAGAAAATAGAGATAATAATGGAGAGAGAAACTCGAAAGTATATATGAGAGATTCGAAATTTTCTAGAATTGGCTAGGAATTGGTCACTACTAGAAATTGATAAGGGTTTTTACTGATCTTAGCCCTTTGACAAAAATGTATGAGGAAAAATATGTAAAATGTATGACTGATAAATGTAAAGAGAATTTTAAGGAAGTATAACATCAATGATAATTATATCATTTGGATTTGGAGATTTTGTAGTATATAATGATGTTTGTATAAGAGATTAGGATAAAATCCAATGCAGCATAATAAAGTGATTTCATATGGGTGGAGACAAATAAATATTAAAGTCTCATGAGTTGATTATTATATATAGAAATTGGAACTTGCTACAATGGTGATTACTTGAAAGTCTAGGGACATCATATATAGAAACATTATGAAATTTATAGAGATCATTAAAGTCTGAAGTAATTATTGAGTTTGAAAGAATTAAAAATGAGACTGAGACAATGGATAGAGTTACTGGAAGATTTTGATTTAAAAATGAGTATTTCTCAGTAAAGCTAGTGTTGTAATATGAGGAATTGAACAAAAAATTCAATAATGGTGTAGCACAAATTCAGATATTGAGGTTACAAAACCTAGTGCAATAAAGAGCATAGAATGTTGAGTTGAATATGGGGAAAAATGAAGTATTATTAGTTACATTGAAATTTAAGATTAGTTTCATGTGAAAAGATTAGCAAAGTCCAAATTGACAATCCAAAATTTGTAAATCTTATTAAGGAATTGAAAATGAATCAGAAATTTGAGTCTGAATAGGGAAAATGTTACTGTGTGATTGAAATAAGGACGTGTATGCAATAGAAATAATTGACCAAAGAGACTACTAGAGAAAGCAAGTAACAACCTAAGCTAGAAATCCTAGTAGGAATGCGCCAAAATAGTAATTAGTTGCTAAGGAAGTAGAAACAAGTGACTGAATGTTTTAATTTCCAACAGTCCTAACTTGTTGAAGATATGCTTAAACCTTATATTTTGGAGTTCATAGGAACATAAGATCAATGAATAGTTCTAAGTGACTTTAAACATAACAATCATTATCATAGTGAGAGCTTTAGAATATTGTATGAGGCATAAAATGACAAAAAGAGTCACTCGCCCTTACATTGAAATGAAGAGGGCCTAAAAATGATTGAGGGCCAAAATTGATTCGAGATACTACTAATGAGTAAAATGAATCTATTATAGAAATTAAGTGGCTTATGAAAGATGAATGAATTTGATGGATCAACATCAAGGTTATGGAATATATGAGATAGATATAAAAGAGTGGAGTGTATTAACACAGAAGAGATGTCGATATGCTAAAAAATAATCATATGATCTAACAAAGATGTATTGTCAGTTGCAAAGTGAAAATTTCGAGTAACCTGAATTATATTGAGGAAACATTTAAGATAGTATAATATCTGAAGAACTAAGTAGAAGATTGATTGATTTCATTGACTATAATCAATTGAAAGAAATTATTCGAGTGGTGAAGTTAAATGGGAAATGGAGGATTAATTGAGGAAACAATTCCCCTATCGTCCTGATCAATCATATAAGAATTTTGAGGGTGAAATTTATTAAAGAGGGAATAAATGTAACATCCCATTCCCCTATTAAGAGTTAGAATAAAAAAATACTGTACATGTGAGATCAATGAGAGATTAAAAAATTGCATTTTCCTGCTCATGCATATTGTTAGCATACATACATGTGAATTTGAATTTTTGCACACATTAAAATGATTGTACATACATTCATTGTCACTCCGAGTATAATTGTTTATAAATATGATATTATTGAGAATTGTGAAATTGTTGTATTGAAATTTTAATTGGAAGGTGTAGCTGTTAATTTTGAACCCTGGTGAATTTTAGAATTTATTTCTGAAAATTTGGATATAATTGTACTAGGAAAAATGCCACTTGGCAAGTAAATTAATGTATGGAAAATAGAGATAGGAAACAAAATGATATTGGAGAATTGTTAGAAATGACTTTGTAAATTTCCGAGATGACTTAGAATTTGTAAGAAGATGATATTGAATATTGTGGAGAAAATTATAATTAAAAGATGGGATTTAATGGAACTAGTTTAAATAGAACTAGTTAGTTTGGTGAAATTAACTAATGTCTTCAGAAGTGGATAAGTGTCAAAGTTTTTCGTTAAATTTCCCTAACCGTAAAAGACATGTTACTGTTCTTGTCTTCATCTCTCTCTCGTAGTTTTTTTTCCAAATTTGTTTCTTTTTGTAACATAGAGTTTTTCATCAAAACTCCCCCTAAGTTAAACCTTGTTTTTATTTGTTCATTTCTACTCCCAACTTGGGTTTTCCTCTCTTTACATTAAGAAATACCGAAGCTTGTCGACCCCTAAAGTGGTATTACGTGAGTTGTGTGAGGTTTAGGGCTCCTTGAGTTTTTGCAGATTTTGGAGACATATCAAATAAGTATTGTTTAAACCCTTTTGAGTTGTTGGTTTATGAAACCAAAATGGTGATTTATTTGTCCTTGCGTGATCTTGAAGAAAAAAAGGGCATTTTCATGAACACTGAGGGTATATGATATGAAAATTTTTTATGTGTGATTTTTGAATAATTGATGATCTGGATATCTTAAGATAGTGTAGAAATGGTTTATAAGTTGAAATTATAGGAAACATGTATGATTGAGTATAGAAAAATTTTGAGAGAAGAACAAGTGAATGCTCTATTTCACTACAAGAAAACTGGCTTTTCCTGACGGAATATTCCGTCGGAGAAATGGGTAGTTACGTCGGTAATTATATTTTTCGACGGAAAGCGACGAAAGAATAAACCGTCGCAAAAATGGCGGTCGTTATACCGTACCGACGGAAATATTCTGTCGTATTTTGTCAACGGATAACCGACGGAATATTATCCGCTGTTGTTATTCTGCGACGGAAATTGTTTTATATTACGTCGGTGAAAATAACACATCAACGACGGAATATACCGTCGGTATAATTTGGGGACGAAACAACCGTCGCAAATAATCGGAAGGAAGTTGCATCGTTAACGACGGAATTATGGACGTCGCCAAATTAAGTCCAGTTTAGGGTCCGACGGAGTGTCAATTCCGTTGACACTCCGTCGGTGAATATTTTTCGACGAAATTGTTTATTCCGTCGGTAAAAAAAGGTATAATCCATTGGGTGCATTTATAATTGGACATCCACACATCAAACAGTACATCAAAGTTCACATCAACCAGTACATCAAAGTTTTGAATAAAAACAATTGTATACAATTGGTTCCACACATCAACCAGTAAATCAAAGATTTTAATAATGTCAATTGGAATACAAATGTATACAAACACATCAAAGTAAACATAAATTGTTATGATTGTACCTTAAAATCATGAGTTTGAAAATCTAAAGTTGTGGTGATCGTTGGTGGTCCTTTGGAGAACTTCCCTTCGACTGATCGGACGGTGGTTGTGTATTCACTGTATACGTGAGTTTAGAGTATTTTCAAAGATGATCAAAAGAAGGAATTTAGAGTTGAAGAATAGTTGTAAGATGATGATCTAAGTTGAGAAATATTTTTTAAATGATAGTTACAGGAAAAGGATTAAGAGAATGCAGAAAATGAAAAATAGGAAAATGACAGTGAAGAAAGCGCAAAGAATGGTGAAATGCTTGAATGACTTTTTTTTTTCTATTCTTGATGATTTTGTTTAAGCAGGGATTTTTGGAATTGTTGTGAAAGTGTTGGGCTAAATGAGGGTTAAAGTGGTAAAATGAAACTAGAGAACGTAATGGAAGGAAAGTGTAAGGGAATGAAAGAGGAAGCATAGAGAATGAAAAAGATAAGTTAGAGAAGTTAGTTTTGGTCTTAAACTTCCATGATTGAATAAAAAACTTCCATGATTGAACTTTATTGATCTAGAAAGATTTTGATGAAATTGTTTTCATGTATATCTTTCTGTTACCTTTTTTATTGATATAAAGTTTGAAATTTTTAGAGTTCTGGATTGAAAGTTATGCAGGTTAGAAATGAGGGAGGTTTGAAAAGAAGGTATGCGACTAGGAAAGTCATGATCATGCTTAAATACTATTCACCAAAATCACAATCATGCTTTGATGTGATCACGACCTTGATGTTTTTCACTTAATTTCATGATCACGATGAAGCGTGAACGCGACTTCACAAGTTGGTCAGTGCACGATCACGACTTTAAAGGATGAGGGCTGATGCAATATCCTTCAATCTTTTGACTATATCTCCTTCTTCTGACCTCCAATTGACATGCGACTTGAACCATTAGACTTATAACACATTTATCTACCATTCAAGCAAAAATCATAGCAATCTGAAATTAATTGAAAGATATAAAGTGAAAAATGTGGGACGGGTCTGACAGAGTGTGTTCACAAAATTTTTGCCCTTATCTGTCACACCAATGACTTTTCCTCGCACCTGTCAGCCATGCATGCCCGTGAATTTTATTCGTCAACCCCATGAGTTTAATTTCTAGACTGATGTTTATTTGTCATTTCAAGTCACTGTGCTCTCTAATAGTAACCGTGACTTAATTTTGGTATGAACACCTGAGAGAAATTGCAAATTGAATAGTCCTGTTTCATTTGACCATAACTTTTTCTCTAGACTTCCAAATGAGATGCTTTTTGATTTGGAGTAAATAGAGACACAGAGCTACAAATCATATGTCAATGTTGAATTGTAATTCAGACTCTAAGACTTTCAATTTATGGATGGAAATTGAATCTAGTTTACTATTTTAGAATGAGAACAATCTGAAAATATTAGGAGAATACTTCAGATTTCTGAACCAAATTGAATGATTTTGGTATCATTAGAAAATTAAGATATGGGAGAACAATTATCTAGAAGAGAGTATTGTCAAATTACTTTGTTTTCATTGTCTAAATGATTAAGAAAAAATAGACCCGCAAGTTATTTTTTGGGAAATATTTGAAAGTGATACAATGAGAAATGAATTGTGATTTTAATAGTTTTATTGAGGTATAAGCCTAAGTGCCAATGATACTTAAGTGAATTTTGAGATAAGATTGATTATGTGATTAAGATAACAGAAAAATACCTGATATTGTCATTGAACATGTATTGTACTTATTCTGTATACACATTTGCGCATAAATAAATGCTTATATTTGTGCAAAGTTATTAATATTTGTGTACAATGTGTATATTACATAATTTGGATATGCAGGATAAACGTCCGTATTTAGACGTTTCCAGAATTGGAAGAAAATATTAATCTAGAGCGTACTGTGAATAGACTTAGATAGTCTTACTTTATTGTTTGTTTATTTATATTATGAATTTTGTGATTATGAATGAGATGTGAATGTGATTGTTCTGATTCCGGACACTAAATGTCCGAGGAGTTTGTTAAATGTAAAGATATCAAAATGCTACTTGTATGCGAATTTGATGAAATAAGTGATACATGATTGGATTGTTAAACATCCACATATGAAAGAAAATTGATTCTCAGCTTTAAGGTTGAATGTCGGACTAAGGTCCGATGATAAGTGAAAGTGAATAATTGATCGTATGCAATTGATGCATTTCATTACATGAATACATGAAAGATAAAGGCAGTTGTGACTAGAGTAGTCCCCAAAAAAGAGCTTAAAGCTCAGACTGTAAAAAAGAGCCTAGAGCTCAGAAAGTGTATAAGAGCCAAAGGCTCACCAAGTAAAATGAGCCCGGTATATCCAACAGATACGGGAGAGTTATCAATAAGCCTGATATCCCTAATAGATACGGGACAGTTATTAATAAGCTCGGTATCTACAATGGATATAGGACAGTTAGGCACTCAGTCATAGCAAAGTAACAAATAGAAAGTGAGTCTCATGTGAATTACATATGCAGGATATGAATGATTATAATGCGTTGAATGTAAAAGGTGAAACGATGAATCAAGTGTATGTGATTTAATATGATTAACAAATAAATAATGTGAATTATGTGTTATGTGACCGAGTAAGCCATCGAGGATGGTCACTCATTGAGTATGCAAAACTCACCTAAATTTTGCAATATTTTTCAGGCTTATAAGAGTTACCCCATTAGGCTAACAGGAGTACAACCATTACATTCAAGTAAGAGATAAAGGTTGGGATCAGTTCTGCATTTCTACTTTCTTATTTTTGTATCAATTTGTATATTCTGAAATTTCTGTACAATGTCAACTTGAATATTTCTGTATGTAATAGATTTTGAAATTAGAAATGTTGATAAAAGAGATTGATCAAAGTGTAATAATAATAATTGTGTTTTTGAGGTTTTTGTAATAAAAAGTATGGGCTCAAATTTAATTATTGATTTTCGAGTACACGTATGAAAATTGTTTTTGAAAAAAATTATACTAAGTTTTCAAGAGTTCGACCGTTCTGGTGTGCCACCCTTACGGGGTACATACTCAAGCATTACTCAAGATGTCGAGTATGTGTCTTATGAGGGTGGGGTGCTACAATCTATTTTCTGGTCTACGTTTCACAATTAGCTACTGTTGGACCCCGATTTTTGAGTGAAAATAAGAAATATTCAAAAGTGAATGAGTTAATTGAAAGTAAGTTGAAAATCAAGAAATAAAGAGAGAAAGTGTGAAAATATGAAAAATTGTGAAAAGTTTGACTTTTTGACCTTTGATAGTTGACTTTTGATTTAGGCATAATTTGAGAAAATTGTCTTCTGAAAACTTGTAGTTTATGTCAAGAGCTTTCTGTAGCCATAAAGTTTGATATTTTTCGATATCGGGAGTGAGAGTTATGATCAGTCAAAGTTCGCTTGAAGTTTGACTTTTTGAAGAAAAAGTTGACTTTTTGATTTAAGCAAAATTTGAGAAAATGATCAACATGAAAATTGTAGCCCCTGTCGAGAGCTTTTTGTGGACATAAAGTTTGCTATTTTTCGATGTCGGGATTGAAAGATATGAATTTCTGAAGATATGCTTTGTTTTGAAAATGCTATTAAGTATAGATTTGTGTGTTCTACGCTTCGAGGCCACTCGTCGTATGGATTTAGTTTGAATTAGAGTAAGTGGTCTTCATGAAAGTTTTATATTATGTTTTTATCTTTCCATTGATATGAAGTTTGCAATTTTTCGATATCGAGGCTAGGAGTTATGAGCGATTAAAAATTGGAAGTCGTTTAGGAAAAGCTGTTTTGGACAGAATCTTTGATTGAGATTTTGACCTTTTTTGAGACCTAATTTGATTTTGAGTACTTCAGGGAAGTTGTAGAGCTTCCTTTGATCTTTTTATTGACACTAAATTTGTCAAATTCTAAGTTCGGGATCGAGAGATATGATTTTTGAAAATTTTGGTTTTGAAGTTTCGTTACTTCGTTTCTTTATCCGATCCCTTTCGTAATCTTTTGCTTATAATTCCTTCGTCCGACATCCGAGTGATTGAGCCAAGTTTATATTATAAATTGGCTGCATTTTCATAGCTACTTATGCATGTGTGGACTCCTTATTGATGATTTTTGTGCTTAAATTGGTTCCTCATGCTGAGTTCTTTCAACTCCCAATTTGTCAGTAAATTGTCATGATTTGATACTTATTTTTTCATAATTTTTATTGGGACAATTGATACTGCAAATTGTTGTTTTTGTTGTTATTTAATTTCAGGAACAAAGGAGTCAACGTCAGGAAGTCAACAAATAAGGTCTCATCGCGACGTCATGACGCATGGCGTCTCACACGTCGCGGCGAACACACTTCCACACGTCGCGGCGCATGACGATGTAGACGACGCGACGAGCAGACGAGTGCACACGTCGCGACGAATTTAATTCATTTATCTTGTTCGTCGCGACGTACAAGCGGATACCCGACCTGTTTAGGGAAAGTCTGTCTCACTGTTACAACCCGAGCCCGTGACCCATCATATAAGAGCTTCCATTTTTAGGTTACGGGGATGCAAAGAGAGAGACCAACACACAGAGAGATAATACAGACGAAAAGATACTGAACGAGAGAGACGACTTGGAACACAGACTCTGGAGCAGAAGACCTTCACATTCTCATCGTCGTCCATCACTATCACCACAGTCATCATCATCACCGTCGGCATCTTCTGCAAGATGAGTCTCGTTCATTCTCCAAAGATCCGAGGGATCGATAGGAGACACGCGTAGCTAAACCGTCCGTCATCTTGAAGATGTAGCAATGGCTTGAGTTCTGAGCTTCAAGGGGAGTAATCATTTAGTGTTGAAAGTTTAGTTATATCGTGTAATGTACGAGTTAGAGATTGCATCGGTGTAGCTAGATTAGCATGGTTATAGTTTAATCATGTGTTAAACACTATTTTGAAATTTGGACGAGTATTCTGTAGAACTTTTATGCTTAATATATGAAGTTTCATATATGTCATTGGATTTTGCATCTACGGTTTTAATCTGCCTAGTTGTGTTTGATTGAGATTGTTGTGTTTTATTCAATCGACCAATTGCATTTGCTTGTCTAATTTTCACACTAAGGTTTTTAACAAAGATTTAAACAATGGAGTTCATTGATTAAATCTTCGGACCTAAAGAGTCCTTTAGGGTTGTTCTTCTGAAACTTAGTGGATTGTATCCCTGAAAATCAATTTTTAACTGTGATAGCCTGAGCCTCATTTTCAAGAGGATTTTATCAATTTGATTTTATCTGATTGTGTGTTTATTGCATTATTTGAAAAATACCAAAAACATTCTTTACACTTTTTGTTTAATTTTGATTGCTTAACCGGTTTAGACCAAAAGACCAAACTCCCATTTTATCAACTTCATTTCAATTTTTGACAATTAGGCTATATTAGACCATTTTTATATTGGTTCCAATTAAGTGAGACGACCTGAGGTTGCATCCTATACTGCAGTCTTGGAATTTATTTTATTTGACCGGTTTCCAAGGATCGATCGTAAGGTCGAATCAACAGAGCCGCGATCACCGAGTGATTTGATTCTCGAAGCGTTGGACTCCTAAGATATTTAATTTCATTTTTATGGAATATTATGATTTTTAGGAGATTAAATGAAAAGAGATTGATTGAACCAAAGTAAGAGATTTGGTTATAGGTTATAAGTTGGATAATTTTCTGAACATGGTTCAGTATTTTGCGATTTTC
The DNA here is from genome assembly GCA_029891385.1 of Erythroxylum novogranatense. Lineage (NCBI taxonomy): Eukaryota > Viridiplantae > Streptophyta > Magnoliopsida > Malpighiales > Erythroxylaceae > Erythroxylum > Erythroxylum novogranatense. Next base: position 55,017,329 of record CM057233.1, on the reverse strand, counting down.
GGGAGCTGTACAACTCCGATTGAGTTGATTCTTGAGGGAAAATAAAGTTAAGATATAGGGCTACAACTCTTGTGACCCTAAGATTGTTAATTTCTGGACTGAAGTTATGTTAATGTTCAGTCTCAGATTTTGTGAAGGTCCGATAGTATTTCGGCTATAACTTCTTCGTTTCTGATCCGAATTGAGCGCGGTCAGTGGTGTTGGATTCGTATGATTGAGAGAAACATTTCTTTAGAAGGAAGGTTTGACAAATTCCTTCAAATTGATAGTGCGAATCAACCCGTAAGTAAGCATGACTTTAAGCTTTGAATGGAGGGGCAATATGGTCTTTTGACCTTCATTAATGAAACAAAAAAAGGGGATGTCGTTTTTGGCATAATAAAGCCACGAAAGTGGCTGGAAAATGAGAAGAAAAGGAAGAAGAAAATAAGAAAAAGAAGAGAGGAGAAGAATTCGGTTATGGAGAAAAGAAGAGGGAGAAAGGTAAGTTTCCATTTTTCTACTTGATTCTTAAGGCTTTTGGGATTTTTTCAAGAAGGAAATGGATGGAGAATGAAGAGAGCATCTTCATGAGCCAAGAAATTTGAAAATTGGAGGAGAAATGAGGTAAGAGGAAATTTTGAGCTTTAAGATTTTGATGAATTTTTGGTTTAGAAACATGGATAAGGACTTGGGTTTGTGATTTATGAAGTTGATTTTGATATATATGCTTTAGGTTGTGTTTAATTTTGGATGGAAATTTGATTAAGGTTTAGGCTTAATTTTGTGATTAAGAATTTTGTGAAATTTTGGTGGAGAATTATAGATAATGATATGGGTTTGTGGAATATGAAGTTAATTTTGAAGAAATTGTATTTTATGATATTGAATTTGGATAAATTGGTTTAGGCCAATTTTGAAAATTGGAGATTTTCAAAATTGGAGATTGAAATAGCTTGAATATGTGAGGAATTGATGTTTCCTAAGCTCAATTTGAGTAATTAAGTTAAATATGATATTGAATTTGAGTGGATTGGTTTAGGTGCATTTTGGAATTTGGGGATTTTGAAGGATTTTGGAAATTCATGATTTAGATGGCTTGATTTTATGTGGAATTAGTGTTTTCTAAGTTTAAATTGATGAATTATGACATTTATGAAGTTGGATTTGGATTAATTTGGTTTAGGAAATTTTAATGTAGAAGAAAGAAGAAGGCTTTGGAGCAATTGAGGCACAAAGCAAGTTGTTAGCATGGATATGAGGTGGGTAGCATATTTATATTTTGATTTATAGGCAATATTCGAATTTTCAAAAATGAAAGAAAGCAAAAGTTTGGATTTGTGATAAATTATTGTTTGGTAAATGTTTGAAAATAAGAATTGATTAAAAGTTTGAAATTATGATTTCCGAATGATTTCTGAAAAATTATTACAAGCTTAAATGCATTGTTCCAAATGATTTTCTAAATCGCTAGAATTTCTGAAACTGCATTGGTTGTGTATGCATTGATAAATTATTGATCGATTGAACTTCTTTACTTGTATGATATGTGTGAATTGCGAGTTTGTTTAAGTTCGATGAAATAAAGTTAGAAAGACAAGATTTTGAAAAGTGCCTTCGGGCAATTTGAATCTCCGTTTTCGCTTACGTGTTATGTGAGTTCGGTTAGGTCCTTTTATGAGTCAGTGCACTGTCTCTATTCGTTATAACCTTCGCCCGAATGCCCACTAGTGGCACGGAGCTCCGATTTCGGACTCCCTTCACGACTACACTGGACCGCTATGCGGGAAAGTGTAGTACGTTCTGTTCACGACTGCAAAGGACCGCTATGCGGGAATGTGCAGTACGTTCTGTTTGGACCGAACCAGACCATTTGATATGTTACGTGTTTTTGATTTATTTTTGTGTTCTGCATTCATGCTTAAAATTGAGAAATGAAAAAGTGAATTTTGTTATGAAAGGTTTGAAAAATTGAAAGGTTTGAGGAAACCGTTTTGAAAAGTTACAAAGTTTGAAAAATAAGCCTTTTTGGCAAAAAGCTTATGAAAAATGATTTTTGCTTATTTTTCGATTTATAAATGTGTTATCCACGAGCTTCCGAGCTCACCCCCCCCCCCTTCATCCCAATCTCCAGGTATTCGAGCAGGAGATCAGATGAAAGAGCGTCAAGTTTGATTTTGTCGCAGTTGTATTTCTGTGTAAATTGAGAATTGATATTGTTTTGGCTTGAATTGCCTTTTGTGTATATAAAGCAGTTATTACGGGATGTATATGAATTCGAAACTTGGATATTGATTTTATGATCATAATTGAGTATGATTATGCTTTATGTTTGTAATTGGATATTGAATGAGGATTTTTGTATATGGATTTGAGATATTGAATGTGGTTGGGATTGATTGAGATTTTATGATCGATTGAGGATTTTTGAAGTGTTAGGTTTAGATGTGCGTTTCTGCTGGTGTTTCGGATTCCGGACGGGAGGGTCCGATGATGATTTGTGTTATTGGGTTGTGATATTAGAAGTGTTTTTACCTTTGCAGGAATTTTTGGGATAGGATAAATGTAGCCGTTATGCTGCCGAATTTTCGTTAGAAAATAAATTGGAAAAGAAGAAAAATAAAATTTAGATGTATGAAAGATGGATTTATGAGATTGGTATTAATGTTAAGAAGTTTGTTTTGATTTGAGTGAGAATTGGGATTTGTATGAGTATCCAAGCATATGATGATTTTGTATGTAATGGAATAAAGTGATTAAGAATGAAAAAGACAAGGAATAAAGAAAGAAAAGAAAAACAAAATTTATACAGGATTTGGATAGTCTAGGTTTCCAACGCGAGTAAGTTTTCTTTGTTTTGTTCAAGGATGTCGGCATTTGATTCAGTTCAATTATTGCGTTCGCTTGTATGTTTCGATGAATTAAATTCGATTCCATTCCCTTTAATTTCGAGTTGAGTTCGCTTTGTTTTCGATTTATGTTTCCGCTTTCGATCAATTTGCTTCCGATGTGTAATTTGATTCGTATTCCGATTTGATTCTGCTTTATGGTCCTTTTATTCGCTTCGATTAGTTGGCGATTCCGTTTTTGTTTTGCATTTCGCTTTGTTATCCGTTTCCTTCGCCTTTCGTTTTCCGGTTGGGATCCGGTGTTCCGGATCGGGTTCCAACAGCTACTAGAGTCACTGTTAATCCACGTCCCAAACTTTAAGCCTTGATGGTGTGATTCACATTAAGAAGAATGAAAGGAGTTTTTCTCTATGATTGCAATGAATGTTATTTCATAACATTTCACTCCCTTAATCCTCCTTTTATATTGGGAAAAAAATAATTGATGAAAGTTAACGTGGTGGCCTTCATGTTATGCAACTACCAACAACTCCCACTTGACTACATAAGCAACAAGTTACATCTTCTCTCTAAACTTTCACGTGTCATACTGAGAATGGGGCGTGCGACCAATAAAGAACCATTAGTGTTATATGAAGTCACCATCTAACTAACATAACACTTTCATATAGTCATGATACCTCAAATCATCCAAAATATCACCAAACGCATACATTGTCCCTTTATGCTCATAGATATATCATATGATTGTACACTAAGTATAATCGCCCAAGCTGATATGGTGATGTAGGAAAAGATTCTTCGTTAGACACTCATAATAATCCATCTTAGCTTAACTGCTTTCCTAATGTGCTCTGCTGGATTGTATAAATCTTAGCCCTTAGAAAAACACACTAAAGTAGCAACACCATGCCTTGACTTCATATCATAGTTCTAAGTTAAAGGGTTTCATTCGATTAGTGATTGAGCCCAAGTTTATTATATAAATTGGTGACATTTTCATGACTCTTACTACACTTTTTGACTCCCAATTCTAGATTTTGTGCTTAAATTGACTCTTGAGTGTGTACTTTTATTTTATGTAGTGTGAGTATAAAGATGGTCACAAATCAGTATTAATTGCACTAGTTAATTTTTTGAGAACAATTGATACTGCAAACTACCATTTTTTATTGTAGGAGACCTAAGGAAAAGGGAATCAAGAAGAAGAGGTAGAGTCAAAGAAGGCTAAAGTGAAGTCAACAAAAGAAGAGGCGCAACAGGAAGTTCACCATGGTGAAGTGGATCTGTCGCCGTGGCGAAATATAAATAATCTAGGATAAACTTTTGAAAAAAGTTCACTGCGGCAAAGGAACCAGCAATGAAGCAAAACCTTTTGGGAAAAGTTCGCCGCAGAAAACCTATCTGTCGCCGCGGCGAACCTTCAAAAACCTGAACTATTTTTAGAAAAATCACCCATTGTGTGACCCGATCCAAGCATCCTTTGTTTAAAAACCTACCAAATTAGGTTAAGGCAGACACTAATAAGTCATATAGGGCATACTCACACTCTCGGCTATCTCTCTCCCAACTTCAACCATCATCCATCACTTCCCTTCCATTTTTCATCGTCACCTTCATTAGCTACTACTGCCATGGATGCTTGTGGTGGGTTTCTAGTTGTGAGTTCTCCCGAAGCAATGCTTGGCTAAGCATCATTTCCTCTTGAAGATGTAGCAATGGCTTGAGCTTAGCAATGGCTTGAGCTTAATGGTCTTCAAAAGGGAGTAGTTTATTCATGTTTAGCTACTTTGTTATAAACTCCTTAGCTAGGATTTATGCTTTGTAGTTAGATTTTAATGATTATAGTTTAATCAAGTGTTGAACAATGCATTGTGTTATTGGGTTTGTTAATGTAGAACTTGGAGCTTGAATATATGAAGTCTCATATATGTCATTTTGTGATTTTGTTAATTCTCTTTTATCTACCTAGTTGTGTTTGATATTGAGATGATGCTAGATCCCAAATTGACCACTTGCATTAACTTACCCATTGCACACACTAAGATGCATTCAACAAGGTTTTAAGAAATGGAGTTCATTGATTAAAACCTTGGACTTAAAGAGTTATTTAAGGTTTATCATTTGAAAACTTTGTGAGTTTCACTCCCACCAAGATTTATTTTTAACTATGATAGCCAAAGCTCATTTTTCAAGAGGATTATCTCACATTTGATCATTTTTTTAGTTTTCAATTTTTCATTCCCAATATCCAAAAATACTTTTTACACACTTCTCTTACAATTAGTTCAATTTTGTTAGTTTCTTCAAAGAACCAAAACCCCCTCCTAACCAATTTAGTTTGCATTTCATGACATTTAGGCTAGTTTAGGTCTATTGCATTGGGTTCTAATTAAGTGAGATGACTCGAGCTTGCACTCTATATTGCAATCCTTGGAATTCAATTTTTGATTAAACCTCTAAAGGTAAAACCAAAAGATGAAGAGAATCAATTAGACATTAAATTCTATGGGATCATACAGTGACAAAGAAAGGGATTTAACTGTTACTCCACATTAAGGTCATTATATAGCACACACAGTATGAAATGTGTGTCATAGCATAGCTCCCACTAAGTTGGGCATGTCACTCTATTATGCCATGCAAATCACGAATCCAGCTTTACTTAAAAACTAATCTGAGCCATTAAATTAACATACCTAATACTAATTTTGACACTCAAGATTTGACTTTAAGGCTTCAATGTGAAATTTGAATCTTTCATATCTAACTCATCAGAGTCTCATCTTAGATTTAATAAGGTGACTATTCAAATACAGAAACTTATCATGCATACTACACAAGTATGAAGATAATACAATATTACATACACTTAATATTAATATTGCAAAGTGTCATCCTACCCTTTGCATAGTTTTGAAATTTTGAAAACACAAACAAAAGTTTACATTCATAGTTGGACTTTTCATACTTAGCATTCTTTTTGCACTCGCATAGTTTTTGAGTCTTTTCTTTGATTACTGTTTGAACCATACATACGTACTTTTATACATACTTTCACACACCATACACTTGCATCCATCAAATATCATCTTTTATTTGACTTTGTGTGCTTGCGAGTAAATTTTGTTACTTTTTATTTTTCTTTGAATTGTGCCTGTGCATGCCCCAGAAAACAAAACTCCTACCTTTTTATCCTATGATTGAGAGACGTTCGAGAAGAATTAGAAAGGAGAGAATAGCAAAAGAGAGAAGTAAGGGACTTTTTGAAGAAGAGTCAAATGAGCAAGGTAGTGAGAGCAATCCTTTGGAAGGAGTGAATATGGCCGAGAACCCAGCCTTTCTCCAAAACCCTAACTTTCATGTTAACCAACCTAGGAATGGTGATGATGGAGGTAATGGGGAGCATGAGAGAGTAGGTGAGAATAATGGGAATCAAAGGAGAAGGAATATTAAGGAAGCAACAACTTATTATGTGAATTATGATCCATTTACCACTGGTTGTCCTAATTTTGATGTTAATTTTGAAGTTAAGGGATTACTCATTAATTCTCTTCCTAAATTTCATGGCTTGACATGAGAAGATCCCTACATGCATTTGCAATCTTTGTCCATGATCTGTCATACTATGAAACCAGTGGGAGCTTCACTTGATCAAGTGTTATGGAAGGTTTTTCACTTATCTTTGGAAGGAAAAGCAAGAAAGTGGTACATAAGTCTTCCAAGGCATGTGACAAATGCCTACCATAGTTGGGCCAATCTGAGGAAGACTTTCTTAAAGAAGTACTTTCTAGCTTCCCACACTTCATCGATGAGGAAGGAGATTACTCAACACGCCAGGATTATGATGAGTCTCTCTGACTATTGGAACTGCTTCCAAGATTTGTTATCTAGATACCCCCACCATCAAATACCGGATGAACAGTTACTGCAATATTTCTATGATGAACTGAAAAGTCAAGACAAAGGTATGTTAGATGCGACATCGGGAGGTTCATTGATTGATCTTATAGCTTCGGAAGCATGGGATTTGATTAAGAAGATTGCTCTGAATCATCAACAGTACAATGTTATAGAGACCCGAGGAGTGCATGAGTTAGGCACCACAATAGCCTAATATAAAACAATTGAGAGTTTGGAGTCAAAAGTTTACTCTTTGGAGAGTAAATTGACATCACAATTATCCTTCATCACTACAAAGCTGAAGAATATGAATGTGTATCGCTCGACATCTTCTATGGATCTCACAGCACCTATTTGTGATACTTGTGGGTCAGTGATGCACATATCCAATGTTTGCCCCAGCCGGTTTGAAGAAGTATCTGCAGTATATTCAGGACAAAATCAGAAATGGGACCCCTACTCCAACACTGATAATGAGGGATGGAAGGCTAACCCTACTTTTAGTTGGAGGAATAAAGAGGGACGGGTTCAAAATAGATTTCAACAAGGGGAGGAGCTGATACTTCCACTAAGTAGTTCCCCAACCAACAGCAAATCATGACTGTCCCACTGATTGAGCCCAAGTTTAATATATAATTGGCTACACTTTCATGGTTGTTAATGCACTTTTTGACTCTTAATTCATGATTTTTGTGTTTAAATTAGTCTCTTATGATGAGTTTATGTTTTATGCAATTTGCTAGTTAAATTGTACAAATTGACATTAATTGCATTATAATTTTTCTAAGAACAATTGATACTAAAAATTGTTATTTTATATTGTAGGAGAAAAGGAGTCAAAAAGGATCTGAAGAGTCGGCATGAAGTCCTTAAGGCACATCGCAACGTGAACTAATCACCTCGCCGCAGCATTGCCACGGCGAAATGTAACTCCCACGTCGCGGCGCATCAACACATGATCGTACGTCGCGACGTCAACAATTCAACACGTCGCGGTGAGCAAATCATTTCCATATGTCGCGGCGAATATTAATTTATACGTCGCGACGAGCAAGCAATTCCATACGTCGCGACGAATATTAATTCGCACGCCGCGACGTCCATACGGGTATTCGAACTTTAAATGAAAAAATCACTCACTGTACTGACCCGGCCCGTGAACCATCCCTTAAATATTGCTGAATTAGGTTAGAATGGGCATCATCTTCTAGGGATCAACATACGGCAGAGAGAAGGGAGACAAGTGAAGAGAGAAGAAGAGGAAGCAACATCGTCCACCACCCAGGGTTCCCTTCAGGGTTCCCTGGGGATAATTTCACATAGGTTTTGTTGCCCATTTTTATTGCCGACTCCATCATGGATAGCTTGGATGCGTCACGAGTTGTGAAGGTTCCGGTTAAAATGCGTGGTTAGGCATTTGTTTTCTCCTGAAGATGCAGTGATGGCTGGAGTTCACTGAAAGGGAGTAGCTTAATCTGTAGTTTAGCTATGATTTATAAATGCCTAGGTCTAGGGTTTGTAATTTGTAGTGAAGCTACTTGATTATAGCTAAATGTTTGACATTTAATTTTTTGTTTGGATTGGTAATTTACATTGTCACATTTAACTACATTGTTATGAAGAACCGAGTTGGGGTTTATTGCTTTGTAGTTAGATTAGCTTAATTAGAGTTTAATTAAGCGTTGAACAATGTAATGTGTTATGGATTTCTTTATGTAGAATTTTGTGCTTAAATATATGAAGTCTCATATATGTCAACTTGTGATCTTGTCGATTCTCTTTTATCTGCCTAGTTGTGTTTGATATTGAGTTGATGCTAGATTTCATTTGACCCATTGCAATTGGCAAATCCACCGCACACACTAAGATGCTTTTAACAAGGTTTTAAGCAATGGAGTTCATTGATTAAAGCCTTGGACTTAAAGAATCCTTTAAGGTTCTGAGGCTCAAGAGCACTCAATGGGGTCTTGAGAAATGAAGTCGAGAGTGACAGGAGTCCATTAATTAAGACCCTGGACCTAAAGATAGTTCTTTAAGGTTTACCATTCAAACTTAGTGATTTCTAATCCCACCACACACACTAAGATGAACTTAACGGGATCTTGAGCAATGGAGTTCATTGATCAAGATCCTGGACTTAAAGAGTCCTTTAAGGTTCTGAGGCTCAAGAGCACTCAATGGGGTCTTGAGAAATGGAGTCGAGAGTGACAGGAGTCCATTAATTAAGACCCTGGACTTAAAGATAGTTCTTTAAGGTTTAGCATTCAAACTTAGTGATTTCTAATCCCACCGCACACACTAAGATGAGCTTAACGGGATCTTGAGCAATGGAGTTCATTGATCAAGATCCTGGACTTAAAGAGTCCTTTAAGGTTCTGAGGCTCAAGAGCACTCAATGGGGTCTTGAGAAATGGAGTCGACAGTGACAGGAGTCCATTAATTAAGACCCTGGACTTAAAGTGAGTTTTTTAAGGTTTACCATTCACACCTAGTTTTGAACTGTGATAGCCAAAGCTCGTTTTCATGAGGATTTTATCACTTTTTTTAGTATTTTCTTTTTCTATTTTCAAAAATCCAAAAATACTTTTTACATGCTTTTTAGTGTAGTTAATGTTTTCAAACAAAACCTCCATTTTCTCACTGATTTCACTTGCATTTTATGACATATAGGCTAGTTTAGGTCCATTTCATTAGGTTTCGATTAAGTGAGACGACCCGAGGTTGCATCCTATACTGCAATCCTTGGTATAAATTATTTTTGACCGATTTCTAAGGATCGATCGTAAGGTCGAATCTACAAAGCCGCGATCACCCACCTAAGGAGGATACCAACCAACTGCTACAAAATATGATGACTTTGATGAAGGAAGAACGAAATTCTAACAAAAACCAATTTAATGCCATAGCTTCTCTGATTCAGCAAGATTCTTCAAAGAATGATGTTTGGTTCAATGCCTTGGAAAAGAGAATGAAGCAATGGGAGATGAAAGCAGAAAATATTAACTCTTTTGCCACTCAATTGCCCAACAACATGAGTGAGAACCAAGCAAGAAGCAGTGAAACCATTCCTTCAAATACTGTGATGAACCTAAAATGTTTAAATGAAATCGCTCTCCGAAGTGGGAAACAAGTACAACAATCAAGAGAAAGAAGAATGTGATGAGGAGATTGATAGTCGAGAATTGCCTTTACTGAAGAAAAACATCAAGAAATCCGAGAGCTTCAAGGAAAAATCACTTTTGAATGAAAGGAAGTCTGAATCAAAGAACAAAGGGCTACTTCAGAGAGCTACAATGAAAAAGCACTAGCACGTGAGCATGAGGAATCAAGCAAGCATGGAGCCAATGAAGCCAAAGGTAAGGAGATAAATCTTCAAGACCTTCCTTTTCCTTATTCATATTTGATGAGCAAGTGAATGACTGACATAAAGCATGGAAAAGATATCATTGATTTGTTTGGTAAGGTAGAAGTCAATATTACTTTGCTTGATCTTATGAAATAGGTTCCTGTTTATGCTAAATACCTTAAAGACTTGTGTACCTATAAGAGGAAGTTTAGGCTTAATGAGAAAGTCCAAGTAAGCTCAAATGTGTCAGCCTTATTCAAGCATCAAATCCTTGTGAAATGCCAAGACCCTGGATCTTTCACTATCCCTTGCACTATAGGTAAAGTTACCATAGGGGGAGCCTTGTTAGATCTAGGAGCAACCATTAATGTTATGCCTAAGTCTGTTTATCAATCATTTGGAGTTAAAAATCTTAAGTCTACATCTGCAGTTCTCCAATTGGCTAATAGATCAATTACCTCTTTCTAAGCTTTTACAAAAAGATGAAAAGTTTGAGTTTGATGATTCTTGTAGGAATGCTTTTGACACACTGAAATTAAAACTCATTTCTCCACCCATTTTAGTTTTTCGTGATTGGAACTTACCTTTTGAGCTCTCATGTGATGCTTCCAATTGTGCTATAGGGGCAATGTTGAGTCAACGGGAGGAGAAACTAGTAAGAATTATCGCATATGCCTCGAAAACATTGGGTCCAGCTCAGATCAACTATACAACAACTGGGAAAGAGATGTTTGTAGTAGTTTTTACTCTAGAAAAATTCAAGCAATATCTATTAAACTCACATGTAGTCATTTTTACTGATCATGCAGCTGTTCGATATCTCCTCAGGAAACCATAATCGAAGCCTAGATTGATACAATGGGCATTGCTTCTCTAAAAATTTGATATTGAGATAAATGATCACGCTAGAGTGACAAACCACGCACCTGACCAGTTGAGCAGGCTATTAGACAATACACAGGGCGTGGACTCTTCTGAACTAACTTGCGACACTTTTCTTGATTCAGTTTTATGTGCTGCAGTTTTCAAGGAACCTTGGTTTGCACATATCATCAATTATCTCATGAGTGGCCTAACTCCTCCTTTTATGTCTCAAGCGCAAGCTCAGAAGCTAAAAAGCGAAGCTTGACATTACATCTGGGATGCCCCTCATCTGTGGAGACTGTGCAATGACCAGGTAATCAGCAAATGTGTGCCTAATGAGGAATTTGATTCTATAATTTCAGTTTGTCATTCAATGGTTTGTGGTGGGCATTTCAGTGTGAGGAGAACATCTAAGAAAATTCTAGATTCTAGTTTTGATTGGCCTACCCTTTTTAAGGATTCATTTAACTTTTGTCAGTCATGCGAAAAATGTCAACGTTTTGGAGGGTTAGGAAAACGGTATGAAATGCCACAGCAACCTCTATTATTTTGCAAAATCTTTGACGTATGGGGAATTGATTTCATGGGTCCCTTTTCCCCATCTTTTAGACTTGTTTATATCCTTTTAGCTATTAACTATGTGTCCAAATGAATAGAGGCTGTTTCGACTAGAAAAGATGATGCACAAGCAGTATCCAAATTCCTTAAGTCAAACATTTTTTGTCAATTTTAGATTCCTAAAGCTGTGGTTAGTGATAGAGGGACACATTTTTGTAATAGAGTCATTGGTAACTTATTTTCCAAATTTGGAGTCACTCATAAATTCTTCACTGCCTGCCACCCACAAACCAATGGTCAAGCTGAAGTTTCAAATAGAGAGGTGAAGCATATCTTGGAGAAAATGGTAAAGCCATCAAAGAAGGATTGGAGCGTACACCTCGAAGAAGCACTATAGGTCTATCGCACTGCCTACAAATCTCCAATAGGCATGTCACCTTACCGCTTAATCTATGGAAAAGCTTGTCATTTGCCCATGGAGTTGGAAGATAAAGCTTATTGGGCAGTCAAGCAATGCAACATGGACTTGGAATCTTCCGATATGGAGAGGAAGAATCAATTGCAAGAACTATAGGAGTTAAGGCTAGAGGCATATGAACATTCTCGCCTCTACAAAGAGAAGACAAAGTTGATGCATGATAAGATTCTTCAGAGGAAGAGCTTCAAGGAAGGGGACAAAGTCTTGTTATTCAAGGCTCATTTCACCTTTAACCATGGAAAATTCAATACTTGTTGGGATAGACCGTATGTGGTCACTAAAGTGCATAACTTTGGTATGGTTGAGCTTCTGTATGAAGAAATAGGAACTCAACTCAAAGTAAATGGCCACCTATTGAAGCTCTACCATAAGAATCAAAAACCACCATGAATATCAGGTTACTTTACTAAACAAGTTTGGGGGAGAAACCATCCCAGTAGGAAGATAGCTATGTTTTTACTTTCATCAGTAGCTTTACATTCCAATAAAAGTTGTCCCTGCTGTTCCCATTGTTCTTATGTTTTGAATATTTCACATTGAGAACAATATGATATTTAAGTGTGGGGGAGGTTTTCTCATCTTACAACTCTTGTTTGTGCTTCATTTTGGCCATTTAAATGTTTGTGTTAGTCAATTATGCATAATGTTCAAAATTCTAAACTTGGTGATTGAGGCAAATTAAGTTTCTGTTTTTTTTCCCCGTGTCCATGTGTTGAATCCATGATTTTAGCTGCGACGAACTCTTTCTTCGCCACAGTAATGTTTGTGTGATGAACAGTTCGTCACAGAGAACTTTGGTTTCGTCGCGGTGCCATACTCCTGCATAAATTTTTTTTAATCACCTCAATTCAACAATTATCCCTAATTAGATTCTTATCACTCTTGTATCTCAAAGATTTTATAAGTTTCAAAGTGATCCTTGAGTTTTTAAAAATACCTCCCATTCTCTAAATGATAGTCGGTTTTGGCTAATTTCATTTTTAATGTTTTCAACACAAGTAAGTGAGGGTATGATGACAAAGTAGCACTTTATGTTTCTAAAACTTGAGATTCTTTATTGAGATATTAAACTTGTTGGAAGGATATTTGGGCCTGAATTTTTCAATTTTTGTGTGTATCTACTTATTTTATATCTCTCTAGAACTTGTTTCAATTCTTAATCAAAGCTTGATGAACTAGAATTTTGTTAACATGATAGAGCCATTTTTTCAAAACCCTTTGACTTAAACACAATCCTATAAACACCTATCCATTACTAGCCCCTTGAGCCATATTTTATGAGCACATGCACGCATTTTATATGGTGTCAATAGTTTATTTCACATTTTCTTCTAGTTATCTCAAGAAATTGGTTATTGAAAAAGCCAATGCAAAAAAAAGAGAGAAAAGAAAGAAAGAGAACAATATATATATGTTCTCAAAAGAAAATATTCTCATAAAAAAGGGTTAAGAAATAATTATATTGTCATTTGTGTAAATACTTTCTTACTGTTGACATCTATTTCATAATTGTGGTGCATGCACTCATACTTGTTTCTTCTTTCGTCCATTCCATCCATTTCATCTAGCCTTCCGTGCATTACAACCTTGAAAAGTCCTCTTGATTTTTGAAACTATAGTTCCTATAGTGGAGAGGTAGAACTATTACAAGCTTATGGTAGAGAATGGACTAAGCAGATTTTAGAGTGAAATTATCCCAAAACAAGTGAGGTGAGAGCAAACACCTTACCTTGAGTGAAATCTCTCTTGCTCAATCTCTTGAATTAAATTCTTATAGTGTTTATTTTCTTAGCATTCTGTCAGTCTGCTTTGATTGATTTATGAGAAAGTAATTTTTGCCAATTTCCTACTTTTATTTTAAGCATGTTTGGAATTTTTCTTTTGCACTTATGTCTCTTTGACTCTTATAAACTTTGCCCAAGAGTACAAAGGTCTAAGTGTGGGAAAATTTGATTGAGTCCAAGTTTATTACATAAATTGACGAAATTTTCATGACTCTGACTACACCTTTTCACTCCCATTTGTACTTAAATTGACTTTTGAGAGTGTACTTTTATTTGATATAGTTTGAGTGTAAAGATTGTCACAAATCAGTATTAATTGCACTAGTTAATTTTCTGAGAACAATTGATACTGCAAACTACCATTTTTTATTGTAGGAGACTCAAGGAAAAGGGAATCAAGAAGAAGATGTAGAGTCAAAAAAGGTTGAAGTGAAGTCAACAAGAGAAGAGGCGCAACAGGAAGTTCGTCGCATCGAAGTGGATCTGTCACCGTGGCGAAATACAAACAATCCAGGTTGAACTTTCGGGAAAAGTTTGCCTCAATGAAGGAACCAACAATGAAGTAAAACTGTTGGACCCCGATCTTTGAGTGAAAATAAGAAGTTTTCAAAAGTGGATGAGTTGATTGAAATTAAGTTGAAGATCATGAAATAAAGAAAGAAAGAGTGAAAATATGAAAATTGTGAAATAGTTGACTTTTTGGCCTTGGAGAGTTGACTCTTGATTTAGACAAAATTTGAGAAAATATGCTACATGAAACTTGTAGGTTATGTTAAGAGCTTTCTGTAGCCATAAAGTTTGACATTTTCGATATCGGGAGTGAGAGTTATGATCAGTCAAAGTTGGCTTGGAAGTTTGACTTTTAGGGTAAAAAGTTGACTATTTGATTTAGGTCAAATTCGAGAAAATGATCAACGTGAAACTTGTAGCCTCTGTCGAGAGCTTTTCGTGAACATAAAGTTTGCTATTTTTCGATGTCGGGATTGAGAGATATGAATTTCGGAAGATATGCTTTGTTTTGAAAATGTTATTAAGTATAGATTTGCATGTGCTATACTTCGAGGCCACTCGTCGTATGGATTTAGTCTGAATTGGAATAAGTGGTCTTAATGAAAGTTGGAGCTTGTATTTCAATCTTTCCGACGCCATAAAGTTTGTAATTTTTCGATATCGGGACTAGGAGTTATGAGCGATTAAAAATTGGAAGTTGGTTAGGAAAAGCTGATTAAGACAGAATCTTTGAGTGGAAATTTGACTTCTTTGGAAGCCAATTGGATTTTTTTGTTCTTCAGGGAAGTTGTAGAGCTTCCTTTTACCTTTCCATAGACACCAAATTCGTCAAATTCCGAGTTCAGAATTAAGAGATATGATTTTTGAAAATTTCAGTTATAAGTGGGTATTTAAGGTTTTGAAAATTTTGTTTGAACTCCGACCCTTTTGCAATCTTTTGTTATAAATCTTTCGTCCGATATCCGATTGACTTGATTCTTGAAGTGTTGGATTCCTAAGACAATTACGTTCATTTTTATGAAGAATTATGATTTTAGGAAATTAAATGAAAAGAGATTGATTGAACTAAAGTAAGAGATGGGTTATAGGTTGTAAGTTGGATAATTTTCCGAACATGATTCAGTATTTTGTGAAATTCGGGATCTGTAGAGATCCGATTGAAGTGATTCTTGAGGAGAAATAAAGATAAGACAAGGGGCTACAAATCATATGAAGAAATGAAATGTCAATTTTGTCCCTAAGACCCTCAAACTATGGATGGAAGTTCAAATTCGTGTGCAGTTTTCGGATTGGGAACACCTGAGAGTGTTTTAAGTATAACTTTTGATCTGAGAATTGAAATGATACGATTCTTGATTTGAATTAAACTAGAGACATAACGCTACAATTTTTATGAAGACATCAAGTTTTAATTCTGGGATTAAGAATGTGAACTTTTGGACGGAAATAATCGTACATGGAAAATGTGTTACAATCTGGATATTCCCGAACTGTTTTGCGTATAACTTTTACTGTAGTGATCCGAATTGAGCGCGGAAGGAAGTTGTAACAAATTCTTTCAACTCGATAGTGCGAATCAAAACCGCAAGTGGAAATGGCATAAAGTAACATGTGAGGGGCATCTTGGTCTTTTTAGTTATTTTTAAATGACATGGCAACATCTTAAATGAATGAGTCTCGTTGGAATGGAGAAAGCTAGAAGGTTTGAGAATGAAATGATTAAAAATAAGAAGAAAGGGAGTATAGCCACATGGAGGAATGAGAATCACACGAATTTTCAAAGGAAATAAAGAGAAGAGCATAAAACGTTGTAGTATTATGATGGATTATAAGTTAAGAAGGAGTATCGATTTTACATAGGAGAGCCAAAGACTTGAGCAAATAAGAAAGAAAATAAGAAGAAGAATGAAAGAGAAGCTCATTCGGCCATAGGGAAAAGGATGGGAGCTTAGTGATTTTCGAATTTTTGAGACTTTAAGCTTATTTTAGAGTAGATTTCAAGGGGAAAGAGAAGAAAGAAGATGAAGTTACCATGGAGCTTGAAAATAACGAAAATGGAGGAGAAAAAAGGTAAGAGAGAGAAAGTCTTGATTTTGAGTTTTTGATTAGTTTGTTGGTTGATTTGGCTTGGAATGGATATGAATTGAGTTTATCTATGATTACTTAAAGAGATTAGACTAGAATTATGTTAAATTTTGGTTATGGAAGATTTTAGAGAGAGAAAGCTTAGTGAAGAAGATGATGAATAGTGAAATTTGGGGGTTTTTGAAATTGATGATTTAGATAACTTGAATTAGTGATGAATTTGAGATATCCTAAGTTAATTTTGATGTTTATGCTTTAGGTGAAGTTTAATTTGAAAATGGTAAATTTAGAGTTTAGGCCAAATTAGAAATTTGGGGTTTTGTGAATTATTGAGGTTTTGTGAATTAATGGTGTAGAATCATAATTAAGAGTAGGAATTGATGAAATATGAAATCAATTTTGAAGAAATTATGATTTATGACATGGAATTTGGATAAATTGGTTTAGGCCAATTTTAAAATTGGGGATTTTCAAAATTGGAGATTGAAATAGCTTGAATTTATATGGAATTGGTGTTTTCTAAGTTTAATTTGAGTAAGTAAGTGATTTATGAGATTGAATTTGACTAATTCGGTTTAGGTCAAATTTGGAATTTGGGAATTTTAAAATTCTGGTTTTAGAAAGCTTGGAAGCGATGATTATGAATTCCGATAGTTAATTGTGAGAATTATGCACTTTGTGATGTGAAATTTGGATATTATGGTTTAGGTAAATTTTAATTGAAAGAAGGAAAGAAGCAAGGAGCAATTGGAGCTTGAAATCAAGTTTCTGACAATAATTCGAGGTGGGTAGTATATTTATTTATTGAATTATAAGCTAAATGTGAAATTTTGAAAATTAAAGAAAGCAAAGTTTGGTTTTTGATAAATTATTATTGATAAAAATGTTTGAAAAAGGATGTAAATGTTTGAAATTATGATTTCAAAGGAGTAAAATGAGTTCTAGAAAATACAAGATTTATGAAATTCATGGTTTTCAAATTATTTGATTTATGATTTAAAGAGTTAAAGAAATTAGTGCATATTTTGTCATGAATGTGATTATTATGTGATTTATTTGATGCTATGAATTGCATTAGATGATTATGTGAATTCTTGTGGATATATGCTTGTGTCATTATGACACAATTTGATGTTATGAGTTGAAAAATATGAAAAATCAAGAGATTTTAAAAAGGTGCCTTCGGGCAATCTGAATTCGTTTTCGTTATGTGTTAAGTGGGTTTGGTCAGGTCCTTTGTGAGTCGGTATTGTCTCTACTGTTTTAGCCTTGGCATTTGCCGTTAGTGCACGGACTCGTTCGGACTCCTTCACATTTCTTTGGACGCGATGCGGACCTGATTTGTGTTGGATGCCGCGGTATAACCCGCAAACACACGCTGGGTGGGAAATGCTAGCCCAGGTGTGGGGTCCAACATTAAGAAAGTGTAGTACGTTCTGTTTGGACCGAACCAAACCAATTCTGATGTGTTATGTGTTTTTGATTTGTTTATAATGTGATGCATTCATATTTAAAGCTGTGCATGATTTGAAAAAGGTTCGAGATTTTGAGAAATAAGACAGTAAATTTATAATCATGAAATTTCGGAAGGTTTATGTAAGTTTTGAAAAGTTTGAAAATGAGATTTTGGATAAATGCTTAAATAGGAAATTTTTGAAAAGTTTGAAAAGTTTAAAAAGAAAATATTTTTCGCTTATTGTTCGGTTTATAAATGTATTATCCACGAGCTTCGAACTCACCCCCTTTCATCCCCAAATCTTGAGTTTTTACGCAGGAGATCGGATGGAAGGCGAGTATGATCACAATCCGACTTGTGCATGTTAGTATTATGTTTAAAGTTTGATGTGGTATTAGATCTTTATGGATAGTTAGAAAGCAAGTAAAGTGTATTTTAGTCCGATTGTATATGAATGGTTTTGCTTATGGCCAGTAAATGTATAAGATTGTATTGTGTTCGGAATGAGTTATAAGTATGATTATACTTTATGTATGAGATTGGATTTTGAATGTGGTTGGGATTGGTTGAAATTTTGAGTTGAGATGGTTATGGATTGAATTTATGAAGTGTTTAGAATTAAGATTGTGTTCTGCTGGTGTTTGGATGCCGGACGGGAGGTCCGATGTTGCCTTGTGTTATTGGATGGATTACGATATTAGAAGTGCGTTTGCTTTGTTTTAAATTTTTGGGCTGTCAAAATACAGTCGTTATCTCTTAGAAATTTCGATAAAATCTGGGTTAAAATGTAATTTAAGATTGGTACAGATTTATATAAGATTGTGTATGTTGTATGGATTGAAGATGATTACGTATGTGTTGGAGTAACGAGAAAAGAAATGAGAATAAGAAAGAAAGAAAGAAAAAAAATTATATCGGATTTTCGATCGGATTAGTCTAAGGAATTCCAACGCGATTATGTTCATCCGATCGTTTTCTTTGATTATTGTGCTCGGATGTCGGATCTGTTCTACTTGATTTCGTCTCGCCCTCGATTTTGTTATTCGTAATTTGTTATCTGATTCGGTAGGTTTATTCGATTGGCGTCCGCATTTTGTTTCCGATTTGAAATTTCGATCCGAAATTTTCGTTTCCCTTCGTTTTTGTTTGCTTCGTTTTCCGTTCTGCGTATGTAGTTGGGTTCCGGTAACGGGATCCAACAAAAACCTTTTGGGAAAAGTTCGTCGCGGAAAACTTACCTGTCACTGCTGCGAAACTTCATAAACTTAAACCATTTTCAGAAAAATCACCCAATGTGCGACCCGACCCAAGCATCCTTTGTTTAAAAACCTACCAAATTAGGTTAAGAGCGGACATTAACAGGTCATATAGAGCATACTCACACTCTCGGCTCTCTCTCTCTCAACTTTGACCATCATCCATCACTTCCCTTCTATTTTTCATTGTCACCTTCACTAGCTGCTGCTGCCATGGATGCTTGTGGTGGGTTTCCAATTGTGAGTTCTCCTTAAACAATGCTTGGCTAAGCACCATTTCCTCTTGAAGATGTAGCAATGGCTTCAGTTCAATGAGCTTCAAAGGGGAGTAGTTTATTCATGTTTAGCTACATTGTTATGAACTCCTTAGTTAGGATTTATGCTTTGTAGTTGGATTTTCTTGATTATAGTTTAATCAAATGTTGAACAATGTATTGTGTTATTGAGTTTGTTGATGTGGAACTTGGAGCTTAAATATATGAAGTCTCATATATGTCATTTTGTGATTTTGTTAATTCTCTTTTATCTACCTACTTGTGTTTGATATTGAGATGATGCTAGATTCCAAATTGACCACTTGCATTAACTTACCCATTGCACAAATTAAGATGCATTCAACAAGGTTTTAAGAAATGGAGTTCATTGATTAAAAACTTGTACTTAAAGAGTTCTTTAAGGTTTATCATTTGAAAACTTAGTGAGTTTCACTCCCACCAAGATTTATTTTGAACTATGATAGCCAAAGCTCATTTTTCAAGAGGATTATCTCACATTTGATCATTGTTTTAGCTTTCAATTTCTTATTCCCAAAAATCCAAAAATTATTTTACACACTTCTCTTACAATTAGTTTAATTTTGTTAGTTTCTTCAAAGAACCAAAACCCCCTCCTAACCAATTTAGTTTGAATTTCATGACATTTAGGCTAGCTTAGGTCCATTGTATTAGGTTCCAATTAAGTGAGACGACTAGAGGTTGCATTCTATATTACAATCCTTGGAATTCAATTTTTGATTCGACCTCCAAAGGTAAAACTGAAAGACGAAGCTGATCAATTATACATTAAATTCTATAGGATCATACAGTGACAAAGAAAGGGATTTAACTGTCACTCCACATTAAGGTCATTATATAGCACACACAGTATGAAATGTGTGTCATAGCATAGCTCCCACTAAGCTGGGCATGTCACTCTATTATGCCATACAATTCACGAATCTAGCTTTACTTAAAAACAAATTCGAGCCACTAGATCAACATACCTAATACTAATCTTAACACTCAAGATTTGATTTTAAGGCTTCAATGTGAAATCTGAATCTTTCACATTTGACTCATCAGATTCTCATCTTAGATTTACTAAGGTGACTATTCAAATATAGAAACTTATCATGCATACTACACAAGTATGAAGATAATACAATATTATATACACTTAATATTAATATTGCGAAGTCTCATCCTACCCTTTACTCAAGCGTTAGGGAGATTGCCTGTATGACGAGGTTAATCAAAAGCCTAGTATTCGGTGACATTACAATGTACCTTATCATGTAATTACGTACTAATGAACATTTGATAAATAATCTTTTATTAAATAAAAGCTCGTTACAATTAAAAAATGTCCGTTATACAATAAGATATAACTCAATAAAAAAAACTAAACCCTACGCAAAACCTAAACTCATCACATGAGCCTTAAACAAATCTCGAGGAATAGGTTTAGTTAAGGGATCTACTACCTTTTTGTTAATAGGTATATACTTTATGGCAATCTCTTTATTTTTTATGGCGTCTCTTACAAAATGATAATGCCTTTTGATACGCTTAGGTTTTCAATGAAACTTTGGATCTTTAGCAAACTTTATGGCTACATTATTGTCACATAACATTTCAACGGGATCATTAACTCTGGAAGTAAGATTAAGATCCTAAAAAAAACTTCTCAACCATATTGCCTCCTGAGTGGCAAGACAACAAGCAACGTATTTTACTTCCATTGTTGATAATGCTATACAGTTTTGCTTCTTACTGCACTAAGATATGGCTCCCCCTCCCAAGGCGAAGACATATCCTGAGGTTGAACGTGTAACACCCCACTCCTGTAAGACCTGAACCTGACATCGATAAGTAATATCAGAGTTTGTGCCTCACGAGGGTGGCGTACTAGAACACTCAAACAGTCAAAACACAATACAGAGTCTCTTTTTTCTTTTGAAACAATGCACACTTTTGCAGAAAATCAATAATCAATTTGGGTCCATTTCATTCAACACAATACAATCAATAAGATTTCAATAGCCAATTTGGGCCCATTACAAAAACAAAACACTTTGATCATAATGCCTTTACATTACCACAAAAATACATTTGTATACACATTGTGCAAAAATTTCCAACAACATTATTCAATACAAAAATTTCATAATAAACACAATTCAATACGAAAATAAAGAAATGGAATGTAGATGCGAACTGATCCCAACCTCTATCCTTCATTTGAATGTTGTAAGTATACTCCCGTTGGCCTAATGGGATATTCTTCTGATCCTGAAAAATATTTCCAAATTTTGGGTGAGTTTTGCAAACTCAATGAGTAAACCATCATTGATGAGTTCACTGGATCATAAACACATATTTCACAAATATTCATTCAATGGATATTGATCTTATAATGCTATATGCATGAGACTCACATTCATTTTTACTGTTGTGACCGAGTGCCTATCACATACATATACAAATACTGGCCCATAGGGCTCAGTCAAAATAGAGTCACAGAGCATAACTCTATATGCAAAACATATATCACGGAGCAAAGCTCTACGTGGAAGCACTTCATATTGACTACTCAAGTCACAACACCTTTATCTGAGCATGCATTTTTTGAAATGCATAAAATACTGATTATGCAATATCAGATAATCACATGCAATTTTTAATCAAAAACTCATTATCATCAGGCCTAAACCCGGCATTCAACTTTCATTGAGAATTCACATATCATACAAGATTTCAGATTAAATCAAAGCACTCCTAATACCTATATCCATATAACCAACTCCTCGGACTTTAAGTTCAAAACTCAAATCAAATCATAAACAATTTATAATTGGAAGCTAACAGATCAAATAAATTCAACGTAAATCAATCCTAGGAAATCATCTAGGTTGACTCATAATACGCTCAAAAAATAGCATTTTCTTCCAAATTCTGGATACGCCTATATGCAGATGTTTAACCTGCACGACACAAGTTATGCAATACACAATTCACACCCGTTACAAAACTCATTTATGCCCAAATAATTATATGGGCTATGTACAATGCATGCTTAATGACAATCCCGAGTATATGTTCTAGAACACATTTTATGCTCATTCCCATTTCATAATTCATATGTGTCTAATTGAATTAGATTTACACTTCATTTGTACATGATCTTTCTAAATTCTCCTTTCGATCTTTACTCTTTGCTTGTGTCTAGCTTATTCATAAGCTTATACCTCAAGAACACGTAGTTACTTTATATCATAACTCAATTTCTCGTCATCTCTTTTCTAACGTCATATGATCTCAAAATATTCACATTCTCATCCAAGGAATCCAATTGAAAAATCTCATAATGCAAAATCACTAAAATTGATTTTAGAATACTTAAACCCAAGCATTTTCTAAACTCCATAAACTAGAATCCTTTCAAAAATCCAAAAGATTCAAAATGATCTTACCTTGATTCTTTACCAAATGAAGAGATCTTAAATGAAGAGATCTTTAGCTCAAATGGAAGCTCCTTTTTTCCTCTTCTTTTTTCTCTTCTTGGACAGCTTTAAAATCTTCTTGAAGACTAAGAAGAATTAAACCCTAACCCATTCTCTTCTTTTCTCTCAAACCACCAACTCTCTTTCTCTTTCTCTCTCATTTTCATTGTTCTCTTCTGCTTATCCTTCCATTCACATTTTTCTTCTTCATTTATAAGCAAGACAACACTTTTCCTTCCAATTATGCCCTTAATGATTAAGAATTGTCCCATTTGCCCTTCCAATTATTCCTTATGTCTTTTATACTTAAGTGTCTTGCCAATAGTATCCTTGAATATTCTGACATAACACTTTATTCTAGAAGAATCTTCTCTATTGTCTTACGTTTCCAATGACACCAAAATCAGTCAATTTGGTTGAGAAATCTGAAAGTATTGCTCAAACATTTTCAGACTGTTCTTATATTGAAGCAGAACACTATACATAGATCCCCCACAGAAATTGAAAGTCCTAGAGACTGAATTAGATTTCAACTTCTTCATCCTATCTGTAGCTACATGTCTCTAATATATCTTGAAACTAGAATCATCTCATTTAGATTTCTATGGATCAAGATATCATCAAAATACTGAAGTATGTTCAGTAAAATATCCAGTTCCTATTATTTAAGAGTACACACACTGTACCTATCCCACATTTTTCACTCAATCTTTCCCACACACTGTAGAGGAAGAAAAGAGCTTTCATTTGAGCTAAAGATCTCTTCATTTGGTGAATAATCAAGGTATGATCAATTGAATCTTTGTATTTTTATAAAGATTCTAGTTTATGAAGTTTAGAAAATGCTTAGGTTTGAATGTTCTAGAATCAAATTTTAGTGATTTTACATTGTGGAATTTTTAAGTGGATTCCTATTGAATGGGATTTGGTTTGTTTTAGGAAATCAAGAGAATCCTACCCAAGGAAAAGGGGAAAGACAATTGTGACTTGGAGTTTTGGCAAGCAAACTAGGTGGGTAAAATACTTATGGTTATTGTATAAATAGGCAATGTGCCTAAATATGTACATATGTTTAAATTGCTAAGCTATGGATGGGAATTGGATATTATGAGATCGTGTGAGGTTAGAAAAGAGATGATGAGAAATTGAGTTATGATATAGAGTAACCAAGTGTTCTTGAAGTGTAAGCTTATGAATAAGCTAGAAATATAAAACGAGTAAAAGATTGAAAGGAGCATTTAGATTGATCATGTACAAATGAAGTGTAAATCTAAGTTAAATTAGACACCTATGAATTATGAAATAGAAATGAGCATAACATGTGTTCTAAAACATATGCCCGGGATTGTCATTGAGCATGTATTATACATGGTCCATGTAGGAAAATCCCGGTGTGAGCATCACATGCCCACAGTGCGGAAAACAAAAATTTTTGTTCCGGGACCTTCCCGAAAGCCAGAATCCATGTGACTATATAACAAAGTCAAACCAAAACGACCAAAGGAGACCGTCTCTAACGGTATCCACGCAGAGATCGGAGAACCTAACCGGGACAAACCCTTTGACCCGGGAATAGCTAGAACAAAGTAAAGACTGATAGATCTTACCTTTGTTCTGGAGAGCTTGGAAAATGATGATGAAGAAGCTTGAAAGATGAAGATGATCGATGGAGAGCTTGAAAGATGAAAAACTCTTTTCCTTCTTCCTTGCTAAACCCACGAAGAACTCCTTCTTAAGTTAGGTTTTTAAAACTTGTTTTTAAACCTCATTTTATTTATAACCAACGACCATGATGCTTCATCTTTCAATTTTTTGTCCTTTTGTCATTTAATGCTTTTAATGACTAAGCATTAAAGAAGTTTCTTTCATCTTCCCCTTCCATCACACGTATACACACACAGATATATATATATATATATATATATATATATATATATAAATAAATAAATGCTGAGGTGGTCCAGTCACACTGAGGTCGGTCCTACCGGGTCTCAGTATGGGAAAAATCATCGGAGACCTGTCTCAGTAATATCGATGTCGCGATCTCATCGGGACATATCTCGATCTCATTGAGATCCATTTAATACTTTTGCTCTCTATTTATTGGAACTCTGTCCAAAACTATTTTACAAATACTCCGAGTCACTCTTATGCGTGTGACCCATTAGGTTCCTGGTTATGTTGGCCACTTAGATTAACACTTAATCTGAGCAAGTCATGAGCGGTATCTAGCAACACATCATGACCACCAATTGACCGGAAAGTAATTGGTTTGACGAATGAACATATATTCATCATGGACCATATCACGAACCCTTCCATAGACAATTACCGTGCAATTCGTCCTTTCACCATGCTATACCCCACTTGGTTATGAGTATGGGCAAAGTGTCAACTCTTTACTAGACTGACTATGTCAAATCTATTCCAAGTGATTTCAGTTCTTGTCCTTGGACTCATTACTTAATACTTAATATGTCAATGAAGACACTCTTCATGACATATGTACTCTGATCAGAGATTTCCAAGTAATGACCCTGATAAGAGGCCATGGGTATCATCTTCTGCTATCACAGAAGTGGTGAATCCTTTATTGGCTACTCAATTACCTTCGAATACCTCAAGCTGTACCCAATCACCATCCTATGAGCGACCTCTGTAAGGTAACAAGGAATGGAGTCAAAGCACAGAATCACTATCCAAGATATCCTTGAGTACCTCAAGTCTAAGGATACTTGCACCATTGCTATGATGAGATTATCACTGACATTAGAATAGGACATCCATGTGATGATCTCATAGTAGGTCATCCAATGTACTTACTACCTCTAGTAAGCATCCACATCTCAACCCTAAATATCTCATATTTACAATTTCTGAGATCCACTGCTTGATTAAATCAAGGAGCTTGAGATGTGCTAGTCTCTCCGGATTACCGATATCCAGTCTCAGTAATCCTATGACTATGGATAATTTAGATACTGACATAATTGCACATGATAGGAATCTCAGTGGTATAATCACATCATAATTTCCTTCATGCTATGTCATATATCATGGACTTCATTAATTTGATTACAGATCAATATCAGTTCATAAATAATGAACAACAAATTAATAAAATATGCCTTTCTTTATTTATTTATAAAGAATGTACACAACTTTGTACAAAATGCACTAAAGGCGATTGCCTTTAGGGCACTACTCTAACAATCTCCCACTTGACCTAAAGTCAATCGCCTTGATATCTAATACCATAGGCGAGTACATGAGAATCAAAACTCTTTTGTGATAATGGCTTTGTCAACGGATCGACAATATTCGCTTTCGATGGGAATTCTCTCGATCTGGACATCACCTCGTCGATGATCTCCTGATCGATGATATCTGCGAGTGCGTGTTTGGATCGTTGATGAGACCTTGGTTCCTTCGCTGCTTAATAGCCCCATTGTTGTCACAATACAATCAGTATGGGCCCATCATCGCTAGGAACCACACCAAGTTCGAAATGAACTTCTTGATCCATCTGACTTCCTTCTTCGCTTACAGGCGACAATGTACTCTGTCTCGGTTGTTGAATCGACGATCGTCTCTTGTTTGAAACTCTTCCAATGACCGCCATTGCGTTCGGTGTGAATACATAACTTTGATTGGGATTTGGAATCATCCTTATCAGTTGAAAAGCGGCATCAGATACCCGCTCACTGGAGATCTCCATCCCCATATATCAAGAAAACATCCTTAGTCCTTCGCAAATACTTGAGGATATTCTTGATTACCACCCAGTGACTCTCACCAGGATCCGATTGGTATCTGCTCGTAACACTTAGAGCATATGATACATCGGGTCTCGTACATAGCATAGCATACATGATAGATCCAACCGCAGATGCATACGGGATCATATTCATGTGCATCCTCTCATCTTGTGTCTTAGGACACATAGATTTCGAGAGTGTTATCCCATGAGTCACGGGAAGGTAACCTCTCTTGGACTGTTCCATGCTAAACCTCTTTAGCATCTTGTCTATGTATGTTGATTGTGAAAGACCAAGCAACCTTTTTTATCTATCTCTATAGATCCTTATCCCAAGGATATAAGTTGCTTCACCAAGGTCTTTCATGGCAAATTGTTTGGACAACCAAATCTTGACTGATTGTAGCTTAGAGACATCGTTTCCTAGTAATAATATGTCATCCACATATAACACAAGGAATACGATTGCAGTCCCACTAACCTTCTTATACACACAGTATTCATCCGGATTTTGTGAGAAACCAAACTCTTTGATTACCTCATCAAATCGAATATTCCAACTCCTGGATGCTTGCTTCAATCCATAAATGGATTTCTGAAGCTTGCATACCTTTTCGCCATCATAGGAGATGAAGCCCTCAGGTTGTGTCATATACACATCCTCAGCTAGATTTCCATTTAGGAATGTTGTCTTCACATCCATTTGTCATATCTCATAATCATAATGAGTGGCTATGGCTGGGAGTATCCTAATGGATTTAAGCATTGTTACTGGGCTGAAGGTCTCGTCGTAGTCAACTCCTTGTCTTTGACGAAAACCTTTTGCCACAAGCCTTGCTTTATAGGTAATTACATTACCATCCATATCGGTTTTCTTTTTGAAAACCCATTTACACCCTATGGGTTTTATTCCTTCGGATGCCTCAACCAAAGTCCATACTTGGTTTTCATACATGGAATCCATTTCAAATTTCATGGCATGAAGCCATTTCTCAGCCTCTGAACTCTTCAGAACCTCTTCATAGGTGGTAGACTCATCATCTTCTATGAGCAATACGTCATTATGTTCACTCACGAAAAATCCATATCTCTCGGGAGAGGCGTATCCTCGTGACTCACGAACTTCGTGTGTTTTAGAAGGTTGAAGCTGCTACTTCATCTGTATGAGTCACAGTTTGAGTTCGAGCGATTGATCTGCGTCATTCACAAGCATCTTGAACTTCTTCAAGTTCAATTTTCTCCCACTTGTCTTCTTGTAAAAGAAACTCTTTCTCTAAAAGACAGCATGCTTTGAAACAAACACATTTTATTCCTCGAAGATAGGGCGATATCCCATTGTTTCTTTAGGATATCCTACGAACAAACACTTGTCGATTTTGCATCAAGTTTATCGACCGTGTCCGCTTCACATAAGTGGACACCCCAAACTTTCAAATGAGTAAGATAGGGTCTTTTGTTAGTCCACATCTCATATGGAGTAACATCAACTGTCTTTGATGGAACTCTGTTTAGCAAGTAAACAGCTGTCTCGATTGCATACCCCCAAAAGGATTTTGGTAACTTTGCAAAGCCCATCATTTATCGTACCATGTCTAACAAGGTTCGATTTCTCCTTTCGGCCACACCATTGTGCTGTGGTGTGTACGGAGGAGTCCATTGAGATAAAATCTCATTATCTCTGAGATAATCTAAGAATTCTTGGTCTAAGTATTCCCCACCACGATCAGATCGTAATGTTTTTATACTTTTCCCAAGTTAGTTTTCTACTTCATTTCTGAATTGTTTGAACTTTTCAAATGCTTCAGATTTGTATCTCATCAGATACAAGTACCCATATCGAGAATAATCATCGATAAAGGTAATGAAGTAAAGATAACCACTTCTAGCATAGATGGACATCGGACCACATACATCTGAATGTATTAGGTCTAATACTCCAGTCGCTCGTTCACCCTTTTCCTTAAAGGGCAACTTAGTCATCCTGCCTAATAAACAAGATTCGCATGTATCATATGATTCATAATCAAATGACCCTAAACTACCACTCTTATGGAGCTTAGCTATGCGTCTCTCATTTATATGGCCAAGGCGACAATGCCATAAGTAAGTTGATTTTAAATTATCTCGTTTATGTCTTTTCGTGTCATTGACATTCATAATTGGATGTGACATATCTAATATGTAAATTCCATTGCATAAAGTACCAGTACCATAAAGCATTCCATTCAAACTAATAGAACAACCATTGTTACTAAAAGTCAAATGGAAACCAGCTCTATTTAAACAAGAAACAGACAATATGTTCTTTGTTAATACAGTGCGAAATAACAATCATCCAATTTAATTACAAGCCCGGTGGGGAGTGACAAAAGTAAGTGCCTCACGGCTAATGCAGCAACTCTTGCTCCATTTCCCACACGCAGTCTAGTTCTCCCTTCATGAGTCATCTCATCGTCCACGAGGCCCTGCATATCATTGCATATGTGTGAGCCACAACCGGTATCTAATACCCATATGATATGATCGAAAGATATTAACCTCAATGACAAACATACACGAAGAAGTCGAGGCATCGATGCCTTCTTACGCTTCAATTCATCCAGATAGACTTTACGTTCGCTTCGGTGACGGTCTTGCCACAATGGAAGCAAGTTCCTTTTGGTGCAGTCTCTTTAGTTTTCTTCTTGGCTATACTTCCTTTCGGTTTCTTAGACCTTTTCTTCTTCTGCTTCTTTTTCTTGGAACCAGAAGAAGAAGAGTCCACCACAAGTACTGCCTTGCTATCCTTCTTTATAGCTCGCTCTGCTGTCTTGAGCAGATTGATCAACTCAGGGATTGTTGTGGATATTTGGTTCATCCGATAGTTTAACACAAACTGTGAATAACTATCAGACAATCCAACCAGAATTAAGTCAATACTTAATTCAAAATACATAACAAAACCTAAGACGGTCAATCTCTCAATATACCCATTCATCTTCAGTGCACTCAGGGATTGTTGTAGATATTTGGTTCATCCGATAGTTTAACATAAACTGTGAATAACTATCAGACAATCCAACCAGAATTAAGTCAATACTTAATTCAAAATACGTAACAAAACCTAAGACGGTCAATCTCTCAATATACCCATTCATCTTCAGTGCATACTGCACTGCAGATGAACCTGGAGTCATCTTAGTAGTGAAGAGTAGCCTCGAGGTCTCGAACCTTTCAGACCGAGCTTGCTCATCAAACAGCTCCCTAAGATGAAACACTATGGTATGAGCATCCATAAACTCATGCTGCTTCTGCAGCTCTGGTGACATCGAGCCAAGCATAATACAGGTTGCTATGTCACTGTCTTTGAGATGCTTTCGATATACTTTCTGATCCTCATCAGAAGTATCAGCAGCAGGTGGATCAGGAAGTGGAACATCTAGGACATATCCCAGTTTCTCGGATCTGAGAACAATTCTCAGATTTCTCAGCCAATCTAGAAAGTTGGGTCCAGTTAATTTGTTTGAGTCCATAAGCGAGCGCAAGTTCACACTGGAAGACATCTTCAATAACCTATAGGGAAAGAGAGAAAGAATGTTAGAATAGAATTACATGCATGTGACTCCCACTAGTTTCAAAGAATCCATAACCCTCAGTACGAATCCAAGAAACATTATGACAAAATGTCCTAGTGGGTCGATATCCGACATTCCTAAGGATAACCTTGGGTTTACCCAACAAGCCACCTTAGGTCAATCGGTAGGTATCGGTCATACCAATTGCATCATAGATATCCGACATTACTAAAATGACCTTGGGTTTACCCAACAAGCCACCTTAGATCTATCGGCAGGTATCGGTCATACCATTTGCTTTATAGATGCAAATATCGACTAGTGCTATCAACTCATGATGTATGCACACACATTGGGTTATCAACTCTTGATGCGTATACATCTGATGTACACTACCCAATTTCGCCTCTGTCCACGTTGACCTTGAGTTTACTCAACAAATCAACGCTTTTAGTGAAAACCGACCCATTAATCCAAAAATCTTATTTCCATGGTTCGAACATATCCGTATAGAGTGAGCTTGGGTTTACCCAACAACCCAACTCTATAAGAACTCTGGTTCTCCCCATATTAATGGAAAGCGTTAGTTTTCATATTAAGAATGAGGGTATTCAGGTCTCATTTTCTTCTTCTCCAAGCTATAGGATTATAGTCACCATGATTATATGGAATGATTTAAGGCATTTAATCAATCACATTGAGTTTATACCTAAAATCATCCATTATCCCTTCTTTGCATGTTATAAGTCGACTTGTATATGTATAAGTCGAGTTATGGCTCTGTATAAGTCGACTTATGCATGTGTAAGTCGACTTATGCAACTGTGCACGTACAAGTCGACTTGTACCATTGTGCAAGTTGACTTATTCGTCTACAGTACACCAAACAAGTCGAGTTATGGACGTATAAGTCGACTTATCCATTGTGGAATTGCTATCTAATCGGCTAATTTCTCAATCCGTGTAGTTCAAATTCACAATACCAAGTCTAATACACTTTAACTTGATGTACCAATGAAACACTTTCATTGTTGCTTACCATATATAGTCAAACTATACATGAAAAACTTGAAATCGATGAATACACTATTATTCATCTTAGATTTCCAAATAATTTGTGAATATCAAATTATCACCCTAAGTATCTCTAGGTAGTGTACACTTTATCAAGACTACTTCGGCACTGGTCACAAAATTTGTGACGGCCAAAACAATCAAGATAAGGGAATATACTAACGAGACGCTAATGAGACACATTTGACATTCGAAAATTGTTTGGAAACCTAATTTCAAGAAATTCAATTTGGAAAGCATACAGCATCAATATAATACATTTTTAATCACATTAAAAATGATCAAAGGCATTGGAATAGAAAACTACACATTTTCTCATTCCAAACAAAAAAGCTCCAGCAACTTTCTCAAAACTGCCAAGTTCTATGTTTTGCTTGAAAAACGCATTGAAAAAATTTTCAATAAATGATCGTGTGCCATCATTGACCTGACCATGTCAAGCAATGTTCGCTTCCTACGCCCCGCAACACTGTTCTATTGTGCAGTTCGAGGAATCGTTAGTTATCTTATTATACCATTTTTCTCACAAAATTCATTGAACATATTTGATAGATATTCTCGACCATGATCGGTCTGAAGAGTTTTAACTCTTCTTTCCAATTGAGTCTTAACTTTAGTCACAAAATGTTTGAACACATCAAGCACTTCATAACAATGAGCTAAAAGATGCACATACCCATAGCGAGAATAGTCATCTATTAAAGTGAGAAAATAGATAGCCTCATGACGTGCCTTAACATTTATGGGTTCGTAAATATTAGACTGAATAAGCTCTAAGGGTTTAGACACCCTTGAAGCCTTACCAAAAGGTTTCATAGTTGCCTTACCATCTAAACATGACTCACATCTCACTAACTTAACCTTAGTGAGTCAGTCTAAAAGCCCTTCTTTAGCTAGCCTACTCAATCTATCTTGGCTAATGTGACCAAGTCTAGCATGCCATTTAATAGATTCAGAATTAGGATCAAAATATAAAACATAAAGAGAAGATGAATTATCATAACATGCATCCAAATCAAGAATTAGAAAATCATTTTTCAATATAGCATGGCCAAAAATATTGCCATTATACATAATATCCAATCCATAATGACTAGAATAAAAAACGAATCCTGATTTCATTAAAGTTACAAGAGACACAAGGTAATATCACACCCCAGGTGCATAGAGAGCATCATGGAGAAGCAAATTATTTCCTCCACGTAACTTGAGTTGATATGTCCATATTCCTAGGACATATTCTTCATTGTCGTTTCCTAACACAAAAGTTTGTTAACCCAACGGATACCAATGAAAGTCCACATGGTCAGCTCAATCCCAAACTATGTCCTTGCTTGCTCCTGTATCTACAATCCAATTAGGAAAACAATTAGCAACTAATGAATGAGAACAACATATAACTCAAGAGTGATGGATAAGAAAGATACCTTATTAAGTTCAGGATAGTCCCAAGCAAAATAACCTTTCTTTCCAGAATTATAGCACTTCACACGTGCCATGTTTTTCTCTCCTTAGACCTTAGCCTTTTGCTTATTGACAATATGACCTTTTGGTCCATTTCTTTGAAAAGGCCGAGAACCTTTTCTTTTACCTCGATTGGCATTGTTGCCTTTGGGTCTTTTCCTTTTAACAACAAGAGCCACATTGGAGGAGTTAGATGCTTTTAAGCGATCCTCCTCCATTTTGAGGTGCCTCGTGATCCCTAAAAAGGTTTTGACATTCTCATTATGTGTCAAAACAAGTTTCATATTCTTCCAGTGCTTAGTATGATCTAGAAGAGCCCAAATTGCATTCAAGACTTGTTCCTTTTCAGAGATGGCCGGGCTAGCTGCCTTAAGATCACAAACCATAGCACTCATGGTTTGTAAATGTTCAACCATATTACGAGTCGTATTAATCTCATAGCTCATCCACTTAAGATACAAAACACGAAGCCTTGTAGCAGATGTTTGACCAAAAATAATCTTAAGTCTGTCCCACATTTCCTTAGCAGTGACATAATCCTCAAACTCTCCAATTAGATCGTCATGCATGAAATACAACATAGTATAATATGCCTTACGATCCTTTTTGGACCAATCCGCATAAGCTTTTAAGGATGCTTGATATTGTTGACTAGCAGTATCAATATCTTTTCCGTCTTTGTCTTTAACTGAGGCGCAGTCATAATTATGGTCAAATGTTCGAGCAATTCTAGTTCATTTAGAAGATATTGAATCTTCCTTTGCCACATATCATAATTGGACCCATCCAATTTTTCAGTGGTGGACAAATCAACGATCAATATTTTATTTGTCATATCTACAAGTATATATACAGATGACGTAAGGCACATTTCCATTAATTAAATTATCTAAAAATCCACAATTTATGTAGTATGATTGAAAATTTCGCTAAGTTCATAATCACCTCATACAAACATGAATTAGAATTTCTATAATTTAATTAACCTATTTTAATTTGACATATTACGAAGATGTCAAAAAATATCTTATATGTAAAACTAATTTACAATAAAAAACTTAATATATAAAAAATTACATATAAAATTATATAAAACTCATTTATATACTATTATTTTAAATATAATACAAAATTACCATAAAAACATATTATGGAATATTTTAAATTATATTATATGAAAATACATTCATGAATTTATAACAATTTAACTCATGCAAATCGTATGGCAAGAACTGGTGGACTATCCAAGAGATACTGGAGTTAGAAGAGCATCTATAATGTAAAAGTTTTTCAGGAATCAAGGTACTTTCCTTTACTGTATCGAGAAAGCAATGTTTTTAGTACCATAGAACTCCTAGCGATAATAAAGACCCAAAATCTCTTCCTTCCTTAGCGATATCCATAAAGCGGTTAGAACACACTTAATGGTTTGAAACAAAAAAAAAAAAAAGAGAAGATTCAAAGAAATTGACATTTTTACATAACAATGTGTTTGTAAGAGAGAGTTTTCAAGCCTCTGCGCGGCGAATATCTATCTTCAAAAGAGTTTTCTGTGAAACTGTACAAATGCATTTGATGAGCTTTATGTGAAACTAATTTTAGAGTGAAGCCAAGGGCTTCTCCTGCTTTAAGCATATAAACATTAAGAAAATGAGAGAATGCAAAACTCTCTTCGTAATGTCTGTAATTTAAAGAACATGAATTGAAGTGTTTGGTTTCATTGAAACCAATTTCAAGGTAAACCCATATATATTTAATGAACTAACTTACAAGTATTAAAACAAAGAACACAACAAAATACATAAATTATTGGTCTTGTCAAGTATGATGTCAAAGCAAATGACTCTGATATCAATAGAAGGATTTTTATAAGGACCGACCTTAATGCGAAAGCAGTCGATCAATTCTTCATTTGCTAGTCTACGTTTTACGGTTGGTTACTAGTGTCACCGTTAATCTATGTCCTAAACTATAAGCCATGATGGTGTGATTCATATGAGTAGGAATTAAAGGAGTTTTTCTCTGTAATTGCAATGAATGTTATCTCATAGCTTTTCACTCCCTTAATCCT
Organism: Erythroxylum novogranatense; assembly: GCA_029891385.1. Lineage (NCBI taxonomy): Eukaryota > Viridiplantae > Streptophyta > Magnoliopsida > Malpighiales > Erythroxylaceae > Erythroxylum > Erythroxylum novogranatense. Next base: position 54,982,581 of record CM057233.1, on the reverse strand, counting down.
CCTTTTATATTAGGACAAAACATAACCGACGGAAATTAACGTGGTGGCCGTTCACAGTGGCGGATCCACTTGCCCCCACCGGTGCCTGTCAGTCGCATGATCCTATTTCTCAAAATGACATGCATCATTTGTTTGTCTGATCTCCTGTGGCTTACATTGGTACTTCTTTATTATCTTTTTATTAATCGAAGTCGTCATGATACTGTTACTTTCAGTGACGGTTCTCAAATATGTAAGTTGGTTTAACAGGAATGTTTGAAGCTCCAGGGACCAGGGCTCTATATCTTGGCCGCGTGGCCAAAGTGGACAAAGCATAGATACTTGCTGCCGGCGTGACTTTAATAATTTGTACAAAAAAGAGAAGGGTTACAACAGAGTGTGCATAACAAAAACTGAAGAGAGATCACCTACTAATGTGAAAAAAAAAATGAATATTATCCAGCTATCACACCAAAAAACTGAAGAAGAAGGACTCTCTTTTCCAGTGTGGCTTGCAAAAACAAATCTTTGTGAGTTTATGACAACACAAACTGCATTTGCATTTCCATCAACTTTCGAGCATGACCCAATTGGCAAGATGGAATCGGTTTCATAGGTATGAACAAATTTAGACGACTTGTAACATCAAACAGATGTCAGAATCATGCCTAAGATACATTACGTACATCTCATATCAAAAGGTTTCACCAGAGTCCAGCATTCAGTAGCTTGTCAGGCAAAATCACCTGAAGAGTTAAACCTATTCAATTCAAAATAATGTTATACATAAAGGTTAACAAAAAAGTTATAGAACAGTAAACAACTTGCAGAAAATACCAACAGCAGAATAAACCAGGCATTGCTACTTAATTCTTGTGGATGATATGATCGCCTCTCAAACAAAAATGTTGACTAACTGATTCACTCGGTCTTTTTTGTGTACACTGAGCCACAATTGCCCTGGCGCTCATCATAAAAAATACCAGGCAAAGGCTTTATTTCTTATCGAATTGGATAACATATAAAAATGCGGTCATAATCATTGAGTATGTGAAGTAACTTGAAATCAGTACAAAGTTAAATTTTGGTTAGGAACTCGAGCTCTGATATTGACGAATCTCCTGGAGAAGCAGAGCTCTGGCCTTGTTGACATAGTTAAAGCAGAGGCATATATGTTCCTCAAGAACCGAAAGGTGATCAACAAAATCGAGATGGTTCTTCCTAACCTGCTTCAAAACCTCCACAATGGTATGATCATCTCGGCCGCTCTTCAATCCAAGGCGAATAAGATTCTTGTCACCTTCGATATCAGCATATAGACGAGCCACTAGACAGTCAATGGTGCCAAGATCACCTTTTAGCACAAAAGCACCCCTAGAGGCAGCCTCAAGTTTCTTGACATGGGCACGCTCTTTCTTAGTAAAGTTGCGCGGAAGGTACGTGGCAGGGCAGATGGGGCAGGCGACAATGGCAACAATGGCATGAGTTGCAATTGCCACTGCAGATATAGCAACAGCCACAACAGAACCAATGGCACAAACAACACAGCCAACATTGGTTCTGCGAAACAGGCGGACTCTAGAATGAGACTTATCGATTCTGCGGTTCAATTGTTGTCTAAGCTGCGAAAAGCAGCGGCGCGTTTCTTGGAAGTTATGAGAATCAGGGCAAGGAAAAGGGTTGTTAAATTGATCAAAATGGAGAAAGATGTCAAAGGCAGACTCACATTGGGCTCGAGTAAGGGTGTCCAAATCAAGAGGAAGTACATCAAGGAGATCGTGAAGAGAGCGATAAAGATCACGAGCACGAGAAACACTTCGGCGGAGGAGGAGGCAGAGAAGGGTAGTTTTTTCACACTGGTCAAAGCAAGTGGAAATGAGGCGAGTAAAGGCATTGTCCCTAGTGTGACGAAGAGCCTCTTTCACACATTCTCTATCGGGCCTTAGCAGCTGATCTAAGAGGTCTCGGTGAACATCCCCACCATCATTACTGTCCATACAAAAATCAAATTGACCATCTTCAAGTCTAGACCAAATCTCCTTGTAGGAATCGGTTTGGAAAGCGAAGGTGTACTCGCGACGGAGGTTAACGGCAGGTGAGAGCTGAGCACTTGTCGCTGACGTCCCAGCAGCTGAAGTCGCTGGCGTCACAGCAAAAAAAGCAAGTCAAACCCCATTGGAACATTTACACAAACAAAAAACAAGCACGCAAGCACAGCTTGCGATAGAAGCCTCACCCTCCGCGTGTGGGGGAGAATTCCGGAGATCGATGGTTGCGTTTGGAGAAGTGGGCAAGGACCCCGATGTTGCTGCAGACGACGAATTGAAGGAAAGGCACTGCAGCATGACGCAAGCTCTATCTTCTGCATGAAATGAATTTGGAGTTGGGGTTGACCGGTTCTGGGTGTGACCGTGAGTCCGAATCTACGCTACCGCTGGCTTCTGATTGAGCGATGCAATCTGAATAAATCTGTTGCGGAAAATGGAAATGAGGTAGCAATAGAATTTGAATTGAGGCATCTGATTTGTGAGATGAGAAGAGAGGTTTAGCGTTGTACACTTGTTCTTCGTCAATAGGCTTTTGGGCCAAGCTATGCGAGTTTTAGGTCCACCCTGCAATGTGCAAGGCAAGAAGAATTAGTGCTGGTCTGATGTGAACAAAGGCAAATTGCAAAACGTACAAGATACATATTGCAATCATCCACTTTACTATTAACAACAAATCATAGTTTACAACAAACTTTTCTTACACTTCTATGCCAATAATCAAAACAATACAGCCGTGTCGTTCTTTTATACACTTATCAAAAGCTTGGTAGGAAAACACAGAACATGGAATCAATAAAGTATTTGGTAACTGAGATTTTATTTATTTATTTTATTTTGTTGCTCTAAACAGCTGGCTTCCAAGGGTCACAGTTGAAGTTCCTTCCCCCATGACTGTTGTCATGCTCATTTCTTTCTCAAGCATCCGCTCAAGTTCCATTACGAGGTAACTGGTGGCAGGTCGTCTCTCGCTTGACGGTTCCAGACATCTGACTGCCAACTGAATGAACGATTCCATACCTTCAGGCGTGAAGCTACTCCCCATCCTTTGGTCGATAATGCTGTCAAAATGGCTGTAGTCTTCACTACTTTGCACCTTTATAAGAACACAAGATAAAATTCATTACAAATTTTACAAAAAATTCAACTTACTTCACTGCCAGAAAGAAAACAGTTAGTTCCATATTGATATATCACTTGTTTTACCAAAGCTAGCATAATATGCTCTACTCCCACCATTTACCTATTTCTTCACACAATTGAGGATAGAAGTAATCGCAGCAATTAAATTGCTAGAGTAGATCAAGGAGGACTTTATTTCCTAGTGCAGTGATGCAATAAGACTGGACATACCCATTCAACAAGGTTCTGGTTGGAGTCTGAAGTTGGTGATACGATTGCTTCCCTCCCACTGAGTAACTCCAGAAGGAATACACCAAAACTAAAGACATCACTCTTTTCAGAAAATCGTCTGAATTCCTTCGCCCTGTACACAAACAATGTCAAATGAGCAATGAAAGTATACAACATTCAATTAGCATACAAGAAATGAAAGGTTGACAAGCAGTACTCCGGGGCAAGAAATATCTCATCTGCAGTCACTTGTAAAGATGGACCAGCTATGTCAATTCTTCCCAGGAAATTACGCAATCCTGCATCTGCAACTTTGGCTATAAAATTTTCATCTACAAGAACATTGGACGTTTTGAAATCCTTGTGTATCAAGCGAGGAATTAAAGAATGAAGATGAGCCAATCCTGCACAGGATGGAATACTTGAGGTGGCATATTCATTTCAACATTTAACAACATGAATCTTTTGATTCATTTCAAGTTTCACAAACTTCCAAATGTATATACAATATCAGTTTCCTCAATCAAATCAAAATTAGTTTTCTCTTTGGCATTGAACCAGATATTATCCAAAGAAAAGAAAAACTGATACCAGGAAATCCAAAATGCTCACTGATTTTGCAGAGGATCACCTTTAGCAGCCCCTAGAGCTATTGCAAGTCTATGCTTGAATTCTAGCTTCCCATCTGAAACTTGACCAGGTCCTGCGAAGTAATAATCAGAAATTTTAGCATGCGAGAGAATAAGATAATGTTCTTACAAGGAGAGACCATATTGTCCAAACATTCAAAACTTATGAATTCAGGAGAACAATTATGACATGTCCTAACTTAAGAAACAACGTCTAGACTGCAACAATGGAAGAAGTAAAATTCGGTCATTGGTTAGAGAGTTACCATACAAATGATTAGAAACACTTCCACTGGGTATGTACTCATATATGAGAAGTTGTTGATTGTTTTCCTGGCAGTACCCTAAAAGAGTCACAAGATTCCGATGCTGAATGGGGGAGAGGTAGCGTACCTAACAAGTATAGTTCACAAACACCAAGTCAAACCATCACCAGAGGAACAGTAGAGCAAGTGTGTACAAGAAACAAGGAAGCTTGAATGCAGGCTCATACTCCTTGTGCAAGAATCTGAGCTACCCTTGCTTTTAATATTGTTTTTCCTTTTTTGATTTTTTGAAAGAAAAATCTGTATATAGAAGAAACAAGCCCTTACGCAATCTGTAACTGCCACAAATCATACAGCATGTACAGAGAAAAAAAGGCTCAAGATGGAGAGATAAACTTTGCCAGTCCCCATAGCTGAAACTTAAGATGAATTAGAAGTTATTGCAAGGGGTATTCCACTCATTGAAAGGAGACTTTTGCATGCACTGTCAAACAATTCAGATGTAAACATTTTATCCTATTCAAGCATTTTTTTGTTACGTAGAACTCATATTTACCTCCTCAACAAATTCCTGACTTGGTGCTCCAGGTCGCTTTTTGATGGCTACAAGCATGCCATCATGAAGTAAGCCCTTATATACCTCCCCAAATTTGCCTATCCCGATCAGATTTTTATCACTAAAGTTCTTTGTGGCCAGAGACAATTCTTCCATCTCAAAGCGCCTTGCCTCCCGTAATGATAACTCGACCTCAGCATGTCTTCTTGCTGCACATCATCAGAGAAAATCATAAGCTAATTAATCTCTGCACTTTCTTCCTTGCTTACCCACCCGAAATATATTCCTTGTAATTGATACCTTGAATAGATGGATCAGAAGATCCTGTCTCAGAAGTTCTTGAAATGCTGTTTTTGCGACATAGGCAAAGCCATAAAATAACAATCATCCCCACCAATGCCACGAGTCCTGCAGCACCTCCTAATACGGCTGCAAGAGCCCTTGACATTTGGTAAAGCAAATACTTCAGCTATGTGGAAATTTATTTGTGCAGTATAAGATAATGTACATTGAGCCTGTAGCAAAAGTACACCAATAAGCACAGAAAGCAGAAGTGGAGAAAAACTTTAGAAGAAGAGAAAGAAAAGGACATAAAAAAGCAAGAAACGTTAGTTTCAAGGCAAATCAGAAGTTTAGAAGTGACTATATTGGTATAGGAGCGGATAATGTTCTAGTAACATAGGTGCTCCGTAATGGAGGTTTAAAATGATTCAACCACAAAGGAGAAGATGATTTAAGATGATTGAATAAAGCTGCAGAGAAACTCCCACTGTAAAGCATTTTCCGTCAGAAATAATCTCGAAATGCCAACAAACCAAAAGAAGAGACATCAAATTCACAGATGAATCCAACAAAAACCGCCGGAATACTGACAAGTGACAACGTCCTTGAATTCAGAAACAAAAGACCAAAAAGAATCTGCAGTCTTCAAACCTGTACTAGCTGTCGCTGTGGAAAGATGAAGCCAAGTCCTAAGAAACCTCAGCTCCATCTGCCAACGGCTAATTGAGTCGGTCTCCCAGTACCAAGATCGATAAAATCAATATTTACCCACATTCCAACATTGAGTATCAAATCCCTTATCCCTCTTTAACTCTCACCTAAAGCTTTAGTAGCACCCCACAATGACAAATCAAGGAAAACTAACTAAAACCCAGAAGTGCCGAAGAGATAGGCCTTTGAGGTCCAGATTAGGAAGGAAGAAACGAGGGAGACAGCTTTCAGAGCTGCAAACAACAGCTGCTAATTAATGAATTAATGAATCAATCAATCTCCTGGTTGTACTTTATGATAAATAAATTCGGGAATCATCGTTGGATACAGACAATGCCGACAGAAAGTGACCTCACGCCGACAACAATATTCCTATTACAGCATTCCTTCCACCTTGAGCAAAACCACTCCAAAAGCCATAACTCATCAGTCTAACCGACATATATTTTGTGTATCTAGACCCACCAAAAGAAACCCAAGTAATTAAACTGTTGAAACGTATTCCTTGAACCCTCCAATCTTTTCTTGCAGTTTGATGTTTCCAAGTTTATTACAGAGCAACCAAATTCGGGATTTTGGAGTCTCAAGATGAGATGATGACGACGATGGTGATCATGATGACGGTGTTAATGATGAAGCAGAGCGTCACTATTAAGTAAAATTTTTGTGTGGGCAGTAACCAGTATAATACTGTAATTGTTGTCTGCTACTGCAAGTTGGAATGGCACAGAGCGTCTTGGCTGTAACAAATTAACACTGTTTCACAACCACACCACCAAAACAGAGCATGCAATACAAGACCTACATAACAGTAGAAAGCCATGTTCAAATACCGGACAAGAAAAGGAAAAGAACAAATACGGATAATAATAATAGTTGGAAAATTGAGATATAAAAAGTGTATAATGCAGACAATGAGGAAAAGCGGTGAATAAGAAGAGATTGAAAGCTGTGGGGTTGTTATCCCCCACTAGCCAGCTATGTTGACATTACTAGTACTGCTACTTCTACACTACATATTTCCAAGAAAACCACCCTTTCTCCGGTTTTGTTTTCTTTGCTCTTTTTTTTTTTTTTTTCTGATAACTCTACATATGTGAACACGTTGGATTCTTTTTTCCTATAATGAAATCGCCAAAAGCTGGTTGCTTTCTCGATGAGTTCATGACTGCATGTTCAAGAGTGGAAGAGGTTTGGCAGGCCAGAGTGTTAGTAGTTTTTAAGTGTAGTACTATCAAACCAAATATTACTTGAAGAAATGGAGAGAGGCGAGCTTATGTAGCAAACAAAACCTTTCCTTTTGTTTATTTGAGCAAAAAATCACTGGTGGAAATTATTGATTTAAAAAGGAAAGATTCGATCTTGGCCTACGACAGCGACGCAGAAGAAACAGAAACAAACTTAGCAGGGAGGGGGCTAATAATGCAATGGCAGAAGGAAGCAGAACATCAACAATAAAATGTCAACGTCCTTGGAATGGTTTCTATGGCTTTAGTAGCTAGAATTCATTCCGTTTCACAGTAGAGATGGAGCCATAGGCCTTTGTCGCAGTTAGGCTTCAGTTCACAGCTTTCACTTCAGTTTTTTTTCCCTGATTTTCTTGCTTAGTCCAGCTCCAGCTCTAATCAGTGTGTTCAATAGAATAGAATATCCAAATCACAAAATGGGTAAAGCGTTAGCATTAAATTTCACTTTCAATTCATCGGCCTCAGTGAGCTGTAATAAATAATGAACCTTGGCAACATTATTTGATAACCAATTTGGAATGAACTGTCTTTATTGGCTGCTTCTGTTGAAAGACATGAGACAGAAGAGCGTCAACTCTAAATTGTACTTTGAAGAAACTCTAGTATATTTTCTAATCAATTGGCCATGCCATGTGCTAACTAATTATTAATTATTTTAAAATATAAAACTTAATTTCCTTTTTTCTTCTTCTCCCTTCTCCCTTAATCCATTTGCTTTTACTCTAGTACATTTTCTGCTTTCTTCGCTTCCCATCCACTACAAACTTAGAATGTGCTGCTAGCGGATGCTGCTGTGGATTCTCACTCTTAGGAGTTCAGATCTTTTGTTCAATATTATGATATTTTATTGTGTCCGATTAATCTCAGTTATTTATTTATGTGAATCCTATGTAGGTCCCGCGTGGATCTCATAAAATAAATGACTAAAATTTCATAAAACAGGGTAATATTAGATAGAAAATCTTGTCCCCACTCTTGGACACAACACCAACGGCTGTTACCTTTTCTTAAATGCTATTGCTAATCAACTGCTGCAGTATCCCAGCAACACATACACATTACTTCTCCTTTATACTGCTTTACTCGTTTGCAGAATTTAACCAGGTAAGAAACTTCTTCTACTTAGGATATATTATTGATTTTGGAAATTCCTTGTTTTTCTACAATTTGCTTTTAGTTTATCCAATGCAACTACAATTCTATGATAGGTTTAGTAACAGGTACAACGTCTAACTATTTCTCCTAATTATTATGTGACGCTTCCAAAATTATAATTAACAAAATATTTCCCAAACCATATCATTAATCATCAAATTCTTTATTAGTTTCAAAAGAGATGATCGTTTGTCAAATATAAAAGTAATTTACATAACACAACTATCGAAGCTGTCACATTAAAATAATATATATATATATATATATATATATATATATATATATATATATATATATATATATTCCAAAAGTTTTACACAAGTAATTTGCTTGCTCCACTTAAAATCCATTCGATCTGTCATGTATTCTAAGGTTATCTGTAATTGCTCGATCTCCTAAAAAAAATAAAGTAGGGAGAGGTGAGTTCTACTCAGTAAGCATTACTAACCTTACACTTAAAACCAAGTAACTTAATAATTAGTTAAAACACTTAGTCAACTGAGCATCTCAAAAATTTTACCAAATTATGATTAACCTAGATATTAATTGTAACTATCATGTATGCTTCATTTGATAATTATCTGGGCCAGCTTAACTTAGTAAGCTTACGTCTAATAGTTTGTCGGCTCACCTCAACTCATCGTAAACTTTCTTTAAATAGAAATGTAATTTAATGTATAAATATCGGCACAAAATATCTCGATTTTCAATCTTCACCCTAGTACTACTCCATTATCAAGCTATCGACACAAGATATCTCCGAGACTAAAGATATCCTGGTACTACTTCAGTACTTAGTTATCAGCACAGGACATTCCTAAAACTCAGGATACCTCGATATCTGCTCCATAGACAGATACCTGACCACCATTCACTCATATCAACTCAACCTATCCATATAAGACAATCAAATGTAGCATATTCTAGGCAAGTCACCTATTTTATATTTTAACCAATTATTCTCAACATATTACCAACTGGTCTTTATTTTACACATTTTCGCCGAATTAACATACAATACACCTTATAATATGCATAACAAAATACAATTACAAAACACTTTATATTTTGATTAATCATTAATGAAATAAAATAAATTAAACATAATGATGTAGGTAATTATTAATCATTAATTAAATTAATGATCAATTCAAAATATAATTTATTGGTAATTAAACGAACTTAATTTTAATAGTAAAGTTCAAGGTTATCCTTACCTCAATTTTAGACTCAAATAATTGATAATCTCAATTTTCTTTAATTGAATTTTCGTAATTAAAATTTACAAAATTTTATTAGACTAATTTACTAAAATTTCTTACCCAATTACACTAAATAATCCAACATTATTCTCTCTTCCAATTTATTCTTAATTATAAAATAATATCCTTACCAACCTAACCCCATAATTACTAAAATATCCTTAACTAATTAAAATTCATTTTACTCTCCTTTATTTCAATTAATACCAAAATGTCCTTCTTACAACAAAATTTCAGATTTAATTTAATTTTCTGCACTTCCCATTATATCCTTACATGCAACTTAAATTTAGATTCACCTTTAACTTTCTGTACTTCCAATTCTACCCCTAAGTGTAACTTAAAATTTTTAAACAATGTCATCATCTTCATCCTCTCCTCTTCTTCTTTCATCATTTTCCAATCCCATTTTCTCCACTTTTCTCCCTTCACTTAACTTTAAAAAATGATCCCAAACAATCACAACATGTAATCTAACTACAAACTAGTATAGGATGATCAAAAATTACAAATAAAATGATATAATAGTTGCTGAAATTTTTATCTAAGTATAAGGCACTATGAGGTTGGAAATTGAGTTTGGTTTTATTTTTAATGACTTCATGGGTTGGGCCGTGAGTTTGGTTTTAATTTAATTTTGTGGGCTTTGTATCATATCTATGCGCTCTTGTCAGTTGCAAATCATATCTAATTGTTAATCGACCCCATCCAAGTGGCCTTCTGATAACTTTCAAAGTTCATTCATTAAGCTGATTATTTTTCCAAATATGTCATTTCATGATCTTTGCTTTATTTCTGGTGGCATCACATTATACAATCAATGTCGCTCTCTTTTCGGTGCATTATTTTTCTCGTGTCGATAGAATTTGACATACAACTTTTGGAACCGATCCTTCATAAGATATGAGCCTGAGATTGAAAAACTATTTGAATCGGTTGCTAGATCATGTGGCGGTTTAAAACCCACGGAGGGTATAAGCAAAATGGGTTATTGGTGAATAAAGGAAATTAATTTTTTATCTTTAAAATTTTAATAAAATAATTAGGGTTAAAATTATATTCTGAACTTCAAACATTTACTATTTCCAAGAATTCAAATTGAATCATAATTTTTAAAATATTTAAAGCAAATGGTGAATGAAAAATTAAACGGAACTAATTTCTATAATTCCCATAAAGTTTGTTTTAAACTCTATGGAAACATTACTATTTAATTTGAACGCTTTAAGTTTTATACTTAAAGTTGTTTTTATTGTAAACATTGAGCTTTAAAATATACTTTTAGATAATAATTAATAATTAGTTAGATAAATAGTGGGTTCTTTTCGAAGTTCGGACTAATATTATGCAATGGAGAAAATTTTGAGATTTTTTAATAATTATTCTAATATCATATACAATATGATAGGGTGTTTTTAATTGTTTTGCCGTATTTCTTCCTTTTCAAAAAAAAAATGATGCATTTTATATTTCTGTTTTACTGTAATAAATCATTTGCTCTATGTTATTATTTAATAAAATGATTGAAATCGATAAATTAGTTAACTTTCCTTCCATTCGTAAAAATTACTTACTTGAAACCAATCAATTCGTTTACATTATACATTTTTATAACTTTAATCTCTTGATTCAATACCTTTTGTATTGGTGAGAAAGCAGCCCGGCCTATTGAACAAAGTGTTAAAAATCCCCAGCTCGGCCCATTTAATAAAATGTTATAATAAAATAACTCGAGCTTACCTGGATTCATTTAATTCGGAGTGTAAATTACAAGAAAGGAATAAAAGTTTTGCTTTTATGCTTTGAAAGGTACAAAAATAAAAATAACATGGTTTTAAATTCACTTTTATTATGTTAATTTGCTTTCCACTAGGTCTGGCTGGGAGTAAGCTAAGAGAAGACTGATGGAAGATTAATGGTGATCAAATTATAAGTGCAATAAAAAATGATTTCATAATTTTCAATCAAATCTCTTTTAAGTGAATAATTTAAAAGTATATATCATAAATAAATTGAACGTATTATACTTTATTCGGATTCCTATAAAAATTTTGAACTATCAACTACAAATTATTCTATGTGTCCAACCTCTAAAGTTCTAAACATATCTACAAAATATAGAAAAGGAATTCAAATATTTTCATAAAATTAACAATATTGCTAACTCTCTTGTCTTTTCCTATTTATAGTAAAAGACAATACGATTTCTTTCTTATTAAAATTAAAATTTTATTATAATAAAGTTTAACTCTAATTATAATAATTATTAATTTTAATAAAAATCTTATATTTAAAATTTAAAATTTCTCAAACTTCATAAAAATTAGTACTAGAATGCACACGTCGATTATAAGCAAAATTAGTACTAGAATGCACACGTCGATTATAAGCAAACTCATCATGCAGTAAGCACTCTTCTTATTGCTTTAAGTTCTTTTGAATAATAGAATGTACAAAGTAGATAAGGTTTGATCTGCTACCTTGATTTGCGCATCTAATTGTAGACGACAAGTAGTTGAAAAGAGAAGTTTGGTCCCTAGCTTAACCCTAATGTCCTCCAAAAATAACTCAACAAATTTGCATCACGATTAGAAACTATGCTTCTCAACATACCATGCAAACAAACTAATTCCTTGAAGAAGTCTAACTTATTTTAAATTAAAATTTCTCTTTTAACTTTTTTAATGTGCAATTCATTAAGTTCTTAATATGTTGACAATGATTATACATTATAAATATAATTCATAGCTAGAATTATATAAATTAAATAATTATAAATATAATTCATAGCTATAATTAGATAAATTAATTTTAATTTATTTTTAATTCTCTAATTAAATAATTTATAATTATCAACCAAAATAGGCGTCTAACAATATATCATGAACACCCAAATATTAAAAATGTCAAAATAGTCCGACTCAACTTATCTATACATAATTATGATATATAATTTAATCATTTCAATATTCAATGTTCTAATTAGACATAGAGTATAAAATTATTGTATACTCTTTTAAATCTATCATGTTTGGTCTTGCTAATTAATAATTGATATTTGAAAACACCTTTTAAATCTCAACTCATTATGGTTAGAGAATTCCTTAAGTCACTATTAATCAAGAACATTGGAACATTCTCTATAATTATTTTAGAGTGATGAATCTTCTATTGACTTACTTATCTATCTTTGTATGATTCATTTTATATCTATGTACTACAAACTAAACTACCCTAAATAGAATAGGTGATAAGTAGCATCAAAACAAAGTAATTCTCATATTAAATACTTTGTTAATCTCAAATCTAAGGATTAATTATACAACTTTCTAATTAGAAAATTAACGGACATATAAGTAATACTCCATTTGAGATCATCATAATCTGTTGGTTCAATAAACTTATTTTCTAATAAGTATCCAAATGTTTGTTTAAATATCTCCATACTTTAACTTATGAGTCAATTTGATATAGATTAAGGGGTTAGTGATGTGGCATCTCAAGTTGGGGTTGATGGTTTAAATGTTCAAGATAAGATTTCGAGATCTTCAATTCAAATTCCACCGTCAACTTTCAACAGAGATCCACTTATGGATACTGTCTGGCCTATGATAAAGGCTAGGATAAAAAAGGTGCAAGGGGCTTTGAATAATTTAATTAAAGAAGTCCATTCTTAAGCTTAAGTCCAAATTGCTTCAATTAAAGAGTCCAAGCAAGTTCACTTAATAAGTCTTGAAGAATTTAGGCCAACCCAACTAGAAAAATAAGGTCTATGGCTAAATTTACTATTAGTAGTTTTCCTTTTTTGTAAGGGACAATTAACCAAATCCTATAAGGTCTCTTGTTTATTAAAAGTTAGTTTCCTTGTAGGTCTTGTTTCCTACAAGTTAGTTTCCTAGTAGATCTTGTTTCTTAAAAGGTAGTTTCTTAATAGGTTAAATAATTATAGGTTTAAGGTAATTCTTTTTCCTTAATTTTTGGCCAAAACCTCTCCAATATATAGGGAGGTTTAACTATCACTAGGGACACAATTTTATGACATTATTTTGTGAGGTTTATCCTTATTATTAATCTTGTTGAATAATTAGAATGCATTGCACGATTTTTATGCTTTGTATGCGACTTATCTAATTGATTTTATTTCATCAATTAATGGCATCTTTATTTATTGTTCTTTTTTCAATCTTTTATCGTTCAATTCATAATTTGCTTGAATTAGGTTATATATGTTCTTGAGGATTGAGTTACAAATCTCTTCAAACAAACTTTGGAAACAATAAAACCAAAAGACCGTGTGTCCCGAACATGCCCAAAATGCCTTGAGAACCCATTACAACCAGGAAACCCAAAAGAGACCGAGGCCCAACCTACTTAGAAGTAACAAAATGAAATATATACAAGAAAGCCTAAACCAAAAGCCTGGAGTGAAGACGCATGCAGCCTATTTCGTGAGAGCCAGCAGCTCGAATGTCCAGGAGCTCTAACCTTATGGGAAGGGGATCAGCAAGCCGTGAGGTTAAGAGGAAGGAAGGGCACTGGCCCAGCAATCCAGCTAAGAGAACATCCCTACCGTCTCATCCAGGTATCCCTTCCTTCGCAGAAGTCATCAGCAGGCCATTACGCTTAAAAAGACAACGATTACGCCTCTAAGTGATGCGACACCGTTCCAAGAGCACTATGTCATCACCCGAACGACATCGTCCTAGAGTAGATCAGGGTTCTCTACAAATGACAACGTTCCACTTGCTCTAGAACAGTAATCTTTTTGCAGCACCCAGGGAAAACGACTCTAGACAATTGCTACCTATGTGATGCCGTATGCAGACTATACGTGCCTAGTAGAGTCCATAGAGGATGATGACGTACCAGGTAAGGCTCCCCCACTCCAAACGTCATCGTGTCACCACAGGCCAGATACTTATGAAGTAAGCTAAAACTACACCGTCTTGGCCTCCCCCCTGCCTGACAGGGACCCACCCCGCCAGACGACGTCGTCTCATCACATCCATTAAAAATAGATAGAGTTTATGGCGAGACAAGATCCTCTGTCTTATTCTATCCAATGAAATCTTAACTATTTATTTTGTAGGATCCACGCGAGACCCACGTGTAATTTACGCGAGATTTATATAAATAAATGACTAAGATTCATTAGACAGAATAGGACACCATAATATTAGACAGGAGATCTGGACTCGTTCATGGCAATCGCCCACATCCCTAATGCATGCATGCATGCAGAGGACGTAACTCTGCCCAACGTATGTGTTGCCCACCCCAAACTTCCTCCCCCGGAAGGACTGAGCTATTAGAGAAGGCCACAACTCTCGAAGAAACCAAGTAACAACAACCTACAGCCGGCCATCTCAGCAAACATCCCCCACACAGTGAGAGCAGTCCACAAAACCATCCCCAGAAAATTCCGCATCGCAACCACAATACCGAAGAGGATTCCATATGCATCCTATAACTGAATGAACCGCGTGCAGTTGGAATCCTAAAGTTCAAAAATCAATGAGCTCCACAAGATAGAGGTGATAGTATACAGAATTTTATAGACATTCGTCTTGATCTTGGATACCACGTCAGCCCGTGTAATGAAAACCTCGTCCAAGGCAGAAGCATTCCGAGCCTTCCAAATCAAATAAAGAAAGCTTAGGAAAGCAAGCTTCGCATATTGACATCGGAGAAGAGAGCCACGATGGTTAATACGTAACCACCTAATGGAGCTCTGTAATGTTTTCATTGCCCTTTGCATTCCTAACTAGCAACGGATGGCTTGCCAAACATCCCTTATGAAAGGACAAGTAAAGAAGAGGGGCTCGATCGTTTCCTCTGCAGCAGTACACAATGGGCAAGTGCGATCCAAATCTAGAAAGAGCAAATTGTCTTTTATGGGCAAGCGGTTTCGTAAGCTAAGCCACGCGATAAATGAAAACTTGGGCGGGATGTAGGCTGGTATGGTCGGGTCGGTCTTGCAGGGCCCGAACCCAGATGACCCGTGGGCCGATCGATCCATTCTTCAAAGACCGGTCTCATACCTAACGGTTATGTTAAGCCCAGGCCCGATCCACACTCTCCTTAGCCCGTCCGCAGGTGAGAGACTCCCATGCACACGTAAAGACCAAAACCTAATTGTTGCTCCATATATAAGGTATAATTCTATCGTAACAAAGGTACGAAATCATAACCTAGTCTTCTCTGCATACAACAACCTCACCTTCACCAAAAAGACTGACTTGAGTGTTGGAGGGGCTAATCGGACCTGACTCCGGCGTGCCTTCTTTGTTTCTGAGGATCCTACGTTGAAGCTTCCACGAAGCGCCAACTCCATGGATCCAAGCAACAACGTCTGATTCGCCGAATCCGGCAGAACCAATTGGCGCCACCGTGGGGCCCGACATCGAGCACCATGTCGTAAATACAGATCGGTCGGTGGCGGCAAACCTCGATGTAGCCATTGTCGCGGCTCTGGCGATCAACGGATGGGTTTGCGGTTCCTCGCTACCTGCGTTGACACACCATGCTTCCGTACGATCCTCGAACCGGATGATCACCGCAATCTCTCAATCTAGAACAAGAACAGGCGTAGCCTTGAAGATAAATTTGGAATCAATATGCGCCGAATCTCCAAAGACCAATCGGATGCGATCCCTGCGCTATTCACACCTCCTCACCAAAACAGATCGAGAAGCGGTGATCTGTTGATTCGCTAGATTTTGCGATCTCAACCAAAGAAAGAAGAAATTGTACGCACGGCAGCCGCACGATGACCAACATGACGACCGATCACCACCCAACCAAGCCCTAGAAAATCATGGATGATCGGATTAACGCATTATGAAGCTTCGCCAGATCGCCTGACGACACGATGCGACTCTCCTTCACTCGAAAATCTTGGATAGCCTCCGGCACTGGTACCAAAATACCAACCCCGAAAAATATCTTTGGAAAGACCGACCCTGGATTACCTACAAAGACTTCCGGTCCATGATGAATCTACATTGTGTTCGGACGCTATCCAATGTAAGACTTTCTACACGGCCTTCAAGAGGAGCTGGCGATGGTTCAACGACTTGCCCCGAGTCAGTATCACATGCTTCAAGATTTCAGTTGTTATTCTGAACCACTTCGCCACCAGTAAGCGGCCACAGAAGACAACTTTGGAGGTGATGCAACTTACCCAAGGAAGGAATGAAAGTTTGCGAGAGTTCATCACTCGGTTCAATAACGAAGCGAACGAGGTCCTCGACCTCACTTGCTCGTCCATGTTGGCCGCGCTTATGAGCAACACGAGGGATGAGGAGTTCAAGAAGTCGTTAGCTTTCGATCAGCCCCGATCCGTTCAGGAAATAAGAAACAGGGCAGATAGGTATATTCAGCTTGAAGAAGTGCTAAAAAATACGAGGCGTCGGATGGATGATCGCTCGCCAAATGACGAATGATGAGCAATTCGCCTGGCAAAAAGGCGGTCGAGTTGGAGAAAGCCGACCGATCGGCAGGAATATCGACAGAGTTCACCCGCTCAACAAAGCGATATGCGTAAATCTTGGCGGCCATGAGGCGGATGGGAAAACTATCGAGAACCCGATAAAATGAAGACTCCCTACAAGGATAGGAACCCCAATTTATATTGCCGTTTCTACAAAGAGGTCGGTCATGATACGGAAGATTGCTGGCAGTTGAAAAAAGAAATCGAATTCCTCATACAAAGGGGAAGGTTAGGCCGATTCGTGAGACACGAACAAAATGCCGATCGGGATAATCGATGCATGTGTCGGCCGGACAATAAGCGGCCCATACGGAGGCGAAATGACAGGAATGATGGAGGGAGGCAGAATGCGAATACAGATAATCGACGAGAAGAGAGAGGGCGATCGAGAGAAAGAAACGACGGAAACGCTGGGCAACAAGACAACCGACCGACTGGGGTCATTAACATGATATTCGACGGAAATGCAACGGGGGGATCCACTGCTAAAGGGAGGAAGAGATACGCTAAACATGTTGGCAGAGGCTCGTCAACCAAAAAGCCGAGGGAGAACGACGGGATGATATCGTTCGACGAGTCTGACCTTGATGGTGTAAGTTGTCCTCATGATGACGCCCTCGTTGTCAATCTGAACATGGACGGTTACAAAGTGAAGCAGGTGATGATTGATACGGGCAGCTCGGTCGACTTGTTGTATTATGAGGCCTTCAAGCAGATGAAGGTACCTGAAGATCGACTGCTGCCCATAGATGGACCTATCAAAGGGGTAACTGGAGCATCAGCCTACCCGTTTGCCTGAGTCTATTTAAAAGTGAAGTTCGGGCAAAAGCCATGCCAAATAGAAAGGGAAGTTGAATTCCTAGTCGTGAAGTTTCAAGGGGCATACAATGCAATAATTGGACGAGCTACCCAGAACGCCCTTAGAGCGGTCGTCTCTACCTACTACCAGGCGATGAAATTCCCAACGCCTCATAGAATCGGTACTGTCAGGGGTCAGCAGAGAATCGCAAGGGAGTGCTACTTAGCGGAAACAAAAACATTAGATGGGGCGGTGGTCCTGACGAGCTCTCTTGATGTGAGAGCCGATGAGGAGATGGACAGGATGAACCCAGTGGAAGATATGCAACGGGTTGTGCTGGACGAGACCGACCCCTCTAAATTCACAAACCTAGGTTCCGAGCTACAGAAGGACCTAGTTAAAGAGATCATAGACTGTCTGGCGGAAAATAGATCGGTCTTCGTTTGGGTACCGAGCGACATGCCTGGAATTTCTCGATCGGTCGCCTCGCACTCACTTGGTATTCGACAAGACTACAAGCCGGTTAGGCAAAAGAAGCGATCACACTGTAAGGAGCGACAAGAAGTGATCGGGAAAGAAATAGAGAAACTACTTGAAGCCGGGTTCATCCGAGAAGTCAAGTACCCCGAATGGCTCGCCAATGTGGTATTGGTGAAGAAGAAGAATGAGAAGTGGAGAATGTGCATCGACTTCACTGACCTGAACAAGGCGTGTCCAAAGGACAACTTTCCCCCACCCAAGATCGACCAGCTAGTAGACTCCACCTCCGGACATGAACTTCTCAGCTTCTTAGATGCTTTCTCAAGCTACCATCAAATTCAGATGAGCCTCGAAGACGAGGAGAAGACCACCTTTATAACTGACCAGGGTACGTATTGTTACCAAGTAATGTCGTTCGACCTGAAGAATGCGGGGGCCACTTATCAATGGCTCGTTATGGAGGTCTTCAAAAAACAGATAGGTCGATCTGTTGAAGCTTACGTAGACGATATGGTGGTTAAAAGTAAGACGGCTTCCGAGAATGTGGGAGATCTGAAAGAAGTCTTCAAAACCTTTGATAAATTTCAGATGAAGCTGAATCCGGAAAAGTGCGTCATTGGTGTGGCATCCGAAAAATTCCTGGGGTTCATGATTACCCAATGGGGGATCGAAGCTAACCCAGAGAAGATCGAAGCCATCGTCCAAATGCCTTCGCTACGATCCTTGAAAGAAGTACAGATATTGACTGGTCGGATAGTCTCCCTGAGCAGATTTGTAACATCCCACCCCCTCCTGGAAGGGTAAAATAGTAAACTTGGCATAGGATGGGACTAATAGGGAATATTTAGAACTGTTCATGCATAATAGGATTGATACACAGTATCAATCGTGTACATGGAATTACAGTAAATGCATTCATGACATTCCCGGTAATTGGGCCTAAAGCAATTTTATTGGAATTAATGGGATAATTGAGTTTGGAAAATTGATTGGACTGCACCATAAATGGTTTTACATTTTAAGAGATTTTTAGAAATTTTTCTGGAATTTTCCGGAGAAAGTTCCCGGACCGGCAAAATCGCCGGTAACTGGCCTAAACATGTTTTGGGGTAGAAAAGGTAATTGTTTTGATTGAAAAAAAATTATTTAGAGTGCACTGTTACCTGTTTTATAATTTTAGGGAATTTCTTTAATTCTCAGAAAAATAATTCCCGGACCGGAAAAAAATCGCCAAGTGGCGAACCGGTTGAATGCCTACTGTGATTTGATATTAAACCATTGCAATTTTGGTGGGACCCAAAATTGGACCCTTTAAATGGGTTGGAACCGAAAATGGGGGTGAAATGGTTTGGTTTTGGTTTTAATTTTGTCAAAAAAAAAAAGTGATTGGTTGTTAATTTAATTGACTTTTCAACTAATTCTCCTTTGGCCACCTAGCCACTCCCATTAAATGCATGCATATCCATTATTTTCGGTGATGTCTTAAGGAAGAGAAGGAGCTAATGGTTTTATATGCTTTTTAGTCTCCAACCACCGAAAATTCTACTTCCTTTACATCTCCATGGATTTTCATCTTCCTCCTTAAACCTTCCTCCAAACTTCAAACCTCCTTCTTTTAGACACCAAGTTCCCTACTTATCATGGAGGGCTTTCACATGCATGAGGTTAGAAAAGAGATTAGCACTTGTTAGGAAAGAAAGTAAAGTAAGTTAAGAGTTGGTGTGAAGTTGGAGGCTCTAATAGGTAAGGTTTTGTTTTCAATGATGTTTTGATTTTGTAGTTCATAAATCATGATTAGTGGGTGCATTTAAAGGGGGTTATTGTTCATTTATTTTGAGTGATGATGGTTAAATGTTATGAAAAAGATAGTTTGAATTGTTGAGTTATGATTTGAGGAAGCTAGCTTGAAAGATGTGTTGTTAATTTGAGTTTGAAGTGAATATAGATAATTATTTGAGAAATTGAATTGAGGAATTAAATGCTATAAATTTTTCAGTATTAACCCTAGTATATGTATGACTGGAGTGATATATAATTCGTATTTATTTTGATGTCTAGTGATGTGAAAAAGGCATTGGAAGTGGTTGAACTAAGGTTAACCTTAAATCTGGAAAGTTGGAATTATAAGTGATGTTACTGTTTTATTCATAACTTATTGTGTAAAAATGCAAATGAGGTTCGGTTAGTGGCCACTGAAACTTTAGACTGTTGGCTTCAATTTAGTGTGAAATGGGTGTTGTTGAATTCCAATGATAGAAGGGTGAAATTTTGCATGGAAAGTTACTGTTCCATTGCCTGTGAACAGTAACCGCAACCATGACATCTGAGTTTTGTTGATTTTTATGAATTAATTGAGATGGAATTAGGGAGAATGGTCTTCATGGAAGTTGTAGCATATTTGATTATCTTTCCATTGCTACTGATCTTTCTATTTTTAGAATTGTGTATTGGGAGATATGAATTGATTACTAATGACTGGTTTTGAGCAGTTTGGATGAAACCTAGCTTAAGTGTGATTTTGTGAGTTTACTGATTAGAGGCAATTTTAACATTTTAAGTGGACTGAACTGGTGTGAGTGAGCTTCTGAAAAGTTGTAGAGGAAAAGATTACCTTGAAAATGACATATGGTTTGTAATTTTTAGAAGTCAGAATTGGGAGTTATGATTTTTCAAAAACTGACCCTACATTAGGTTATGAGTGGCTGATCATAACAGAAACTTCCATAACAGTTTTGAAATTGTTAGAGATCGAATTGGATGTTGAGTGCTTCATGAAAATTGAAGTTTGAGATGTTATCTTTTCAGGGATATAAAGTTCTGAATTTACTGACTTGTATATAGGGAGTTATGCTTGTTGTAATGTTACTGCCCATATTGAAGGATTTCAGGGACAGTGACATTGAATGAATTAATTGACTGGTTTAGAAATAGAATTTGATTCTGGGTTGTTCATGAAAGTTGTAGAGGACATTGTGAACTTATTGACCATATTTTTGTGGTAATTTATTTCTGAAGAATAAGTGAGTTATGAAATTGTAAATGTACTGCTCTGTGTTGATGGAAATTGAGTAGGCAGAAGGTTTGATGGATTATTTGACACCCTTAGGGTTGGAATTGATTTTTATGGTCTTCTTGAGAATTGTAGAGCTTTTCATAAGCTTTCCAATGAGGTGTAGTGGGTATTTTTCTGATTTGTGTGTTAAAAGTTAGAGTAGTTGGAAATTAAGTTTTAAATCTGGAAAAAAGAAAGGGGCAAGGTAGTAGGAAGAAACTCGCGGCTCGCGAGGGCGACGTCCGCCTCATGGAGGCGAGACACCAGCCGTCTCATGAGGCGACGTTCGCCTCGAGGGCTTAAATCGACGGACTGGTCGCGAGGCGACGCCTCGCCCTCGATTTAAACAGAGTGCATCGGCCTCGCGAGGGCGGCTCGCCCATGAGGCGCTTATGGATAAATAAATATTACTGTTTTTGATTATTTTTTTTTGGCATTAATTGATCCGATTGTTCCTTTGTCAATTTCTTTCCCGTCCGACGTCCGATTGACCTGATTCCGAGGCATCGGATTCGTTGAACATTTAATTTCATATTATGAGAAAACGGAATTTTAGGCGGAATTTGACGTAGCCCCTATTGACGGATCATGTAAACACTGTTTTATTTAATTGAGGACCTATAGAGGTCCGAATTGCGCACCGTCAGCGCCTATGGATTTCTAATTATTGATAGAATTTTATTATGGGAAAATATTGAATTAGGACCGGGATTGCCATGAACATGCATATCTCATCAACATGAGCACAAATTTTATATTTAGTGACTCGTACTTTTTCTGATTCATATAGAGGCCCAATTGGAGCGTCGATTGACCGACGTCACAGAGGCTTTCCGGCATTAGCTCGGAAGTAATAGGTGAGTAACCTAGTTGGTTTCTCAAATTTCTGATTGTTTACATGCTCAACGTGAATTACGTGCAAAAGTGAATTGAATGATCACTGTATGAATACTGGCATGTAATGTATGGGATTGTATTGTATGATTTTACTGATACTGGTAGATTGGGCTTTATAGCCACCGTACTGAACACTGCTATACTGGGCTTTATAGCTATATCATTGATTCACTGATACACTGGGCTTTATAGCCAAACACTGTACATTTATCATGATATCGCATCGCATGCATAATTGCATGATCGGATAATAGACGTGCCCTAAGTTGCTATTTTCTCGATAAGAGCTTCCGACTCTCATATCATCATCGACCGCCACGAGCCCGAGGGGAGAAAATCGACAGCGCCCCACCTGAACACCGACCGAGCACTTGGGCACAATCTTGAATAATCGGAAAGAGTCTCATATGCATCTCATTTGCATAAACGATCGCTCGTGACATGTCCGCTTTTGTAATGGCATGAATTATCGTGAATGTTTTTTATTTATGGATATGATTATTGACTACTTATCGGTGTCGATGATTAATGTACTATCTCAGACGCCATGGGCGTAATGCATGATTGAGTGAACCATCGATGATGGTTTCTCACCGAGTTCGCAAAACTCACCCAAAATTTGCATTTATTTTTCAGGTCTGAAGAATACCCGGTTGACACGGAGTATATCTCACGTAGACGAGTAAAGGTTAGAGGTCGGGGTCGGTTAGGTATGCGCATTAGTGTCTTAGTAAATTGTATT
Source organism: Erythroxylum novogranatense (assembly GCA_029891385.1). NCBI lineage: Eukaryota > Viridiplantae > Streptophyta > Magnoliopsida > Malpighiales > Erythroxylaceae > Erythroxylum > Erythroxylum novogranatense. Next base: position 54,959,634 of record CM057233.1, on the reverse strand, counting down.
CGCAATCACCGTATAATAAGGCATTGTATTTTTTGAGCCCTTGTGGTATGGATGTTTTATCAGACCGTTGATTGTAATTATTCTTTGGATGACCGTAATAACTGGCGGTGTATATTGAACACGGATTTTATTTACTTATCGTGTCTCACCGTGTGAACGTGGAGTTAATGGCTATACTGAATTTTAAATCGATCGATGTAATACGCCACTCTCGTGGGACACGGACTCGGATATCACCAACGATATCGGGTTGGGTCTTACTGAAGTGGGTGTTACATTTAGGTGGTATCGAGCCCGAGAGACGTAATGTATCAGGCACGATTTGGAACATAGGTTTCATGCATTTGAGTCGCGTCGTTGCAGATCGTGGTAAGCGATCCCTAGTCGAGTCGCACGAGGATAAAGCCTAAGGTGCATAAGTGTCAGTGATTAAGTGAGAGAAGAGTGAGATGGATTAGAGTGAAAATCCTAAAGGGATAATCAATTAGGAAAGGATAAAGGAAAATGGATAAGAAGGTTGATGTTGTCTTTGGGTTAGAAACCCTCATATGTGATAACAAAATGGTGTGTTGGCCTTGACTAATTAAGAATTTCCAAATTAAATTGACAATGTTATGGTGACAGAAAAATGCAGATGTTGAGAACTTGGAGAGGTTAGAGATATGGGAAGCATATTGGTTATAGTAGATCTTATCTTAGTGAAATTAAATGCCCGGGATGGTTAGGTAATTACAGTTCTGACCGTATATGTCATGAAAGGGGAAATATTGGAACTGAGAAAAATGTAGATGGTCCAATCGGGCATATTTTGCTTCTTGTATTTGAGTTAGAGATCGATAGATATTATAGGCGAAAGATAATAGCGAAATGGAAAGAAGCTCAATAGAAATCTTTATGTGGGTTATTGAGAACTGAAAGAATGTAAAGGTATCTGATAGACTGAAATGAATTTGGAAATGGTTATGAACTAGACCGCATAAGTTTGAGACTGAAATTGTTAGGTGATTATGGTGCTTCGAGGTTGGAAATTGTATGGTAAAATCGAAAGAAACAAGATGCATGATGATTTCTCTTGATGGTGTATCGGAAATTCTAAATTAGGTGTATATGGACACGAAAATGGTAAATGGATAGGTATATAGATAGAGATAAAATGGAGTAGTATCAACGACTTTGTCGGATATTGGGGACTGTGAACACCCGATCATAGACTGTTTGAGGAAATAAAAGATAAGTAGCAGAAAACGGAATGAAAAATAAGAATAATGATCATAAGCTGATAAACTAACTTGATATGACCTTACAAGGTCAAGTTGCACGTAACGGATAGGGGAATGAGACATACAGTTTAATGATATGGTGAGAATGAAATCAACCACAATAGTGGTGTATGAAAAGAGTTATTGCATTTAAATCGATTTACTGTTAGGGATATCTATTGGACAGTAATGTTGATTGTGACTAATGAAATGTATGTGATGATATATGGAAATCAGAGGAAATGAGCGGTAAATGTTTAGAGTGATTATAAGTGTGAAGTTCTTAAGAGGTTAAAGTAAGACAAAGGTGGACTGAGTGTATTGTATGAGAGGAGGCGAAAAGTGATTCTGGTATAGATTACTGAATAAGTGGTAAAGGAAGTGTTTAAGTGACTGTCACAAGGAACCTTCGCGAAAGGAATGTTCTGATCTGTTAAATGATGACATAAGAGTGTCTTGATTGAGATTGTACGTATAGTGAAGAAGGATTGAAACACAATTAGGAATAATCATTGGTTGATGAGACTTTTGTGGACAAAATTAAAAGTGAAATTGGGTCATAGCTCATACTGCTGAGATTATCTGCATTGTATGTACAGAAATGTAAAGTATCCACATAAGTGAAATTCTAATTGGAGGTAATCTAATTGCAATGTAAAGTGAATTGATCTCCAGTTATGATGTAAAACTGTTGAGGAATCTAGATTTGAAACGAAGAATAAAAGAGTCCCGAACTGAGAAGAGAGATACTAAAATAAAATGGAAAATTTTGGAGGTTTAAATATAGATGACAAGGTATTAACATATGTTGATAGGAATGATATGAAAACAAATGAGAAGAGAAAATGAAAAAGAGTAACTGAATAGAGACAAGAGGGTCAAAAAGGAAACCGACAATGAGGTGATGTAGTGACACCTTCATAAAGAAATTGTAGATACACTCATTGTAGACTCAATAAAAGGGTAAAAGATGTATGGTAAAGTCAATAAGACCCTAATAGGATTTATGCGAAGTAAGCAAATGGTAGTAGTTGTGATTAGAGATAGGATGTGTTTGGAATTGTGGAGCGTTGAAAAGTAAAAAGAATGATAGGACTAATTGAGGAATCGTCATCGATGATATACATACATTGGAAGAGTGGGTAGTGAGTATTGAGCTGCGACAATATGTTGAACAAGTATGAAATAAATTGGTATTTGTGATAAATGGTATTAGTGCCATTCTCATTATTGAAAGCCTTGAGACCAGAGATTCCCATAAGCATACATTGTGTTAATTTGAGGAAAGAGCGGGTATAATACGACAATCCGCAATGAACAGATCAATTACAGATATTGGGATTTTCAATGATTGTCAAGCAGATTATGGGTAATAGTGAGGTGTTCAAAAAAAAAAAAAGAAAAAAGAAAAAGAAAAAGAAAAGAAGTTGTAAGAATAGTGATAAGAAAGGTTAAGAATGCAGAAAGTAAATGGGGAGAAATCTTATGATGAGTTTGAATATACGAATGGAGTTGGAAAACTATAGTGAACAAAAGTTGAAGAAGAAGTAAGTGTACCCGATAAAAAGGTATAAGAACAAGAAAGTGAACTGTCAAAGTTAGACATTCTAGTAAGCATATTTGAAAGGTGAAATTGAGTAATTGTAGGTATAGAATGAAGTGATTCTTGGCTCAAGTGTTTATAGGTTGAATGTCCAATAGGAAAAAGGTTTGATTATGGTCGTGTTATATAGCTTTGATTCACTGGAAAATATATATCGCTACATGCAAGAATTGCCTCACCGGGAGTTAAAGACCATAATAGATTTGAGACTAAAATGTGTGAGAAAAAGGAAAGTGACTTAGGAAGCCTGCATGGTTAGCTAAAGTGGAATCGGATCGGACAAATGAGATAGAGTAAATTGTATATCCGGATAAAGTGTGTGAACACTATAGAACAGTGAAATTGTCTTACGAGAATCGAATTTGAATATAAAGTGAATGACATATGATAAATGAGTGCATTAGGTACATTATTACCGATTATAGTGAAGTGGAGTTAAATGTTCTTGTATTGGTACCAAGGAATGTAAATCGTCACGACGTGATTAAGGGAGGTATCAAAGAAATGGAGATGTACTCAATGGAATACGAATTGGACTATATGGCATTTGGGAAAAAGGTACTAGAATGATAAAATGTGATCAGTGAATAGAGTCGAAAATACTGAACTGAGTTATATATCGGAACCAAAGGTAGTGACAATTCTAGAAATGGCAAGTGAGATAGCTAAGAAAATGAGATCGTCAACTAATAGTCTTGTTGAATCCTTCTACTGCATTTAGTAATAATGAGTGAGCCAAATTAGTGGCGAACCACTGACCGAGAGTGGTTCTTGTGATCACCCAAAGTGAATCATTAAGTGAAAAGTGTATAGGATATATAGAGTCATATGATTCGTCATAGTGAGCAGTTGGTGAGAATTTCGAGGACGAAATTCTTATAAGGAGGGAGAATTGTAACATCCCACCCCCTCCTGGAAGGGTAAAATAGTAAACTTGGCATAGGATGGGACTAATAGGGAATATTTAGAACTGTTCATGCATAATAGGATTGACACACAGTATCAATCGTGTACATGGAATTACATTAAATGCATTCATGACATTCCTGGTAATTGGGCCTAAAGCAATTTTATTGGAATTAATGGGATAATTGAGTTTGAAAAATTGATTGGACTGCACCATAAATGGTTTTACATTTTAAGGGATTTTTAGAAATTTTTCTGGAATTTTCCGGAGAAAATTCCCGGACCGGCAAAATCGCCGGTGACTGGCCTAAACATGTTTTGGGGTAGAAAAGGTAATTGTTGTGATTGAAAAAAAATTATTTAGAGTGCACTGTTACCTGTTTTATAATTTTAGGGAATTTCTTTAATTCTCAGAAGAATAATTCCCAGACCGGAAAAAAATCGCCAAGTGGCGAACCGGTTGAATGCCTACTGTGATTTGATATTAAACCATTGCAATTTTGGTGGGACCCAAAATTGGACCCTTTAAATGGGTTGGAACCGAAAATGGGGGTGAAATGGTTTGGTTTTGGTTTTAATTTTGTCAAAAAAAAAAAAATTGTGATTGGTTGTTAATTTAATTGACTTTTCAACTAATTCTCCTTTGGCCACCTAGCCACTCCCATTAAATGCATGCATATCCATTATTTTCGGTGATGTCTTAAGGAAGAGAAGGAGCTAATGGTTTTATATGCTTTTTAGTCTCCAACCACCGAAAATTCTACTTCCTTTACATCTCCATGGATTTTCATCTTCCTCCTTAAACCTTCCTCCAAACTTCAAGCCTCCTTCTTTTAGACACCAAGTTCCCTACTTATCATGGAGGGCTTTCACATGCATGAGGTTAGAAAAGAGATTAGCACTTGTTAGGAAAGAAAGTAAAGTAAGTTAAGAGTTGGTGTGAAGTTGGAGGCTCTAATAGGTAAGGTTTTGTTTTCAATGATGTTTTGATTTTGTAGTTCATAAATCATGATTAGTGGGTGCATTTAAAGGGGGTTATTGTTCATTTATTTTGAGTGATGATGGTTAAATGTTATGAAAAAGATAGTTTGAATTGTTGAGTTATGATTTGAGGAAGCTAGCTTGAAAGATGTGTTGTTAACTTGAGTTTGAAGTGAATATAGATAATTATTTGAGAAATTGAATTGAGGAATTAAATGCTATAAATTTTTCAGTATTAACCCTAGTATATGTATGACTGGAGTGATATATAATTCGTATTTATTTTGATGTCTAGTGATGTGAAAAAGGCATTGGAAGTGGTTGAACTAAGGTTAACCTTAAATCTGGAAAGTTGGAATTATAAGTGATGTTACTGTTTAATTCATAACTTATTGTGTAAAAATGCAAATGAGGTGCAGTTAGTGGCCACTGAAACTTTATACTGTTGGCTTCAATTTAGTGTGAAATGGGTGTTGTTGAATTCCAATGATAGAAGGGTGAAATTTTGCATGGAAAGTTACTGTTCCATTGCCTGTGAACAGTAACCGCAACCATGACATCTGAGTTTTGTTGATTTTTATGAATTAATTGAGATGGAATTAGGGAGAATGGTCTTCATGGAAGTTGTAGCATATTTGATTATCTTTCCATTGCTACTGATCTTGCTATTTTTAGAATTGTGTATTGGGAGATATGAATTGATTACTAATGACTGGTTTTGAGCAGTTTGGATGAAACCTAGCTTAAGTGTGATTTTGTGAGTTTACTGATTAGAGGCAATTTTAACATTTTAAGTGGACTGAACTGGTGTGAGTGAGCTTCTGAAAAGTTGTAGAGGAAAAGATTACCTTGAAAATGACATATGGTTTGTAATTTTTAGAAGTCAGAATTGGGAGTTATGATTTTTCAAAAACTGACCCTACATTAGGTTATGAGTGGCTGATCATAACAGAAACTTCCATAACAGTTTTGAAATTGTTAGAGATCGAATTGGATGTTTAGTGCTTCATGAAAATTGAAGTTTGAGATGTTATCTTTTCAGGGATATAAAGTTCTGAATTTACTGACTTGTATATAGGGAGTTATGCTTGTTGTAATGTTACTGCCCATATTGAAGGATTTCAGGGACAGTGACATTGAATGAATTAATTGACTGGTTTAGAAATAGAATTTGATTCTTGGTTGTTCATGAAAGTTGTAGAGGACATTGTGAACTTATTGACCATATTTTTGTGGTAATTTATTTCTGAAGAATAAGTGAGTTATGAAATTGTAAATGTACTGCTCTGTGTTGATGGAAATTGAGTAGGCAGAAGGTTTGATGGATTATTTGACACCCTTAGGGTTGGAATTGATTTTTATGGTCTTCTTGAGAATTGTAGAGCTTTTCATAAGCTTTCCAATGAGGTGTAGTGGGTATTTTTCTGATTTGTGTGTTAAAAGTTAGAGTAGTTGGAAATTAAGTTTTAAATCTGGAAAAAGAAAGGGCAAGGTAGTAGGAAGAAACTTCATGGCTCATGAGGGCGACGTCCCGCCTCATGGAGGCGAGACAGACTAGCCGTCTCATGAGGCGACGACGCCTCGCGAGGGCTAAATCAGACGGACTGGTCGCGAGGCGACGCCTCGCCTCGCGACGAAACGAGTGCATCGACCTCATGGGCGACGTCTCGCCCCATGAGGCGTGCTTATGGATAAATAAATATTACTGTTTTTGATTATTTTTTTGGCATTAATTGATCCGATTGTTCCTTTGTCAATTTCTTTCCCGTCCGACGTCCGATTGACCTGATTCCAGAGGCATCGGATTCATTGAACATTTAATTTCATATTATGAGAAAACGAGAATTTTTAGACGGGAATTTGACGTAGCCCCTATTGACGGATCATGTAAACACTGTTTTATTTAATTGAGGACCTATAGAGGTCCGAATTGCGCACCGTCAGCGCCTATAGATTTCTAATTATTGATAGAATTTTATTATGGGAAAATATTGAATTAGGACCGGGATTGCCATGAACATGCATATCTCATCAACATGAGCACAAATTTCATATTTAGTGACTCGCATTTTTCGATTCATATAGAGGCCCAATTGAGCGTCGATTGACCGACGTCACGAGGCTTTCCGGCATTAGCTCGGAAGTAATAGGTGAGTAACCTAGTTGGTTTCTCAAATTTCGATTGTTTACATGCTCAGCGTGAATTACGTGCAAAAGTGAATTGAATGATCACCGTATGAATCTTGGCATGTAATGTATGAGATCAGATTGTATGATTTTACTGATACTGGTAGATTGGGCTTTATAGCCACCGTACTGAACACTGCTATACTGGGCTTTATAGCCATATCATTGATTCACTGATACACTGGGCTTTATAGCCAAACACTGTACATTTACTGCATACTGTACTGCATGCATAATTGCATGATCAGATAATGGACGTGCCCCAAGTTGCTATTTTTACTGATAAGAGCTTCCAGCTCTCATACTGTACTGACCGGGCCACGAGCCCGAGGGGAGAAATCCCTGACGCGTCCCCACTGAACACTGACTGAGCACTTGGGCACAATACTGAATAACTGGAAAGAGTCTCATATGCATCTCATTTGCATAAACGACTGTTCTGTGACATGTACTGCTTTTGTAATGGCATGAATTACTGTGAATGTTTTACTGTTACTGGATATGATTATTGACTGCTTATCGGTAATCGATGATTAATGTACTATACTGTACGCCATGGGCGTAATGCATGATTTGAGTGAACCATCGATGATGGTTTCTCACTGAGTTCGCAAAACTCACCCAAAATTTGCATTTATTTTTCGTGTCTGAAGAATACCCGGTTGACACGGTAGTATATCTACCGTAGACGCAGTAAAGGTTAGAGGTCGAAATTCGGTTAGGTATCCGCATTAGTGTCTTAGTAAATTGTATTCCGCAATCACCGTATAATAAGGCATTGTATTTTCTTGAGCCCTTGTGGTATGGATGTTTTATCGCGACCGATCGATTGTAATTATTATGGATGACCGTAATAGCTGGCGGTGTATATTGAACACGGATTTTATTTACTTATCGTGTTCCGCCGTGTGAACGTGGAGTTAATGGCTATCTGAATTTTAAATCGACCGATGTAACGCCACTCTCGTGGGACACGGACTCGGATATCACCAACGATATCGGGTTCGGGTCTTACGGGAGTGGGGTGATACAAGATTCGTGTCCAGATTGGGGGACAAATGCCTCTCATTTTTCAAAATTTTGAGGAAAGCAGATATAACCAAGTTTGATGGCTCGAGGAGTGCGAAAGAGCTTTCAAAGACTTAAAGCAAGATATCAACGAGCCCACATTGCTCGCAGAGCCCGTCGAGGAGAAGCCCCGATTATCTATCGACGGTCACGGAAGAAGCGATCAGTATGATTCGGTTCGATCGGATGGAAAGGAGCAATTTCTGATCTACTACGTCAGCAAGGTGTTGAGTGGCCCAGAAACACGGTACGCTCCCATAGAAAAGTTAGCTCTCTCCTTGATAACTACGGCGCGGAAACTGAGACCATTTTTTCATAGTCACACCATTGAGGTGTGGACCGACCAGCCCCTCAGGCAATGTCTTCAAAAGCCCGAAACCTCGGGTCGACTAATAAAGTGGGCAGTAGAATTGGGAGAATTCGACATACAATATAAGCCCCGGACGACGATCAAGGCTCAGGTGTTGGCGGACTTCATTGCAGAGATGAGCCAACCTAGCTCGAAGGATGAGCAACTCCCTGCCTGGAGCCTGTTCGTTGACGGGTCGTCCAACGCTGAAGGATGCGAAGCAGGAGTGGTGTTGATCAACCCGCATATGGAAGAGAAGGTGGAATACGCCATTCGGCTAGAATTCAAAGCCTCCAATAATGAGGCAGAATATGAGGCTCTGATAGCCGGTATCCAACTGGCTAAGGAAATGGAGATGTAGGAAAATCCCGGGAGGTACATCATATGTACCGGCAGCGGAAAACAAAAATTTTTGTTCCCGGGACTTTCCCAAATCCCAGGATCCCGGTATCGGTATGAAGACATCAACCTAAATAGCCAAAAGAGACTATCTCTAAAGGTAATCCACGCAGAGATCGGAAAATCTAACCGAAGTCAAACCCTTTGACCCGGAATAGCTAGAATGAATAAAGCCTGCTAGAGCCTACCTCATCCGGAGAGCTTGAGGTTGACGTTGGATTCTTGGAGAAGAAGAGCAAAACGATGATGCCTTTAGGAAGAAAGCTTGAAAAACCATTTTTCAAAGGAAACTTAACACTTAAGTTTTCCTCTTCTCTTCCAAACCATAAGCACCGTCGACCATCACCTCCTAAGAGCCTTCTTACATTGATTTTTAACACTTAAAAATCAATCCATAAGAAGCTTACATATGGATGATTTATGGCCATTCATTTATTAATGAATTAAACTAATAAGCTTTGAAAAGTCAAAGCTTATCCTCCTTTTCCCAAAACCAACGTGCACATGCTTATATATATATAATAATTAATCTTAATTCATTAATTATATATATATATATAATTGCTAAAGAGGTCCAGTCCAACTGGGTCGGTCCTACCTACTCATCGGGCCTCGATCTTTCAAACACTCCTAAACCTTTCTTAGCAATATCGATGTCGCGATCTCATCGGGACATATCCCAATCCCATTGGGATCCATTTAATCCATTTGCTCTCCATAATTGGAACTCTTTCCAATAACTATTTCTGATTCTGAAACACTCTTATCGTGTGACCCTTTAGGCTCCGGTTATGTTGGCCACTTAGATTAACAATTAATCTGAGCAAGTCATGAGCGGTATCTAGCAACACATCATGACCCCAATTGACCGGAAAGTAATCGGTTTGATGTATTCATCACGAACCGGATCACGAACCCTTCCATGACAATTACCGTGCAATTAGTCCTTTCACCATCCTATACCCCACTTGGTTATGAGTATGGTCAAAGTGTCAACTCTCACTAGACCGAAGTCTAGCCCAGTGATATCGGTTCTCGTCACGGGACTCATTACTTTATATGTCAATGAAGACACTCTTCATGACATACATCTTGCTTGACCTTAGTAATGATCCGACAAGAGGCCGTGGGTATCTCTTACGTTAATCCGAAGTGGTGAATCCTTTATTGGCTACTCAATTATCTTGAATACCTCAAGCTGTACCCAAGCACCACCCTATGAGTTACCTACGAAGGCAACAAGGAATGGAGTCAAAGCACGGGATCAATATCAAGATATCCTCGAGTACCTCAAGTCTAAGGATACTTACACCATTGCTATGATGAGATTATCACTGACACTTAGATAAGATATCCATGTGATGATCTCATGGCAGGTCATCCAATGAACTTACTATCGCTAGTAAGCATCCACATGTCAATTCTAAATATCTCATATTTTACAGTTTCTGAGATCCACCGCTTGATCCAATCAAGGAATATGACATGTGTTAGTCTATCCGGATTAATGATGTCGATCTCATTAATCCTATGACTAGGAGAATTTAGATCTTGACATAATTGCACATGATAGGAATCTCAGTAGTATGATCACATCATAATTTCCTTCATGCTATGTCATATATCATGGACTTCATTAATTTGATTAAAGATCAAATCAATTCATAAACAATGTTTATGAATATCAAATTAATGAATAATGCATTTTCTTTATTTATTCATAAAGTCCGCTTTCACGACTTTGAATAAAAACGCTTAAAGGGATTGCCTTTAGGGCAAATAAATAAAGATCGATTTGAACAAGTCGACTTATCGAATGAACAAGTCGACTTATCGATCGAAATGTGTAAGTCGACTTACACATGGTACAAGTCGACTTATCACTTTCAAATCTCCCACTTGACCTAAAGTCAATCGCCTTAGTATCTAATACCATAAGCGAGTCCATGAGAATCACAATTCTCCCGTGACAATGGCTTTGTCAACTAACAAACAACATTTTGCTCGGGAATTCTCTCTATCGGGATATCATCTCGACTAATGATCTCCGAATCGGTAATCACGAGTTCGGATCGTCGATAAGACCTTGGTTCCTTTGCCTGCGAACTAGCCCCATTGTATCACAATACAATCCTATGGGCCCATCACCGCTAAGGACCAGATCAAGTTCAGTAATGAACTTCTTGATCCAAACCGCTTCCTTTGCGCATCTCATGCGGCAATGTACTTTGCCTCGGTTGATGAATCAACAGTCCTCTCTTGTTTGGAATCTTTCAAATTGACCGCCACGCTATTCAGTGTGAATGTATATAACCTGATTGTGATTCAGAATCATCCTTATCAGATTAAATACTAGCATCTGTATGCCCGCTCACTTGGAGATTTTCATCTCCATGTGTCAAGAAAACATGCTTAGTGCTTCGCAAGTACTTGAGGATATTCTTGACAGCCACCCAGTGACCCTCACCAGGATCCGATTGGTATCTGCTCATAACACTTAGAGCATACGATACATCGGGCCTCGTACATAGCATTGTTCCATGCTAAACCTCTTTAGCATCTCATCTATGTACGATGATTATGAAAGACCAAGCAACGTTTTGATTTATCTCTATAAAGCTATATCCCTAGGATATAAGTTGCTTCACCAAGGTCTTTCATCACAAATTGATTGGACAACCAAATTTTAAGCGATTGCGAAGATAGAGACATCGTTTCCTAGTAATGATGTCATCTACATACAACACAAGGAATACGATTGCGGTCCCATTAACCTTCTTATACACACAAAGGATCATCCGGATTTTGTGAGAAATCAAACTCTTTGAGTACCTCATCAAAACGGATATTCGAACTCTGGATGCTTGCTTCAATCCAAATATGGATTTCGAAGCTTGCATACCTTTAAATCATCGATGGAAGTGAAGCCCTCGAGGTTGTGTCATACACATCCTCGGGTGAGATTTCCTCTCGTGAAAGCTATCTTCACATCCATTTGCCATATCTCATAATCATAATGAGTGGCAATGGCTGGGAGTATCCTAATGGATTTAAGCATTGCTACGGGTCAAGGTTTTGTCATAGTCAACTCTTTATGCGTGGCGAAATCCTTTAACCAAAAGCATTGCTTTATAGGTAATCAAATTACCATCCATGTTGGTTTTCTTCGAAAACTCCTTCATACTCGTGGGTTTTATCCTTCGTGTAACAAACCAAAGTCCATACTTGGTTTTCATACATGGAATCCATTTGATTTCATGGCACAAAGCCATGTTCCGACTCGAACTTTTCGAAACTGCTCATAGGTAGTAGGCGCATCATCTCATATGAGCAATACGCCATTCTGCTCACTTACGAAATTCATATCTCTAGAACAGCGGCGTATCCTACTTAACCTACGAAATTGTGTGTAGTAGAAGGTTGAATATTACCTCATCTATATGAGTGACAGTTTGAGTTCAGCGATTGATCTATGTTTGTTCGAGCATCTTGAACTTCTCCAAGTTCAACTTTGCTCCCACCGTCCTCTTGTAAAAGAAACTCTTTCTTTAAGAAAACAAAGATGCTTGGAAACAAACAACTTTTGTTCCTAAGCAAGGTAGAGTTGATATTCCATTTAACAAACACTTGTCGACTTTGCATCAAGCTAATCTGACTGTGTCCGCTTCACATAAGCAGGACAACCCCAAACTTTCAGTTGAGAAAGATAGGGCTTTCAGTTAATCCACATCTCATATGAAGTAATATCAACTGTCTTTAATGGAACTCTGTTTAGCAAGTAAACAGCTGTCTTGAGCGCATATTCCCAAAACTGTGCAAAACCTATCATCAATCGCACTAAGTCTAACAAGGTTCGATTTCTCCTTTCAGCCACACCATTGTGCTGCGGCGTGTAAGGTGGAGTATACTGAGATAAAATTCCATTATCTCTGAGATAATCAAAAACTATTGGTCTAAGCATTTTCCACCACGATCAGATCGTAATGTATTCATACTTTTACCAAGTTAGTTTTCTACTTCATTTCTGAATTATTTGAACTATTCAAATGCTTCAGATTTGTATCTCATCAGATACAGATACCTATATCGTGAATAATCACCGATAAAAGTAATGAAGTAAAAACAACCACTTATGGCATAGATGGACATCGGACCACATACATCCGAATGTATTAGGTCTAATATTCCAATCATTCGTTCACCCTTTCCTTTAAAGGATAACTTAGTCATCTTGCCTAATAAACAAGATTCGCATGTGTCATATGATTCATAATCAAATGACCCTAAATATCCACTCTTATGGAGCTTAGCGATGCGTGTCTCATTTATATGGCCAAGCCGACAATGCCATAAGTAAGTTGTTTTTAAATTATCTCGATTATGTCTTTCCGCGTCATTGACATTCATAACTGGATATGACATATCTCATATGTCAATTCTTTGTCTAATGTACGAGTACCATAGAGCATTCCATTGCAACTAATATAACAACCATTGTTACTAAAAGTCCAATGGAAACCAGCTCTAAGTAAACATAAAACATACAATATGTTCTTTGTTTAAAACAGGTACAAAATGTCAATCATCCAATTTGAATATAAGCCCACTAGGGAGGAACAAGACATAAGTGTCTACGGCTAATGTAGCAACTCTTGCTGCATTACCTACACGAAGGTCTAGTTCTCCTTGAATGAGCTTTCTACTGTCCCTGAGGCCCTGCATATCATTTCATATGTATGAGCCACATCCGGTATCAAATACCGAAATGTTTGGATCAGGAATAGTATTAACCTCAATGACAAACATAATTGAAGGAGTAGAGGCATCTGATGCCTTCTTCTGCTTCAAAAACTCCAGATAGATTTTACAGTTTCGCCTCTAGTGGCTAGACTTGCCACAATGAAAGCAAAATCCTTTTGGGAAGAATCTTTGGTTTTTCCTTGATGGCACTTCCCTTTGGTTTCTTGACCTTTTTCTTCTTTGAACTAGAAGAAGAAGCATCCACCATTAGCACTTGCTTGCTATCCTTCTTGATAGCACCTTTCTTTGTCTTGAAGCAGATTGATCAGCTCAGGAATTGTTGTGGATATTTGGTTTATCCGATAGTTTATCACAAACTGTGAATAACCATCAAACAATCCAACTAGAATTAAGTCTCTACTTAACTCATAATCCATTACAAATCCTAAGACGGCCAATCTCTCAATATAGCCATTCATCTTCAGGGCATACTGCACAGCAGATATCCCTGGAGCCATCTTTGTAATGAAGAGAAGCCTTGAGGTCTCGAACCTTTCAGACCGAGCTTACTCATCAAACAGCTCAGCTCCCTAAGATGAAATACTATAGAGTGAGCATCCATGGACTCGTGCTGCTCCTGCAGCTCTAGTGACATCGAGGCAAGCATAAAGCAAGTATCCATATCACTGTCCTTTAGATGCTTACAATATGCTTTCTGATCCTTATCAGAAGCATCGACAGCAGGTGCATCTAGAAGTGGAACATCTAGGACGTATCCCAGTTCCTCAGATCTAAGAACAATTCTCAGATTCCTCAGCCAATCAAGAAAATCGGTCCAGAATAGAGAGCGAAAATTCACACTGAAAGACTTCTTCAATCAACCTAGCGCGATAGAGAGAAGGAATGATAGAATAGAAATGCCTGCATGATCATAAGGACTTGCATGATATGCATATGGCTCCCACTAGTTTCCTAGAATCCATAACCCTCTTTACGAATCCAGAGAAACAAAGTGACATAATGTCCTAGTGGGTCGATATCCGACATTGCTAAGAGTGACTTTGGGTTTACCCAACAAGCCACAACTTAGGTCAATCGGTAGGTATCGGTCATACCAATTGTATCATCGATAACCGACATTAAGAATGACCTTGGGTTTACCCAACAAGCCACCTTATGTCTCGGGAGGTATCAGATATACCAATTACATCTTAGACACAACTATCGATCAGTGCTATCAACTTGTTGATGTATGCACTTACATTGGGTATCTACTCTTTGATCGCATACATCGATGTATGCTACCCAATTTCGCCTCTGTCCACGTTGACCTTGAGTTTACTCAACAAACCAACGCCAAAGTGAAAACCAACCCATTAATTGAAAATCTTATTTTCATGGTTCGAACATATCCAGTATAGAGTGAGCTTGGGTTTACCCAACAACCCAACCTATAAGAACTCTGGTTCTTACCATATTAATGGAAGGCGTTAGTTTTCATATACCGAGGAGGGATTTGGGTCTCATCTACTTCTTCTCCAAGCCGAGGATTATAGTCACCATGACTATATGATATGATTTAGGGCATTTCATCAATCACATTGAGTCTATACCTAAAATCATCCATCATCCCACCTATGCATGCCACAAGTCCACTTTCATCAAATGCAAGTTGACTTATGCTTCTGCTCACACACAAGTCGACTTGTATGACACAAGTCGACTTATGTCATCTGCCCATGAACAAGTCGACTTACAAGGTGCGATAAGTCGACTTATATCGAGATCTTGAACAAGTCGACTTATTCTATCCACAAGTCGACTTATCAAAAATCTTGAACAAGTCGATTTATACCATATACAAATTCGACTTATTCAGGAATTTTGCTAAAATCTCTAATCGGCTAATTCCTCAATCAGTACAATTCCAATTCTCAACACCATCATACCTAGGGTAATATCTGTGAATTGATGCCTCAATGAACACTTCATTGATTCATGAATGCCTTAAATAGTCAAACTATATGAAAAGCTTGAAATGAGTCAAAACTCATTAATTTCCAAACAATTTAGGAACACCCTAATTATCAACCTAAGCATCTCTAGCTAGCACATACATTATCAAATTTACTTCAGCACATGCCATAAAAATATGACGGTTAAAATAAACAAGATAATGCAAGATACTACCGAGACGCTATTGTGATCAATTAGGCATCCGAAAATTCTAGGATAAACAACTTCAAGCAATTCAGTTTGGCAATCATATTACATCAAGATAACACATTTTTAATCATATTAAAAATGGTTCAAGGCATTGGAACTGAAAAAGCACACTCAATCAAGCCAAGTAAAACAGTCCCAACAATTTTCACAAAACTGTCCAGTTCTGTACATTGCTCGAAATGATCAATGAAATAATTTCAATAAATCATGAGAAAATTATATAGGTTAATGAATGTTCAGAAAATGCTACATAAATTTTTTCAGGATTTTATGCCATCAAAAACTCAGTCAACCTAAATAACAAAACCGATTCAAAATCTATGTTCATCAGCACAGCAATTCCCAACAGCATAGAATAAATTCGTGAATAAATATCCAATCACCTTGAAATCCAATTTCCATGCTCAAAGACATTCACCAACATCTTAGAGACATGTAGGTGAAGGAAAATCCAAAAAATTTTTTTTCTAGAATTTATTCTCGATTTTATACTCATGCCTGTTCCAGAATCGTTTCACAAAACAGCATCTGTAACCTTAGGGAATTAATTAGCAAAACTATATCAAATCAAATCGATAAATTCTCAAATTTCATAGACATATTCTCTAACATGTTATGAACAATTCTGGGCAGAAAAATTTCGAAAAGCATATCACAATATAAATTCGAAATCTGAACAGATAGCATGCATCAACAGAAAATTCCATTAGAATTTCTGATCTCGCTTAGGTTATAGCTTCACACGGGATACGGGACGCCTCGATACCACTGTAGGAAAATCCCGGGAGGTACATCATATGTACCGGCAGCGGAAAACAAAAATTTTTGTTCCTGGGACTTTCCCGAATCCCAGGATCCCGGTATCGGTATGAAGACATCAACCTAAATAGCCAAAAGAGACTATCTCTAAAGGTAATCAACGCAGAGATCAGAAAATCTAACCGAGTCAAACCCTTTTGACCCGGGAATAGCTAGAACAGAATAAAGCCTGCTAGAGCCTACCTCTGTCCTGGAGAGCTTGAGGTTGACGTTGGATTCTTGGAGAAGAAGAGCAGAAACGATGATGCCTTTAGGAAGAAAGCTTGAAAAACCATTTTTCAAAGGAAACTTAACACTTAAGTTTTCCTCTTCTCTTCCAAACCATAAGCACCGTCGACCATCACCTCCTAAGAGCCTTCTTACATTGATTTTTAACACTTAAAAATCAATCCATAAGAAGCTTACATATGGATGATTTATGGCCATTCATTTATTAATGAATTAAACTAATAAGCTTTGAAAAGTCAAAGCTTATCCTCCTTTTCCCAAAACCAACGTGCACATGCTTATATATATATAATAATTAATCTTAATTCATTAATTATATATATATATATAATTGCTAAAGAGGTCCAGTCCAACTGGGGTCGGTCCTACCGGCCTACCGGGCCCCGATGCTGAAACAACTCCGGAAACCTTTCTTAGCAATATCGATGTCGCGATCTCATCGGGACATATCCCAATCTCATTGGGATCCATTTAATCCATTTGCTCTCCATAATTGGAACTCGTCCAATAACTATTTTCTGATTCTCGAAACACTCTTATCGTGTGACCCTTTAGGCTCCGGTTATGTTGGCCACTTAGATTAACAATTAATCTGAAGCAAGTCATGGCGGTATCTAGCAACACATCATGACCCCAATTGACCGGAAAGTAATCGGTTTGATGTATTCATCACGAACCAGATCATGAACCCTTCCATAAACAATTACCGTGCAATTCGTCCTTTCACCATCCTATACCCCACTTGGTTATGAGTATGGTCAAAGTGTCAACTCTCACTAGACCGAGTCTAGCCCAGTGATATCGGTTCTCGTCACGGGACTCATTACTTTATATGTCAATGAAGACACTCTTCATGACATACATGCTGGCTTGACCTTAGTAATGATCCCGACAAGAGGCTATGGGTATCTCTTTCGCTAATCCGTAAGTGGTGAATCCTTTATTGGCTACTCAATTATCTTTGAATACCTCAAGTTGCACCCAAGCACCACCCTATGAGTTACCTCTCGAAGGCAACAAGGAATGGAGTCAAAGCACGTGATCAAGATTCAAGATATCCTTGAGTACCTCAAGTCTAAGGATACTTGCACCATTGCTATGATGAGATTATCAACGACACTTAGATAAGATATCCATGTGATGATCTCATGGCGGGTCATCCAATGAACTTACTACCGCTAGTAAGCATCCACATGTCAATTCTAAATATCTCATATTTACGTTTCGAGATCCACCGCTTGATCCAATCAAGGAATATGACATGTGTTAGTCTATCCGGATTAATGATGTCCGGTCTCATTAATCCTATGACTAGGAGAATTTAGATATCTTGACATAATTGCACATGATAGGAATCTCGGTAGTATGATCACATCATAATTTCCTTCATGCTATGTCATATATCATGGACTTCATTAATTTGATTAAAGATAAAATCAATTCATAAACAATGTTTAT
The DNA here is from genome assembly GCA_029891385.1 of Erythroxylum novogranatense. Lineage (NCBI taxonomy): Eukaryota > Viridiplantae > Streptophyta > Magnoliopsida > Malpighiales > Erythroxylaceae > Erythroxylum > Erythroxylum novogranatense. The sequence continues at coordinate 54,941,411 of CM057233.1, read as the reverse complement.
GAATATCAAATTAATGAATAATGCCTTTTCTTTATTTATTCATAAAGTCCGCCACGACTTTGAATAAAAAGCGCTAAAGGGATTGCCTTTGGGGCACAAATAAACAAGATCGCCTTGAACAAGTCGACTTATCCAATGAACAAGTCGACTTATCGGTACCGAACATGTGTAAGTCGACTTACACATGGTACAAGTCGACTTATCACTTACAGGAGATAAAGAATCTAAAGATCTATAGTGATAGCCAAGTGATGGTCGGCCAAGTCACCGGGCAGTATGAAGCCAAGGGGGACAACATGATCGAGTACCTGGAGCTAGTAAAGCGGGAGTTAAATAATTTCGAGCAGCACTCGATCAGCAGGATAGAACGGGCTCAGAATGCTAAAGCGGATGCACTCTCCAAAATGGCCTCCGATCGAGACGCCAAAAATAACGTTCTAGTCGAACGACTAGATCGACCTAGCATTCAGAAAGCCAAGGAAGTTCTCGATGCAAGTACTGATCGACCGTGTTGGATGGAACCGATTAGACGGTATCTCCTAGAGGGAACACAACCACAAGAAAGCTCAAAGGCCAAAAAGTTGAGAATAAAAGTGGCTGAATACGCGATCATAAATGACGCTCTGTACAAGTGATCTTATGACTGACCACTGCTGCGATGCTTGAACGAAGAAGAGGCAGAACAAGCAATGGCCGAGGTACACGAAGGAATGTGCGGCAACCACGTAGGAGGCAAAATGTTAGCTCATAGGCTGATCAGACAGGGATATTACTGGCCCACGATGAGGAAAGACTGCTAGGAGAAAGTCGACCGATGTGAGGCCTGCCAGAGAAACAGCAGCCTGTCTCACCAGCCGATCGAGAGGATAAAAATTGTGAGTCACCTTATCCCTTTCGCTCAATGGGGAATGGATATATTGGGGCTCTTCCCTCTCGGTCCCGGACAGAAGAAGTTCCTGATAGTGGCAGTGGAGTACTTCACTAAATGGGTAGAAGCGGAAGTGGTCGCCACAATTACCGAGTAGAGGGTGGAGAATTTTGTAAAGAAAAATATACTGACTCGCTTCGGAATGCCTATGGTGCTGGTAGCAGACAACGGTCGACAGTTCGATAATGAAAAGTTCAGAGATTTCTGTGACTGACTAAAGATAAGGCTGCAATTGACCTCAGTAGCTCACCCCCAAAGCAACGGTCTCACGGAGAATACAAACAAAAAGATAATGAGCGTTCTTAAGAAGCGCCTTGACGGACGAAAGACCTGGGTGGAAGAAATCGATGAAGTGTTGTGGGCGTACAGAACCATACCAAATGGAGCCACAGGGGAAACGCTGTTCAGGATGACCTTTGGGGCGGAAGCCTTAGTCCCCGTAGAAGTGGTATTGCATAATCAGAGGGTGTTGAACTATGACGAAGAGCGGAATAACGAAGCCTGCCGAGCCGAACTCGTGCTTTTCAGTGAAAAGAGGGATAGGGCTGCCGCTAGTTCGGAAGCCGTCAGGCAGAAGGCAACAAGGTTCTACAACAGAAGAGTAAAGCCGAGCGACGTAAAGGTCGAGGGATACGTCCTGCGAAAAGCTGAGGCGGTTGGGAAACATCCTGGAAAGCTCAGACAAGCATGGGAAGGACCCTACCAGGTCGTCAAGCAAGTCGGGCATGACTCTTACATTCTACGCAATGCAGATGGGAAAATTCTACCAAGGCCATGGAATTCTCGAAATTTGAAGGCGTTCTACCAATAGATAAGTTTTATTTTAGTTAGTCTTCATTTATTACTATTTTTGTATACAACACGTGGGAACCTTTTCCGTCCCCGCTGACGGGTTTTTAACGACCCACGCCCTCATTATCATCAATAAAGGGGTTTTCGGATTTCTTGGCAATTAAAAGTTCCAATATATGTGGCAAAGAGTAGAAAATCCAACCAGCCATCGCTCGGCTTCTCCACAGATCGACTACGATCGGTCGGGTCGCCAAGACAAGATCCTTGGGACCCTCGTTTGCCATCGCTCGACTTCTCCACAGATCGACTACGGTCGGTCGGGTCGCTAAGATAAGATCCTTGGGACCCTTGTTCGTCATCGCTCAGCTTCTCTACAGATCGACTACGGTCGGTCGGGTCGCCAAGACAAGATCCTTGGGACCCTCGTTCGCCATCGCTCAGCTTTTCTACAGATCAACTACGGTCGGTCGGGTCACCAAGATAAGATCCTTGGGACCCTCGTTCGCCATCACTCGGCTTCTCCACAGATCGACTACTACGATTGGTCGCCAAGAGACTTTGAAGTCGTCCGCCGGCCGACACTGAACGTCTCGATACTGCAGAGTGTAGGAAAATCCCGGGAGGTACATCACATGTACCAGGTGTGGAAAACAAAATTTTTATCGCCGGGACCTTCCTGAAGGCCAGGATCTATGTGTCGGTATGAAGACTCAAACCTGAATAGCCAATAGAGACTATTTCTAAAGGTATCCACGCAGAGATCAGAAAACCTAACCGGGACAAACCCTTTTGACTCGGGAATAGCTAGAACAAAGTAAAGGCTGCTAGACCCTACCTTATTCTGGAGAGCTTGGAAAATCGATGGAGGAGAGATGAAGGATGAAGCTTGGAAGATGAAGATGATCGATGCCTTTTGGAAGGAAACTTTTCTTCTTTCAAAAGCCAAACCCACGAAGAACATAGGCTTAAGACCTTCTTAGAAACTCTTTCTATATATTCTTTCATATCCAACGATCATCATCTTCCATTCACCTTTTGATTTTGTCATTTAGCCATTTAATGCTTTAATGACTAGGCTTAGTAATGGAAGTTTCTCCATTTTCCTCCATCCCACGCATAGCATATATATATATATATATATATATTAATTATTTAATTAATTAATCATATATATATGTATATATATTGTCAAGTGGTCCAACACACTGAATTCGGTCCTACTAAGCCCATTGGGTCCCGATATGGATAAACCCCGAAAACCTTTTTTCAGCAATATCGATGTCGCGATCTCATCGGGACATATCTCGATCTCATCGGGATCCATTTAATCCTAATGCTCTCCATAATTGGAACTCGTCCAATACTATTTTACTTGATTCTCTCAAACACTCTTATCGTGTGACCCTTTAAGTTCCGGTTATGTTGGCCACTTAGATTAACACTTAATCCGAGCAAGTCATGAGCGGCGTCTAGCAACACATCATGACCCCAATTGACCGAAAGTAATTGGTTTGATGAATTCATCACGAACCGGATCATTTAACCCTTCCATGTACAATTCTTGTGCAATTCGTCCTTTCATCATCCTATACCCCACTTAGTTATGAGTATGGTCAACGTGTCAACTCTTACTAGACTAAGTCTAGCCCAGTGATATAAGTTCTGTCTTGGGACTCATTACTTTATATGTCCATGAAGACACTCTTCATGACATATTTATGCTCGCCGAGACTTAAAGTAATGATCTGATAAGAGGCCGTGGTATCTCTTCTACTATCACAGAAGTGATGAATCCTTTATTGGCTACTCAATTACTTTCGATTACCTTAAGCTGTACCCAAGCACCACCCTATGAGTAACCCTCGAAAGGCAACAAGGAATGGAGTCAAAGCACGTAATCAATATCCAAGATATCCTTGAGTACCTCAAGTCTAAGGATACTGCACCATTCTTTATGATGAGATTATCACCGACATTAGAATAGGACATCCATGTGATGATCTCATGGCGGGTCATCCAATGTACTTACTACCGCTTAGTAAGCATCCACATGTCAACTCTAAATATCCCATATTTACAGTTTCGAGATCCACCGCTTGATCCAATCAAGGAGTATAACATATCTAATCCGTGTGGGATTAATGATGTCCGGCCTCATTAATCCTATGACTAGGAGAATTTAGATCTTGACATAATTGCACATGATAGGAATCTCGTGATTATGATCACATCATAATTTCCTTCATGCTATTTCATATATCATGGACTTCATTAATTTGATTAAAGATCAATATCAATTTTAAAGAACATCAAATAAATGAAACATGTCTTTCTTTATTTATTCATAAAGTCATGTATATGACTATGAACAAAAGCGCTAAAGGGATTGCCTTTAGGGCACTACTCTAACAATCTCACGAAGATCAGTATGCGTATAAGTGGACTTGCAGTATACAAGTCGACTTATTAGTCTCGAATCGTATAAATCGACTTACATCTCCATACAAGTCAACTTACACCTACAAATCTCCCACTTGACCTAATGCCAATCGCCTTGGTATCTAATACCATAAGCGGTATATGAGAATCAAAATTCTTACGTGACAATGGCTTCGTCAACGGATCAGCAATGTTACGCTCTGTAGGAATTCTCTCGATCGCGACATCACCTCGGCAATGATCTCGAATCGATGATATCTGCGAGTACGATGTTTAGATCGTTGGTGAGACCTTGGTTCCTTTGCTCGAGCAATAGCCCCATTGTTGTCACAATACAAGCAGATGGGCCCATCACATTAGGAACCACACCAAGTTCAATAATGAACTTCTTGATCCAAACGAGCCTTTCTTTGCCTGGTGCGAGAATGTACTCGCCTCGATCGTTGAATCGTGATCGTCTCTTGTTTAGAACTCTTCCAACCGATCGCTCCACCGATTCGGTGTGAAAACATAACCTGACTGGGATTTTGAATCATCCCTATCAGATTGAAAATTGGCATCCAGATGTTCGCCACTTGAGATTTCCATCTCCATATATCAAGAAAACATCCTTAGTCCTTGCAAGTACTTGAGGATATTCTTGATACCACCCGATGACCCTCACGGGATCCGATTGGTATCCGCCGTGACACTCGTGAGCATACGATACATCGGACCTCGTACATAACATAGCATACATGATCGATCCTATCGCAGACGCACGGGATCCGATCCATGCGCATCCTCTCATCTTGTGTCTTAGGACACATAAATTTCGAGTGTTATCCCATGAGACATGGGAAGAAACCTCTCTTGGATTGCTCCATGCTAAACCTCTTTAGAATCTTGTCTATATCGATGATTGTGAAAGACCAAGCAACCTTTTGATCTATCTCTATAGATTATTATCCCAAGGATATAAGTTGCTTCACCAAGGTCCTTCATGGCAAATTGTTTGGACAACCAAATCTTGATTGATTGTAGCATCGAGACATCATTTCCTAGTAATAATATGTCATCCACATATAGCACAAGGAATACGATTGCAGTCCCATTAACCTTCTTATACACGGTATTCATCCGGATTTTGTGAGAAACCAAACTCTTTGATTGACTCATCAAACGGATGTTCCAACTCTGGATGCTTGCTTCAATCCATAAATGGATTTCTGAAGCTTGCATACCTTTTCGCCATCGATGGAAGTGAAGCCCTCTGGTTGTGTCATGTACACATCCTCGGCCAGATTTCCATTAAGGAAAGCTGTCTTCACATCCATTTGCCATATCTCATAATCATAATGAGCGGCAATGGCTAGGAGTATCCGAATGGATTTAAGCATTGCTACTGAAATTTGAAGGTCTCGTCATAGTCAACTCCTTGTCTCTGACGAAATCCTTTGGCCACAAACCTTGCTTTATAAGTAATCACATTACCATCCATGTCGGTTTTCTTCTTGAAAACCCATTTGCACCCTTTGGGCTTGATTCCTTCGGGTGCAATCACCAAAGTCCATACTTGGTTTTCGTACATGGAATCCATTTCGGCTTTCATGGTACAAAGCCATTTTTCAGACTCTGAACTTTTCAGAACCTCTTCATAGGTAGCAGGCTCATCATCTTCTATGAGCAATACGTCATTCTGTTCACTTACGAGAAATCCATATCTCTCGGGAACAGTGCATATCCTACTTGACCTACAAACTTCGTGTGTAGTAGAAGGTTGAACTGTTACTTCATCTGAATGAGTGATGAGTCTGAGTTCGAGCGGTTGATCGTATGCTTTGAGCATCTTGAACTTCTTCAAGTTCGACTTTGCTCCCACCGTCTTCTTGCGAAGAAACTCTTTCTCTAAGAAGACAGATGCTTTGAAACAAACACCTTTTGTTCCTCAAGAAGGTAGAATTGATATCCCATGGTCTCTTTAGGATATCCTACAAACAAACACTTATCGACTTTGCTTCAAGCTTATCGATGAATCCGCTTCATGTAAAGGTGACAACCCCAAACTTTCAAATGAGAAAGATAAGGTTTTCTGTTAGTCCACATCTCATATGGAGTAACATCAACTGTCTTAGAGGGAACTCTGTTTAACAAGTAAACAGCTGTCTCTAGCGCATACCCCCAAAACGATTTTGGTAACTGTGCGAAACCCATCATTGATCGTACCATATCCAACAAGGTTTGATTTCTCCTTTCAGCCACACCATTGTGCTGTGGTGTGTAAGGAGGAGTCCACTGAGATAAAATGCCATTATCTCTGAGATAATCCAGAAATTGTTGGTCTAAGTATTCTCCACCACGATTGGATCGTAATGCCTTGATACTTTTACCAAGCTGGTTTTCTACTTCATTTCTGAATTGTTTGAACTTTTCAACGCAGATTTGTATCTCATCGATACAAGTACCCATATCGAGAATAATCATCGATAAAGGTAATGAAGTAACGACAACCACTTCTAGCATGGATGGACATCGGACCGCATACATCCGAATGTATTAGGTCTAATACTCGATCGCTTGTTCACCCTTTCCTTGAAGGTAACTTAGTCATCTTGCCTAATAAACAAGATTCGCATGTGTCATATGATTCATAATCAAATGACCCTAAACCGCCACTCTTATGGAGTTTAGCGATCGTGTCTCATTTATATATTGGTCGACAATGCCATAAGTAAGTTGACTTTAAATTATCTCTTTTATGCCGTTTGGTGTCATTGACATTCATAATTAGATGAGACATATCTAATATGTAAATACCATTGCATAATGTACCAGTACCATAAAGCATTCCATTAGAATTAATAAAACAACCATTGCTATTAAAATTCAAATGGAAACTAGCTCTATTTAAACAAGAGCAGATAATATGTTCTTTGTCAAAAGGGTACAAAATAACAATCATCCAATTCGAGTACAAGCCCGGTAGAGGGAGAGACAAAACATAGGTTCCTACGGCTAATGCAAGCAACTCTTACTCCATTTCCAACACGCAGTCTACTTCTCCTTCATGAGCGCTCATCATCCCTTAGGCCTGCATATCATTACATATGTGTGAGCCATAACGGTATCAAATACCCAAATGTTGTGATCGAAGCAGTATTAACCTCGATGACATACATACCGAAGTAGTTGAGGCATCGATGCCTTCTTCTCCTTGGTGACTCCAGATAGACTTTGCAATTGCGCCTCCAATGGCCATCTTTACCCTGATGGAAGCAAGTTCCTTTGGGCAGACTTCTTTGGTCTTCTTCTTGATGGCGCTTCCTTTGGTTTCTTGGCCTTCTTCTTCTTTGGGTTCTTTTCTTCTTTAAACCGAAGAAGAAGCAGCCACCATTAACACTTGCTTACTATCATTCTTGATAGTGCGCTTTCACTATCTTGAAGCAGATTGATCAACTCGGTATTCTTTGTGGATATTTGGTTCATCCGATAGTTTAACACGAATCGTGAATAACTATCGGACAATCCAACCAGAATTAAGTCTATACTTAACTCATAATCCATTACAAAACCTAAGGCGGCCAATCTCTCAATATAGCCATTCATCTTGGGGCATCTTGCCGCAGATGTCCCTGGAGCCATCTTTAATGGTGAAGAGAAGCCTTGAGGTCTCGAACCTTTCGCATCGAGCTTGCTCATCAAACAGCTCCCTAAGATGAAATACTATAGTGTGAGCATCCATGGACTCGCTGCTTACTTGCAGCTCTGGTGACATCGAGGCAAGCATAATGCAAGTAGCCATGTCACTGTCCTTTAGATGCTTACGATATGCCTTCTGATCCTCATCAAAAGCATCGACAGCAGGTGCATCTGGAAGTGGAACATCTAGGATGTATCCCAGTTCCTCAGATCTGAGAACAATTCTCAGATTCCTTAGCCAGTTAAGAAAATTCGGTCCAGTTAACTTGTAGGAATCCATTAGCGAGCGTAAGTTCACACTGGAAGAAATCTTCCACCGACCTAAACGGTAAGTGAGAAAGAATGTTAGAATAGGAAAAGATGTATAATCATAAGGACTTGAATGATATGCAAAAAGCTCCCACTAGTTTCATAGAATCCATAACCCTCATTACGAAGCCAAAGAAACAAGATGACATAATGTCCTAGTGGGTTGATATCCGATATTGCTAAGAATGACCTTGGGTTTACCCAACAAGCCACAACTTAGGTCAATCGGTAGGTATCGAACATACCAATTGCATCATCGATAACCGACATTAAGAATGACCTTGGGTTTACCCAACAAGCCACCTTATGTCTCGGGAGGTATCAAATATACCAATTACATCTTAGACACAACTATCGATCAGTGCTATCAACTTGTTGATGCGTGCACTTACATTGAGTTATCAACTCTTTGATGCGCATACATCTAATGTATGCTACCCAAGTTCGCCTCTGTCCACGTTGACCTTGAGTTTACTCAACAAACCAACGCTTCTAGTGAATACCAACCCATTAATCCAAAAATCACATTTTCATGGTTCAAACATATCCGTATAGAGCGAGCTTGGGTTTACACAACAACCCAACCCTATAAGAACTCTGGTTCTTACCATATTAATGGAAGGCGTTAGTTTTCATATCTGAGAGGAGGATTTGAACTCTAGACTCCAAGCTGAAGGATTATAGTCACCAGGACTATATGGAATGATTTAGGTTTCATCAATCACATTGAATCTTTCCTTATAATCATCCATCATCCCTCTTGAGCATGTCACAAGTCGACTTACAAAGAATGCAAGTCGCCTTATGCCCCTACCCACGCACAAGTCACCTTATATCATGATACAAGTCGACTTATGGTAAGACCTTGAACAAGTCGACTTATGTCCTGTATAAGTCGACTTATCCAACGAAAATTGCTATTATCTCTAATCGGCTAATTCCTCAATCCATGTAATCCCAATTCGCAATACCATCATACCTAGGGTAATATCTGTTAATTTGATGTACCAATGAACACTTCATTGTTACATGATTGCCATATCTGATCAAACCATACAAGAAAAGCTTGAAAATGAGTCATTACTCATAAATATCCAAACAATTTAGGAAACACCAAATTATCACCCTAAGCATCTCTAGCTAGTCCATACGTTATCAAATTACTTCGGCACAAGTCACAAAAAATTATGACGGCCAAAACAAGCAAGATAATGAAATACACTAACGAGACGCTAATGTGACCTATTCGGCATCCGAAAATTCTTGGAAAACCAACTTCAAGAAATTCAGTTTGGAAAGCATACTACATCAAGATAACTCATTTTCAATCACATTAAAAATGGTCCAAGGCATTGGAACTGAAAAATACACATTCAATTATGCCAAGCAAAACAGTCCGAGCAATGTTCACAAAACTGCCAAGTACTACACATTGCTCGAAATAATCATTGAAACAATTTCAATAAATTCTGAGAAAATTACACAGGTTACTACATGTTCAGAAAATGCCTCATGAATATTTCCAGGATTTATAGCCATCAAAAACTCAGTCAACCTAAGCAACAAAACCGATTCAAAATCTGTGTTCATCAACACAGATATTCCCAACAGCATAGAATAAATTCGTGAATAAATAGCAAATCACCTTTAAAACACTTTTCCATCCACATAGACATTCACAAACATCTTAGGGACATGTTGGTGAAGGCCAATCCGAAAAAAAGTTTTTCTAGAATTTATTATCGAATTTATACACATGCCTGTTCACAGAATGTGTCACAAAACAGCATCTAGAACCTTAGGGAATAAATTAGCAAAACTATATCAAATCAATTTGATAAATTCTCATCTTTCACAGACATATTCTATAACATGTTATGAACAATTATGGGCAGAAAAATTTCGAAAAACATATCCCTATATTAATTCGAAATTTGGACAGCATGCATGCATCAATGTCAAATTCAAATAGGAAGTCCGACCTAGCTAGGGTTTTAGCTTCATACACGACACAAGTGGCTCTGATACCACTGTAGGAAAATCCCGGGAGGTACATTACATGTACCAGGTGCGGAAAACAAAAATTTTTGTCACGGGACCTTCGAAGGCCAGGATCTATGTGTCAAGATGAAGACTCGAACTGAATAATAATAGAGACTATCTCTAAAGGTATCGACGCAGAGATCAGAAAACCTAACCGGGACAAACCCTTTTGACCCGGGAATAGCTAGAACAAAGTAAAGGCTGCTAGACCCTACCTTATTCTGGAGAGCTTGGAAAATCGATGGAGGAGAGATGAAGGATGAAGCTTGGAAGATGAAGATGATCGTATGCCTTTTGGAAGGAAACTTTTTCTCTTCTTTCAAAAGCCAAACCCACGAAGAACATAGGCTTAAGACCTTCTTAGAAACTCTTTCTATATATTCTTTCATATCCAACGATCATCATCTTCCATTCACCTTTTTGATTTTGTCATTTAGCCATTTAATGCTTTAATGACTAGGCTTAGTAATGGAAGTTTCTCCATTCTTCCTCCATCCCACGTGCATAGCATATATATATATATATTGCTGAAGTGGTCCAGTCACACTGGGGTCGGTCCTATCGGCCTACCGGGTCCCGGTATGGGATAAACCCCCGAAAACCTTTTTCAGCAATATCGATGTCGCGATCTCATCGGGACATATCTCGATCTCATCGGGATCCATTTAATCCTAATGCTCTCCATAATTGGAACTCATTCAATACTATTTTCTGATTCTGAAACACTCTTATCGTGTGACCCTTTAGGTTCCGGTTATGTTGGCCACTTAGATTAACACTTAATCTGAGCAAGTCATGAGCGCGTCTAGCAACACATCATGACCCCAATTGACCGGAAAGTAATTGGTTTGATGAATTCATCACGAACGGATCACGAACCCTTCCATGACAATTCTTGTGCAATTCGTCCTTTCATCATCCTATACCCCACTTAGTTATGAGTATGGTCAGCGTGTCAACTCTTACTAGACTAAGTCTAGCCCAGTGATATAAGTTCTGTCTTGGGACTCATTACTTTATATGTCCATGAAGACACTCTTCATGACATATTTATCTTTGGCCGAGACTTAAAGTAATGATCTGATAAGAGGTCAGGTATCTCTTACGCTATCACAGAAGTGATGAATCCTTTATTGGCTACTCAATTACCTTCGAATACCTCAAGCTGTACCCAAGCACCACCCTATGAGTAACCTCTGAAAGGCAACAAGGAATGGAGTCAAAGCACAGAATCAATATCCAAGATATCCTTGAGTACCTCAAGTCTAAGGATACTTGCACCATTGCTATGATGAGATTATCACTGACATTAGAATAGGACATCCATGTGATGATCTCATGGCAGGTCATCCAATGTACTTACTACCGCTTAGTAAGCATCCACATGTCAACTCTAAATATCCCATATTTACAATTTCGAGATCCTTTGCTTGATCCAATCAAGGAGTATAACATATCTTAGTGCATGCGGATTAATGATGTCGGTCTCATTAATCCTATGACTAGGGAGAATTTAGATACTGACATAATTGCACATGATAGGAATCTCAGGATTATGATCACATCATAATTTCCTTCATGCTATGTCATATATCATGGACTTCATTAATTTGATTAAAGATCAATATCAATTCTTAAAGAACATCAAATAAATGAAACATGTCTTTCTTTATTTATTCATAAAGTGCATACATGACTATGAACAAAAAGCGCTAAAGGTGATTGCCTTTGGGCACTACTCTAACAATCTCGCGATCTTGTACACGCATAAGTCGACTTACATGAGTATACAAGTCGACTTATTAATACCGAATCTGGTATAAATCGACTTACATCTCCATACAAGTCGACTTACACCTACTGAAGAAGGATCGACTCAGAGATCGGACGACGACTCGATCTCATGAAATGGCGCAGACTCCGATCGAAGGAGGCAGCAATTAACCGGTGACACAAAGAACGCTGCACCGTTAATAAATCTCCAGCTATTCAGAGGAATTTGGCTTGGCATTAGCTGATAGGCTGTGCACACCTCGTCGACGATCGGGGCGTACAGAAGCCTCATACCACCCATCGAGAAAAAGCTATCGGAAACGGCGAAATATCCACTCAAGTTGCTGTGGATACGCTCGTTCCCCAAAGCTACCGGGGTCCCCAAGACATAGGGATGTTATATCTGAGTATTGACCGGTTCAGTTCCTTTACGGTCATCGTCGATGCCTCTCTTAGCGGCGCCTCCACAACCAACCCATCCTTTCTCTCTCTAGTCGATATCTCTCCGACACCTTCTACCATACTTCTGGAACTAGTAGTCGACATGTTTACCAAGAAGAGACTTTTAATAAGAAAGACTTAGAGGAAGAAGGACGTACCTATTTAGTGAATGGAGAAGGGGGAATCGAACGACAGTTGACAGAAATTTCCAGGAATTAAGGGCAACAAAAACCAAATGAAAGCAGAGTGAGCGTAAGAACGAAGCAAACGTGAAGAAAACCAAACAGCTTGTCGATCCTAAACGTTTATAAGGGAACACTCGAATAGCGATCCAATCGAAGTGCGACGCGTGGAGAAAATCCGAGCTATGCTTGGACACGCGGCATAATCCGAGCCAAGGATAATTAGGGTTGTTCGCAATCCGGAGCGGCCCGACAGTTGAAAGGACGTACTGGACAGCTGCACAACGGTTACAAGGACGATACGTTTCAGATTCTGAAAAGCCGTCAGAAGGCACGCGCCGTCAAACAATAAATGCTCCACGTACCACCACGCGCTCGCTACTGGTGACCCCCGACCTACTTAGGCGCGGGCTATCGAGCAAAAAATGTCAATGCCGGTCGAGTAGGGACATCCAGCCGACCGATCCCAGTGCGAGCAGTCACGCGCTACCCATCGAAATCTGACCCTTCTCAAGGACGAGTTGTGATGCCGAGGTTCGGCCGATCGGGCCTGCACCGAGCTATCCTACGTACGAGCTACAGAACCTCTATATACTTCTCCGGCCCTTCTCTTTACTCAGACTCGAGGAGTAGGGGGCTTATGGTATGGTCCGGTCGGTCTTGCAGGGCCCGAACCCGGATGACCCGTGGGCCGATCGATCCATTCTTCAAAGACCGGTCTCATAACTAACGGCTATGTCAAGCCCAGGCCCGATCCACACTCTCCTTAGCCTATCCACAGGTGAGAGACTCCCATGCACACGTAAAGACCTAAACCTAGCTGTTGCTCCATATATAAGGTATAATTCTATCGTAACAAAGTTACGAAATCATAACCTAGTCTTCTCTGCATACAGCAACCTCACCTTCACCAAAAAGACTGACTTGAGCATCGGAGGGGCTAATCGGGACACAACCCCGACGTGCCTTCTTTGTTTTGCAGGGATCCTTACATTGAAGCTTCCACAGAAAGCAGCCAACTCCATAGATCCAAACGGCAACGTACAGTTCCGCGAGAATACGACAGAACCATAGGCTTTCCATATAAGGGACATCCAAGGCCTCGTTTCATGTTTAACACAAAGCAACTCATATACCTTATGGGAAGACAAACTGCCATCCACACAGAGGCGTTAAACTCCTTGAACGACTTCTGACCGACCTCCCAATTTTGCCCCATATTAGACCCAACTATTTAAGGAGAAGGGAGTCCCTAGTATGCGGTTGCAAATCCCAAATAGAAGTTCCACACAGGTGGTAGGCATGAACCCATCAAGCCCACAATGAATTAGCTTCCTCATGAATATTCCACAACACCATTGCTAATAATGTATTGTTCCATATTTTGCAATTCCACACGCCTAGACCTCCTTCTTTTTTTATGGCACAGATGGTATCCTAGGCTAAACAGAAATTTTTTGCCCCCACAAAATCAATGATGACAGAGGTGATTACATAAAATCTTTAGCGAGGATAGGAAGGACTTGCATCCAAAATGCCAAAACTCCCTGGATAACCGATTCGACCAATGTAAGCCACCCTACATAAGATAAACTTTTACCATTCCAAGCAGTGATATAAGATTCCACAGTCTCGAGAAGGGTCAAATACTGAGCCATGAAGATTTTCAGTGGAGCCAAAGGTACTCCCAGATAGCGAACCAAGAAATGCCCCTCAGGATAGTCAACGAGTTGCAAAATAGCTTCCTTCTCCCCTCCCAACACTCCCCTAGAAAAATGTTGGACTTAGAAGGATTGACTTGCAAACCGGCAACGTCCCGCAGAGTCTGTAACCCGTCCACCAAGATTCGGATGGATGGAATGTCGCCCCTCGAGAACAACATAAGGTCGTCAGCGAAGGCTAGGTGGGAGATGTCGATTTTATGACATTTCAGGTGAAAGTTGAAGGGGCTAGTAGCGGTCCTCAGTTTTAGGTCACAAGATAGGTATTCCAGGAAAAGGAGGAACAGGGAGGGGGACAAAGGGTCCCCTTGTCGAAGGCCTCGTTGCCCCAGAAATAGGTCATGTAAGGTACCATTGATCAATATCGAGTAAGAGGCTGTTGTAACACACTCCATAATACAAGAAATAAACTGAGCAGGAAATCCAAAACCAAGCATCATCTCCTGTAGAAAGTCCTAGGAAACAGTGTCATATGCCTTGGTGAGGTCAATCTTAATGAGACTTCTAGGAGATATACATTTTCGACTATAGCCTCTAACTAGTTCTTATGCAAGGAAGACGTTATCTTAAAGCTTACGACCTCCAACAAAAGCGAATTTAGCCAGATCTATTATGGTATCCAGCACTGAGGATAACCGAGCAGTCAAAATCTTCGTTATCGTCTTATACACCACATTAATACAGGAGATGGGCCAAAAGTCAGTCGCCCTCAGCCTGGAATGTTTTTTGGGAATGAGGGTGAGAATTGTCTGATTTAGACTTCTAAACAAACGACCACTCCTGAAGAATTCATGAACAGCAGCCCTAACACTTGGTCCGACACAAGTGTAAGTGATAAGTCGACTTGTACCATGTGTAAGTCGACTTACACATGTTCGGTACCGATAAGTCGACTTGTTCATCGGATAAGTCGACTTGTTCAAAATCGAGATTGTTTATTTGTGCCCTAAAGGCAATCCCTTTAAGCGCTTTTATTCACAAATCGTATGCATGAATGAATAAATAAAGAAAAGGCATTATTCATTAATTTGATATTCATAAACATTGTTTATGAATTGATTGAATCTTTAATCGAATTAATGAAGTCCATGATATATGACATAGCATGAAGGAAATTATGATGTGATTATACTCGAGATTCCTATCATGTGCAATTATGTCAAGATCGTAATTCTCCTAGTCATAGGATTAATGAGACTGGACATCATTAATCCGGATAGACTAGCACATGTCATATTCCTTGATTGGATCAGCGGTGAATCTCGAAGCTGTAAATATGAGATATTTAGAATTGACATGTGGATGCTTACTAGCGGTAGTAAGTTCATTGGATGACTGCCATGAGATCATAACATGGATATCTTATCTAAGTGTCGTTGATAATCTCATCATAGCAATGGTGCAAGTATCCTTAGACTTGAGGTACTCAAGGATATCTTGAATCTTGATCACGTGCTTTGACTCCATTCCTTGTTGCCTTCCGAGGTAACTCATAGGGTGGTGCTTGGGTACGACTTGAGGTATTCAAGATAATTGAGTAGCCAATAAAGGATTCACCACTTACGGATTAGCGTAAGAGATACCCATGGCCTCTTGTCGGGATCATTACTAAGGTGGCCGGCATGTATGTCATGAAGAGTGTCTTCATTGACATATAAAGTAATGAGTCCCGTGACGAGAACCGATATCACTGGGCTAGACTCGGTCTAGTGAGAGTTGACACTTTGACCATACTCATAACCAAGTGGGGTATAGGATGGTGAAAGGACGAATTGCACGGTAATTGTCATGGAAGGGTTCGTGATCGGTTCGTGATGAATACATCAAACCGATTACTTTCCGGTCAATCAGGGGTCATGATGTGTTGCTAGATACCGCTCATGACTTGCTCGATTAATTGTTAATCTAAGTGGCCAACATAACCGAGAGCCTAAAGTGGTCACACGATAAGAGTGATTCAGAGAATCTGTAAAATAGTAATTGGACAGAGTTCCAATTATGGAGAGCATTAGGATTAAATGGATCCCGATGAGATTGGGATATGTCCCGATGAGATCGCGACATCGATATTGCTAAGAAAGGTTTAGGAGTTGTTTGATCGGGGGCGAAAGCCGGTAGGACCGACCCCAGTTTGACTGGACCTCTTAGTAATTATATATATGTTAATTAATTAAGTAATTAATTAATTAATATTATATATATATTGACATGTGCGTGGAATGAAGGGAAGAAGAGATTAGCTTTGACTTTTCAAAGCTCTTTTCTTTAATTCATTAATAAATGAATGGCTTAAAGCCATCCACTTGGCTTCTTCTTATGGAACTCTTTTAAAGAGTTAAAAGATACATAAAAGGAGGCTTAGAAGGATGATGGCCGACGTTTTTGGAAAAGGGAGAAGATAGAGGACTTAAAAGGTTAGGTTTTCTAAAGGTTGAAAAGGTTTCAACTCTTCTTCTCCATGGCCATCATCGTTATTTCTCTTCTCCAAGCACAAGGGTTCAACGTTTCCTTCAGCTCTCCAGGACAGAGGTAGGCTCTAGCAGGCTTTAATCTGTTCTAGCTATTCCCGGGTCAAAGGGGTTTGACTCGGTTAGATTTTCTGATCTCTGCGTGGATCACCTTTAGAGATAGTCTCTTTTGGCTATTTAGGTTGATGTCTTCATACGGATACCTGGATCTTGGGATTCGGGAAAGTCCTGGGAACAAAAATTTTTGTTTTCCGCTACCGGTACATGTGATGTACCTCCCGGGATTTTCCTACAGTGGTATCAGAGAGTCTGGTATCCCGTATGAAGCTATAACCTAAGCGAGATCAGAAACCCTAATGGAATTTTCTGTTGATACATGCTATCTGTTCAGATTTCGAATTTATATTGTGATATGTTTTTCGAAATTTTTCTACCCAGAATTGTTCATAACATGTTAGAGAATATGTCTATGAAATTTGAGAATTTATCGATTTGATTTGATATAGTTTTGCTAATTAATTCCCTAAAGTTACAGATGCTGTTTTGTGAAACGATTCTGCAACAGGCATGAGTATAAAATCGAGAATAAATTCTAGAAAAATGGTTTTAAGGATTTTCCTTCACCTACATGACTCTACGATGTTGGGGAATGTCTGTGATCATGGAAATTGGATTTCAAGGTGATTGGATATTTATTCACGAATTTATTCTATGCTGTTGGGAATTGCTGTGCTGATGAACACAGATTTTGAATCGGTCTTGTTATTTAGGTTGACTGAGTTTTTGATGGCCTAAAATCCTGAAAATATTCATGTAGAATTTTCTGAACATGTAGTAACCTATATAATTTTCTCATGATTTATTGAAATTTTTTCATTGATCATTTCGAGCAATGTACAGAACTGGACAGTTTTGTGAAAATTGTTGGGACTGTTTTGCTTGGCTTGATTAAGTGTGCTTTTTCAGTTCCAATGCCTTGCACCATTTTTAATATGATTAAAAATGTGTTATCTTGATGTATCATGATTTCCAAACTGAATTGCTTGAAGTTGTTTTTCAAGAATTTTTGAATGCCGAATTGATCACATTAGCGTCTCAGTAGTATCTTGCATTATCTTGTTTATTTTGACCGTCATATTTTTTATGGCATGTGCTGAAGTAAATTTGATAATGTATGTGCTAGCTAGAGATGCTTAGGATGATGATTTGGGTGTTCCTAAATTATTTGGAAATTAATGAGTTTTGACTCATTTCAAGTTTTTCATATAGTTTGACTATTTAAGGCATTCATGAATCAATGAAGTGTTCATTGAGGCATCAATTTACAGATATTACCTTAGGTATGATGGTGTTGAGAATTGGAATTGTACTGATTGAGGAATTAGCCGATTAGATATAATAGCAATCTCCCTGGATAAGTCGACTTATATGGGACATAAGTCGACTTGTTTGCTGAATAAGTCGACTTGTTTTCTGGATAAGTCGACTTGTTTTCTGGATAAGTCGACTTGTTTTTTGAATAAGTCGACTTGTTCAAGATCTCAGTATAAGTTGACCTGTAGTACCTTGTAAGTCGACTTGTTCATGGGCAGATGACATAAGTCGACTTGTTCGCTTCACAAGTCGACTTGTGTGTGGGCAGTAGCATAAGTCGACTTGCATTTGATGAAAGTCGACTTGTGGCATGCATAGGTTGGATGTTGGATGATTATAAGGATTGATTCAATGTGATTGATGAAACCTAAATCATTCCAAATAGTCCTAGAGACTATGATCCTTCAGCTTGGAGTCGAGAACTCGAAATCCCTCCTCGGAATATGAAAACTAACACCTTCCATTAATATGGTAAGAACCAGAGTTCTTATAGGGTTGGGTTGTTGGGTAAACCCAAGCTCGCTCTATACGGATATGTTCGAACCATGAAAATAAGATTTTCGGATTAATGGGTTGGTTTTCACCGAAGCGTTAGTTTGTTGAGTAAACTCAAGGTCGGCGTGGATGAGGCTAAATTGGGTAGCATACATCGATGTATGCGCATCAAAGAGTTGATACCCAATGTAAGTGCATACATCAACAAGTTGATAGCACTGATCGATAGTTGTGTCTAAGATGTAATTGGTATATCTGATACCTCCCGAGACATAAGGTGGCTTGTTGGGTAAACCCAAGGTCATGCTTAATGTCGGTTATCGATGATACAATTGGTATGACCGATACCTACCGATTGACCTAAGTTGTGGCTTGTTGGGTAAACCCAAGGTCACTCTTAGCAATGTCGGATATCGACCCACTAGGACATTATGTCATATTGTTTCTCTGGATTCGTAAAGAGGGTTATGGATTCTAGGAAACTAGTGGGAGCCATATGCATGTCATGCAAGTCCTTATGATCATGCAGGCATTTCTATCCTATCATTCCTTCTCTCTATCGCGCTAGGTTGATTGAAGAAGTCTTTCAGTGTGAATTTTAGCTCTCTATTCTGGACCGAATTTTCTTGATTGGCTGAGGAATCTGAGAATTGTTCTCAGATCTGAGGAACTGGGATACATCCTAGATGTTCCACTTCCAGATGCACCTGCTGTCGATGCTTCTGATAAGGATCAGAAAGCATATTGTAAGCATCTAAAGGACAGTGATATGGATACTTGCTTTATGCTTGCCTCGATGTCACTAGAGCTGCAGGAGCAAAGACGAGTCCATGGATGATCACTCTATAGTATTTCATCTTAGGGAGTTGTTTGATGAGTAAGCTCGATCCGAAAGGTTCTAGACCTCGGGCTTCTCTTCACCATTAAAGATGGCTCGGGGATATCTGGCATGCAAGATGCCTCAAGATGAATGGCTATATTGAGAGATTGGCTGTCTTAGGATTTGTAATGGATTATGAGTTAAGTAGAGACTTAATTCTAGTTGGATTGTCTGATGGTCATTCACAGTTTGTGATAAACTATCGGATAAACCAAATATCCACAACAATTTCTGGTGATCACTCGCTTTCAAGAGAGCAGTGAAAGAAGGCTATCAAGAAGGATAGCAAGCAAGTGCTAATGGTGGATGCTTCTTCTTCTAGTTCAAAGAAGAAAAAGGTCAAGAAATCAAAGGGAAGTGTCATCAAGGAAAAACCAATAATTCTTCGCAAAAGGATTTTGCTTTCTTTGTGGCAAGTTTAGCCACTAGAGGCGAAACTTTAAAATCTATCTGGAGTCCTTGAAGCAGTAGAAGGCATCAGATGCCGCTACTCCTTCAATTATGTTTGTCATTGAAGTTAATACTATTCCTGATCAAAACATATCGGTATTTGATACCGGATGTGGCTCATACATATGAAATGATATGCAGGGCCTCAGGGACAGTAGAAAGCTCATAAAAGGAGAACTAGACCTTTGTGTAGGTAATGGAGCAAGAGTTGCTACATTAGTCGTAGACACTTATGTCTTGTTCCTCCCTAGTGGGCTTATTTTCAAATTGGATAATTGACATTTTGTACCTGTTTTAAACAAAGAACATATTGTATGTTTTATGTTTAAATAGAGCTGATTCCCATTGGACTTTTAGTAGCAATGGTTGTTCTATTAGTTCGAATGGAAGGCTCTATGCTACTGGTACATTATGCAATTGAATTGACATATTAGATATGTCATATCCAGTTCTGAATGTCAATGACGCGAAAAGACATAATCGAGATAACTTAAAATCAACTTACTTATGGCATTGTCGGCTTGGCCATAAATAAATGAGACACGCATCGCTAAGCTCCATAAGAATGGATGTTTAGGGTCATTTGATTATGAATCATATGACACATGCGAATCTTGTTTATTAGGCAAGATGACTAAGTTATCCTTTAAAGGAAGGGTAAACCAGTGAATGGAATATTAGACCTAATACATTCGGATGTATGTAGTCCGATGTCCATCCATGCCAGAAGTGGTTGTCTTTACTTCATTACTTTTATCGGTGATTATTCACGATATGGGTACCTGTATCTGTAGAGATACAAATCTGAAGCATTTGAATAGTTCAAATAATTCAGAAATGAAGTAGAAAACTAACTTGGTAAAAGTATGAATACATTACGATCTGATCGTGGTGGAAAATGCTTAGACCAATAGTTTTGATTATCTCGTAGATAATGGGATTTTATCTCAAGATACTCCACCTTACACGCCGCAAAGACAATGGTGTGGTTGAAAGGAGAAATCGAACCTTATAGACATGGTGCGATTGATGATAGGTTTTACGCATTTTGGGAATATCGCGCCAAGACAATTTGCTTACTTGCTAAACAGAGTTCCATTAAAGACAATTGTGGTTACTCCATATGGAGATATGGACTAACCGAAAGCCCTATCTTTCTCATCTGAAAGTTTGGGATTGTCCTACTTACGTGAAGCGGACACGATCGAGATACATTTGATGTAAAAGTCGACAAGTGTTTGTTCGTGGAATATCAATTCTACCTTGCTTAGGAACAAAAGTTGTTTGTTTCAAGCATCTTGTTTTCTTAAAGAAAGAGTTTCTTTTACAAGAGGACAAGGGGAGCAAAGTTGAACTTGGAGAAGTTCAAGATGCTCAACAAACGCAGATCAATCTGCTCGAACTCAAACTGTCACTCATATAGATGAGGTAGCAGTTCAACCTCTACTACACTGCAATTTCAGAGGTTAAGTAGGATACGACTTGTTCGAGAGATATGAATTTCTTGTAAGTGAATGAATGGCGATTGCTCATATGAGATGATGCGCCTACTACTATGAGCAGTTACAAAAGTTGATAGCGGAACATGGCTTTGTGCCATGAAATCAAATGGATTCCATGTATGAAAACCAAGTATGGACTTTGGTTGTTACACCTGAAGGGATAAAACCCACAGGGTACAAAGGAGTTTTCAGAAGAAAACCAACATGGATGGTAATTTGATTACCTACAAAGCAATGCTTCTGGTTAAAGGATTTCATTACAGACAAAGAGTTGACTATGACGAGACCTTCAGCCCCGTAGCAATGCTTAAATCCATTAGGATACTCCTAGCCATTGCCACTCATTATGATTATGAGATATGGCAAATGGATGTGAAGACAGCTTTCCTGAGAGGAAATCTACCCGAGGATGTGTATGACACAACCAGAGGACTTCACTTCCATCGATGGTGAAAAGGTATGCAAGCTTCAGAAATCCATGTTTGGATTGAAGCAAGCATCCAGGAGTTTGAATATCCGTTTTGATGAGGTACTCAAAGAGTTTCATTTCTCACAAAATCTGGATGATCATTGTGTGTATAAGAAGGTTAATGGGACTGCAATCGTATTCCTTGTGTTGTATGTAGATGACATACTGTTACTAGGAAACGATGTCTCTATGCTGCAATCAGTTAAGATTTGGTTATCCAATTAATTTGCGATGAAAGACCTTGGTGAAGCGACTTATATCCTTGGGATATAGATTTATAGAGATAAATCAAAAGGTTGCTTGGTCTTTCACAATCATCGTACATAGATGAGATGCTAAAGATGTTTAGCATGGAACAATGCTATGTACGAGGCCCGATGTATCGTATGCTCTAAGTGTTACGAAAGCGTATACCAATCGGATCTGGTGAGGGTCATGGGTGGCGATCAAGAATATCCTCAAGTACTTGCGAAGCACTAAGGATGTTTTCTTGATCTATTGAGATGAAAATCCTCGAGTGAGCGGGCATTCAGATGCTAGTATTTAATCTGATAAGGATGATTCTGAATCACAATCAGGTTATATACATTCACACTGAATAGCGTGGCGGTCAATTGGACAGAGTTCCAATAGAGAGGACTGCTGATTCATCAACTGAGGTAGAGTACATTGCCGCATGAGATGCGCAAAGGAAGCGGTTTGGATCAAGAAGTTCATTATCGAACTTGATCCGTCCCTACCGTGATGGGCCCATAGGATGTATTATGATACAATGGGGCTAGTCTTGCGAATAAAGGAACCAAGGTCTTATCGACGATCCGAACTCAGATTGCCGATTCGGAAATCATTAGTCGAGATGATATCCACGATAGAGAGAATTCCCCGAGCAAAGTGTTGCTATTCCGCTGACAAAGCCATTGTCACAGGAGAATTGTGATTCTCATGGACTCGTTTATGGTATTAGATACTAAGGCGATTGGCTTTAGGTCAAGTGGGAGATTTATAAGTGATAAGTCAACTTGTACCATGTGTAAGTCGACTTACACATGTTCGATATCGATAAGTCGACTTGTTCATCGGATAAGTCGACTTGTTCAAATCAGATCTTGTTTATTTGTGCCTAAAGGCAATCCCTTTAGCTGCTTTTATTCACAATCGATGCGCATGAATGAATAAATAAAGAAAAGGCATTATTCATTAATTTGATATTCATAAACATTGTTTATGAATTGATTGGATCTTTAATCGAATTAATGAAGTCCATGATATATGACATAGCATGAAGGAAATTATGATGTGATCATACTCTTGAGATTCCTATCATGTGCAATTATGTCAGTATCAGAATTCTCCCTAGTCATAGGATTAATGAGACTCGACATCACTAATCCGGATAGACTAGCACATGTCATATTCCTTGATTGGATCAAGCGGTGGATCTCGTAAAGCTGTAAATATGAGATATTTAGAATTGACATGTGGATGCTTACTAGCGGTAGTAAGTTCATTGGATGACCGCCATGAGATCATCACATGGATATCTTATCTAAGTGCCGGTGATAATCTCATCATAGCAATGGTGCAAGTATCCTCAGACTTGAGGTACTCAAGGATATCTTGATACTTGATCCGTGCTTTGACTCCATTCCTTGTTGCCTTCCGAGGTAACTCATAGGGTGGTGCTTGGAGTGCGACTTGAGGTATTCAAGATAATTGAGTAGCCAATAAAGGATTCACCACTACGGATTAGCGTAAGAGATACCCACGGCCTCTTGTCGGGATCATTACTAAGGTTGGCGGCATGTATGTCATGAAGAGTGTCTTCATTGACATATAAAGTAATGAGTCCGTGGGCGAACCGATATCACTGGCTAGACTCGGTCTAGTGAGAGTTGACACTTTGACCATACTCATAACCAAGTGGGGTATAGGATGGTGAAAGGACGAATTGCACGGTAATTATACATGGAAGGGTTCGTGATCCGTTCGTGATGAATACATCAAACCGATTACTTTCGGTCAATTCGGGGTCATGATGTGTTGCTAGATACCGCTCATGACTTGCTCGATTAATTGTTAATCTAAGTGGCCAACATAACCGGAGCCTAAAGGGTCACACGATAAGAGTGATTCGTAGAATCAGAAATAGTAATTGGACGAGTTCCAATTATGGAGAGCATTAGGATTAACTGGATCCCGATGAGATTGGGATATGTCCCGATGAGATCGCGACATCGATATTGCTAAGAAAGGTTTTGAGAATTTGTTTCAAAGATCGGGGTTCTGGCAGGTGGGTAGGACCAACCCAGCTTGTTCGACCTCTTAGTAATTATATATATGTTAATTAATTAAGTAATTAATTAATTAATATTATATATATATTGACATGTGCATGGAATGAAGGAAGAAGAGATTAGCTTTGACTTTTCAAAGCTCTTTCTTTAATTCATTAATAAATGAATGGCTTAAAGCCATCCACTTGGCTTCTTCTTATGGAACTCTTTAAAGAGTTAAAAGATACATAAAGGAGGCTTAGAAGGATGATGGCCGACGGTTTTGGAAAAGGAGAAGATAGAGGACTTAAAAGGTTAGGTTTTCTAAAGGTTGAAAAGGTTTCAACTCTTCTTCTCCATGGCCATCATCGTTATTTCTCTTCTCCAAGCACAAGGGTTCAACGCTTCCTTGACTCTCCGGAGATGAGGTAGGATCTAGCAGCTTTAATCTGTTCTAGCTATTCCCGGGTCAAAGGGTTTGACTCGGTTAGATTTTCTGATCTCTGCGTGGATCACCTTTAGAGATAGTCTCTTTTGGCTATTTAGGTTGATGTCTTCATACGGATACCTGGATCCTGGGATTCGGGAAAGTCCTGGGAACAAAAATTTTTGTTTTCCGCTGCCGGTACATGTGATGTACCTCCCGGGATTTTCCTACAACAAGTCTATTGCTTCTTAAAGAACTCCGCTGTAAACCCATTTGGCCCCTGGGCTTTCTCACTGCCAATATTGAACACAGCCTGCTGGATATCCGCATTAGTAAGTGGCTCGATCAGCCTATTATGTGCATCGGGATCGAGCATTGCTCCATTGGAGATGACCTGAGGATTAGCACTGGTACGAAGGGAGGAAGAACTATCCAGGGCCTTATAAAAATTGACAATAGTATCCGTCACTTCTAGTAGGGAGGAAGTCTCTGTCCCATCGTCTTTGGTGAGGTGAGTGATCGAAGTAGAGTGGCTCCATTTTTGAGCTAAGGCGTGGAAATACTTTGCTTTCTTGTCTGCCTCTGTCAGGTGAGTATAGTTGGCCTTCTGACGGTAAAATAGATGTTCAACATCTTAGAGGAAAATAACCCTCTTCTTTTGGTTATTCACCTGGACCTGTAACTCATCATTATCGGGTTGACCTTGGAAGGCCTGGTAGTCACATTGAAAGTCCATCTGTGCGTCCTACACTCTGCTTGAAATGTGGCTATAGATGACGGGATTGAGGCGTCGAAGGAGGGGTTTTAGGGATTTCAATTTAGAACTCAAAACAAACTGCACGAAACCCTCCCACGTCTGACTTTAAACACTATCAACCAAGGTTGGAAAGTCCAGGTGAAGAAGCCACATGTTAAAGAACTTAAAGGGCTTACTCCCCCTTACCTCCGACTGGTGGAAATCTACTACAATAGGGCAGTGGTCTAATTCAACTTACATAGGGAGGACAGTAGCCGAGCAATGGAGGTCTTTGATATCCCAAGCCTGATTGAGAAGGACTCGATCAAGGCGTGCCCATTGATGATTCTTCTTCCATGTATAAAATTCCCTACTAGAAGGGGCATCATCTAGTCAGTGAGTGAGCCTGAACTCTTGCAAATCCTGCAACAGATAAGCAGCAGGAGGAAGACACCCTCTCCTTTCCGAAGCAGCACAGACGTAATTAAAGTCTCCCAGAAGCATCCAAGAGATCGACTGATTGGGAGCTAACTCCTTCAGCTTCATCCATAATTCTTTCCTATCTCTGACAGTATATAAGCCATATACGCCTGTCACAACAAATTGTTCTTTGGTAGTACAACAAACCAAGTGGCAATGGAGGAATTGATCATCCTTCGCCAGGAGATTACATATATAGTGGGAAGGATCCCACGCCAGAACCATGCGGCCCCCTTTAATAATGTCAAAATTATGCCAATACTGCCAACCTGGAGATCAAGTCTGAATAAAACGCTCCAGGCTATTGGTGGCAAGTTTCATTTCCAGTAGGCACATAAGAC
Organism: Erythroxylum novogranatense; assembly: GCA_029891385.1. Taxonomy (NCBI): domain Eukaryota; kingdom Viridiplantae; phylum Streptophyta; class Magnoliopsida; order Malpighiales; family Erythroxylaceae; genus Erythroxylum; species Erythroxylum novogranatense. The sequence continues at coordinate 54,915,210 of CM057233.1, read as the reverse complement.
TACAATTGTGGTGCCTCCTCAAGGAAGTAACACTATACTATCTCGAGGGTTTGTTTAACCCTCGGATGTTCCAACAAAATTTTTTCATTTTTATGGTATGGAGGCGCCACCTCCATCCCCTTTACAACTTGCAGCCATATTATGGAAGATTTTCCTACCACCCCCTGTTGAACCTGAACTCTAGCAACTGGCCTGTTATTCTGTATAGTGATCTCCTTCCCTTTGGTACTTCGCACAACGATTTGCATAATCTGCCCTGCACTACCCTGATCAGATTGCACTTGGAATGGGTGTCCCCTGACTTCGGTAACTGGTTGCTGAGAGGTTGGGTGAGGCATGGGGAGGATGACCCCGCTGGTCCAATGGAGCTACGGTACTCTCAGTCAGCACGGGCCTCAAACTTTCCTGGGTCTCCTTGCCGTGGAGGCTGAGCTGTGTCCGCAAGAGCATCTGGGCTGATCAACTCGCCGAAAGCAAGAGGAACCCTGCCACCCTGGTGCACAGTTTGTTTCGAAGGCCTTTACCCTTGCTTAGATGAGACTTGATTTTCAGGGTCACCGGATGCTTTAGCATTAGGTAACGTAGCCTCTAGACTCTTTTTCTACCTTTGTATCCCTTTACAGTCAAATGAACTATATCCAAATTGGCGACAATGGCAACAATAATTCAAGTAAGACTTATACACGACCCTCTAAATGTATCGGTGCCCGGTAGGGAGTTTAACTGCAAAGCTCGAAATCGGACCCCTCTCCACATCAAATTCAACCAACAAGCGGGCAAAGGCAAGGCGGAGTTTCTACCTAGTGATTTGGTAGGTGCAGATAGGCTTCCCGATTCTGGACCTCAATTTAGATAAACCCTATTCATGCCAGTAGTCGAGGGGAACACTAGGTAGCTGGACCCACATCGACATATGCATAAACTCAGTGTAGTCAAAGGTGAACCCTGGTGAGAGTGGTTTTAGGATCAGTGTTTTACCGAATAGCACGTACGGTGTAACACCCCACTCCCGCAAGACCCGAACTCAACATCGATGGTGATATCCGAGTCCGTTCCCCATGAGAGTAGCGTGCTAAAGCACTCAATCATTCAAAAGTCCACATAATTTTTTTCAAAATCAATAACACAATAGGCGAAAATCGATACTTAATTTGGGCCCACATTCATTTATAAACATTTTCAATAGCCATTTGGGCCCTTTCATAAATACAAAACACTTGAGTCATTTTGGAAAAACCAGTTTATACAAGGGGTTGCGAAATATACAATTCAATACAAAATAGAGAAATACAACGCAGATGCAAACCGATCTCGACCTCTATCATTCACTTGAATATTGTAGGTATACTCCCGTTGGCCTAACGGGGTATTCTTCTGATCCTGAAAAATATTTACAAATTTTGGGTGAGTTTTGCAAACTCAATGAGTGACCATCATCGATGGCTCACCCAATCACATAACACATTAATCACATCATCACACATTTCACACTTCACATTCAATATAATTTAATCACTTAATTAAGCATATGCAGTGCACATGAGACCCACTTTCTATTTGTTATTTTGTTGTGACTGAGTGCCTATACTGTCTCTTAAAGGGTTCATTGATAACTATCCCATATAGGGCTCATTGATAGTTGTACCATATATGGCTCATTAAACGTTGAGCCTAAGGCTCTGAATCACTTTTGAGCTCGGGGCTCTTTTTCACACGTTGAGCTTTAAAATATGATCGGTGGCTTCTCTGGTCACACTTTCACTTGCATGCGATTACATATTCCGAAAATACTTAGCAATCACTACAATGCAGTTAGTTCATCCAATTCACATTCAAGTATCACTTCAATATCCAAGTAAACTATCACAATCATCGGACCTTCTGTCCGGAAACCAACATAATTAATCACATTTACAAAGTCATTCGACAGTCAAATAATACAGAATTCAAATAACAAACAATGAAGTGAGACCATCTTGATTTACTCATAGTACGCTCCAGATTAGCATTTGTTTTCAAATTCTGGGAACGTTTGAATGCAGACACTTGACCTGCACAACCTATTTATGCAAGAAACACATTGCACACTCATCAATAATTGCACACGTATAAACATTTATTTATACACAATTGTAATAATAGACTATGTATAATGCATGCTCAATGATAATCCCAAGCATATGTTGTAGAACACGTATTATGCTCATTCCCATTTCATAATTCATATGTTTCTAATTGAACTTAGATTTACACTTCATTTGTACATAATCTTTCTAAATTCTCCTTTAAATCTTTACCTTTTGCATGTGTCTAGCTTATTCATAAGTTTACACCTCAAGCACACTTGGTTACTTTATATCATAACTCAATTTTTCATCATCTCTTTTTTAACCTCATATGATCTCAAAATATCCAGATTATCATTCAATAGGAATCCAATTGAAAATACCATAATGCAAAAATCACTAAAATGAATTCTAGAATACTTAAACCCAAGCATTTTTTAAACTCCATGAACTAGAATCCTTCCAAAAATCCAAAAGATTCAAAATGATCTTACCTTGCTTCTTCACGAAATGAAGAGATCCTTAGCTCAAATGGAAACTCCTTTCTTCCTCTTCCTTTTTCTCTTCTTGGATAGCTTCAAAATCTTTCTTAAAGACTAAGAAGAATTAAATCCTAACGCATTCTCTTCTTTTATCTCGAACCACCAAATTCTCCTTCTCTTTCTCTCTCATTTTTTTGTTCTCATCTACTTTTTCCTTTCATTCATGTGTTTCTACTCCTTTTATAGGCAAGACAACACTTCTTCTTCCAATTATGCCCTTAATGATTGAGAATTGTCCCATTTGCCCTTCCATTTATGCCTTATATCTTTTACACGTAAGTATCTTGCCAAAAACACTCTTGAATATTTTGACATAATATTTTATTATAGAAGAATCTTCTTTATTGTCTTTCGTTTTCAATGACATCAAAATCATTAAATTGGAGTCAGTGATTCGAAAGATACACTTCAAACATTTTGGGACTACTCTTGTCCCAAATAATGTACTATGCACAACTCCCATATGAAATTTAAGCATCTTAGAGACTGAATTAGATTCCAAGTTCTCATACCATTTGTAGCTCCATGTCTCTAGTTTACCACAAATCAAAATTCATCTCATTTGAAGCTCTACAAATCAGGATATCATCAAAATATTGAAGTGTGTTCAGTAGAATAACATCATATCATACTATTGAAGAATACACTCACTGTACCCATTCCACTTTTTCACTCAATATTTTCTCAATTTGATTCCAAGGGCTATGATTTTTGTTTGAGATGTAGATAAATGTCTTACGAGTCCAATGGTTAAAGAATCAAGTCATTTGGGTGTCTAGAGAAGGAGTTATGACCAAAAGAATCCAATCTGCTTTTGTCCTCAATCATACTGAACCTGTTTCAAGAAAACAACTATAACTTTCTCTAGAAATTTCGGATTAAGGTGTTCTTTGGATGGTGAGAACGAGGACTTTAAGAGATACAACTTTGATGAAGACCTCAAAGTAAAATTCTATCTTCTGTATCTTCTTACTTTGCAACGTCTTACTTTTGCTGCGTTTTACTTTGCTGCGTCTTACTTTTGTTGCGTCTTACTTTGCTGTGTCTTACTTTTGCTTCTCCCTATATAACGATCATAAATTTCGACTCAGATGTCCCAAAATTCCACACTATGTACTGTTGGAAATATAAAAGAAAGGTCTACAACTACCAAGAAGGAAATTTTGCTGAAATATATCTATATTAATCCAGATTTTTTCTCGAAGTCAGAACATGAATTTTACATTCAGCTCCCCATGTACTGCCCCCATTTCTCAACTTCATGAAATTTTGAGACTCTTAGAGATGAAATTGAAATTCAATGTCTTCATACAAAATGTACCCATATATCTCTAGGTTAATCCAAATCAAGAATCATCTTGTTTGGACAACTAGAGAAAACGTTGTGGCTAAAAGACTGAAACACACTCAGTGAACATTTTCCAAATCACTACCAATTTTGTTTCCAAATCTTTTCTTATCACAACTCATATCGAGATCACTCTCTCTACTCCCTCAACTTCTCATTTTCAATAAAATCACATTTAAAAAAATAATCATACTCGGAAGATGTCAATGAATGCATGTACACTTTTTTGTGTGAAAAGATTCAATATTTATGTACATATATGCTAACATTATGCATGAGCAAGAAAAATGCATTTCCTTAATCTCTCTTTGAGCTCAAATGTATTGAAATTTTGGGTCCTAATCCTTATTATGGGGATGGGATGTTACAATTCTTCCCCTTAATAAAATTCATCCCCAAAATTCTCATTTGATTGATCAATACGGTAGAGGTAATAATTCCTCATATGCTTCTCCATTTCCCATATACTTCATCAGATACGCTTCCAAATGACTACAGTTGATAACTCAATAGGTCCTTCAATCACTGATTCAATTATCACACTATCTTGACTATTTCATGAGTATATTTTAGATTACTTACTAACTTTTACTTCGTATGTTGTCAATCTATCTCTGTTAATCATACCCTTATTTCTTAACCTATTCACATTCACATATCACATATTTTTGAATCTAAAACCTCTTTCACCAATAAAACTAAGTCATAATATTTTTTTTATACAGACCAATTCATAATAGCTTAACTTATTCTTTCTCCAAATCTGAGCACACCTTGCCAAGGTCGTATTCACAAAAACACTTCATCTTTCCTTTGACAATTCACTTCTCTTTAGTATTAATACATTCAACTCTTATGCCCATTTCACTATATTCCCTAAATGTGGTGTTGGTCCACCTACCTCATTTATCTTTCATGTGTCACTTTACTCTTATTTCAGATTCATCTCACTCACTAACAGATCTAATAGTATCTCACATTTATTATGGCCTTATATCATTTTAGGCCCTCTTCATCTCAATGTAAGGGTGAACGACCACCTTTCTATCATACTATGTCCCATATCGCTTCTAATGATGTCACTATGATAACAATTGTTATACCTCAATCTTGTCTTCCTAAGAACTCAAAAATATAAGCATCAAGCATATTCCTAACAGTTAAAACTGTTGGTAGTTCAAACATTCAACCACTCGTTTCCACATCCTTAGCAGCTAAAATACAATCTTAGCATATTCCTACTAGGATGTTTATCTAAGGTTGTTACTTAGGCTTCTCTAACAATTTCTTTGCTCAATAATCTTTATCGGGACACATACGTCTTATTTCAATCACCACATATCATTATTCCAATTCACTCAACATTTTGCACTCTTCATTACACTAGATTTGACAACCTCAATATCTGACTTTGCATTATTTCATTTTAGAATTGTCAGTTCAATGTGTTAGATTACACACCACCTTTACCAGTATAGCACTCATTTGTACATTTCTTCCAAACTCAATAATTTCCTCAAACTTACATAATTTATACATTCTAGAAATGACTTTGCACATCTAATGTCTCCAAGATCTCAAAGTGATTTCTATTATAGCAATTCTAAACCATGTATCAAAATCAACTCATAAGACTTTCATTGTCCCATGCATATCAAAAACCATTTTTTTACTATTACAACAAATTGCATCTTAATCTTTGATGCGAAACTTTTTCATAATCTCCAAATCCAAATGATATTATATCATCAGTTTCATATTCCTCAAATATTCAAAACGTCCCTTTTTACTTTTCAAACACACTCAAAACACCATCTATGATCACAATCACTAATTAATACAATTTTGTTTGGATCACTCAAATCTTTAATATCGTAATGCTATTGGGATATCATTAACTCCAACGTATATCACTCAAAATTTTCCTTTGGTTAATTTCTTGCAATTCCTTAGGTGACTAATTCCTCAATGGAAATAATATTGTCTCATGTCATTTTCAGTCTCCCACTTGACTTTTTGTCTCTAATGATTTTCTCTTTTCATTCGATTTCCTTTAATTCACATCAACTTACTCAAACACCTATTCACTCGTACTAGTTCCTCCATGCATTTCAATTTATTTGCGTGCTTCACTTTGTGTGTTAGTATTACATTTGTGATAGTGTCACCTTGAATTTTAAAAATCCACTCACGTAATTGGATACTTTGTTAAGTCAAAATGACGTCACATAAATGATTTTGATGAAGTACAAATAATAATGAAAAGCAGACGGAAGAAAAACAAACAGAAGAAAAGCAGATGAATAAAAACAGACTGAAGAAAAACAGACGGAAGAAAAGTAGACGAAGAAATGCAGACGGAAGCTAAAATGAAAAGCAGACAAAAGAAAAGCAGACGAAGAAAAACAGGCGAAGAAAAATAGACGGAAGAAAAAAAGACGGAAGAAAAGCAAACGAATAAATGCATACAGAAGCTAAAATGAAAAGCAGAAGAAGAAAAAAAGACGGAAGAAAAACAGGCGGAAGAAAAGCAGACAAAAAAATGCAGACGGAAGCTAAAATAAAAAACAGACGTAAGAAAAGCAGATGAAGAAATGGAAACGGAAGCTAAAATGAAAAGCAGATGAAGAAAAACAGATGGAAGAAAAACAAACAGAAGAAAAACAGACAGAAGAAAAGCAGACGAAGAAATGCAAACGGAAGTTAAAATGAAAAGCAGACGGAAGCAAACCACGTCAAATCAAGAATCAGTTTGAGTTAGTTACAGAACTCAACTGAATAACCGTTTGTTGAAAGAAGCAAGAATCAAGAAGCATTTGAAGACGAAGACTATAAATATGAGTCGGAGTTAAAGATTAAAAAAGTTACGAAAATTACGAAGATTGAAAATGTAATATCCCGTTATCAGAGTGACGGGTAGATTGGTAATTTGGATCGGGTTAGGATTTGGTACAGGCAAAGTGTTGCATTGCACATGCATTACAGTTTTGATAGTCATTGATAAATGATTATTGACTGCATAAGTATATCTATATGTACATACATGTATGACAATTCCCGACTTGATTGTGAAATTGAAAATTGGTTATAATTGGTTCGATGTGAATTGGCTTAATTGTGCAATTGGGAATTTATCAAAATTGTACATATGAGAATTGGTTTGTGAAAATTGGATATTTAGTAAGTGTATAATTGGGTTTTGAATATGAACTTGGAATGAAATGGATTATAGAGAAAGGGAAATTGGAAATTGAGTATAGGAATGAGCATTTCCTAATTTTGTGAATTTATGAGAATTTTTCCAAATTTTAGAGTTTTGGATCCTAATCAAAAATTTGGCTAAGGGACTGATTAATGTGATTCCGGTCCTAGATTGATTGACAAATAATATGAAATAAATTGAATTATGATTTTGGGAATTTTGGTTATGAGTGGCTAAATTGGGAGTAAAATAGAATAAGAATCGGACGTGTTAGACCTTAAGAATTGGACATGAAGTGGAGGATCTCATATATATATGTATAAGCTAAGAGAGAAGCTTAATTGTTCGTTAAGCTCATCGACGTCAGTGGGTGAGAAAACCGGGATTTGGAGTTGCTTGAAGGATTCTTAACGGATTGATAACTTAATCAAGTAAGTTTCTATATGTTTATGAGTTAAAATCGTTTCGTTTGATTATTGATTTGAATGAGAAATTGTTTAGAGAATTTGAAAGCATCGACGATAGGGTTTGTGAGAGTTTGATTTGGGTTTTTGATGAAAAATGAGTTAAATGATGTTTTGAGGATAGAAATAAGTTGGGTTTAAGGTTTAAAACTGATTGAGAGTGTTTAGAATGGATTTGGGATGATTTATATCAGAGGATCTGCGAAATTTCTAGGTTTCGGACGATTTTCTGGGTTCGCACGTCGCGACGTGTGATGAACACGCCGCGGCGAGCCTTTCCAGCGTGCACGTCGCGACGAATAAATAAATAAATAAATTGTGCGCCGCGACGAGCTGAAATCAGTTGCACGTCGCGACGAGGATGTTCAGAGTCTTGGCAAGCGGCTTCATGACGCACGCCGCGACGAGACCTAGCGCGACGTCAGCGGCGGCGGATGTGGTTACGCCGCGGGAGAGAAAGGAAGTGTGGCCGGCGAAGGCAGGAGACTCGCCGCGGCGAGCGATCATGCGCCGCGGCGAGGACGCCTGAATTTCCGAGGGTGAATTGCTTGTTTTAAAAGGGTTTATTCTTAATGAATTGACTATGGACTAATTGAATTCTGAGGCAAGGAATTGTGATTTAGATGAAATGAAATTTAGTGTTTATAAGATGAAATTCGGGAATTGAATCGGGAAAGTCATAACATGTATAGTATTTATCGTATTTGCTATTGAATATTGAAATTGGTATCTTTGGTAATGTGATTATTTGATTGTTTTTAAAGGCACCGATGGAGCAATTCCACAGGATATGCTAGGACTTCCAGGCTATAGCTCGGAAGTGCAGGTGAGTAACCTAGTTGGTTCCTCGGCCTTTATGTGTTTAATATTAGATGCATTAATGCCATGTGGAGTTAAGGATGGATATATGTGTGATTGCTTTTGATTGATTTCGGACCATAGGTATTCGAAATATTGGATTGCGATATTGAAGTGTGAACGTGAATAATTGTGTATAAATGCATTAGCGAATTGGATTGTAATGCATGTGCATATGATCGAAATACCGGACCAAAGGTCCGAAGAACTAAAAGGTGTTATCGAAATGAAAAGTGAACATGTGCATTCATGCATAATTGCATGATCGATAATGATAGTCAGACCGGTGGTACCAACGTATTCAGAGCCATAGGCTCAATGCATAGTGCCCTTCACAGGGATTATCAGGGCATATCATGCCCAATGTATATGAGAGCTTTAAGCTCAACACACAGGACTTCAGGTCCAACGACTGTTAGAGCCTCAGGCTAACCGCAGGGCATATCACGCCCAACGATTTCAGAGCCACTGGCTCAAAGAAAATGAACTCAGGCGCACGGTCATAACAACAAAAAGAAAATGAAAGTGTCACATGCATATTGCATATATGAATGATCAAAGGTGTACTGTGTGAAACTGAAATTGAATGCATGTGATTTTATGAATGTGTTAACATGTGATATAATGTGTATATGATTGTGGATGCATGAGTTGGGTGAACCATCGATGATGGTTTCTCATTGAGTTATAAACTCACCCAACATTGCAATTATTTTTCAGAATGAAGAGTACCCGTTAGTGAAACGGGAGTATGTCTACTACAAAGAGTCAGAGTAAGGGTGGGATCAAGACACGCCCGCATAAATGTCAATTTGGAATGTGTCTAATTGGTATTTTCGTAATTTGGTATTGAAATTGTATTGGGCCAAATTTGAAAATGATTATATGTATATGAACTGATTTGGTTATTGAAATAATGTTTGGCCAAACAATGATTTCGTATGAAAATGTTTTAATATTACGGGCCCAAATCATTATCGTTTTGCGCACTCAACTGTTTTTGAAAGAGAAGATAAATGTTATAACGAGTTTTAAAAAGGTAGTTATTGTTCTAGTACGCCACCCTCGCGGGTCACGGGCTCGGATATCACTGTTGATGTCGGGTTCGGGTCTCGTCGGGAGTGGGGTGCTACATTTGTGGTATCAGAGCCCAAAAGTACAATCTTACATGGGCGTTATGAGAAAATGTATCAAAGTGCTGGCATATAAGTCATGTCTCGGCAGACAGTGATGACTGATCCCCGGTCTAGCATATGAGTCTCATACATGAGCCTGTACTAGTGATTTAAGTGGTTAGAAATAGCGAGGAAAAGATGATATGGGAAAATGTGATAAATGAAATTTGTAGAAATCAAAGAAAAAGGACAAGTATACGGTGCGATATGATGATTGGAGATTTAGTGTATTGGTATTGATAGGCGTATTATGAAATACGACATTAGAGTGATATTGGAAAAATATGTGAATGGGAAGTAGATGTGAATTGTATATGTGTAGTTGTGAAGTGATAGAAGAAATATAGAGATATGTGAAAGATGGCAAATAAAATGTTTTATGATCAGGGTTGCGCAGCGGAAGCGTGATGGGAGTTATGATTGGAGGTCTATGACCTAGAATTTGAATATGTTAAGTGAGAAAGCAACAATGAATGTATATTTGTGTAACGGATTTGAGTGTGGTTGCGTAAAACAAAATGATGAAAGGATCAAAATGAGAGAAAATAGTATTGAGAGAAGAAAAAGTAAAAAGTTGTTAAGGTCAGCGGATTTGCCTATGCGAATGCACACCTGATAAATTGAAATGATGTTGGAAATCAATTGGTGCATTAGTGGATAACCGCCAAGTCAAATAGTTAAAAGTTCATGTGAGATAGAGTAAGAACCAAAAGTGTTTATAGTGATATTTGGAAATGAATTGAGATTGTAATTAGGATGTTGGTAAGGAAAAAGCCTCATGATCGAGGATAGGTGCGAAAAGGAAAAAAAAAATGGTCAAAGATCAAATGAGATTGAAGTGTCTTTAGCGTAAGTGACTAAGTGGTAAATTAATGTAATACTGTAAATGGTATGTACCTCAATGAATGGTATCAAAAAGAGATGCTTTGGTTATGTGGATTATGGTATAGATTGATCGTCACAGGACATTGTGAATAATTGAAATCGATAAGAAATGTGATGACGGTTGATGATTAGGAATTGAAAGAAGAATTTCCCTGAATTGAATTAAGTTGATTAGATGATTAAAATTGAAAAGTTTAGAAATGAAAAGACAAATTGGAGATAAATGTGAAATGAATGAAAAGTCGTTATTGGGAGTGTAAAAGATAGAATAAGTTATTAAGAAGGTATGTGTTACGATAATGTAAAGACTTGATTGTGTAATAGGAGTATTGAATAAAGAAAAGGATATCGCCAGATTTGAGGAGAATATCGGGTCGATATATTTTGTGTGAATATCGGAAAGTATAAAGTGGTTTTGAAAATTTTGTTTGAAATGATAGTGAATAAATTGAAATATGTGGAGAATCCGGTGTAAAAGAATGTGTGTCAAAATATATCGATGAAATGGAGAAAGATCGTGAGAAAATTTGTTCCTCATTGGAGACAACCGATAATTAGGAAATGATATAAATTGATTATTGATATGAAGAGTTATTATGCTCTTGAAGAGCAAACATATCTTACTTGTGTTTAGAGTGAAATGTTTAAATTGTGTTCAAAGTGGATGATGATCGATTGAATACATTTGAAAAGTGAATAAGAGAAATTGGCACGATTGAGGAAATTGTTTGACATGTAAGTTTTATAAGAGTGAATTTGATCTTGGTAGAATAATTAGTGGATGAATTATTATTATTCAACACGGTATTGGGAGATTAAATGCAAATAGAGGCGTGATAAATGTGAAATTGTAAAGGATAAGTATATAAAGAATTTGGAGTTATAATAGGATTGATTGTATCTTGGATACATCCAGAAATTGGTAAAGGTCTTCAATCGTAAATGATAAGGAAAGTGTTAAAAGGAAAATATGTGAAGTGTATGACAAATGATTGTAAGAAGAGATACTTAGAGAAATGTTCAATTCGAGTATTGATCGATCAATTGAATTGGTGTTATAATATGAAATGAATTGTAAAGATGATAATGTGATCTATTGGAAAATGTAAAGAGATTCTATGTGTATGGAGATCAAGATAAGCTTATGGGCTGCATTGGTATTTGATGACTTAAAATCTATTGTATTGAATAGTGTATTGGAAAGTGTTGTGAAAAGTTTGGAGATTCTATTTGTACAGAAAATGTTTTGATGAATATGCTTGTAAAGTAATAATGATTAAGTTATATGAGTAAATTGGGAAAAAGGATTATGTGTTCGAATGTTTTCAATTTTGATAAGGAAGCAAATAATTAAATGATAAGATTAAGAAACCGGATGAAAGATTATATGTAAACCGTCGAGTTGGTAAAGTGTAAAAGGAACGATTAGCAATCGGGGATTCCACATCAAGTGTGCAGAGGTGTATTGAAAGCATGGCAAAATCCGAATCGAGAATTTTGAATAGTGGATAGTATCGAGAAATGTGTAAATAGATTAGCTGTAAAGAAAATGAGTAATGTGACTGGATTAGGAAATATGAGTAAAACGCATGAAAGGAATTGTAAGTGTATTAAAAGTGTAACAGAAAGTAAAATGTGACGTTGAAAGATTATGAGTATGTTTGACCTATATGGTTGACTGTGTGTTATCAGTGTGAAACTAATATAGGTTTGGAGTTCATAAGATTATGAGATTGATGCATAGATAAGATTGATTGTGTTTCATTGGAGATGTCATTTGAAAAGTGTATGAAAGGTTTTATATCTAAAAAAAAGAAGAGTTGTTCATTCGGATAGTAAAATGATCAGGACCTAATATAATTAGAGGCCCTGGATGATTTAATTTAAGATTGACAGGTGTTTGAATCAGTAATATGGTTTAAGAAATTCAAGTTGATGAGAATGAATTAAAGTAATAATTACCGAAAATGTTGAAACCTGATGAGATTAGAAATTGGCATTGGAGAGATGCAATATGTTCAACGATACAGAGAATGTTTCTAAATGTGTCACCTTGGCCAATTTATGTATTGATTGAGATAACAGGTAAACGGGAAATGAAATTTGTTATTAGGGTCCTCGATGTGACCGTGTTGTGAATCGATTTATGGATTGACAAGTCAGTGGTAACCTAAAAGATAAATGGATTTGTAAAGTGTTATATGGATGTAAATAGGAAATATTGATATGATCGGATGTGTGTAGCATTGGTATTGGATATAAAGAATTACGAGTAATCAAAAAGAAATCGTTAAACAAAGATAGAGTTTGAGAAAGGAAAAGAGGTAAGTAAGCGGTTGTAGTGTGATTAAAATAGCAAGTCCGCCTAAAATCCTAAAGATGATTCGGATCCCAAAATGTTACAAAGACTGAATTGGAAAATATTGTTAGATCCGATATATATGTTATCGATTTTGGAAGTGATAAATGTGTGTAAAAGGGTGATATAGGTTAAGAAAGATTTGATGAAATTATTCAGATAGCGTAAATAAGTGGAAATCGAGAATCAATGATCGAAAAGACTCCCTAACTTGGTGATAAATCGATATGAAATTTGGAGGACGAAATTTTTATTAGAAGGAGAATTGTAACATCCCGTTATCGGAGTGTGGGTAGATTGGTAAATTGATCAAGTTAGATTTGGTACAGTAAAGTGTTGCATTGCACATGCATTACGATTTTGATAGTCATTAATAAATGATTATTGACCGCATAAGTATATCTATATGTACATACATGTATGACAATTCCGACTTGATTGTGAAATTGGAAATTGGTTATAATTGGTCCGATGTGAATTGGCTTAATTGTGCAATTGAGAATTTATCAAAATTGTACATATGAGAATTGGTTTGTGAAAATTGGATATTTAGTAAGTGTATAATTGGGTTTTGAATATGAACTTGGAATGAAATGGATTATAGAGAAAGGAAATTGGAAATTGAGTATAGGAATGAGCATTTCCTAATTTTGTGAATTTATGAGAATTTTTCCAAAATTTTAGAGTTTTGGATCGGACCGGAAAATTTGGCTATGGGTGATTAATGTGATTCCGGTCCTAGATTGATTGACAAATAATATGAAATAAATTGAATTATGATTTTGGGAATTTTGGTTATGAGTAGCCTTAAATCGGGAGTAAAATAGAATAAGAATCTGACGTGTTAGACCCTAAGAATTGGACATGAAGTGGAGGATCTCATATATATATGTATAAGCTAAGAGAGAAGCTTAATTGTTCGTTAAGCTCATCGACGCTCGTGGGTGAGAAAACCGGGATTTGGAGTTGCTTGAAGGATTCTTAACGGATTAATAACTTAATCAAGTAAGTTTCTATATGTTTATGAGTTAAAATCGCTTCGCTTGATTATTGATTTGAATGAGAAATTGTTTAGAGAATTTGAAAGCATCGACGATAGGGTTTGTGAGAGTTTGATTTGGGTTTTGATGAAAATGAGTTAAATGATGTTTTGAGGATAGAAATAAGTTGGGTTTAAGGTTTAAAACCGATCGAGAGTGTTTGAATGGATTTGGGATGATTTATATCGAGGATCTCGCGAAATTTCGGGTTTGGACGATTTTCTGGTTCGCACGTCACGACGTGTGATGAACACGCCGGCGAGCCTTTCCAGCGCACGCCGTGATTTAATAAATAAATAAATAAATTGCGCCATGACGAGTTGAAATCAACAGACGCCGCGACGAGGATGTCAGAGCCCTTGCGCGAGCTTTTTCGTCGACGCCGCGACGAGACCAAAGCGACGTCGCGGCGAAGCGGATGTGGTTACGCCGCGGAGAGAAAGGAAGTGTGGCGCGACGAAGTAGAGATCATCGCGGCGAAAGCGATCATGCGCCATGAGGACGCTCAATTTCCGAGGTGAATTGCTTGTTTTAAAAGGGTTTATTCTTAATGAATTGGCTATGGACTAATTGAATTCTGAGGCAAGGAATTGCGATTTAGATGAAATGAAATTTAGTGTTTATAAGATGAAATTCGGGAATTGAATCGGGAAAGTCATAACATGTATAATATTTATCGTATTTGCTATTGAATATTGAAATTGGTATCTTTCGTAATGTGATTATTTGATTGTTTTTAAAGGCACCGATGGAGCAATTCCATGGATATGCTAGGACTTCCAGGCTATAGCTCGGAAGTGCAGGTGAGTAACCTAGTTGGTTCCTCGGCCTTTATGTGTTTAATATTAGATGCATTAATGCCATGTGGAGTTAAGGATGGATATATGTGTGATTGCTTTTGATTGATTTCGGACCATAGGTGTTTGAAATATTGGATTGCGATATTGAAGTGTGAACGTGAATAATTGTGTATAAATACATTAGCGAATTGGATTGTAATGCATGAGTGAAATGAATTGAATGTGCATATGATCGAAATACCAGACCAAAGGTCCGAAGAACTAAAAGGTGTTATCGAAATGAAAAGTGAATATGTGCATTCATGCAAAATTGCATGATCGATAATGATAGTCAGACCGTGGTACTAACGTATTCAGAGCCACAGCTCAATGCATAGTGCCCTTCACAGGATTATCGGGGCATATCACGCCTAATGTATATGAGAGCTTTAAGCTCAACACACAGGACTTCAAGTCCAACGACTGTTAGAGCCTCAGGCTCACCGCAGGGCATATCACGCCCAACGATTTCAGAGCCACTGGCTCAACGAAAATTGTAAGTGATAAGTCGACTTGTACCATGTGTAAGTCGACTTACACATGTTCTGCATCGATAAGTCAACTTGTTCATTGGATAAGTCGACTTGTTCAAGGTCATCATCGTTTATTTGTGCCCTAAAGGCAATCCCTTTAGCGCTTTTATTCAAAGTGTGTGCGGACTTTATGAATAAATAAAGAAAAGGCATTATTCATTAATTTGATATTCATAAACATTGTTTATGAATTGATTGATCTTTAATCAATTAATGAAGTCCATGATATATGACATAGCATGAAGGAAATTATGATGTGTTCATACTCATGAGATTCCTATCATGTGCAATTATGTCAAGATTTAATTCTCCTAGTCATAGGATTAATGAGACCGACATCATTAATCGATAGACTAGCACATGTCATATTCCTTGATTGGATCAAGCAAGGATCTCGTAAACCGTAAATATGAGATATTTAGAATTGACATGTGGATGCTTACTAGCGTAGTAAGTTCATTGGATGACCCGCCATGAGATCATCACATGGATATCTTATCTAAGTGTCGATGATAATCTCATCATAGCAATGGTGCAAGTATCCTTAGACTTGAGGTACTCAAGGATATTTTGGATATCGATCCCGCTTTGACTCCATTCCTTGTTGCCTTCCGTGAGGTAACTCATAGGGTGGTGCTTGGGTACACTTGAGGTATTCAAGATAATTGAGTAGCCAATAAAGGATTCACCACTACGGATTAGCGTAAGAGATACCCATGGCCTCTTGTCGAGATCATTACTAAGGTGGCAAGCATGTATGTCATGAAGAGTGTCTTCATTGACATATAGAGTAATGAGTCCTGTGACGAGAACCGATATCACTGGGCTAGACTCGCCTAGTGAGAGTTGACACTTTGACCATACTCATAACCAAGTGGGGTATAGGATGGTGAAAGGACTAATTGCACGGTAATTGTCTATGGAAGGGTTCGTGATCCGGTTCGTGATGAATACATCAAACCGATTACTTTCCGGTCAATTGGGGTCATGATGTGTTGCTAGATACCGCCATGACTTGCTCGATTAATTGTTAATCTAAGTGGCCAACATAACCGGAACCTAAAGTGGTCACACGATAAGAGTGATTCGAGAATCAGTAAAATAGTAATTGGACAGAGTTCCAATTATGGAGAGCATTAGATTAAATGGATCCCAATGGATTGGGATATGTCCCGATGAGATCGCGACATCGATATTGCTAAGAAAGGTTTTGAGTCAAGCTTCAAAGATCGGGTTCTAAGAGCGGTAGACCAAACCCAGCTTGATGGACCTCTTAGTAATTATATATATATGTTAATTAATTAAGTAATTAATTAATTATATATATATTTATATGTCATGGTCGTTGGAAATGGAAAGGAGAGGATAAGATGGTTGAAAAGTCAAAGTTACTTACTTTATTCATTAAAGAATGAATGGCCATTAATCATCCATATGTAAGCTTTTATGGAAGCCTTTTAATGTTAAAAAGAACATAAGATGGCTTATTGGTGATGATGGTCGACGGTTGTAGGATGGAGAGAAGAAGAAGAAAGCTTAATGGTTAAGCTTCCTTTAAATAGGTGATTTTCTTCTTCCTCATCAAGGCTACCATCGATTCTTCTCTTCTCCAAGGCAAGGATTCCAACGCTTTCTCAAGCTCTCCAGGACAGAGGTAGGGTCTAGCAGCCTTTAATCTGTTCTAGCTATTCCCGGTCAAAGGGTTTGATTCGTTAGGTTTTTCGATCTCTCGCGTGGATCACCTTTAGAGATAGTCTCTTTGGCTATTTAGGTTGATGTCTTCATACGGATACCTGGATCCTGGGATTTGGGAAAGTCCTGGGAACAAAAATTTTTGTTTTCCGCTGCCGGTACATGTGATGTACCTCCCGGGATTTTCCTACAGTGGTATCAAAGCGTCTGGTATCCCGTATGAAGCTATAACCTAAGCGAGATCAGAAACCCAAATGGAATTTTCTGTTGATGCATGCTTGCTGTCCAATTTTTGAATTTATATTGTGATATGTTTTTCGAAATTTTTCTGCCCAGGATTGTTCATAACATGTTAGAGAATATGTCTATGAAATTTGAGAATTTATCGATTTGATTTGATATAGTTTTGCTAATTAATTCCCTAAGGTTACAGATGCTGTTTTGTGAAACGATTCTGGAAAAGGCATGAGTATAAAATCGAGAATAAATTCTAGAAAAATAGTTTTTCGGATTTTCCTTCACCTACATGTCTCTAAGATGTTGGTGAATGTCTTTGAGCATGGAAATTGGATTTCAAGGTGATTGGATATTTATTCACAAATTTATTCTATGCTGTTGGGAATTGCTGTGCTGATGAACACAGATTTTGAATCGGTTTTGTTATTTAGGTTGACTGAGTTTTTGATGGCCTAAAATCCTGAAAACATTCATGTAGCATTTTCTGAACATGTAGTAACCTATGTAATTTTCTCAAAATTTATTGAAATTGTTTCATTGATCATTTCGAGCAATGTACAGAACTGGACAGTTTTGTGAAAATTGTTGGGACTGTTTTGCTTGGCTTGATTGAGTGTGATTTTTCAGTTCCAATGCCTTGAACCATTTTTAATGTGATTAAAAATGTGTTGTCTTGATGTAATATGATTTCCAAACTGAATTGCTTGAAGTTGTTTTTCCAAGAATTTTCGGATGCCTAAGTGATCACATTAGCGTCTCGTTAGTATATTGCATTATCTTGTTTGTTTTGACCGTCATATTTTTTATGGCATGTGCTGAAGTAAATTTGATAATGAATGTGCTAGCTGGAGATGCTTAGGTTGATAATTAGGGTGTTCCTAAATTATTTGGAAATTAATGAGTTTTGACTCATTTCAAGCTTTTCATATAGTTTGACTATTTAAGGCATTCATGACTCAATGAAGTGTTCATTGAGGCATCAATTCACAGATATTACCCTAGGTATGATGGTGTTGAGAATTGGAATTGTACTGATTGAGGAATTAGCCGATTAGAGATTTTAGCAAAATTCCTTGAATAAGTCGACTTGTATATGGTATAAGTTTCCACTTGTTCAAGATTTTGGATAAGTCGACTTGTGGATGTAATAAGTCCACTTGTTCAAGATCTCAAAGATAAGTCCACTTGTAGTACCTTGTAAGTCCACTTGTTCATGGGCAGATGACATAAGTCGATTTAGTCATACAAGTCGACTTGTGTCATACAAGTCGACTTGTGTGTGGCAGAAGCATAAGTCCA
Source organism: Erythroxylum novogranatense (assembly GCA_029891385.1). Classification (NCBI taxonomy): domain Eukaryota; kingdom Viridiplantae; phylum Streptophyta; class Magnoliopsida; order Malpighiales; family Erythroxylaceae; genus Erythroxylum; species Erythroxylum novogranatense. The sequence continues at coordinate 54,896,671 of CM057233.1, read as the reverse complement.
CTTGCATTTGATGAAAGTCCACTTATGGCACGATAGTGGGATGATGGATGATTTTAGGTATGACTCAATGTGATTGATGAAATGCCCTAAATCATATCATATAGTCATGGTGACTATAATCCTACGGCTTGAGAAGAAGTAGATGAGACCCAAATCCTCCTCGGTATATGAAAACTAACGCCTTCCATTAATATGGTAAGAACCGAGTTTTTATAGGTGGGTTGTTGAGCTAACCTCAAGCTCGCTCTATACAAATATGTTGAACCATGAAAATGAGATTTTCGGATTAATGGGTCGGTTTTCCTAGAAGCGTTGATTTGTTGAGCTAACCTCAAGGTCAACGTGGACGAAGCGAAGTTGGGTAGCATACATCGATGTACGCGCATCAAAGAGTTAATACTCAATGTAAGTGCATACATCAACAAGTTGATAAAGACCGATCGATAGTTGTGTCTAAGATGTAATTGGTATATCCGATACCTCCCGAGACATAAGGTGGCTTGTTGAGGAAACTCAAGGTCATTCTTAATGTCGGTTATCGATGATACAATTGGTATGACCGATACCTACCGATTGACCTAAGTTGTGGCTTGTTGGGTAAACCCAAGGTCACTCTTAGCAATGTCTGATATCGACCCACTAGACTTTATGTCACTTTGTTTCTCCGGATTCAGTAAAGAGGGTTATGGATTCTAGGAAACTAGTGGGAGCCATATGCATGTCATGCAAGTCCTTATGATCACGCAGCATTTCTATTCTATCATTCCTTCTCTCTATCGCGCTAGTTGATTGAAGAAGTCTTTCAAAGGTGAATTTTCGCCTCTATTCGGACCAAATTTTCTTGATTACCGAGGAATCGAGAATTGTTCTCGATCCGAGGAACTGGATACGCCCTAGATGTTCCACTTCCAGTTGCACTGTCTGTCGATGCTTCGACGAGGATCGAAGGTATATCGTAAGCATCTAATGGACGGGACATGGCTACTTGCCTCGATGTCACCAAAGCTGCAGGAGCAGCACGAGTCCATGGATGCTCACTCTATAGTATTTCATCTTATGGAGCTGTTTGATGAGCAAGCTCGGTCTGAAAGGTTCGAGACCTCATGGCTTCTCTTCACCACAAAGATGGCTCCAGGGATATCTGTTGTGCAGGATGCCCTGAAGATGAATGGCTATAAAGAGAGATTGGCTGTCTTAGGATTTGTAATGGATTATGAGTTGAGTATTGACTTAATTACGGTTGGATTGTCCGACGCTTATTCACATTCGTGTTAAACTATCGATGAACCAAATATCCACAACAATTCTTGAATGATCAATCAGCCAAGACAAATGAAAGGTGCTATCGAAGGATAGCAAGCAAGTGCTAGTGGTGGATGCTTCTTCTTCCGGTTCAAAGAAGAAAAGGCCAAGAAACCAAATGGAAGTGCCATCAAGGAAAACCAAAGAAATCGCCTCAAAAGGATTTTACTTTCATTGTGGCAAGTCTAGCCACCAGAGGCGTAAACCGTAAAATCTATTCGAGTTCTTGAAAAGAAAAGGCATCAGATGCCTCTACTTCTTCAAATATATTTGTCATTGAGGTTAATACTATTCCTGATCCAAACATATCGGTATTAGATACCGGATGTGGCTCATACATATGAAATGATATGCAGGCCTCGGGACGAGAAAGCTCATAAAAGGAGAACTAGACTTGTAGGTAATGCAGCAAGAGTTGCTACATTAGCCGTAGACACTTATGTCTTGTTACTCCCTAGTGGGCTTATATTCAAATTGGATGATTGTCATTTTGTACCCGTTTTAAACAAAGAACATATTGTATGTTTTATGTTTAATTAGAGCTGGTTTCCATTGGACTTTTAGTAGCAATGGTTGTTATATTAGTTGCAATGGAATGCTCTATGGTACTCGTACATTATGCAATTGAATTGACATATTAGATATGTCATATCCAATTATGAATGTCAATGACGTGGAAAGACATAATCGAGATAATTTAAAATCAACTTACTTATGGCATTGTCGGCTTGGCCATATAAATGAGACACGCATCGCTAAGCTCCATAAGAGTGGATGTTTAGGGTCATTTGATTATGAATCATATGACACATGCGAATCTTGTTTATTAGGCAAGATGACTAAGTTATCCTTTAAGGGAAGGGTAAACGAGTGAATGGAATATTTGTAGGAAAATCCCGGGGTGGGCATCACATGCCCAGGGTACGGAATTAAAATTTTTAAGTCCCGGGACATTCCCAAAGCCGGATCCATGTAAGTACAAACAATCAAACCATAACGACTAAAGGAGACCGCCTCTAACAGATCCACGCAGAGGTTCGGATAACCTAACGGGACAAACTCTTTTGACCCGGAATAGCTAGACTAAAGAAAAGAGTGCTAGCTCTTACCTTAACCTTGGAGAGCAAATGAGATGATGCTTGGTGGAGCCTTGAGAAGTAGAAGCAAGCTTTGAGAGGAAGAGATGAAAGAGATGAAACAAATTTCAAAGCTTAACCTTTAAGCCATTTTCGATCTTCTCTCATTCCTAACTGCAAGCCTTCTTTCATTCCTTGTTATATGTATTTTAACACTTAAAACATATATAAAGGCTTAGTGGAAGGTTAGTCACGATAAGGCATAAAGTTGCCTTTAATTTGCTAATAATCATTAGGTTTGAAAAGTCAAACCTTTAAACTTCTCCACCAATTTATCTCCACCGAAATTACATATATATTTATATATTAATTAATTATTTACTTAATTAATTAATATATATAATTGCTGAAGTGGTCCAATAAACTGGGTCTGGTCCTACCGCCTATTCAGGCCCTCCGCTAAAAATCACGGAGACCCTTTTCAAGAATGTCGATGTCGCGATCTCATCGGGACATATCCCAATCTCATCGGATTCATTTAATCCTATTGCTTCCGGATATCGGATCTCGTCTCAAACTATTTTACGATTCTCCGAGTCACTCTAATGCGTGTGACCCATTAGGTTCCGGTTATGTTGGCCACTTAGATTAACACTTAATCTAAGCAAGTCATGAGCGTATCTAGCAACACATCATGACCCCAATTGACGGAAAGTAATTGGTTTGACTAATGAAACCATATCATTTAACCCTTTTCATAGACAATTACCGTGCAATTCGTCCTTTCACCATGCTATACCCCACTTGGTTTGAGTATGGGCAATGTGTCAACTCTTACTAGACCGATCGATCAAATCTAGTCCAAGTGTAATCGGTTCTCGCCCTAGGACTCATTACTTTATATGTCCATGAAGACCTCTTCATGACACATTTGTGGTTCGCGCAGAGACTTCAAAGTAATGATCCCGATAAGAGGCTATGGGTATCTCTTTCGCTATCACGTAAGTGGTGAATCCTCTATTGGCTACTCAATTACCTTCGAATACCTCAAGTCGCACTCCAATCACCACCCTATGAGCGACCTCCGAAAGGCAACAAGGAATGGAGTCAAAGTACGTAATCAAGACTCAAGATATCCTCGAGTACCTCAAGTCTAAGGATACTTGCACCATTGCTATGATGAGATTATCACCGACATTTGTATAGACATCCATGTGATGATCTCATGGCAGGTCATCCAATGTACTTACTACCACTAGTAAGCATCCACATGTCAAATCTAAATATCTCAATATTTACAGTTTTCGAGATCCACCGCTGATCCAATCAAGGAGTTTGACATGTGTTAGTCTATCCGGATTAACGATGTCCGCCTCGTTAATCCTATGACTAGGATAATTTAGATATCGACATAATTGCACATGATAGGAATCTCAGTAGTATGATCGCATCATAATTTCCTTCATGCTATGTCATGTATCAGGGACTTCATTAATTTGATTAAAGATCATTATCAATTCATAATAAAATGAACATCAAATAAATGAAATATGCCTTTGCTTTATTTATTCATAAAGTCCGTACATGACTATGAACAAAATGCGCTAAAGGGATTGCCTTTAGGCACTACTCTAACAATCTCCCACTGACCTAAAGCCAATCGCTTGGTATCTAATACCATAAGCGAGTACATGAGAATCAAAATTCTTCTGTGACAACGGCTTTGTCAACGGATCAGCAATGTTCTGTGCTCTGTAGGAATTCTCTCTATCAGGACATCACCCCGAGCAATGATCTCCGAATCAAATGGTATCGGTGAGTACGTGTTTGGACCGTTGATGAGACCTTGGTTCCTTTGCTCAAGAATAGCCCCAGTGTTGTCACAATACAATCAGATGGGTCCATCACACTAGGAACCACACCAAGTTCGAAATGAACTTCGATCCAAACCGCTTCCTTTCTCAAGGCGTCGATGCGGCAATGTACTCGCCTTGCCGTTGAATCGCTAGCCGCCTCTCTGCTTGGAACTCTTCCAACCGATCGCCCGCCATTTAGTGTGAAAACGTAACTGATTGGGACTTGAGTCGCCCTTATCGATTGGAAACTAGCATCAGATGCTCGCCACATGAAGATCTCTATCTCCATATATCAAGAAAACATCCTTAGTTCTTCGCAAGTACTTTAGATATTCTCGACACCACCCAAAGGACCTCACCAGATCCGATTGGTATCTGCTCAGAACACTTAGAGCATATGATACATCGGGTCTTGTACATAGCATTGCGACATAATAGATCCCATCGCAGACGACACGGGATCATATTCATAAGATCCTCTCGCCCCGTGTCTTAGGACACATGGACTTCGAGAGTGTTATCCCACGGGTAATGAGAAGAAACCGCCTCTTGGATTGCTCCATGCTAAACCTCTTTAGCACCTTGTCTATGTATCGCTGACCGTGAAAGACCAAGCAACCTCTTCGATCTATCTCTATAAATCTTAATCCCAAGGATATAAGTTGCTTCTCCAAGGTCTTTCATGGCAAATTGTTTCGACAACCAAATTTTTACCGATCATAAAGATTGAGACATCGCTTCCTAGTAACAATATGTCATCTACATATAACACAAGGAATACGATCGCAGTTCCATTAATCTTCTGTACACACGGTGTTCATCCGGATTTTGTGAGAAACCAAACTCTTTGATTGTCTCATCAAAACAGATATTCCAACTCCTAGATGCTTGCTTCAATCCATAAATGGATTTCAAGCTTGCATACCTTTTCGCCATCGCGAAATGAAGCCCTCGTGTTGTGTCATGTACACATCCTCACCAGATTTCCATTCAGAAAGTCGTCTTCACATCCATTTGCCATATCTCATAATCATAATGAGCGGCAATGGCTAGGAGTATCCTAATGGATTTAAGCATTGCTATCGATCAAGGTCTCGCCATAGTCAACTCCTTGTCTTTGACGAAAGCCTTTAGCCACAAGCCTTGCTTTATAGGTAATCACATTACCATCCATGTCGGTTTTCTTCTTGAAAACCCATTTGCACCCTATAGGTTTTATCCTTCAGTGCATCAACCAAAGACCATACTTGGTTTTCATACATGGAATCCATTTCGCATTTCATGGCACGAAGCCATTTTTCGACTCAACTCTTCGTAACCTCTTCATAGGTGGTAGGCTCATCATCCTCTATGAGCAATACGTCATTCTGTTCGCCACGAGAAATCCATATCTCTCGAACAAGGCGATCCTACTTGACCCACTTAATTTCGTGAAGTAGAAGGTTGAATCGTTACCTCATCTCGTATGAGATACAGCCAGTTCAAGCAGTTGATCTGCGTCGTCCGAAAGCATCTTGAACTTCTTCAAGTTCAACTTTGCTCCCACCGTCCTCTTTAAAAGAAACTCTTTCTAAAAGACAGCATGCATTGAAACAAACACCTTTGTTCCTCAAAGAAAGTAGAATTGATATCCTCTTGTTTCTTTAGGATATCCTACTTAACAAACATTTGTCGATTTTGCTTTAGCTTATCCGACCGTGTCCACTTCACATAAGCAGACAACCCCATACTTTCAAATAAGAAAGATAAGGTTTCTTGTTAGTCCACATCTCATATGGAGTAACATCAACTGTCTTTGATGGAACTCGCTTAACAAGTAAACAAATTGCCTCAGTGCATATCCCCAAAAGGATTTTGGTAATCGTAAAACCCATCATAGATCGTACCATGTCCAACAAGGTTCGATTTCTCCTTTCGCCACACCATTATCTTTGTGGTGTGTAAGGAGGAGTCCACCGAGATAAAATCCCATTATCTCCGAGATAATCCAAAACTCTTGGTCTAAGTATTCACCACCACGATCGGATCGTAATGTTTTAATACTTTTACCAAGTTGTTTTTCTACTTCATTTCAATTGTTTGAACTTTTCAAACGCTTGATTTGTATCTCATCGATACAAGTACCCATATCGAGAATAATCATCGATAAAGGTAATGAAGTAACGGCAACCACTTCGCATGGATGGACATCGGACCACATACATCCGAATGTATTAGGTCTAATAATCCAATCGCCGCTCACCCTTTCCCTTAAAGGTAACTTCGTCATCTTGCCTAATAAACAAGATTCACATGTGTCATATGATTCATAATCAAATGACCCTAAACTTCCACTCTTGTGGAGCTTAGCGACGCGCTCTCATTTATATGGCCAAGGCGATAATGCCATAAGTAAGTTGATTTTAAATTATCTCTTTATGTCTTTTAGCCATTGACATTCATAACTGGATGTGACATATCTAATATGTATATTCCATTGCATAATGTACCAGCACCATAAAGCATTCCATTCGAGCTAATAGAACAACCATTGTTACCAAAAGATAAATGGAAACCACTCTATTTAAACAAGAAATGATAATATGTTCTTTGTTAACACGGGTACAAAATAACAATCATCCAAGTTAAGTACAAGCCCACTGGGAGTGTCAAACATAAGTTCCTACGGCTAATGCAAAGAACTCTTGCTCCATTGCCAACACGCAGTCCATTTCTCCCTTTACGAGCCGCCATCGTCCCTCGAGGCCCCGTGATATCATTGCATATGTGTGAGCCACAACCGTATCTAATACCCATATGTTGTGATCGAAACAGATAACCTCAATGACAAACATACTGAAGAAGTCGAGGCATCCGATGCCTTCTTTCGCTTCGATTGTTCCAGATAGATTTTGCGATACGCCCCAATGACCGATCCCATCGCAATGGAAGCAGTACCTTTTGGTGCAGTCTCTTTGGTCTTTTCTTGCCTTTCGCTGCACTTCCTTTCGGCTTCTTAGCCTTTTTCTTCTTCTGTTTCCTTTTGGTGGAAGTAGAGGAAGAAGAACCCACCAATAGCAACGCTTTGCTATCTTGCTTAATAAATTGTTTCATTGTCTCGAGCAGATTGATCACCGAATTGTGATGGATATTTGGTTCATTCGATAGTTCAACACAAACCGTGAATAACTATCCGACAAACCAACAAGAATTAAGTCTATACTTAACTCGTAATCCATCACAAAACCTAAGACGCCAACCTCTCAATATAGCCATTCATCTTCAATGCATATTGCACCGCAGATGAACCAGAGTCATCTTCGTTGTAAAGAGCAACCTTGAGGTCTCGAACCGTTCGGACCGAGCTTGCTCATCAAACAACTCTCTAAGATGAAACACTATCGTGTGAGCATCCATAGACTCGTGCTGCTTCTGCAGCTCAGGTGACATCGATGCAAGCATAATGCAGGTGGCTATGTCACTGTATTTTAGATGCTTACGATATGCCTTCTGATCATCATCAGAAGCTCCTTCAGGAAGTGGATCCGGAAGCGAAAAATCAAGGATGTATCCTAGATCCTCAGATCTGAGAACAATTCTCAGATTTCGCAGCCAATCAAGAAAATTCGGTCCAGTTAATTTGTTTGCATCCATTAGAGCGCGAAGATTCACACTAGTCGACATCTTCAATCAACCTAAACGTAGAGAGAGAATGAAAGTTAGAATAGATTTAAATGTATGACCATAAGGACTTAAATGACATACATATGGCTCCCACTAGTTTCAACAGAATCCATAACCCTCATTATGAATCCAAGAAACAAAATGGCACAATGACCTAGTGGGTCGATATCCGACATTGCTAAGAATGACCTTGAGGTTAGCTCAACAAGTCACCTTAGGTCAATCGGTAGGTATCGGTCATACCAATTGCATCTCTGATGCAACTATCGCCCAGTGCTATCAACAGTTGATGTATGCACATACATTGGGTTATCAACACTTGATGCGTGTACATCTGATGTACACTACCCAATTTCGCCTCTGTCCACGTTGACCTTGAGGTTAGCTCAACAAATCAACGCTTCTAGGAAAACCGACCCATTAATCCGAAAATCATATTTTCATTGTTTGAACATATTCGTATAGAGTGAGCTTGAGGTTAGCTCAACAACCCAACCCTATAAGAACTCTGGTTCTTACCATATTAATGGAAGGCGTTAGTTTTCATATTTTAAGTGAGGGATTTTAGGTCTCATCAAATTAATCTCATCCAAGGATCATAGTCACAATGACTATATGGTCTGATTTAGGGCATTGCATCAATCACATTGAATTTATACCGAAAATCACCCATCATCCCACCAAGGCATGTTATAAGTCGACTTGTTTATGTATAAGTCGACTTATGGCTCTGTATAAGTCGACTTATGCATGTGTAAGTCGACTTGTGCAACTGTGCACGAACAAGTCGACTTGTACCATTGTGCAAGTCGACTTATTTGTCTACAGTGCACCAAACAAGTCGAGTTATGAACAGATAAGTCGACTTGTTTGTGGTGCATTAGGAATTGCTATCTAATCGGCTAATTCTCAATCCATGCATTTCCAATTCACAATACCATATACCTAATCCTTTATATTAATGTGCTAATGAAATATTTTCATTGAAACATACATGCCATATAGTCTAACTATATATGAAAACCTTGAAACCGATTAATCCACCATTAATCACTAGATTTCCACATAATTCAAGGACACCAAATAATCATGCTAAGTATCTCTAGGTAGGCTACACGTTATCAAGATTACTCCGGCACTTGTCACAAAAATTGCGACGGCCAAAATAACCAAGATAACGGAATAATCTAACGAGATGCTAAAGTGACCTATCCGACATCAAAAAATTATTGGAAACCTAAATTCAAGAATCTCATCTTGGCATGCATGCCACATCAACATAACACATTTTTAATCACTATAAAAATGATTCAAGGCATTGGAAATGAGAAATACACAATCAATCATTTCAAACAAAATAGACCCAGCATGTTTCTGAAAACTGCTAAGCTCTGCCTTTTGCTCAAAATGATCATTGAAACAATTTCAATAAATGCTGAGAAAATTACTGAGATTAAAACATGTTCCCAACATGCTCCATGAATGTTTTCAGGATTTATTGCCCACAAAAACGCATTGAACCTCAGCAATCTAGCCGATCCAGAATCTGTGTTTTTCAACACAAACATTCCCAGCAGCATACAAGAAATTAGGAAATAAATAGTAAATCACCTTGAAAACATTTTTACTTCCACAGAGACATTCAAAAACATCTTAGGGAAATGTTGGTGAAAACCAATCCGAAAAACAATTTTTCTAGAATTTATGCTCGAATTTACAAGCATACCTGTTTCAGAAACAATCAACAAGACAGCATCCGAAAGTTGAGGGAATTAAATAGCAAAACCATAGCTAATCAAATTAATAAATTTCGAGCTTCCACAGACATAAACTACAACACCTTGTGAACATATCTGGGCAAGAAAATTTCGAAAACACTATCTCATACTGAATTCGAAATTCAACTCATTTAACATGCTACACAGCTCAATTCACAAAGGAACTCCGACCTAGTTATCATTTAGACGGTTTATACAACACAAGTGGCTCTGATACCACTGTAGGAAAATCCCGGGGTGGGCATCACATGCCCAGGGTATGGAATTAAAATTTTTAAGTCCCGGGACATTCCCGAAAGCCAGGATCCATGTGTAAGTACAAACAATCAAACCATAACGACCAAAGGAGACCGTCTCTAACGGTATCCACGCAGAGGTCGGATAACCTAACCGGGACAAACTCTTTTGACCCGGGAATAGCTAGACTAAAGAAAAGAGTGCTAGCTCTTACCTTAACCTTGGAGAGCAAATGAGATGATGCTTGGTGGAGCCTTGGAGAAGTAGAAGCAAGCTTTGAGAGGAAGAGATGAAAGAGATGAAACAAATTTCAAAGCTTAACCTTTAAGCCATTTTCGATCTTCTCTCATTCCCAACCGTGCAAGCCTTCTTTCATTCCTTGTTATATGTATTTTTAACACTTAAAAACATATATAAAGGCTTAGTGGAAGGCTAGTCACGTATAAGGCATAAAGTTGCCTTAATTTGCTAAATAATCATTAGGTTTGAAAAGTCAAACCTTTAAACTTTCCACCAATTTATCTCCACCGAAATTACATATATATTTATATATTAATTAATTATTTACTTAATTAATTAATATATATAATTGCTGAAGTGGTCCACCAAACTGGGTCGGTCCTACAGCCTCTCAGGGCCCCTCCGTAAAAATCGCGGAGACCCTTTTCAGCAATGTCGATGTCGCGATCTCATCGGGACATATCCCAATCTCATCGGGATTCATTTAATCCTATTGCTCTCCAGATATCGGATCTCTGTCTGAAACTATTTTACAGATTCTCCGAGTCACTCTAATGCGTGTGACCCATTAGGTTCCTGTTATGTTGGCCACTTAGATTAACACTTAATCTAAGCAAGTCATGAGCGTATCTAGCAACACATCATGACCCCAATTGACCGGAAAGTAATTGGTTTGACTAATGAAACCATATCACTAACCCTTTTCATAGACAATTACCGTGCAATTCGCCCTTTCACCATGCTATACCCCACTTGGTTTGAGTATGGGCAATGTGTCAACTCTTACTAGACCGATCAGATCAAATCTAGTCCAAGTGTAATCAGTTCTCGTCCTAGGACTCATTACTTTATATGTCCATGAAGACCCTCTTCATGACACATTTGTGCTCCGGCGCCAGAGACTTCAAAGTAATGATCCCGATAAGAGGCCATGGGTATCTCTTCCGCTATCACGTAGTGGTGAATCCTCTATTGGCTACTCAATTACCTTGAATACCTCAAGTCGCACTCCAATCACCACCCTATGAGCGACCTCCGAAAGGCAACAAGGAATGGAGTCAAAGTACGTAATCAAGATTCAAGATATCCTTGAGTACCTCAAGTCTAAGGATACTTGCACCATTGCTATGATGAGATTATCATCGACATTTGTATAGGACATCCATGTGATGATCTCATGGCAGTCATCCAATGTACTTACTACCACTAGTAAGCATCCACATGTCAAATCTAAATATCTCAATATTTACAGTTTTCGAGATCCACCGCTTGATCCAATCAAGGAGTTTGACATGTGTTAGTCTATCCGGATTAACGATGTCCGGCCTCGTTAATCCTATGACTAGGATAATTTAGATCTTGACATAATTGCACATGATAGGAATCTCAGTAGTATGATCGCATCATAATTTCCTTCATGCTATGTCATGTATCAGGGACTTCATTAATTTGATTAAAGATCATTATCAATTCATAATAAAATGAACATCAAATAAATGAAATATGCCTTTGCTTTATTTATTCATAAAGTCTGTACATGACTATGAACAAAATGCGCTAAAGGGGATTGCCTTTAGGGCACTACTCTAACAATATTAGACCTAATACATTCGGATGTATGTGGTCCGATGTCCATCCATGCCATAAGTGGTTGTTTTTACTTCATTACTTTTATCGGTGATTATTCACGATATGGGTACCTGTATCTGTAGAGATACAAATCTGAAGCGTTTGAAAAGTTCAAACAATTCAGAAATGAAGTAGAAAACTAACTTGGTAAAAGTATGAATACATTACGATCTGATCGTGGTGGAAAATGCTTACACCAACAGTTTTGGATTATCTCAGAGATAATGGGATTTTATCTCAGTATACTCCACCTTACACGCCGCAGCACAATGGTGTGGCTAAAAGGAGAAATCGAACCTTATTAGACTTGGTGTGATTGATGATAGGTTTTGCACAGTTTTTGGGAATATGCGCTCGAGACAGCTGTTTACTTGCTAAACAGAGTTCCATTAAAGACAGTTGATGTTACTCCATATGAGATGTGGACTAACTGAAAGCCCTATCTTTCTCATCTGAAAGTTTGGGGTTGTCCTGCTTATGTGAAGCGGACACAGTCAGATACATTTGATGTAAAAGCTGACAAGTGTTTGTTCGTGGAATATCAATTCTACCTTGCTTAGGAACAAAAGTTGTTTGTTTCCAAGCATGCTGTTTTCTTAAAGAAAGAGTTTCTTTTACAAGAGGACAGTGGGAGCAAAGTTGAACTTGGAGAAGTTCAAGATGCTCGAACAAACATAGATCAACTGCCTGAACCTGAAACTGTCACTCATATAGATGAGGTAACAGTTCAACCTTCTACTACCTATGAACAAGTTCTGAAAAGTTCAGAGTCTGGAACATGGCTTTGTGCCATGAAATCTGAAATGGATTCCATGTATGAAAACCAAGTATGGACTTTGGTTGTTACACGAAGGATAAAACCCATTGTGGTGCAAAGGAGTTTTCGTAAGAAAACCAACATGGATGGTAATTTGAGTACCTATAAAGCAATGCTTCGGTTAAAGGATTAAATCACGCATAAAGAGTTGACTATGATAAAACCTTCACCCGTAGCAATGCTTAAATCCATTAGGATACTCCTAGCCATTGCCACTCATTATGATTATGAGATATGGCAAATGGATGTGAAGACAGCTTTCCTGAGAGGAAATCTACCCGAGGATGTGTATGACACAACCTGAGGGCTTCACTTCCATCAATGGCGAAAAGGTATGCAAGCTTCAGAAATCCATGTTTGGAATGAAGATAGCATCCAGGAGTTCGAATATCCGTTTTGATGAGGTACTCAAAGAGTTTGATTTCTCACAAAATCCAGATGATCATTGTGTGTATAAGAAGGTTAATGGGATTGCAATCGTATTCCTTTTGTTGTATGTAGATGACATATTGTTACTGGGAAACGATGTCTCTATGCTGCAATCAGTTAAAATTTGGTTGTCCAATCAATTTGCGATGAAAGACCTTGGTGAAGCAACTTATATCCTAGGGATATAGATTTATAGAGATAAATCAAAAGGTTGCTTGGTCTTTCACAATCATCGTACATAGATGAGATGCTAAAGAGGTTTAGCATGGAACAATGCTATGTACGAGGCCCGATGTATCGTATGCTCTAAGTGTTACGAGCAGATACCAATCGGATCCTGGTGAGGGTCACTGGGTGGCTGTCAAGAATATCCTCAAGTACTTGCGAAGCACTAAGGATGTTTTCTTGATCTATGGAGATGGAAATCTCCAAGTGAGCGGGCATTCAGATGCTAGTATTTAATCTGATAAGGATGATTCTGAATCACAATCAGGTTATATACATTCACACTGAATAGCGTGGCGGTCAGTTGGAAAAGTTCCAAACAAGAGAGGACTGCTGATTCATCAACCGAGGCAGAGTACATTGCCGTATGAGATGCGCAAAGGAAGCGGTTTGGATCAAGAAGTTCATTACTGAACTTGATCTGGTCCCTAGCTGTGATGGGCCCATAGGATTGTATTGTGATACAATGGGGCTAGTCTGTGCAGCAAAGGAACCAAGGTCTTATCGACGATCCAAACTCGTGATTACCGATTCGGAGATCATTAGTCGACATGATATCTCGATAGAGAGAATTCCCACGAGCAAAGTGTTGTTGTTCGCTGACAAAGCCATTGTCACGGGAGAATTGTGATTCTCATGGACTCGCTTATGGTATTAGATACTAAAGGCGATTGGCTTTAGGTCAAGTGGGAGATTTGTAAGTGATAAGTCGACTTGTACCATGTGTAAGTCGACTTACACATGTTCGATATCGATAAGTCGACTTGTTCAAGGTCGGATTGTTTATTTGTGCCCTAAAGGCAATCCCCTTTAGCGCGTTTTATTCAAAGTCGTGTGCAGACTTTATGAATAAATAAAGAAAAGGCATTATTCATTAATTTGATATTCATAAACATTATTTATGAATTGATTGGATCTTTAATCGAATTAATGAAGTCCATGATATATGACATAGCATGAAGGAAATTATGATGTGTTCATACTCCTGAGATTCCTATCATGTGCAATTATGTCGATGTCGTAATTCTCCTAGTCATAGGATTAATGAGCTGGACATCATTAATCTGGATAGACTAGCACATGTCATATTCCTTGATTGGATCAGCGGTGGATCTCGAACCGTAAATATGAGATATTTAGAATTGACATGTGGATGCTTACTAGCGGTAGTAAGTTCATTGGATGACCGCCATGAGATCATCACATGGATATCTTATCTAAGTGTCGGTGATAATCTCATCATAGCAATGGTGCAAGTATCCTTAGACTTGAGGTACTCAAGGATATCTTGAATCTTGATCCGTGCTTTGACTCCATTCCTTGTTGCCTTCCGGAGGTAACTCATAGGGTGGTGCTTGGGTACGACTTGAGGTATTCAAGATAATTGAGTAGCCAATAAAGGATTCACCACTTGGATTAGCGTAAGAGATACCCATGGCCTCTTATCGGGATCATTACTAAGGTGGGTGAAGCATGTATGTCATGAAGAGTGTCTTCATTGACATATAGAGTAATGAGTCCCGGACGAGAACCGATATCACTGGGCTAGACTCGGTCTAGTGAGAGTTGACACTTTGACCATACTCATAACCAAGTGGGGTATAGGATGGTGAAAGGACGAATTGCACGGTAATTGTTCATGGAAGGGTTCGTGATCGGTTCGTGATGAATACATCAAACCGATTACTTTCCGGTCAATTGGGGTCATGATGTGTTGCTAGATACCGCTCATGACTTGCTCGATTAATTGTTAATCTAAGTGGCCAACATAACCGGAACCTAAAGGGTCACACGCATAAGAGTGATTCAGAGAATCGTAAAATAGTAATTGGACGAGTTCCAATTATGGAGAGCATTAGATTAAATGGATCCCAATGGGATTGGGATATGTCCGATGAGATCGCGACATCGATATTGCTAAGAAAGGTTTTGAGTTTGTTTGAAGATCGGGTTCTAAGAGTTGGCCGTAGGACCAATCCCAGTTTGATGGACCTCTTAGTAATTATATATATATGTTAATTAATTAAGTAATTAATTAATTATATATATATTATATGTCATGGTCGTTGGAAATGGAAAGGAGAGGATAAGATGGTTGAAAAGTCAAAGTTACTTACTTTATTCATTAAAGAATGAATGGCCATTAATCATCCATATGTAAGCTTCTTATGGAAGCCTTTTAAGTGTTAAAAAGAACATAAGATGGCTTATTGGTGATGATGGTCGACGGTTGTAGGATGGGAGAGAAGAAGAAAGCAATGGTTAAGCTTCCTTTAAATAGGTGATTTTCTTCTTCCTCATCAAGGCTACCATCGATTCTTCTCTTCTCCAGGCAAGGATTCCAACGTTTCTCTCAAGCTCTCCGGGACGGAGGTAGGGTCTAGCAGCCTTTAATCTGTTCTAGCTATTCCGGGTCAAAGGGTTTGATTCGGTTAGGTTTTCGATCTCTCGTGGATCACCTTTAGAGATAGTCTCTTTTGGCTATTTAGGTTGATGTCTTCATACGGATACGGATCCAGGATTCGGAAAGTCCTGGGAACAAAAATTTTTGTTTTCCGCTGCCGGTACATGTGATGTACCTCCCGGGATTTTCCTACAAAAATGAACTCAGGCGCACGGTCACAACAACGAAAAGAAAATGAAAGTGTCACATGCATATTGCATATATGAATGATCAAAGGTGTCCGTGTGTGGCTGAAATTGAATGCATGTGATTTTATGAATGTGTTAACATGTGATATAATGTGTATATGATTGTGGATGCATGAGTTGGGTGAACCATCGATGATGGTTTCTCACTGAGTTCGCAAACTCACCCAACATTGCAATTATTTTTCAGGAAATGAAGAGTACCCCGTTAGTGAAACGGGAGTATGTCTACTACAAAGAGTCAGAGTAAGGGTCGGGATCAGTACACGTCTGCATAAATGTCAATTTGGATTGTATCTAATTGGTATTTTCATAATTTGGTATTGAAATTGTATTGGGCCAAATTTGAAAATGATTATATGTATATGAACTGATTTGGTTATTGAAATAGTGTTTGGCCAAACAATGATTTCGTATGAAAATGTTTTAATATTGCGGGCCCAAATCATTATCGTTTTGCGCACTCAACTGTTTTTGAAAGAGAAGATAAATGTTATAATGAGTTTTAAAAAGGTAGTGATTGTTCTAGTACGCCACCCTCGCGGGTCACGGGCTCGGATATCACTGTTGATGTCGGGTTCGGGTCTCGTCGGGAGTGGGGTGCTACAGAAAAAGTTACAAAAGTTAAAGAAATCAAAAAGCTTAGCAATACTTAAGAGAAACTATTGTGTGAAAAATCTAGAGCTATTTTTCTGTAACAAAGCTCGAAAAACCTTTCAGTTGAAAGTAGTGCAGATAGCCTACAGAGGTTAAGTGTGAAAGAATACTAATTGTGAGAGACCTGAAGAGGCTCGAAGACAAAGAATACTTGTAACGTTTTAAGAGATAGTGAAATCTCAAAAAGATATCTGAGGAATGGATGTAACCCACGATTTGGGGTGAACCAGTATAAAAATCGTTGTGTCAACATCTCTCACCTCTTAATCTGTTGGATCCCGTTCCCGAGACCCAACTTCTTAACCACTTAATACACTAACGCTGATAAACCACTTGATCATGAGCACTCTTGAATAGAATTCGATTGTACTGCATATGATCAGTCTTAAAAGAATCCAAAACGGAACGAAAAATAAAGGATCAGATCGAATACAAATGGGACACAATCACATGAATCAGAATATACAAGTGAAACGAAACAAATGCGAAGCTAATAGGATCGAAATTCAACTGAAATCGAATATCAAATACCAATGGGAATCAAATAGATCAATTGACACTGAAAGTTCAAATCCTGACATCCGAAGCGTGAAAATAGAAAGCTCCTGACGCGTTGGAAACCCTTATGACTAATCCATCTGAAATCGGTGAAAATTTTGTTCGTTTCTTTCATCATTTAATCCATTTTATTTTCATATCAAACAGTTTCCCTCTTTGGAACTGTTTTCTTAAACTCATATTCATGTTAATCAAATCATACAATCATACTCAAATTTCTCTTATTCATATACTGTCATATAAAATTCGGCAGCATAACGGCTGCACAAGAACAAAACCCAAACTTGCAAATAGTAAACTCACTACTATAACTATCAGCAATCACACATCCATCATGATCTACCGGACCCTCCGTCCGGGATCTCAGCAGTAACGCAAATCCTAGATTCTAAACCACTTCAAGTCATTTTCATATCAATTCATATTCATCACAATCAAACCAAAATCTCATCATCCAGTTCATTCATCCATATCTTAATATATATAACATATATCCCAATTGTATTCATAACTCAATCCAATTGATATACAAAACCCAAATAGCACAATTCAAAACCATACACATTTCTAATTCCATGATTCACGTTCTTATACAATTGTATAATCTCAAAAATACATTATGAACTAACTACTTACAATACTCTAATGGCATTTTAAGCCATATTTCATTTCCAATAAACTTAAACCAAATACATAAAGTACAAAACATATACAAATAATAATGTCTTTATGTCTTTCATCCAATCTCCTGCTCGAATACCTGGAGATGGGGATGAAAGGGGGGTGAGCTCGGAAGCTCGTGGATAACATGTTTATTAAACAAATAATAAGCAAAAGTATTTTCAAACCTTATTTACCGTTGATCGAAAACAGTGAAGGTTTACTTCTCAAAAACTTCTCAAATTCAGAATCTTTCATAAACATTTACACAAAAAGCTTTACAAAACTCTCATAGTTGAAAAATCCAAAATTCTCCTTTTTTCAAACTTTCAAACCATTGCACCCATGAATTGCATTACATATAAATGCAGCACATTCTAAACAAAGTAAAGCATATAACACATCAATCAGTTTGGGTCGGTCCATAAAACAGGACGTACTGCACATTCCCGCAAAGCGTATGCGTGCCAAGTGAAACTACATGGGAGTCCGAAAACGGAGCTCCTATGCCACTAGCGGGCAACCGGGAGAAGGCTTTAAAAATGAGACCAGTGCACTGACTCCACATGAAGGACCTAACCAAACCCATGTAACACGTATTCATGCTTGAAAACTCATATTGCCCGAAGGCATATTTCGGAAATTCAATTTTTTTCATGTAATGTCAAATTCAACATGATGTCAATCATTCACAATATCACACAAGTTCACATAATCATATCATCAATCAATTTAACACAATGAATTCCAATGAGTATCTCATCTTTATCAATTCACTCCAAAAAAATCCATTTAATAAACATTTCAAATCATTTTCGGACAATTCCGAACCATTGTAGATTTTCGTAAGTCATTTGGAAACAATGAATTTAACACTTTACAAATCATTTCAAAAGAAATTGATTCAATCATTTATAAAACAATAGCTTATAAAACCACCATTTATCATTAGCTCATAATTTGAAAAATAAACGCATTACCCACTTTTTAATTCCATGCCATACTCTTGTCCAAAGCTTCCACTTGATCTTTACTTCACTCTTTCTTCCCATATAAGTCACCTAAACCATAATCATCCAAAACCCATATCAAAATCATCATATTTCACAAACCCATTTAGATTCCAACCTCTCTACACCATAATCTTCCAAAATCCAATATCATAATCATCATAATTCTCAAATCAACTATAGGGAACTTATAATCATCATAATTCCAACCTTTCCAAAACAAGAATTTCTAAAATCTCAAATTCTCAACTTTATCCAAACCTTAACTCACATAAATCTAAAATTAGCTCAATTCATTATGAAATCTTTCAAAACTAAACAAGGAAATCACAAACCCATCACCTTTTCCATGTTTCTAAACTAACAAAACACTAAAAAGTCAAACTTAAAGATTCTCTTACCTCCTTCTCTTCCCATTTTCGAAATTCCTCTTGGCTTGGAGTAAAATCTCTTCTCCTTCCCTCTTTTCCTTCAAGAATCCATGGAAAAAGAAGCTTGAACCCTTTAAAATTAGAAAACCCACCTCTTCTCTCTTCTTTCTCCACGATTTCTCCTCTTCTCTCTTCCTTCTTCTTCTTTCTTCTTTCTTCTTCTAGAATTTTCGTGTCTCCTCTTTGAAAAAACGACAATCCTTCTTTAAATATAAGCCAAGTAATTAAATGAGGTATAAAAGACCCTTTTGCCCCTTGCTTATAAGCCTTAAACTCAAATCCTTAAGTTAATTTCCAGAAATGCCCCTGAACTTTCTTTCCATACAAGCTTACTTTGGGACATTAGTTTCATCATCAAAAAGAAGGAATTAGTCAAAACTTCCTTCTAGAGAGTTGTTCCTCATTGTCTTAATTTCATAATGCCTCAAGAATCATCCAATTCGGAGCACTATATCGAAAGTTATGCTCAAAACATGTCAGACACATCATTTGCCAACATATTTTCTAGCAATTCACTTCTTTCCACAATTACACATTCTTATAGACTAAATTGAAATTTCATTTCTTAATAACAATTGTAGCTCCATGTCTTAACTTCATTTCGCCTCAAACCTCGCTTCAATCGGATCTCTACAGATCCCGAAACTCGCAAAGTACTGAACTATGTTCAGAAACTTTCCTGTCTCACTTTGATTCAATTAATCTTACTCAATTAAATCTCTAAAATTCATAATTTTCATATAGTCATGAACTTCATTGTCTTAGGAGTCTAATGCTTCGAGAACCAAGTCATTCGGATGTCGGACGGAAAAGATATAAGCAAATTGTTTGACAAGGTCGGATGAGGAAGGAAAATAGCAAGCTCAGAATGAGACAAAACATTATGATTATCATATGATTCAATCAAACTCTTTCAATTCAACTCCAATTGATACAAATTTTCATGGAGAGAAGGATACATGTGTTAGGAATTCAATGCTTCAAGAATCGCCTCAATCCGAGGTCGGATGAGTGAGTTATGATCAAAACAACTCAACATGTTCAAAACAGAAATCAATTTGAAACTCTTTTGGAGAAAATTCCAGAACTTTATCTAAAAATATCCAAATGACTGCCTTATAGCGCCATTTGAAAGATAAGATCAAGATCTACAACTCATATTAGAGGCCTTAAAACGAGATTCGGCCTCAAAACTGGTGAAAAATGCATTTTACTCAAGGTGACCCGTAGCTGTCCGTTAAACGGACATGCATGTCCGTTTAACGGACACATACGGCCAAAACTGTGCCAAATCGTCCGAGAAAGTCCGTTTAACGGACATCCGTGTCCGTCTAACGGACATACACATAGAAAGGGGTCCTTTTGACCCGTAGCTGTTCGTTAAACGGACTTCCATGTCCGTTTAACGGACATGCGATTTTCCAAAACTTCTTCAACCTTTTTCCAATGTTTCTCACATCCAAACTAACATCATATACACTTATAATCTTCACATATTTACTCATTCAAATGTCTAAACACTTCATAATAATTCAAGCAACAAATTCAATTCATGAAATTCTCAAATCTCAACTAAATTGGTTCATCAAAACCTCAAATTTCAAACATTCATCAAAGCTATCACTAAACATAAATCTTTATAAACATCATAACTTGCATCAACTATATCTCTTAACTTTGATCTCGAAAACATGCATAATTGATCTCCTTGGAAAGATAAAAGAGCAAGCTACAACTTTAAAGAAGGCAACTTTGGCCAATTATATGTCAATTATTCCCTAATTTCCCTTAAATCATCATACACATTTCTATCCACATGCAAAACTTATCATTCTTGCCAACTTCACTTCTTCTATTTTAATCTCATTCAACCAATTAATTTTGACATTGGAATCAATCCAATACTCAACCTCAATCCAAATGATTGCTTACATTTAAATCACATATTGTCATTCACCAAGATCCTCTCTTGCCTTTTTCTAATATCTCACTTATATAACATAACCATGATTCATGCTTAAGGTTTTTCAGCTCATCAACCATGCATAAATCACAATCTAATATCATATTCATCCATAACATAATTTACACACAAAACACTCATTTGATCTCTTTTATTATTTCTAGATTTTCGCTTCAAGGTTCGGGGTCCAACATAATCTCTCTTATCTTTCAATTTTCGATCCTACTAGTTTTTATACAAGTTTTCAAAAAATAATTTATAACTTTGATTTTTAGTAGCTCTTGTGAAAAGAACAAGTTTCTTTTAACAAAACGTTTTCGAAGGGGCTTAACTAAAAAATACACAATTCAACCCCCCCTTCTTGTACATTTGTATATTGTATAATAAGCCTTGTATTATCGTATGATTCACTTCAATTGGTATCAGAGCTTGGTGTCCAAGGATCACCTTAATAAAGTGTTGATTAAAGATTATGGCGGAATCACATACATACATAGCAGAAGGTGCCTCAGTTACTAGACCTCCAATATTTAACGGAGAAGACTATCACTACTGGAAAGATAGGATGTGGTTGTTTATCGAATCTACTTATGTTGACCTTTGGGATGTAATAGAGAATGGACCATACACACCAGCGGATGAGGAAGGAAATCTTATTCCATGAATCAGATGGACGGTTGATCAAAAGGCGAGATTTCAACTAAACTTCAAAACAAAGTTCTTCTTGAGTTGTGCCTTAAGCAGAAGTGAGTACGATAAAGTCCACGGATGTGATACTGCGAAGGAGATGTGTGATACGTTATCCATTGCACATGAAGGTATGAACCAAGTTAAAGAATCCAAGATAAGTATTCTTGTGCATCAGTACGAGCTGTTCAAAATGAAAGATAAAGAATCTATTGATCAAATGTTTGGAAGATTTCAAATAATTATCAATGGATTAAAAGCTCTTGGAAGAACTTACGACAACCAAGATCATGTTCGTAAGATCCTAAAATGTCTACCAAAGAGGTGGAGACCAAAAGTTACTGCAATACAGGAAGCCAAGGATTTAAGCATATTAAAACTTGACGAACTGCTTGGATCGTTGAAGATACATGAAATTGAGCTCGATGCTGAAGACAAGCCCAAACGGGACAAGTCGATAGCACTAAAGGCCGGACAAAAGAATCATAAGACTCAAAGGAAGAGGAATTCATCAAAAGCGCTGAAGATTGAAGAATCAAATAACGATGATTCCAGTGAGTCAGAATAGGAGTCGAGTGAAGAAGATGACAAGCTATCCTTCATTTCCAAGAAGATCAAACGGATGGTGAAGAAGAAGTCCAAAGGAAATCAAATCTTCAAAAAGAATGACAAAGATGATGGGAAGATAGAGAAGACATCCATCATATGCTACGAGTTCAACAAACCAGGACATTACAAGTCCGAGTGTCCATCATTAAAGAGGAAACCAAAGAAGAGTAGGGAAGGAAAGAAAAGCATGATGACAACCTAGGAGGATCTAGATTCATCCAAATCAGATACATGCTCTGAGACATTAGATCATGCAAATATATGCCTGGTAGCCGAAGAAGAAAGTGATGAGGAGGTAACCTCTAAATATGATGACTTGCAAGATGCATATTCTGAACTATTAGAAGATTCCCATGCTATTCTAAAATAGTACAAACTGTTGAAGAAAAAGTATGTAGAAAAT
This sequence comes from Erythroxylum novogranatense, assembly GCA_029891385.1. Lineage (NCBI taxonomy): Eukaryota > Viridiplantae > Streptophyta > Magnoliopsida > Malpighiales > Erythroxylaceae > Erythroxylum > Erythroxylum novogranatense. The sequence continues at coordinate 54,873,792 of CM057233.1, read as the reverse complement.
CTGAAAAATATGCAAGAGATAGAAAGAGAGAACACCTGCTTAAAAAAGCAAGTAGAGGAAATTAAGAAAAAGGGAGTTATAGATAGATATGAAGAGATCAACCAACTGAAGCTTAGGATCAAGAGTCTTTCAGCTGATCTAGCAACTTTCACTGAAAGTACGAGAAAAATGAATGATATGTTAGGAAAGTGTAGATATCCGAGTGATAAAACTGGATTAGGGTTTACTAGAAATAAGTCTCAACAGAAAAGGAAGTCTTTCTTTCAAAAAAGAAGTTCCAACAATCACATTTTCATCAACAATCTTATCAAATGCATCACTATCATTCTATGTATTTCACTAACCCGAAAGGACTCAAGAAAATTTGGGTACCGAAAAATAAAATAATATCTCCTGCAGATATCCCTCCTTGGAAGTGGTAGCAAGCACTATTGGTATTTGGACAGTGGATGCTCGCGACACATGATGAGAAGAAGGTCTATGTTCCTAGATCTTCAGTATAAGAAGGGAGGATCGATAACTTTTGGAGACAACCAGCATGGCAAGATAATTGGAATCGATAAAATAGGTAAATATTCTTTTGCATGTATTGATAATGTGCTGCTTGTTGATGGTCTAAAACACAACTTGATTAGTGTCAGTCAATTGTGTGATTCTGACTTTGAAGTTACGTTCAATCAAAATCTTTGTAAAATTAGAAACAAGATGGGTCTATATTCTTTTCTGTCAAAAGACGAAATAATCTTTACAAAATTGATTTAGAAGATTTTCAAAAACAAAATGTTTCGTGTTTTTTATCAACTGATGAAGAAAGCTAATATGGCATAAAAAGCTAGGTCATGTAAGTTTTAAACATATTTCAAAGTTGTTAAAGCATGATTTGGTAAGAGGTTTACCAAAAATAAGTTTTGACAAGGATTTCTTTTTTGAAAGTTGTCATAAAGGAAAACAAGTCAAAACATCGTTTTCTTCTAAAAATACTGTAACATCATCTAGACCTCTAGAGTTGTTACATATGGATTTATTTGGTCCAACTAGGACAATGAGTCTTGGCAGAAAGAAATCTGTACTTGTTATTGTTGATGACTTTATTAGATTTTGTTGGATACTATTTTTGCCACACAAAGATGAGTCTTTTAAGTGTTTTAGAACCCTTTCCAAAAAGTTACAAAATGAAAAAGAAATGTCGATAGATAGTATTAGGAGTGATCATGGTGGAGAATTTGAGAATGAGAAGTTTAGAATATTATGTGAGGAGAATGGAATTTTCCATAATTTCTCTGCTCCTAGGACTCCACAGTAAAATGGAGTTGTTGAAAGGAAGAACAGGACGATTCAAGAGATGGCAAGGACTATGCTGTGTGAGATGAATCTTCCTAAGTACTTCTGGGCAAAAGCTGTGAATACAACATATTACATTCAGAAGAGAATATTGTTGCGATCTTTGTTGAAAAAAACTCCTTATGAGTTATGGAATGGAAGGAGACCAAATATATCCTACTTTCATCCATTTGGTTGCAAGTGTTCTATACTGAATACAAAGGAAATGTTAGACAAATTCTATTCAAAGACCTATTCAGGAAATTTTCTAGGATACTCCTTATCATCGAAGGTTTTTAGGGTTTATAATTTTACCTCGAAGACTGTTGAGGAGACTATTCATGTCAAGTTTGATGATAGTTCCCAACCAAGTAAGGAAGATGATATGGATAGTGAAATCCCTTCAATGCCCTTAGGTGATACTAAAGAAGCTTCATCATCAGAAACTCAGGTAGACAAGATTGAGGATATTCTAGAGACTCTTGGGTTAAAAAAGGATTGAAGATATAAGAGTTCTCATCCGGAAGAGTTAACATAGGAGAGACCTTAAAAGGAGTCCGAACAAGGTCCAATTTCAGAAGAGAAGCTAATGCAACATTTGTCTCTAAAATAGAGCCTAAGAAGATTGATGAAGCTCTTCAAGATGAAGCATGGATTTTAGCTATACAAGAGGAGCTGAACCAATTTACTAGGAACAAAGTTTGGTGCTTGGTTCCTAAACCCTTGAAGAAATCCATCATAGGAACTAGATGGGTTTTTAAGAATAAGTTAGACAAATCAGGAAGAGTAAGTCGGAATAAAGAAAGATTAGTAGCACAAGGCTATAATTAGCAAGAAGGAATAGGCTATAATGAGACGTATGCTCCGATAGCAAGAATTGAAGCTATTCGGATATTGCTTGCATATGTTATTTGTTATGATATAAAGCTTTTTCAAATGGATGTGAAAAGAGCATTTCTGAATGGTTTTATAGACGAAGAAGTGTATGTTAAGCAACCTCCTGGTTTCGAGGATATTAAGTATCCGGATCATGTCTATATACTTCATAAGGCTTTGTACGGCTTGAAACAAGCTCCTAGCGCTTGGTATGATCGTTTAAGTACTTTTCTCATTGAGAGAGGATTTAGTAGAGGTCAGGTAGATAAGACACTCTTTAGGAATAATTTTGAGAATGATTTTATTTTAGTTCAAATTTATGTTGATGACATTATTTTTGGTGTGACTTCAAAAAGTTTGTTCATGAGTTTTGAAAATTTGATGAAAATGAGTTTGAGATGAGTATGATGGGAGAGTTAAAGTTCTTTCTTGGATTGCAAGTTAAGCAAACCGAAGAAAAGATCTTTATCCATCAACAAAAATATGTGAAAGAATTGTTGTCTAAGTTTGATATGGAAATAGTGAAATCTATGGCAAGTCCGATGCATCCTTCGAACCTTTTGTCTAGAGACGAAGTTGGTAAGAAGGTGGATCAAACCCTGTATAGAGGGATGATTGGTTCTTTGTTTTATCTTACAGCAAGTAGACCTGACATACTGTTTAGTGCATGCTTGTGTGCAAGATTTTAGGCCGATCCTAGAGAGTCTCATTACATTGCTGTTAAAAGAATTATGAGATATGTCGTAGGTACTACTGATCTTTGCTTAATGTATGAGAAAGGTAAAGATTTCAAGTTGATTGGATATTGTGATGCGGACTATGCCGGAGATAGAATTGATAGGAAGAGTACGAGTGGAGGCTATCACTTTCTTGGCTCAAACCTAGTTTCCTGGTCAAGCAAGAGACAAAGTTCAATCGCCCTATCAACTGCTGAAGCTGAGTACATGTCTGTCGCAAGCTGCTGTTCACAAACATTGTGGATCAAATATCAACTAGAAGATTACTCAGTACAAGAAGTGGAGATCCCAATCTTTTGCGACAACATGAGCGCCATCAACTTGCCGAATAATCCAATTCAGCATTCGAGAGTGAAGCATATCGAAGTCAGACATCACTTCTTACGGTACTACATTCAGAGAAGGATTGTCAGTCTTCAGTTTATTGAGACAAAGTTTCAATGGGCGGACATCTGCAGGTGTAAGTCGACTTATACCAATTCGGTACGTGTAAGTCGACTTATTCGTGTACAGTACCGTAAGATTGTTAGAGTAGTGCCCTAAAGGCAATCCCCTTTAGCGCTTTTTGTTCATAGTCATGTATGACTTTATGAAGAAATAAAGAAAGGCATGTTTCATTTATTTGATGTTCTTTATGAATTGATATTGATCTTTAATCAAATTAATGAAGTCCATGATATATGACATAGCATGAAGGAAATTATGATGTGATCATACTACTGAGATTCCTATCATGTGCAATTATGTCAGTATCTAAATTCTCCCTAGTCATAGGATTAATGAGACTGGACATCATTAATCCGGACATACTAGCATATGCTATACTCCTTGATTGGATCAAGCAGTGGATCTCAGAAACTGTAAATATGGGATATTTAGAGTTGACATGTGGATGCTTACTAGCGGTAGTAAGTACATTGGATGACCTGCCATGAGATTATCACATGGATGTCCTATTCTAATGTCAGTGATAATCTCATCATAGCAATGGTGCAAGTATCCTTAGACTTGAGGTACTCAAAGATATCTTGATCTTGATTACGTGCTTTGACTCCATTCCTTGTTACCTTCGGAGGTTACTCATAGGGTGGTGCTTGGGTACAGCTTGAGGTATTCGAAGGTAATTGAGTAGCCAATAGAGGATTCATCACTTATGTGATAGCAGAAGAGATACCCTGGCCTCTTGTCAGGATCATTACTTTAAGTCTCTGGCCAGAGCATAAATATGTCATGAAGTGTGTCTTCATGGACATATAAAGTAATGAGTCTAAGACAGAACCGATATCACTGGGCTAGACTTAGTCTAGTAAGAGTTGACACTTTGACCATACTCATAACCAAGTGGGGTATAGGATGATGAAAGGACGAATTGCACAGTAATTGTCTATGGATGGGTTCGTGATCTGGTTCGTGATGAATTCATCAAACCAATTACTTTCCGGTCAATTGGGGGTCATGATGTGTTGCTAGACGCCGCTCATGACTTGCTCAGATTAAGTGTTAATCTAAGTGGCCAACATAACCGGGAACCTAAAGGGTCACATGCATAAGAGTGTTTCAGAGAATCCGTAAAATAGTATTGGACAGAGTTCCAATTATGGAGAGCATTAGGATTAAATGGATCCCGATGAGATCGAGATATGTCCCGATGAGATCGCGACATTGATATTGCTAAGAAAAGTCTCCGGAGTTTTTTCAGTACCGGGGCCCGGTAAGCCGGTAGGACCGATCCCAATTTGACTGGACCTTTTTAGCAAATATATATTAATTAATTAAATAAGTAAATTACTTAATTAATTATATATATATATGAGCATCGTTGGTATTGGAGAGTGGAAGAAGTGGGTAAGCTTTGACAAGTCAAAGCTTTGTTATTTAATTCATTAAATAATGAATGGTATTAAGCCATCCACTTGTAAGCTTCCTATAGTGTCTTGATAAGTAAAAAAAAAAAAGAAACTAATATAAAGGGATTTTCGTTGATGGAAAAAGGGTTTGTGGCTTTTGGGTGAAGGAAATATTTACTTAATTGTTAAGTTAACTTTGAAAGGGTTTCTAAGGTTTCCTTCTTCAACATCAACGATTTTTCTCTTCTTCTCCAGGGTAGCTTCGTCAAATCTCAAGCTCTCCAAGGACAGAGGTAGGGTCTAGCAGCCTTTACTTTGTTCTAGCTATTCCTGGGTCAAAAGGGTTTGTCCCGGTTAGGTTTTCTGATCTCTGCGTGGATACCTTTAGAGATAGTCTCTATTGGCTATTCAGGTTTGAGTCTTCATACCGACACATAGATCCTGGCCTTCGGGAAGGTCCCGGCGACAAAAATTTTTGTTTTCCGCACCTGGTACATGTGATGTACCTCCCGGGATTTTCCTACAGTGGTATCAGAGCCACTTGTGTCGTGTATGAAGCTAAAACCCTAGCTAGGTCGGACTTCCTATTTGAATTTGACGTTGATGCATGCATGCTGTCCAAATTTCGAATTAATATAGGGATATGTTTTTCGAAATTTTTCTGCCCAGAATTGTTCATAACATGTTATAGAATATGTCTGTGAAAGATGAGAATTTATCAATTTAATTTGATATAGTTTTGCTAATTTATTCTCTAAGGTTCTAGATGCTGTTTTGTGACACATTCTGTGAATAGGCATGTGTATAAATTCGATAATAAATTCTAGAAAAACATTTTTTCGGATTGGCCTTCACCAACATATCCCTAAGATGTTTTTGAATGTCTATGTGGATGGAAAAGTGTTTTCAAGGTGATTTGCTATTTATTCACGAATTTATTCTATGCTGTTGGGAATAGTTGTGTTGATGAACACAGATTTTGAATCGGTTTTGTTTCTTAGGTTGACTGAGTTTTTGATGGCTATAAATCCTGGAAAAATTCATGAGGAATTTTCTGAACATGTAGTAACCTGTGTAATGTTCTCAGAATTTATTGAAATTTTTTCAATGATTATTTCGAGCAATGTGTAGTACTTGGCAGTTTTGTGAACATTGTTGGGACTGTTTTGCTTGGCATAATTGAATGTGTATTTTTCAGTTCCAATGCCTTGGACCATTTTTAATGTGATTGAAAATGAGTTATATTGATTTATTATGCTTTCCAAACTGAATTGCTTGAATTTGGTTTTCCAAGAATTTTCGGATGCCAAATAGGTCACATTAGCGTCTCGTTAGTGTATTTCATTATCTTGCTTGTTTTGGCCGTCATAATTTTTGTGACTTGTGCCGAAGTAATTTGATAACGTATGGACTAGCTAGAGATGCTTAGGGTGATAATTTGGTGTTTCCTAAATTGTTTGGATATTTATGAGTAATGACTCATTTTCAAGCTTTTCTTATATGGTTTGACTGTATATGGCAATCATGTAACAATGAAGTGTTCATTGGTACATCAAATTAATGAATATTACCCTAGGTATGATGGTATTGTGAATTGGGATTACATGGATTGAGGAATTAGCCGATTAGATATAATAGCAATTTTAGTTGGATAAGTCGACTTATATAGGACATAAGTCGACTTGTTCAAAATCTTGCCATAAGTCGACTTGTATCATGATATAAGGCGACTTGTGCGTGAAGCGAGGGCATAAGGCGACTTGCATTCTTTGTAAGTCGACTTGTGACATGCTCAAGAGGGATGATGGATGATTATAAGGAAAGATTCAATGTGATTGATGAAACCTAAATCATTCCATATAGTCTGGCGACTATAATCCTTGACTTGGAGTCTAGAGTTGAAATTCCTCCTCGGTATATGAAAACTAACGCTTCCATTAATATGGTAAGAACCAGAGTTCTTATAGGGTTGGGTTGTTAGGTAAACCCAAGCTCGCTCTATCTGGATATGTTGAACCATGAAAATGTGATTTTCGGATTAATGGGTTGGTTTTCACTAAAGCGTTGGTTTGTTGAGTAAACTCAAGGTCAGCGTGGACACAAAGCGAAATTGGGTAGCATACATTAGATGTATGCGCATCAAAGAGTTGATAACCCAATGTAAGTGCACGCATCAACAAATTGATAGCACTGATCGATAGTTGTGTCTAAGATGTAATTGGTATATCTGATACCTCCCGAGACATAAGGTGGCTTGTTGGGTAAACCCAAGGTCATGCTTAATGTCGGTTATCGATGATGCAATTGGTATGTTAGATACCTACCGATTGACCTAAGTTGTGGCTTGTTGGGTAAACCCAAGGTCATTCTTAGCAATATCGGATATCAACCCACTAGGACATTATGTCATCTTGTTTCTTTGGCTTCGTAATGAGGGTTATGGATTCTATGAAACTAGTGGGAGCTTTTTGCATATCATTCAAGTCCTTATGATTATGCATCTTTTCCTATTCTAACATTCTTTCTCTCTTTCCGTTTAGGTCGGTGGAAGATGTCTTCCGGTGTGAACTTCGCTCGCTAATGGATTCCAACAAGTTAAGCGAACCGAATTTTCTTGGTCGCTAAGGAATCGAGAATTGTTCTCGATCGAGGCTGGGATACATCTAGATGTTCCACTTCCAGATGCACTCTTGTCGATGCTTCGATGAGGATCGGAAGGCATATCGTAAGCATCTAAAGGACGATGACATGGCTACTTGCATTATGCTTGCCTCGATGTCACCAGAGCTGCGAAGCGACGAGTCAATGGATGTTCACACTATAGTATTTCATCTTAGGGAGGCGCTTGTTTGATGAAAGCTCGGTGCGAAAGGTTCGAGACCTCAAGACTTCTCTTCACCATTAAAGATGGCTCGAAATCTCTGCATGCGGTATGCCACGAAGATGAATGGCTATATTGAGAGATTGGCCGTCTTAGGTTTTGTAATGGATTATGAGTTAAGTATAGACTTAATTTTGGTTGGATTGTCCGAGAGTTATTCACGTTAGTGTTAAACTATCGGATGAACCAAATATCCACAACAATACCGAGTTGATCAATCTGCTTTCAAGGCAGTGAAGGACTATCAAGAATGATAGTAAAAGTGCTAATGGTGGCTTCTTCTTACGGTTCAAAGAAGAAAAGAACCCAAAGAAGAAGAAGGCCAAGACACCAAAGGAAGCGCCATCAAGAAGAAGACCAAAGAAGCTGCCCGAAAGGAACTTGCTTCCAATGTGGTAAAGATGGCCATTGGAGGCTAATTGCAAAGTCTATCTGGAGTCATTTGAAGCGAGAAGAAGGCATCGGATGCCTCAACTACTTCAGTATGTATGTCATTGAGGTTATCTTGTTTCGATCACAACATTTGGGTATTTGATACTGGTTGTGGCTCACACATATGTAATGATATGCGGGCCTAAGAGGCGATGAGCGACTCATGAAGGAGAAGTAGACTGCGTGTTGGAAATGGAGCAAGAGTTCTTTGCATTAGTCGTAGGAACCTATGTTTTGTCTCTCCCATTTGGGCTTGTACTTGAATTGGATGATTGTTATTTTGTACCCATTTGACAAAGAACATATTATCATTTCTTGTTTAAATAGAGTGGTTTCCATTTGAATTTTAATAGCAATGGTTGTTCTATTAATTCTAATGGAATGCTTTATGGTCTTGGTACATTATGCAATGATATTTACATATTAGATATGTCTCATCCAATTATGAATGTCAATGACACCAAGCGGCATAAAAGAGATAATTTAAAGTCAACTTACTTATGGCATTGTCGAACGGCCATATAAATGAGACACGATCGCTAAACTCCATAAGAGTGGCGGTTTAGGGTCATTTGATTATGAATCATATGACACATGCGAACCTTGTTTATTAGGCAAGATGACTAAGTTACCTTCAAGGAAAGGGTGAGCAGCGATGGAGTATTAGACCTAATACATTCGGATGTATGCGGTCCGATGTCCATCCATGCTAGAAGTGGTTGTCGTTACTTCATTACCTTTATCGATGATTATTCTCGATATGGGTACTTGTATCGATGAGATACAAATCTGAAGCGTTTGAAAAGTTCAAACAATTGAAATGAAGTAGAAAACCAACTTGGTAAAAGTATCAAGGCATTACGATCCGATCGTGGTGGAGAATACTTAGACCAACGGTTTCGGATTATCTCGTAGATAATGGCATTTTATCTCGATGGACTCCTCCTACACACCACAAAGACAATGGTGTGGCTGAAAGGAGAAATCGAACCTTGTTGGACGTGGTACGATCAATGATGGGTTTCATACGATTACCAAAATCGTTTTGGGGTATGCGCTAGAGACAATTGTTTACTTGTTAAGCGTAATTCCCTCTAAGGCAGTTGATGTTACTCCATATTAGATGTGGACTAACGAGAAAACCTTATCTTTCTCATTTGAAAGTTTGGGGTTGTCACCCACGTGAAGCGGATTGGTCGGATAAGCTTGAAGCAAAGTCGACAAGTGTTTGTTTGTAGGATATCCTAAAGAGACCATGGGATATCAATTCTACCTTCTTTGAGGAACAAAAGGTATTTGTTTCAAAGCATCTGTCTTCTTAGAGAAAGAGTTTCTTCTGCAAGAAGGCGGTGGGAGCAAAGTTGAACTTGAAGAAGTTCAAGATGCTCAAATGCATACGCATCAAGCGCTCGAACACGAGGCATCACTCATTCGGATGAAGTAACAGTTCAACCTTCTACTACACACGAAGTTCAGAGGTCAAATAGGATACGCACTGTTCCCGAGAGATATGGATTTCTTGTAAGTGAACAGAATGACGTATTGCTCATAGAAGATGATGAGCCTGCTACCTATGAAGAGGTTCTGAAAAGTTCAGAGGCTGAAAAATGGCTTTGTGCCATGAAAGCTTAAATGGATTCCATGTACCAAAACCAAGTATGGACTTTGGTTGATGCACCTGAAGGGATAAAACCTATAGGGTGCAAATGGGTTTTCAAGAAGAAAACCGACATGGATGGTAATGTGATTACTTATAAAGCAAGGCTTGTGGCCAAAGGATTTCGTCGAGAGACAAGGAGTTGACTATGGCGAGACCTTGAGCCGTAGCAATGCTTAAATCCATTCGGATACTCCTAGCCATTCGCTCATTATGATTATGAGATATGGCAAATGGATGTGAAGACGACTTTCCTTAATGGAAATCGGCGAGGATGTGTACATGACACAACCAGAGGGCTTCACTTCCATCGATGGCGAAAAGGTATGCAAGCTTCAGAAATCCATTTATGGATTGAAGCAAGCATCCAGGAGTTGGAATATCCATTTTGATGAGGTAATCAAAGAGTTTGGTTTCTCACAAAATCCGGATGAACACTGTGTGTACAAGAAGGTTAATGGGACTGCAATCGTATTCCTTGTGCTATATGTGGATGAAATATTATTACTAGGAAACGATGTCTCGATGCTACAATCAGTCAAGATTTGGTTGTCCAAACAATTTACCATGAAGGACCTTGGTGAAGCAACTTATATCCTTGGGATAAGAATCTATAGAGATAGATCAAAAAGGTTGCTTGGTCTTTCACAATCATCGTACATAGACAAGATGCTAAAGAGGTTTAGCATGGAGCAATCCAAGAGAGGGTTTCTTCCCATGTCTCATGGGATAACACTCTCGAAATCTATGTCCTAAGACACAAGATGAGAGGATGCGCATGGATCGATCCGTATCGTCTGCAGTAGGATCGATCATGTATGCTATGTTATGTACGAGGCCCGATGTATCGTATGCTCGAGTGTCACGGCGGATACCAATCGGATCTGGTGAGGGTCTTTGGGTGGTGTCAAGAATATCCTCAAGTACTGCGAAGGACTAAGGATGTTTTCTTGATATATGGAGATGGAAATCTCAAGTGAGAGGACATCTGGATGCCGTTTTCAATCGATAGGGATGATTCAAAATCCCGGTCGGGTTATGTTTTCACAGCGAGCGGCGGAGCGGTCGGTTGGAAGAGTTCAAACAAGAGACGATGGCGATTCAACGATCGAGGCGAGTACATTCTCGCATCGAGGCAAAGGAAGCTGTTTGGATCAAGAAGTTCATTACTGAACTTGGTGTGGTTCCTAGCTGTGATGGGCCCATACAGTTGTATTGTGACAACAATGGGGCTATTGCTCAGGCAAAGGAACCAAGGTCTCACCAACGATCTAAACACGTACTCCGCAGATATCATCTGATTCGAGAGATCATTGCCAGAGGTGATGTCGAGATCGAGAGAATTCCCACAGAGCAGAACATTGCTGATCCGTTGACGAAGCCATTGTCACAGAAGAATTTTGATTCTCATGTACTCGCTTATGGTATTAGATACCAAGGCGATTGGCTTTAGGTCAAGTGGGAGATTTGCAGGTGTAAGTCGACTTGTATTGAGGTGTAAGTTGACTTATACCTGTTCGGTACGTGTAAGTCGACTTATTCGTGTACAGTACCGTAAGATTGTTAGAGTAGTGCCCTAAAGGCAATCCCCTTTAGCGCTTTTTGTTCATAGTCATGTACAGACTTTATGAAGAAATAAAGAAAGGCATGTTTCATTTATTTGATGTTCTTTATGAATTGATATTGATCTTTAATCAAATTAATGAAGTCCATGATATATGACATAGCATGAAGGAAATTATGATGTGATCATACTCTCGAGATTCCTATCATGTGCAATTATGTCAATATCTAAATTCTCCTAGTCATAGGATTAATGAGACCGACATCATTAATCCCGGATGATTAACATATGCTATACTCCTTGATTGGATCAGCGGTGGATCTCGAAGCGTAAATATGGGATATTTAGAGTTGACATGTGGATGCTTACTAGCGGTAGTAAGTACATTGGATGACCCGCCATGAGATTATCACATGGATGTCCTATTCTAATGTCGGTGATAATCTCATCATAGCAATGGTGCAAGTATCCTTAGACTTGAGGTACTCAAAGATATCTTAGATCTTGATTACGTGCTTTGACTCCATTCCTTGTTGCCTTTCGGAGGTTACTCATAGGGTGGTGCTTGGGTGCGACTTGAGGTATTGAAGGTAATTGAGTAGCCAATAGAGGATTCATCACTACGTGATAGCGAGAAGAGATACCTCGACCTCTTCGTCGGGATCATTACTTTAAGTCTCGGCGAGCATAAATATGTCTTGAAGTGTGTCTTCATGGACATATAAAGTAATGAGTCTAAGATAGAGGCGATATCACTTGGGCTAGACTTAGTCTAGTAAGAGTTGACACTTTGACCATACTCATAACCAAGTGGGGTACAGGATGATGAAAGGACGAATTGCACAGTAATTGTTTATGGATGGGTTCGTGATCTGGTTCGTGATGAATTCATCAAACCAATTACTTTCCGGTCAATTGGGGGTCATGATGTGTTGCTAGACGCCGCTCATGACTTGCTCAGATTAAGTGTTAATCTAAGTGGCCAACATAACCGGGAACCTAAAGGGTCACATGCATAAGAGTGTTTCAGAGAATCCGTAAAATAATATTGGACATAATTCCAATTATGGAGAGCATTAGGATTAAATGGATCCCGATGAGATCGAGATATGTCCCGATGAGATCGCGACATTGATATTGCTAAGAAAAGTCTCCGGAGTTTTTTCAGTACCGGGACCCGGTAGGCCGGTAGGACCGACCCCAATTTGACTGGACCTTTTTAGCAAATATATTAATTAATTAATTAAGTAAATTGCTTAATTAATTATATATATATATATGAGCATCGTTGGTATTGGAGAGTGGAAGAAGTGGGTAAGCTTTGACAAGTCAAAGCTTTGTTATTTAATTCATTAAATAATGAATGGCATTAAGCCATCCACTTGTAAGCTTCCTATAGTGTCTTGATAAGTAAAAAAAAAAGACACTAATATAAAGGGATTTTCGTTGATGGAAAAAGGGTTCGTGGCTTTTGGGTGAAGGAAATATTTACTTAATTGTTAAGTTAACTTTGAAAGGGTTTCTAAGGTTTCCTTCTTCAACATCAACGATTTTTCTCTTCTTCTCCTGGGAGCTTCGTCAAATCTCAAGCTCTCCAAGGACAGAGGTAGGGTCTAGCAGCCTTTACTTTGTTCTAGCTATTCCCGGGTCAAAAGGGTTTGTCCCGGTTAGGTTTTCTGATCTCTGCGTGGATACCTTTAGAGATAGTCTCTATTGGCTATTCAGGTTTGAGTCTTCATACCGACACATAGATCCTGGCCTTCGGGAAGGTCCCGGCGACAAAAATTTTTGTTTTCCGCACCTGGTACATGTGATGTACCTCCCGGGATTTTCCTACAACATCTTCACTAAACCACTGAGTGAAGAACGATTCAAGGAAACCAGACGGAACCTTAACATGGTAATGTTAAGTGACCAACCATCTAACATGTCACAGTCAAGTTAAAAGGTCGTCGAAGTTAACGGCGTTAGTAACAGTAAGTTACAGCCGGTAACTTCTCTCACAAGGAAGTTTTGAAGGGAAAGTCTCATAGCCTTGAGAACTTCACCGATTCTAGAACACGCCTGATAAGACCTTTCGAGTATTTTCAACTCAAAAACTTCTCAGCTCACAGCTGTCTCAAATCTCTATAACCGACTTTACCTTTTGAAGAACAAATCAGAGAAATTAATTTCTTACTCATCGAAGAATCAAATGGAGCAAGCAATGATTTTCGGAAGACATGTTGATTTTGAATCTTTAAGGAAAAATGACATGGACATTGAACCGGAGATAGTAGAAGCAGGATGGAGGAAGTTCTTTCAAGTGCGAGAAATCTTATATCAAAATGAAGTGTATGATTTCTAGAAGAATGTGCAGCTAGTAGACAATAATATTGTTTCTATAGTAGATAGATTGACTATTATTGTGACAATGGAGTTGATTGAGAAAGTAACTGAATGTCCATCTGCTGGAGAAAAGCTCACAAGTAAAGCCAGATGGATGACGAAAGTCAGTGTAAAGGAAGACAAAGTCAATCGACAGTTGTATGGAGACAACGACCCAACGGAGAGGAAGACCTCAAGTCCGGTGTCGAACGCTAGGATCTTACATGCAATTCTATTCAATTGCATCTTACCAAGAGTAGGTTCAAGGCATTTGGTGACAACATTGGATGAACAATGCCTATTCTACTTATTGAATCTCCAACCCGTAGATTTACCATTTTTGATTTTTCAATATATGGTTAAGGCGATGAAAGATACGAACAGTTACCCTTATGGAATGTTGCTGACAAGGATATTCAGAGAGTCTGGAGTCCTTCTTGACAGAGGAAACATAATTAAGATGTTTGTTAAGAGTGTTATCAACTCAGAACGAGAGCAAAATGGGTTTAAAGAATGCGGGCGAGTAGAAGCGATTAAAGATTAAAGCAAGAAGCGAGGGGGCGTACAAAGAAGAAATCTCCTACAAAAAGTTCTAAATCTCAATCTAGTGCAAACATGCCCATGACTGAAAGGAGGAAATCATCAGAAGAAACTTTAAAAGAAAAGATGATTATTCAAAAAGAAAGTAGCCGAGTACAGATTATAGATGAAGGTGCTCTGAAAAGAAAAGGGGAGACACTTCTGAATGAAATTCCGAAGCAAGCGAAAAGATCACCTAGAGTTCGAACCTTACGACAACAAGAAGAAAAGTGATCCAAAGAACTAAGTCAGGTAGAAGTCTCTGAGACAGGCGCACCTAAGGCTACAAGATCTCTAGTCTCTATCTTAAATGAAGATACAGCTAAATAGGCTAAAGAGACTAAGAGTAAAAGAAAATTGGAGTTTGAGAAGCAGAAGCCACAACCTCTAAAGACTCCAAGACTGATTGAGGCAGAGAAGAAGACTGAGAAAGTCAATCAGAAAAAGAGTACTCCTACTACTGAGAAAGTTAGTCAGAAGAAGGCTACTCCTACTGATGTTCAACAGGAGAAATCATCAGAACTTAGTCAGAAGAAGGCTACTCCTACAGATGTTCAACAGGAGAAAACAACAGAACTTAGTCTGGTACAGTATAACTCTTCTCAACTTCTGAGGAAAGAAGATTTGAGAATCAGAGTGACTGAAGAGGTTCAACCTGTGAATAAGGGGAGTACCTCAATAATCATCAAGGATATCCCAAAGAGGTTAGTGAAGGTACATTTACAACCTATTCTGATAAATAGTTGTACATGGCATCTGTTGAATGAAGATGAGAAGAGTTTTTATGAGACCTTGAGGTATGCAGGAACAAAACCATACCCCACAAAGATGACAAACCAACCGTACACTATTTTCCCAATGACTGAGCAAACAGTGATAAAGGTTGTACCTGACATTCAACCAAGGTATCCATGGTACGCAATGTTAATAAGGGGAAGCAGAAACTATACCTAGAAGGGGTAATAGATGATCTGTCAGTAGATCAAATTGCAAAAGAAGTACGAAGCATAGATGAAGCATGCTCTGTACAGAAGACGATGACGGGAACTTTCATTTCCCATCACATTTCAGGAGCTAGTGGTAGTTCAACAACTAAAGATGAACATTGTCCAGTGGGGGGAAAACTTACAAAAGGGACGTTCAACACGATAAGGATTGGAGAGTTTACTTGTAGAACTGAATCCCTTGTGCAGTTAATTATGCATATTAGGCCACTGTCTAATACATCTTCAATTGAAGAAGTCCTACCCTTGTTTGGAAGACAAGTTTTAAGACTACCAGCTCTTGATGATTTAGATCTTCAAGAACCCAACCTATCTGTTCAACCTCCTACCCTAGAGATCATTGAAGCATATGTTCCATCCTCAGATGCATATAACACTACAATTGCTGTTGAAGAAGAACAATCAAAGGATGATGACCGACCAACCTCATCTTTTGACTTACAAGTAGAAGTAATTCAACTACACAGAGAAGTCAAGGAGATAAAGGAGATGGTGAAAGAATTATTGAAGCATCATCGGTCATAATCATTTTTGATTAATAACAAATAGAGGGAGAAACGAAAGGGGGAGAAAAGAAACATTTTGAAAAAGAAAGGAAAAGATAGGAGGAGGAAGAGTAAGCAGAAAATGAAGAACTAGAAGTTTGAAGAAGACGAAGTGAACATATGTTCTTATTTCTCATCTGTATATTTTTCCATTTAGAGTTTTTCATCTTACCTGTATGAATATTTGTTATCATAAAAAAGGGAGAGATTGTTAAGTCAAAATGACGTTACATAAATGATTTTGATGAAGTACAAATAATAATGAAAAACAAACGGAAGAAAAGCATGTAAGAAAAGCGGGCGAAGAAATGCGATTTAAGCTAAAATGAAGCGAGCAAGAAAAGCAGATGAAGAAAAATAGACGAAAGGAAAACAGACGAAGAAATGCAGACGGAAGCTAAAATGAAAAGCAGACGAAGAAAAACATACGGAAGAAAAACAAACGGAAGAAAAATAGATGAAAGAAAAACAGATGGAAGAAAAGCAGAAAAAGAAATGCAGACAGAAGCTAAAATGATAAACAAAGGGAAGAAAAGCAGACAAAGAAGTGCAAACGGAAGCTAAAATGAAAAGCAGACGGAAGAAAAGCAGATGAAGAAAAGCAGACGGAAGAAAAACAGATGGAAGAAAAACAGATGAAGAAATGCAGATGAAGCTAAAATGAAAAGTAGACGAAAAAAAACAAACGGAAGAAAAGCAGACGGAAGAAAAGCAGACGAAGAAATGCAAACGGAAGCTAAAATGAAAAACAAATGGAAGAAAAGCAGACGAAGAAATGCAGATAAAAGCTAAAATGAAAAACAAATGGAAGAAAAGCAGACGAAGAAATGCAGATAAAAGCTAAAATGAAAAGCAGACGAAGAAAAATAGATGGAAGAAAAGCAGATGAAGAAATGCAAACAGAAGCTAAAATGAAAAGCAAACGGAAGCAAACCACGTCAAATCAAGAATCAGTTTGAGTTAGTTACAAAACTCAACTGAATAATCGTTTTTTGAAAGAAGCAAGAATCAAGAAACAGTTGAAGATGAAGACTATAAATATGAGTCGGAGTCGAAGATTAAAAAAGTTACGAAAATTATGAAGATTGAAAAAGTTACAAAAGTTAGTGAAATCAAAGAGCTTAGCAATACTTTAGAGAAACTATTGTGTGAAAAATCTAGAGCTATTTTTCTTTTACAAAGCTCGAAAAAACTTTCAGTTGAAAGTAGTGCAGATAGCCTACAGAGGCTAAGTGTGAAAAAATACTGATTGTGAGAGACCTGAAGAGGCTCGGAGACAAAGAATACTTGTAACGTTTTGAGAGATAGTGAAATCTCAGAAAGATATCTGAGGACTGGATGTAGGCCATGGTTTGGGGTGAACCAGTATAAAAATCGCTGTGTCAACATCTCTCAACTCTTAATCTCTCTTATCTTTCAATTTTTGATCTTACTAGTTTTTATACAAGTTTTCGAAAAATAGTTTATATCTTTGATTTTCAGTAGTTCTTGTGAAAAGAACAAGTTTCTTTTAACAAAACGTTTTCGAAGGGGCTTAACTAAAAAATACACAATTCAACCCCCCCTTCTTGTGCATTTGTATATTGTATAATAAGCCTTGTATTAACGTGTGATTCACTTTATACTTTACATCAACAAAATGCATACACTCTTAGTAACATATTCCACTTCTTATACCTGAGTCTCTGTTTGGGATATGACTCCATTATTCACTTTTAACTTATTACATAGTCACTTCCGATTTGTTTCTTCATTGATCACTCTTAAATCGAATCATCTGATCAACTTAACTCAATTTAGGGAAATTTTTTTGAAAGAAGATTTCTTGCTACAATCATCGATACTGTTCATGAAATCCTTATCAATCAACTATTTTTCATAATTTTGTATCAGTCATTCTTAATACCTCGAGAAGATCAATTTTAACTATGCATCATATCTCAATAAGATCAATTTATGCCATAGCTTACAAGATCAGAACATGTAATGAGGCTCTGTGAGGTACTAAACAATTTCATTTACTCTAATATCTTGGCATATATCACCAAAATCATTACATCTTATCTAGAGATATATTTATGTAAGTTCTCCAATTAATAGCTTACGTTCAGGATACTTTAATCCCATTTAATTCTAGACAACTCTTCTCCTTTTTTGCTAGTCCTCGATTGTGGGGATTATGCCATAATCTTTTCCTTCTTCTTTTTCCTCAATTTCCTCACATATGATAACATTATTAACAATCTCAATTCCTTCCCAATCGATCACTACAAGTACTCTCATGTCTTACTCTAACTCATCTTAAACTTTGAACTCGAGGAACTATGGTTAGCACTTATTTAATAAGTCACCGATTGCTTCCTATATCATCTCCATACATATTATATACATATGCTTAATATTCTCACGTGTCATGGTGATCCCACTATCAAATGTGCACTCACAATGGAGAATCAACCTAAACTCAACAACTTATATATATATATATCGCTCATCATGTCATCTTCCAATTGTCATTTATTTCATCTCACACATCTATATTCTCAATCAATTTATAATTGTAGGGGCATAACCCATATGAAGATTAAATCTCCATTCCACATATATATTCTCATACTGAACCATAAACTCTTATATCCGTAATCACACAACCATTCTAAGTCCAAGTTCAACCTTTCAAGGTCATATCAACTTGGCTTATACACTTTAATTTCATCATTTCTACTTATATCCTTATTCTTCCTCAAACAATCCAGGACAACGTATTCACATTTATATAACCTTCGAGGACATATCACTTGAACGTGATATCGATTTCATATTCAATAATACATCCACCGATACAAATACACTGAATCTTTATCTGTTATATCCAACCATATACTATTTCTTTTTCCACATGTGTGTGTGTCTATATATATATATATATATTATCTGTTATATATATCCTTAAACAATCCAGAATTTCTGATGTATAATCATTATGAATTTTTTGTTTCAATTTTCCACTACTGTCTCCTTATACTGAATTACAAACTCTTATCGCAATACTCACATAACTATTTTAAATTTCCAAATTCGCCCTTTTATGATCATAACAATTTTATGATTTCATTTCATTCCGTCTATACACTTTAGTCTCCTCATTTCTACTCATATTCTCATTTTCTTCAATCAATTCACTGCAATGTACCAATTCACACTTATATCACCTTCAAAGGACATATCACTTTCAAGGATATGTACTCCTCGTGGTGGACTCTTATCTATCATGCAAAACTAGACACTATTTTTCGTTTCCAAAATGTCCATAAACCTTTATTTTCTCACATTCTGTCAGATCATCATTTCTCTCAAGGCTTCTAACAGCTTAGACTCTTAAGGAATGCTCATGCATGTGACTCATACTGGGGATCAATTGTCGTTGTCTGCTATGACATGACTAATGTGCATGCAACTTGACACATATTTTAGAATGCCCATATATGATAGTACTTCTGGGCTCTGATACCACATAAATGTAACATCCCACTCCCGTAGGACCCGAACTCGACATTGATGGTAATATCCGAGCCCGTGTCCCGCGAGAGTGGCGTGCTAAAGCACTCAATCATTCAAAAGTCCACATATTTTTTTTAAATCAATAACACAATAGGCAGAAATCGATACTCAATTTGGGTCCACATTCATTCATAAACATTTTCAATAGCCATTTGGGCCCTTTCACAAATACAAAACACTTGAGTCATTTTGGAAAAACCAGTTTATACAAGGGGTTGCGGAATATACAATTCAATACAAAATAGAGAAATACAACGCAGACGCGAACTGATCCTGACCTCTATCCTTCACTTGAATACTGTAGGTATACTCCCGTTGGCCTAACGAGGTATTCTTCTGATCCTGAAAAATATTTACAAATTTTGGGTGAGTTTTGTGAACTCAG
Source organism: Erythroxylum novogranatense (assembly GCA_029891385.1). NCBI lineage: Eukaryota > Viridiplantae > Streptophyta > Magnoliopsida > Malpighiales > Erythroxylaceae > Erythroxylum > Erythroxylum novogranatense. The sequence continues at coordinate 54,854,037 of CM057233.1, read as the reverse complement.
TGAGTGACCATCATCGATGGCTCACCCAATCACATAATACATTAATCACATCATCACACATTCAATACAATTTAATCACTTAATTGCGCATATGCAGTGCACATAAGACCCACTTTCTATTTGTTATTTTGCTGTGACTGAGTGCCTATACTGTCCCTTAAAGGGCTCATTGATAACTGTCCCATAAATGGCTCATTAAACGTTGAGCCTGAGGCTTTGAATCACTTTTGAGTTAAAGGCTCTTTTTCACACGTTGATCTTTAAGCTCTGATCGGTAGCTACTCTGGTCACAACAGCCATTATGTTTCATGCATTTGTGAAATGAAATGCATCACTCATATTTTCATGCTCTTATTCAATCATATACACTTATCATCGGACCGAAGTTCGACATTTAACATATAATTGAGAATTCACACTTTCACTTGCATGCGATTACATATTTCGAAAACACTTAGCAATCATTACAATACACTCAGTTCATCCAATTCACATTCAAGTAGCACTTCAATATCCAAGTAAAATATCACAATTATTGGACCTCCTGTCTGGAAACCAACATAATCAATCACATTTACAAAGTCATTCGATAGTAAAATAATATAGAATTCATATAACAAACAAATAAGTGACACCATCTCGGTCTACTCATAGTACGCTCCAGATTAGCATTTACTTTAAAATTCTAGGATCGCTTGAATGTGGAAACTTGACCTACACAACCTATTTATGCAAGACACACATTGCACACTCATCAATAATTGCACACGTATAAATATTTATTTATACACAATTGTAATAATGGACTATGTATAATGCATGCTCAATGATAATCCCGGGAATATGTTCTAGAACGCGTATTATGCTCATTCCCATTTCATAATTCATATGTGTCTAATTGAACTTAGATTTACACTTTATTTGTACATAATCTTTCTAAATTCTCCTTTAAATCTTTACCTTTTGCATGTGTCTAGCTTATTCATAAGCTTACACCTCAAGCACAATTGGTTACTTTATATCATAACTCAATTTGTCATCATCTCTTTTTTAACCTCATATGATCTCAAAATATCCAAATTATCATCCAATAGGAATCCAATTGAAAATCCCATAATGCAAAAATCACTAAAATGGATTCTAGAGTACTTAAACCCAAGCATTTTCTAAACTCCATGAACTAGAATCCTTCCAAAAATCCAAAAGATTCAAAATGATCTTACCTTGCTTCTTTACCAAATGAAGAGATACTTAGCTCAAATGGAAACTCCTTTCTTCCTCTTCCTTTTTCTCTTCTTGAACAGCTTCAAAATCTTCCTTGAAGACTAAGAAGAATTAAACCCTAACCCACTCTCTTCTTTTTTCTCAAACCACCAAATTCTCCTTCTCTTTCTCTCTCATTTTTGTTGTTCTCATCTACTTTTTCCTTTCATTCACGTGTTTCTACTCCATTTACAGGCAAGACAACACTTCTTCTTCCAATTATGCCCTTAATGATTGAGAATTGTCCCATTTGCCCTTCCATTTATGACTTATATCTTTTACACGTAAGTGTTTTACCAAAATCACCCTTCAATATTCTGACATAATACTTCATTCTAAAAGAATCTTCTCTATTGTCTTACATTTCCAATGATACCAAAATCATTCAATTCTGGTTAATGATTCGAAAGATACACTTTAAACATTTTGGGACTGCTCTTGTCCCAAACAATGTACTATGCACAACTGCCATATGAAATTTAAACATCTTAGAGACTGAATTAGATTCCAAGTTCTCATACCATTTGTAGCTTCATGTCTCTAGTTTACCACAAATCAAAATTCATCTCATTTGAAGCTCTACAGATCATGATATCATCAAAATACTGAAGTATGTTCAGTAGAATAACATTAGATCATACTATTGAAGAATACACTCACTGTACCCGTTCCAATTTTTCACTCAATATTTTCTCAATTTGATTCCAAGGGCTATCAGTTTTGGTATAGATTTAGAGAAATATCGTACGAGTCCAATGGTTTAAGAATCAAGTCATTTGGGTGTCTAGAGAAGAAGTTATGACCAAAAGAATCCAATCTGTTTTTGTCCTCATTCATACTGAAGCTGTTTTGGGAAAATAGCTATAACTTTCTCTATAAATTTTTGATTTAGGTGTTCTTTATATGGTTTGGAAGAGGACTTCAAAAGAGACAACTGTTATGAAGACCTTGAAGCCAAATTCTATCTTTTGCATCTTCTTACTTTGTTGTGTCTTACTTTTGCTGCGTCTTACTTTTGCTTCTCCACATAGAACGATCATAACTTTCAACTCAGATGTCCAAAAATTTTGTACTATATACCGTTGGAAAAATAAAAGAAAGATATAAAACTACAAAAAAGGAAACTTTGCTGAAATCTATCTAGATTAATCCAAATTTTCTCCCGAAGTCAAAACACAAATTTTACGTTCAGCTCCCAATGTACTGCACTTAATTCTCAACTTCATGAAATTTTTAGACTCTTAGAGACGGAATTGAAATTCGATGTCTTGATACAAAATGTAGCCACATATCTCTAGGTTAATCCAAATTAAGAATCATCTCGTTTAGACAACTAAAAAATGTTGTGGTTAAAAGACTGAAGCACACTCAGTGAACATTTTTCAGATCACTACCAATTTTTTTCCAAATCTTTCCTTGTCACAACTCATACCAAGATCACTCTCTCTACTCCCTCTACTTCTCCTTTTCAATAAAATCACATTTAAAAAAATAATCATACCCGGAAGATGTCAATGAATGTATGTACACTTTTTGTGTGTGCAAAGATTCAATATTTATGTGCATATATGCTAACATTATGCATAAGCAAGAAAAATGCATTTTTTTAATCTCTCTTTGAGCTCACATGTATTGAAATTTTGGGTCCTAATCCTTCTTATGGTAATGGGATGTTACATACGGACCCCCAGCTAAGACTCGCATATGATCATCCTCAGAAGTAAAGTGAAAGATCATCCATCCCCTGCTATGTGGAGTGAAGCAGCATTGGACATTCCACTTATCCGTTTGATCTTGAAGAGCCTTCATCCCTGGGAATTTTCCCTTGAAACACCCGACTAAGCAGTAGCCCAAATGACGTTTCAACTCCAATACGTCATCTTCCTCTATAACCACCTCCACATCAACAGCTAGAAAATCCAATTTCATACCCAGATTCAATTCTTTGTTACGACGGAAGATGCCCGCATAAGTTTTTCATGTCTGGATTTCTTTTCGGACTTTCATTAGTCACATAGGGGGTAGTAAAATCCTCCATTGAATCCGTAGGCAAAGATGAGTAAACCTGTTCCCCATCCTTTTCCGACTCCACCGTTTCAAATTATCCTTACTGCCCAGTTCAATTTCCCCCTCAACTGTGGATGCTACTTCGTCCTCCAGCTAAGGAGGTTGTAGTCCAGTATGTAAAGATTTCAGGGGAAGAGTAATACCTGGAGAAGAACTAGAGGTTGTCGGCTCATGCTCCACCAGATTGGAGACCAGTTGGAGGGTTATTCTCCAAGCAGACTGACCTTGCCCAGTGGTTCACGCCTCACCATTATAAAGTATGGCGAACCCAGATGAAGTAGGCAGTGTTAGAGTAGTGCCCTAAAGGCAATCACCTTTAGCGCGTTTTGTACAAAATTGTGTACATACTTTATGAATAAATAAAGAAAGGCATATTTCATTACTTTGTTGTTCATTATTTATGAATGGATATTGATCTATAAGCAAATTAATGAAGTCCATGATATATGACATAGCATGAAGGAAATTGTGATGTGATCATACTACTGAGATTCCTATCATGTGCAATTATGTCAGTATCTAAATTATCCCTAGTCGTAGGATTCTTGGCTGGACATCGGTAATCAGGAGAGACTAACACATCTCAAGCTCCTTGAGTTGATCAGCGATGGATCTCAAGCGTAAATATGAGATATTTAGGGTTGAGATGTGAATGCTTACTAGAGGTAGTAAGTACATTGGATGACCTGCTATGAGATCATCACATGGATTTCCTATTCTAATGTCAGTGATAATCTCATCATAGCAATGATGCAAGTATCCTTAGACTTGAGGTACTCAAGGATATCTTGAATCTTGATTACGTGCTGACTCCATTCCTTGTTGCCTTCTGAGAGGTCGCTCATAGGGTGGTGATTGGGTACAGCTTGAGGTATTCGAAGGTAATTGAGTAGCCAATAAAGGATTCACCACTTTTGTGATAGCAGAAGATGATACCCATGGCCTCTTGTCAGGGTCATTACTTGGAAATCTCTGGCCGGAGTATGTATGTCATGAAGAGTGTCTTGATGACATATAAAGTAATGAGTCCAGGACAAGAACTGATATCACTGGACTAGATTTGGCGTACTCGGTCTAGTAAGAGTTGACACTTTGCCCATACTCATAACCAAGTGGGGTATAGCATGGTGAAAGGGCGAATTGTGCAGTAATTGTCTATGGAAAGGTTCGTGATATGGTTCATGATGAATATATGTTCATTCGTCAAACCAATTACTTTTTGGTCAATTGGGGTCATGATGTGTTGCTAGATACCGCTCATGACTTGCTCAGATTAAGTGTTAATCTAAGTGGCCAACATAACCGGGAACCTAATGGGTCACACGCATAAGAGTGACTCGGAAAATTCGTAAAATAGTTTTGGATAGAGATCTAATAAATGGAGAGCAACAGGATGAAATGGATCCTGATGAGATCGAGATATGTCTCGATGAGATCGCGACATCGATATTGCTGAAAAAGGTTTCCGGTGGTTTTTCCATACCGGGACCTGGTAGGCCGGTAGGACCGACCCCAGTGTGACTGGACCACTTCAGCATTTATATATATATATAATTTTATTTATATATATATATATGTGTGTGTGTGTGTGTGTGTGTGTGTAAACGTGGAAGGAGGAGAATTAGCCTTATCATCTTAAACTTTTTTATATATATATAAGGCTAACGTGGAGCTCTCTCCACCATTAGCTTTTAAGTCCTTTAATTATTAAAAGACAAAAAGGATAATGAAGAAGTATTGAGGATGATCTTCGTGGCTTTTGGAAGAAAAGAAAGGAAGAAAGGATTTTGAGAAAATCCTAAGCATCTTCTCTTCCCACCATCGATCATCAAGGCTTCATCTCCAAGTTTCTCCTTCTCTCTATCGTTTCTTTTAGCTCTCCAAGAACAAAGGTAAGATCTAGCAGTCTTTAATTTGTTCTAGCTATTCCTGGGTCAAAGGGTTTTCCCTGGTTAGGTTTTTCGATCTCTGCGTGGATACCGATAAAGACGGTCTCCTTTGGTCGTTATGGTTTGAGTTTGATATATAGACACATGGATCTTGGCTTTCAGGAAGGTCCCTGTAGGGTCCGTGAACTCTAGCCACGCGGCCCCACCCTGTAGGATCCATGGACTCTGGCCATGCGACCCCCAGTCAGATCCGGACACTCTGGGCCCGCGATCTGCAGTCATTATAGGATCCAGACACTCTGGGCCTGCGATCCACTGTACAGTAAGGTTTTGTCCCCTCTGGTACTTGTGTGAGTCACCACTCGAACACAAGACCTCAGGGTTTTGTCTCACTTTATGTGGACGCCTCTTACCATTAGTTTCAGAGCCACTTGTGTCGTATATAACGAAGAAATCATAACTAGGTCGGAGTTGCCTATTGCTTGTGACGATGATGCATGTTGACTGTGTTAATTTCGAATTCAGGATAGAAATATAGTTTTTGAAATTTTGTTGACCAGATTTGTTCATAAGATGTTGTGGAATATGTCTGTGGAAGACCAGAATTTATCAATGTGATTTGATATGGTTTGCTAATTTATTCCCTAATGTTCTAGTTGCTGTGTTTATGCACATTCCTTGAACAGGCATGCTTATAAATTCGAGAATAAATTGTAGAATTTTTGTTTTCGGATTTTCTTTCACTGACATGTCTCTAAGATGTTTATGAATGTCTATGAGAAAGGAAAAATGTTTTCGAGGTGATTTACTATTTATTTGAGAATTTATTGAGTGCTTCTGGGAATAACTATGTTGAGGAAGTTTTGGTGGAAATAAATCCTGAAAAAATTCATGGAGCATGTTGTGAACATGTTATAACCTCTGTAATTTTCTCAGAATTTATTGAAATTGTTTCAATGAATTTTTCAAGCAAAAGACAGAGCTTGGCAGTTTTGAGAAAGTTCTTTGAAAGTTTGTTTTGTTTGAAATGTATGATTGTGTATTTCTCAATTCCAATGCCTTGGATCATTTTTAATGTGATTAAAAATGTGTTACATTGATGTTGTATGCTTTCCAAAATGATTTTCTTGAAATTGGGTTTCCAAAAATTTTAGGATGTCAAATGTGTCACATTAGCGTCTCGTTAGTGTATTTCGTTGTCCTGATTGTTTTGGCCGTCACAAATTTTTGTGACCAGTGCCGAAGTAGTCTTGATAAAGTGTAGACTACCTAGAGATACTTAAGGTGATAGTTTGATGTTCTCAAATTATTTGGAATCTAAATGAATAAGAGTGTATTCATTGATTTCAAGTTTCATGTATAGTATAACTATATATGGTAAGCATGATACAATGAAAGTGTTTCATTGGTACATCATAGTAATGGATATTACACTTGGTATTGTGAATTTGAACTACATGGATTGAGAAATTAGCCGATTAGAGAGCATGTTAGTACATATACCAGTCGACTAGCACATGCACCAGTCGACTAGCTCGTGCACAGTAATCCATAGTAGTCGACTAACACATGTACCAGTCGACTAGCACATGCACCAGTCGACTAGCATATGCACCAGTCGACTACAACATGCAAAGATGGGATGATGAATGATTTTAGGAATAGATTCAATGTGATTGATGAATTGCCCTAAATCATTCCATATAGTCATGGTGACTATAATCCTATAGCTTGGAGAAGAAGAAGATGAGATCTGAAAACCCTCACACATAATATGAAAACTAACGCCTTCCATTAATATGGGGAGAACCAGAGTTCTTATAGGGTTGGGTTGTTGGGTAAACCCAAGCTCACTCTATACGGATATGTTCGAACCATGGAAATAAGATTTTCGAATTAATGGGTCGGTTTTCACTAGAAGCATTGATTTGTTAAGTAAACTCAAGGTCAACGTGGACAGAGGCGAAATTGGGTAGTGTACATCAGATGTATGCGCATCAAGTGTTGATAACCCAATGTGTGTGCATACATCACGAGTTGATAGCACTAGTCGATAGTTGCATCTAGATACAACTGGTATGACCGATACCTACCGATTGACCTAAGGTGGCTTGTTGGGTAAACCCAAGGTCATTTTAGTAATGTCGGATATCGACCCACTAGGACATTTTGTCATAATGTTTCTTGGATTCGTAATGAGGGTTATGGATTCTTTGAAACTAGTGGGAGCCATATGCATGTCATCCAAGTCCTTATGATCATGCATGTAATTCTATTCTAACATTCTTTCTCTCTTTCCCTATAGGTTATTAAAGATGACTTCCAGTGTGAACTTGCACTCACTAATGGATTCGAAGAAATTAACTGGACCCAACTTTCTTGATTGGCTGAGAAATATGAGAATTGTTCTCAGATCTGAGGAACTGGGCTATGTCCTAGATATTCCACTTCCTGATCCACCTGCTGTTGATGCTTCTGATGAGGATCAGAAAGCATATCGTAAGCATCTCAAAGACAGTGACATGGCTACCTGTATTATGCTCGCCTTGATGTCACCAGAGCTGCAGAAGTAGCATGAGTCTATGGATGCTAATACCATAGTGTTTCATCTTAGGGAGCTGTTTGATGAGCAAGCTCGGTCTGAAAGGTTCGAGACCTCGAGGCTACTCTTCACTACTAAGATGACTCCAGGTTCATCTGCAGTGCAGTATGCACTGAAAATAAATGGGTATATTGAGAGGTTGGCTTTCTTAGGTTTTGTTATGGATTATGAATTGAGTGTTGACTTAATTCTAGTTGGATTGTCTAACAGTTATTCACAGTTTGTGTTAAACTATCAGATGAACCAAATATCCACGACAATCCCTGAGTTGATCAATCTGCTCAAGACAACAGAGCAAGCTATCAAGAAGGATAGTAAGGCAGTGCTTGTGGTGGACTCTTCTTCTGGTTCCAAGAAAAAGAAATTGAAGAAGAAAAGGTCTAAGAAACCAAAAGGAAGTACAGCCAAAAAGAAAACCAAAGAAACTGCGCCAAAAGGAACTTGCTTCCATTGTGGCAAGATTGGCCACTGGAAGGGAAACTGTAAAGTCTATATGGAAGAATTGAAGTAGAAGAAGGCATCAGATGCCTCGACTTCTTCAGGTATGTTTGTCATTGAGGTTAATACTGTTTCTGACCATAACATATGGGTATTAGATACGGTTGTGACTCACACATATGCAATGATATCACGAGGGCCTCGGGGACGATGAGCATTTCATGAAGGAGAACTAGACTGCGTGTAGGAAATGGAGCAAGAGTTGCTGCATTAACCGTAGGCACCGATTTTTGTCACTCCCGGTGGGCTTGTAATTAAATTGGATGAATGTTATTTTGTACTGTTTAACAAAGAACATATTATGCATTTCTTGTTTAAATAGAGTTGGTTTCCATTTGACTTTTAGTAACAGTGGTTGTTCTATTAGTTTGAATGGAATGCTTTATGGTACTGGTACATTATGCAATGGAATTTATATATTAGATATGTCACATCCAATTATGAATGTCAATGACACGAAAAGACATAAACGAGATAATTTAAAATCAACTTACTTATGGCATTGTTGCCTTGGCCATATAAATGAGAGACGTATAGCTAAGCTCCATGAGAGTGGTAGCTTAGGGTCATTTGATTATGAATCATATGACACATGTGAATCTTGTTTATTAGGTAAGATGACTAAGTTACCCTTTAAGGGAAAGGGTGAACGAGTGACTGGAGTATTAGACCTAATACATTCAGATGTATGTGGTCCGATGTCCATCTATGCTAGAAGTGGTTGTCTTTACTTCATTACTTTTATCGATGATTATTCACGATATGGGTACCTATATCTGATGAGATACAAATCTGAAGCATTTGAAAAGTTCAAACAATTCAGAAATGAAGTAGAAAACTAACTTGGAAAAAGTATCAAAACATTACGATCCGATCGTGGTGGGGAATACTTAGACCAACAGTTTTTGGATTATCTCAGAGATAATGAGATTTTATCTCAATGAACTCCTCCTTACACACCACAGCATAATGGTGTGGCAGAAAGGAGAAATCGAACCTTGTTAGACATGGTACGATCGATGATGGGCTTTGCAAAGTTACCAAAATCCTTTTGGGGGTATGCACTCGAGACAAATTGTTTACTTGTTAAGCGAGTTCCATCAAAGAGCATTGATGTTACTCCATATGAGATGTGGACTAACAAAGATCCTATCTTACTAATTTGAAAGTTTGGGGTTGTCACCTTATGTGAAGCGGACACGGTCGAGATAAACTTGATGCAAAGTCGACAAATGTTTGTTAGTAGGATATCTTAAAGAAATAATGGGATATCAATTCTACCTTGCTGAGGAACAAAAGGTGTTTGTTTCAAAGCATGCTGTCTTTTTAGAGAAAGAGTTTCTTTTACAAGAAGACAGTGGGAGCAAAATTGAACTTGAAGAAGTTCAAGATGCTCAAACAGATGCAGATCAACTGCCTGAACCTGAAACTGTGACTCATACAGATGAAGAAACAGTTCAACCTTCTACAACACACAAAATTCGTAGGTCATATAGGATACACTCTGTTCCCGAGAGATATGGATTTCTCGTGAGTGAACAGAATGACGTATTGCTCATAGAAGATGATGAGCCTACTACCTATGAAGAGGTTTTGAAGAGTTCAGAGTCTGTTTCATGGCTTCATGCCATGAAATCTGAAATGGATTCCATGTATGAAAACCAAGTATGGACTTTGGTTGAAGCACCCGAAGGAATAAAACCCATAGGGTGTAAATGGGTTTTCAAGAAGAAAACCGACATGGATGGTAATGTGATTACTTATAAAGCAAGGCTTGTGGCTAAAGGCTTTCGTCAAAGACAAGGAGTTGACTACGACGAGACCTTCAGCCCAGCAGCAATGCTTAAATCCATTAGGATACTCCTAGCCATTGCCACTCATTATGATTATGAGATATGGAAAATGGATGTGAAGACAGCTTTCCTAAATGGAAATCTAGCTGAGTATGTGTATATGACACAACCTGAGGGCTTCATCTCCTATGATGGCAAAAAGGTATGCAAGCTTCAGAAATCCATCTATGGATTGAAGCAAGCATCCAGGAGCTGGAATATCCATTTTGATGAGGTAATCAAAGAGTTTTGTTTCTCACAAAATGCGGATGAACACTGTGTGTATAAGAAGGTTAGTGGGACTGCAATCATATTCCTTGTGCTATATGTAGATGACATATTATTACTAGGAAACGATGTCTCTATGCTACAATCAGTGAAGATTTGGTTGTCCAAACAATTTTCTATGAAAGACCTTGGTGAAGCAACTTATATCCTTGGGATAAAGATTTATAGAGATAGATCAAAAAGGTTGCTTGGTCTTTCACAATCAACGTACATAGACAAGATGCTGAAGAGGTTTAGCATGGAGCAATCTAAGAGAGGGTACCTTCCCGTGACTCATGGGATAACACTCTCGAAATCTATGTGTCCTAAGACACAAAATGAGAGGATGCGCATGAATATGATCCCGTATGCATCTGCGGTAGGATCTATCATGTACGCAATGCTATGTACGAGACCCGATGTATCATTTGCTTTAAGCGTTACGAGCAGATACCAATCGGATCCTAGTGAGGGTCACTGGGTGGCTGTCAAGAATATCCTCAAGTACTTGTGAAGGACTAAGGATGTTTTCTTGATATATGGAGATGGAGATCTCAAAGTGAGCGGGTACACAGATGCCAGTTTTCAATCTGATAAGGATGATTCTAAATCCCAATCAGGTTATATATTCACACTGAACGGCAGGGCGGTCAGTTGGAAGAGTTCCAAACAAGAGACAACTGTCGATTCAACAACCGAGATAGAGTATATTGCCGCTTCAGAAGCAGCAAAGGAAGCCGTTTGGATCAAAAAGTTCATTACTGAACTTGGTGTGGTTCCTAGCTGTGATGGGCCCATACAGTTGTATTGTGACAACAATGGGGTTATTGCGCAGGCGAAGGAACCAAGGTCTCATCAACGATCCAAACACGTATCTCGCAGACATCATCGATCGGGGAGATCATTGGGCGGTGATGTCGGATAGAGAATTCCCACCGAGCACAATATTCTGATCCGTTGACAAAGCCATTATCACAAAAGAGTTTTGATTCTCATGTACTCGCCTATGGTATTAGATATCAAGGCGATTGGCTTTAGGTCAAGTGGGAGATTGTTAGAGTAGTGCCCTAAAGGCAATCGCCTTTAGCGCATTTTGTACAAAATTGTGTACATACTTTATGAATAAATAAAGAAAGGCATATTTCATTACTTTGTTGTTCATTGTTTATGAATGGATATTGATCTATAAGCAAATTAATGAAGTCCATGATATATGACATAGCATGAAGGAAATTGTGATGTGATCATACTACTGAGATTCCTATTATGTGTAATTATGTCAGTATCTAAATTATCCCTAGTCGTAGGATTCTTGGCTGGACATCAGTAATCAGGAGAGACTAGCACATCTCAAGCTCCTTGAGTTGATCAAGCAGTGGATCTCAGAAACTGTAAATATGAGATATTTAGGGTTGAGATGTGAATGCTTACTAGAGGTAGTAAGTACATTGGATGACCTGCTATGAGATCATCACATGGATGTCCTATTCTAATGTCAGTGATAATCTCATCATAGCAATGGTGTGTAGGAAAATCCCGGTGTTGAGCATCACATGCCCATGGTGCGGAAAACAAAATTTTTTTGTTCCGGGACCTTCCCGAAAGTCAGGATCCATGTGACTATATAACAAAGTCAAACCAAAATGACCAAAGGAGACCGTCTCTAACGGTATCCACGCAGAGATCGGAAAACCTAACCGAGACAAACCCTTTGACCCGGGAATAGCTTGAACAAAGTAAAGAGTGCTAGCTCCTACCTTTGTCCTTGGAGAGCTTGAATCAACGATGAAGAAGGAAGGAGGATGAAGCTTGAGAGTTGATGATCTTCGATGAAGATGAAGATATGAGAGGAGAAAACTATTTCCTTTTAAAACCTATCTTCTCTCTTCCAACGACCATCCATCCTTCTCAAACTTTCTTCCTAAGCCTTTTATATCTTTAACAATTAAAGATGTAATAAGTGCTAAGGTGAGTCATTGACCCACGTTAGCTACTTTATATCTATATATATATATATATATATATATAAAGCTAAAGCTTAAAGCTTCCTCCTCCATCCACGTGACACACATATATATATATATTAATTAATTAATTCTTTAATTAATTATATATATATATATATATATATATAAATAAATCTGTCAAGTGATCCGGTCTGCTGGGTTGGGTCCTACCGACTCTACCGAGTCAGTATGGGAAAAACTCCCGAAGCGTTTTTCAGCAATATCGATGTCGCGATCTCATCGGGACATATCTCGATCTCATCGGGATCCATTTAATCCGATTGCTCTCCATATATTGGATCTCTATCCAAAACTATTTTACAAATTCTCCGAGACACTCTTATGCGTGTGACCCATTAGGTTCCCGATTATGTTGGCCACTTAGATCAACACTTAATCTAAGCAAGTCATGAGCGGTATCTAGCAACACATCATGACCCCAATTGATCGGAAAGTAATTGGTTTGATGAATAAACATATATACATCATGGACCATATCACGAACCTTTCCATAGACAATTACCGTGCAATTCGTCCTTTCACCATGCTATACCCCACTTGGTTATGAGTATGGGCAAAACGTCAGCTCTTACTAGATTGTCTACGTCAAATCTAGTCCAAGTGATTTCAGTTCTTGTCCTGGGACTCATTACTTAATACTTAATATGTCGATGAAGACACTCTTCATGACATATGTACTCTGATCAGAGATTTCCAAGTAATTACCCTGACAAGAGGCCATGGGTATCATCTTACGCTATCACGTAGTGGTGAATCCTCTATTGGCTACTCAATTACCTTGAATACCTCAAACTGCACCCAATCACCACCCTATGAGCGACCTCGTGAGGCAACAAGGAATGGAGTCAAAGCACGTAATCAAGCATCAAGATATCCTTGAGTACCTCGAGTCTAAGGATACTTGCACCATTGCTATGATGAGATTATCAGCGACATTAGCATAGTACATCCATGTGATGATCTCATAGCAGTCAACCAATGTACTTACTACCTCTAGTAAGCATCCACATCTCAACCCTAAATATCTCATATATACAGTTTTGAGATCCTTTGCTTGATCAAATCAAGGAGCTTGAGATGTCTTAGGCTTTCCGGATTACCGATGTCGATCTCGGTAATCCTATGACTAGGGATAATTTGAATCTTGACATAATTGCACATGATAGGAATCTCAATAGTATGATCACACCATAATTTCCTTCATGCTATGTCATATATCATGGACTTCATTAATTTGCTTATAGATCAATATCCATTCATAAACAATGAACATCAATGTAATGAAAAATGCCTTTCTTTATTTATTTATAAAAACTGTACACAAATTTGTACAAAATGCGCTAAAGGCGATTGCCTTCAGGGCACTACTCTAACAATCTCCCACTTGACCTAAAGCCAATCGCCTTGATATCTAATACCATAGGCGAGTACATGAGAATCAAACCTCTTCTGTGAAAATGGCTTTGTCAACGGATCAGCAATATTACGCTCGTGAATTCTCTATCTGCACATCACCTCGACCAATGATCTCCCTAATCAGGTGATATCTGCGGAGTACGTGTTTGGATCGTTGATGAGTCCTTGGTTCCTTCGCCTGCGCAATAGCCTCATTGTTGTCACAATACAACTGTATGGGTCCATCACTGCTAGGAACCACACCAAGTTCAGTAATGAACTTCTTGATCCAAACTACTTCCTTTGCTGCGTCTGAAGCGGCAATGTACTCTGCCTCGGTCGTTGAATCAGCAGTCGTCTCTTATTTGGAACTCTTCCAACTGACTGCGCCGCCGTTCAGTGTGAATATGTAACCTGATTAGGATTTGGAATCATCCTTATCAGATTGAAAATCGCATCTGATACCCGCCACTTTGAGATCTCCATCCCCATATATCAAGAAAACATCCTTAGTCCTTCGCAAGTACTTGAGGATATTCTTGATAGCCACCCAGTGACCCTCACCAGGATCCGATTGGTATCTTCTCGTAACACTTAGAGCATATGATACATCGGGTCTCGTACATAGCATTGCGTACATGATAGATCCAACCGCAGATGCATACGGGATCATATTCATGCGCATCCTCTCATCTTGTGTCTTAGGACACATAGATTTCGAGAGTGTTATCCCATGAGTGATGGGAAGGTACCCTCTCTTGGATTGCTCCATGCTAAACCTCTTTAGCATCTTGTCTATGTACGTTGATTGTGAAAGACCAAGTAACCTTTTTGATCTATCTCTATAGATCCTTATCCCAAGGATATAAGTTGCTTCACCAAGGTCTTTCATGGAAAATTATTTGGACAACCAAATCTTGGCTGATTATAGCATAGAGACATCGTTTCCTAGCAATAATATGTCATCTACATACAGCACAAGGAATACGATTGCAGTCCCACTAACCTTCTTATACACACAGTATTCATCCAGATTTTGTGAGAAACCAAACTCTTTGATTACCTCATCAAAACGGATATTCCAACTCCTGGATGCTTGCTTCAATCCATAGATGGATTTTGAAGCTTGCATACCTTTTCACCATCATAGAGATGAAGCCCTCGTGTTATGTCATATACATATCCTCGCTAGATTTCCATTTAGAAATTGTCTTCACATCCATTTGCCATATCTCATAATCATTATGAGTGGCAATGACTAGGAGTATCCTAATGGATTTAAACATTGCTACTGGGCTGAAGGTCTCGTCGTAGTCAACTCCTTGTCTTTGACGAAAACCTTTAGCCACAAGCCTTGCTTTATAGGTAATTACATTACCATCCATGTCTGTTTTCTTTTTGAAAACTCATTTGCACCCTATGGGTTTGATTCCTTCGGGTGCCTCAACCAAAGTCCATACTTGGTTTTCATACATGGAATCCATTTCTGACTTCATGGCTTGAAGCCATTTCTCGACTCAACTCTTCGTAACCTCTTCATAGGTGGTAGGCTCATTATCTTCTATGAGCAATACGTCATTCTGTTCATTCACGAAATCCATATCTCGGGAACAGAGCGTATCCTACGTGACCTACAAATTTCGTGTGTTGTAGAAGGTTGAATCTTACTTCATCGTGATGAGTCACAGTTTGAGTTCGTGCAATTGATTCAAGGCTCGTTCGAGCATCTTGAACTTCTTCAAGTTCTATTTTGCTCCCATTGTCTTCTTGTAAAAGAAACTCTTTCTCTAAAGACAGCATGCTTAGAAACAAACACCTTTTGTTCCTCAAAGAAGATAGAATCGATATCCCATTGTTTCTTTAGATATCCTACTTAATAAACACTTGTCAGATTTTGCATCAAGTTTATCTGACTGTGTCCGCTTCACATAAGCTGGACAGCACCAAACTTTCAAATGAGTAAGATAGGGTCTTTTGTTAGTCCACATCTCATATGGAGTAATATCAACTGTCTTTGATGGAACTCTGTTTAATAAGTAAACAGCTGTCTCGATTGCATACCCCCAAAAGGATTTAGGTAACTTTGCAAAACCCATCATGGATCGTACTATGTCTAACAAGGTGCGATTTCTCCTTTCGGCCACACCGTTGTGCTGTGGTGTATACGAAGGAGTCCATTGAGATAATATCCCATTATCTCTGAGATAATTCAAAAACTCTTGGTCTAAGTATTCCCCACCACGATCAGATCGTAATGTCTTGATACTTTTCCCAAGTTGGTTTTCTATTTCATTTTTGAATTGTTTGAACTTTTCAAATGCTTCAGATTTGTATCTCATCAGATACAGGTACCCATATCGTGAATAATCATCGATAAAGGTAATGAAGTAAAGACAACCACTTCTAGCATGGATGGACATCGGACCACATACATCTGAATGTATTAGGTCTAATACTCCAGTTTGCTCGTTCACCCTTTCCTTAAAGGGTAACTTAGTCATCTTGCCTAATAAACAAGATTCGCATGTGTCATATGATTCATAATCAAATGACCCTAAACTACCACTCTTATGGAGCTTAGCTATGCGTCTCTCATTTATGTGGCCAAGGCGACAATGCCATAAGTAAGTTGATTTTAAATTATCTCGTTTATGTCTTTTCGTGTCATTGACATTCATAATTAGATGTGACATATCTAATATGTAAATTCCATTGTATAATGTACCAGTACCATAGAGCATTCCATTCAAACTAATAGAACAACCATTGTTACTAAAAGTCAAATGGAAACCAAATTCTATTTAAACAAGAAATGCATAATATGTTCTTTGTTAATACAGTACAAAATAACATTCATCCAATTTAATTACAAGCCCACCTGGGAGAGACAAAAAGTAAAGTGCCTACGGCTAATGCAAAGAACTCTTGCTCCATTTCCCACACACAGTCTAGTTCTCCTTCACGAGTCAGTTTCATCGTCCTCGAGGCCCCAGATATCATTGATATATGTGAGCCACAACCGTATCTAATACCCATTTGTTATGATCGTAAGCAGATAACCTCAATGACAAACATACCTGAAGAAGTCGAGGCATCTGATGCCTTCCTCTGCTTCAACTCATCCAGATAGACTTTACAGTTCCGCTTCCAGTGACCAGTCTTGCCACAATGGAAGTAAGTTCCTTTTGGTGCAGTCTCTTTGGTTTTCTTCTTGGCTGGGCTTCCTTTCGGTTTCTTAGACCTCTTCTTCTTCAGTTTCTTTTTCTTGGAAGCAGAAGAAGAGTCCACCATAAGCACTTGCTTGCTATCCTTCTTGATAGCTTGCTCTGCTGTCTTGAGAAGATTAATCAACTCAGGAATTGTCGTGGATATTTGGTTTATCCGATAGTTTAACACAAACTGTGAATAACTATCAGACAATCCAACTAGAATTAAGTCAATACTTAATTCATAATCTATAACAAAACCTAAGACGGCCAACCTCTCAATATACCCATTCATCTTCAGCAGCATCTTGATCGCAGATGAACCTCGAGTCATCTTAGTAGTGAAGAGTAACCTCGAGGTCTCGAACCTTTCGCATCGAGCTTGCTCATCAAAATGACTCCCTAAGATGAAACACTATGGTATGAGCATCCATAGACTCATGCTGCTTCTGCAGCTCTGGTGACATCGAGGCAAGCATAATACAGGTTACAATGTCACTGTCTTTGAGATGCTTTCGATAAACTTTCTGATCCTCATCAAAAGCATCAATAGCAGGTGGATCAGGAAGTGGAACATCAAGGACATATCCCAGTTCCTCAGATCTGAGAACAATTCTCAGATTTCTCAGCCAATCAAGAAAATTTGGTCCAGTTAATTTGTTCGAGTCCATAAGTGAGCGCAAGTTCACACTGAAAGTCATCTTCAATAACCTTATAGGGAAAAAGAGAAAGAATGTTAGAGTAGAATTACATGCATGATCATAAGGACTTGCATGACATGCATATGGCTCCCACTAGTTTCAAAGAATCCATAACCCTCAATACGAATCCAAGAAATATTATGACAAAATGTCCTAGTGGGACGATATCTGACATTCCTAAAAATGACCTTAGGTTTACCCAATAAGCCACCTTAGGTCAATCGGTAGGTATCAGTCATACCAATTGCATCTTAGATATCCGACATTACTAAAATGACCTTGGGTTTACCCAACAAGCCACCTTAGATCAATCGGCAGGTATCGGTCATACCAATTACTTTATAGATGCAACTATCGACTAGTGCTATCAACTCGTGATGTATGCACACACATTGGGTTATCAACTCTTGATGCACGTACATCTGATGTACACTACCCAATTTCTCCTCTGTCCACGTTGACCTTGAGTTTACTCAACAAATCAACGCTTCTAGTGAAAACCGACCCATTAATCCGAAAATCTTATTTTCATGGTTCGAACATATTCGTATAGAGTGAGCTTGGGTTTACCCAACAACCCAACTCTATAACCATATTAATGGAAGACGTGAGTTTTCATATTAATTGTGAGGGTTTTCAGGTCTCATCTACTTCTTCTCCAAGCTATAGGATTATAGTCGCCATGACTATATGGAATAATTTAGGGCAATTCATCAATCACATTGAATCTATACCTAAAATCATCCATCATCCCACCTATGCATGTTCTAAGTCGACTTGTATATGTATAAGTCGATTTATGTCTCTGTATAAGTCGACTTATGCAAGTGTAAGTCGACTTATGCAACTGTGCATGAACAAGTCGACTTGTAACATTGTGCAAGTCGACTTATACGTCTACAGTGCACAGACATATCCTTTGGTCGTTTTGGTTTGACTTTGTTATATAGTCACATGGATCCTGGCTTTCGGGAAGGTCCCGAAACAAAAAAATTTTGTTTTCGGCACCGTGGGCATGTGATGCTCACACCGGGATTTTCCTACAGGGAGAGCTTGAAAATGATGGAGAAGCTTGAGAAGAAAATGCTTGAAGATGATGAAGAACGATGATGAGATGAGAGGGAAAACAATTTTTCCTTCCTTCCTTCTTTTCTCTTTCTTCAACCAACGAGCACACCTATCTCACTTTTTCATTTTGTCATTAAGCCATTTAATACAAAGATTACAAGGCAAAATTGGAAGCTTCTCTTGCCATCCACGTTTTAACCTTTATATATATATATATATATAAAGTTAAAACTTCCTCCTCCATCCACGTATATATATATATATATATTAATTAATTCTTTAATTAATTAATTATATATATATATAAATAAATGCTGAAGTGGTCCAGTCACACTGGGTCGGTCTACTACCTACTAGGGTCCCGTATGGGAAAAATTCTCGAAGCGTTTTTGAGTAATATCGATGTCGCGATCTCATCGGGACATATCTCGATCTCATCGGGATCCATTTAATCCGATTGCTCTCCATATATTGGATCTCTATCCAAAACTATTTTACAAATTCTCGAGACACTCTTATCGTGTGACCCATTAGGTTCCGGTTATGTTGGTACTTAGATCAACACTTAATCTAAGCAAGTCATGGCGGTATCTAGCAACACATCATGACCCCAATTGATCGGAAAGTAATTGGTTTGACGAATAAACATATATTCATCATGGACCATATCACGAACCTTTCCATAGACAATTACCGTGCAATTCGTCCTTTCACCATGCTATACCCCACTTGGTTATGATTTCAGTTCTTGTCCTGGGACTCATTACTTAATACTTAATATGTCGATGAAGACACTCTTCATGACATATGTACTCTGATCAGAGATTTCCAAGTAATTACCCTGACAAGAGGCCATGGGTATCATCTTCTGCTATTACAGAAGTGGTGAATCCTCTATTGGCTACTCAATTATCTTCGAATACCTCAAACTGTACCCAATCACCACCCTATGAGCGACCTCTGTGAGGCAACAAGGAATGGAGTCAAAACACAAAATCAGCATCCAAGATATCCTTGAGTACCTCAAGTCTAAGGATACTTGCACCATTGCTATGATGAGATTATCACTTACATTAGAATAGTACATCCATGTGATGATCTCATAGCAGGTCAACCAATGTACTTACTACCTCTAGTAAGCATCCACATCTCAACCCTAAATATCTCATATGTACAGTTTTTGAGATCCACTGCTTGATCAAATCAAGGAGCTTGAGATGTGCTAGTCTTTCCGGATTCTCGATGTCCGATCTCGGTAATCCTATGACTAGGATAATTTAGATACTGACATAATTGCACATGATAGGAATCTCAATAGTATGATCACACCATAATTTCCTTCATGCTATGTCATATATCATGGACTTCATTAATTTGCATATTGATCAATATCAGTTCATAAATAATGAACAGCAACGTAATGAAAAATGCCTTTCTTTATTTATTTATAAAAACTGTACACAAATTTGTACAAAATGCGCTAAAGGCGATTGCCTTCAGGGCACTACTCTAACATGGTGCAAGTATCCTTAGACTTGAGGTACTCAAGGATATCTTGGATACTGATTCTGTGCTTTGACTCCATTCCTTGTTGCCTTACAGAGGTCGCTCATAGGGTGGTGATTGGGTGCACTTGAGGTATTGAAGGTAATTGAGTAGCCAATAAAGGATTCACCACTTACGTGATAGCGAAGATGATACCCATGGCCTCTTGTCGAGGTCATTACTTGAAATCTCGGCGGAGTATGTATGTCATGAAGAGTGTCTTGATGACATATAAAGTAATGAGTCCCAGGATAAGAACTGATATCACTTGGACTAGATTTGACGTACTCAATCTAGTAAGAGTTGACACTTTGCCCATACTCATAACCAAGTGGGGTATAGCATGGTGAAAGGACGAATTGCACGGTAATTGTCTATAGAAAGGTTCGTGATATGGTTCATGATGAATATATGTTCATTCGTCAAACCAATTACTTTCCGGTCAATTGGGGGTCCCGATGTGTTGCTAGATACCACTCATGACTTGCTCAGATTAAGTGTTAATCTAAGTGACCAACATAACCGGGAACCTAATGGGTTACACGCATAAGAGTGACTCGGAGAATTCGTAAAATAGTTTTGGATAGAGATCCAATAAATGGAAAGTAACAGGATTAAATGGATCCTGATGAGATCGAGATATGTCCCGATGAGATCGCGACATCGATATTGCTGAAAAAGGTTTCCGGTGGTTTTTCATAGGGACTCTAGGTCTTTAGAGGACCGACCCAGCAGTTGGACCACTTCAGCATTTATATATATATATAATTAATATATATATATATATGTGTGTGTGTGTGTGTGTGTGTGTGTGTGTGTGTAAACGTGGAAGGAGGAGAATTAGCCTTATCATCTTAAACTTATATATATATATATAAGGCTAACGTGGAGCTCTCTCCATCATTAGCTTTTAAGTCCTTTAATTGTTAAAAGACAAAAAGGCTAATGAAGAAGTATTGAGGATGATCTTCGTGGCTTTTGGAAGAAAAGAAAGGAAGAAAGGACTTTGAGAAAATCCTAAGCATCTTCTCTTCCCACCATCGATCATCAAGGCTTCATCTCCAAGTTTCTCCTTCTCTCCATCGTTTCTTATAGCTCTCCAAGAACAAAGGTAAGATCTAGCAGTCTTTAATTTGTTCTAGCTATTTCTGGGTCAAAGGGTTTGCCCCGGTTAGGTTTACCGTTAGAGACGGTCTCCTTTGGTCGTTATGGTTTGACTTTGATATATAGACACATGGATCCTGACTTTCGGGAAGGTCCCGGAACAAAAAATTTTTGTTTTCCGCACCGTATGCATGTGATGCACACACCGGGATTTTCCTACAGGTAGAACCTGTGCCGTATTCGTCAACGAACCATTATGGTCCTGCTTAGTATTTCGGTTGGTCATTGGTTGGGAACGATTCGTGTTCCCTACTTGGAAGCCAAGGCAAGTCGTCGTCATGTCAATTCCACAATTCTTGTTTTTACCCATGTCCCAGGAGGGAAGACCAGAGGCGACCCCCTGCACCCACTACTGGCACGCTCCCGCAAACCCTAGGAAGCAAGGAACAGGCTGAAGCCAGTACCCGAATGAACTAGAGAAAACAAAGAGTGGGCCGAGGTGGGAGAAGCAGACCCCCCTCGTCGATAAAACCACCCAGACCCAATGTAGAAGGAAGTGGCTGGAACCAGGAATCGATCAACAAAGTCTAGAGATTCAAACTGGGAAAGGGTGGAAGGTGATCGAAGCTATGTTCTTGGAAAGTTTCCTTTTTTGAAGTTGTTGTTTTCGGAAACCAAGTTTCCCAATTGTGAAAGGCATTACCGATTTGGAAGGCACTTTACTTCCAAAGAAAGAAGTCTTACTTGCCTATTTCTATTATTTCCATATTGGTAGGAAGGTCAATATTGCTAAAATTGACTACTTTTAGTCAATCTTATTTGCATTAGGAATTATTTCCTTTTTGGGTCTCATAGCTTAAAATTGCCACATCTTTCTAATCGTGAGGAATTTGAGAACGTGCTATATATCAATTTGATAGTACTCAACAAGATCTTTTGAACAAAATCCATATTGTATATTTTTACTTCTAAAAAATTACCAAAATACTCCTACCTGAAATTTTGCAAATTTGTGACATATTCTAATATATTTTCTTGTTCTAAATTATTGTTGCAAATTATACTTGAGACATTCTTGTTCTTTAACCTCCTAAGTTGTTTTCTTTGTTCTACTTTGCCTGAGGATTAGCATTTATTATTCATTGCACTGAAGAATGATAAGGAAGGAGTGGTGAAAGGCTGAGTTTTATTTTACATTTGGTTGTAAAAGCCTATTGAAGAGTCAAATACTTAGGTTGAGAGTAGCTCTAGGTTATACACTAGGGAGGCGGTTCGAAAATAAACAAAAAAGGGTATGAGATTTTTGTTTTGTAAGTATCATATCTGATGAAGCAATAAAAAGAAGACAGATCAAGCTTAAGGTTAAATTAACATGCACCAATAGGGATGCCTTAGAGCCCAACAACAATGACTTGTTGATGGCACTGGTAAAACAAATGATGGAGTTGAGAGATAAGATTAAAAAAATTAATGAGTTTGATAAGTGTGAATTGTGTCATGTTTTGGGGCTTAGTTTGATATATATTTAATGGTTAATTCAATCATTTGGTATGTGTTTAGGTTAGAATTGTGTTAGTTTATGAATTATTTATGTTTTAAGTGTTTCATGGGTTTATACAAGTCTTTAAGCTTTATTATTATGTTTTGAGATACCTTGATGTGTTTTTAGTGTTTCAGGGTCATCATCGAAGAATGAAGAAGTTTCAGAGACACTTAGGCCAAAATCATGACCTATGATTGTTGTATAATAGGCCACAATTGTGAAAGATGTAGTGGAGTTGGTTGCCCACGATTATGGCCTTCAGGAAGATATGTAGACACTCAAAAGTGTCAAGTTTCAAGAGGTTTTTGGGATCTTTTGGATCTCAAAAAAATCCTTGGGTTGCTCAGAACACAAAAGGTATTTAAAGAATAAGACAAAGAAGAAGAGAAAGCTTTTACATCAACCATTTTTCAAAGAAACCCTAGAGAGAATTGTCGAGAGATAGTGAAAGAGAAGAAGGAAGAGAGAAGTGGAGAAGAAGTCGACTTGATGAACTTCCGAGATCAGGAGTTTCCCGATGTTGTTGCCTCCTATGTCCATTCAAGTTTGTATTTCCTGTTATTTTGAATTTTATTATTGTATAGAATTGGAATAATAGTCGATGTTGTTTCTAGACTCACCTTCGGGGTTTTATCTTTGATTTAATGAAATTTGATTGTTTTTGTTTTACTAGTTTATTATGATTTAATTTCTGCAATTGTATAATTCGATGATAAACTGAGAGGGTGAATTAAGTGAAAAATAATTAAATTGGGCTAACGAGAGTTAGGTGGTTTAATAGAACGATAATTAAATCAAGTTGGAAAATTGTACAAAGAGAGATCTTGCAATAATTTTTGATAGTTTATTAGACAACTTCAGATCTAATTAGGGTTTTGGATAGGTTGTTAATTAAAAAATTACAACTTTCACAATCTGATTAGGGTTTATAAATTAGGAGTAATGGTTATAACTTGAGAGAGAGTAATCACCCCAGGATCGTTTAGAACCCATAATCCAGTGATTCATAATTGATTAGGTTAGAGTTAAAGATAGGTAAAATTCCTTTTCTCTTAATTGGTAGTTCCTCCGGCTGATTCTTAAGTGTGCATTGTAATTGCTAAATTGTTAATATTTTTATGATTGATTCTTGAATTGATTTGCTTGATTGAATTACATTCTTATTTGGTTTCATTACATTTGAATTTCTGCGATTTGTTTTGGCCTTAGATTTCAGGAATAGATTATCCCTCCTCGTGAGATCAACACCTTAAGTACTTTGCAAACAACTCGTGCACTTGCGAATTATCGAGGTTAATCAATTAAAGCTTACACATATTGGAAAACTAAGATCAAAGTCTATGAACAACATGAGAGCAACCACAACTTTTATGAGCAATCAATATCAAGAAATACCTAGGAAGAAACTGAAACTTCCAAACATACTTATGGACAAGGTAAAAAGGTTGATGGTAATTTGGGATTTATTATGTTGAAAATTCCTGAATTTCATGACAAATTTGATCCTGAAGCTTGTAGAAAGAATTTTTTATGTCCATAATCTTTCTGAAGAAAAGAAAGTTAAGCTAGTTGTTGTTGAAATCCAAAATTATGCCACTATTTGGTGAAGTAACCTTGTGCACAGAAGGAATGAGGAGCCCTCTATTTCTTCTTGGCGTGAACTAATAGGCATAATGAGAAAGAAGTATGTTCCAAATGCCTATTTTCATGAATTGTATAATAGGGTGTAGGAACTATAGCAAGACAGTCTAATTGTAGCTGAATACTTTCAAGAGTTGGTGGCATTAAAAATCAAAGCTGGCACAAAAGATGATGAATCGACTGCTTTAGTCCTTTTTCTTGGAGGGTTAAATTGACTAATTCGCCAGAGAGTTGAGATTCAAGGGTATATTGATATGGATAATTTGTTAGAGAAAGTTGTGACTGCTGAGAGACATATAAAGGAGAATGCTTCTACTTTTTCTTTTAATGTAAAGGCTCGACCTAACAATGTACATTGGCAGCAAAATAAATGGGGAAACAATAGGGCTAAGAGAAACCCGCTCAACCCTAATGTCAACAAAAATATGTTCTTTAAACCTTCTAAGTCTAAGGCTAGTTCTTCAAACTTAGGTCAAAACCGAAACCAACCAAAACCTATCACATGCTTTAAGTGTCTAGGTGGTCATATAGCATCGCAATGTCCTAACAAAAAGATGTATATGTTGTTGGAGGATGAGACTTACATTAGTGACCATGAGTGTGATGATATGCTTGAATTGACCTAAAGCAACGAGGTAGGAGGTATTGAGGGGGATGATGAATTCTAAGTTAAAGGGTCTAATGAAGCATTGGTGGTAGTTCAAGCCTTGAATACACAAATCTTACATGAGCCAAGTGATGAGCATCACACTAACATCATCCATACGAGATGTTTAGCTAAGAATAAATTATGCCTAGTGATTATTGATGGAGGTAGTTAAATTAACTGTGTTAGTGAGCCTCTTATTACTAGGTTATCACTACCTAGTATGCGACATCCTCATCCGTACAAGTTGCAATGGTTAAATGATAGAGGTGAGGTAAATGTAAAACGCCAAGCACTTATTCATTTATCTATTGGAAAGTATGAAGATAAGGTGTTTTGTGATATTATACTTATTAGGGCATGTTACATTTTGTTGGGGCACCCAAGGGAGTTTGATCGGAGCACGAATAAAGATAGATATACTAATAAGTACTCGTTTATAATAGAAGGTAGGACATGTACTTTGAAACCCCTTCCCTTAAAGAGGTTGTAGGTGCACAAATCAAATTAAGAGAAGAGACAAAGAAAAGACAAGGTGAGCCACAAAAGTTAAGTAAGGGGAAAGAAGAAAAGGAAGCATTAGTTAAGCGAAAAAGTGAAAAACCAAAATCTAGTGAGAAAATTTTTTTTATGTGAGTGTGAGAGAGGTAAATAGGGCTATTTCTACACATATGCCTTTCATCCTTATGATTTATGGAAAAAATTGATTTGCTACTAATGAACTACACAGTGATTTACCCACTAAGGTTAAAAATATTTTGCAAGATTACGAGGACATCTTCCCTGAGGAGATAAGAGTCGAGCACCAAATCAAATTCCTAATAGGTTCGAGCCTTCCCAACTGACCAGCATATTAAGCCAACCCTAGGGAGACAAAAGAGCTGCAACATCAAGTTGATGAACTCCTTGACAAAGGTTTGGTTAGAGAGTCGCTAAGTTTATATGTGGTGCCTGTCATACTTGTAGCTAAGAAAGATAAAA
This sequence comes from Erythroxylum novogranatense, assembly GCA_029891385.1. Lineage (NCBI taxonomy): Eukaryota > Viridiplantae > Streptophyta > Magnoliopsida > Malpighiales > Erythroxylaceae > Erythroxylum > Erythroxylum novogranatense. Next base: position 54,827,762 of record CM057233.1, on the reverse strand, counting down.
GTTGGCAAATGTGTGTTGATTTTTGTGTTGTTAACAAAATAACTTTTAAGTATCGACGCCCATTCCTAGGCTTGATGATATTAAAAGATTTTTATAGTGCATGTATATTTTAAAAAATTGATTTAACAAGTAGTTATCATCAAATTCACATGAAAGATGGTAATGAGTGGAAAACAACATTTAAAACTAAATTTGGACTTTATGAATGGATGGTTATGCCTTTTAGTTCGACCAATGCTCCTTCGAATTTCCTGAGATTAATGAACCATGTGCTTAGAACTTTTATAGGCAAATTTGTAGTAGTTTATTTCAATGATATTTTGGTGTATGGTAGAGACATAGGTTCACATGTTAATCATCTTGAGCAAGTACTTTCTACTATACATATAGAAAAACTTTATGCCAAATTGAAGAATTGTACTTTCTATGTTCCTAAAGTTATATTTCATGGGTTTGTTGTGAGTAAAGATGGCATCAAAGTTGATGAGGCTAAGGTTAAAGCCATTGTCGAATGGCCTACACCTAAATCTGTTACTTAAGTAAGATCCTTTCACAGTTTGGCTAGTTTTTATCACAAGTTTGTGAATGATCCACTAAATGTGTTAGGAAAGAAGAACGTGAGTTTAAATGGGAGAAGCACAACAACTTACATTTAAGTCCTTGAAAAAGGATTTGATAATTACACCGATATTATCTTTACCTAACTTTGAGCAAACTTTTGAAATTGAATATGATGCTTCTGGCATAGTTATTGGTGTTGTGCTAATACAAGGAGGTAAGCCTATAGTATGTTTTTCTGAAAAGTTGAATGGTGCATGTTTAAATTATCCAACTTATGATAAAGAACTTTATGCTATCATTAAGGCTTTGGAAACCTGGCAACACTACTTGATGCCTAAATAGTTTGTCATCTATACTGATCATGATTCTCTTAAATATTTATATTGTCAAAACAAGCTCAATAAACGATATGCTAAGTAGAGTGTTTTTTCTTGAATATTTTCCTTATTAAATAAAAAAAGGGTAAAGAAAATGTTGTTCTAGATGTATTTATTGGAGTTATGTAAATATAGTGCCCTGGAAAGCAAGTGTATTTACATGTAACTTTATCTTCTTGATTCCATAGCTTTGTAATGAAAATATTTATTATTAATAAAACAAAAGAGTTTGGTTTTATCTGTATAAGCATTATATATCTGGTCATAAGGTACCAATATTCTTTTGTAAGTAATATATATATACATAGAGATGTATGGGAAACATGTATATTATTATAATCTGAATTAATTGATTCACAGTTGAATAATCAAGTTGGTCGTTTGATTATGGTTTAGACTGTAGTGTTGCAATTTATCTCCATATAAGTAAATGAGTTTACTTCAAGGGAATGATGAGTTTCATATCATGATAGTAGTTGACTATCGATAATGGCACTATTAAATGAATCTGGAATCAAGTATGTTTTCAATAATAAAGTGGGCCGTTACTTTAATCTTAAAACATACAACTTAAGCATTCGCTTATTATGAACCATAATCTTGATGAGTGGTGAACTCATATATGTTTCATTATAATTCTTGATATGATCGGAATGGATTTTTACGAGTATTAATCCGAGGTTCATGCATGTTAGAATTATTAATTGAGACATGTATCGAGAACATTCACTCAAATAAAGAGTTTATAGTATTATCATCTCTTCTAGATGTTTTAAGGAGATTTGGTGATTAAACTGGCGCCAGTAGTTTGATGGACTAGCTACCCATCAAGTCTTAACACTGAGATGAGATCTTATGTGTTAACCACCATATAAAATAAAATGAGAGATCTAGAAGGAAAAACCAACATAAGGGCAAAACGGTAATTTTACCCTTTGTTGTGCAGATGGCTATAATAAGGTTCTAAATAGGGTTTGCAATTGGACATATTCTCATAATATTTAATAATTCAAGAGTTCAACTAATTGTCTTTAGTGGAATGATATTTAGTTAATAAGCTAGAATTAATTCCAATGAGATTGAATTAATTCGGGCTTATCGAGCTTAATTATCAAAGTCCAATAAGATTCCCCACTTGGCTTTAAGGAAGGTTATCAAGCTAAGTAAGAAATATAAATGGAGGTTAATTAGAAGCCCATAATTGAATCTTGGGCTTGGTCTAATTAAAGAAGTCCAAATGTACATTTAATAATGGGCTTAGTTTTTTGGTTTAATGTAATTAATTAGATTAATTATATTAAAACAATTTTTTTAAGAAGAAGATAGCAATTTTGGTTATTCCTAGGTTAAATGTGTAACCACACATTTGACATTAAAATGCTAAATAAAGATGGTCTTTATCATTAAATGGAGTTATGAACTTACCATTTAATGGTTTAATGATTGTCTTTTAATGTTGACTTGTAACCTATTTGCATTCATTAGATTAAAGATGAAAGATGTACATTAGATGGACCATCTTCCTTCTTTCTTCTTGGCAAAACCGAAATTGCGTATTGAATTTTAGGTTATGGTCTTTTCAAATAGCCATCATAAAGATAAATGAAGATAATCTCATTTATTGGCTATTTTATGAGTGATTAATGAAAGAAGTGATGCATTTGATGCCTCTCTCTCCTTCCATCCATGGATATATGAAATTGGTAGGCAAGAAAGAGTTCTTGCATGTTTTTTACACCTTCTCTCCTTTCATGAAAGAGAGCATCGAAAATACCAATTGAAAGAGTTTCAATTTTGCTTCTTCTTCTTCTAAGAAAATCTCCTCCAAACATTTCTTCTCCTTTCCCACCAAAGGATTTTGTTAACCTAATTTTCCTTGAAGAACAGGTGGTAAATCTAATTAGTTGAGGATACTACAACAAGGAGAAAGTAGATTGTTAAAGGAAAAGAGTTAAAGGCAAAGGATTTGGATACACGAAGAAGGAGAGGATAGCACAGCAAGGATTTAAAGCTGTAGCGAAGGAGTCGGTAATACTCCTGATCTTGTTTATATTTTATTATCCTTATACCATATCATGATTTTATACAAAGTTCCCTAAATTGCTGACTAGTATGCTCATATTTTAATAATTTATATTTTCATACATAATCAACCACAAAATGAATCCACTCACCCTCCTCTTGACTAATAACAAATTGGAAAACAGAGACAATTTTAATGAATGGAGATGTAACCTTGACATTGTTCTTCAATATGAACGTATTTCATGGGTGTTAACTGAAAATGAGCCTACACCTCCAAGTGGAGATTCAACTCCTGAGCAAGTCCAACAATATGAGCGTTAATGAATCTTGACAAGACTACTAAGTGTTATATTTAAAACACATCGTGACATGTTGCAAAAGCAAATTGCTTGTATGAAAATTGCTAGTGTAATGGTCTATCACGTACATGAGATGTTTGGTGTGAGGACTAGGTCTGCAAGAGTAAAAGCTATCCAAACCTTTCATAATCTCGCACGAAACACAGTGAAGCAGGTGCGGGATTACATGATGAAGGTAATCTCTGCATTCTCGAGGCTAAGATGCTTAGGGCGGATATGGATGCGGACACGCAGATGATTATGATCATCAATAGCTTAAACTCTTCTTTTCAGCAGGTTTAAGTTGGACTATGAGCTCAACAAAGAAGGATTACACCTTGAGTGAGTTGATGAATACCCTCAGAGCACGGGAGATATTGAATATTAAAGCGCATGGGCCGGTTAATGTAGCTTCTTCTTCTAAGCCCAAGGATAAGGGCAAGGAAAGAAGAAGGGTCCGATGAAAAGATGGCCCAAACAGGGTCAAGGCCAAATCCATGAAAAGAAGGCCAAAGAGAACATCAAAGGAAAGTGTTTCCTTTGTGATGAGATGGGCCACTAGAAAAGAATCATCCGATCTACCTAGAGTCCCTCAAAAGCAAACAAGGTATGGGCTTCCTAAGTTTGTTAGGAACTAGAAATGTGGCAGATTTATCTACTTCTTGGATATTAGATTCAGGAGCCACTAACCATGTTTGTAATTCTTTGCAGGGGTTTCAGCAAAGGAAAAGACTACCTAAAGGCCAGTTTCAAGTCAAGATAGCAGATGGTTTCTATGTTTCAGCAGAATCAGTGGGAGTAGTTATCTTGGACTTTCCTAGTGGTCATAGGTTATATTTGGAGGATGTTTATTATATGTCAATGATTGTAAGGAATATGATATTTCTGTTTTTTGTCTAATAAAATCTGGTTATTCCTTATATTTTGAAAAGGTTGTTTCAATATATGAGAATAAGGATTTTATTTGTGATGCGATAACTAAACAGGGATTGTTTTTTATAGAATATATGAAAGGCTCACTAAACACCACAGAATTGATAAAACCAAGACAATCCAAAATCTCTAGCATTAATTCAAAGTATATGTGGCACTTAAGAATGTGTTATATCAATCAGAAAAGACTTGACAAGCTAGTAAAGGATGAGATCCTTATTGGCTTGGATAGTGATCCATTACCCACCTGTGAATCTTGTATTGAAGGAAAAATGACCAAAGCATCATTTCCTTCTAAAGGAAACAGATCTGAATCGACATTGGACCTGGTATATATTGATGTGTGTGGGCCCATGAATGTACAAGCTAGAGGAGGTTATGAATATTTCATAATTTTTATAGATGATTACTCAAGAGATGGCTATTTGTATTTGATGCATAAAAAGAGTAAATTTTTTGAAAAGTTCAAAGAATTCAAAGTCAAGTCGAGAAGCAACTTGGCAAGCCATTAAAACGACGATCGGATCAAGTAGTGAGTATTTTTTTGGAGAGTTCCAGCAATATTTAATTGACAATGGAATTGTTTCCAATTTTTCAGCTCCTCGTACACCTCAACAAAATGGTGTAGCAGAGAGGAGAAATAGAACTCTATTGGAAATGGTAAGATCAATGATATCCTACGCTAGACTTCCAGAATCGTTCTGGGGATATGCCATACAAACGGAAACATATCTTCTTAACTTTGCTTCGTCTAAATCGGTGCCTACAACACCTAGGGAGTTGTGGACTGGCCGAGTGCCTTCATTGAGGCATTTGAGGACTTTGGGCTGCCCAGCCTATGTTCTAAAGCCTGAATCCACAAAGATGAAACCAAGGTCAGAAGTATGTTTGTTTGTAGGATATTCTACGGGAACTCGAGGGTACTATTTTTACAGTCCTCATGATAAGAAGGTATTTGTGTCAACAAATGCAACCTTTTTAGAGGAAGAGTTTGTGAAAAATCACAAAGGAAGAAGTGAAGTAGTACTAAAGGAGTTAGCTATTTCATCCAAACCAAGAGTTGTTTTGGATATGACAGAACAAGATGTTGAAATGGATTCAAGAGTTGAATCAGAAGTGCAACCTGAACATCAAGGTGTGCCTAGACGTAGTGGGAGGGTTGTGAGACAACCAGATAGGTATCTGGGTTTAGGAGAAGGCTTAATTGCCATCTCGGACCAAGAAGAAATAGATCCCATTACGTATACATAGGTTATTAATGATGTTGATGCAGGAAAATGGCTCAAGGCGATGGAATCGGAAATAGATTCTATGTATACTAATGAAGTCTGGGTCCTTGTAGAACTACCACCAGGTTTAAAAGTCATAGGGTGTAAATGGATCTACAAAAGGAAAAGGGGATCAGATGGAAAGGTAGAGACCTTTAAAGCTAGATTGGTAGCGAAAGGCTATACTCAAAAGGAGGGTATAGACTATGAGGAGACTTTTTCTCCGGTTGCCATGCTTAAGTCCATCAGGATTCTTTTGGCCATAGCAGCCTATTTCGATTATGAAATATGGAAAATGGATGTCAAGACCGCATTTCTTAATGGGGATCTTGAGGAGACCATTTATATGGCCCAACCAGAAGGATTCATTGAGCCAAGTAATGAGCATAAGGTTTGCAAGTTGCAAAGGTCCATTTATGGACTTAAGCAAGCATCTAGGTCTTGGAACATTAGTTTTGATAAGGCTATCAAAACCTATGGATTCATACAAAACCTAGATGAGCCTTGTGTTTATAAAAGAATACAAGAAGGTAAGGTTACTTTTCTAATCCTGTATGTTGATGACATTCTGCTCATTGGGAATGATGTGGGAATGTTATCTGCGGTTAAGGGATGGCTGAATGAACAGTTTTCAATGAAGGATTTGGGAGAGTCTACCTATGTTCTAGGGATCAAACTTATAAGGGATCGAAAGAACAAGCAGACAGCTTTGTCTCAACTAACCTACATTGAGAATATGCTCAATAAGTTCTCCATGTAAGATTCTAAGAGGGGTTTTACTCCTACTAGACATGGAATCAAACTTTCAAAGGAACAAGCACTTAAAACCCAAGAGGAGGTTGAACGCATGCGTAGCATTCCATATGCTTCGGCAGTTGGTAGTTTGATGTATGCAATGTCGCAGATGGACCGGATATACATTACGCAGATGGGATGGTAAGCGATTTCAAATCGAATGCGTGAATAGAACATTGGACTGCGGTTAAGTGTATACTTAAGTATCTTCGTAGGACGAAGAACTTAATGCTTGTTTACTCTAGAAGTAATCTTATTCCAACAGGATATACAGATTCTGATTTCCAATTAGATGTTGATTCAAGGAAATCAACTTCTGGTTCTATATTTACTTTAGGAGGTGGAGCTATAGTTTGGAGGAGTGTCAAGCAATCTTGTGTTGCTGATTCGACTATAAAGGCTGAGTATGTTGCTGCTTGTGAAGCAGCAAAGGAAGCAGTCTAGCTCCGGAAGTTCCTAAATGATTTGGAGGTAGTTCTAGAGGCAGAAAAGGCCATTACACTTTATTGTGATAATAGTGGGGCAGTGGCTAATTCTAAAGAACCTCGGAACCACAAAGTCGCCAAACACATCGAGCTTAAAGTATCATCTTATAAGGAGATAATACAACGTGGAGAAGTGGATGTGGTCAAGATTCCCACCGAGCAAGACCTTGCTGATCCGTTCATAAAGACATTGACTCAAAAGAGCTTTGAGGGTCACCTAGAAGGGATGGGAATGAGGGATATGTCAAACTTGCTTTTGGGCAAGTGGTAGATTGTTGGAGTTATGTAAATATAGTGCCCTGGAAAGCAAGTGTATTTACATGTAACTTTATCTTCTTGATTCATGCTTTGTAATGAAAATATTTATTATTAATAAAACAAAAGAGTTTGGTTTTATCTGTATGAGCATTATATATCAAGTCATAAGGTACCAAGATTCTTTTGTAAGTAATATATATATATATATATATACATAGAGATGTATGGGAAACATGTATATTATTAGAATCTGAATTAATTGATTCACAGTTGAATAATCAAGTTGGTCGCTTGATTATGGTTTAGACTGTAGTGTTGCAATTTATCTCCATATAAGTAAAGGAGTTTACTTCAAGGGAATGATGATTTTCATATCATGATAGTAGTTGACTATCGATAATGGCACTATTAAATGAATCTGGAATCAAGTATGTTTTCAAGAATAAAGTGGGTCGTTACTTTAATCTTAAAACATACAACTTAAGCATTCGCTTATTATGAACCATAATCTTGATGAGTGGTGAACTCATATATGTTTCATTATAATTCTTGATATGATCGAAATTTATTTTTACAGAGTATTAATCCAGTGTCTGCATCTTGGAATTATTAATTGAAATATGTATCAGGGAACATTCACTCAAATAAAGAGTTTATAGTGTTATAATCTCTTCTAGATGTTTTAAGGAGATTTGGTGATTAAATCTGGCGCGATGAGTTTGATGGACTAGCTACCCATCAAGTCTTAACACTGAGATGAGATCTTATGTGTTAATCACCATATAAAGTAAAATGAGACATCTAGAAGGAAAAACCAACATAAGGGCAAAATTGTAATTTTACCCTTTGTTGTGCGGATGGCTATAATAAGGTTCTAAATAGGGTTTGCAATTGGACATATTCTCATAATATTTAATAATTCAAGAGTTCAACTAATTGTCTTTAGTGAAATGATATTTAGTTAATAAGCTAGAATTAATTCCAATGAGATCAATTAATTACGGCTTATCGAGTCAATTATCAAAGTCTAGTAAGATTCTCCACTTGGCTTTAAGGAAGGTTATCAAGCTAAGTAAGAAATATAAATGGAAGTTAATTAGAAGCCCATAATTGAATCTTGGGCTTGGTCTAATTAAAAAAGCCCAAATGTACATTTAGTAATGGGCTTGGTTTTTTGGTTTAATGTAATTAATTAGATTAATTATATTAAAACAATTTTTTTAAGAAGAAGATAGTAATTTCGGTTATTCCTAGGTTAAATGTGTAACCACAAATTTGACATTAAAATGCTAAATAAAGATGGTCTTTATTATGGTTAATCATCATTAAATGGAGTTATGAACTTACCATTTAATGGTTTAATGGTTGTCTTTTAATGTTGGCTTGTAACCTATTTGCATTCATTAGATTAAAGATGAAAGATGTACATTAGATGGACCATATTCCTTCTTTCTTCTCGACAAAACTGAAATTGGGTATTGAATTTTAGGTTATGGTCTTTTCAAATAGCCATCATAAAGATAAATGAAGATAATCTCATTTATTGGCTATTTTATGAGTGATTAATGAAAGAAGTGATGCATTTGATGCCTCTCTCTTCTTCCATCCATGCATATACGAAATTGGTAGGCAAGAAAGAGTTCTTGCATGTTCTTTACACCTTCTCTCCTTTCATGAAAGAGAGAATCGAAAATACCAATTGAAAAAGTTTCGATTTTGCTTCTTCTTCTTCTAAGAAAATCTCCTCCAAACATTTATTCTCCTTTCCCACCAAAGGATTTTGTTAACCTAATTTTCCTTGAAGAACAGGTGGCAAATCTAATTAGTTGAGGATACTACAACAAGGAGAAAGTAGATTGCTAAAGGAAAAGAGTCAAAGGCAAAGGATTTAGATACACGAAGAAGGAGACGATAGCACAGCGAGGATTTAAAGCTGTAGCGAAGGAGTCGGTAATACTCCTGATCTTGTTTATATTTTATTATCCTTATACCATACCATGTATGGATTGTGTAATACCCGGTATCTAGTTTAACCGGTACACCGAAATAAAATTGATATTTAGACTTATGCCATTAAAACCAGAGCAGTGAATAATAATTTTTAGTGACATCAAATTAATGATGTATGATATCTTTCGGTGTTCACAGGAAGTGGTTCAGACAGACGTTTTAAAAAAACCAGATCAAGAATGGCGTTTTTGTAATTAAGTGGACTTGAGAGGCATATAAAAGGACCTAAGTGGGAGAATAAGACGAAACTTGTCTTCTTCCTCCTCCCTCTTTCACGACAGCCACCATGGAAGCTGTCTCCAAGCTTTTTCAAGCTTTGTAACGAGAAGAAGAAGGTGATTCAAGCCATTTGAGTGACATAAAGAGGTAAGCCTCCACTCCTATGCTTAGATCCATGGGTTTAAAGCTTGATTTTATCTTATTTGTGAAACCCATTTGAGGGAATGCATGAGTTGAATGATTTGGATGATGGATCGATGTTCTTTGATGTCCAATGACACTTATTCTTGAAGAAATTTCGTGTGTATGGTGATTTGGGGGGTTAAACCAAAACCTAGGGTTTTGAAGGTTGAGCTGTCATGGAGACAGATTTGTGACTCCCTTTGTGTATTTTTGTTGAGCTGCTTAACTTGTGAATCTGGAGAAACTTAAAACATGGAAGTTGTATATCTAGATATCTACTATCTCCATGAATTTTTCCAGGATTTTAGAGTGAGTCTAATAAGATTAATAGGCCCCGAATTGGTACTGGTTAAGAATACCAGCGAGATTAAAACGAGAACTATAAGTTAATTGTTTGAAGACCTTAGGGTTAGAATTGGATGACGATTTATTCTTACGAAATGTTTCAAAATGTGTCCTCTAAGTTATGTAGAAAGGGATTATTAATTGGATGAGTATTTTGTTAGATATGGCCGATTAAGGGAAGCATGTTACTAACTTTAGAGTGACAGAAGAGAGCAGAAACAGGTCAGGCTTGTAAAAATCACAATAAATTCAATTTGCGTCATTTTTGAGTCATCCTTGGATATGTGATATCCATATGAGTCTATTGAAAATGAAACTTGGAATCACCTTAATTGGATGAGAAATGAATGAGTTATAAGGTTGTGAGTCGAGAAAGGTCCAACTAATGACTGTATGTTAAAGCTGATTGTAAATGGGAGATTTGGATCTCCTTAATGACCGAATTAGAGCATGGTCATAAAAGAAGAAATGTGAATTTATGTGTTAAATAGAGGACTGGAAAGTTTGAAAAACATTGGACCTAGTTATAAGGAGTTATGCCATCACAAATGGGACTTATGTAGTTTTGTAATGTTATGTGTTAAGCAATAAGGTTTGTATGAGAATGACTAATGAGGGTATATGTATTTTCATGCATGTTATCCAGTAGCTTGTGAAAGCAGAAAAGGAATAGAACTAGACGTCGTGCCTAGTACATCTCAAGTTCAAGAAAGGTAGAAAGAAATAAGAAATTCTGAGATAGTTGAGGTGAGTATAAGCATACTACTATACTTGTGCAGTAATCCTTTATTTAATATTGCGGCTTGTTGAATTGTTCTTGAATCCTTATGACTTATTTGACATATAACTCTATTTAGTTGAGTCTAGCATGTTGTATGCCAGATTGACCAGATGATTTTATATTCTTTGCATCTTCTGGTTCCCTTATTGTGTTGAACCTATTGATTGCGATTCTTTGATGAAGCATGTTTTCCATGTTAACCAAGATTGATGAATTCTCAGAATACCCAGCTGATAGGGTTTATTATCAGACTATGTGCACATAGATGACCCGCCGGTGATGGGTTAGATCCGGGTCTTACCTGGAGAGGGCAGGCCTCCAGGGGCAAGGTTAGGCCGACCTTGTCTAGAATCAGAAAAGGGGAGATACGCAGATTAGCATGCCTCTGTCTCTTCCTAAGAATTTCAGAAAGAATCAGAACTCAGAATCTAGAAAAGAAACCAGAAAAGAAAAGAACTTATAAAGAAAAGAACCCAGAACCCAGAACCCATAAAAGAATTCAGAAACCAGATTCTTGTTTTCTTTGAACAATTCACTTTGAGCTTTATTATTGATACTCATGTTATTGCCGTATTTGAGATTACTACCTGTGTATCCTTTGATGTCAGATATTGTTGCTTTGAATGTTATTAGCCATTCTTGTGAAGCTAGCCTTGTATTACCTAGCCTCACAAGCATGGTAGTATGTTTATATCTCACTGAGTCGCGTTGTAGACTCACACCTCACTATCACCATTTCAGGAGATTAGCAGATCAGACAAGAGAGAAATCCAAGCCTTTTAAGACTCGCTTGGATAATCAATCAAGTAATGTTTTTGACATGATGTAAAATTTGTAGATACTTCTAGACGCTCCATGGTTTGTCATAATTATATGTACATATAACCTGTATGGATTTGTTATGGTATTGAGAATGATGTTGGTTGATGATAAGTAGATGTTGTATGTGAGAATTGTAGATTTGAATCCTTGCTTCTTACAACCTATTAAGCAGGTAAAGGATTATCAGATAAACGAATGGGTCATGCTGGATTTTTAGTAGAAGACAGAACAATTGAGCTTACTACGAGTTTTGGTGGCATTAAGCCTACAATTCCCTAGTGCCAACACGGCCCAAAAAGGCGGGTCGTGTCAGATGGTATCAGAGCCCGGTTGTATAAAAGTAAGGATCTTGTGATCTACATGGTGGACAAAAAGTATTAAAGAAAGGTTTATGTAATGAAATATGCATATGATATCTTGCATAAGCATGACACCATGGAGCATAGGATCTGCATCATGTCTATAGCATGTTATTATTGTGTCTAAATGATTTTACTTTCTCTCTAGTATGCCTCCTAGAAGAAGAACACCTCCTCAACGAGGACGAGGAAAAGGACGAGGACGAAGTCGTCCTAGAAGGGAGTAAATTTCGACTGTTGTACCTTATGTAGAGTCTGTACAACAAGAACAACAAGAAGAAAGGTCTCCACCCAGCGTTAGGAGGAGATCAGAGATAGAAAATGAGCCTGAACCCCCAGCTGCTTAAGAGGAAGAGGTCAAAACGTTACAACAAAGGATTGAAGCCTTAGAAGCAGAGAACCAAGCCTTAAGAGAAAGGTAGGAGGTTCTAGAATTAAGAGAAGAAGTAAGAATACTTAGACAAAGAGAGAGAGAAAGGACTCAGGGGGTACCAGAAGTTGCTCCTGCACCACCACCTCAGCCAGTACAGATGCCTGGAGGATTGCCTAGGCGAGCTTTTGATGATGAAGGGGTAAGCATCAATGATTTCTTGAAATTACAAACCCCTGAGTTTGGAGGTGAGAGACATGAGGATCCCCAAGAGTTTATGAGTCATACTAAGAAAATGGTCCGGAGATTGACTTGCTCTGATGCACGGATCATAGAATTAGTGGGGGTTAAATTGACAGAGAATGCCTGGGAGTGGTTATAGAGGAATATTGAAGATCAACTGTATGGTGAAAACCCTCCAACTCGGGAGTTCTTAAGCGTGCATTAATAGATGAGTTCATTTCTCCTATGAGAGATGTAATCGAGCCTGCAATTTAAAAGACTTAGACAAAGCTTTGGTTTGAGCGTGGATGATTATGCAAGTGAATTTCTACGCTTATGCAAATTTGCTACAACAATTGTGCTCATGAAGTCAAGAAAATGGAAAGATACAAGTTGGACTTATACCTTCCTTGTTTAGAGCTGTTGCAGCTATTGACTTCCCAAATTTGTCGAGATTGATTGATAAGACTCGACAATTAGAAGCAATGTTTAAGGAGGGGAGAGCAGAAAGAGAATCGAGAAGAAAAGGTAAAGGCCGAGCAAAGAGAGGTCGCAGAGAAAGAGATAGCTCTCGATGAGACAATCGAACAACCAATCTGATCTGCTCCTCCGTAACTAGAGAGAGGGGTCAAGGTAGGGGAAGAAATCCAGATGCATCAATCTTTTCAGTACCTGGTGGTGTACAGAACCCAGCTAGGGCTAGATCAGGTCGTATTTGGATAGTGATCCTGAGATAGCCAAATTAAGAATAGCTGTCCAGGATGGTAAGATGACAGAGTTCAATATAGTAGATGGGGTATTGAAATGCAATGATGGGATATGTGTACCGACATAAATGGACTAAGACAAAGGATATTGCATGAAGCAAATTATGCACCTTATAGTGTTCACCCCGAACCACCAAGATGTACCATGATGTTAAAGGCATATATTGGTGGCGTGTATGAAGAAAGATGAAGCCAGCTTGTATCCACTGCTTAACTTGTCAACAGTCAAGTTTGAACATCGAAGCCCATCGACTACTACAGAGCTACCGCCACCCGAGTGGAAGTGAGAGCGAATTACCATGGATTTTGTGATTGATTGCCAAGAACGCCTAAGGGCATGATTCTATTTGGGTTATAATCGATGATCGACCAAGTCAGCCCACTTTATAGCTGTTAAAACCACTTATAGTGCGGCTCAGTTAGCCCAGTTGTATGTTGACATAATTGTGAAGTATCATGGAGTGCCGGTGTCTATTGTTTCTGATAGGGGAACGCAGTTCACTTCTAGATTCTGGCAGAAACTACAAGAAGCCATGGGCACACAGCTAGATTTTAGTACATCATTCCACCCACAGACTGATGGGCAATCAGAGAGAACCATCCAGATACTCGAAGACATGTTAAGAATGTGTGTCTTGGACTTTGGTGGAGATTGGGAACGTCATCTACCTTTAATAGAATTTGCTTACAACAATAGCTACCATTCCACCATTGGAATGGCACCTTTTGAAGCATTGTATGGCAGAAAATGCAGATCTCCACTCTGTTGGACAGAAGTAGGAGAAAGACAGTTACAAGGACCAGATTTAATTTAAGAAACTTCGCAAAAGTTCCTCCGATCTGTAAAAGATTAGGAATGGCCTTGAAGAGACAAAAGAGTTATGCTGATTCTAAAAGAAGGACGTGCAATATGAACCAGTGATCAAGTTTTCTTAAAAGTCTCCTATGAAAGGCGAATGATTTGGAAAGAGAGGAAGCTGAATCCTAGATATATTGGACCATTCGAGATCCCGGAAAGGGTTGGAAATGTGTCATATCGGTTAGCTTTGCCTCCTCATCTTAGCTCAAGGCATCCAGCTTTTCCATATATCAATGTTAAGGAAGTACATTCCAGATCCTTCTCATGTATTGCAAACCCCAGAAGTGAATATAGCATAAAATCTTTCTTATGAAGAAATTCCAGTTGCCATCATAGATGGACAGATTAGAAAGTTGCAGAATAAAGAGATTCCGATGATCAAAGTCCAATGGCAAAATCAAAGAATTGAGGAATGTACATGAGAAACGGAAGAATCAATGAGGACCAGATATCCCTAATTGTTCCCCCAATAAGGTAAATTTCCAAAATTCGTGGGCGAATTTTTATTAAGGGGGGAGAACGTAATATCCGGTATCTAGTTTAACTGGTACACCGAAATAAAATTGATATTTAGACTTACGTCATTAAAACCAGAGCAGTGAATAATAATTTTTAGTGACATAAAATTAATGATGTATGATATTTTTCGGTGGTCACAGGAAGTGGTTCAGACAGACGTTAAAAAAAAAACAGATCAAGAATGGCGTTTTTGTAATTAAGTGGACTTGAGAGGCATATAAAAGGACCTAAGTGGGAGAATAAGACAAAACTTGTCTTCTTCCTCCTCCCTCTTTCACGACATCCACCATGGAAGCTCTCTCCAAGCTTTGTAACAAGAAGAAGAAGGTGATTCAAGCCATTTGAGTGACATAAAAAGGTAAGCCTCCACTCCTATGCTTAGATCCATGGGTTTAAAGCTTGATTTTCTCTTCTTTGTGAAACCCATTTGAGGGAATGCATGAGTTGAATGATTTGGATGATGGATTGATGTTCTTTGATGTCCAATGACACTTATTCTTGAAGAAATTTCGTGTGTATGGTGATTTGGGGGGTTAAACCAAAACCTAGGGTTTTGAAGGTTGAGCTGTCATGGAGACAGATTCGTGACTCCCTTTGTCTATTTTTTTTGAGCTGCTTAACTTGTGAATCTGGAGAAACTTAAAACATAGAAGTTGTAGATCTAGATGTCTACTATCTCCATGAATGTTTCCAGGATTTTAGAATGAGCTGAATAAGATTAATAGGCCCAGAATTGGTACTAGTTCAGAATACCAGCGAGATTAAAACGAGAACTGTAAGTTAATTGTTTGAAGACCTTAGGGTTAGAATTGGATGACAAGTTCTTCTTACGAAATGTTTCAAAATGTTTCCTCTAAGTTCTGTAGAAAGGGATTATTAATTGGATGAGTATTTTGTTAGATATGGCCGATTAAGGGAAGCATGTTACTAATCTTAGAGTGACAGAAGAGAGCAGAAACAGGTCAGGCTTGTAAAAATCACAATAAATCCAATTTGCGTCATTATTGAGTCGTCCTTGGATATGTGATATCCATATGAGTCTATTGAAAATGAAACTTGGAATCACCTTAATTGGATGAGAAATGATGAGTTATAAGGTTGTGAGTCGAGAAAGGTCCAACTAATGACTGCATGTTAAAGCTGATTGTAAATGGGAGATTTGGATCTCCTTAATGACCGAATTAGAGCATGATCATAAAAGAAGAAATGTGAATTTATGTGTTAACTAGAGGAATGGAAAGTTTGAAAAACATTGGACCTAGGTATAAGGAGTTATGCCATCGCAAATGGGACTTATGTAGTTTTGTAATGTTATGTGTCAAGCAATAAGGTTTGCATGAGAATGACTAATGAGGGTATATGTATTTTCATGCATGTTATCCAGTAGCTTGTGAAAGCAGAAAAGGAATAGAACTAGACGTCATGCCTACTACATCTCAAGTTCAAGAAAGGTAGAAAGAAATCAGAAATTCTGAGATAGTTGAGGTGAGTATAAGCATACTACTATACTTGTGTAGTAATCCTTTCTTTAATATTGCGGCTTGTTGAATTGTTCTTGAATCCTTATGACTTATTTGACATATAACTCTATTTAGTTGACTCTAGCATGTTGTATGCTAGATTGACTAGATGATTTTATATTCTTTGCATCTTCTGGTTCCCTTATTGTGTTGAACCTATTGATTGCGATTCTTTGATGAAGCATGTTTTCCATGTTAACTAAGATTGACGAGTTCTCAGAATACCCAGCTGATAGGGTTTATTATCAGACTATGTGCACATAGATGACCTGCCGGTGATGGGTTAGATCCGGGTCCTACCTGGAGAGGGCAGGCCTCCAGGGGCAAGGTTAGGCCGACCTTGTCTAGAATCAGAAAAGGGGAGATACGCCGCACTAGCATGCCTCTGTCTCTTCCTAAGAATTTCAGAAAGAATCAGAACTCAAAATCTAGAAAAAAAAACTAGAAAAGAAAAGAACTTAGAAAGGAAAGAACCCAGAACCCAAAAAAGAATTCAGAAGCCAGATTCTTGTTTTCTTTGAACAATTCACTTTGAGCTTTATTATTGATACTCATGTTATTGCCGCATTTGAGATTACTACCTGTGTATCCTTTGATATCAGATATTGTTGCTTTGAATGCCACAGGCCATTCTTGTGAAGCTAGCCCTGTATTACCTAGCCTCACAAGCATGGTAGTATGTTTATATCTTACTGAGTCGCGTTGTAGACTCACACCTCACTATCACCATTTCAGGAGATTAGCAGATCGGACAAGAGAGAAATCCAGGCCTTTTGAGACTCGCTTGGATAATCAATCAAGTAATGTTTTTGGCATGATGTAAAATTTGCAGATACTTCTAGACGCTCCATGGTTTGTCATAATTATATGTACATATAACCTGTATGGATTTGTTATGGTATTGAGAATGATGTTGGTTGATGATAAGTAGATGTTGTATGTGAGAATTGTAGATTTGAATCCTTGCTTCTTACAACCTATTAAGCAGGTAAAGGATTATCAGATAAACGAATGGGTTATGCTGGATTTTTAGTAGAAGACAGAACAATTGGGCTTACTACGAGTTTTGGTGGCATTAAGCCTACAATTCCCTAGTGCCAACACGGCCCAAAAAGGCGGGTCGTGTCAGATGGTATCAGAGCCCGGTTGTATAAAAGTAAGGATCTTGTGATCTACATGGTGGACAAAAAGTATTAAAGAAAGGTTTATGTTATGAAATATGCATATGATATCTTGCATAAGCATGACACCATGGAGCATAGGATCTGCATCATGTCTATAGCATGTTATTATTGTGTCTAAATGATTTTGCTTTCTCTCTAGTATGCCTCTTAGAAGAAGAACACCTCCTCAACGAGGACGAGGGCGAGGGCGAGGACGAGGTCGTCCTAGAAGGGGGAAAATTTTGACTGTTGTACCTGATGTAGAGTCTGTACAACAAGAACAACAAGAAGAATGGTCTCCACCCAGAGTTAGGAGGAGATCAGAGATAGAAAATGAGCCTGAACCCCCAGTTGCTCAAGAGGAAGAGGTCAGAACGTTACAACAAAAGATTGAAGCCTTAGAAGCAGAGAACCGAGCCTTAAGAGAAAGGCAGGAGGTTCTAGAATTAAGAGAAGAAGTAAGAATACATAGACAAAGAGAGAGAGAAAGGACTCTGGGGTACCGTGGTTGCTCTGCACCACCACCTCAGCCAGTGCAGATGCCTGGAGGATTGCCTAGGCGAGCTTTAGATGATGAAGGGGTAAGCATCAATGATTTCTTGAAATTACAAACCCCTGAGTTTGGTGGTGAGAGACATGAGGATCCCCAAGAGTTTATGAGTCATACTGAGAAAATGGTCCGGAGATTGACTTGCTCTGATGCACGGATCATAGAATTAGTAGGGGTTAAATTGACAAAGAATGCCTGGGAGTGGTTCCAGAGGAATATTGAAGATCAACTGTATGGTGAAAACCCTCCAACTTGGGAGTTCTTTAAGCAGGCATTAATAGATGAGTTCATTTCTCCCTACAAGAGACAGAATCGAGCCCTGCAATTTGGAAGGCTTAGACAAAGCTTTGGTATGAGCATGGATGATTATGCAAGTGAATTTCTATGCTTATGCAAATTTGCTACAACAATTGTGCCTACTGAAACCGCAAAAATGGAAAGATACAAGTTGGGACTTATACCTTCCTTGTTTAGTGCTGTTGCAGCTATTGACTTCCCAAATTTGTCTAGATTGATTGATAAGACTCGACAATTAGAAGCAAAGTTTAAGGAGGGGAGAGCAGAAAGAGAATCGAGAAGAAAAGGTAAAGGCTAGAGCAGTAGAGGTCGCAGAGAAAGAGATAGCTCTCAGATGAGACAATTAGAACAACCAATACAGTCTGCTCCTCCAGAACTACAGAGAGGGGGTCAAGGTAGGGGCAGAAATCCAGATGCATCAATTTTTTCAGTACCTGATGGTGTACAGAACCCAGCTAGGGCTAGATCACAACAACCTACAACACAGTCACAGGTTAGAATTGCTTGCAATGTCTGTGGAAAGAATCATCCAGGACCTTGTAGACTCGGGTCCAGAGGTTGTTATAGGTGCGGACAGAAGGGCATTTCATGAAAGATCGCCCAATGCCGAGAACCAAGCAGCTCCACCCCGACTTCTCGGACTCATCATGCGGATGTCACCTACCCAGCAAATAGAGGTCGGGGAGAGTGTTTATGTTAATTCCCAAGAAACACAGGCCTCTAATACGGCAGAGAGTAACAGGTAACCCTATGTAAACTTGTTGATATTTAGTTAAATTGTTATTATGAATAAAATGTCTATGCTCTGTTATGATAAAAAGATATGATTGTTTTTAATTATGTTGAATGTTGGTATAGGCTTAGTCCTTATCCGTAATCGTAATGCTAAAGTGTTATTTGA
The DNA here is from genome assembly GCA_029891385.1 of Erythroxylum novogranatense. Lineage (NCBI taxonomy): Eukaryota > Viridiplantae > Streptophyta > Magnoliopsida > Malpighiales > Erythroxylaceae > Erythroxylum > Erythroxylum novogranatense. The sequence continues at coordinate 54,808,835 of CM057233.1, read as the reverse complement.
CTCGGGTGCCACTCATTCATTCATAGCTACCGAAGTTTTGCCAAAAGATAGATAAAGGAGAGAAGTAATAAAAGACTCATCGTTCATAGTTACACCCTTAGGGGAAACCGTTGAAGTACAATATGTTTACCCCTCTTGTGTAGTGGAGTTAGAAGGCAGAAAATTTATGGCAAATTTGATCGAGTTGGCGATATTAGAATTTGATGTTATCTTCGGTATGGATTGGTTGTCAAATCACCATGATACAATGGATTGTTATGCCAAAAGAATCGATTTAGCCGATCTAGAAACAAAAGTGTTATATCGGGGAGATCGAATTGGGTTTCCTATCAATGTAATTTCAGCTATGCATGCTCAAAGACTTCGAGGAAGGGATGTCAGGGTATATAGCTCATTTAGGGATACCGAAGGAAGATAAGTGAGATACAATGATCCCTATAGTAAGGAATTTTCCAGATGTGTTTCGGAAGATTTACCGATTACCACCGTAAAGAGAAATAGAGTTTAATATAGAACTCATTCTCGTACAAACCCTATCTCCATTTCTCCATACGTAATGGCACCTATAGAACTAAGAGAGTTAAAGGTTGATTGCGAGATTTGCCGGATAAAGGGTTTATTAGACCCAGAGTTCACCGTAAGCGCCAAATGTTATTTTCAAGAAGAAAGATGGATCCCTACGGTTATACATAGATTATCGGCAGTTGAATAAAGTAACTATTAAGAATAAATACCCTCTTCCTCAGATTGACGATTTGTTCGATCAATTACAAGGAGCCAGTCATTTCTCTAAGATTGATCTCAAATCTGGGTATCATCAATTAAGGATCCGAAAAGAGGATGTGCCAAAAATTGCCTTTAGAGCCAGATATGGGCATTATGAGTTCTTAGGGCTTCCTTTTGGTTTAACAAATGCACCGACGGCCTTTATGGATTTGATGAATAGAATCTTCAGGCCGTATTTGGATAAATTCGTTGTGGTGTTCATTGATGATATATTGGTATATTCTAGGAGCCAAGAGGAACATGAAAAACACTTGACAATAGTGTTACAAAGCCTTAGGGATAATCAGTTGTATGCCAAGTTGGCAAAGTGTGAGTTCTGGCTTGACAGAGTAAATTTCTTAGGTCACATAATTAGTAAAGAAGGAATTCAAGTAGATCCTCAGAAGGTGGAAGCGGTGTCTAATCGGCCTAGACCTACTAATGTTATCAAGTAAGAAGTTTCTTAGGTATGGTGGATATTACGTACGATTTGTAAAGGACTTTTCCAAGATAGTTGCTCCCCACGGGTTAACCTTAAACAAGTGAGATTTGAGTGGGATGATTCTCGTGAGCAAAGTTTCCAAAAGCTTAAGGAATGTCTCACATCACTCGATGTTAGCATTACCTTCAGGGCAAGGTGATTATGTGATATATTGTGATGCCTCCAAAGTTGGTTTAGGCTGTGTATTGATGCAAAATGGAAGGGTAATTGCCTATGCTTCTAGACTGTTAGACCCTGATCCTTTTTTCCCTATTAAATACGTTTGCATTTTTAAATTATCTTTTGGTTAGTATGAAATTAGGGTTTTATTAAATTTCCTATTGGTTAGAATAATTTGGGATTTTAGTGCAATAATTATTAATTGAAGGAATTTAGTTAATTTAGAATTTTAATTTTGGTGTTAGATTTTAAAAGAATAAGAAAATGGTAGATGAGGCCATAAAATAGTGTTAGGATAAATTAGGAAGTGTTTATAAGGTTTTAAGACTTTAGGTTACTTAAGAGGGCTTTTAGCCCTTTGGCATGTCTTTTAAATGAGGGGGGAAGTAAATAAGTGGGCTAGGGTTTTAAGGTGAAGTAAATGAAAAAAGAAAGGAAACAAGTGGACTTTTAAGTGGGAGCCCACGAAATTATTAGATGGAAGGAGGGAAAGATGAAAATTTTGGGAAAGTTTAAGTTAGAAGGAGGGAAAGTTGGACATTTGGGCTTTTAAGAGGGAGCCCACGAAATTTAAGTTGGAAGGAGGGAAAATGAAAAATTGGGAAAGGTTATAAGGAGAGAAATAACTTGGGCTTGAAGACTTGGGCTTAGGTTAAAGAGTTAGGTTAAAGAATTAGGTTTAAGTTAAAGAGTAGGTTAATGGAAGGATTAGGAAGTTTCTTAAGGCATGAAAGGTGGCTAACGAAATTTTCAAGGGAGGGAGCCAAGTGATGTCGTTTTTAGCATAGGAAATAAGTGAGAAGGAAGAAACACCTAGGTCATTTGTGTTAGCCATCCGAAAGTTGCAAGAGAGGAAGAATGTGAGAAGATTTCGAAAATTCCAAAGGAGAAAGAAGAGTGGAGATTTCGGCCATCAAGAGGAAAAAGAAGAAGAAGGTTGGTTCATGTGTTTTATGTAAGAAGAAAGAAAGAGAAAGGGGTTTTCCATCTTAAGAAGCAAAAAGAAGAGATTTTGTGGGTGTTGTAAAGGTAAGAGATTTCGAAAATTTCTTGGTTTTATGGTTAGGATTTTATCTTTCTTGTTTCATATGGGTGATTAGAAGAGTGATTAGAGGGATTTGTTCTGTTGGAGGAGAGGAGAAAAAAATCAGATGTGGGTAGGCTAGGGTTTCGAAATTTAAGAATTGATTTGGTAGGGTTTTGTTGTTAGCTTGATTAATAATGGTGGTTTGAAAGGTATTGGTGAAAAAAAAGAAGAAGAAGAAGTATAGTGGCTTAGTTAAAAAAAATCAGCATGGGTGTATGGCCCTAGGGATTAAGAATTTTCGAAAATAATGAAGTAAATTGATAGGGGTTATGGTTAGTATAGCTTAGGAAAGATTTAGGAATGGTTAGGTTAGATTAAAGTCAAGTTTCTATAGTCTTGGAAAATTCCAGCATAGGTGTTTTTTATTAATTAGCATTCTTATGCTTTGTTTTAGGTCATTTAAGGCGCTTGGAGATTGAGGAGGGTTGAGATAATCAATTGGGTCAAGGTATCCAAGTTCCGAATCAAAGAAGTCAAGGTGGGTAATTTTTTAATAATTGAATAATAAGCTACTTAAATGTCTTTTGAATGGTTTCCTATGATTTTCAAATTTTGAATGCATGATTGTTTGTGATAGCGTAAACATGTATTATGTGCCTTTTTATGTAATGATATTGTGTAAAGATTTGTGTAATTGTTTGACAAGTAACAAAGTTCCGAATATGAGACTTTGGTGATTATGTGAAAGTGACTGATTGTAATGGCCATTTGTGGCAAATCCTTATGAATATTGAAATGTTTGGAAACTTGATTTAATATGAGAAAAATGTGAGTATGTAATTTGGATGAATGCCTAAAGTGAAATTGCATGATGTCTTGGGTTTTAGTGATCCCTCTCATAGCAAGTGCGACTTGTCTTTTAGGCTTCTCCTACCGCCTGTTAGTGGCATAGGAGTTCAAATCGACTCCTTCATTCACTGACTACACATGGTCGCTTGTCGGACATGTAGTACGTCATCTGTTAGGTCACTCAAACCATCTAATATGTGATTTTGTGTTATTATATGACATTCGTTGATTTTGTTGTAAATGTTTTATTGTATTACAACTGAAGTTGTTGAATGTTGACTTGAAATGAAATTGTTGATGCATGCTTTAACTTATGCTTAATTATTAAACTGTTACCCACGGAGCCGTCGTGCTCACCCCCCTTCCTTCCTCCACAGGTATTGAGCGAGAAATCGGGTCGTCGCATCGGGAATAAGGCAGTACTCCGATGCTTATGTTTTGAAGTCATACTTTTGAAACACAATGTTTTGGCTAGCATTTTGGCTTTTGTAAACGTTCTTTTTTTGGAATCTTGATGTATCCGGACTGAATCACTCTTTAAAACATTGTGTTTGCTTATTTCATGTAAATATTAAGGTTTTGAAGTTTTCATTGTATATTGGATATGTTTCCTAAGCATGTATGGATGTATGGCTAACATTGATAAAAGCAAAGATGAGATGGTAGTTCTTTAGGAAATTGAAATGATGAAATGCTAGATACCTAAGAGTGTGTTGTTGCCATTTGGAGTTTGATATAGTATGGTTGTTGGATATGTATGAAAATTTGGGAGATTGAAGTGTTTTTGTGTAGGTGGAAGTTAGGTTGGAAAATTGAAGAGTTGGCTAGTGCATTTTTAGGGGAGGTGCTGTCCATTTTTTTTTTAAAATGGGCAGCCACCTTGCTTTGAGTTTTAGGGGATGTTAGAGTAAGAATTTGAGTAAGAGGTATTTCTTAAAGTTCGTAGAGCTTATTAAGATCTTTAAAACGGTATAAAATAGGTTAATTTCCGACTTAAGATGAAAAAGTTATGGGTGTTTAAAAATTTCTGATTACTATTCATTTGGCCATTTTGACTATTCATTTGGTCATTTTCACTATTCATATGGTAATTTGCTAAACAACACCTTTAATTAAGTTTCTACTTCTTTAATGATTGAAAGGACTTTTGTTTTCTTCATGAAATAAACAATAACTCTTCGCAATTCGATTTTGGGGTGAAAGGTTATAAAAATGTAAAATAAATTGATTTTAAAGCAAATATAATATCTTTTCTTATTTGCCTTGATTCTTATCCATTTGACCTTCGATTTGCATGAAATTTGAAGTATTGATTAACTAGTAACATTTTCTATTCCTTTTTGGTAAAATGAGAATGTCGGGTCTTCGTTGGATTTTATGGCCAATGTGTGTCAGTTTAGTGCGAAATTGCGTTTTTGTGAGATATAAAGATCCGATTGAGGCGTTTTCTGTTTTCATTTGACCTAGAGGCATGGGATTTTGGATTAGCTTAGGCATAGGAGTAATTATGGGCCCTAAGCAGATCAAATTTTATTGGAGGATAATTAGGGTAAATTTATCCAGTTTCTTCGGATGACATGCATTTAAGTTCCATTCGAGGTTTCCTCTGTGGTGAGGAATCCCTTCCTCGTGGGATGCGCATCCAGATGTCCCGCAAGACGTCGGACATGTGTCGCACCAGGGAGGGGTTCCAACATAGACAGTTGAGGAAACAAGAAGTAAACTATCCTACACATGATCTAGAAATGGCAGCGGTGATATTTGCATTGAAATTTTGGAGAAACTATTTATATGGTGAAAAGAGTGAAATATATACAGATCATAAGAGTCTTCAATACATTCAGCAATAGAAAGAGTTGAATCTGAGACAAAGACGATGGATTTAGTTACTAAAGGATTATGAATGCCAGATCTTGTATCACCCAGGTAGAGCCAATGTAGTGGCTGATGCTTTGAGCAGAAAATCGATTGGGAGTTTGCATCATATCTCCATTCAAAAGAAAGAGCTAGTTCAAGATTTAAATGGGTTATTTAATGCGGGTTTGCACTTGGAAGTATCTGATTCCCAAGTATTACTTGCTCAATTCCAGGTGAAGTCCGATTTAATTGATGAGATTCAAATTACCCAAGATAGTGATCCTGAGATAGCCAAATTAAGAATAGCTGTCCAGGATGGTAAGATGACAGAGTTCAATATAGTAGATGGGGTATTGAAATGCGGTGACAGGATATGCGTACCTGAAATAAATGGACTAAGACAAAGGATATTGCATGAAGCACTTTATGCACCTATAGTGTTCACCCCGAACCACCAAGATGTACCATGATGTTAAAGGCATATATTGGTGGCGGTATGAAGAAAGATGTAGCCCAGTTTGTATCCACCTGTTTAACTTGTCAACAGGTCAAGTTTGAACATCAGAAGCCCACTGGACTACTACAGGAGCTACCGTTACCCGAGTGGAAGTGGGAGCAAATTACCGTGGATTTTGTGATTGGATTGCGAAGAACGCCTAAGGGCATGATTCTATTTGGGTTATAATGATGATCGACCAAGTCAGCCCACTTTATAGTCAGTTAAAACCACTTATAGTGTAGCTCAGTTAGCCCAGTTGTATGTTGATATAATTGTGAAGTATCATGGAGTGCCAGTGTCTATTGTTTCTGATAGGGGAACGTAGTTCACTTCTACATTCTGGCAGAAACTACAAGAAGCCATGGGCACACAGCTAGATTTTAGTACAAAGATTCCACCCACGCATCGATGGGCAATCGAGAGAACCATCCGCACACTCAAGACATGTTAAGAATGTGTGTCTTGGACTTTGGTGGAGATTGGGAACGCCATCTACCTTTAATAGAATTTGCTTATAACAATAGCTACCATTCCACCATTGGAATGGCACCTTTGAAGCATTGTATGGCGAAAGTGCAGATCTCCACTGTTGGATGTAAGTAGGAGAAAGACAGTTAGAAGGACCAGATTTAATTCAAGAAACTTCGCGAAGTTCCTCCGATACGTAAAAGATTAGGAATGGCCTTCAAGATTAGTAAGTGGTAAGTCGACTTGTACCATGTGTAAGTCGACTTATGCTTGTTTCGATCGATAAGTCGACTTGTACATTGGATAAGTCGACTTATTCAAGGACGTGATCGCTTATTTGTGCCCTAAAGACAATCCCTTTAGCGCTTTTATTCACAAATGATGCGATCGAATGAATAAAATAAAGAAAAGGCATAATTCATTAATTTGATGTTCATGAACATTGTTTATGAATTGATTGGATCTTTAATCAAATTAATGAAGTCCATGATATATGACATAGCATGAAGGAAATTATGATGTGATCATACTACCGAGATTCCTATCATGTGCAATTATGTCAAGATTCAAATTCTCCTAGTCATAGGATTAATGAGACCGACATCATTAATCCGGACAGACTAACATATGTCATACCCTTGATTGGATCAAGCAAAGGATCTCGTAAACCGTAAATATGAGATATTTAGAGTTGACATATGGATGCTTACTAGTAGTAGTAAGTTCATTCGATGACTGTCATGAGATTATCACATGGATATCTTATCTAAGTGTCGTTGATAATCTCATCATAGCAATGGTGCAAGTATCCTTAGACTTGAGGTACTCAAGGCTATCTTGGATACTGATCCTGTGCTTTGACTCCATTCCTTGTTGCCTTCCAGAGGTAACTCATAGGGTGGTGCTTGGGTACAGTTTGAGGTATTCGAAGATAATTGAGTAGCCAATAAAGGATTCACCACTTCTGGATTAGCAAAAGAGATACCCATGGCCTCTTGTCAGGATCATTACTCGGAAATCTCTGGCCAGAGTGAATATGTCATGTAGAGTGTCTTCATGGACATATAGAGTAATGAGTCCTAGGACGAGAACTGTTATCACTTGGGCTGGACTTGGTCTAGTAAGAGTTGACACTTTGACCATACTCATAACCAAGTGGGGTATAGGATGGTGAAAGGACGAATTGCACAAGAATTGTCATGGAAGGGTTCGTGATCCGTTCGTGATGAATACATCAAACCGATTACTTTCCGGTCAATTGGGGGTCATGATGTGTTGCTAGATACCGCTCATGACTTGCTCAGATTAATTGTTAATCTAAGTGGCCAACATAACCGGGAACCTAAAGGGTCACACGCATAAGAGTGTTTCAGAGGATCTATAAAATAGTAATTGGACAGAGTTCTAATTATTGAGAGCATTCGGATTAAATGGATCCCGATGAGATTGTGATATGTCCCGATGAGATCGCGACATCGATATTGCTGAAAAAGGTTTTCGGTGGTTTTTCCATGCCGGGGCCTGGTAGGACCTAATTCAGTGTGACTGGACCACTTCAGCAATATATATACATATATATATATATGATTAATTAATTAAATAAATAATTAATATATATATATATATATGCATGAAACGTGGAGGATGGAGGAGAGGAGGTAGGAAGCTTCCAAAAGAAGCTTAGTCATCATCTTTTATTAAATTGCAAAAGGACAAAATAAGGGGAGGACGAAAGATGAGTTTCGGATGGCTTATAAAAGAAGAAGAAAAAATGGTTTTTCTAGCTTCTTTGAAGATGATCTTCGTAGGTCTAAGAAAAGAAGAGAAAGGTTTTATGAAAACCTAAGAAAAAAGTGTTTTCTCTCTTCTTCATCTTCATCCAAGGCTCTCTCCTCCAAGCTTCTTCTTCATCTCTTCAACGTGATCCAAGCTCTCCAGGACAGAGGTAGGCTCTAGCAGGCTTTATTCTGTTCTAACTATTCTCGGGTCAAAAGGGTTTGACTCGGTTAGGTTTTCTGATCTCTGCGTGGATACCTTGAGAGATAGTCTCTATTGGCTATTCATGTTTGAGTTTTCATACCGACACCGGGATCCTGAGTTTCGGGAAGGTCCCGAGAATAAAAAAAAATTTGTTTCTGCTGCCGGTACATGTGATGTACCTCTCGGGATTTTCCTACAGTGGTATCAGAGCGTCTGGTGTCGTGTATGAAGCTAAAACCGAAGCTAGATCAGAAACCCTAAGTGCTGTTGATGTTGATGCATGCATACTGCCTGATTTTCGAATTTATATTGTGATATATTTTTCGAAATTTTTCTGCCCAGGAATGTTCATAACATGTTAGAGAATATGTATATGAATTTTCAGAATTTATCGATTTGATTAGATAAAGTTTTGCTAATTATTTCCCTAAGCTTACAGATGCTGTTTTTGAAACGATTCTGTGAACAGGCAGTAGTATAAAATCAAGAATAAATTCTAGAAAAATATTTTTCTGGATTTTCCTTCACCTACATGTCTCTAAGATGTTGGTTAATGTCTGTGAGCATGGAAATTGGATTTCAAGGTGATTCGATATTTATTTTCGATTTTATTCTATGCTGTTGGGAATTGCTGTGTTGATGAACACAGAATTGGAATCGGTTTTGTTATTTTGGTTGACTGAGTTTTTGATGGCCTAAAATCCTGAAAACATTCAGGTAGCATGTTCAGAACATTTAGTAACCTATATAATTTTCTCAGAATTTATTGAAATTGTTTCATTGATCATTTCAAGCAATGTACAGAACTGGACAGTTTTGTGAAAATTGTTGGGACTGTTTTGCTTGGCTTGATTGAGTGTGCTTTTTCAGTTCCAATGCCTTGAACCATTTTTAATGTGATTAAAAATGTGTTATATTGATGTAGTATGATTGCCAAAATGAATTGCTTGAAGTTGCTTTTCCAAGAATTTTTGAATGCCGAATTGGTCACATTTGTGTCTCGTTAGTACATTTCATTTTCTTGCTTGTTTTGGCCGTCACAATTTTTGTGACAAGTGCCGGAGTAGTTTTGAGAGTGTATACACTAGCTTGAGATGCTTAGGGTGAGAATTTGGGTGTTCTTAAATTGTTTGGATATTTATGAGTTTTGACTCATTTTAAGCTTTTCATGTATGGTTTGACCATATAAGGCATTCATGGATCAATGAAGTGTTCATTGATACATCAATTTACAGATATTACCTTAGGTATGATGGTGTTGAGAATTGGAATTGCATTGGTTGAGGAATTAGCCGATTAGAAATAATAGCAATCTTGCAGAATAAGTCGACTTGTTTGCTACATAAGTCGACTTGTTTGCAGGATAAGTCGACTTGTTTTCTGGATAAGTCGACTTGTTTTCTGGATAAGTCGACTTGTTTTCTGGATAAGTCGACTTGTTTAAGACTTTTGCCATAAGTCGACTTGTATCATGATATAAGTCGACTTGTGTGTAAGCGAAGCATAAGGTGACTTGCATTTGATGAAAGTCGACTTGTGACATGCTCAGTTGGATGATGGATGATTATAAGGATCGATTCAATTTGATCGATGAAACCTAAATCATGCCATATAGTCCTAGCGACTATGATCCTTCACTTGAGTCTAGAGTTTCTAAATCCTCCTCGGATATGAAAACTAACGCCTTCCATTAATATGGTAAGAACCGAGTTCTTATAGGATGGGTTGTTGGTAAACCCAAGCTCACTCTATACGGATATGTTCGAACCATGAAAATATGATTTTCTCGATTAACGGGTTGGTTTTCACCGAAGCGTTGGTTTGTTGAGTAAACTCAAGGTCAACGTGGACAGAGGCGTAAATTGGGTAGCATGCATCGATGTATGCGCATCAAAGAGTCGATACCCAATGTAAGTGCATACATCAACAAGTTGATAAAGACCGATCGATAGTCAGGTCTAAGATGTAATTGGTATATCCGATACCTCCGAGACATAAGGTGGCTTGTTGGGTAAACCCAAGGTCATTCTCAATGTCGGTTATCGATGATGCAATTGGTATGTTCGATACCCACCGATTGACCTAAGTTATGGCTTGTTGGTAAACCCAAGGTCATTCTTAGCAATATCGGATATCGACCCACTAGGACATTATGTCACTTTGTTTCTCCTGGATTCAGTAAAGAGGGTTATGGATTCTAGGAAACTAGTGGGAGCCATATGCATATCATGCAAGTCCTTATGATCATGCAGCATATCTATTCTATCATTCCTTCTCTTTATCGCTTAGGTTGATTGAAGAAGTCTTTTAGTGTGAATTTATGCCTTCTTTTCGGACCGATTTTCTTGATTGGCCGAGAATCGAGAATTGTTCTTAGATCCGAGGAACTGGATACGCCCCAGATGTTCCACTTCCAGTTGCACTGCCGTCGATGCTTCCGATAAGGATCGAAAGCATATCGTAAGCATCTAAAGGACGATGATATGGATACTTGCATTATGCTTGTCTTGATGTCACCAGAGCCGCAGCAGCAAAGACGAGTCCATGGATGCTCACTCTATAGTATTTCATCTTAGGGAGGAGCTGCATTGAGCAAGCTCGATCCGAAAGGTTCGAGACCTCGAGGCTCTCTTCATCATTAAAGATGGCTCCAGGATATCTGGCATGCAAGATGCCTCAAGATGAATAGCTATATTGAGAGATTGGCCGCCTTAGATTTGTAATGGATTATGAGTTAAGTAGATACTTAATTCGGTCGGATTGTCGATGGTTATTCACAACAGGATAAACTATCGGATAAACCAAATATCCACAACAATTTCGAATGATCAATCTGCCAAGACACAGTGAAAGGTGCTATCAAGAAGGATAGCAAGCAAGTGCTAATGGTGGATGCTTCTTCTTCTAGTTCAAAGAAGAAAAGGCCAAGAAACCAAATGGAAGTGCCATCAAGGAAAACCAATAATTCTGCCCCAAAAGGATTTTGCTTTCATTGGCAAGTCTAGCCACCAGAGGCTAAACCGTAAAATCTATCTCGAGTCCCGAAGCAAAGAAAAGGCATCGATGCCTCTACTCCTTCAAGTATGTTTGTCATTGAGGTTAATACTATTCTCGATCCAAACATATCGGTATTTGATACGGATGTCGGTCATACATATGAAATGATATGCGGGGCATCGTGATGAGAAAGCTCATAAAAGAGAACTAGACCTTTGTGTAGGTAATGCAAGAAGAGTTGCTACATTTGCCGAGGCACTTATGTCTTGTTACTCCCCACCGGGCTTGTATTCAAATTGAATGATTGACATTTTGTACTGTTTTAAACAAAGAACATATTGTATGTTTCATGTTTAGTTAGATTTGGTTTCCATTGGACTTTTAGTAGCAATGGTTGTTCTATTAGTTGAATGGAATGCTCTATGGTACTGGTACATTATGCAATAGAAATGACATATTAGATATGTCATATCCATTATGAATGTCAATGACGCGAAAGACATAATCGAGATAATTTAAAATCAACTTACTTATGGCATTGTCGCTTGGCCATATAAATGAGACACGCATCGCTAAGCTCCATAAGAGTGGATGTTTAGGTCATTTGATTATGAATCATATGACACATGCGAATCTTGTTTATTAGGCAAGATGACTAAGTTATCCTTCAATGGAAAGGATGAACGATCGATTATTAGACCTAATACATTCAGATGTATGTGGTCCGATGTCCATCCATGCCGAAGTGGTTGTCGTTACTTCATTAATTTTATCGATGATTATTCACGATATGGGTACATGTATCCGATGAGATACAAATCAAGCGTTTGAAAAGTTCAAACAATTCAAAATGAAGAAGAAAAGCGGTTTGGTAAAAGTATCAAGGCATTACGATCGATCGTGGTGGAAAATACTTAGACCAACAGTTTTGGATTATCTCGTAGATAATGGGATTTTATCTCGATTCACTCCAACAGACGCCGCAAAGACAATGGTGTGGTTGAAAGGAGAAATCGAACCTTGTTAGACATGGTGCGATTGATGATAGGTTTTGCACGATTTTAGGGTATGCATTCGAGACAATTTGCTTACTTGTTAAACAGAGTTCCATTAAAGCGATTGATGTTACTCCATATGGAGATATGGACTAACCGAAAGCCCTATCTTTCTCGGCTGAAAGTTTGGGGTTGTCTCGCTTATGTGAAGCGGACACGGTCGATTAGCTTGATGCAAAGTCGACAAGTGTTTGTTCGTGGAATATTAATTCTACCTTGCTTAGGAACAAAAGTTGTTTGTTTCAAGCACGCTGTTTTCTTAAAGAAAGAGTTTCTTTTACAAGAGGACGGTGGGAGCAAAGTTGAACTTGAGAAGTTCAAGATGCTCGAACAAACATAGATCAACCGCTGAACTTGAAACTGCCACTCATATAGATGAGGTAACAGTTCAACCTTCTATTACACACTAATATCGTAGGTCACGATACGCCTGCTCCTCGAGAAATATGGATTTCTCGGGGAACAGAATGACGTATTGCTCATATGAGATGATGAGCCTGCTACCTATGAAGAGGTTCTGAAGAGTTCAGAGTCTGGAAAATGGCTTTGTGCCATGAAATCTGAAATGGATTCCATGTATGAAAACCAAGTATGGACTTTGGTTGTTACACCCGAAGGAATAAAGCCCAAAGGGTGCAAAGGAGTTTTCAGAAGAAAACCAACATGGATGGTAATTTGATTACCTATATAGCAATGCGGAAATCCATTAGGATACTCTTAGCCATTGCCACTCATTATGATTATGAGATATGGCAAATGGATGTGAAGACAGCTTTCCTGAGAGGAAATCTACCCGAGGATATGTATGTCACAACCTGAGGGCTTCACTTCCATCGATGGCGAAAAGGTATGCAAGCTTCAGAAATCCATGTTTGGATTGAAGCAAGCATCCAGGAGTTGGATTATCCGTTTTGATGAGTCAATCAAAGAGTTTGATTTCTCACAAAATCCGGATGATCATTGTGTGTATAAGAAGGTTAATGGGACTGCAATCGTATTCCTTGTGTTGTATGTAGATGATATACTGTTACTCGGAAACGATGTCTCTATGCTGCAATCAGTTAAAATTTGATTGTCCAAACAATTTGCCTTGAAAGACCTTGGTAAAGCAACTTATATCCTTAGGATATAGATTTATAAAGATAGATCAAAGGTTGCTTGGTCTTTCACAAGCATCGTACATAGATGAGATGCTAAAGAGGTTTAGCATGAAAAGATGCTATGTACGAAGCCCGATGTATCGTATGCTCTAAGTGTTACGAGCAAATACCAATCGGTTCCTAGTGAGGGTCACTGGGTGGCTGTCAAGAATATCCTCTAGTACCTTTGAAGCACTAAGGATGTTTTCGATGTTTGGAGATGGAAATCTCCTAGTGAGCGGCATTCGGATGCGATGATTTAACTGATAAGGATGATTTCAATCACGATCAGGTTATATACATTCATATTGAATAGCGTGGCGGTCAATTGAAAGAGTTTCAAAACAAGAAAGGATCGCCGATTCAACAACCGAGGCAGTAGTACCGCGATGAGATGCGAAGAAGGAAGCAGTTTGGATCAAGAAGTTCATTATCGAACTTGATCTAATCCCTACCGTGAAAGGCCCATAGGATTGTCTTTGTGATACAATGGGGCTAGTGTGCGAGCAAAGGAATCAAGGCCTCATCGACGGTCGAACATCTACTCGCCAATTCGGGAGATCATTAGTCGAGATGATGTCCCGATAGAGAGAAATCCCACGAGCAAAGTGTTGTCGATCCGCTGACAAAGCCATTGTCACGGAGAATTATGATTCTCATGGACGCGCTTATGGTATTAGATACCAAGGCGATTGGCTTTAGGTCAGTGGGAGATTTAGTAAGTGGTAAGTCGACTTGTACCATGTGTAAGTCGACTTATGCTTCTTCGATCGATAAGTCGACTTGTACATTGGATAAGTCGACTTATTCAAGGATCGATCGTTTATTTGTGCCCTAAAGGCAATCCCTTTAGCTGCTTTTATTCACACAAATGATGCGCTGGTGAATGAATAAAATAAAGAAAAGGCATAATTCATTAATTTGATGTTCATGAACATTGTTTATGAATTGATTGGATCTTTAATCAAATTAATGAAGTCCATGATATATGACATAGCATGAAGGAAATTATGATGTGATCATACTACCGAGATTCCTATCATGTGCAATTATGTCAAGATTCAAATTCTCCTAGTCATAGGATTAATGAGACCGACATCATTAATCCGGATAGACTAACATATGTCATACTCCTTGATTGGATCAAGCAAAGGATCTCGTAAACCGTAAATATGAGATATTTAGAGTTGACATATGGATGCTTACTAGTAGTAGTAAGTTCATTGATGACTGTCATGAGATTATCACATGGATATCTTATCTAAGTGTCGGTGATAATCTCATCATAGAATGGTGCAAGTATCCCTGACTTGAGGTACTCAAGGCTATCTTGATACCGATCCTGCTTTGACTCCATTCCTTGTTGCCTTCCGGAGGTAACTCATAGGGTGGTGCTTGGGTACAGTTTGAGGTATTCAAGATAATTGAGTAGCCAATAAAGGATTCACCACTACGGATTAGCAAAAGAGATACCCATGGCCTCTCGTCGGGATCATTACTCTAAATCTCGGCCGAGTGAATATGTCATGTAGAGTGTCTTCATGGACATATAGAGTAATGAGTCCTAGGACGAGATCTGTTATCACTGGGCTGGACTTGGTCTAGTAAGAGTTGACACTTTGACCATACTCATAACCAAGTGGGGTATAGGATGGTGAAAGGACTAATCGCACAAGAATTGTCTCACGGAAGGGTTCGTGATCCGTTCGTGATGAATACATCAAACCGATTACTTTCCGGTCAATTAGGCGCCATGATGTGTTGCTAGATACCGCCATGACTTGCTCGTATTAATTGTTAATCTAAGTGGCCAACATAACCGGGAACCTAAAGGGTCACACGCATAAGAGTGTTTCAGAGGATCTATAAAATAGTAATTGGACAGAGTTCCAATTATGGAGAGCATTCGGATTAAATGGATCCCGATGAGATTGGGATATGTCCCGATGAGATCGCGACATCGATATTGCTGAAAAAGGTTTTCGGTGGTTTTTCTATGCCGGGGCTGGTAGACCGATTCAACAGGATCGACCACTTCAGCAATATATATACATATATATATATGATTAATTAATTAAATAATTAATATATATATATATATATATGCATGAAACGTGGAGGATGGAGGAGAGGAGGTAGGAAGCTTCCAAAAGAAGCTTAGTCATCATCTTTTATTAAATTGCAAAAGGACAAAATAAGGGGAGGATGAAAGATGAGTTTCAGATGGCTTATAAAAGAAGAAGAAAAAATGGTTTTTCTAGCTTCTTTGAAGATGATCTTCGTAGGTCTAAGAAAAGAAGAGAAAGGTTTTATGAAAACCTAAGAAAAAAGTGTTTTCTCTTCTTCATCTTCATCCAAGGCTCTCCTCCAAGCTTCTTCTTCATCTCTTCAACGTGATCCAAGCTCTCCAGATGTAGGTAGGCTCTAGCAGCTTTATTCTGTTCTAACTATTCCCGGGTCAAAAGGGTTTGACTCGGTTAGGTTTTCTGATCTCTGCGTGGATATCTTTAGAGATAGTCTCTATTGGCTATTCAGGTTTGAGTTTTCATACCAACACCGGGATCCTGGGTTTCGGGAAGGTCCCGAGAATAAAAAAAATTTTGTTTCCGCTGCCGGTACATGTGATGTACCTCCCGGGATTTTCCTACACAGTAGACAAAAGAGTTATGCAGATTCTAAGAGAAGGGACATGCAATATGAACCAGGTGATCAAGTTTTCTTAAAAGTCTCTCCTATGAAAGGCGTAGTCAGATTTGGAAAGAGAGGGAAGCTGAATCCTAGATATATTGGACCATTCGAGATCCTGGAAAGGGTTGGAAATGTGTCATATCGGTTAGCTTTGCCTCCTCATCTTAGCTGCGTGCATCCAGTTTTCCATATATTAATGTTAAGGAAGTACATTCTAGATCCTTCTCATGTATTGCAAACCCCAGAAGTTAATATAGCAGAAAATCTCTCTTATGAAGAAATTCCAGTTGCCATCATTGATAGACAGATTAGAAAGTTGCAGAATAAAGAGATTCTCCAATGGCAAAATCAAAGAATTGAGGAATGTACATGAGAAACGGAAGAATCAATGAGGACCAGATATCCCCAATTGTTCCCCCAATAAGGTAAATTTCCAAAATTCGTGGGCGAATTTTTATTAAGGGGGGGAGAATGTAATATCCGGTATCTAGTTTAACTGGTACACCAAAATAAAATTGATATTTAGACTTATGTTATTAAAACCAGAGCAGTGAATAATAATTTTTAGTGACATCAAATTAATGATGTATGATATTTTTTGGTGGTCACAGGATGTGGTTCAGACAGACGTTTAAAAAAAAACAGATCAAGAATGACGTTTTTGTAATTAAGTGAACTTGAGAGGCATATAAAAGAACCTAAGTGGGAGAATAAGACAAAACTTGTCTTTTTCCTCCTCCCTCTTTCACGACAGCCACCATGAAAGCTCTCTCCCAGCTTTTTCAAGCTTTGTAACAAGAAGAAGAAGGTGATTCAAGCCATTTGAGTGACATAAAGAGGTAAGCCTCCACTCTTATGCTTAGATCCATGGGTTTAAAGCTTTGATTTTCTCTTCTTTGTGAAACCCATTTGAGGGAATGCATGAGTTGAATGATTTGGATGATGGATCGATGTTCTTTGATGTCCAATGTCCAATGACACTTATTCTCGAAGAAATTTCGTGTGTATGGTGATTTGGGGGGGTTAAACCAAAACCTAGGGTTTTGAAGGTTGAGCTGTCATGGAGACAGATTCGTGACTCTCCTTG
Organism: Erythroxylum novogranatense; assembly: GCA_029891385.1. Taxonomy (NCBI): domain Eukaryota; kingdom Viridiplantae; phylum Streptophyta; class Magnoliopsida; order Malpighiales; family Erythroxylaceae; genus Erythroxylum; species Erythroxylum novogranatense. Next base: position 54,791,763 of record CM057233.1, on the reverse strand, counting down.
TCTATTTTTTTTGAGCTGCTTAACGTGTGAATATGGAGAAAATTAAAACATAGAAGTTGTAGATATAGATGTTTGCTATCTCCATGAATGGTTCCAGGATTTTAGGGTGAGCCGAATAAGAGTAATAGGCCCAGAATTGGTACTGGTTCAGAATACCAGCGATATTAAAACGAGAACTGTAAGTTAATTGTTTGAAGACCTTAGGGTTAGAATTGGATGACGATTTATTCTTACGAAATGTTTCAAAATGTGTCCTCTAAGTTCTGTAGAAAGGGATTATTAATTGGATGAGTATTTTGTTAGATATGGCCGATTAAGGGAAGCATGTTACTAACCTTAGAGTGACAGAAGAGAGCAGAAACAGGTCAGGCTTGTAAAAATCACAATAAATCCAATTTGCGTCATTTTTGAGTCATCCTTGGATATGTGATAGCCATATGAGTATATTAAAAATGAAACTTGGAATCACCTTAATTGGATGAGAAATGAATGAGTTATAAGGTTGTGAGTCGAGAAAGGTCCAACTAATGACTGCATGTTAAAGCTGATTGTAAATGGGAGATTTGGATCTCCTTAATGACCGAATTAGAGCATGGTCATAAAAGAAGAAATGTGAATTTATGTGTCAACTAGAGGACTAGAAAGTTTGAAAAACATTGGACCTAGTTATAAGGAGTTATGCCTTCGCAAATGGGACTTATGCAGTTTTGTAATGTTATGTGTTAAGCAATAAGGTTTGTATGAGAATGACTAATGAGGGTATATGTATTTTCATGCATGTTATCCAGTAGCTTGTGAAAGCAGAAAAGGAATAGAACTAGACATTGTGCCTAGTACATCTCAAGTTCAAGAAAGGTAGAAAGAAATCAAAAATTATGAGATAGTTGAGGTGAGTATAAGCATACTACTATACTTGTGTAGTAATCCTTTCTTTAATATTGCGGCTTGTTGAATTGTTCTTGAATCCTTATGACTTATTTGACATATAACTCTATTTAGTTGAGTCTAGCATGTTGTATACCAGATTGACCAGATGATTTTATATTCTTTGCATCTTCTGGTTCCCTTATTGTGTTGAACCTATTGATTGCGATTCTTTGATGAAGCATGTTTTTCATGTTAACCAAGATTGATGAGTTCTCAGAATACCCAGCTGATAGGGTTTATTATCAGACTATGTGCACATAGATGACCCGCCGGTGATGGGTTAGATCTGGGTCCTACCTGGAGAGGGCAGGCCTTCAGGGGCAAGGTTAGGCCGACCTTTTCTAGAATCAGAAAAGGGGAGATACGCCGTACTAGTATGCCTCTGTCTCTTCCTAAGAATTTCAGAAAGAATCAGAACTCAGAATCTAGAAAAGAAACGAGAAAAGAAAAGAAATTAGAAAGAAAAGAACCCAGAACCCAGAAAAGAATTCAGAAACCAGATTCTTGTTTTCTTTGAACAATTCACTTTCAGCTTTTGATCGCGGCTCTGTCGATGCGATCTTACGATCGATCCTTGGAAACCGGTCAAATAAAATAAATTCCAAGATTGCTCTATAGAATGCAACCTCGGGTCGTCTCACTTAATTGGAACCTAATGAAATGGACCTAAGCTAGCCTATATGTCATAAAAAGCAAGTGAAATCAGTAAGGAAAAAGGGGGTTTTGTTTGAAAACATTAACTACACTAAAAAGCATGTAAAAAGTATTTTTGGATTTTTGAAAAAAAATATACTAAAACAAGTGATAAAAATACTCTTCAAAAGAAGCTTTAGCTATCACAATTCAAAACTAAGTGTGAATGGTAAACCTTAAAGAATTATCTTTAAGTCCAGGGTCTTGATTAATGGACTCCTGTCACTCTTGACTCCATGTCTCAAGACCCCATTGAGTGCTCTCGAGCCTCGTAACCTTAAAGGATTCTTTAAGTCCGGGATCTTGATCAATGAACTCCATTGCTCAAGATCCCATTAAGTTTATCTTAGTGTGTGTGTGGATTAAAATCACTAAGTTTGAATAGAAAAAAACCTTAAAGAACTCACTTTAAGTCCAGGGTCTTGATTAATGGACTCATGTCACTCTTGACTCCATGTCTCAAGACCCCATTAGGTGCTCTTGAGCCCTAGAACGTTAAAGGATTCTTTAAGTCCAAGGATGTAATCAATGAACTCCATTGCTTAAAACCTTGTTAAAAACATCTTAGTGTGTGTGGGGGATTTGCCAATGCAATGGGTCAAATGAAATCTAGCATCAACTCATTATCAAACACAACGAGGAAGATAAAAGAGAATCAACAAGATCACAAGTTGACATATATGAGACTTCTTATATTTAAGCACAAAGATCTACATAAACAAATCCATAACATATTACATTGTTCAACGCTTAATTAAACTCTAATTAAGCTAATCTAACTACAAAGCAATAAACCCCAACTCGGATGTTCATAACAATGCAGTTAAACGTGACAATGTAAACTACCAATCCAAACAACACATTAAATGTCAAACATTTAGCTATAATCAAATAGCTTCACTACAAATTACAAACCCTAGACCTAGGCATTTATAAATCATAGCAAAACTACAGATTAAGCTACTCCCCTTGAAAGCTCGGTGAACTCCAGCCATCAACGCATCTTCAATGAAAACAAATGCCTAACCACGATTTTAACCTCGAACCTTCACAACTCGTGATTTAATCCAAGCTATCCATGATGGTGTCGGCGGTGAAAATGAAGAACAAAACCTATGTGAAATTATCCCTGTGGAACCCCAAGGAACCCCGGTGGTGAACGATGTCGCTTCCTCTTCTTCTCTTCGCCACCGTCGATCTTCTCTCTTCTTCCCGTGTGTCGATTGCCCAAGAGAAAATTGATCTTCTAACCTAATTCAGAAGATTTAAAGGATGGGTCACGGGCGGTTCGGCATGATGAGAGAAATCTCTATTTGAGTCCGGTATCCGCTCGCACGCCGCGACGATAAATAAAAATTAAATCGCGACGTGTCTCTCGCTTGCTCGCCGCGACGTGTTGAATTGTTGACGTCGCGACGTACGATTTGTGTTGATGCGTCGCGACGTGTGAATTACATTTCGCCACGGCGATGCCGTGGCGAGGTGATTGGTTCACGCTGCGACGTGCCTTAAGGACTTGATGCCGTGTTGACTCTTCTGATCCTTTCTGACTCCTTTTCTCCTACAATATAAAATAACAATTTCCAGTATCAATTGTTCTTAGAAAAATTATAATGCAATTAATGTCAATTTGTGCAATTTTACTAGCAAATTGCATAAAATATACGCTCACCGTAAGAGACTAATTTAAGCACAAAAATCATGAATTAAGAGTCAAAAAGTGCATTAACAACCATGAAAGTGTAGCCACTTATATATTAAACTTGGGTTCAATCAGCTTTATTATTGACACTCATGTTATTGCCGCATTTGAGATTACTACCTGTGTATCCTTTGATGCTGTATATTGTTGCTTTGAATGCCACAGGCCATTCTTGTGAAGCTAGCCTTGTATTACCTAGCCTCACAAGCATGGTAGTATGTTTATATCTCACTGAGTCGCGTTGTAGACTCACACCTCACTATCACCATTTCAGGAGATTAGCAGATCGGATAATAGAGAAATCCAAGCCTTTTGAGACTCGCTTGGATAATCAATCAAGAATTGTTTTTGGCATGATGTAAAATTTGCAGATACTTCTAGACGCTCTATGGTTTGTCATGATTATATGTACATATAACCTGTATGGATTTGTTATGGTATTGAGAATGATGTTGGTTGATGATAAGTAGATGTTGTATGTGAGAATTGTAGATTTGAATCCTTTCTTCTTACAACCTATTAAGTAGGTAAAGGATTATCAGATAAACGAATGGGTCATGCCGGATTTTTAGTAGAAGACAAAACAGTTGGGCTTACTACGAGTTTTAGTGGCATTAAGCTTACCCATTCCCTAGTGCCAACACGGCCCAAAAAGGCGGGTCGTGTCAGATTGGCATGTTGATTTGGATTTGTTTCTTCCGTTGCAAGTAATGATTTCTTAAAAGTTTTGAAATCTACCGTTTTTCTAAACAAAACATATTTTCTTTTTCCGATCCAACAACATTGTCACGTAGGCATGGATTGTTTGTTACTTTAGACACTAAGTTATTAGGATTTGCATTTAATAAGTTCTATAGACATAATGGGTTTTTGTTTAAAAAGAACAAATTTTGTGTGCCTAATTGCTTGTTAGATGCATTTTATTGTTAGAATGAGTGGCATTTTTCCTTAATTTCTGGATTAATTATTGAGTTTTATACATATATTTCTTGCTAAATTGCTTAGTTCACCAGAATTTGCATTTATAATTGTTCATGTTTAATTTGTAGGAAATGCAAAGACTACAACAACAATTACATAAGGGAAAGTCCAAAAATTTGTCACAGACAAGTGGAGCTGAAAGAAAAGAAACGAAAATCACGCACCAAGCTACATCTTGCTACAGTGGAGTGCGTGAATATAGGAGGGATATCCAAGTGGAGACCACCATGTCGTCAGAGACTAGAAGAAAGAAAATCACGTCACCAAGGGAGAGCTCCAAGAGACCCATTACGTGACACACACAAAAAAGAAAACAACAAAATATAGGGTGGCTAAGATAATATTCTGGAGGTAGCTGGTGACTAGAGGCTTCAACGTTGGCAGCTGTTAGAGACAAGAGAAGAAAACAACGCATGCAGCAATTGAGGACTACGTAAGACCAGACGTTGGAGAGACCAGCTAGTGGACAAAGGAGGCGTGAACACTAGAAATAAAATAAGGGAAAAGATGCAGGTCCACCACGCATGCAAAGGAGAAGACGTGCGTGAGCAATAGAAGCAAATTAAAAAAAAGCAAAGAGAGGCTCCACCAAAGTTTTAGCTCCAAAGCCCCACCAAACACTCACTCATTATTGAAGACTCTCCACTCAAAAAGCAAGAGAATTCACGTACATTAATAGTGGGGCTCCAACACTTACGAACTGGGGGGACTCACTTTGCTATCAACGTTACAAACCAAGAGGGCTATCAACTTTACAAAACCAAGAGTGGGGTATAACGTGAGAGACCAAGAGTCCCACCAAGGATTCATTCTTCATTGATTATCCAACACTCACGCTACATTGAAGCAACAACGTTACACAAAGAGGAGCTGGGAAATAACGTAAAACACAAGAAGCTCAACAGGATTGAAGCAGCTGGTCGGACATCACGCAATTAGGAGTGAACAACAGAAGCAACAACACACACACCATCAGCTTGAAGACTCCACGTAGGGATGCAACATTAGGGAGAGGCGCAAAATAATAAACGTAGAAAGGGAGACCTCAAAACCCATTTATCCTCTGTTTATCATTTAGTTTCTCATATGATGTTTGTTGACTTTAATGCTTGTGGTTTTCATCCTATCATGAGTGAGTAGCTTCCCCGAAGCTTCAAGGTTGGGTTGAAGTTTTTAGCTAATTTTATGGACTAAATCTCGATTGATTTATTTGTATGGATTTTTTGTTTTGATTTCTCTGTTTTGAAATTGATTTTGTTGGTATTGTGTTTGGCCAACTATTACTTGATGTTAGTTGTTAATTGAAGAATCGATAGGTGAAAATTGATAACGGAACTCCAAACAGGAAACTTATAAATTTTAGATTTAGACATAAACTGAACTTATGAGAGAAAACTAGGTTAGCAAAGAACTTAATGGGTTATGCTTGATTGCTAGTTTACGATAGTAAATTAGGATTATTGCGTAACACTCCTTTGATACCTTAAAAAGGATCTAAGAAACTCTAGGCTCAACCTTCTATCAACCAAAATTCGCCTCATAAATTGATCTAGGTAAAGTCCATAGAAAACGCTAAAAGTGGAACCATCCTTAAAGCTTACCACATTCCATTCGAATTAACCCTTAGAAATATTCACAATTTCCTTTAACTATGATTTTGTTATTTTTGCTAGTTAATTTTCTTATTTTAATTCCCTTTTCTTACACAATCGCTAGTTCAATTAATTAAGTGATCCAAGCCTGGTACTTACACAATTATCCCTATGGGACGATATTATACTATACTACTTGAGACCCGTGAACTTGCGGAATCACATCAAGTTTCTCGGTGCCGTTACCGGGGAGTAATCCCTGAGTAATATTAGGCGACTGATTGTTTGGTTAAATTGAACATTTTTGTTTTTCTTTTCTTTTCTTATTTTGTGTTAATATATTTGTTAGAATTAATTTTTGTTTTATTTGTTCTCTTTACTGTTTACTTCTTATTTTGCATTTTCTGTACCTTGCATTGGATCTTGCTGTGTTATACTTAGTCTATGCGAAAGTCCGTTAGGGTTGAAGAGCTATTGTTTAATTCTGAAATCGAGAAGACAGCTAAGGCACTAAGGAAGGAAGCAAAAGCTAGAAAACCACGAGCAAGCGCATTTAACGCACAGCCTGAGCAGGAACGCTAGATCGAACTCGAATTTACTACAACTTTTCCAATAGAGGAGATTGTTGAATCGAAAATGACCGAACAAAATCTGAGAACGATGCGGGATCATGCGGTCCTAGATTTTGGGGAATTTTGCCCTAGTATTACAAGGCCTACTGTGCAAGTGAATAATTTTGAGTTAAAACCTGGCCTTGTACAAATGGTGCAGCAGAATCAGTTAGAAGGGCACCCAACAGAAAACCCACATGTCCACTTACAGCAATTTTTGGAGATTTGTGAAATGTTGAAGCAGAATGGGGTACCTGAGGATGCTATAAGGCTTCGGTTATTTCCTTTTTCTGTGAGAGATCAAGCTAAGGATTGGCTCCATTCATTACCACCTGGTTCGATAAACAATTGGCAAGAGTTGTCCAGGGCTTTTATGGCTCAGTATTTTCCACCTGGGAAGACGACAAAGCTCAGAAGTGAGCTTACCTCATTTCAACCCAAAGAAGATGAGTCGTTATACGAAGCATGGGAGAGGTACAAGGAGCTTCAACGTAAATGTCCACACCACGGTGTCCCGAAGTGGATGATTGTGCAAATATTCTATAACGGAGTTTCTCCGGTTATGCAAAGTACAATTGATGCTGCGGCTGGAGGTGATTTAATGGACAAGAATGAAGACGAGGCCTTCATGTTATTAGAGAAAATTGCCTACAATAACTATCAGTGGAATAATGATCAGAAGGAGATTAAGCAAGAAGGAAAGAAACCTCAAGGAGTCTTCGAATTGGATGTTTTTACCTTGTTGAATTCAAAATTTGAAGCTTTTTTAAGAAAAGTAAATAAATTTGCTATAGCTGCTGTTAGTAATGTGAATGCCTTACAGGATCAGGATTTTGGGTCAAGTATAGGTACAGAATTTCAGAACATTAGGCAAGAATTTGGGGCTGAACATATGAATTTTGTAGGAAATTATGGACAGAAGAACCAAGGTGGAGCTTTCTCAAACACATATAATCCTGAATGGTGAAACCACCCAAATTTCTTCTGGTCTCAACAACACAAGCCACCCCAAAGTTTCCCTAACCAGACCCATTACCCACAAAATCAACAACACTATCAACAAAGCCAGCAACAACAAAACCATGTCCCTCCAGGTTTCTCAAACTTGAGACAACAAGCCCAGCCACCAGAACCCAAGTCTAGTCTTGAATCAATGATGGAAACCTTTATACAGAAGCAACGAGACTTGATCCAGCAACTTACTACCCGAATGGACCAATTGACGGTCCATAATAAGATGCTTGAGACTCAGATAGCAGAGCAAGCCACATCACTAAGGTTTGACAAGGGTGAGCTACCAGCACAACCAGAGGCTCCTAAGGAAACCAAGGCAGTGGTATTAAGGAGTGGAAAGGTTTTGGAACCTATGGCGCAGAAGAACAAAGCTAAAAAGGAATCCAAAGGAAAAGGCCAAGATGCACAACCTGTGCAATCCAATGCTCAGTTTGTGCAACAATCACCTTAGCCAGAAAAATACATACCACCACCACCATATAAGCCACCAATCCCATTCCCTCAAAGATTTCATAAAGCTAAGCTAGACCAGCAATTTGAAAATTTTGTTGACATTCTGAAGAAGCTCTATGTTAACATCCCCTTCACAGAATCCCTTACCCAAATGCCTACTTATGCCAAGTTCTTGAAGGAAATCTTATCCAACAAAAGAAGGCTAGAGGAATATGCAACAGTGGCTCTTACAGAGGAACCAAGTGCCATTCTTCAAAACAAACTCCCTTCTAAGCTTCAAGATCCGGGAAGTTTCTCGATACCTTGCCAAATTGGAACCACAATAATTGGGAGAGCATTATGCGATTTGGGGGCAAGTGTGAGCTTATTGCCATTATCTGTCTGTCAGAAATTGGACATCGAAGAGCTTAATCCAACCACCATATCATGGCAGCTAGCTGACAGGTCTATAAAATTTCCCATTGGGATATTGGAAAATGTGTCTCTCAAGGTTAGAAGTATTTTTATCCCGATAGACTTCGTTGTGCTAGAAATGGAGGAAGACACTAACATACCCATTATCCTTGGAAGACCCTTTTTAGCCACAACTGGAGCAATCATAGATGTTCAGAATGGAAAAATGAATCTGAGAGTGGGGGAGGAAGAAATTGAGTTTAATTTGGGAAAGGCAATGAAGGCTATGGATGACAAGGATTCTTGTTTAAGGGTGGATCTTATTGACACGTTGGTTGGTGCTGAATTCAGAAAATCCCATCCAAAGGATTTATTGGAACACTGCTTAGTGTAGGTTGTAGCAACTGCAAGGGGTAATACAAAATTTACGAAGAAGGAGTCAGAAGTCTTTGAATTCGCGCAGATGCTCGATGCACAACCTGTGCAAAAATCTACGCAACCTGTGCAACCTGAACTAAAACCATCACCTAATTTGAACAAAGAAGAACCTCCGAATGTGGAATTGAAACCATTGCCTCCTAATCTCAGGTATGAATTTGTGGGCCCTAATTCGACTTATCCAGTCATGGTTAATGCTCTTTTAAGCCCTGTACAGGTCAACAAACTTTTAAGAGTGCTTAGAGAACATAAGCAAGCAATTGGGTACAAAATTTCAGACCTGAAGGGAATCAACCCGTCTTTCTGTACACATAGAATTCACTTAGTGGATGATGCAAAAACTGTGATTGATCAAAGGAAGCTAAATCCAAACATGAAGGACGTAGTCAAGCAAGAGGTCTTAAAGCTGTTATTTGCAGGTATTATATACCCCATTTTCGACAGTAATTTGGTAAATCCTGTCCATTGTGTGCCTAAGAAGGGAGGTCTAACAGTTGTGAAAAATGAAGGTAACAACCTAATACCAACTAGGATAGTTACGGGATGGCGAATGTGTATCGATTATAGAAAATTGAACTAGGCCACTCGTAAAGACCATTTCCCTTTGCCATTCATTGATCAAATTTTGGAAAGACTCGCTAAACATGATTATTTTTGCTATTTGGATGGTTTCTCTGGTTTCTTTCAAATTCCCATTCACCCTAATGACCAAGAGAGAACCACTTTCACATGTCCCTATGGTACCTTCGCATATCGAAGAATGCCATTTGGGTTGTGTAATGCACCAGCTACGTTTTAACGTTGCATGACAGCGATCTTTTCATATTTTATTGAGGAAATTATGGAAATCTTCATGGATGACTTTTTTGTTTATGGGCTAATGTTTGACTCTTGTTTAGCCAATCTTGAGAAGGTTTTAAGCAGGTGTAAAGAGGTTGATTTAGTGTTGAATTGGGAGAAGTGCCATTTCATGGTACAAGAAGGGATAGTCCTAGGCCACTTGGTTTCCAATCTTGGAATAGAAGTGGATAAAGCTAAAACTGAAGTGATAGCGAATCTACCTCCACCTACTTCAGTCAAGGAGATCAGAAGTTTCTTGGGACATGTAGGCTTTTATAGGTGTTTCATCAAAGATTTTTCCTATATAGCAAAGCCTTTGACTAATTTGTTGAGCAATGATGTGCTATTCAATTTCGACCAATCTTGTCTTGATGCTTTTTTCATGATTAAGCAAGACTTAACCTCGTCGCCTATTCTTCAACCCCCGGATTGGTCCCTCCCCTTTGAAATCATGTGTGATGTTTCGGATTATGCTGTGGGAGCTGTTTTACACTAACAAAGGAACAAGGTGGCCCATGTGATCTATTATGCGAGCAAGACATTGGATGACGCTCAAATCAATTATGCCACAACTGAAAAGGAGTTGTTAGCTGTAGTCTTTGCAGTGGACAAATTCAGGTCATATATCGTGGGTTCGAAAGTGATAGTCTACTCAGATCATGCAGCCATTCGCTATCTACTTGTGAAAAAGGAGGTTAAACTAAGGCTTATAAGATGGGTCCTTCTCCTTCAAGAATTCGACCTTGAGATTCGTGACAAAAAGGGAGCTGAGAATTGGGTCGCGGATCACCTCTCAAGGCTCACTACGGATCAGAAGGAACCCCTTTGAGAAGAACCACCGATTAATGACTCCTTCAGTGACGAGCATTTGTTCTGCTGTGCAGATTTACCAAAATTGTGTTATTCGTTACACAAAATTGCTGCAGCAACATTACAAGTTCCATGGTATGCTGACTATGTGAATTATCTTGTTTCAGGAGTATTGCCACCTGAATTTACTTTCCAGCAGAAGAAGTTCTTTTCGGAACTCAAACATTATATATGGGAGGAGCCCTTTCTTTTCAAGCGTTGTGGTGATGGGGTGATCTGAAGATGCTTACCAAGTGAAGAAGTAGGAGCTGTCCTGAATCATTGTCATGCATCCCCCTATGGAGGCCATTTCAGTTATGAAAAGACGGCAGAAAAAGTTCTCCAAGTGGGATTCCCTTGGCCTACACTTTTTAATGATGCAAGACGTTTTGTGCAAGCATGTGACAAATGCCAGAGAGCTGGAAATATTTCTCAGAAACATGAGATGCCCCTTAAAGGAATTTTGGAGGTTGAACTTTTTGACGTTTGGGGGATAAATTTCATGGGGCCACTACCGTCTTCTCTTGGAAACAAATATATTCTTGTAGGGGTCGACTATGTCTCCAAATGGGTGGAAGCAATCGCTGCACCAACTTGTGATGCCAAAGTGGTCATTAGATTCCTCAAGAGAAATATTTTTACCAGGTTTGGCAGTCCTCGGGCAATTATCAGTGATAGGGGAAGTCATTTTGTCAACAGCTCATTCGCCAACCTTTTGAAGAAATATGGGTTGTACCACAAGTTAGCATTGGCCTACCACCCTCAATCTAATGGACAAGCTGAAATTTCAAATAGGTAGATTAAGAGCATCTTGGAGAAAACGGTTAACACTTCAAGAAAAGATTGGTCTTTGAAGATAGATGATGCTCTTTGGGCCTATAGAACAGCGTACAAGACTCCAATTGGGACTACTCCATTTAGACTAGTGTATGCAAAATTATGTCACCTTCCTGTCGAGTTAGAACACAAAGCATATTGGGCTATTCAGAAGCTTAATTTCGATTTCAAGGCAGCTGGAGAAAAGCGTTTGTTTCAGTTGAATGAGTTGGAGATGTAAGCGATCTGGAAGGGGGGTTGAATAGATCTTTAAAGCTTTACATAAAGTTCTATAATAAAATCAGAAGTTAATTCACACAATAATAAATTAAACAAATTTAAATGCAAAGAATAAGGAAGAAGAGTAAATACTGTTTTTATAGAGTTTCGGTGCTAGGACCTACGTCCTCTACCTAAGCTTCCACTTAGGATTTGGCAAATTACTTTACTGCATACTTTTTAGTTTAGTGTGAACTCTTACAACACCAATTGATTTCCGGCTCAAGCTACCTTTACAACTGATTTGTTTTCTGACACAAATCCTACCTCACATGTGATTTTTCACTAATCACTCAACTCACAATAATAATGGGATAAAGATGAAAGATCAATGCTCAATACAAATTTGAAGCAAGCTAAGAGCAATATAGAGCAAAATTGGAACAATAACGAAATTCTTTGGTTTTTTGGACTTTAGTATATTGATCCCTTGATTTTCCACTATTTATCTGGAGATTAGGAATGAAATTAGCCGTTGTAAATCCTCTTCTAGCCGTTGCATGATTTATGATGAACGTTGCTTAATTTCTTCCTTTCCATTTAGGAATGATTCGGATACATTTTATTTGGCTTTACTTGATAGTCTACTGGTCAAGCTGTGATAGTCGACTAGTATTAACATATTTCACTGCAGGCTTTAACTTCGCTTTGATCAGTCGACTAGTTCCATGATAATCGACTAGTGTTCCTATTCAATTGATTTGTAGTTGACTTGTAACATATTAGTCGACTTGTTTCAACCCCCATCTGATGATCTTTAATTTATTAGTCGACTTATGATATACTGGTCGACTTGTTACTGACTCTAACGAATATATTTAATCAAATCTTCCCATAATCTTCATGTTTAATGTCTCTGGCATGTTGAAGATTATTTCCTTATTGATTTCACCATGATTTATCAGCTATCTTGATTAATTTCACAACACTTGAAATAATTTCTTAACCAATTCTATACATTTTTTTTAATAAAAAACATAAGTGGGATTTAATTTGTCAACCACCATTGGTCCAACAATCTCCCCCTTTTTGATAATGACAAAACACTTAGAAATTGTTTAAGAAATGAGAACGAAGAAACATTGATCAAGGTTTTTATACCTTGTCATTTTGGTTAGAAGTCTCCCCCTCAATCATATAAAATATTGAGTTTAATAACCTTGTAAAATCAAATTTATAAAAGTAAGTTGAAATCAAGATAGTCTCAAATCAAGAACAATTATCACATACTCCCCCTTAACTAAAGAATATCCAATTTCCCATTTTACTCCCCCTTTTTTCATAATCAAAACAACTAATACAAACCAACAAGATGAAATAGATGAAACATAAATAGTCATTAGTGTGAAGAAGAAACACAAATATAAAGATGAAAAATTATCGCAATCACATTAAACATAGAACCAAGCCATCAAACACCAAAGTCTTAAGTAGTACTCAAGGACAAATAGGAAAAACTTCAAACACTAGAAAGAGCACAATATAAAATGTCGGTCTAGGTGAAATGTAATAAACATCAATGTGAAGAATCATCATGTCTACAATCGAGCTTGTCAAAAAATTTCGTAATACTCTTCTCTAGGCGTATAAGCATGCTTTTTTGTTTATCAACCCAATCATTTAATTCTTCCAATTGGTCTCTAATCTCCCGAAGGTCATCATGAGACACCTTACTCCGTTGGACACTACTTGGTCGGGAGCTGCTAGGGCGATCACCTGCCCTCTTAGAACATTGCCTCCTAAGCACTTGTTCACCCTTCAAGGTCAAACCAGCTTCTCTACATGGTAAGAATAAACCCCACCTCTCTCAATTGTTTTGACCAATTTCATACTGCGGAGATTATAAGGAGTAAATCTCCAACTCTGAGGATAGGGATAATAGTCATAGGCGTTCAAATTGCATTTTTGCAGCTTGGCCATGTGAGTTATCAGGGCTCCACATGGCATACCTTTATGTTTGCCCATTTTTCCTTTCAGCTCACCCCTTAGTAAATTGGCCTTCTTTCTCATCATCTGTATAATCAAGCTTGGAAATTTTATTTTTCTCCCTTCTTCCTGTAGGAAAATCCCGGGGTAGGCATCACATGCCCACAGTGCGGAATTTAAAATTTTGAGTCCCGGGACATTCCCGAAAGCCAGGATCCATGTGTATGTATAAACAATCAAACCATAACGACCAAAAGAGACCGTCTCTAACGGTATCCACGCAGAGGTCGAAAAACCTAACCGGACAAACTCTTTTGACAGGGAATAGCTAGACTAAAGAAAAGAGTGCTAGCTCTTACCTTAGCCTCGAGAGCAAGTGAGATGATCTTGGTGGAGCCTTGAGAAGTAGAAGCAAGTTGAATGGAGGAGATGAAGAAGATGAAACAATTTCAAAGCTTAACTCTTTTAAGCATTTTTGACTCTTCTCTTCCATCAACCGTGCAAGCATTTTTCTTATCTCTTCTTATATGTATTTTAACACTTAAATACATATCAAAAGCATGGTGGATGGGGCATCCACGTATAAGACATGAAAAATGTCTTAAAATGCTAAATAATCATTACTTTTGACTTTTCAAACTTAATCTTACTTCTCCATTCAATGGTCCACGAAAATCACTTTATATATTTATATATTAATTAATTATTTACTTAATTAATTAATATATATAATTGTGAAGTGGTCCGATCAAACTGGGTCGGTCCTACTACCGTCAGCCCCACGGCTTAAAAATCACGGAAAGCGCCAAGAATGTCGATGTCGCGATCTCATCGGGACATATCCCAATCTCATCGGGATCCATTTAATCCTATTGCTCTCCGGATATCGGATCTCCGTCCAAACTATTTTCTGATTCTCCGAGTCACTCTTACGCTGTGACCCATTAGGTTCCGGTTATGTTGGCCACTTAGATTAACACTTAATCTGAGCAAGTCATGAGCGGTATCTAGCAACACATCATGACCCCAATTGACCGGAAAGTAATTGGTTTGACTAATGAAACCATATCACTAACCCTTCCATAGACAATTACCGTGCAATTCGTCCTTTCACCATGCTATACCCCACTTGGTTTGAGTATGGGCAATGTGTCAACTCTTACTAGACCGACGATCAAATCTAGTCCAAGTGTAATTAGTTCTCGCCCTAGGACTCATTACTTTATATGTCCATGAAGACCATCTTCATGACATATGTATCTTTCGGCGCCAGAGACTTCAAAGTAATGATCCCGATAAGAGGCTACGGGTATCTCTTCCGCTATAATGTATGGTGAATCCTCTATTGGCTACTCAATTACCTTCAATACCTCAAGCTGCACCCAATCACCACCCTATGAGCGACCTCTCGAAAGGCAACAAGGAATGGAGTCAAAGTACGTAATCAAGACTCAAGATATCCTCGAGTACCTCAAGTCTCAAGGATACTTGCACCATTGCTATGATGAGATTATCACCGACATTTGTATAGACATCCATGTGATGATCTCATAGCGAGTCATCCAATGTACTTACTACCACTAGTAAGCATCCACATGTCAAATCTAAATATCTCAATATTTACAGTTTTCGAGATCCACCGCTGATCCAATCGGGGAGTTTGACATGTGCTAGTCTATCCGGATTAACGATGTCCGGCCTCATTAATCCTATGACTAGGGATAATTTAGATCTTGACATAATTGCACATGATAGGAATCTCAATAGTATGATCGCATCATAATTTCCTTCACGCTATGTCATGTATCAGGGACTTCATTAATTTGATTAAAGATCACTATCAATTCATAATAAAATGAACATCAAATAAATGAAATATGCCTTGCTTTATTTATTTATAAAGTGCATACATGACTATGAACAAAATGCGCTAAAGGGATTGCCTTTAGGCACTACTCTAACAATCTCCCACTTGACCTAAAGCCAATCGCCTTGGTATCTAATACCATAAGCGAGTACATGAGAATCAAAATTCTTCCGTGGCAACGACTTTGTCAACGGATCAAGAATGTTGTGCTCGGAATTCTCTCTATCGTGACATCACCCCGCCGCAATGATCTCCGAATCAAATGGTATCATGAGTACGTGTTTGGATCGCCGATGAGACCTTGGTTCCTTTGCTCACAGAATAGCTCCATTGTTGTCACAATACAACCGTATGGGTCCATCACATTAGGAACCACACCAAGTTCAAGAATGAACTTCGATCCAAACGGCTTCTTTTGCTGCGTCGATGCGGCAATGTACTCTGCCTCGTCGTTGAATCGCCAGCCGCCTCGCTTGGAACTCTTCAAACCGATCGCCCGCCATTTAGTGTGAAAACATAACCTGATTGGGACTCGAGTCGCCCTTATCGATTGAAAGCGGCATCCAGATGCCCGCCACTGAGACTTCCATCTCCATATATCAAGAAAACATCCTTAGTTCTTCGCAAGTACTTTAGATATTCTCGACACCACCCAAAGGACCCTCACCAGATTCGATTGGTATCTCGCCAGAACACTTAGAGTATATGATACATCGGGTCTCGTACATAGCATTACGTACATAATAGATCCTACTCGCAGACGATACGGATCATATTCATACGCATCCTCTCATCCTGTGTCTTGGGACACATGGACTTCGAGAGTGTTATCCCATGAGTAATGGGAAGAAACCCCTCTTGGATTGCTCCATGCTAAACCTCTTTAGCACCTTATCTATGTATCGCTGATCGTGAAAGACCAAGCAACCTCTTCGATCTATCTCTATAGATCTTTATCCCAAGGATATAAGTTGCTTCTCCAAGGTCTTTCATGGCAAATTGTTTCGACAACCAAATTTTCTTGATTGCAAGATTGAGACATCGCTTCCTAGCAACAATATGTCATCTACATATAACACAAGGAATACGATCGCAGTTCCATTAACTTTCTTGTACACAAGTGTTCATCCGATTTTGTGAGAAACCAAACTCTTTGATTGTCTCATCAAAACGGATATTCCAACTCTGGATGCTTGCTTCAATCCATAAATGGATTTACAAGCTTGCATACCTTTTCGCCATTAGTGGAAATGAAGCCCTCAGGTTGTGTCATGTACACATCCTCAGCCAGATTTCCATTCAGGAAAGCTGTCTTCACATCCATTTGCCATATCTCATAATCATAATGAGCGGCAATGGCTAGGAGTATCCTAATGGATTTAAGCATTGCTATCGATCAAGGTCTCGTCATAGTCAACTCCTTGTCTTTGACGAAAGCCTTTAGCCACAAGCCTTGCTTTATAGGTAATCACATTACCATCCATGTCGGTTTTCTTCTTGAAAACCCATTTGCACCCTATAGGTTTTATCCCTTCAGGTGCATCAACCAAAGTCCATACTTGGTTTTCATACATGGAATCCATTTGATTTCATGGCACGAAGCCATTTTTCGCACTCAACTCTTCGTAACCTCTTCATAGGTGGTAGGCTCATCATGCTCTATGAGCAATACGTCATTCTGCTCACTCACGAAATCCATATCTCTCGTGAACAGAGCGATCCTACTTGACCCACAATTTTGTGTGTAGTAGAAGGTTGAACTGCTACCTCATCTGTATGAGTTCAGATTTGAGTTCAGCGATTGATCTGCGTCGTCCGAGCATCTTGAAGCTTCTTCAAGTTCAACTTTGCTCCCACCGTCCTCTTTTAAAAGAAACTCTTTCTAAAAGACAGATGGATCAAACAAACACCTTTTGTTCCTCAAAGAAAGTAGAATTGATGTCCTCTTGTTTCTTTAGGATATCCTATTTAACAAACATTTGTCGATTTTCTCCAAGCTTATCTCGACCGTGTCCGCTTCACATAAGCAGGACAACCCCATACTTTCAAATAAGAAAGATAAGGTTTCTTGTTAGTCCACATCTCATATGGAGTAACATCAATCGCTTTGATGGAACTCGCTTAACAAGTAAACAATGCCTCAAGGCATACCCCAAAAGGATTTTGGTAATCGCAAAGCCCATCATAGATCGTACCACGTCCAACAAGGTTCGATTTCTCCTTTCGCCACACCATTATTTGTGGTGTGTAAGGAGGGGTCCACCGAGATAATATCCCATTATCTACGAGATAATCAAAAACTCTTGGTCTAAGTATTCACCACCACGATCGGATCGTAATGTTTTGATACTTTTCCCAAGTTGTTTTTCTACTTCATTCTCAATTGTTTGAACTTTTCAAATGCTTGAGTTTGTATCTCATCGAATCTGACTACCCATATCGAGAATAATCATCGATAAAGGTAATGAAGTAACGACAACCACTTCTGGCATGGATGGACATCGGACCACATACATCTGAATGTATTAGGTCTAATAATCCAGTCGCTCGTTCACCCTTTCCCTTAAAAGGTAACTTAGTCATCTTGCCTAATAACAAGATTCACATGTGTCATAAGATTCATAATCGAATGACCCTAAACTTCCACTCTTGTGGAGCTTAGCGATGCGTCTCTCATTTATATGGCCAAGGCGACAATGCCATAAGTAAGTTGATTTTAAATTATCTCTTTTATGTCTTTTAGCGTCATTGATATTCATAACCGGATGTGACATATCTAATATGTATATTCCATTGCATAATGTACCAGTACCATAAAGCATTCCATTTGAACTAATAGAACAACCATTGTTACCAAAAGAAAATGGAAACCAAATTTATTTAAACAAGAAGCAGACAAGATGTTCTTTGTTAACACGGTACAAAATAACAATCATCCAAGTTAAGTACAAGCCCACCTGGGAGTGTCAAAACATAAGTCCCTACGGCTAATGCAAAGAACTCTTGCTCCATTGCCAACACGCAGTCCATTTCTCCCTTTATGAGTCAGCCATCGTCCCTCGAGGCCCCGTGATATCATTGCATATGTGTGAGCCACAACCGTATCTAATACCCATATGTTATGATCGAAACAAGATAACCTCAATGAAAACATACGAAGAAGTCGAGGCGGTGATGCCTTCTTCTTCGCTTCAGCTTCTTCCAGATAAACTTTGCGATACGCCCAATGACCGATCTTACCGCAATGAAAGCGGTACCTTTTAGTGCGATCTCTTTGGTCTTCTTCTTTCCTTTCGCTGCACTTCCTTTCGGCTTCGAGCTTTTTTTCTTCTGTTTCCTCTTCTTGGAACCAGAGGAAGAAGAATCCACCAATAGAACGCCTTGCTATCTTGCTTGACAATTTATTACTCATTGCTTGGCGAGATTGATCACTCGAATTGTGGTGGATATTTGGTTCATTCGATAGTTCAACACAAACCGTGAATAACTATCGACAAACCAACAAGAATTAAGTCTATACTTAACTCGTAATCCATCACAAAACCTAAGACGGCCAATCTCTCAATATAGCCATTCATCTTCAATGCATATTGCATCGCAGATGAACCAGAGTCATCTTCGTTGTAAAGAGCAACCTTGAGGTCTCGAACCGTTCGGACCGTGCTTGCTCATCAAACAACTCTCTAAGATGAAACACTATCGTGTGAGCATCCATAGACTCATGCTGCTTCTGCAGCTCAGGTGACATCGATGTAAGCATAATGCAGGTAGCTATGTCACTGTCTTTTAGATGCTGACGATATGCCTTCTGATCATCATCAGAAGCTCCTTCAGGAAGTGGATCCGGAAGTGGAAAATGAAGGATGTATCCTAGATCCTCAGATCTGAGAACAATTCTCGATTCATGACCAATCAAGAAAATTTGGTCCGGTTAATTTGTTTGCATCCATTAGTGAGCGAAGATTCACACTAGTCGACATCTTCAATCAACCTAAACATAGAGAGAGAAAGAAAGTTAGAATAGGATTAAATGTATGCTCATAAGGACTTAAATGACATACATATGGCTCCCACTAGTTTCAACAGAATCCATAACCCTCATCATGAATCCATGAAACAAAATGGCACATTGACCTAGTGGGTCGATATCCGACATTGCTAAGAATGACCTTGAGGTTAGCTCAACAAGTCACCTTAGGTCAATCGGTAGGTATCAGTCATACCAATTGCATCATCGATGACCGACATTAAGAATGACCTTGAGGTTAGCTCAACAAGCCATCTTATGTCTCGGGAGGTACCAGACATACCAATTACATCTTAGACACAACTATCGCCCAGTGCTATCAACAGTTGATGTATGCACATACATTGGGTTATCAACACTTGATGCGCGTACATCTGATGTACACTACCCAACTTTGCCTCTGTCCACGTTGACCTTGAGGTTAGCTCAACAAATCAACGCTTCTAGGAAAACCGACCCATTAATCCGAAAATCATATTTTCACGATTTGAACATATTCGTATAGAGTGAGCTTGAGGTTAGCTCAACAACCCAACCCTATAAGAACTCTGGTTCTTGCCATATTAATGGAAGGCGTTAGTTTTCATATTTTAAGTTGAGGGATTTTAGGTCTCATCTTTCTAATCTCATCCAAGGATCATAGTCACCATGACTATATGGTCTGATTTAGGGCATTGCATCAATCACATTGAATTTATACCGAAAATCACCCATCATCCCAATTACAGATGAAATAAGTCGACTTGTATATGTATAAGTCGACTTATGGTTCTATATAAGTCGACTTATGCATGTGTAAGTCGACTTGTGTAATGCATGAACAAGTCGACTTGTACCATTGTGCAAGTCGACTTATTAGTCTGATGCATCAAACAAGTCGACTTATGAACATATAAAGTCGACTTGTTCATTAATGCATTTGGAATTGCTATCTAATCGGCTAATTCTCAATCCAGGCATTTCCAATTCACAACACCAATATAACAAGTATATAAACCTTTATATTAATGTGCTAATGAAACATTTTCATCAACTCATGCATGCCATATAGTCTAACTATATATGAAAGCCTTGAAACCGATTAATCCATCATTAATCACTAGATTTCCACATAATTCAAGGACACCAAATTATCATGCTAAGTATCTCTAGGTAGGCTACACGTTATCAAGATTACTCCGCACTTGTCACAAAAATTGCGACGGCCAAAATAACCAAGATAACGGAATAAGCTAACGAGACGCTAAAGTGACCTATTCGATATCCAAAAATTATTGGAAACCTAAATTCAAGAATCTCAACTTGGCATGCATACCACATAAATATAACACATTTTTAATCACTATAAAAATGATTCATGGCATTGGAACAGAAAATAACACAATCAATCATTCCAAACAAAACAGCCCCAGCAAGTTTCTCAAAACTGCCAAGGTCAACCTTTTGCTCAAAATGACCATTGAAAAACTTTCAATAAATACTGAGAAAATTACAGAGGTTAAAACATATTCCCAACATGCTCCATGAATTTTTCCAGGATTTATTTCCCACAAAAACTCATTGAACCTCAGCAATCTAGCCGAACCAGAATCTGTGTTCTCCAACACAAACATTCCCATCAGCACACAAGAAATTCGGAAATAAATGGTAAATCACCTTGAAAACATTTTTCCATCCACAGAGACATTCACAAACATCTTAGGGACATGTCGGTGAAAACCAATCCGAAAAACAATTTTTCTAGAATTTATTCACGAATTTACAAGCATACCTGTTTCAGAAACTATCAACAAGACAGCATCCGAAACTTGAGGGAATTAAATAGCAAAACCATATCAAATCAAATTGATAAATTCTCATCTTTCACAAACATATTCTATAACATGTTATGAACAATTATGAGTAAGAAATTTCGAAAACGTGCATCTCTATACTGATTCGAAATTCACACAAATAACATGCATCAGCAGCTCAATTCACTAAGGAACTCCGACCTAGTTATCATTTCGACTGTTTATACAACACAAGTGGCTCTGATACCACTGTAGGAAAATCCCGGGGTAGGCATCACATGCCCACAGTGAGGAATTTAAAATTTTGAGTCCCGGGACATTCCCGAAAGCCAGGATCCATGTGTATGTATAAACAATCAAACCATAACGACCAATGGAGACCGTCTCTAGCAGATCCACGCAGAGGTCGGAAAACCTAACGGGACAAACTTTTTGACCGGGAATAGCTAGACTAAAGAAAAGAGTGCTAGCTCTTACCTTAGCCTTGGAGAGCAAGTGAGATGATCTTGGTGGAGCCTTGGAGAAGTAGAAGCAAGTTGAATGGAGGAGATGAAGAAGATGAAACAATTTCAAAGCTTAACTCTTTTAAGCATTTTCGACTCTTCTCTTCCATCAACCGTGCAAGCATTTTCTTATCTCTTCTTATATGTATTTTAACACTTAAATACATATCAAAAGCATGGTGGATGGGGCATCCACGTATAAGACATGAAAAATGTCTTAAAATGCTAAATAATCATTACTTTTGACTTTTCAAACTTAATCTTACTTCTCCATTCAATGGTCCACCGAAAATCACTTTATATATTTATATATTAATTAATTATTTACTTAATTAATTAATATATATAATTGCTGAAGTGGTCCATCAAGCTGGGTCGGTCCTACCGACTGCCGCCCCCCTTGGCTAAAAATCACCGGAAGCGGTTTTCAAGAATGTCGATGTCGCGATCTCATGGGACATATCCCAATCTCATCGGGATCCATTTAATCCTATTGCTCTCCAGATATCGGATCTCCGTCCAAACTATTTTCTGATTCTCCGAGTCACTCTTATCGTGTGACCCATTAGGTTCCGGTTATGTTGGCCACTTAGATTAACACTTAATCTGAGCAAGTCATGGCGGTATCTAGAAACACATCATGACCCCCAATTGACCGGAAAGTAATTGGTTTGACTAATGAAACCATATCACGAACCCTTCCATAGACAATTACCGTGCAATTTGTCCTTTCACCATGCTATACCCCACTTGGTTTGAGTATGGGCAATGTGTCAACTCTTACTAGACTGATCAGATCAAATCTAGTCCAAGTGTAATTAGTTCTCGCCCTAGGACTCATTACTTTATATGTCCATGAAGACCATCTTCATGACATATGTATGCTCGGCGCCAGAGACTTCAAAGTAATGATCCCGATAAGAGGCCATGGGTATCTCTTCTCGCTATAATGAAATGGTGAATCCTCTATTGGCTACTCAATTACCTTGAATACCTCAAGTTGCACCCAATCACCACCCTATGGCGACCTCCGAAAGGCAACAAGGAATGGAGTCAAAGTACGTAATCGCACTCAAGATATCATTGAGTACCTCAAGTCTAAGGATACTTGCACCATTGCTATGATGAGATTATCAACGACATTTGTAGAGGACATCCATGTGATGATCTCATAGAGGTCATCCAATGTACTTACTACCACTAGTAAGCATCCACATGTCAAATCTAAATATCTCAATATTTACGGTTTTCGAGATCCACCGCTGATCCAATCAAGGAGTTTGACGTATGTTAGTCTATCCGGATTAATGATGTCCATCTCATTAATCCTATGACTAGGATAATTTAGATCTTGACATAATTGCACATGATAGGAATCTCAATAGTATGATCGCATCATAATTTCCTTCATGCTATGTCATGTATCAGGGACTTCATTAATTTGATTAAAGATCACTATCAATTCATAATAAAATGAACATCAAATAAATGAAATATGCCTTGCTTTATTTATTCATAAAGTCTGTACATGACTATGAACAAAATGCGCTAAAGGGGATTGCCTTTAGGGCACTACTCTAACACTTCCAAGTGCCACAGTATCTCCTTATCCAAAAAGGTGAGGTGATTATTGCTTGCCTTCTTTGGATACACCACACGATTTATAGCATAATGTAATAGTCTATAGTTTAAGGGCAAGTCCATTGCCTCATAAGGTGGCGAATGGTCGGAACAGAATCTAGCAAGTAGATCATCACCCTTTGCTTAAGTGTAACCGAAATTATCCTCAGCCTCTTCATCCATTTCACCATCTTCATGTCTTAAAATATCCAAATCTAACAAGGAAGCACTAGGCCTAACTCCACCAGTAAGCAATTGAAACCCTCTTGACAAATAATCTTCATAAACAAACATTTCTTTGCCTTGAATATGTGGTTTCAAATGTACACCAGTATCCACATTACTCCGAATCACCACAAGATTGGCATAAAATTCCCTCACCATATCCTCATAGATGTTATCAGTACACCTCAAGAAATAACGCAGTCCATTGTTAAGTCAAAATGACTTTATATAAAAATGATTTTGAAGTATAACAAACAAAGAGAGATCATATACAAGAAAAACAAAGCAGACGCAGACATAGATGCAAAGCAGACGCAGACGCAAATGCAAAGCAGACGCAGACGCAAATACAAAACAGACGCAGACACAGATGCAAAGCAGACGTAGACGCAGATGCAAAGCAGACGTAGACGCAAATACAAAGCAGACGCAGACGCAAATGCAAAGCAGACGCAGACGCAAATGCAAAGCAGACGCAGACGCAAATCCAAAACAGACGCAGACGCAAAAACAAAACAGACGCAAATGCAAAGCAGACGCAGACGCAGAAACAAATGCAAAACAGACGCAGACGCAAATACAAAGTAGACGCAGACGCAAAAGCAAAGCAGACGCAGACGCAGAAGCAAAGCAGATGCAAAAGCAAAACAGACGCAAATGTGAAGCAGATGCAGACGCAGTAAAGAAACAGACGCAAGAGTCAGTTTGAGTTAGTTACAAAACTCAACTGATTAACCGTTTCTTTAAAGATTCAAGAATCAAGAATCAAGAAGCAGTTAGAGACGAAGGCTATAAATTCAAGTCGAAGTCGAAAACTAAAAAGCTGTTGATCTTAGAAAAATCACACAAAGTGAAAAAGCGATTAAGTGCAAACTAGCTAAGTGCTATCTTACTGTAACAAAGTGTTCAAATATTTTTTTGAAAAGAAAAAGGTGTACAGATAGCCTGCAGAGGCTAAGTGTGAAAGAATACTGGTTGTAGAGACCTGAAGAGGCTCGTGAAAGAATACTTGTAACGATTGAAGAGATAGTGAAATCTCAGAAGAAACTCTGAGGACTGGACGTAGTCCACAGTTTGGGGTGAACTAGGATAAATCCGCATGTCTACCACTCTTACTCTCTATCTTGTTTTTAGTTTCAACTTTATCATTACTTACTGTTCGTATACATAGTATTGAGAAGTTTGATCAATCGGAATAAATAAAAATTCTGTAAAGATTTTTATTCTTAACAAGTAATTCTGAAAAGACTTATAAAGAGGGGAATACACAATTCAACCCCCCCTTCTCGTGCATTCTATTATTGTTTTCTAAGTGTTGTATTAACGTGTGATTCACTTCAATTGGTATCAGAGCAAGGTATCCAAGAATCACTTTGGCGAAGTGTGGATTAAAGATAATGGCGGAGTTACATGTATACATCGTTGAAGGAGCCTCAATCACTAGACCTCCAGCATTAAACGGAGAAGACTATCACTACTGGAAAGATAGGATGCGGTTATTCATCGAATCTACTCATGTTGACCTTTGGGATGTTATAGAGAATGGACCTTACACACCTGTAGATGAAGAAGGCAATTTTATTCCACGGAACAGATGGACGGTTGATCAGAAAGCAAGAATGCAGTTAAATTCAAAGGCGAAATTTTTCTTGACATGTGCCCTAAGCAGGAGCGAGTATGACAAAGTGCACGGTTGTGACACTGCAAAAGAGATGTGGGACACATTGTCTATTGCTCACGAAGGCACAAGCCAAGTTAAAGAATCCAAGATAAGTATTCTTGTTAGACCCCGAATTTTTGGTGAAAATTAGAATATTAAAATGATTTTAAATGAGAAAGAAATTGGTGAGACAATTTATGAATTTAAGGAAATTTGAGGAAATTAAGAAAAATTTATGAGAAAAGAATTGTTTAATTTTGAGGACTTTGATATTTGAGTGAACTTGTATGGATTATGAGAAGAAAGTGGATGAGTTGATTGAAATGAAGTTAAATAGTAAGAAATAAAAAGAAAAAGTGTGAGAATATGAAAAATTGTAAAAAAAGTTTGACTTTTTGGCCTTCAAGGGTTGACTTTTGATTTAGGCAAAATTTGATAAAATGGTCTTCTGGAAACTTGTAGATTATGTCAAGAGCTTTATGTAGCCATAAAGTTTGATATTTTTCGATATCGGGAGTGAGAGTTATGATCAGTCAAAGTTCGTTTGAAGTTTAACTTTGAAGAAAAAGTTGACTTTTTAATTGAGGCAAAATCCGAGAAAATGATCTACATGAAACTTATAACCTCTGTCGACAGCTTTTTGTGGACATAAAATTTACTATTTTTCGATGTCGGGATTGAGAGATATGATTTTCAGAAGATATGCTTTGTTTTAAAAATGCTATTAAGTATAGATTTGTGTGTTCTATGCTTCGAGGCCTCTCGTCGTATAGATTTCGTTTGAATTAGAGTAAGTGGTCTTCATAAAAGTTTTAGATGATATTTTTATCTTTCCATTGATATAAAGTTTGTAATTTTTCGATATCGGGACTAGGAGTTATGAGCGATTAAAAATTGGAAGTTGTTTAGGAAAAGCTGTTTTGGACAGAATCTTTGATTGAGGTTATGACCTCTTTTGAGACCTAATTTGATTTTGGTCAGGGAAGTTGTAGAGCTTCCTTTGATCTTTTTATTGACACCAAATTTGTCGAATTCCGAGTTCGGGATTAAGAGATATGATCTTTGAAAAATTCAGGTATAAGTATGTATTTGAAGTCTTGTAACTTGGTTTGAACTCCGACCCTTTTGTAATCTTTTGCTTATAAATCCTTCGTACGACATCCGATTGATTTGATTCTCAAAGCGTTAGATTCCTAAGACAATTACGTTCATTTTTATGAAGAATTATGATTTTTAGGAGATTAAATGGAAAGAGATTGATTGAACCAAAGTAGGAGATTTGGTTATAGGTTATAAGTTGGATAATTTTCTAAACATGGTTCAGTACTTTGCTATTTTTGGGAGTTATATAACTCTGATTGAGGTGATTCTTGAGGGAAAATAAAGTTAAGATATAGGGCTACAACTCTTGTGAAGGGATCGAAATTTAATTTCATCCCTAAGATTGTTAAGTTTTGGAATTAAATTCGCGTAATGTTCAGTCTCGGATTTTGTGAAGGTCCGATATTATTTCGGCTATAACTTCTTCATTTTAGATCCGAATTGAGCGCCGTTGGTGGCGTTGGATTCGTATGATCTAGAGGAAAAATTTTCATGAAGAAAGTTTGTCTAAATTATTTCGTTTCGATGCTAGAAATCAGGACGCAAGTTATCAGTTTTTCAAAATCCTGCACAGGGGCAAACTTGGAAATAGGCTTAATTGGAGGGGCAAGATGGTAAATTGTGTTTCATTAAATGAAACACACAAGAAGCTGTCGTTTTTACTCCCAGAAATAGCAGAAGATTCACGATTTATGAAGAAAAATGAAAGAAATAAATAAGAAGAAGAGAAGAAGAAACATTGGAGAAGAGAGAAGAAGCATGGTCGGCTATGGTGGAAGGAAGGAGAAGAAAGATGAAGCAAGGTTTTTTTATGGGTTTTCTTAGATATTTTCGTTGGTTTTAAGAGCAAAGAGGAGGAAGAAGATGGAAGTTGTCCATGGAGCTTGAAAATAACGAAAATGGAGGAGAAAAAGGTAAGAGAGAGAAAGTTTTGATTTTGAGTTTTTAATTAGTTTGATGGTTGATTAAGCTTGGAATGGTTATGGATTTAGCTTATCTATGATTATTTGAAGAGATTAGACTATGGTTATGTTTAATTTTGGTTATGGAAGATTCTAGAGAGAGAAAGCTTAGTGAAGAAGATGATGAATAGTAAAATTTAGGGGTTTTTGAAATTGATGATTTAGATAGCTTGAATTAGTGATGAATTTGAGATATCCTAAGTTAATTTTGATGTTTATGCTTTAGGTGAAGTTTAATTTAAAAAATTGTAAATTGGGGGTTTAGGCTTAATTTGGAATTTGGGGATTTTCCCAAATTTTGTGAATTAATGGTGTAGAATCATCAATACTAGTATGAATTGGTGAAATATGAAATCAATTTTGAAGAAATTATGTTTTATGATATTGAATTTGTGCAAATTGGTTTAGGCCAATTTTGAAAATTAGGGATTTTCAAAATTGGAGATTGAAATAGCTTGAATATGAGAGGAATTGATATTTCCTAAGTTCAATTTGAGAAATTAAGTTAATTATGATATTGAATTTGATTGGATTGGTTTAGGTTCAATTTATAATTTGGGGGATTTTTGGAATTAGTGATGTAACTATCTTGGAATTAGTAAGAATTGATGACTTATGCATCAAATTGAAGGATTAAGTTATTTATGAGATTAAATTTTGATGAAATTGACTTAGGAAATTTTCAATTGGAAGGAAGAAAGGTGAAAAGGTCAAATTGAAGCATTGGACAAGATGCTAGCATGGATATGAGGTGGGTAGTATATTTATTTATTGAATTATAAGCTAAATGTGAATTTTGAAAATTAAAGAAAGCAAAATTTGATTTTGATAAATTATTATTGATAAAATGTTTGAAAAGGATGTAAATGTTTGAAATTATGATTTCAAAGCGGTAAAAATGAGTTTTAGAAAATGCAAGACTTATGAATTTCATGGTTTTCAAATTATGTGATTTATGATTTGAATGATTTAAAGAATTAGTGCATATATGTGATGCATATGTGATTTACGTGAATTGCATTAGATTGATTATGTGCAATTATGTGGACATATGATTGTGTCATTTATGGCACAATTTGATGTTATGAGTTGAAAAAGGTAAAAAAAAAAATCAAGATTTTGAAAAGTGCCTTGAGCAACTGCTTGTTTTAAGTATGAATATGTGAATTGTGTGGGTTTGGTGGGTCACCTCAAGTAGAGTCGATTACCTTTGTCTCCCTCGATAGCCTTCTCCGGCTGCCCAAGAAGTGGCTTAGGAGTTCGATTCGGACTCCCCTCATTCCTGTTGCCGCATACCATTATCTTGAGAATGTGCGAGACGTCTCCGTTAGACCGAACCAAACCAAACCAATTCTGATGTGTTATATGTTTTTAATTTGACTATGATGTGATGCATTCATGTTTAAGACTGCGCATGTTTTGAAAAAAGGTTTGAGATTTTGATAAACGAGAAAGTAAAATTTTCAAGCATGAAATTCCTGAAATTGGATATAAATGTTTTGAAACAAATGAAAATTTTGAGAAAAATCTTAGAAAGTGTTGATGAAATTAAAAATTTTGAAAATGAGTTTTTGGGGAAATTCTTAAATGGGAAATTTTTGAAAAGTTTGAAAAATAAAAGATTTTTTCACTTATTGTTCAGTTTATAAATATATTATCCACGAGCTTCCGAGCTCACCCCCCTTTCATCCCCATCTCCAGGTTTTCACACAGGAGATCGGATGGAAGACGAGTATGATGTCAACCCGATAGTTTTTATATGCTTTGTTTTATGTGTAATGTTGGAGTTTAGTTTTGAAGTTGTGAAAAAGGTTTATGGATTATGTATTGCTTTTGTTTATGGCTTGAAAAGTCATTATGTAAATTTATGATCTATTTCAGTTATGAGTTATGTATGATGGTGGAATAGATTTTGTACGTAAACTTGAATTGAGATGGATATAAATGGCAATTGGAATGTATATGAATGGCTTGTGATTGAATTGTGAATATTTGAGTTGAGATGTATTATGGATTGGAATGATGAAGTGTTTAGAACTAAGATTGTGTTTCATTGGTGTTTGGATGCGGACGGAGGTCCGATGATGCCTCATGTTATTGAGTTGTGATATTAGAAGTGAGTTTCTTGTGTTTTAAATTTTGGGCTGTCAAAATACAAATTAGTTATGCCGTCAATTTTCGTAAAATTTGATAAAATGGGTTTAAAGAAATGAGTTTGAGGATTTATATGATTGTATAAGAAATGATTAAGATGAGTTAAGTAAATTGAGAATTTCATGAGGAATAGTTTCCTAGAAAGGGAAATCGATATGGTTTTGATTAGTATGAGAATGGTTTTAAGATAAATAAGATGAGAAAAAAAAAAGGGATTTGTATGGAATGGTTATGATTTGAATGAGGTTGACTAATGAGGTAAGAAATGAGAATAAGAAAAGAAAAAAAAATTATACCGGATTTTGAAATGTCGTAAGGTTTCCAACGCGATGAGTTTGCTATGCTTCGTGTTTGAAACGGATGTCGGTGTGTGTTTCAGTTTGATTATTTCGATTCACATTCGATTCGGAATTCTGTCTTTCGAATTTCTCCGCTTTGTTATTCGTATTCCAATTTGCGACTTTCTGCACTTTGTTTCACTTGTCCGTTTCCGTTTTCCGGTTGGGATCCAGTTCCCGGATCGGGTCCCAACATTTATGGTATCAGAGCAAGAAGAGTTTATAAGGAATCATGCGTACGTATGAGGGAATCTGTATGAGAGTTGGGTTCCGAATGCGGGATCCAACAATTCTTGTGCATCAATATGAACTTTTCAGGATGGAAGATGAAGAATCTATTGATCAAATGTTTGGAATATTTCAAACAATTGTCAATGGATTGAAAGCTCTTGGAAGGACATACAACAATCAAGATCATGTTCGAAAGATTCTAAGAAGTCTTCCTAAGAGATGGAGACCTAAAGTTATCGCAGAAAGTAAGAAGTCAAAGACTTGGCGTGTTAAAGTCGGATGAGTTCTTGGGATCCTTAAAGATTCATGAAGTAGAACTCAACGCTGAAGACAAGCCCAAGCGAGATAAATCAATAGCACTGAAGGCCGGACAAAAGAATCATAAGACTCAGAGAAGGAGGAAGTCATCAAAAGCGTTGAAAATTGAAGAATCAAAGGATGACAACTCTAGCCAATCCGAATCAGAGTCAAGTGATGAAGATGACTAATTATCTTTCATTTCTAGAAAGATAAGACGCATGTGGAAGAAAAAGCCCAGAGTGAACCAGACATTCAGAAAGAATGGGAAAGATGAAGCTAAACCAGAGAAGTCTTCTATCATTTGCTACGAGTGCAACCAGCCTGGACATTATAAGTCCGAATGTCCTACTCTCAAGAAGAAACCAAAGAAGAGTAGAGAAGGCAAGAAAAGCATGATGGCAACATGGGAGGACCTAGATTCATCTGAATCGACATCAGAGCTCAAGTCATCGAACATGCAAACATTTATCTAATGGCCGAGGAAGATAGTGATGAGGAGGTAAAATCAGATTATGATAAGTTGCATGATGCCTATTCAGAATTGTTAGAAGATTCTCATGCTATTCTGAAACAGTACAAGCTGTTAAAGAAGAAGTATGTAGAAAATATTAAACATACTGAGGTAATAGAGAGAGAAAATGTTTGTTTAAAGAAACAATTAGAAGATAAAAAGAAAATTGTAGACAGATCAGAAGAGATTAATCAACTTAAACTAAGGATTAAGAATTTATCAGTTGATTTAGCTACTTTCACATAAAGTACAAAGAAAATGAATGAGATACTTGGAAAATGTAGACATCCAAGTGATAAGACTGGATTAGGGTTTACAGGAAACAAGAGTCAGTCTCGTAAAAAATCTATCATTAAAAAAAAGATATGGGATGATTCATTTTAATCAACATTCTAATAATATGCATCATAGATCACATCATATGCATACTACTAACCATAAAGGACCCAAGAAAATTTGGGTACCAAGAAATAAAATAGTTTCTCCTGCAGATATCCTTCCTTGGAAGATACGGCAAGCACCATTGGTATTTAGACAGTGGATGCTCGCGACACATGACGGAAAGAAGGTCTATGTTCCTAGAACTTCAGTATAAGAAGGGAGGATCAATAACTTTCGGAGACAATCAGCAAGGCAAAATTATTGGAATCAGGAAAATAGGTAAAGATTCCTTTACATGCATAAATAATGTACTGCTTGTTGATGGTCTAAAGCATAACTTGATTAGCGTCAGTCAATTGTGTGATTCTGGTTTCTCAGTTACATTCAATCAAAATCTTTGCGAAGTCAGAAACAAAGATGGGTTTATACTTTTCTCTTCCAAGAGAAGAAACAACCTTTACAAAATCAATTTAGAAGATTTTCAAAAACAAAATATTTCATGTTTTCTATCTTCTGAAGAAGAAAGACTAATCTGGCATAAAAAGCTAGGTCATGTCTCTTTGAAACATATTTCAAAATTGTTAAAACATGATTTGGTAAGAGGTTTGCCAAAAATAAGTTTTGACAAAGAATTTTTTTGTGAAAATTGTTTGAAAGGAAAACAAGTTAAAACCTCTTTCTCTTCTAAAAGTTTTGCAACCTCATCAAGACCTTTAGAACTATTACATATGGATTTATTTGGTCCTACAAGGACATTAAGTCTTGGCAGAAAGAAATATGGACTCGTCATTGTTGATGACTTTACTCGATTTTGTTGGATATTATTTTTATCACACAAAGATGAGTCTTTTAAGTGCTTTAGAATCTTATCCGAAAGTTCTGAGAATGAAAAGGAATGTCCATAGCCAGTATCAGGAGTGACCATGGTGGAGAATTTGAAAATGAGAAATTTAGAGTATACTGTGAGGAGAATGGAATTTCCCACAACTTCTCAGCCCCTAGAACTCTACAACAAAATGGAGTTGTTGAAAGAAAGAATAGGACGATTCAAGAGATGGCCAAGACAATGTTATGTGAGACGAATCTACCTAAGTATTTCTGGGCAGAAGCTGTGAATACAACATGCTATATTCAGAATAGGATCATGTTGCGACCTATGCTGAAAAAGACTCCTTACGAGTTATGGAATGGAAGAAGACCAAGCATATCTTACTTTCATCCATTTGGGTTCAAATGTTCCATTCTGAATACGAAAGAGCTGTTGGATAAATTCGACTCGAAGACCTTTCCAGGAATCTTCCTAGGCTACTCATTATCGTCTAAAGCGTTTCGAGTTTACAACTTGACTTCAAAGACTGTTGAAGAGAAGATACATGTCAAGTTTGATGATAGTTCTCAACCCCATAAGGAAGATGACATGGAGAATGAAAGTCCTTCAAAAAACTTAGATAGTACCTCAGAAACTCCCTCGTCAGACATTCATGAGAACAAGATTGAAGATATTCCAGAAACTATAGAACTAAGACAAAATTGGAGATATAAAAGTTCTCATCCAGAAGAACTAGTTATCGGTGACACCTCAGAAGGAATTAGGACAAGGTCCAGATTCAGAAGAGAAGCTAATGTAGCTTTTATCTCTGAAGTAGAGCCTGAGAAGGTTGAGGAAGCTCTTTAAGACGAAGCTTGGGTGTTAGCCATGCAAGAGGAACTGAATCAATTTACTAGAAATAACGTCTGGTCCTTAGTCCCAAAACCTTTTAAGAAATCCATTATTGGAACAAGATGGGTTTTCAAGAATAAGTTAGACGAATCAGGTAGGGTGAGTCGTAATAAGGCTAGATTAGTAGCACAAGGCTATAATCAGCAAGAAGAAATAGACTACAATGAAACATATGCTCCAGTGGCGAGACTTGAAGCTATAAGGATTTTGTTAGCATATGCAATCTGTCATGATATAAAGTTGTTTCAGATGGATGTTAAGAGTGCATTTTTGAATGACTTTATAGATGAAGAGGTGTATGTGAAACAACCACCTGGCTTTGAAGATGTTAAAAAACCAGACTATGTCTATAGACTTCACAAAGTCTTATATGGTCTGAAGCAAGCTCCTAGAGCTTGGTATGATCGTCTGAGTACCTTCCTAATAGAGAATGGGTTCAGTAGAGGACAAGTTGATAAGACGCTCTTTAGGAAGAGTTTTTAGAATGATTTTATCATAGTACAGATCTACGTTGATGATATCATTTTTGGTGCTACTTCAAAAGAGCTGTGTTTAAAGTTTGAGAGCTTAATGAAGAAAGAATTTGAAATGAGTATGATGGGTGAGTTAAAGTTCTTTCTTGGGTTGCAAGTTAGGCAGACCGAAGAGAAGATCTTCATTCATCAACAAAAGTATGTGAAAGAGTTGTTGAATAAGTTTGATATGAATAATGTGAAGCCTATGGCAACTCCGATGCATCCTTCAAACCTTTTGTCGAAAGACGAATTTAGTAAGAAGGTGGATCAAACCATATATAGAGGGATGATCGGCTCTTTACTGTATCTTACAGCAAGTAGACCTGATATTTTGTTCAGTGTATGCTTGTGTGCAAGATTTCAAGCCGATCCTAGAGAGTCTCATTTTATTGTTGTTAAAAGAATTTTGAGATATCTTGCAGGTACTACTAATCTTTGCTTAATGTTTGAGAAAGGTCAAGATTTCAGGTTAATTGGATATTGCGATGCGGACTATGCCGGAGACATAATCGAAAGAAAAAACACAAGTGAAGGATGTCATTTTCTCGGAGGAAATCTAGTCTCCTGGTCAAGTAAGAGACAAAGCTCAATTGCTCTATCAACCGCTGAAGCAGAATATATGTCTGCCGCAAGTTGCTGCTCACAGACGCTGTGGATCAAGTATCAGCTTGAAGACTATTCAGTTAAAGAGGAGGAGATTCCAATTTATTGCGACAACACCAGTGCAATAAATCTATCAAAGAATCCAATTCAGCATTCCAGAGTGAAGCATATAGAAGTCAGACATCATTTCCTGAGAGATTATGTTTAGAGGAAAGTGGTGCTTCTACAGTTTGTTGAAACAGAACTTCAGTGGGCAGACATCTTCACTAAACCACTAAATGAAGAACGGTTTCAGAAGATAAGACGCAATCTTAACATGGTGATGTTAAATGAGCAGTCAGGCTAAAGTAACGTGAAAACTAACGGCGTTAGTTACAATGAGTTACAGCTGGTAATTCTCTCACAAGAAAGATTTTTGGAGGGAAAAAATCTGATAATCTCGAGGTTCTTAATGATTCTAGAACCCACCGGACCATAACCCTATATGTAGACTGAAGATGAAATTGTAGCAGTCTTTTCATCATCTCCTGACGATTCACTTCTGCTTTACCAATCTTCTCAAAAACATTTCCCTCAAAAAGCTCTCCAGAAGATATTTTTCACTCTATACAATGGAAACAGCCATGGTTTATGAAAGACTTGTGGACTTTGAGTCACTAAGAAGAGACGGAATGGATGTAGAACCAGAAATCATAAGAGCTGGTTGGAAGAACTTCTTTCAGATACAAGAACCAGTCTATAAGAATGAAGTATATGAGTTCTGGAAGAACGCTCGTCTGATAGATAACACTATTGTATCCTCTGTAGAGAGAATATCTGTTCTTGTCACAAAGGATCTGATAAAGAAGGTGACCGACTGTCCATCTGTTGGTGAAAGCTATCTACCAAGGCGGATGGATGACCTCGGTCGGAATGAAAGAAGAAGATATCAAGAGGCAACTATATGGCACAAATAACTCAAGGAGAGGAAGACATCAAATTTGATTCGAAGGCTAGGTGCTTCACGCAATTACATTTAATTGCATTCTACCCGATTCGGTTCAAGACATTTGGTGACTACTCTAGACGAACAATGCCTGTTCTTTCTTCTGAATCGAAATCCCATAGATTTACCCTTCTTAATCTTTCACTATATGGTTAAGGGGTTAAAGGAAACTACCAGTTATCCTTATGGTATGATTTTGACGAGGATTTTTAAGGAATCGAAGATAAATCGCACTCGGTATCGGATAAACTGCTTCTGTGAAAAGCAAGATCGATGCACACGATCGACGAATGGGTCTGAACACAGTAGACAAAGAACAAGCAGACTCTTCAAGGAAGTCAAGAACTGAGGGGGAGCGTGTATTGAAGAAGACTCCTGTCTCAAGTTGTCAGTCTCCAGTGAGTATCAAATCACCTACTGCTGAACTAAGGAGAGTGCTAGGTAGACCTCTCATGAAAATGGCGAGTCCTTTTTTCAAAGAAAGCCAATCTCAGAGGACAAAACAAAGTGCACCAAAGAGACAAGGAGAAAGTCTTTTGAACGAAGTTGTGAAGAAAGCAAAGAGATCACCAAGAATTAGGACTCTGAGGCAACAGGAAGAAAAGATTGCCAGAGAACAGATTCGAGAAGAAACTTCTAAATCTTGTGCACCCAGAGCCACAAGATCCTTAGTCTCTATTCTGAAAGAAGATACGGCCAGAAAATCCAAAGAGACTGAGAGGAAGAGAAAAGCAACATCTGAGAAAAGAAAATCTCCAACGAAGAAATCAGTAAAACTAACTGAAGCAGAGAAAAAGACTAAGAAGGTTAGTCGAAAGAAGATCATTTCAACTGCTGAGGACGTTAGTCAACAGAAAGAAACTATCAACACTGTTTAAGTAGAAAGCAGTGGCGATTCTGATTCAGATACCCCTATTGCTCAACAGGAGGAGCCAGAAGATGAGAGCTCGGTTCAGATGACTCCTACTGAAGCACATCAAGAAGCAACAACAGTATCAGATTCGGAGGATGATAAACCGTGTCTAATGGTATACAACTACCACAAGTTTTTAAGGAAACAGAAGTTGAAGATCAAAATGGTAGAAGTAGTTACCAGACAGAAGACTGCTATTGCAATCGGTGTTCAACCAGTGAAGAAGATAGTAGCTGTGGTACAACTTATGGTGATTAACCATAACACATGGGAGTTACTCAAAGAAGACGAAAAGATCTTCTATGATACTTTGGGATTTGCTGCTACTATGCCATATCCTACAAAACGTCCCTGCCATCCGTGTACTATTTTCCCAATCACTAAAAATACAGAGATAATGGTTGCACCAGATATACAGCCAAGATTCCCAAAAGATTTTACCAGGGGGAAATCAAAATTATATCCTGAAGATGATGCTAGTGATGATCTGTCCGCAGATCAAATTGCAGAAGAAGTGCGAAAAATTGATGAAGCATGCACGCCTGCACAGAAGTCAGATAAAGCGAGCTGCAGCCATACTAATAGTGAGGAAGACTGTCCAGTAGGGGGAAGAATAAGAACAGGAACATTTACTGAGTTCCTCGTTCAGACAGCTCTTCGTATTAGCCCTTTGTCTAATACACTGTCTATTGAAGCACAAGCTCTACCCCTGCAAGAAAGACAGTTGCTGATGCTGCCTGCTCCTTTTGATTTAGATCTTCCTGAAGCAGAAACGTTCATTCGTCCACCTACCTTTGAGATCAATGAAGACTACATCCCATCCTCTGATGCTTACACTACTTCAATTCCTTTCGCTCCTCCATCAGCAGAAGTTGATCAAGCCTCTTCGTCAGTTGATCCACCAGATGAAGTTAGCAGATTACGTGGTGAACTCAACGACATGAAGGAGACGGTGAATGATCTGAGAAAGATGATAGCAGAACTGCTGAAGACCCAGAATCGTTAATCATTTTTTGATTATAACAAATAGGGGGAGAGCAGGAAAAGAAGATAATCAACAGAAAAGGAGAGGATGCTCAGACAAAGAAGGTGTGACCACAACAGACGATGAAAGGAAGAAGATAAGTATTTTTTTTACTTTGCAAAATCTGTAAATTTACTTTGTTCTGTTTTCTTTTCTTGTATGTAATTTGTTATATTCAAAAAGGGAGAGATTGTTAAGTCAAAATGACTTTATATAAAAATGATTTTGAAGTATAACAAACAAAGAGAGATCATATACAAGAAAAACAAAGCAGACGCAGACACAGATGCAAAGCAGACGCAGACGCAAATGCAAAGCAGACGCAGACGCAAATAGAAAACAGACGCAGAAATAGATGTAAAGCAGACGCAGACGCAGATGGAAAGCAGACGCAGACGCAAATACAAAGCAGACGTAGACGCAAAAACAAAACAGACGCAAATGCAAAGCAGACGCAGACGCAGATGCAAAGCAAACGCAGATGCAAATACAAAGCAAACGCAGACGCAAAAACAAAATAGACGCAAATGCAAAGGAGACGCAGACGCAGACATAAATGCAAAGCAGACGCAGACGCAAATACAAAACAGACGCAGACGTAAATACAAAACAGACGCAGACGCAGATGCGAAGCAGACGCAAACGCAAATGCAAAGCAGACGCAGACGCAAATACAAAGCAGACGTAGACGCAAAAGCAAAACAGACGCAGACGCAGAAGCAAAGCAGACGCAAAAGCAAAACAGACGCAAATGTGAAGCAGATGTAGACGCGGTAAAGAAACAGACGCAAGAGTCAATTCGAGTTAGTTACAGAACTCAACTGATTAACCGTTTCTTTAAAGATTCAAGATTCAAGAATCAAGAAGCGATTAGAGGCGAAGGCTATAAATTCAAGTCAAGTCGAAAACTAAAAAGTCTGCGATCTTAGAAAAATCACACAAAGTGAAAAAAGCGATTAAGTGCAAACTAGCTGAGTGCTATCTTACTGTAACAAAGTATTCAAATATTTTTTTGAAAAGAAAAAGGTGTACAGATAGTCTGCAGAGGCTAAGTGTGAAAGAATACTGGTTGTAGAGACCTGAAGAGGCTCGTGAAAGAATACTTGTAACGATTGAAGAGATAGTAAAATCTCGGAAGAAACTCGAGGATGGATGTAGCCACGGTTTGGGGTGAACCGGGATAAATCCGCGTGTCTACCACTCTTACTCTATCTTGTTTTAGTTTCAACTTTATCATTACTATCTTGTTCGTATACATAGTATTGAGAAGTTTGATCAATCGGAATAAATAAAAATTCTGTAAATATTTTTATTCTTAACAAGTAATTCTGAAAAGACTTATAAAGAGGGGAATACACAATTCAACCCCCCCTTCTTGTGCATTCTATTATTGTTTTCTAAGTGCTGTATTAACGTGTGATTCACTTCATCCATAACTTATGATTTCAGAAAATAAATCCGAGTATTCACTATGCTCTAACTAAACCCAATCAAATCTTATAGATGGGATTAATACATATGTTTTAAGCACCGTATAATAGAAGGTTCGAGCTTCACGTGAAATGAACCTTGCTTCAACTTCTTCATTTTCTCGATCACCACCTCCTCTTGAAGAAGACCCACATACTCTTGGACCTTGTGGAGGAGTGGCTGTCTTCTTCCATTTTCCATTAGATTTTCTTGGAGCCATTGTGAGAAATTGACAGATTTAAGAGGGATAGAAGTAAATTTCGAATGTTAGGGTTTAGGAGAGTCGAAAGGGGATTTTAAAAGAAGGACAAGGATTTGAAGAATTGATCAAAGGGTTTGGTGTTTGTGAGGATCGATTGATAGTGGGTATGGAGTTTTTGAGAAAAACAGGGGAGAGTAGTCGACTAGGAGGGAGAATTTTCAAAGGAGAGGGAGA
The DNA here is from genome assembly GCA_029891385.1 of Erythroxylum novogranatense. NCBI lineage: Eukaryota > Viridiplantae > Streptophyta > Magnoliopsida > Malpighiales > Erythroxylaceae > Erythroxylum > Erythroxylum novogranatense. The sequence continues at coordinate 54,752,910 of CM057233.1, read as the reverse complement.
CAACCTTTTCGGAGGTTTTGGGGAAAAAAGAGCTTTTAAAGGGGATCTAGATGACTTATAGTCTACTGGTATGGGGTTAGTCGACTAGTAAAAATAAAAGGAAAAGTGGGGGTTATCTGATAGAAAATTAGTCGACTGGTCGTGTCTAGTTAGTCGACTGGTTTTGAAAAATAAGTGTATTAGTTGACTGGTCGTAGACTGTTAGTCGACTATAACTATAATAAAACAAAATAGCTCGAATAATTCCTTTACCTCAGTCGACTTAAACTCCAATTAGTCGACTGGAATGTTCCTAAACTCCAAATCAAACACATTTTAGCCTAAGTGTAGATCATGATGATGTGTTCCTCAGATGGAATTGCACATTTGCCTAATATTTTGACCATTTTATTGTTCTAATGTATGCAGAAAATTAAAATCAACTAAAGGAATTTAAATCACACATACCAAGTTTCAATTTGATGTTCACAAACACATCTTCCTTAAGGGGTTTAGTAAATATATCAGCTAATTAGTCACTAGATGAAACATGCTTCAAACAAATGTCACCTTTCAAACAATGATCACGTATGAAATGATGTCTAATTTCTATATACTTCGTTCTACTATGAAAAAATTGGATTTTTACTCAAAAAAATTGCACTAGTATTATCACAATAAATAGGAATATTTTTAACCACAATACCATAGTCAAGCAATTGATGTTTAATCCAAAGAACTTGGGCACATGCACTACCAGCTGCTACATATTCAGATTCAGCAGTGGAAATAGCTACACTAACTTGCTTTTTACTAGCCCAAGAGATCAAGGATGATCCTAAGAAATGACATAAGCCACTAGTGCTTTCTTCCCTACAGCCACCATGATCAGCATCACTGTAAGCATATAAATCAAATGATTTACAACTGGGATACCATAAACCATGATTAACAGTTCTACTCAGATATCTAAAAATTCTTTTACATGCACTCAAATGAGAAGTTTTAGGACAAGATTAAAATCTAGCACACAAACATGAAGCGAACATAATATCATGTCTAGAAGCAGTTAAATACAAAAGGGAGTCGATCATACCACTATAAAGTTTTTGATCAACATCTTCCTCATGTTCATATTTTTCCAAGTCCTGATTTGTTTCCATTGGTGTTGCTGCTACTTTGCATCCTTCCATTTTGAACTTCTTTAGAAGCTCCTTGGTATATTTTGATTGGTGAATGAAGATTCCATTATTGTATTGCTTGATTTGCAACCCAAGGAAGAATTTGAGTTATCCCATCATGCTCATTTCAAATTCACTTTATATTAAATCACTAAATTCTTTACACAAAAATTCATTAGTAGCACCAAACACAATATCATCAACATGTATTTGACAAATTAGCATATCTTGATCAACATGTTTAATAAACAAAGTATTATCAATCTTACCACGAATATACCCATGTTGAGTTAGAAAAGTACTTAACCTTTCATACCATGCTCTAGGTGCTTGTTCTAACCCATAGAGTACCTTCTTGAGTTTGTAGACATAATCCGGATATTCATGATCTTCAAAACCTGGTAGTTGTTTGACATAAACTTCCTCTTGAATGTATCCATTTAGAAACGCACTCTTGACGTCCATTTGATTTAATTTGATCCTTTTATGCGACGCAAAAGTACATAATAATCTGATTGCCTCCAATCGAGCCACAGGAGCATATGTCTCATTATAATCAAGGCCATCTTCTTAATAAAATCCTTGAGCTACTAACCTTAATTTATTCTTGATTGCTTTTCCATTATCATCATATTTTATCCTATTTACCCACTTGACTCCAATGATAGTTTTGTCTTTTGGTGGAGCTACCAAATCCCATACATTATTCCTCTTGAATTGATTGAGTTCTTCTTGCATAGCTAATAGCCAATTTTCATCTTCAAGAGCTTCTTTTATATTCTTGGTTTCCACTAATGAGATGAAGGCTGAATTGCTCATGTGTTCATAAACATTTCTTTTGGTTCTTAAACCATCATCCAAGCTGCCAATTACCTGCTTCATAGGATGATTCTTTGCTTTTGCCCTAGTTTTGGTGCTTGGTACATGATCTTCCTCATTTAACTTTAATAATCTTGGATTCAACTTCTTCAACCCCATTTCTTGAATTTCCTGATCATCATCAAAACAAACCTTTCTCGGGGGTGAAATTATATCATCAAATTTAACATGAATACTTTCTTCAACACACTTAGTTCTATTATTGTAAACTCTAAAAGCCTTACTAGTTAGAGAATAACCAAGAAATACACCAACATCAGATTTTGAATCAAATTTTTCTAAGTTATTCTTTCCATTATTATGAATAAAAACTTTGCAACCGAATGGGTGAAAATATGAAATGTTGGGTTTCTTACCTTTCCATAACTCGTATGGTGTCTTGTTTTTTTCTCTTCTGAGATGTACCCTATTGATAACATAGCATGCGGTATTGATTGCCTCTGCCCAAAATGCTTTAGGAAGATTGTATTCATTCAGCATCGTTCTACTCATTTCTTCAAGTGAGCGATTCTTCCTTTCTACAACACCGTTTTGTTGTGGTCTTCTAGGTGTTGAGAAGTTGTGCTCCATTCCATATTTGTCACAAAGCCTTTCGAATGGTTCACACTCAAATTCACCTCCGTGATCGGTCCTTATTGCAACAATTGTCAAATTCTTTCCATTTTGAACCAACCTACACCACTTAGTAAACTCGTTAAAGGCATCACTTTTATTTGTAAGAAATTTCACCCAAGTAAATCTGAAAAAATCATCAACAATTACAAGAACATATAATTTACCACTTAGACTAGCATGCCTAGATGGACCAATCAAATCCATATGAATAAGTTCAAGAATGTGAGATGTACAAATTTCTTTCTTTGGTTTGAACGATTCCCTAATATGTTTGCCTTTCAAACAAGATTCACATAAGTGATCTTTAACAAATTTGATCTTAGGCAAACCTCTCACGATGTCATTTTTAGAAAGCTTAGAAATTAAAGGCAATGGTGCATGTCCCAACTTTCTATGCCATAAAAATGCATTTTCTTCTAATGTCACCAAACATTTTTCATTAAAAGAACTATCATCATACAAATCAACAATATACTTATTACCATGTCTTAAACCAATGAATGTAATATTTTCATCCTTCTTAACCATACAATGAGATGATTCAAATGTCACATTAAAATTCATATCACATAATTGAGAAACACTTAGCAAATTATGTTTCAAGTCATCTGTTGGAGTTATGTAAATATAGTGCCCTGGAAAGCAAGTGTATTTACATGTAACTTTATCTTCTTGATTCTGATTTTGTAATGAAAATATTTATTATTAATAAAACAAAAGAGTTTGGTTTTATCTGTATGAGCATTATATATCTGGTCATAAGGTACCAAGATTCATTTGTAAGTAATATACATATACATAGAGATGTATGGGAAACATGTATATTATTAGAATCAATTAATTGATTCACAGTTGAATAATCAAGTTGGTCGTTTGATTATGGTTTTAGGCGTAGTGTTGCGATTTATCTCCATATAAGTAAAGGAGTTTACTTAAAGGGAATGATGAGTTTTATATCATGATAGTAGTAGACTATTGATAATGGCACTATTAAATGAATTGGAATCAAGTATGTTTTCAAGAATAAAGTGGGCGTTACTTTAATCTTAAAACATACAACTTAAGCATTAAACTTATTATGAACCACAATCTTGATGAGTGGTGAACTCATATGTGTTTCATTATAATTCTTGATATGATCGGAATGGATTTTTACAGGTATTAATCCGAGGTTCGCATGTTGGAATTATTAATTGAAACATGTATCGAGAACATTCACTCAAATAAAGAGTTTATAGTGTTATCATCTCTTCTAGATGTTTTAAGGAGATTTGGTGATTAAGCTGGCGCGATAGTTTGATGGACTAGCTACCCATCAAGTCTTAACACTAAGATGAGATCTTATGTGTTAATCACCATATAAAGTAAAATGAGAGATCTAGAAGGAAAAACCAACATAAGGGCAAAACGGTAATTTTACCCTTTGTTGTGCGGATGGCTATAATAAGGTTCTAAATAGGGTTTGCAATTGGACATATTCTCATAATATTTAATAATTCAAGAGTTCAACTAATAATCTTTAGTGGAATGACATTTAGTTAATAAGCTATAATTAATTCCAATGAGATTGAATTATTTCTGGGCTTATTGGAGCTTGAATTATCAAAGACCAATAAGATTCCCCACTTGGCTTTAAGGAAGGTTATCAAGCTAAGTAAGAAGTAGTTTGGAGGCTTTAGAAGTCCATAATTGAATGATGGGCTTATACTAATTAATGGTTAATTGGAAGCCCATATGTTCATTTAGAAATGGGCTTGTTTTGGTTTAATGTAATTGATTAGATTAATTATATTAAAACAATTTTTTTTAAAATGGAGAAGAAGCAATTTCGAAATTGTGTTAGTTTAGATGTGTAACCACACATTTGACATTAAAATACTAAATAAAGATGGTCTTTATTATGGTTCATCATTATTAAATGGAGTTATGAACTTACCATTAAATGGTTTAATGGTTGGCTTTTAATGTTGGCATGTAACCTATTTGCATTCATTAGATTAAAGATGAAAGATGTGCATTAGATGGACCATCTTCCTTCTTTCTTCTTGCCAAAACCGAAATGGGTATTCAATTATAGGTTATGGTCTTTTCAAATAGCCATTTTAAGAGATAAATGAAGTAAGTCTCATTTATTGGATATTTGATGAGTGATTAATGTAAGAAGTGATGCATTGGATGCCTCTCACTCTTTCCATTCATACATATTTCGAAATTGAAATGTAAGAAAGGGTTCTTGCATGGTTTTTAGACATTCTCTCCTTTCATGCAAGGTAGAACCGAAATTCCTAAGTGAAAGAATTGAAAGAGTTTCAATTTTGGTTCTTTTTCATCTAAGAAAATCTCCTCCAAATATTTCTTCTCCTTTCCCACCAAAGGATTTTGTTAACCTAGTTGTCCTTGAAGAACAAGTGGTAAATTTAATTGGTTGAGGATACTACAACAAGGAAGAAGATAGATTGCTAAAGGAAAAGACTCAAAGGCAAAGGATTTGGATATAAGAAGGAGATGATAGCGCAGCGAGGATTTAAAGCTGTAGTGAAGGAGTCGGTAATTCCTTTTATCTTGTTCTTGGTTTTATTATCCTTATACCATATCATGTATGGATTAGCATGTTGATTTGGATATATTGCTTCCGTTGCAAGATGATTTCTTAAAAAATTTTGAAATCTATCGTTTCTCCATACTAAGCATGCTTTCTTTTTCCGATCCAACAATTGGTATCAGAGCCGATTTTTCATGCATGATTTCGGTTCCTATATGGTGGATGCATGGGTTGGCAATCTTTTTATGTATACTGCATATTTTTATGTGATAGAAATATATATGGTGTATGTTGCTCTTTTGGTTGTCCATAGAAGTTAAATTTTATCTTGTAAGATTTCTTCATTTAGTTTGTAACAAGGAGGGTGGTCTATCATCACCATGTTTCCTCCTTGGTTTCTTTTTCTATTTTATTTGATTTTGTAATGTACAAATTGATGTAATGATGAAGAAGGAGCAGCCATGGATTGAAGAAATGGAAAGGTAAAATTTTGGTGTATCCTTTTGTGTTTTGGCATAAGTTTTGTGAAAACTAAGTTGCTGGAATTTTTGTTTCAATGAATCATATTTCAGTTATGATTGGAAAACAAGTGCTGGTTTTTTTGTTTCAAAGAATCCAATTTCGGTTTTGCTAAAATACTAAGTGCTGTTTTTAATTTTCATGAAATGAGTTTTGGTTTTAATAAAACAAGTGCTGGGATTTTTTGTCAAAACAAAGATTTGGTTTTCTAAAAATCTAGTGTTGGAATTTTATTTTTCAAAATGACAAAATTCTAATTTCATAAATGTCATTACATTTTGTTTACCGAATGGGCCGGATCATGTTAGCGAAGAGTTCGAAGCGGAAGATCGAAGATGAAGAAGCATATTTTGGGCCTAAAAGGCTTGTAATTATTTTATGTTTCTAGGATGGACAATCAAAAGTGGCTTTATTAGTTCATGTGATGAATGGAGAAATGAATGCTTGTAATATGTGATATTATGTTATTGCATGTCATTTAGAAAATTGCCAACCCTAGGCCTTGCCATGCATTCATTATGTATGAGATATATAATGAAACAATATAGGATGGATAATAAATTGAATCTAGACAATATGGTATTTAAAACTTAAAGCCCAAAAAGATTGAGTGGGAGAGGATGCTCCTGTGAGAGTCCACGGTCTCCAAATGATAGCCCGTTTGCATATGGTGAAGTGTTACTCCCCATCGGAGGGCATGGATCCTAGATCTTGCATGGTTTGGGTCTCCTTAAGGATAAGTCCACTTAATGATAGCAAATGTGACCTCCCACCGAGGCATGATTTGTAGGTATCTTTAGTGAATGAATCAAATGGTTATACACTCAACATTTTTATCAATAAAGCGCCCACCGTAGCTCTGTTGGTAAAAGTATGGACCAAATTAAGACGCTTCTTAAAAATTGAGCATGAGATGCTTGGTAGTTTTTTAGTGGGAGGGTCCCATTTTTCTTTTAATAGATAAGATGGCCCACCGTCACTTAGTACATTATAGATAAGAAAATAACCGTAGTATAATGTTTTAATTTTTTAATTTTTGTTAAATCTATCATCATGCATACATGCATCATGATTTTATACAAAGTTCCATAAATTGTTGACTAGTATGCTCATGTTTTAATAATTTATATTTTCAGACATAATCAACCACAAAATGAATCCACTCACCCTGCTCTTGACTAATAACAAATTGGAAAATGGAGACAAGTTTAATGAATGGAGACGTAACCTTGACATTGTTCTTCAATATGAATGTATTTCATGGGTGTTAACTGAAAATGAGCCTACACCTCTAAGTGGAGATGCAACTCCTGAGCAAGTCCAACAACATGAGCATTGGCAGAATGCTGACAAGACTACTAAGTGTTATATTAAAGCTTCATCGTGGCATGTTGCAAAAGCAAATTGCTTGTATGAAAACTGCTAGTGCAATGGTCCATCACCTACATGAGATGTTTGGTGTGAGGACTAGGTCTGCAAGAGTGAAAGCTATCCAAACCTTTCATAATCTCGACAGAAACACAGTGAGCCGGTGCGAGATTACATGATGAAGGTAATCTCTGCGGTCACCGATTTGAGATGCTTAGGCGGATATGGATGCGGACACGCAGATGATTATGATCATCAATAGCTTAAACTCTTCTTTTCAGCAGTTTAAGTTGGACTATGAGCTCAACAAGCAAGGATTACACCTTGAGTGAGTTGATGAATACCCTCAGAGCACGGAGGAAATATTGAATATTAAGGCTCATGGGCCGAAGCTAATGTAGCTTCTTCTTCTAAGCCAAGGGTAAGGGCAAGGAAAGAAGAAGGGTCCAATGAAAAGAAGGCCCAAATAGGGGTCAAGGCCAAACCCATGAAAAAGAAGGCCAAAGAGAACATCAAAGGAAAGTGTTTCACTATGATGAGATGGGCCACTAGAAAAGAAAGCATCCGATCTACCTAGAGTCCCTCAAAAGTAAACAAGGTATGGGCCTCCTAAGTTTGTTAGGAACTAGAAATGTGGCAGATTTATCTACTTCTTGGATATTAGATTAGGAGCCACTAACCATGTTTGTAATTCTTTGCAAGGGTTCCAAAGAAGGAAAAGACTTCCTAAAGGCCGCCAAGTTAAGATAGCAGATGGTTCCTATGTTTAGTGAGAATCGGTGGGAGTAGTTATCTTGGACTTTCCTAGTGGTCATAGGTTATATTTGGAAGATGTTTATTACATGCCAATGATTGTAAGGAACATGATTTCTGTTTTTTGTCTAATAAAATATGGCTATTCCTTATATTTTGAAAAGGTTGTTTCAATATATGAGAATAAGGATTTTATTTGTGAAGCGATAATTAAACAGGGATTGTTTTTTATAGAACCTATGAAAGGTTCACTAAACACCACAGAATTGATAAAACCAAGACAATCCAATATCTCTAGCATTAATTCAAAGTATCTGTGGCATCTAAGGATGGGTCATATCAATCAAAAAAGACATGACAGGCTAGTAAAGGATGGGATCCTTATGGGCTTGGATAGTGATCCATTACCCACCTGTGAATCTTGTATTGAAGGAAAAATGACAAAAGCCTCATTTTCTTCTAAAGGAAACAGATTTAAATCCACATTGGACATGGTACATACTGATGTGTGTGGGCCCATGAATGTACAAGCTAGAGGAGGTTATGAATATTCATAACTTTTATAGATGATTACTCAAGACATGGCTATTTGTATTTGATGCATAAAAAGAGTGAATCTTTTGAAAAGTTCAAAGAATTCAAAGCTGGAGCTGAGAAGCAACTTGGCAAGCCATTAAAACAGCTTCGATCAGATCGAGGTGGTGAGTATTTATCTGGAGAGTTTCAGGAATATTTAATTGACAATGGAATTGTTTCCAATTTGTCAGCTCCTCGTACACCTCAACAGAATGGTGTAGCAGAGAGGAGAAATAGAACTCTATTGGAAATGGTAAGATCAATGATGTCCTATGCTAGCCTTCCGAATCGTTTCGGGATATGCCATACAAACGGCAACATATCTTCTTAACTTTGCTCCATCCAAATTGGTGCCTAAAACACCTAGGGAGTTGTGGATGGTCGAGTGCCTTTATTGAGGCACTTGAGGACTAGGGCTGTCCAGCCCATGTTCTAAAGCACGAATCCACAAAGATGGAACCAAGGTCGAAGTATGTTTGTTTGTAGGATATTCTAGGAACTCGAGGTACTATTTTACAGTCCTCATAATAGGAAGGTATTTGTGTCGACAAATGCAAACTTCTTAGAGGAAGAGTTTGTGAGAAATCACAAAGGAAGAAGTGAAGTAGTACTAAAGGAGTTAGCAATTTCATCCAAACCAACAGTTGTTTTGGATATGATGAACAAGATGTCGAAATGGATTCAAGAGTTGAATCGAAGTGCAACTGAACATCAAGATGTGCCTAGGCGTAGTGGGAGGTTGTGAGACAACCAGATAGGTATCTCGGGTTTAGGAGAAGGCTTAATTGCCATCTCGGATCAAGAAGAAACAGATCCGTTACATATACACAGGCTATTAATGATGTTGATGCAGGAAAATGGCTCAAGGCAATGGAATCGAAATAGATTCTATGTATACTAATGAAGTCAGGTCCTTGTAGATCTACCGCCAGTCTAAAACCATAGGGTGTAAATGGATCTACAAAAGGAAAAGGGATCGATGGAAAGGTAGAGACCTTTAAAGCTAGATTGGTAGCTAAAGGCTATACTCAAAAGGAGGGTATAGACTACGAGGAGACTTTTTCTCCGGTTTCCATGCTTAAGTCCATCAGGATTCTTTTGGCCATAGCAGCCTATTTCGATTATGAAATATGGCAAATGGATGTCAAGACTGCATTTCTGAATGGAGATCTTGAGGAGACCATTTATATGGCCCAACCAGAAGGATTCATTGAGCTAGGTAATGAGCATAAGGTTTGCAAGTTGCAAAGGTCCATTTATGGACTTAAGCAAGCATCTAGGTCTTGGAACATTAGGTTTGATAAGGCTATCAAAACCTATGGGTTCATACAAAACCTAGATGAGCCTTGTGTTTACAAAAAATACAAGAAGGTAAGGTTACTTTCCTAATCCAGTATGTTGATGACATTACGCTCATTGGGAATGATGTGGGAATGTTATCGTGGTTAAGGATGGCTGAATGAGCAGTTTTCAATGAAGGATTTGGGAGAGGCTACCTATGTTCTAGGGATCAAACTTATAAGGGATCGTAAGAACAAGAAGATAGTTTTGTCTCAACTAACCTACATTGAGAATATGCTCAATAAGTTCGCCATGCAAGATTCCAAGAGGGTTTCACCCTACTAGACATGGAATCAAACTTTCAAAGGAATAAGCACCTAAAACCCAAGAGGAGGTTGAGCGATGCGTAACATTCCATATGCTTGGCAGTTGGTAGTTTGATGTATGCAATGTTGTGCACTAGACCGGATATATGTTACGCATGGGGTAGTAGCGATTTCATCCAATCCAGAATGGAACATTGAATTGCGGTTAAGTGTATATTTAAGTATCTTCGAGGACGAAGAACTTAATGCTTGTTTACTCTGGAAGTAATCTTATTCCGACGGGATATACGGATTCGATTTCCAATCGATGTTGATTCAAGGAAATCAACTTACGGTTCTATATTTACTTTAGGAGGTGGAGCCATAGTTTGGAGGAGTGTCAAGCAATCTTGTATTGCTTGATTCGACTATGGAGGTGAGTATGTTTGCTTGTGAAGCAAAGAAAGGAAGCGATCTGGCTCGGAAGTTCTAAATGATTTGGAGATAGTTCGAGGCGTAAAAGCCATTACACTTTATTGTGATAATAGTGGGCAAAGTGGCTAATTCTAAAGAACCTCGGAACCACAAAGTCGCCAAACACATTGAGCGAAAGTATCATCTCATAAGGGAGATAATACAACGTGGAAAAGTGGATGTGGTAAAGATTCTCTGAGCAAAACCTTGCTGATCCGTTCCAAAGACATTGACTCAAAAGAGCTTTGAGGGTCACCTAGAAGGATGGGAATGAAGGATATGTCAAACTTGCTTTAGGGCAAGTGGGAGATTGTTGGAGTTATGTAAATATAGTGCCCGGAATGAAAGTGTATTTACATGTAACTTTATCTTCTTGATTCTGCTTTGTAATGAAAATATTTATTATTAATAAAACAAAGAGTTTGGTTTTATCTGTATGAGCATTATATATCTGGTCATAAGGTACCAAGATTCATTTGTAAGTAATATACATATACATAGAGATGTATGGGAAACATGTATATTATTAGAATATGAATTAATTGATTCACGATTGAATAATCAAGTTGGTCATTTGATTATGGTTTAGATCAGTAGTGTTGCAATTTATCTCCATATAAGTAAAGGAGTTTACTTAAAGGGAATGATGAGTTTCATATCATGATAGTAGTAGACTATCGATAATGGCACTATTAAATGAATCGGAATCAAGTATGTTTTCAAGAATAAAGTGGGTCGTTACTTTAATCTTAAAACATACAACTTAAGCATTCGCTATTATGAACCACAATCTTGATGAGTGGTGAACTCATATGTGTTTCATTATAATTCTTGATATGATCGTAATGGATTTTACAGGTATTAATCCGAAGGTCGCATGTTGGAATTAATAATTGAAACATGTATAAGGAACATTCACTCAAATAAAGAGTTTATAGTGTTATCATCTCTTCAGATGTTTTAAGGAGATTTGGTGATTAAACGGCACCGATAGTTTGATGGACTAGCTACCCATCAAGTCTTAACACTAAGATGAGATCTTATGTGTTAATCACCATATAAAGTAAAATGAGAGATCTAGAAGGAAAAACCAACATAAGGGCAAAAGCGGTAATTTTACCCTTTGTTGTGCGGATGGCTATAATAAGGTTCTAAATAGGGTTTGCAATTGGACATATTCTCATAATATTTAATAATTCAAAAGTTCAACTAATTGTCTTTAGTGGAATGACATTTAGTTAATAAGCTAGAATTAATTCCAATGAGATTGAATTATTTACGGGCTTATTGGAGCTTGAATTATCAAAGTCCAATAAGATTCCCCACTTGGCTTTAAGGAAGGTTATCAAGCTAAGTAAGAAGTAGTTTGGAGGCTTTAGAAGTCCATAATTGAATGATGGGCTTATACTAATTAATGGTTAATTGGAAGCCCATATGTTCATTTAGAAATGGGCTTGTTTTGGTTTAATGTAATTGATTAGATTAATTATATTAAAACAATTTTTTTTTAATGGAGAAGAAGCAATTTCGAAATTGTGTTAGGTTTGATGTGTAACCACACATTTGACATTAAAATACTAAATAAAGATGGTCTTTATTATGGTTCATCATTATTAAATGGAGTTATGAACTTACCATTAAATGGTTTAATGGTTGGCTTTTAATGTTGGCATGTAACCTATTTGCATTCATTAGATTAAAGATGAAAGATGTGCATTAGATGGACCATCTTCCTTCTTTCTTCTTTCCAAAACCGAAATGGGTATTCAATTATAGGTTATGGTCTTTTCAAATAGCCATTTTAAAAGATAAATGAAGTAAGTCTCATTTATTGGATATTTGATGAGTGATTAATGTAAAAAGTGATGCATTGGATGCCTCTCACTCTTTCCATTCATGCATATTTCGAAATTGAGATGTAAGAAAGGGTTCTTGCATAGTTTTTAGACATTCTCTCCTTTCATGCAAGGTAGAACCGAAATTCCTAAGTGAAAGATTTGAAAGAGTTTCAATTTTGGTTCTTCTTCTTCTAAGAAAATCTCCTCCAAATATTTCTTCTCCTTTCCCACCAAAGGATTTTGTTAACCTAGTTGTCCTTGAAGAACAAGTGGTAAATTTAATTGGTTGAGGATACTACAACAAGGAAGAAGATAGATTGCTAAAGGAAAAGACTCAAAGGCAAAGGATTTGGATATAAGAAGGAGAGGATAGCGCAGCGAGGATTTAAAGTTGTAGCGAAGGAGTCGGTAATTCCTTTTATCTTGTTCTTGGTTTTATTATCCTTATACCATATCATGTATGGATTAGCATGTTGATTTGGATATATTGCTTCCACTGCAAGATGATTTCTTAAAAAGTTTTGAAATCTATCATTTCTACATACTAAGCATGCTTTCTTTTTCCGATCCAACATCATCAGCAAGCAAGACATTGTCAATGGTAAGCAAAGGTTCCTTACCCACTTTACCAATACCAATGACTTTACCTTTTTTGTTGTCTCCAAATGTGACATATCCTTGATTCTTTGGTCTAATTTTTGCAAATAGACTCTTGTCTTCACTCATATGACTTGAACATCCACTATTAATGTACCATGTGCTTGATGAATTTTCATTCCTTGCTTGTACCTGCAACAGAAACATTCTTTCTTCTTATAGGTGCCCAAGCCATTTTGGGTCCATTTTGGTTAGTCATATAAACTACATCAGGAGGTGTGGTTCCTTTTTCCACCCAGATTTTCTTAAAATTAATACATCTCCTAATACTCTTGCATGCAATTTCTATATGACCATCTTTCAAGCATTTAGCACATTGAACAACTTTTTCATCTTTAGTGAATTTAGAAATCAAAGAACAATCTCTATCAAATGGATCATATCCTAAACCATGTTTAGAAATTGAATATCTTTGTAAAGACAACATCTTTTCAAACTTTTCATTTCCATTAGCAAATTTTCCAACCACATAAGAAAACTCCTTTCTAAGTCTATCAAGCTCACAAGTAAGCTTTTCTTTTTCAGCAAGGCATGCAGAATGATATTCCTTAGGACAATCTAAATCATCAATAGTCTCATATAAAACACTATTTTCAGCAACTAGTTCTCTTATTTTCTTTCTCAATTTCTTGTTAATCTCAATAGCTTCTTCAAAATTGATTTGTAAAGCATTAAAAGAATCTCTAAGATCTTGATCAATGAAAATTACCTCATCTTCTTCATCACTTGTTGAGGAGCTATTTGCCATAAGCGCTAAGTTGTTTTCATCATTGCTTTGGTATGTTTCTTCATCATCACTCCAAGTGGCTACAAGGCTAGCTTTCTTTTTCCTTTTATCATACTTGTCATTTTCCTGGAAATTTGAAGTGGAAGATGAGCTTTTGCATTCTCTAGCATGATGTCCTCTTTTTCCACATTTCCAACATTCTTCATTGCTCTTCTTTTCTTCATAGCCCTTAGATCTTCTTTCCATTGTTTACTTCTTCCTTTCTCCATTTCTTCCACCACTTAATTCTTTCCTCCTATTTTTGAGTAGTCCTTTGAACTTTCTCAAATTTTTAGCATACATTGCTATTTCTTCGTCTTCTTCTTCTTCATCTATTTCTTCGTCACTTTCATTAAGAGAAGAAGCACTAGCTTTTAAAGCAATTGTCTTTTGTAACTTACCTCTTCCTCCTCTTGATTTGAGAATGATCTCATAGTTGATGAGAGATCCCACGAAGGCATTGAATTCCAAATGATTGAGATCCTTAGACTCCATAATAGCAGTGACTTGAGAGCCCCATTCTTTCGGTAGTGAGAGAAGAATCTTTTTCACCTTTTCGTTATCCGTCATATACTTTCCAAGGTTTCCTAATCCATTTATGATTTCTACAAAACGATCAAGCATAGTGGAAATAGACTCACCTTCCTTCACGACAAACATTTCATAGTCATGGAGAAGCATGTTGATCTTTGTCTCTCGAACTTGGTTGGTTCCTTCATGAGTGATACGAAGTCTTTCCCACATTTCTTTAGCACTCATACATGAGTTCACTCAATTTCTTTCCTCAACCGTGAGAGCACAATATATCAATTTCATAGCTTTTACGTTTATGTATGCTTGCTTCCAATCATTGTCGTCATACTCCAGCTCTGTTTTTACCTCGCCATTTTCTTTCAATGGAGCTTGTGGACCAAAGATGATAATCTTCCAATATTCTACTCCTTCGCTTATAATATGATACTTCATAGGATTTTTCCAAGAAGAGTAGTTAGTACCATTAAACAAAGGAGGACGATTATTAGTGTTACCTTCTTCCGTTAAGTTATTTTGTGCCATCCCTAGATACTTCTGCTCTGATACCAATTGTAAGCGATCTAGAAGGGGGGTTGAATATTTCTTTAAAGCTTTTCGTAAAGTTCTACAATAAAATCAGAAGTTAGTTCACACAATAATAACTTAAACAAATTTAAATGCAGAGAATAAGGAAGAAGAGCAAATATTGTTTTTATAGAGGTTCGGTGCTAAGACCTACGTCCTCTACCTAAGCTCCCACTTAGGATTTGGCAAATCACTTTACTGCACACTTTTTAGTTTAGTGTGAACTCTTACAACACCACTTGATTTCCGGCTCAAGCTACCTTTACAACTGATTTGTTTTCCGGCACAAATCCTACCTCACACGTGATTTTTCACTAATCACTCAACTCACAATAATAATGGGATAAAGATGAAAGATCAATGCCCAATACAAATTTGAAACAAGCTAAGAGCAATATAGAGCAAATTTGGAACAATAACAAAATTCTTTGGTTTTTTGGACTTTAGTATATTGATCCCTTAATTTTCCACTATTTATCTGGAGATTAGGAATGAAAGTAGCCGTTGTAAATCCTCTTCTAGCCGTTGCATGATTTATGATGAACGTTGCTTAATTTCTTCCTTTCCATTTAGGAATGATTCGGACACATCTTATTCAGCTCTACTTGATAGTCGACTGGTCGAGCTGTGATAGTTGACTAGTATTAGCATTTTTCACTGCAGGCTTTAACTTCGCTCTTCGATCAATCGACTAGTTCCATGATAGTCGACTAGTGTTCCTATTCAATTGATTTGTAGTCAACTTGTAACATATTATTCGATTCAACCCCCATCTGATGATCTTTAATTTATTAGTCGACTTATGATATACTGGTCGACTTGTTGTTGAATCCAACGGATATATTTAATCAAATCTTCCCATAATCTTCATGTTTAATGTCTCTGGCATGTTGAAGATTATTTCCTTATTGATTTCACCATGATTTATCAGCTATCTTGATTTATTTCAATCCACAACAACTGGAATAATTTCTTAACTAATTCTATACATTTTATTATTATCAAAACATAAATGGGATTTAATTTTTCAACCACCATTGGTCCAACAGGAGGAGCTTCGCTTGGATGCTTATGAGAATGCTCGAATCTACAAGGAAAGGATGAAGAGATGGCATGATCAACATATTATCCAAAGAGAGTTCAAAGAAGGAGACTTGGTCTTGATATTTAATTCACGACTCAAGCTATTTCCAGGAAAGTTGAAGTCGAGGTGGTCGGGACCATTCAAAATTGTTAAGGTTTATTCTCATGGTGCAGTAGAAGTTAAGGATCCCAAAACTGGAGTATTTAAGGTTAATGGGCAGAGTTTAAAGCCTTATGTGGCTGGATTTCCAATAGAAAAAGGAGTCACTCAATCCCTCTCCAACCTGACCCTTGAGCAAACATTTAGCAAAGTCAAGCTAAGGACTTTAAATTAGCGCTTCTTCAGAGGCAACCCAACTTTCACACCTTTGTTGTTTTCATTTATTTTATTTACCCAAAATTCACATTCCTTTTTTTTTAATTGCAGGAAATTGAATCTTACAAGCGAATTTTGATGGGAGGAATTACATTTCTGAAGAAAATGATCCAAGCTCATTATAGGGAAGTTCTTTGTGCCTCTTACTCATGACTTAGCATATTGTTGAATTTTGCGGCTGTTTGTGTTTAAGTATGATCTGCAACATTTCTTAATTCTCATGCATCATTGCCGACATTCTTCTTGTCCTTACCTACTTCAAATTGTGCCTGCGCATCTTGACATTGAGGCCAATGTCCTATCTGAGTTTGGGGGATGAGCATCAATTTCATCAATTAAAAAAAACAACAAAAAAATTTATCATTACGCATCAATTTTATCAATTTTGCAAAAAAAAACAAACAAAAAAAAATTCTACCATTGCTTTTCATTTTTTTTAGTTTTCCATTATATAGTCATTTTTCTTACATAGTAAACCTCATTAAGAAAATTTGATCTTTAAAGGTTTTGATCTTGGCCTCAGTTTTGGAAAATTGAGAATTGTTTGGAGCCTAATTGGGTTTACCTTTAGAAGGTTTGTGGATAGATTGTTCCGGATTAGTGCTCGGTTTTCAATTGTTTAATGATACTCATATTCTTTGATTTGAGTCTTCCCATCCATTTTATTTGAGTTTTGATTATCCATTAAATTCTTAGGCAAGTTGGAACCTAGTGAGATCTCACCAATCTTAGAACAGGTTCTCTAGCCTAACGAGGTGAAATGTTAGCACAAATTTGATAAGGAACTGATTAAGGCATTTTCTTTGAATTATGAACCACAATTCAATTTTGGCTTAAAATAACCTTATATTCCCTTTGGAACCAAGTTGAGCCTAAGTAAAATCCTTAGTTCTTTGGCACCTTCATTTAATCAAGCCATAAGCCAAGCATTCCCTACCTTTCATGTGGAAATAATTATTTAGGAGTAGGTTATGTGGGGGGTTGAAAAAAAAGAGAAAAAAATGAATACAAAAAAATGAAACATAAAAGCAAAAAAAAAAGAAAAAAGAAAAAAAAGAGCAAGCAAGTGAGGATTTTGCAGGTTATTGCCCCTAGTATACAAGAAACTGAGTTTAGGGGAGAGTCAATTATTTGAAATTTGGAATTTCATTGAAATTGAGTTAAGTCTTGTAATTGTTATCGTTTTTAATAACATGTTGTCATGTTGAGTTTTGTCATTCAATAAAAAAACCTTTCTTCCTTGTTCCCACGATTTTACTTACTCTTAAAATAAAGAAGAAAAAGAAAGAAAAAAAAAGGTCCCTTACATTTTCCTGTTTCTTAAATAATTGTTTCCATTTCATTTGAGCTTTTATTATCCTTTTCTTTGGTCTAGCTAAGTTTAAACCCCAACGACCCCATTATAACCCTAATAAGACCTTTTGATCCTTTGAAAATGTGTGCTAAAAATTAGTGGAGATGGGATGGAGAATTTTGCCTATGGGATTGGTTAATTTGATAATATCATTAGAGTCTCTTAGGTTGTAAATTGTCTTTGAGTTTATTTGGTTTTTCTCTACTCTTGTGAGTTGGTTGGTTTATAATTAGACATGACTCAAGGAGTGTGTGTTTGAGCGAGCATTGATATCCTTGCACTATGAAGGTGGGTATGGTTTGATAAGTGGATAAAGATAAATTTTAATTGGCTATTGCAATTCTGAAAATTCCAATTGTTGACTGTTCCTTAATCTATTTTGAACAATTTTTCTTAATTTTTTTTAGGGACAAGCAAAAGTTTGAGTTTGGGGGCATTTGTTGTATGCATTTTATTGTTAGAATGAGTGGCATTTTTTCTTTAATTTCTGGATCAATTATTGAGTTTTATACATATATTTCTTGCTAAATTGCTTAGTTCACCAGAATTTGCATTTATAATTGTTCATGTTTAATTTGTAGGAAATGCAAAGACTACAACAACAATTACATAAGGGAAAGTCCAAAATTTTGGAACAGACAAGAGGAGCTGAAAGAAAAGAAACGAAAATCACGTACCAAGCTACATCTTGCTAAAGTGGAGTGCTTGAATATAGGAGGGATATCCAAGTGGAGACCACCATGTCGTTAGAGACTAGAAGAAAGAAAATCACGTCACCAAGGGAGAGCTTCAAGAGACCCACCATGTGACACACACAAAAAAAGAAAACAACAAAATATAGGGTGGCTAAGACAATATTCTGGAGGTAGCTGGTGACTAGAGGCTTCAACGTTGGCAGCTGTTAGAGACAAGAGAAGAAAACATCCCATGCAGCAATTGAGGACTACGTAAGAGAAGACGTTGGAGAGACCAGCTAATGGACAAAGCAAGCGTGAACACCAGAAATAAAATAAGGGAAAAGATGAAGGTCCACAACGCATGCAAAGGAGAAGACGTGCGTGAGCAATAGAAGCAAATTAAAGAAAAGCAAAGAGAGGCTCCACCAAAGTTTCAATTCCAAAGCCCCACCAAACACTCACTCATTATTGAAGACTCTCCACTCAAAAAGCAAGAGATTCACGCACATTAATAGTGGGGCTCCAGCACTTACGAACTGGGGGGACTCTCTCAATTTTTTAGCTCTAAACGTTACTCCATTGACTCACTTTGCTATCAACGTTACAAACCAAAAGGGCTATCAACTTTACAACACCAAGAGTGGGGTATAACGTGAGAGACCAAGAGTCCCACCAAGGATTCATTCTTCATTGATTATCCAACACTCATGCTACATTAAAGCAACAACGTTACACCAAGAGGAGTTGGGAAATAACGTAAAACACAAAAAGCTCAACAGGATTGAAGCAGTTGATGGGACATCACGCAATCAGGAGTGAACAACAGAAGCAACAATGCATACACCATCAGCTTGAAGACTCCACGTAGGGATGCAACATTAGGGAGAGGCGCAAAATAATAAACGCAGAAAGGGAGACCCCAAAACCCATTTATCCTCTGTTTATTATTTAGTTTCTCATATGATGTTTGTTGACTTTAATGCTTGTGGTTTTCATCCTATCATGAGTGAGTAGCTTCCCCGAAGCTTCAAGGTTGGGTTGAAGCTTTTAGCTAATTTTATGAACTAAATCTCGGTTGATTTATTTGTATGGATTTTTGTTTTGATTTCTCTGTTTTGAAATTGATTTTGCTGGTATTATGTTTGGCCAACCATTACTTGATGTTAGTTGTTAAATGAAGACCTGATAGGTGAAAATTGATAACGGAACTCCAAACAGGGAACTTATAAATTTCAGATTTAGACATAAACTAAATTTATGGGAGAAAACTAGGTTAGCAAAGAACTTAATGGTTTATACTTGATTGCTAGTTTACGATAGTAAATTAGGATTATTGCGTAACACTCCTTTGATACCTTGAAAAAGGATCTAAGAAACTCTAGGTTCAACCTTCTATCAACCAAAATTTGCCTCATAAATTGATCTAGGTAAAGTCCATAGAAAACGCTAAAAGTGGAACCATCCTTGAAGCTTACCACATTCCATTCGAATTAACCCTTAGAAATATTCACAATTTCCTTTAACTTTGATTTTGTTATTTTTGCTAGTTAATTTTCATATTTTAATTCCCTTTTCTTACACAATCGCTAGTTCAATTAATTGAGTGATCCAAGCCTGGTACTTACACAATTACTTAATGTGGGACGATATTATACTATACTACTTGAGACCCGTGAACTTGTGGAATCACATCATTGCTCCATATGTGAACTGTAGGTATATGAAGCTCATAGTGGTGGTCTTATGGGTCATTTTGGTATTCTTAAAACTCTTAATGTGTTTGCAAAATGATTAAATCAACATCTAAACCACATGGGTTATACACGCCACTTCCCATTCCCTCATCCCCTTAGGTTGATATTTTTATAGATTTTATATTTGGATTATCAAGATTTCAATGAGGGAATGATTCTGTATTTGTTGTAGTTGATCATTTTTCAAAATGGTACATTTCATTGCTTATAGGAAAACCAAAAATATTGTGCATATGGCTAATTTATTCTTTCAAGAAATTGTTAGGTTGCATGGTATTTGTCGAAGCATTGTGTCTGATAGAGATTAAAAAATTTTAAGCTACTTTTGGAAAACTCTATGGTAAAAATTAGAAACTAAATTATTGTTTTCTACTACTGTTCATCCTAAACTGATCGTCAAACTAAAGTCATAAATAAGACGCTTGGTACCCTATTGCGTGCCATAATCAAACAAATTTTGAAAAGTTGGGAGTCTTGTTTACCTATAGCTGAATTTGCTTAAAATCGTATAATTCACACCGCTACTACCTATTCTTCATTCAAAGTTGTTTATGGTTTCAATCCACTAACCCCTTTAGATTTGTCTCCATTACCTGTTTCTGAGTTCTTAAGAGTAGATGGAATTAAGAAAGCTAAATTTGTCCAAAAGTTGCATGTCAAAGTGCATGAAACCATATAGCGTAAAACTGAGCACTATGTACGAAAGACCAACAAGGAAAGAAAAAAGGTCATTTTTAAGCCTAGCGATTGGGTCTGGGTTCATATTTCCTACTTCTCGAAGAATAAAGCTCCATCCTAAGGTTGATGGCCCTTTCCAAGTTATGGCTAGGCTAAGCAATAACATCTACAAACTTGTTATTCTAGATGACTATAATGTTAATGCAACTTTTAATGTATTTGATCTTTCTCCCTTTGAATTTGACGTAGATATATTGTATTTGAGGATGAATCCTTCTAAGGAAGAGGGGAATGATATGGATCAAGGGGCTAGTGATGTGGCATCTCAAGTTGGGGTTAATGGTTCGAGTGTTCAAGATAACAGTTTGCGATCTTCAACTCAAATTCCACCTTCAACTTTCAACAGAGATCCACTTGTGTACATTGTTTGGCCTATGACAAAGGCTAGGACCAAAAACCTGCAAAGGGCTTTGACTAATTTAATTAAAGAATCTCATTCTTAAGCTCAAGTCCAAGTTGCTTCGATTAAGGAGTCCAAGCAAGTCCACTTAATAAGTCTCGAAGAAGTTGGGTCTACCCAACTTGAAAAATAAGGCCCATGGCTAAATTTACTATTGGTAGTTTTTCTTCTTTGTAAGAGACAATTGACCAAATTCTATAAGGTCTCTTGTTTTCTTAAAATTTAGTTTCCTAGTAGGTCTTGTTTCTTATTCCTTGTAGATCTTGTTTCATAAAAGGTAGTTTCCTAGTAGGTTAAGTAATTATAGGTTTAAGGTAATTCCTTTTCCTTAATTTTTTGTCAACCCCTCTCTTATATATAGGGAGGTTCGACCATCATTAGGAGCACAATTTAATGGCATTATTTATGAGGTTTATCCTTATTATTATTCTTATTGAATAATTAGAATGCATTGCACAATTTTTATGTTTTGTATGCATCTTATGTAATCAATTTTGTTTCAACAGTTAGTGGCATCTTTATTTGTTGTTCTTCTTTCAATATTGTTTCGTTCAATTAATAATTTTCTTGAATTAAGTTATCCATGTTCTTAAGGATTGGGTTACAAATCTCTTGAAAGAAACTTTATTCTTCTCTTCTTGTTCAAATCTTCTTCTTAGTTGAAGATCCAATGGTGAACCGAAAAAAGTCTTGGGTAAGCTCTTTTTATATTCTGCAATTTCATGTCACAATTATTTTCTCTATAAGAAAGAAATGTAAAGTGAGCTAGTTTTATTATTCCATCAATATCCTATCTTAATGAAACTGTAACTAGGAATAATTTAGGAATAATATATATATACAAATTGAGTTTCATAATTACAATTTCATAATGTTTTTAATTGAATAATAATAATTTTAAAGATTTTACCATTAATATTAAACAACCAAATATAATTAATAAAAATACATAGAGATAAACAATTCCTTTAATTAATTATGTCATACAAGTGACAACTAATCAATTGGTTGTAAGACATAAACCAATAATTTATCATTTGCACTAAGTCAATCATTCAAGTATTTTATACCTTAACTTTATATGATGATCATGATATTGTTGGAACAATGGTTTAGTGAGAAAATTTTGCAAGATTCTCTATAGTGAGAGCTTGGTTAAATCTTATTTCTCCCATGTCATTTGTCATTATTATTAAAAGAAATTATCTAAATACATAATTGATCTTTGATGGAACTTAGCTCTTTTTGCAAGCACAAAAGCTCTAATTTTCTATAGTGCATTATTGCTTCAATAATGCAAGGAAATATATCAAGTTTATTAAAAAATTATTGATCCAAATAATCATTTTACTAAATAAAAATATTATGGATTAATTAACAATTAATGTCATATAGGGACCTTTTCAATCTCAAAATAATATTGTTCTAAGTAAATCATACCTTAACTAAAACTTTCTTCTAAAGTTAATATCAATATGACCTTGAACTCAAGTATCAACTTCTATATAGATAACAAATATCTTTAATACTTCATAAATATTATATCTCCCAAATCCTAAATACCATAGGTATATTATATATGTACTTGGATTAGAACATATAAAAACTTTCATATCTATCTCTATAGATCTAATTTTCATAAATTAAGTTGTTACCCTTTAATATCTAATAAAAGTTGTTATTGGATTATCATATTTTAAACAATTAAAAATATGAAATTTATTCTCTATGAGCAACATGTTAGTATACTCTCGTTGAAGAGTACAACTACATTCAGTATTAACTTTATTATAAAATGATAAATCCACAATCGTATCTAAAACAAACTCTTTGGATTCATTATGAAAGTGAATATTCCATCAAAATCATAACCTTTCAACTATATATCAAATATATTAATAAAGGCACTAGATCTAATTAGATGTATTATCATAAGATTTAAGAACTTCATCTTACTCTCACTTGCTTATCTTGAGAGCCATTCTCTCATAAGATTTCATTAAAAATAAATATTTTGTCCAATATGGTTTTCAGATTATATTTGATCTTTAGATATCTTATAACCTTTTATTATCCAATTTAGTTATAAATTTATTAGAAAATATATGCTTCAACTAATAAAGCATCATATCTATAAATCTTTAATTTTGACTCATTCAAAATTTTATCTTTCCATATCTAATATGAAATCTTGTTATTTGATATATTTAAAAGTTATGAAGGCAAGTTATTGTACTATATATAACTATAAAATAAATAAATTTACATCATATAATATCTCATATTATTTTTCTCAATAAAAGGTCTAACTTGCTGCCAACTTTCACAAAATATTTGAGTTAGTCCATGCCTTTAACTATGGTGCTAATTCATCCCTTACATTTTTTTTATTAAAGGGAAAAGATCCCTTACATTAATAAAATATACCAAATTGAACCAAAAAGAGTCCCTCAATTAGCTTTCTGTTAGTTGGTTATAAAGCCCATATTATTTGAAAACATGTAACTTGTCATATCAGTGAATGTGCCAACCAAAAAATTGATATGCCATTTATTATTTAATTTAGAATTTTTTATTTTTAACTTTTAAAAAGTAAAACTAGTATTTATTTTTTAAAAAAGTGAAAATGTATCTTCTTCTTTCTCCACAATCTCTATGAAGCCTTCCACAGAAGAAACATAAACTCATGAAGCCCTTCAATAATCTTATGACCATTTTTCCCTCCATGTCCTTATCTCTCTAACGCTCCTCAATTTTACTTTTTCTCTTCAACAATTGACCTCTTTCATTAATCGATTCTCTCTCAATATTGGATATGTTAAGATCTAATAATAGGAGGAGAAGACAGTCCCTATCTGTGTGTGTAATGGGTTGCTTCTTTGTATGTTTTAGTTCTTCCAAAGATCATAGGTGCTTCAAACACCATCTCAAGGTTCAAACTCGATACCAAATGAAACCTTTCTGAATCCTGGTTCAGTTCACTCTCCTTCTTTCCTCTTACGATTTTTTTCTTTCTATTTTTGATTCTATATGTTTCGTTGGGTATAAAATTCAAATATTTAAAGTCTTAATTATGTTACCACTTGATTATAGCTTAAACTGAGATTCCTTAGAGAGAAACTCAAGTGAAGTTATAGTGGAATCTACAGTTTCTTTGATACACGACTAATATGATAAATCCATTAGTCCTACTTTTAAAGCTAAGGGAGTAGCTATAAATAGGAATATGTGGATACTATTTCGTACTAGCCAATACATACCGTATCGGATCAAAATCAGTACGAAACGAAGGGTAGATTATATCGAGTTTAAATATGTAGCACCCCACTCACGCAATGATCTGAACCCAACATCGATGGTGATATCCGAATTCGTGCCCCGCGAGGGTGGCGTGCTAAAGCACTCAATCATTCAAAAGTCAGTACTTTTTTTTAATTCGTGACACATTTTGCGAAAATCATTACTCAAATTGGGCCCGCATTCATTCATAAACATTTTTCAGTTAACACCATTTTCAAATAACCATTCGGGCACTTTCACAATTACAAAACACTTGAATCATTTTAGAATACAAATTTATACAATAAGTTGTGAAAGATACAATTCAATATAAAATAGAGAAATGCAATGCAGACGCGAACTGATCCCGACCTCTATCCTTCACTAGAATGTTGTAGATGTAACATCCCATCACCGATGGGAAGGGTATTTTGGTAATTTGAGACGGGTTAGAAGTATTAAATTATAACTCGGCATGAATATACATCATATAGCCTCTATAACTGATGATTGTTTTGAGCATGCACATGGTATACATGCATTCATGACATTTCCGACTTAAGTATCAAATTGGGATCTTTTGTGAAATTTATGCGAAAGTTGTATTTGGAAAATTTTTTAGAATGCGCCATAAATTGTTTTACATTTTTAGAGATTTATGGAAATTTTCTGGAATTTTTCGGGGTTCTTGCCCGGACCGGAAAATTTCAACTGACTGATTGAGTGGGCCTTTTCTATACTGAAAAGGGGCTGCATAAAGGCATTAGGTTAGTGAATAAATAATTATGGAAATTGTTTTAGGACCATTAGCATAATTGGGATTAAGATTTGATTAGATTAAAGTTTATGATTAACTTATGTTAATTAACTTTAAATTTGTCGTTTTCCATTTTAAAAAGCCAAGTGGCTTCCTATTTAATGATTTTGTCTTATATATATACACCACCATCGACTTTTCTCCAATGTTCTACTTAAAAATTCATTTGTGGAAAGCTTGAAAGTCTATCTTCCTTTCTCCATCCGAAAGTGCATCATCTTGGTGTGTTCCTTCCTCCTTCGATTGTTTTGTTTTCATCCACTTTACAAGAGTCTTTCCTTGCTACTTGCTTACTTCTCTTCACACACAAAGCAAGCTTAAGCCTAGTGTTGATGATGATTAATGTGGGGGTGAGTTATGGTCGTTGGTGATGGTGAGAAGTAGAGAAGTGAAGTTAGAGTTGAAGATTTGAAGAAGTGAAGAGCTTGTAACTTATTAAGGTAAGGAATAGAGTTGCTTTTATGCTTTTGGTAGTTAGAAGCATTTATGAGCATCCTTTGGGCATTTATTTGATTAAGAAAGTGGTAGGTTTGAATGGGTTTAATGCATGTTTGTGTAAGGGAATTGGTTATGGTAGTTAAAATAGGTGATAAGAATGTTGTTAATGATGTTTGTGATGTGTAATGAAGGGAACTAAAGTATGGAAGTGTGTAGGTATGTGCTGCCAATTTTTGTGTCATTGTAGAAGTGTATGTTGTGATGAATTTGGGGTTGAATTAGAGGTAGGAATGGATGCTTAGTGATGTGTTATTGATGTTAGAAGTGATAGAAGTTAGATTGTTGATGAAAGCTGGAAATTGAGTTTTGAACCTACTATCATGTTTTGTTCATAACTAATTATGTAGGTGTGCAAATGAGGTAAGGTTTGTTCCCAATGAAACTTTGGGATGTTGGCTACAACTTTGTGTGAAATAGGTGATGTTAAATTGAAATGTTAGAAGGGTGAATCATTGCATGGAAAGTTTCTGTTTGTAGGGTCTGTGAACAGTACCGCATATATGACCTGATTATTTTGCTGATTTTTCTAAATTAATTGAGATGGAATTTGGGAAAATGGTCTTCATGGAAGTTGTAGAATATTGAGTTAGATTTCCATTTCCACTGATCTTGCTAATTTTAGAGTTGTATATTAGGAGATATGAACTGATTACTACTGACTGGTTTTGAGCATTTTGATGAAACCTAGCCTAAGTGTTGAGTTTGTGAACTTGCGGATTGGAAGCAATTTTAGCAAATTATGTGAACTGAATTGGTGTGAGTGATCTTCTGTAAAGTTGTAGAGGAAGATAATATCTTGAAAATGATATATGGCATGTAATTTTTAGAGGTCAGATTTGGGAGTTATGCTTTTGCAAACATTGAACCTGCATTAGGTTATGAATTGCTGATCATGGCAGTAACTTGCATGACAGTTTTGAAATTGTTAGAAATTGAATTGGAGTTTAAGTTCTTCATGAAAATTGAAGTTTGAGATCTTATCTTTTCAGGAACATAAGGTAGTGAAATTGGTGACATTTGTGCTAAGAGATATGCTGTTTGGAAAATTACTGCCCAGATTGATTGATTTGATGGTGATTCTTTGTTGAATTGTTTGACTTAGTTATGGAATTTGATTTTGGGTTGTTCATGAAAGTTGTAGATAACATTGTGATCTTGATGAGCATATTTATTGTGTAATTGTTGACTGAAGAATCAGAGAGTTATGGAATTTGTAATGTACTGTTCTGTTTTAATGGGATTTGAGTAGGCAGTAGCTTTGAAGGGATTTTTGACACCCTTAGGGGTGAAATTGATTTTTATGGTCTTCTGGAGAATTGTAGAGGCTTTTATGATCTTTCCAACAAGGTATAATTTGTATTTTTCTGAATTGTCTGTTGAGAACTATGGGTGTTGAAAGTTGGATTGGAAATCAGGAAAAAGGGAAATGGGAATTGGAATCACGCCCGGTCGCTAGGGCGACGCCCCATCTAGCGACGAGACTCGGATGGCCAGCATCACTAGGGCGACGCGTCGCCCTAGTGACGAGGTCGGATCACTCGGCCTCGCGAGGGCGACGCCTCGCCCCCGCGAGGCAGGTGCTATTTTAATTCTTATTTGATTTTTTGTGGTATTTGGTGATTCTTTTGTCAATTTCTTTTCCGTCCGACGTCCGATTGACCTGATTCTTGAGGCATCGGATTTGTAACTTATTGAATTTCATTTTGTGAGAAATTGGGAATTTTTAGACGGGAATTTGACGTGGCCCCGGGTAACGGAGCCTTTAATCACTGTTTTGTTTAATTGGGGACCTATAGAGGTCCGAATTGCGAACCGTCAGCGCCAGTAGGTTTCTAATTTTTAGATGGAATTTTTATTATGGGAAAATTTGGATTTAGGGCCGGAAATCTCATGAACATGCATTCTACACTTACATGTGCATTATTACTTGTTCGGATTGGATAATTAGTGATCGGATTCCTCTCTGCTTGTTATAGAGACACATTTGGAGCGTCGATCTACTCACGTTACCAAGACTTCCAGATATTAGCTCGGAAGTACAGGTGAGTAACCTAGTTGGTTTCTCAAATTCCTGATTGCTTACATGCTCTGTATGAATTACTTGCAAAAGTGAACTGTATGATCACTGGCGTGTTTAGGATCAAATTGTATGCTACTACTGAATTGGATTGGACTATTGCATGATTACTGAAATCTATTGGATTGAATTGCATGCTTTTACTGTACTGGACTGGATCACGGTGTAATATGGGAGCGATATCTTTGGGCTTTATAGCCATAATTCTGAATCATTGAACATCGCATCGCATGCATAAATGCATGATCGATAATGGATGTGTCCCAGTTGCTATTATCCTTGAAAAGAGCCTCGAGCTCTCACCTTTGTCTTGTGGGGCTTAGCAGGGAGAAAATCACGGCGTCCCTCTTGTTTCTTGATTGAGCACTTGGGCACAACACTGAATAACTGTGAAAAGAGTCACATATGCATTGCATACACCTGAATGACTGTTTTGTGACAATTACTGCTTACGTGATGACATAAATTACTGTAAACTGCGATATGGTACTGTAAAGTGTTACATGCTACTGTAAATAACTGCAAATTGTTATATAACGTCAGAAATCGTGATATTATACTGATGACTGAATATTACTGTATTATGCGGTACGTCATATGCGTAATGCATGATTTGAGTGAACCATCGATGATGGTTTCTCATTGAGTTCGCAAACTCACCCAACATTGCAAATATTTTTAGGGATCGAAGAGTACCCGTTGAGCGCGGGAGTATAGTCTTGATTGCAAGTCAGAGTTAAGGTCGGGATCAGTTCACGTCTGCATTTGTGTCTTTTGAATTATATGTAAATTTGTATTTTCGTAAGATTTGTACTAGCATTACTGAGTGCCCGATTGATTAATGTTGTATTGTAATTTGATTACCAAAATAATGTTCTGATTGAAAATGATTTCGTATTATAACGGGCCCAAATTATTTACTGATATTTGCGCACTCGATGGGTTTTCAAAAAAAAATGTATTACCAAGTTTTAAACTGCATTGACTGCTCTAGCATACCACCCTCGTGGGTCGCGGGCTCGGATATCACAGTCGATGTCGGGTTCGGGTCTCGTGGGAGTGGGATGCTACATTTGTGGTATCAGAGCCCAGAAGTACAATCTTACATGGGCTTTCTAAAAAAATGTGTGTCAAGTTATGTGCATTTAAGTCGTGTCACGGCAGACAGTGACAACTGATCCCCAGTGTCGTATATAAGTTGTATGCATAAGTATGTCTCAGTCGTTTAAGCGGTTAGAAAAAAGTGCGAAAAAGGATAATGTGTTAGAATGTGATAAAAGGAAGAAATGGATATCGCAAAATAGGAAAGAGTGTATGGTTTGATCAGACAGACGAATATTTAGTGTATTGATATTGACGGGTATATTGGGAAGAACAATATTGGAGTTAGATTGGGTATATCCTTGAATATGAGTTAGAAATAAAGATTATAGTTGTAAATTAATAGAGGAAAATAAAGTGTTCTATGATATAGAAAAGTTGCATTTGGGATTGATTACCATGATGAGTGTTATAAATAAGGATTGGTGATTTGGAGTCAAATTATACATTAAGTGCAAAATCAAGAATGATTTCATATCTGTGATATTGATCTGAGTGCGGAAATATATGGGTACAATGCAATAATGAAAAGATTGAATTGTAAGACAATGAAATTGGTAGATGAAAAATTTGTTCAGGTTTAATTGATCTGCCTAAGTAAATGCACACCTACTTATGGGAGCCCTAGGGTAAGTGGAAATGTCAAGCTGTAATTGATGAGTTAATGGATAATTGCTAGCCAGAAGTCTTGTCAAAAAAAATCCTTTATGAGTTAGAAGAAGAAATGAAAGTGCTTAGAACGATCAGTTGGGAATGAATTGAGATTGTATATGATCCTCACGAGCGAGGATGGGTGTAAACAGAAAGGTTGTTAAGTTCAGATTATATTGTCACTGTAAGTGTATATCTGATAGTGGGATTACCATCATGGGTGAAATGATTAAGCATAAATAAATAATTTGCGTGAACATGATATAGGAGGTAATCAGTGGTCTATTACGTAAGCTCCGATTATAATGCCGGTAACTCAAGTTCAAAATGAGTGAGAGTAAGGCATGAGAATGTTCAGAATGATCAATTGAGAAAGAAGCGAGATAGTTAAAGATGTTCGCATTGGTAATGAGCTTGAGGGAATAAAAAGAGGGACATGAATATAGTAAGGTCCCCATGATCAAGAATTGGTACCAAAAAGAGAATGGTTACCGAGAATTAAATGCAATTAAGGTATTCTTAGCAGTATGAACTATTAACGGGCAAATTGATGAGACTATAGAGATATATTGTCAGATAGGATGTGATGATTATGGTGATGTCTGGCAAGATATTAGAGGAAATGAAATTGTTTAAGTGCCCTTTAGAGATTTATCTTAGTGAAGTATCAAGAGTATGGCGATTTGTATTACATCTGGCGAGACTCTAGCGTAAGAGCTCAACTGTGCTACTGAAAAAGTGTACATTATGTTAATGAGATGATTCTGATTATGTAAGAGAATTATTGAATATTAATTGCGAATTTGAGGGGATTAAAGGATCATGTGTTTTGAAAGTATGAGATCGACATAACGATTGTTTATTCAAGTCAGTGAGTGATTTATCGTGAATAAATTGAGTTATGTGGAGAAATGAAGGTAAGGAACGTGTGGCAACTATGGGTACGGAAAAGGAACATGTCGTAATTGTGTTTGGAGTGGATAATAGATATAAGAATAAGAAATTGATAAATTGGTATAGGTGAGGAATTGGTTATCATGCAAGTTTCATAAGAGTGAAATAAGGGTATTGATAAGAGTGAAATAAGGGATTGGTTATCATACACATATCATATGGGCACCGACCCCCCTTAAAAAAAAATAAGAGTAAAATAAGGGATGAATTAGTATGCGAACATGGGATATTGGGAGAATTAATCAAGATATTGGTATTGATAAAATGTGAAAGTTCAAAAGATATGTGTATGCGGAATTTG
This sequence comes from Erythroxylum novogranatense, assembly GCA_029891385.1. Lineage (NCBI taxonomy): Eukaryota > Viridiplantae > Streptophyta > Magnoliopsida > Malpighiales > Erythroxylaceae > Erythroxylum > Erythroxylum novogranatense. The sequence goes on along the minus strand of CM057233.1, from coordinate 54,722,019 downwards.
GAATTAAGTAGAACTAACGGAATCTTTGGATCGTCTGAAATTGTCAAAGATTTTTGGTTTTAGTAAATTGACAAGAATATTTGAGGAAAGCGTGTGAATGTTATGGTGATGATCATAAAGGAGACATTTGAAAAAATTTACTATATTTTGAAGTGTTCCATAAAGGTTATGATGTGATCTATTGACATTGTATAAAGTGATTTTATGCACCTTAGGACAAATATGATTCCATGGCGGTATTATGATTGATGATTTGAAATTTGTTATCTTTGGGTTTGGCCTAAAATCTTGGAGACATGAATAAATACAGAAATAGTTTGGAGATGTCTATGAATATGTAAATCGATAACGATTGAGTTATTTCATGCATTTGAATGATTTGAAAAGGATTTAGTGGCTGATTACTCCAAACTAAGCTAATGGTGCAATTCAAGGGATTGAACAAAGAGATAAATAAATTCAATTGCAGAAGATCCAAATTTGGGTAAGAAGGTTATCAAATATAGTGTATTATTGAGTATTAATAGTCGAACTGATAAAAAGGGGCAAAAGAAAGTATTATTAGTTATGGGAATTTTAAAGTAGGTGTGCAGCAAAACGGATTGGCAAAACCCGAAGTGAGGATGTAGAAATTGTAAACCGTATTAAAGAACTGAAGATAACTCCATTTGTTGAGAAAAGTGATAGGTATAGTTCAAATTAAGAAATATGGGTGATATTCATTACGGGAACTGTTAGTGAAAACATAAGGAATGATCGAAGCTTTAAGTTCTAGCAAGAGCGTATTGAAAGAGTAATTGAAAGGTTAGAATGGGAAATCAAATGATCATAAGTAAATGGTTCGAGAAAGCATAAGAAACAATCGAGCGTTATGTTCGAGTAAAAGTATTGTGGAAAAGCAATTGATGGTATAGTCATCAAAGTGAACGATGACATGTGTGATTAACCAACAGGTATTTTTGGATTGATGTATAGTGCAAAGGGATTATGGCATGATAATCATTATATTGGTGACGAATAGTGTATAAGGGTTCTTACTGCTAAAAAGAGTCGTTATCCCTATATTATGTGATCAGGGCAATAAAGTGATAGGTTAAGTAATTTAAGATGGTGACAATGAGTTAAATTGATTCACACTGAGGTTATAAATCTCATGAGATTTGTGTTTTGATAATAACGAAATCTGATAAGCGATAAATGAAATATTTTGAAGGGTGTCGCCTCGGCCAAAAGGTACTTAGATGGAAATAAAGGTGTAGTTAAGAGAAATTGAATTCGTGATGAGGGGCCTCTATGTGATTGTGGTGTGAACAGAATTATGGATTGGTAATAAGGCTAAAACCTAAAAGATGATTCGGATTCACAAAGTGTTTCATAGATAGAATTGGAAATAGTGTTAGGATTCGATATATATGTTATTGATATTGAAAGTGACGCATTACGCGTAATCATGAGAAAGTAGTAAAATCATGGAAACTTTAACAAGAGAAAAAGAGTAACTGATTGTTTTGATCTCCGTTCATTGACAGAATGTGGTTGGGTAGTGAAAACAGTGGGAAACAGAGGGTATTAATCAAAAAGACTCCCCTGCCTTCCTGATAAATCGTATATGAAATTTCGAGGACGAAATTTTTATTAGAAGGGGAGAATTGTAACATCCCATCACCGATGGGAAGGGTATTTTGGTAATTTGAGACGGGTTAGAAGTATTAAATTATAACTCGGCATGAATATACATCATATAGCCTCTATAACTGATGATTGTTTTGAGCATGCACATGGTATACATGCATTCATGACATTTCCGGCTTAAGTGTCAAATTGGGATCTTTTGTGAAATTTATGCAAAAGTTGTATTTGGAAAATTTTTTGGAATGCGCCATAAATTGTTTTATATTTTTAGGGATTTATGAAAATTTTTCTGGAATTTTTCGGGGTTCTTACCCGGACCGGAAAATTTCAACTGACTGACTGAGTGGGCCTTTTCTATACTAAAAAGGGGCTGCATAAAGGCATTAGGTTAGTGAATAAATAATTATGGAAATTGTTTTAGGACCATTAGCATAATTGGGATTAAGATTTGATTAGATTAAAGTTTATGATTAACTTATGTTAGTTAACTTTAAATTTGTCTTTTTCCATTTTAAAAAGCCAAGTGGCTTCCTATTTAATGATTTTGTCTTATATATATACACCACCATCTACTTTTCTCCAATGTTCTACTTAAAAATTCATTTGTGGAAAGCTTGAAAGTCTATCTTCCTTTCTCCATCCGAAAGTGCATCATCTTGGTGTGTTCCTTCCTCCTTCGATTGTTTTGTTTTCATCCACTTTACAAGAGTCTTTCCTTGCTGCTTGCTTACTTCTCTTCACACACAAAGCAAGCTTAAGCCTAGTGTTGATGATGATTAGTGTGGGGTGAGTTATGGTCGTTGGTGATGGTGAGAAGTAGAAGTGAAGTTAGAGTTGAAGATTTGAAGAAGTGAAGAGCTTGTAACTTATTAAGGTAAGGAATAGAGTTGTTTTTATGCTTTTGGTAGTTAGAAGCATTTATGAGCATCCTTTGGGCATTTATTTGATTAAGAAAGTGGTAGGTTTGAATGGGTTTAATGCATGTTTGTGTAAGGGAATTGGTTATGGTAGTTAAAATAGGTGATAAGAATGTTGTTAATGATGTTTGTGATGTGTAATGAAGGGAACTAAAGTATGGAAGTGTGTAGGTATGTGCTGCCAATTTTTTTGTCATTGTAGAAGTGTATGTTGTGATGAATTTGGGGTTGAATTAGAGGTAGGAATGGATGCTTAGTGATGTGTTATTGATGTTAGAAGTGATAGAAGTTAGATTGTTGATGAAAGCTGGAAATTGAGTTTTGAACCTACTGTCATGTTTTGTTCATAACTAATTATGTAGGTGTGAAAATGAGGTAAGGTTTGTGTCCAATGAAACTTTGGGATGTTGGCTACAACTTTGTGTGAAATAGGTGATGTTAAATTGAAATGTTAGAAGGGTGAATATTTGCATGGAAAGTTTCTGTTTGTAGGGTCTGTGAACAGTACCCGCATATATGACCTGATTATTTTGCTGATTTTTCTAAATTAATTGAGATGGAATTTGGGAAAATGGTCTTCAAGGAAGTTGTATAATATTTAGTTAGATTTCCATTTCCACTGATCTTGCTAATTTTAGAGTTGTATATTAGGAGATATGAACTGATTACTACTGACTGGTTTTGAGCATTTTGATGAAACCTAGCCTAAGTGTTGAGTTTGTAAGCTTGCGGATTGGAAGCAATTTTAGCAAATTATGTGAACTGAATTGGTGTGAGTGATCTTCTGCAAAGTTGTAGAGAAAGATAATATCTTGAAAATGATATATGGCATGTAATTTTTAGAGGTCAGATTTGGGAGTTATGCTTTTGCAAACATTGAACCTGCATTAGGTTATGAATTGCTGATCATGGCAGTAACTTGCATGACAGTTTTGAAATTGTTAGAAATTGAATTGGAGTTTAAGTTCTTCATGAAAATTGAAGTTTGAGATCTTATCTTTTCAGGAACATAAGGTAATGAAATTGGTGACATTTGTGTTAAGAGATATGCTGTTTGGACAATTACTGCCCAGATTGATTGATTTCAGTAGACTGATTCTTTGTTGAATTGTTTGACTTAGTTATTTATGGAATTTGATTTTGGGTTGTTCATGAAAGTTGTAGATAACATTGTGATCTTGATGAGAATATTTATTGTGTAATTGTTGACTGAAGAATCAGAGAGTTATGGAATTTGTAATGTACTGTTCTGTTTTAATGGGATTTGAGTAGGCAGTAGCTTTGAAGGGATTTTTGACACCCTTAGGGGTAAAATTGATTTTTATGGTCTTCTTGAGAATTGTAGAGGTTTTTATGATCTTTCCAACAAGGTATAATTTGTTTTTTTTCTGAATTGTGTGCTGAGAGCTATGGGTGTTGAAAGTTGGATTGGAAATCAGGAAAAAAGGAAATGGGAATTGGAATCACGCTTGATCGCTAGGCGGCGCCGCCCTAACAACGAGGCTCGGATGGCCAGCATCACTAGGCGACGCGTCGCCCTAGTGACGAGGTCGGATCAGTCGGCCTCACGAGGGCGACGTCTCGCCCCCGCGAGGCAAGTGCTATTTTAATTCTTATTTGATTTTTTGTGGTATTTGGTGATTCTTTTGTCAATTTCTTTTTCGTCCGACGTCCGATTGACCTGATTCTTGAGGCATCGGTTTGTAACTTATTGAATTTCATTTTGTGAGAAATTGGGAATTTTGGACGGAAATTGGCGTGGCCCGGTAGCAGTGCCTTTAATCCTTTATTTTGTTTAATTGGGGACCTATAGAGGTCCGAATTGCATGCCGTCGCCTTGATGAGGTTTCTAATTTTAGATGGAATTTTATTATGGGAAAATTTGAATTTAGGGCTGGAAATCTCATGAACATGCATTCTACACTTACATGTGCATTATTACTTGTTGGATTGGATAATTAGTGATCGGATTCCTCTCTGCTTGTTATAGAGACACATTTGGGCGTCGATCTCTCGGCGTTACCAAGACTTCCAGATATTAGCTCGGAATGCGGTGAGTAACCTAGTTGGTTTCTCAAATTCTGATTGCTTACATGCTCTGTATGAATTACTTGCAAAAGTGAATCGTATGATCCTTTGGCGTGTTTAGGATCAAATTGTATGCTACTCTTGAATTGGATTGGACTATTGCATGATTCTTGAAATCTATTGGATTGAATTGCATGCTTTTCTGATCTTGGACTGGATCACGGTGTATATGGAAGGCGATATCTTTGGGCTTTATAGCCATAATTACTAAATCCTTGAACATCGCATCGCATGCATAAATGCATGATCGGATAATGGATGTGTCCCAGTTGCTATTATCCTTTGAAAAGAGCCTCGAGCTCTCACACTATCTTGACGGGCTTGCCCAGGGAGAAATCACGACGCGTCCCTCTTGTTTCTTGGTGAGCACTTGGACACAACATGAATAAGCGGAAAAGAGTCACATATGCATTGCATACACACGAATATTTGTTTTGTGACAATTCACGCTACGTGATGACATAAATTATCAGAAGCTGCGATATGGTATCGTAAAGTGTTACATGCTACCGTAAATAGCGCAAATTGTTATATAACGTCAGGCTCGTGATATTATCTTGATGATTGAATATTCTTGTATTATGCGGTACGTCATATCGTAATGCATGATTTGAGTGAACCATCGATGATGGTTTCTCACCGAGTTCGCAAACTCACCCAACATTGCAAATATTTTCGGGATCGAAGAGTACCCGTTGAGCGCACGGAGTATGAGTACTAATTGCAAGTCGAGTTAAGGTCGGGATCGTTCACATCTGCATTTGTGTCTTTTGAATTATATGTAAATTTGTATTTCCGCAAGATTTGTCTTGGCATTCTTTGAGTGCCGATTGATTAATGTTGTATTATAATTTGATTACCGAAATAATGTTCTGATTGAAAATGATTTCGTATTATAACGGGCCCAAATTATTTACTGATATTTGCGCACTCGATGGGTTTTAAAAAAAAAAATGTATTACCAAGTTTTAAACTGCATTGACTGCTCTAGCATACCACCCTCGCGGGTCGCGGGCTCGGATATCACAGTCGATGTCGGGTTCGGGTCTCGTGGGAGTGGGATGCTACAGTAGATATACTACCATTGGCCTAACGGAGTATTCTTCTGAGTCCTGAAAAATATTTGCAAATTTTGGGTGAATTTTACGAACTCAGTGAGTGACCATCATCAATGGCTCACTCAATCACATAACAAATAATTCACATATCACATTATTTCACATTCAGTGCATTTAATCATTCATACTATGTATCAAAAATCACATTTTTCATTATGCATATGCAATGCACATGAGACTCTCTTTCCATTTGTTATTTTGTTGTGACTGAGTGCCTAAACTGTCCCGTATCTATTGGATACTGGGCTCATTGATAACTGTCCCATATAGGGTTTATTAAACGTTGAGCCTAATGCTCTGATTCACTTTTGAGCTCGAGGCTCTTTTTCACACGTTGAGCTCGAAGCTCTGATCGTTGGCTACTCTGTTCTCAACTGCCTTTATATTTCATGCATTCATACATTGGAATGCATCACTCACAATTATATATCCCATTCAAACTCTTTTTCATCTTATGGGATCTTAGTCCGGCATTCCACATTGAAGTGGAGAATTCACAATCTCATTTATATACAAATACAAATACACATTCCTAACACATTTAACGATCACATTCACATACAATTGGCACTTCAATAACTCATTCATATATCACTTTCATCGGACCTTCATTGTCTGAAATTTAACAATCAAGTCACATTCATAATCATTCGTGATCACTCAATTCATAACATAAACAGACAAACAATAAAGTAAGACCATCTAGGTCTACTCACAGTACGCTCCATTTTAGCATTTCCTTCTAAAATCGGGGAGCGCCTGAATATGGACACTTAACCTGCATAGTCCATTTATGCAAGACACACATTGCACACTCATTAATAATTGAACACATATAAATCTTTATTTATGCACAAATGTATCAATGGACAATGTACAATTCATGCTCAATCACAATCCTGGGTATATGTTCTAATATACATTTTATGCTCATTCCCATTTCATAATTCATATATGTTTCATACACTTCATTGGTACATGATCATTCTAAATTCTCCTTTCAATCTTTATCCTTTTTATAAGTCTAGCTTATTCATAAGCTTACACTTCAAGAACATTTGGTTACTCTATATCATAACTTAATTTCTCGTCATCTCTTTTCTATTCTCATATGATCTCATAATATCCAATTCCCATTCATGGTTTAGCACTTCATACTTATAAACACACTTAGGTAGGATTCTCTTAGTTTCCTAAGACAAACCAAATCCCATTCAATAGGAATCCACTTTAAGATCCCACAATGCATAATCATTGAAATAGATTCTAGCATATTTAAACCCAAGCATTTTTCTAAACTCCATAAACTAGAATCCTTCCAAAATTCTAAAGATTCAAAAAGATCATACCTTGATTCTTCACCAAACGAAGAGATCTTTAGCTCAAATGGAAGCTCTTTTCTTCCTCTTACTTTTTCTCTTCTTGAACAACTTCACAATCTCTCTTGAAGGCTAAGGAAATTAAAACCCTAGCTTGTTTTCTCTTAATTCTCTCTTTCATTCTTTTTTCATATTTTCTCTCTCTTATCTCTTTTCTCATCCACTCATTTTGCTTCTCTAGAATCCCCTTATTCACGTTTTTCTTTCCCATTTATAAGCAAGACAATACTTCTTCTTCCAATTATAACCTTAATGAGTCCAAAAGTCCATTTTATCCTTCCTTATAGGCTTATGTTCTTTTAAACTTAAGTGTCTTGCCAAAAATACCCTTGAATATTTTGACATAACATTTTTTCTAGAAGAATCTCCGCTATTGTCTTACGTTTCTAATGCCACCAAAATCATTCAATTTGGTTCAGTGAGTCAAAAGATATACTTCTAACATTTTTGGACTGCTCTTGTCCTAACAGTACACTATGAACAAATTTCACATAAAATTAAAACATATTAGAGACTGAATTGGATTCCAAGTTCTTCATACCATTTGTAGGTCCATGTCTCTAGTTTGCCACAATTCAAAAATCGTCTCATTTGAACCTCTACTAATCCAAAAAACATCAAAATACTGAAGTATGTTCAGTGAGATAACACCAGCCCATATTATTTACTAACATACTCACTATATCCTTCTAATGCTTTTCACTCAATCTTTTTTATTTCTTATTTCAGTTCATATGTAACATCCCATCTCTGATGGGAAGGGTAAAATGGTAATTTGGAATGGGATATGAGTGTGTGAACATATCTCGGCATGGTCATGCCCAATATGGCCTCCATATATGCATAAATTGTAATTTTTGTATATGCACATGATTGTACATGCATTCATGACATTTTCCGGCATATGTGTTATTGTGATAAACATATGAATTAGTGCTTGAAAATCAAATTGGAGTGGATTTTGTGTGTTTTTCATTTTTGTGGAATTTTAGAAAATTTTCTGGAAATTTTTCGGGATACCTTTCCGGACCGAAAAATTTACAAGTGACAGACTGTTTTGGTTTCCGGTATCGAAAATTACTGCCCAATGGCACTGGAATATTGGATAAATGATTTTGGGATTGTAATTGGAGCCATTGGTATTGGATGATTTAGAAATTACATTTATTAGGGTTCTTTTATTTCAAATTCATTAAATGGATTTTTTTGTTTTTGTCTTTTTCTCTTATTAAATGCCAAGTGTCATGATGACACATCTTACACTCATTTAATGCTTGAATTACACCCACTCATTCACGACTCTTCCATCAAAGCTTGAAAGAATGAAGGTTGATCTTGCTTCTCTCATCCGAACCCTTCCTAACTCCTCCTTCTTCATTGGTTTCTTCATTGGCTCTAGCTAAATCACTCCTCTCTTCTACCTTAACTACCTTCTTTCATGCATACAAGCTTAAGCTTTCTACCCTCTTACCATGATGATGTCGTGTATGGTGAGGAGAAATTAGGAAGTTGTGATAAGTTGGAAGATTGAGAAGAATTGAAGCTTGATTAGGTAAGATTGTGTTTTTGGACTTGCTTTGTTGTTAAATGCATTAATTCTGTTGTTTATGCACCAAATTGTATGAGAATTTTGTAGGTAGATGTGGGTATGTGGTATGTAACTTGGTTAATTAATTGATGGTTGATTGATGAATTGATGAGGCAAAATCTAATGAATATAAGTAGAGAAATTAAGATGATTGAAAGTGATATTATGCTTAAAGATTAATGTAAAACATGATGGATGATGGGATGAATGTGTGCTGAAATTTGTGGCCTTATGTTCAAGAATAAGAAGTGAGTGAGTAATTGTAACACCCCACTCCCACAAGACCCGAACCCGACATCGATGGTGATATCCGAGTCCGTGCCCCGCGAGGGTGGTGTGCTATATCCCTCAGTCAAAACTCAGTATAAATTTCTTTTTTTTTAACAAACATACATACACATCACATGTTATGCGGAAAACAATTTATATAAACAATTCACTGGCCTCGAGACCCTTTTCATAAACACAATTTATTTTAGTCGGTTAACCTTACAAACTGACCTCATCAGTAATATAAAAATTCAGAAAAATAAAAATACAATAATGCAGACGCGAACTGATCCCGACCTCTTCTCTACTTCAATAACCAACAGATGTCATACGCCCGTTGCCTAACGGGGTATTTTTCTGAGTCCTGAAAAAAAAATTGCAAATTTTGGGTGAGTTTTGCGAACTCAATGAGAAACCATCATCGATGGTTCACCCAACTCATGCATATACACAATACACATCATATCATATATATTAACACATTCATATAATCACAAGCATTCAATTTCACATTTATAAGGCATTTTGCCTTTAACACAATTCATGTTCAATTGTTTGTATATACAATGCACATGTGACACTTTTCATTTTCATTTCATTGTTGTGACTGCAAGGCGTGCAAGCTGTCCCAAATGTGGGCACATTACGTTGAGCGATGGCTCTGAAACATTGGGCTTAAAGCCTAATACATTGAGCCGAGGCTCGAATACGTTGGACACGAGGTCACGTGCGTTGAGCTTAAAGCTCTCATATCGTTAGGCGTGATATGCCCCGATACGGTGGTTGCTCCGGTCACTCGCGCTTTATCTCGATCATACCAATATGCATGAATGCATATGTTCCAATTTCCATTTACATCTCATGCCATTTCCTATTCCTTGGACCTTTGGTCCGTATGTCAATCATATCATTTTCAATTTATTGCATTGATGCATCATAATCATTTACATAATAGCACTTGATATCACATTTCAAATATTTGGACACCCATGGTCCAAACCAATCAAAATCCAAATCAATCACATATCCATCCGTTATCTCCGCATGGCATTTATGCGTAAAATTAAACACATAAAGGCTGAGAAACCAACTAGGTTACTCACCTGTACTTCCGAGCTAAACGTCGGTAGATCGACGCTCCAAATGTGCCTCTATAATAATCAGAAAATATAATCATTACCTCTTGTCCAATCAGAACTATTTAATAATGCATATGAAGCAATTTGCAGGTGCACAATGCATGTTCATGATATTCCCGGCCCTAATCCCATTTTTTTCCTATTAGAAAAATCCGTCTAAAAATTAGAAACCTATTGGCGCTGACGGTGCGCAATTCGGACCTCTATAGGTCCCCAATTAAACAAAACAGTGATTAAAGGCTCCGTTATCCGGGGCCACGTCAATTTCCTGTCCAAAAATTCCCAATTCTCTCAAAAAATGAAATTCAATATTCTATTAATCCGATGCCTCAAGAATCAGGTCAATCGGACGTCGGACGGAAGAGTTATTCACGAAAGAAACCAAAATTCACATTAAATGTATAACCCTTATTTCCTTCTTTGTTTTCCTGATTTCTAACCAAAATTTAATCTATCATATCCCTTTCTACACATTTCAGAAAAATGCAAACTATACCTTGTTGGAAAGATAATGAAACCCTCTACAATTCTCAAGAAGACCATAAAAATCAATTTCACCCTTAAGGGTGTTAAAAATCCAATCAAACCTACTGCCCACTCAAAACCTATCAAAACAGGGCAGTACATTGCAAATTCAGTAACTCTCTGATTCTTCAGTCAACAATTACACAATAATTAAGGCAGTAAGATCACAACGTTATCTACAACTTTCATGAACAACCCAAAATCAGATTCACTTGCTAACTATGTTAAACAATTCACCAAAGCATCAGCCCTCAGAATTTTCCCAATCTGAACAGGACATTTCACAACAGTATATCTCTTAGCACAAATGTCACCAAATTCACTGCCTTATATCACTGAAAAGATAAGATCTCAAAATTCAATTTTCATGAAGAACTCGAAATCCAATTCGTTTTATAACAATTTCAAAACTGTTATGGAAGTTTCTGCCATGATCAGCAATTCACAACCTAATGCAGGTTCAATTTTTGCAAATTCATTTCTCTCAAATCTGACCTCTAAAAATTACATTCCATATATCATTTTCAAGATCATTGCTTCTTCTACAACTTTTCAGAAGATCACTCACACCAATTCTAGTCACATAAATTGCTAAAATTGCTGCCAATCCGAATGCTCACAAAATTGACACTTAGGCTAGGTTTCATCAAAATGCTCTAAACCAGTCAATACTAAACAGTTCATATCTCCCAATATACATCTCGAAAAATAGCAAACTCAATGGGAATGGAAAGTTAACTTAATAAACTTCAACTTTCTTTTAGACCATTTTCCCTAATTCCATATCAATTAATTTAGAAAAATCAGTAAAACTCTAGGTTCTATGTCTCGGTTACTGTTCACACAAGTCCCAGCAGCAACTTTCCAAGCCAAATTTCAACCTCTTAGAGTTACAATTAGACAATACCTATTTCACACAAAAATGTAGCCAACAAACCAAAGTTTCATTGGGAACAAACCTTGCCTCAATTGCATAACCACACAATGAGTTATACTCAAATCAGTGTAATAGGTCAAAGTAAATTTTCCAGCACTTATGTCTAAGCCATATTCTATGGTTTCTATACCATTTCCACCCCATTTCTAAACCATCAATTTAACAAACAAAGTACCTACCCATATACACTAACACAATTCTCATACAATTTGTTGCACAATTATCACAATTAAAGCATTTAACAACAAAACAAGATAAAAACACAATCTTACCTAATCAATCTTTCAATTTTTTTTTCAAGTCTTCAAAACAATCCCAAAAGTTCTAAGTTCCTCCAACACATTCAACCATCATCTTCTTGAGAGCTTAGGTGTTAGTGAAAAAAGAAGAGAGAGCAAGTAAGATATAAGAGGTTTAGTGTGGTTGGAGATTAGTAATACAATTACATAAGGAAGAAGATCAACTAAGAAGGAGGGAGAGTGAGATTTACGATGGTGGAGAGAAACCTAACATACATCATCCATTTTCTTTCAATGAAAAGTGTCGTGGATGAAGGACCAAGGGGGAGTGTTTAATAATTAAAAATGAAGGTTTAATACATGGTTAAACAAGTGCCATGTGTCCCAATTTAACTAGTTCCATACAAAGTCAATTTCTAGTCCAATTATCCTCAAATTTCCAATGGCTCAATTTCATAAATCCTAAAATCATTTATCCAATATTTCCGTGCCTTTAGGCAATCCTTTTTAGTACAAAGAAAATCATTCAGTCAGTCAGTTGAAATTTTCCGGTCCGGGCAAGAACTCCGAAAAATTCCAGAAAAATTTCCAAAATCTCTTAAAATAGAAAACAATTTTGGCGCTTTCGAATAATTTTCAAACCCAAAATCACGCTAATCCCAATAAAATTGTCTTAGGCACGAAAACCGGGAATGTCATGTATGCATGCACAGTAATTTTATGTGCACAAATGTGACTGTGGACCAATCCTATTATGCATGAACAGTCTTATGAAATCCCAATCTAGCACATCCTATGCCAATTTACTATTCTAACCTTCCAATTGAGGGTGGGATGTTACAATTCCCCCCTCTTAATAAAAATTTCATCCGCGAAATTCTCAATCAACAGTTCACTATGACAGTATCAAATGTTGATACAAATTCCATATATTTTTCCACTCAAGATTACAGTAACCACACTCAGTCAGTTATCCAGTCCCTTATTTGGCCCATTCATTAACACTCATCACAGTAGACGGGCTCAACAAGGCTGTCAGTTGGTTCTCACTATCTTAACTATCTCACTTGTCATTTCCAGAGCTATGACTCAGTACATTATTTTCAAACCTATTCACTCATCACGTTTTACCCATCCAATACTCTTTTTCTTCAGTACCTTGCAGTCTAATTCGTATTCCATTGAGTACATTTTTTTCAAGGTAATACTTACCATAACCTCCTTCATCTCGTCAGGGACGATTCACATTCCTTTGGTACCAATACAATGACATTTAGCTCTATTTCACTATACCTAATGCAGTCATTCTTTATAGTTCATTGTCTCTTTATTCAATTTCAACTCTCTTTAGACAATTTACTATTCTATAGTGTTCACGCACTCTATTCGGATATGCATTTTACTCTGTTTCATTTTTTTTCCGATCCTGATCCACTTTAGCTAACCCATGCAGTTTTCCTAAGTCGCTTTCTTTTGTTTCACTCATCACGGTCTCAAATCCATTGTGGTTTTTGACTCCCGTTAGACGTTGTGTAGTGTAGCAATGTATTCCTGATAAATCGAACTCTATCACACAATCATAATCAAGTATTTTTCCTGATGAACATCCACACCTATAAGCACTTGAATCAATAATCACTTCATTCTATACCCATAGTTATTCAATTTCACTTTTCGCATATGCTTACTAGAATGTCTAGCTCATCGTTCACTTTTTGTTCTATCACTTTTTTTCGGGTACACAAACTTCTTCTATGAATCATTCAGTATCATTTTTCTGACTTCACTCGCATATTCAGACTCCTTATAGGACTCACCACTGTAACTCTTGCACTCTTAACCATTCTTATCTTTATTCAGTCTCTCAATTTCCAGAACCCATAATCTACTTGACATTCTTTGCAAATCCCAATATCTGGAATTAATCTATTCCTTGCGACCTTATCATTCACTAGTTAGAAATGTACATTCGGTTCGAATTGTCGATATAGTAGTCATTTATACTCGTCTCTTTCCTCGAATAAACACAGTGTATCCTTATAGGAATCTCGGTCTCGAGACTTTCAATCGCGATCATGACACCTATACCATTTATCAAAGTCACTTCGATTTATCTAATACCGTTTTAACATTATGTTTCAGTTCAACACACATTGTCCACTCTCCAAAGGTATGCTTATCAGCAGTATCAAATTCGTTAATAATTCATATAGTTCATTTTACTTTTCACTGTTCAATTCTTTCAAACACATTCCGTCTATAATCATAGTCACTACCATTTGCTTACTTTGCATCATTCCCTCTTAAACTTTTCCATACATTCCCAAATATCATTCAATTCATTCAGTCCACAATTAATGTATTTGTAACCCCTTTATGAAGATAACACTACATCATGTCATTATCAGTTTCCCTTTAGGACGTCTTGTCTCTATTCATTTTCTCTTTTCAATCGATTTCCTGTCATCCACATCGATATATCTATATATATAATACCTAATCATCTGTAATTGGACTTCCATCAATTTCCACTTCATTTGAGTATTCCACTTTACAGTTCGGGACTACTTTACAGTTTTTCCTTTTCAATGGAGCTCTATTCGATTCGCTTCACATAGCAATAGGATCACCTCAAATAAAACTTCCACTCATGTTATTGGATACTTTACATTTCCGTACACACAGTACAGATAATCTCAATTTCACTTTTGATTTCATCCATACTTCTTTTCGTTTGTCCATTAGTCTTGCTACCATCTTTATACTATTCACGAAAGTCTCATCAGCCAATTAGTGTCCCTAATTGTTTTTCAATAGTTTGTAATGTCTTAAAAAGCTCAATTCCACTATACTCACTATCCCAATAAGAACAATTTGGTGCCATAATTAAAAGATCAGAACATTCCTTACACTAAGGTTCTTTACCACTTATTCCGTAATCTACACCTCAGTAGAACTTATTTCATGATCAGGAAACCAATTCGTAACTTATACAATTCAAACTTCCTCAGAACTCCTTTCCGTTTATACTCGTCCTCAAATAAATGATCGATACGTAATCATTTTCATTTCCTCTCATATGTGTACATTCGGTCCTCCTATGTCTTATTTTAACCTAATATAAACTTTACACTTATAACCACTCATAGAAGCACGTATTTAATCATTCACTGATCATCTCCTCCATGATTTCCATGTATCATTCACATACGTTTTATTAATCATGATCAACCTTACTGTCCAATAGATACTCCCAATAGTAAATCGACTTAAATGTGACAACTCTTTTCATATATCGCTATCCTGGTTTTTTTTTTTTCATTCTCATATCATTTATGTGTCTGCTTGACCTCCTCAAGGTCATATCCACTTGGCTTATACAATGCCATCACATTAATGCTACGTCTCTCTTTATTATCCTCAAACAATCTATGATAGGGCATTTACAGTCCCCAAAACACGACAAAAACACTGATGCAACTCCATTGTATCTCTATCTATTTACCCATCCATTTACCGTTTCTGTATCCATATACGTCTTTTCAACCAATTCAGAATTTCCCGATATATAATCAATTGTCAGTCTTTCATTTTCCCTTATGATCTTATTATACTGATGTTCAAACTCTTAGCACCAAAATTCGTATAACCATTTCAGTCTCACACTTATACGTTCAAGATCATTCCTGTTTCACGAGTTCTTTTCAGTTTATCTGTACACTTTTATCTCACCATGTCTAGTTTTTCTCACTCTACTAGGCACTAGGCACCTTGCTCTTTCAGTTCTTTCAGTCCGAAGTAGACCGTTACAGTATAACCCTATTCTTGGTACAATCTCGCTATCATTATTTGCCTATATTATTTACTGATATCTTACACGAATGCAGTGAACCAATATATACGATCGGATCATCTATACTTTACTCGGGCCAATATTTCCCATTTCATGACAAATACGATGAGGCTGTAATTACCTAATCATCCGGACTTGTAATCTCACTTAGGCCCACTATAACGATATACTTCTCATATCTCCGTGGACCTCTCCAAGTTCTAGACATATTCATTTTCTGTCGCCGTCATATTGCCACTTTAATCCGGGAATTCATTGTGACATCACTTCTTTCCTTAATCAATTTAAGCCAACATAGTCATTCTAACACCAGTACATTATACTTCTCATTATTAATGTTTCCTTTTTCCATTCCTCATTGCCCATACACATTCGTGGGCTCACATTCAAAAACGGTCTCACTTTTCTCTCACTTAGTCACTTAACACGTATGCACACGTAGGATTTATCCTCGTGCGACACAAATTAGGGATCGATTACCACGGTGCGCAATGACACGACTCAAATACATGCACCCTAAGTTCAGGTGTGCCCGGATACATTACGTACTCTTGGGCTCGATACCACCTAAATGTAACACCACTCCCACAAGACCAACCCGACATCGATGGTGATATCCGAGTCCGTGCCCGCGATGGTGGTGTGCTACATCCTCATCAAAACTCAATATAAATTTCTTTTTTAACACACATACATACACATCACATGTTATGCGGAAAACAATTTATATAAACAATTCACTGGCCTCGAGGCCCTTTTTATAAACACAATTTATTTTAGTCGTTTAACCTTACAAACTGACCTCATCAGTAATATAAAAATTCAGAAAAATAAAAATACAATAATGCAGATGCGAACTGATCCCGACCTCTTCTCTACTTCAATAACCAACAGATGTCATACGCCCGTTGCCTAACGGGGTATTCTTCTGAGTCCTGGAAAAAAATAATTGCAAATTTTGGGTGAGTTTTGCGAACTCAATGAGAAACCATCATCGATGGTTCACCCAACTCATGCATATACACAATACACATCATATCATATATATTAACGCATTCATATAATCACAAGCATTCAATTTCACATTTATAAGGCGTTTCGCCTTTAACACAATTCATGTTCAATTGTTTGTATATACAATGCACATGTGACACTTTTCATTTTCATTTCGTTGTTGTGACCGTGCGCCTGAAATTGTCCCAATGACGGGCACATTACATTGAGCCAGTGGCTCTGAAACATTGGGCTTAAAGCCCTAATACATTGAGCCTAAGGTTTTAAATACGTTGGACCTGAGGTCCTGTGCGTTGAGCTTAAAGCTCTCATATACGTTGGGCGTGATATGCCCTGATACGGTGGCTGCTCCGGTCACTACTGCCTTTATCTGATCATACCAATATGCATGAATGCATATGCTCCAATTTTTATTTACATCTCATGCCATTTCCTATTCCTTCGGACCTTTGGTCCGGTATGTCAATCATATCATTTTCAATTTATTGCATTGATGCATCATAATCATTTACACATAATAGCACTTCAATATCACATTTCCAATATTTCGGACACCCATGGTCCGAAACCAATCAAAATCCAAATCAATCACATATCCATCCGTTATCTCCGCATGGCATTTATGCGTAAAATTAAACACATAAAGGCTGAAAAACCAACTAGGTTACTCACCTGTACTTTCGAGCTAAATGTCGGTAGATCGACGCTCCAAATGTGCCTCTATAATAATCAGAAAATATAATCATTACCTCTTGTCCAATCAGAACTATTTAATAATGCATATGAAGCAATTTGCAGGTGCACAATGCATGTTCATGATATTCCCGGCCCTAATCCCATTTTTTTCCTATTAGAAAAATCCATCTAAAAATTAGAAACCTATTGGCGCTGACGGTGCGCAATTCGGACCTCTATAGGTCCCCAATTAAACAAAACAGTGATTAAAGGCTCCGTTACCCGGGGCCACGTCAATTTCCCGTCCAAAAATTTCCAATTCTCTCAGAAAATGAAATTCAATATTCTATGAATCCAATGCCTCAAGAATCAGGTCAATCGGACGTCGGACGGAAGAGTTATTCACAAAAGAAACCAAAATTCACATTAAATGTATAACCCTTATTTCCTTCTTTGTTTTCCTGATTTCTAACCAAAATTTAATCTATCATATCCCTTTCTACACATTTCAGAAAAATGCAAACTATACCTTGTTGGAAAGATAATGAAACCCTCTACAATTCTCAAGAAGACCATAAAAATCAATTTCACCTCTAAGGGTGTTAAAAATCCAATCAAACCTACTGCCCACTCAAAACCTATCAAAACAGGGCAGTACATTGTAAATTCAGTAACTCTCTGATTCTTCAGTCAACAATTACACAATAATTAAGGCAGTAAGATCAAAACGTTATCTACAACTTTCATGAACAACCCAAAATCAGATTCACTTGCTAACTATGTCAAACAATTCACCAAAGCATCGCCCCTCAGAATTTTCCCAATCTGAACAGCACATTTCACAACAGTATATCTCTTAGCACAAATGTCACCAAATTCACTACCTTATATCACTGAAAAGATAAGATCTCAAACTTCAATTTTCATGAAGAACTCGAAATCCAATTCGTTTTATAACAATTTCAAAACTGTTATGGAAGTTTCTGCCATGATCAGCAATTCACAACCTAATGCATGTTCAATTTTTGCAAATTCATTTCTCTCAAATCTGACCTCTAAAAATTACATTCCATATATCATTTTCAAGATCATTGCTTCTTCTGCAACTTTTCAGAAGATCACTCACACCAATTCTAGTCACATAAATTGCTAAAATTGCTGCCAATCCGAATGCTCACAAAATTGACACTTAGGCTAGGTTTCATCAAAATGCTCTAAACCAGTCAATACTAAACAGTTCATATCTCCCAATATACATCTCGAAAAATAGCAAACTCAATGGGAATGGAAAGTTAACTTAATAAACTTCAACTTTCTTTTAGATCATTTTCCCTAATTCCATATCAATTAATTTAGAAAAATCAGTAAAACTCTAGGTTCTATGTCTCGCGATTCGTTCACACAAGTCCCAAAGAACAACTTTCCAAGCCAAATTTCAACCTCTTAGAGTTGTACAATTAGACAATACCTATTTCACACAAAAATGTAGCCAACAAACCAAAGTTTCATTGGGCACAAACCTTGCCTCAATTGCATAACCACACAATGAGTTATACTCAAATCAGTGTAATAGGTCAAAGTAAATTTTCCATTACTTATGTCTAAGCCATATTCTATGGTTTCTATACCATTTCCACCCCATTTCTAAACCATCAATTTAACAAACAAAGTACCTACCCATATACACTAACACAATTCTCATACAATTTGTTGCACAATTATCACAATTAAAGCATTTAACAACAAAACAAGATAAAAACACAATCTTACTTAATCAATCTTTCAATTTTTTTTTTCAAGTCTTCAAAACAATCCCAAAAGTTCTAAGTTCCTCCAACACATTCAACCATCATCTTCTTGAGAGCTTAGGTGTTAGTGAAAAAAGAGAGAGCAAGTAAGATATAAGAGGTTTAGTGTGGTTGGAGATTAGTAATACAATTACATAAGGAAGAAGATCAACTAAGAAGGAGGAGAGTGAGATTTACGATGGTGGAGAGAAACCTAACATACATCATCCATTTTCTTTCAATGAAAAGTGTCGTGGATGAAGGACCAAGGGGGAGTGTTTAATAATTAAAAATGAAGGTTTAATACATGGTTAAACAAGTGCCATGTGTCCCAATTTAACTAGTTCCATACAAAGTCAATTTCTAGTCCAATTATCCTCAAATTTCCAATGGCTCAATTTCATAAATCCTAAAATCATTTATCCAATATTTCCGTGCCTTTAGGCAGTCCTTTTTAGTACAGAGAAAATCACTCAGTCAGTCAGTTGAAATTTTTCGGTCCGGACAAGAACTTCGAAAAATTCCAGAAAAATTTCCAAAAATCCCTTAAAAATATAAAACAATTTATGGCGCACTCAGAATAATTTTTCAAACCCAAAAATCACGCTAATCCCAATAAAATTGTCTTAGGCACGAAAACCGGGAATGTCATGTATGCATGCACAGTAATTTTATGTGCACAAATGTGACTGTGGACCAATCCTATTATGCATGAACAGTCCTATGAAATCCCAATCTAGCACATCCTATGCCAATTTACTATTCTAACCTTCCAATTGAGGGTGGGATGTTACAGTTATGATAGGTATAAGAAATAAATAGAGTGAGAAAGGGTGTAGAAATGGTATGGAAGTGATAGGATTTGGTTTAGGTTGAAAATCTGGAAAATGTGACCTCTACATGTTTCAATATTTTTACCATAACTCTTTATATAGTTGAGAAAATGAGGTGAGCGTTGGCTGTAATTAAACTTGAGAAGTTTAGCTACATTTTTCGTGAAGAAAGTGATGCTTAATTGTGGCTTGAAGGGGTTTGAATTTCGCCTTGAAAGTGAGTTATAGGTGCTGTATGAACAGTAATTCGAGATTGTGACCTGAAACTTTGATGAATTTTTTTAGGTTAATTTGGATTGAATTTGCTAATTTGGTCTTCATGAAACTTAAAGATGGTCTTGTTATATTTTCATCGCCACTAAGTATGAAATTTTTCGAATTGTAGGTTGAAAGTTATGGCTTGAGTAATGTCAGATGGCAATTGATGTGTTAATGTGTTTAGTGTGTGTACTGCCTCTAAGTATGAATTTTGATAGTTTCTGTGTTCTGATGCCAATTGTAGTCTGTTAGAGTTAAAATTTGCTCAAGTGATCTTATGGAAAGTTGTAGTGGATTGTCTTAGCTTTGTAATGAGGTATAATATGAGAATATTGGATGTATGGATTGTAAGTTATGAATTTTTCAATTTCGGATATGGTTTAGGTGATGTGCTGAATTTAGCAAGCTTAACAGGGAAGCCACATTAATAGGTGATTTTGAACTGGTTAGGGATGGAATTTGTTTTTGAGTCGTTCATGAGAAGTGTATCTTGTTTTCTGATCTTTTCAGTGATATAAAGCATGTAATTTTTCGACAATGGGTTAGAAAGTTATGAATTTTGAAAGAATGTGTTGCTGTTGAGGATGAAAAATATAAGCAGAAGCTTTGATTGAGAATTTGAGTTATTTAGAGATGGAATTGGCTTCCAAGTTGTTCATGAAAGTTGTATAATTTGTTTTGATCTTTTGATTGAAATAAATTTTGGAATTTTTAGCAAAAGGAATGAAAAGTTATGATTTTTACAAAATGGTATACTGTTTTGGGAAACATTGTGTAGGCAGTAACTTTGGTTGCATTTTTGACACCCTTAGAGATGAAATTGGTTTTTGTGTCCTTCATAAAAATTATAGATCTCTCTTTTATCTTGAAATTGATACCAAGTTTGTTCAATTTGGAGTTCTGAGTAAGAAGTTATGACTTGGGAAAGTTGGGTTGTCGAAAGAAAAAGACCTGAGTTTTCCAGGTTAGCCACTGTAGATGAACTAGTCGACTAGCAGGTCGACTAGTCGACTAATGCATGTAATTTTTACAAGCCTGTTTTCCTGATCTGACCTCTCTCCATTCTTTTGCTTATAACTTTTCTGTCTGACATCCGATTGACCTGATTCTAGAGGCATCGGATCCGTGAAACATTGAATTTCATTTATTTGTAAAATTGGGAATTTTTAGAGCCGAAATTATCAGGGATTGGTTAGGTTGAAGTGAGAGGATCGGGTAGTGATTTTTCTGCTTCGTGTTTTATCAATAATTGAATCTATAGAGGTCCAAATTGCGTGATTTTGGTGCCTATGGTTTCCTTAGTCATAGGGGAATCTTTTGTGATGTAAATTATGGGATAATGCCGGGAATGTCACGAACACGCATTGTACACATTTCAATTGCTACATGTGAATTATTAAATAGTCCTGATTGTGCATTTGGTAATAGTTGTATATTTTGAATGTTATAGAGGCACATTTGAAACGTCAGCACACGGACGTTGCCGAGACTTCCAAGCATTAGCTCGGAAGCTATAGGTGAGTGACCTAGATGGTTTCTTACTTATCATTGGCTTATGATTATTTGATTTTGACTCTATGGAGGATAATGGTGGGATATTGTTTGATTGTGAATTCCGGACAGAAGGTCCGGAGTACTTGGAAAGATATGGTATAAAAGTGTCATGGGTATGTGAAATTGTCATTGTGTTTTTAATGTGAAATATTGTGAATAAATTGTCCGATTGTGATAATTTGGAAATGATTGTAATATAGGAATACGTGAATAAGTGATTGAACTGTAGCATAAATGAATATATGCATGATTGCAAAATCAGTTAATGATAGTTGTGACCGGAGCAGCCACAGTTTCAGAGCTACAAGCTCAACGATTAATGAGCCCTTAATGGGACAGTTTCAGAGCTACAAGCTCAACGATTAATGAGCCCTTAATAGGATAGTTTCAGAGCTACAAGCTCAACGATTAATGAGCCCTCAATGGGACAGTTTCATAGCTACAAGTTCAACGATTAATGAGCCCTTAATGGGACAGTTTCAAAGCCTATGGCTCAACGATTGATGTGCCTTTATGGGGACAGTTCAGGCGCTCGATCACAACATTGAAATAAATTGGAAAAAAAATGTTACATGCTGCTTTTGATTTGATCTATTTGGTTGAATGAAAGGCAAAATGCCATATACTGATATGATAATAGTCATGGGATGCTTCTGATTGTGAATTATGAAACAACTATATTATGCTTGAGTGTTTGGTGAATTCAATTGGTTATGGATGTCTAATCGTATGAAATGTATTTAATTGTCTATGCTCAAGTAAAATTGTGAAATGTGGTCAAATATGCAAGAATGTGAATATACGTTATGTGAATTGATGTGTTGAATAAATTAAGTGAACCATCGATGATGGTTACCTCACTGAGTTCACAAAACTCACCCAAAATTTGCAATTATTTTTCAGGACTCAGAAGAATACCCCGTTAGGCAACGGGCGTATAATGCTAGAAGAAGTCGGGATCAGTTTGTGTCTGCATTAGTGTCTAAGAAAAATTGTACTTTCGTAATTTTTTTACAAATGATTCGATCTGCATTAGTGTCTAAGAAAAATTGTACTTTCTGAATTTTTTGTACAAATGATTAGGTCATATTGTAAAGTTAACAGACTGAACTAAATTGTATTCATGAAAAGGGCCCCCGCGTCCAATATGCATATTAATGATTGTATGTAAATTGTTTTCCGTATAATATATATATGCTGTGTATGTTTATGTTTAAAAAAATTTATACTGAGTTTTGACTAAGTGATGTAACACGCCACCCTCACAGGGTACAGACTCGGATATCACCATCGATGTCGGGTTCGGGTCATGCAGGAGTGGGGTGTTACATCATATGGCTACAATTCCTGTCATAGATTTATATCAATGTCTTAAGAAACCAATGGTTCAAGAATCAAGTCATTTGGAGGTCTAGAGAAGAAGTTATGGCCAAAAGAAGCAACCATGTTTATGACCTCAATCAAAACAAACCTGTTTTGGTGCGATTTCCATAACATTCACAAGAAATATTGGATTGATTTCATTTTTAGACCATTGGAAAGAAGACTTCTAGATCTATGACTTTTATGAAGAAGTTGAAGGCAAATTCTTTCATTTGAGGGGCCGAAAATGGATCAGACAATATGACATCATTTTTAGACTAAGTGACATCATCATACGATATAAGGTAGGGAAAATTATCATAACTTTCACTAAAGGTATCGGATTGAGGTGTTCTTTATCTAGTTGGAAAGAAGACTTCACAAAATACAACTAATATGAAGAAGTAGAAGCCAAATTCCTTCATCTAAGAGGTCGAAAATGGATCAGACTTTATGACATCATTTTTGAGACTAAGTGACGTCATCAGACGATACAAGGTTGGAAAAATTATTGTAACTTTCACTAAAGATAACAGATTGATGTGTTCTTTACCTAGATGGAAAGAAGACTTCAAGATATACAACTCTTATGAAGAAGTCAAAGGCAAATTCTTTCATCTAGGGGGTAAAAAATGAATCAGACTATATGACATCATTTTTGAGACGAAGTGACATCATCAGACAATACAAGGTTGAGAAAATTATCGTAACTTTCCTTGCAGTTATCGGATTGAGATGTTCTTTAGCTAGTTGGAAAGAAGACTTCAATATATACAACTCTCATGAAGACCTTGAGAACCAATTCTGTCATCTATAGGATCAAATTTGGGCTAGAATATGTTTTGGCCAAAGTGAGACGATGCTGACGTCATGAGACGAATTGTTGATGTCATACTGAGACAAAGCAAAATGAGACGGTCAAACTAAGACACAAAAAGTCAAATTAAGACAATGATGACGTCATGAGACGAATTACTAACATCATACTAAGACGGAAGCAAAATGAGACGGTCAAACTAAGAAGATGAACAGTAACTTCGTCTTACTTTTGCTCTAGAATGTCTCTATTATAAAGATCATAACTTTGACTCCGATGTCCAAATTTTTCATGTAATATACCGTTGGAAAGATAAAAAAAAAGATCTATAAATGTTTAGAAGGAAACTTTGCTCAAATATATTTATATCAATTCCAAATTTGCCCCTAAAATCCAAAGATAAAATTTTCATTCATACACCAACACTATACCCAATTCTTTACTTCATCATAAATTTTGAGACTCTTAGACACAGAATTGAAATTCGATGTCTTCATACAAAATGTACCCATATATCTTTAGTTTAATCCAAATTAAGAATCATCTCGTTTGGATGACTAGAGAAAACGTTATGGCTAAAAGATTGAAGCATACTCAATCAACATTGTCCAGATCACTATCAAATCTTGTTTCTAAATCTTTCCTTATCACAACTCATACCAAGATCACTCCTTCTACTCCTCATTTTTAATAAAAACACATTTAATACAATTTATACCGAGAAGTTGTCAATGAATGCATGTATTACTTTTTATGTGAAAACATTTTGTATTTATGTGCATATATGTTAACATGATGCATGAGCAAGAAAATGCATTGTCTTAACTTCTCTTTGAGCTCATAAATACTAAAAGTTCAGGTCCTAACCCTTAATATGGGGACGGGATGTTACAAAATATCGGCTCGTTTTGGATAGTTTCAATCGGTACTGGTCGATATTCAAAATATCGGTTGGTACTAAAAATTTAAAAAATAGGGGAATTATTTTACAAAATTTACAAAAAAATTTAAACCCTCCCTTCCTCCCACCTCTCCTTCTTCCCTTTTTTTCAAAGTTTTTAATTAACTTCAACTTTATAACTATTGTGAATTTTTAAATTTTGTTTTAAAATAAAATAAATATTTTTATTACTAATAATAATTATAAATTACATAAAACTTAAAATAAATTATTTTTATATAAATTTATTTTAATATTTTATATAATATTTATTAATAAAGTATTAATAAATTTTTTAAAATAAATAATTTAAAAATATTATTTATAAACTAATATTTATTATATATATTTTAATTATTAAATCAAAATTTATTTGAAATTTATATATTTGAAAAATATATTTTAAATTTAATTATATAATTATTAAATTAATTTTATAAATTAAATTAAAATTGTGATTATTATTTATTATTAGGATTTTAGAGATAGGGTTAAAATATATAGTACAATCAGATAATATGATAATGAACTATTTTGTAATTTTTAAAAATTCAAAACTATTTCATATATTTAAAAATTATCCAAAACAGTATTATACATTAACCGGTATTAGTACAGTATCATACCAGAACTTAATTTGATACGGTATTCGTAACATTGGCTAAAACTTCCTTTTGGTCCTCATTTTGTTTTTCTTTTCTCCTTTTTATGTTTTTTTTTGTCATTTGTTTCTGGTGGCTTAAAACTATATAGGTAAGTCGAATGCTCAATCGGCTTCAAGCCCTTAATGAAAGTAACATTTTGGTTTGATAATAGTCAATTAGTTAATAAATATCAAAGATAGAGAAAGAAGAAAAAAGGTTTTGTATAGAATGGGAGAGAAAGACGAAGATAAGTATTGAGGTTAGGAATTTCTAAGTATGAATGTTAGTTATTTTGAGTTTAATCAGATTATTGATAGTTTTTTAAAATTTTAAAATAAAAAATAAAATGATAAAGGACGTGCCAGTTACTAGGTTAGCACATTAGTTGATCTAACTGGCCATATGTTCTCAAATAATGGAGACGTCAAGCCCAATTAATGGAAAACTAATAAAGTTACTCTTTTTGGAAAAAATTGACCCATTTTATAAACGTTAGTGGTGAATTGATACCATAGATAATGACAAGGGCTAACTTAGATATTTTGCAGAATTTTAGGGCAAATTGTACTTATTTTGCTTATCTTTTCCTTAAAAAATCTATAATATTATGGAATTTAGTTGTGGAGTTTTTTTTTGTTATAATTAAAAGAAAACCAAAATTACCTCATAAAAGAAATACTATAAGCGTCAGCCCATATAATCAAAAAAAGGGCTTCTGGAATATCATCCCAAACTTGAAAATTTGAAGAAATGCCATGATCCAATTTAACCAGATAATTTGCTGCAAAATCACCTTCATGAAGTACATGTTTAATAGAACAACTCTAATTTCTAGCAAGTAAAGCTTGAATATCCACAACCAAAACAGATAGGGGATGTGAAGAGAACACCACAATTCACCATCCCCATCGCCTCCATACTATCAGGTTATACCACGACCTGTCTAAAATTGTGATCCCACGCAAAAATCAAACCATTCCGAATGGACCATAACTCTCCCACTAAAATAGTTAAAACACCAATTCGGAATGAATACCCCATAGCTAATGACTAAATGAATCACACAATAACCCTCTACCACTAATCAACCCAGGATTAGTTATAGAACTGCCGTCACAATTCAATGTCAATCAACCAGATGGTGGCGCAGTCCAACCAATCCAACGCCTCACACCTTGAATTTTGGTTTTGAATTAGAAGGCAAGGACAAATCTATTGCAACTTTAAATACACAACCATTCAAATTTGTTAAGAAAATAAACTCCTTTTGAAGGATCTATAAGTTCCGAGCCTTCCACAACCACCAAATACCTGGTAGAAACCAATGTGCCTATTCAAAACCAAAAGAACCCACAGTATGAACACACAGATTCAAAGCTAACCAAACAACCAAATCCGCTGCAATAAAAAAAATATCAGGAACATCTCACAGCTGTCACCATGCAACCGCACGATTTCAATCATGCAACAAATGCAAAGGAGCTTCAGGATATAAAAAGCACACTTCACACAAATTAGAAGTAGCCAAACTCCTTGAGAACTGCAAAGAATTCGTCGGAAGACATGAGTGCCTAAGTAACTATAAGAAATGTTTCAATATAGATAGACTAGTCACCTTCCATAATCAAGAAAAAAATAGACGAAATAGAAATATTAGACATCTCTTCCGAAAGAAGTGTTTTATAAGCTTCTTAAATTGAATATACACCATTCGAAAAAAAATTCTAAGACTTATTATCTTGCAACGAAGTAAATAAAGGCAAAGGAATTGCCTAAATATGTCCCTGAGATGATCCAGAATTGCAGAACGTAAGTCTGAAAAATATCAAGAACCATCATTAATTATATGTGTTACTCGAAAATGTTCTTCTCCTACTGTCAAACCATCCTTATGACCCACCAAAGGACTCCCCAAGCACCAATTATCAAACCAAAGACTAATTTGAGAATCATTCCCAACCCTCCAATCCGAAAGAGGAAATAAGAAATCAAAACTTTTAACTACCTCCTTCTATAAACTGGAATCCGAACGTTTAGTAAAAAAGGGAATAAACCCATCATTACAATATTTACAACGTAACACCTCCACCCACAAAGTAGAATAATTCAAAAACAACTTCCATCTCAACTTACACAGTAAAACAACATTCATCAATCTAGAACTTTTTAAAGCAAGACTACCATAAATCTTTGGCCGAAAAAACTATTTTCAACCAACCAAATGCAGTTTACACCCTATCCTATGGAGGTATTTACTATAGATTCTTATTTCCTATAGATAACCCAAAATTTTATGTCTTGTGATATTGATCTCATTGAAATGGTTCAACATTCTCAATGCTTAATTTATACTCAAATTTAAATATTTTGAACTTTTTAAAATTTTAAAGCAATATTTCATTTAACACGCATGATTTTATCATATAAAGTCATTAGCAAAATTTAATGAAATATAAGTATTCGATTCTTTTATGAATTATTATTATATCCAACATGACATGTATGAAGAATTTAATAATTTAATACCATAATTATTCTTACACTAAAGGTTGTTTTGGTCACCTTTCAACCAATAAGTTTCATAAGTTTTATATGATTCACAATTAAACGGATACATATAACTTTATACATAATTTTACGATTCTCATTATATTTCATGAACATGGAATAAAAGGATAGTCTCTAGTATTTAACTTTGTATTCTTATCACTTATGTTCAACATAGGTCTTCTTTTAATCCAACATATACAAAATATCTCAGATAAACTTAGATTGATTACTTTTACTCAACAAACTATTTCTTATCATATCTTGAAGTATAATAATGTTGAGTCCAAATTCAGTACAAAATACTTAAAAGCATGAATTAAAGATATATATGATCCGTATGATATCATATATTGACAAGAAAAATGTTCTTCTAATGATAACTAGTATCATACTATAACAAATGCCTTCAATTGTAGTCGATATTTATGGTTTTAATAGGTTAATTAAATAAAATAATTTTATCAAGGTATTAAACCTTTTAACTCTATTATATATAAAATTTCACATTGTGCTATCATGGTATTGACATCTATCTTACATATTTTCATTAAAGTTTATAACATTAGATAACTTAAAATGTCATTAATTATATTTTGTCTTCTACATGAAATTTGACATATCTTTTAAACTTTGTCACCAAAATTTTTCAAGGATTTATGGCAAATTCACATAATGGATATGCAACTTCAGTAATTTTGAGAACTCTTCTCAAACGTAATACGTGTATAAGGATTTTATCTTTAATATTAAAACGTCAATATAATTAACCACAAATATGTAAGATAAATAGTATTTTAATTAATTATGTCACAAAATTTATAATCTATCCATTAAGTATAGAGTATGCGAGAACAAATATGATATAAATGATGACAAACAAATCACCTCCAAATATTAAGTTTCAATTTTATTTTCAAAATGTGTTTGATAAGTTATATTTTAATAATATCAATAATCGTTTTCTTAAATTTATTAAGATTTAATTCAGTCTTTTCAACAAATATATCTCAAGTAAATCACACGTTAATACAATACTTATAAAACGATATAGAATGCACGAGAAGGGGGAGTTGAATTGTGTATTCCCCTTTTTGGTAAATCTTTCAAAACTGTTTGTTAGAAATAAAATTCTTTACAGAACTTCCGATAGATTCTAATTAATCAAAACTTTTGAAAACTTTGTTTCTCGATTAAGCATCGATAAAACTTGAATCTAAAATAGAGATAGAGTGAGAGTAGTTGACACAGCGATTTATCCTGGTTCACCTCAAACCGTGGGCTACGTCCAGTCCTCAGAGTTCTTTCTGAGATTTCCACTATCTCTTTCAACGTTACAAGTATTCTTTGCGAGCCTCTTCAGGTCTCTACAATCAGTATTTTTTCACACTTAGCCTCTGCAGGCTATCTGCACTACTTTTTCTCATAAAAGTGTTTGAACATTTGTTACAGTAAAATAACTCTCAGCTAATTCGCACAATAAGCTCTTTACGATCACGTAGATGTAATTCAGCTAATTTTTCAACTCGACTTTTCAACTAACTTTGCAATCTTCGACTTATTTCGGTATTTATAGCCTTCGCTCCAACCGCTTTTGATTCTTATTTCTTGAATCTTTAAAGAAACGGTTATTCATTGAGTTTCAGAACTAACTCGAACTGACTCCTTCGTCTTCTTTTCGAATTCCGCATCTGTTTTTCTCCGTCTATATTTTTATCGTTTTTGTTTCTGCATCTGCGTCTGCTTTTACTATTTCGCGTCTTCGTCTGCTTTACTATTCGCATCTGCGTCTGCGTCTGCTTTGCTTAGCGTCTGCGTCTGTATGACTTCGTCTGTATTGCTTTTCTTTTTATTGATTCTCTTTGTTATACATCAAAATGATATCTAAGTAAAGTCATTTGGACTTAACAATCTCCCCCTTTTTTATGATAACAAATTATATACAAAAGAAAACAAAATACAATGTTTTTGAAAAGAACAAAAAAAACTTATCTTCAGAATTTCTTCTTTGACTTCTTCCTTTCTTCGTCTGCTTCAGTCACACCTTCTTTTCTGAACATCCTCTTCTCTTCTGCTCATTCTCTTCTCCCCTTGTTCATTCTCTTCTCCCCCTATTTGTTATAATAAAAAATGATTAACGATGATGGCTCTTCAGCAGTTCTGTCATCATCTTCTTCAAGTCATTCATCGTCCTCTTGATCTCGTTGACTTCACCACGTAATTTGTTGATTTCAGCTTGTGAGTCCAACGGTGAGGAGGATTGATCAACATCTGTTGAGGGAGCAGTGAACGGAATTGTCGTAGTATAAGCATCAGAGGTAGGAATGTATTCATCATTGATCTCAATAGTTGGTGGACGAATAAATGTATCAGATTCAGGAAGATCTAAGTCAAACGAAGCAAAAGATCAAGAATCGCCTTCCTCATAGGGTAATGCTTCTGCTTGAATAGACAGTGTATTAGATAAAGGTCTAATACGCAGAACTGTCTGAACAAGGAACTCAATAAACATCCATGTTATTACTCCCCCCCACTGGACAGTCTTCTTGCTTGTCAGTATAGCTGCAGCTCGCTTCATCTTTATTCTGTGTAGAAGCGCATGCATAATCAATTCTACTCACTTCTTCTTCAATCTAATCTGCGGACAGATCATCACAAACTTCTTCAGGAAATAGTTTCAACTTCCCCTTAGTCAAATCCAAAGGATATATTGGCTGGATATCTGGTACAACCTTTATTTCCGTGTTTTCTGTGATCGGAAAAATAGTACACGACTTACAGGGAATTTTTGTAGGGTATGGCTTGGTAGCAACATCCCTCAAAGCATCGTAGAAAATCTTTTCACCTTCTTTCAGTAAGTCCCATGTGTCACTATTTATTGACATAGGTTGTACAACAGCCACTGTCTTCTTTACTGGTTGACTACAGATTGCAATAACAGTTCTCCTTCTGGTAACAACTTCATTCATTCTGATCTTCAGCTTCTGTCTTCTCAAAAACTTATGATATTTGTATACCATCAGACAAGGTTCATCACTATCCGAGTCTGAATCTGCTGTTGCCTCTATTTGTGCTTCAATAGGATTTTCCTGAACCAGGCTTTGCTCCACTGGTTCCTCCTGTTGAGCAATGGGGATTTCCTGAACTCTGCTCTACTCAGTTTCTTTTTCTTTTTGAGCAACATCAAAGGTTTCTTGCTTTCGACTAACCTCCCCAGCAGTTGACACGGTCTTCTTCCGACTAATCTTCTTAGTCTTGTCTTCTGCTTCAGTCAGTCTTGAAGATTTTTATACTTGAGATTTTTCTCTTTCAGATTCTGATTTTCTCTTCTTTTCAGTCTCTTTGGCTTTTCTGGCTGTATCCTCTTCCAGAATAGAGACTAAGGATCTTGTCGCTTTAGGTGCACGAGATTGAGGAGTTTGTTCCTGACTTTGTTTTCTGGCATTCTTCTCTTCTTGTTGCCTTAGAGTCCGAATCCTCGGTGATCTCTTCGCCTTCTTCGTAACTTCACTTAAAAGACTTTCTCCTTGTCTTTTTGGCGCACCTTCTTCTGTCCTTCGAGGTAGACTTACTTCGATTTGAGGACTTGCCCGTTTTATCAGCGGTCTTCCTGTCATTCTTCTTATTTCATCCGCAGGCGATCTTATACTCACTTGAGTTCGAGAACTTGAAGCGGGAGTCTTCTTCGAAACATGCTCCCCCTCAGTTCTTGTTCTCCTTGAAGAGTCGGCTTCTTCTTTAATCACTGTCTTCAGACCCATTCGTCGTATTGTGATTGAATCAATAGTACTCTTCACTGGTGCAATCCTTCTATTTCCTCTGTGTAGAAGGACTCTGGATTCCTTAAAAATCCTTGTAAGAAGCATGCCGTAAGGATAACTATTTGTATCCTTCATCCCCTTAATCATATAATGAAAGATTAAGAAGGGTAAATCAATAGGATTGCAATTCAACAGATGGAACAAACACTGTTCATCCAGGGTGGTCACCAAATGTCTTGAACTTGCTCCGGGTAGAATGCAATTAAACAGAATCGCATGGAGAACCTTAGCTTTTGGGACCAGACTTGACGTCTTCCTCTCCGAAGGGTCGTTCACTCTATATAACTATTTGCTAACATCTTCTTCCTTCATATTGACCATTGTCATCCATTTAGCTTTAGTTGACAAAGTCTCACCAACCGATGGACAATCGGTCACCTTCCTTATCAGCTCCTTAGTGTAGACTAGTTCTCGTACCTGGAAGAAATTCCTCTAACCAGCTCTTTCAATCTCTGGTTCTACGTCCATTCTATCATTCCTCAATGACTCGAAATCCACATGCCTTCTGAATATCATAGCTGCCTCCATTGTTTCAGAACGAAAACTATTTCTAGTTAGCTTTTCGTCTAGGGTAGGATGATTGAGAGAATTTGGAAAGCAAGATGAACCGTCTGGAGATGAGAGTAACTGCAATGGTTTCAGCTTTAGGCTACTTGTAGGGGTTAAGTCTGGTGTGTTCTAGAATCATTAAGATCCTCGAGATTATCAGATTTTTTCCTCCACAACTTCCTTGTGAGAGAAGTTACCAGCTGTACCTCACTGTTTCTGACGCCGTTAGTTTTGACGTCCCTTTAGCCTGACTGTTCACTTAACATAACCATGTTAAGGTTGCGTCTGATCTTCTGGAACCGTTCTTCACTCAATGATTTAGTGAAGATGTCTGCCCACTGATACTCTGTTTCGATGAACTGTAGGCGCACTACCTTCCTCTGAACATAGTCTCTTAGAAAGTGATGTCTGACTTCGATGTGCTTCACTCTAGAATGTTGAATTGGATTCTTCGACAGATTAATTGCACTTGTGTTATCGCAGTAGATTGAAATCTCCTCTTCTTGAACTGAATAATCTTCAAGTTGATATTTGATCCACAACGTCTGTGAACAATAGCTTGCGGAAGCCATATACTCTGCTTCGGCAGTTGATAGAGCTATCGAACTTTGTCTCTTACTTGACCAGGAAACTAGGTTTTTGCCAAGAAAGTGACATCCTCCACTTGTGCTCTTTCTTTCGATTCTATCTCTGGCATAGTCTGCATCGCAATATCCGATTAACCTGAAATCTTTACCTTTCTCAAACATTAAGCAAAGATCAGTAGTGCTTGCAAGATATCTCATAATTCTTTTAACAACGATAAAATGAGACTCTCTAGGATCGGCCTGAAATCTTGCACACAAGCATACACTGAACAAAATATCAGTCTACTTGTCAGAAGATACAAGAAAGAACCGATCATCCTCTATCTGTGGTTTGATCCACCTTCTTACCAAGTTCATCTTTGGACAAAAGATTTGAAGGGGAGTCGCCATAGGCTTCACATTATTCATATCAAACTTGAGTAACAATTCTTTCACGTACTTTTGTTGATGAATAAAAATTTTCTCTTTGGTTTGCTTAACTTGCAACCCAAGAAAGAACTTTAATTCACCCATCATGCTCATTTCAAACTCTTTCTTTATTAGACTCTCAAACTTCATGCATAGCTTGTTTGAAGTAGCACCAAAAATAATATCATCAACATAAATCTGAACTAAAATAAAATCATTCTGAAAATTCTTCCTAAAGAGCGTGTTATCAACTTGACCTCTACTGAAACCATTTTTTAAGAGAAAAGTACTCAGACGATCATACCAAGCTCTAGGAGCTTGCTTCAGGCCGTATAAGGCTTTATGAAGTCTATAGACATGGTCTGGATTCTTAACATCCTCGAAACCAGGTGGTTGCTTAACATACACCTTTTCGTCTATAAAACCATTCAGAAAGGCACTCTTTACATCCATCTGAAACAGCTTTATATTATGACAGACTGCATATGCCAGCAATATCCTAATGGCTTCAAGTCTTGCTATTGGAGCATATGTCTCATTGTAGTCTATTCCTTCTTGTTGATTATAGCCTTGTGCTACTAATCTAGCCTTATTTTGACTTACTCTTCCTGATTCGTCTAACTTATTCTTAAAGACCCATCTGGTTCCTATAATAGATTTCTTAGGGGGTTTCAGAACTAAGGACCACACATTATTCCTAGTAAATTGATTCAGCTCCTCTTGCATGGCTAACACCCAAGCTTCGTCTCGAAGAGTTTCCTCAACCTTTTTAGGTTCTATTTCAAAGATAAAAGCCACATTAGCTTCTCTTCTGAATCTGGACCTTGTTCTAACTCCTTCTGAGGTCTCTCTGATAATCAACTCTTCTGGATGAGAACTTTTATATTTCCAGTCTCTTTTCAGTCCGATAGTTTCTGGAATATCTTCAACTTTTTCTACATGAGTTCCTAATGATGGAGTTTCTGTTCTATCATCTAAGTTCTTTGAAGGACCTTCACTTTCCATGTCATCTTCCTTATGGGGTTGGGAACTATCATCAAACTTGACATGGATGGTCTCCTCAACTATCTTTGAAGTAAGGTTGTACACCCGAAATACCTTAGACGATGATAAGTAGCCTAGAAAAATTCTTGGATAGGTCTTTGAATCGAATTTATCCAACAGCTCCTTTGTATTCAGAATAGAGCATTTGCACCCAAATGGATGAAAGTAAGATATATTTGGTCTTCTTTCATTCCATAACTCATAAGGTGTCTTCTTCAACATGGGTCACAACAGAATTCTATTCTGAATATAGCATGTTGTATTCACAGATTCTGCCCAGAAGTATTTAGGAAGATTCATCTCACACAGCATGGTCCTTGCCATTTCTTGAATCGTCCTGTTCTTCCTTTCAACAACTCCATTCTGTTGAGGACTCTTAGGATCAGAGAAATTGTGGGAAATTCCATTTTCCTCACAGAATAATCTAAACTTCTCATTCTCAAACTCTCCACCATGGTCACTCCTAATATTGGCTATAGACATTCCTTTTTCATTATGTAACTTTCTGGATAAGGTCCTAAAGCACTTAAAAGATTCATCTTTGTGTGATAAAAATAATATCCAACAAAATCGAGTAAAGTCATCAACAATAACAAGTCCATATTTCTTTCCGCCAAGACTTATTGTCCTTGTTGGACCAAATAAATCCATATGTAACAATTCTAAAGGTCTAGATAATGTTACAAAATTTTTAGAAGAAAAAGAAGTTTTAACTTGTTTTCCTTTCAAGCAGTTTTCACAGAAAACTCTTTGTCAAAACTTATTTTGGCAATCCTCTTACCAAATCATGTTTTGCCAACTTTGAAATATGTTTAAAAGAGACATGACCTAGCTTTTTATGCCAGATTAGTCTTTCTTCTTCGGAAGATAGAACACATGAAATATTTTGGCTTTGAAAATCTTCTAAATCAATTTTGTAAAGATTGTTTCTTCTCTTGGCAGAGAAAAGTATAGACCCATCTTTATTTCTAATTTTTCAAAGATTTTGATTAAATGTGACTGTAAAACCAGAATCACACAATTGACTGACGCTAATCAAGTTATGCTTCAGACCATCAACAAGCAGTACATTATTTATGCATGCAAAGGAATCTTTACCTATTTTACCGATTCCAATAATCTTGCCCTGCTGGTTGTCTCCGAAAGTTACCGATCCTCCCTTCTTATACTGAAGGTCTAGGAACATAGACCTTTTTCCCGTCATATGTCGCGAGCATCCACTGTCTAAATACCAATGGTGCTTGCCGTATTTTCCAAGGAAGGATATCTGCAGGAGAAACTATTTTATTTTTTGGTACCCAAATTTTCTTGGGTCCTTTATGGTTAGTAGTATGCATATGATGAGTTCTTTGATGCATATAACTAGAATGTTGATTAAAACGAGATTTATTATGGTTTCTCTTTTGAGAGAAAGGTTTTTTATGAGACTGAGTCTTGTTACCTGTAAACCCTAATCCGGTTTTATCACTCGGATGTCTACATTTTCCAAGCATCTCATTCATTTTCTTAGTGCTCTCTGTGAAGGTAGCTAAATCGGTGATGATTCT
The DNA here is from genome assembly GCA_029891385.1 of Erythroxylum novogranatense. NCBI lineage: Eukaryota > Viridiplantae > Streptophyta > Magnoliopsida > Malpighiales > Erythroxylaceae > Erythroxylum > Erythroxylum novogranatense. The sequence continues at coordinate 54,685,947 of CM057233.1, read as the reverse complement.
TAATTCTTAGTTTAAGTCGATTAATCTCTTCCGATCCGCTCATGAATTTATTTTCTCTTCTAATTGCTTCTTTAGACAGACATTTTCTCTCTCTATGACTTCAGTATGTCTAATATTTTCTGCATACTTTTTCTTTAACAGTTTGTACTGTTTCAGAATAACATAAGAATCTTCTAACAATTCTGAGTAGGCATCATGCAAATTATCGTAGTTAGATTTTACCTCCTCATCACTATCTTCCTCGGCTACCAGGCAAATGTTTGCATGTTCAGACGATTCGGAACCTGTATTTGATTCTGATGAATCTAGGTCCTCCCACGTTGCCATCATACTTTTCTTGCCTTCTCTACTCTTCTTTGGTTTTTTCTTTAGAGTCGGACATTCGGACTTGTAGTGTCCAGGTTGATTGCATTCGTAGAAAATGACAGATGACTTTTCTGGTTTGGCTTCATCTTTCCCATTCTTTTTGAATGTCTGGTTTCCTTTGGACTTCTTCTTCCACATGCGTCTTATCTTTCTGGAGATGAAAGATAATTCGTCATCTTCATCACTTGACTCTGGTTCTGATTGGCTGGAGTCGTCATCCTTTGATTCTTCAATCTTTAACGCTTTTGATGATTTTCTCCGTCTTTGAGTCTTGTGATTCTTATGTCCGACCTTCAGCGCTATCGACTTGTCCCGTTTGGGCTTGTCTTCAGCATCGAGTTAAACTTCATGAATCTTCAAGGATCCAAGCAACTCGTCAAGTTTTAGCACGCTCAAATCTTTGGCTTCTTGCACCGCAGTAACTTTAGGTCTCCACCTTTTTGGAAGACTTCTTAAGATCTTTCGAACATGGTCTTGATTGTTGTACGTTCTTCCAAGAGCTTTCAATCCATTGACAATTGTTTGAAATCTTCCAAACATTTGATCAATAGATTCTTCATCTTTCATCCTGAAAAGTTCATATTGGTGCACAAGAATACTTATCTTAGATTCTTTAACTTGGCTTGTGCCTTCGTGAGCGATGGACAATGTGTCCCACATCTTCTTCGCGGTATCGCATCCGTGGACTTTGTCATACTCGCTCCTGCTTAGGGCACACGTCAAGAAAAACTTCGCTTTTGAGTTCAGTTGTATTCTCACCTTTTGGTCAGCCATCCATCTGACTCGTGGAATGGAATTGTCATCTTCATCTACTGGTGTATAAGGTCCGTTCTCTATTACGTCCCAAAGGTCGACATGAGTAGATTCTATGAATAGCCGCATCCTATCTTTCCAGTAATGATAATCCTCTCCATTGAATGCTGAAGGTCTAGTGACTGAGGCTCCTTCTGCGATGTATACATGTGATTCCGCTATTATCTTTGATCCACACTTTGCTAAAGTGATCCTTGGATACCAGGCTCTGATACCAATTGAAGTGAATCACACGTTAATACAATTCTTATAAAACGATATAGAATGCACGAGAAGGGGGGGTTGAATTGTGTATTCCCCTTTTTGGTAAATCTTTCAAAACTGTTTGTTAGAAATAAAATTCTTTATAGAACTTTCGATAGATTCTAATTAATCAAAACTTTTGAAAACTTTGTTTACTGATTAAGAACTGATAAAACTTGAATCTAAAATAGAGATAGAGTGAGAGTAGTTGACACAACGATTTATCCTGATTCACCCCAAACCGTGGGCTACGTCCAGTCCTCAGAGTTCTTTCTGAGATTTCCACTATCTCTTTTGTTAGAGTAGTGCCCTAAAGGCAATCCCCTTTAGCGCATTTTGTTCATAGTCATGTACAGACTTTATGAATAAATAAAGCAAGGCATATTTCATTTATTTGATGTTCATTTTATTATGAATTGATAATGATCTTTAATCAAATTAATGAAGTCCCTGATACATGACATAGCATGAAGGAAATTATGATGTGATCATACTATTGAGATTCCTATCATGTGCAATTATGTCAGTATCTAAATTATCCCTAGTCATAGGATTAATGAGACTGGACATCGTTAATCCGGATAGACTAGCACATGTCAAATTCCTTGATTGGATCAAGCAGTGGATCTCAGAAAACTGTAAATATTGAGATATTTAGATTTGACATGTGGATGCTTACTAGTGGTAGTAAGTACATTGGATGACCTGCTATGAGATCATCACATGGATGTCCTATACAAATTTCAGTGATAATCTCATCATAGCAATGGTGCAAGTATCCTTAGACTTGAGGTACTCAAGGATATCTTGGGTACTGATTCTGTACTTTGACTCCATTCCTTGTTGCCTTTCAGAGGTCGCTCATAGGGTGGTGATTGGGTGCGACTTGAGGTATTAGAAGGTAATTGAGTAGCCAATAGAGGATTCACCACTTACATTATAGCAGAAGAGATACCCATGGCCTTTTATCGGGATCATTACTTTGAAGTCTCTGCGCCGGAGCATACATATGTCATGAAGATGGTCTTCATGGACATATAAAGTAATGAGTCCTAGGGCGAGAACCGATTACACTTGGACTAGATTTGATCGATCGGTCTAGTAAGAGTTGACACATTGCCCATACTCAAACCAAGTGGGGTATAGCATGGTGAAAGGACGAATTGCACGGTAATTGTCTATGGAAGGGTTCGTGATATGGTTTCATTAGTCAAACCAATTACTTTCCGGTCAATTGGGGGTCATGATGTGTTGCTAGATACCGCTCATGACTTGCTCAGATTAAGTGTTAATCTAAGTGGCCAACATAACCGGGAACCTAATGGGTCACACGCATAAGAGTGACTCGGAGAATCTGTAAAATAGTTTCGGACAGAGATCCGATATCTGGAGAGCAATAGGATTAAATGGATCCCGATGAGATTGGGATATGTCCCGATGAGATTGCGACATCGACATTGCTGAAAACCGTTTCCGGTGATTTTTCTTTGGCGAGGCCTCGCAGTCAGTAGGACCAACCCAGCTTGATTGGACCTCTTCAGCAATATATATATATATATTAATTAATTAAGAATTAATTAATTATATATATAAATGGTGATTTCGGTGGAAGCAAAATTGGTGGAGAAGTTTGTAAGTTTGAAAAGTCAAAAGTAATGATGATTTATCATTTTAAGGCATTTTATGCCTCCAACGTGGATGCCCTTACACCAAGCCTTTGATATTGTGTTTTAAGTGTTAAAATACATAAAAGAAGGATTGGAAGCATTGCTTGGTCGTGGGTTAAAGGGAAGAACCGATTGCTTACATGTTAAGCTTGAAAATTTGATTTTCCACCTTTTTCCTCTCTTCCATTCAAGTTGGATTCTTCTTCTCCAAGGCTTCAATTGTTCATCTCCACTTGCTCTCCAAGGCTAAGGTAAGAGCTAGCACCCTTCTCTTTAGTCTAGCTATTCCGGTCAAAAGAGTTTGTCCGGTTAGGTTTTCCGACCTCTGCGTGGATCTGTTAGAGACGGTCTCCTTTGGTCGTTATGGTTTGATTGTTTATACATACACATAGATCCTGGCTTTCGGGAATGTCCCGGGACTCAAAATTTTAAATTCCGCACCGTGGGCATGTGATGTCCACCCCGGGATTTTCCTACAGTGGTATCAGAGCCACTTGTGTTGTATAAACAGTCGAAATGATAACTAGGTCGGAGTTCCTTAGTGAATTGAGCTGCTGATGCATGTTATTTGTGTGAATTTCGAATCAGTATAGAGATGCATGTTTTCGAAATTTCTTGCTCAGAATTGTTCATAACATGTTATAGAATATGTTTGTGAAAGATGAGAATTTATCAATTTGATTTGATATGGTTTTGCTATTTAATTCCCTCAAGTTTCGGGTGCTGTCTTGTTGATAGTTTCTGAAACAGGTATGCTTGTAAATTCGAGAATAAATTCTAGAAAATTGTTTTCGGATTGGTTTTCACCGACATGTCCCTAAGATGTTTTGAATGTCTCTGTGGATGGAAAAATGTTTTCAAGGTGATTTACCATTTATTTCCGAATTTCTTGTGTGCTGATGGGAATGTCTGTGTTGGAGAACACAGATTCTGGTTCAGCTAGATTGCTGAGGTTCAATGAGTTTTTGTGGGAAATAAATCCTGGAAAAATTCATGGAGCATGTTGGGAACATGTTTTAACCTCTGTAATTTTCTCAGTATTTATTGAAAGTGTTTCAATGGTCATTTTGAGCAAAAGGCAGAGCTTGGCAGTTTTGAGAAACTTGCTGGGGCTGTTTTGTTTGGAATGATTGATTGTGTTATTTTCTGTTCCAATGCCATGAATCATTTTTATAGTGATTAAAAATGTGTTATATTGATGTGGTATGCATACCTAGTTGGAATTCTTGAAATTTGGTTTCCAATAATTTTTGGATGTCGAATAGGTCACTTTAGCGTCTCGTTAGATTATTCCGTTATCTTGGTTATTTTGGCCGTCGCAATTTTTGTGACAAGTGCCGGAGTAATCTTGATAACGTGTAGCCTACCTAGAGATACTTAGCATGATTATTTGGTGTCCTTGAATTATGTGGAAATCTAGTGATTAATGATGGATTAATCGGTTTCAAGGCTTTCATATATAGTTAGACTATATGGCATGCATGAGTTGATGAAAATGTTTCATTGGCACATTAATATAAAGGATAATATACTTGTTATATTGGTGTTGTGAATTGGAAATGCCTGGATTAAGAATTAGCTGATTAGATAGCAATTCCAAATGCACAAATGAACAAGTCGACTTATATGTTCATAAGTCGACTTGTTTGGTGCACTATAGACTAATAAGTCTATTTGCACAATGGTACAAGTCGACTTGTTCATGCACAGTTGCACAAGTCGACTTACACATGCATAAGTCGACTTATACAGAGCCATAAGTCGACTTATACATATACAAGCCGACTTATATCATGTCTTGGTGGGATGATGGGTGATTTTCGGTATAAATTCAATGTGATTGATGCAATGCCCTAAATCAGACCATATAGTCATGGTGACTATGATCCTTGGATGAGATTAATTAGATGAGACCTAAAATCCCTCACTTAAAATATGAAAACTAACGCCTTCCATTAATATGGTAAGAACCAGAGTTCTTATAGGGTTGGGTTGTTGAGCTAACCTCAAGCTCACTCTATACGAATATGTTCAAACCATGAAAATATGATTTTCGGATTAATGGGTCGGTTTTCCTAGAAGCGTTGATTTGTTGAGCTAACCTCAAGGTCAACGTGGACAGAGGCGAGTTGGGTAGTGTACATCGATGTACACGCATCAAGTGTTGATAACCCAATGTATGTGCATACATCAACCGTTGATAACTTTGGGCGATAGTTGTGTCTAAGATGTAATTGGTATATACGATACCTCCCGAGACATAAGATGGCTTGTTGAGCTAACCTCAAGGTCATTCTTAATGTCGATCATCGATGATGCAATTGGTATGACCGATACCTACCGATTGACCTAAGGTGACTTGTTGAGCTAACCTCAAGGTCATTCTTAGCAATGTCGGATATCGACCCACTAGGTCAATGTGCCATTTTGTTTCATGGATTCATGATGAGGGTTATGGATTCTGTTGAAACTAGTGGGAGCCATATGTATGTCATTTAAGTCCTTATGAGCATACATTTAATCCTATTCTAACTTTCTTTCTCTCTCTACGTTTAGGTTGATTGAAGATGTCGACTAGTGTGAATCTTCGCTCACTAATGGATGCAAACAAATTAACGGACCAAATTTTCTTGATTGGTGCGGAATCGAGAATTGTTCTCGGATCCGAGGATCTAGGATATATCCTTGATTTTCCACTTAGGATCCACTTCTGAAGGAGCTTCGATGATGATCGGAAGGCATATCGTAGCATCTAAAAGGCGGTGACATAGCCACCGCATTATGCTTGCATCGATGTCACCGAAAGTAGAAGAAGACGAGTCTATGGATGCTCACACGATAGTGTTTCATCTTAGAGAGTTGTTTGATGAGCAAGCACGGTCCGAACGGTTCGAGACCTCAAGGTTGCTCTTTACAACGAAGATGACTCCTGGTTCATCTGCAGTGCAATATGCATTGAAGATGAATGGCTATATTGAGAGGTTGGCCGTCTTAGGTTTTGTGATGGATTCGAGTTAAGTATAGACTTAATTCTTGTTGGTTTGTCGATAGTTATTCACGGTTTGTGTTGAACTATCGAATGAACCAAATATCCACCACAATCCCGAGTGATCAATCTGCTTTCAAGGCAATGTAACAAGTTGTCAAGCAAGATAGGCGTTCTTATTGGTGGATTCTTCTTCCTCTGGTTCCAAGAAAAGGAAACAGAAGAAGAAAAAGGCTCAGAAGCCGAAAGGAAGTGCAGTGAAAGGCAAGAAGAAGACCAAAGAGACTGCACCAAAAGGTACCTGCTTCCATTGCGGTAAGACCGGTTATTGAGGCGAATCGCAAAGTCTATCTCGAAGAATCGAAGCGAAGAAGGCATCACCGCCTCGACTTCTTGTGTATGTTTGTCATTGAGGTTAATCTGTTTCGATCATAACATATGGGTATTAGATACGGTTGTGGCTCACACATATGCAATGATACGCAGGGCCTCGAGGGCGATGAGATGTACTCATAAAGGGAGAAATGGACCTGCGTGTTGGCAATGGAGCAAGAGTTGCTGCATTAGCCGTAGGGACTTATGTTTTGACACTCCCCAGTGGGCTTGTACTTAACTTGGATGATTGTTATTTTGTACCCGTGTTAACAAAGAACATATTGTCTGTTTCTTGTTTAAATAGAGCTGGTTTCCATTTGTCTTTTGGTAACAATGGTTGTTCTATTAGTTCAAATGGAATGCTTTATGGTACTGGTACATTATGCAATGGAATTTACATATTAGATATGTCACATCCGGTTATGAATGTCAATGACGCTAAAAGACATAAAAGAGATAATTTAAAATCAACTTACTTATGGCATTGTCGCCTTGGCCATATAAATGAGAGATGCATCGCTAAGCTCCACAAGAGTGGAAGTTTAGGGTCATTCGATTATGAATCATATGACACATGTGAATCTTGTTTATTAGGCAAGATGACTAAGTTACCTTTTAAGGGAAAGGGTGAACGAGCGACTGGATTATTAGACCTAATACATTCAGATGTATGTGGTCCGATGTCCATCCATGCCAGAAGTGGTTGTCGTTACTTCATTACCTTTATCGATGATTATTCTCGATATGGGTACCAGATTCGATGAGATACAAATCAAGCGTTTGAAAAGTTCAAACAATTCAGAAATGAAGTAGAAAAACAACTTGGGAAAAGTATCAAAACATTACGATCCGATCGTGGTGGTGAATACTTAGACCAAGAGTTTTTGGATTATCTCAGAGATAATGGGATTTTATCTCGGTGGACCTCCTTACACACCACAAAGATAATGGTGTGACAGAAGGAGAAATCGAACCTTGTTGGACATGGTACGATCTATGATGGGCTTTACACAGCTACCAAAATCCTTTTGGGATATGCACTTGAGACAATTGTTTACTTGTTAAATGAGTTCCATCAAAGACAGATTGATGTTACTCCATATGAGATGTGGACTAACAAGAAACCTTATCTTTCTTATTTGAAAGTATGGGGTTGTCCTGCTTATGTGAAGCGGACACGGTCGAGATAAGCTTGGAGCAAAATCGACAAGTGTTTGTTCGTAGGATATCCTAAAGAAACAAGAGGATATCAATTCTACTTTCTTTGAGGAACAAAAGGTGTTTGTTTGATACATGCTGTCTTTTAGAGAAAGAGTTTCTTTTAAAGAGGACGGTGGAAGCAAAGTTGAACTTGAAGAAGTTCAAGATGCTTCTGACGACGCGAATCAATCGCTCAACTCAAAGCTGTAACTCATACAGATGAGGTAACGATTCAACCTTCTACTACACACGAAATTGTGAGGTCAAGTAGGATACGCCTGTTCTCGAGAGATATGGATTTCGTAAGTGAACAGAATGACGTATTGCTCATAGAGGATGATGAGCCCATCGCCTATGAAGAGGTTCGAAGAGTTCGAGTCGAAAAATGGCTTCGTGCCATGAAATCTGAAATGGATTCCATGAATGAAAACCAAGTATGGACTTTGGTTGATGCACCTGAAGGGATAAAACCTATAGGGTGCAAATGGGTTTTCAAGAAGAAAACCGACATGGATGGTAATGTGATTACCTATAAAGCAAGGCTTGTGGCTAAAGGCTTTCGTCAAAGACAAGGAGTTGACTATGATGAGACCTTCATTCCAGTAGCAATGCTTAAATCCATTAGGATACTCCTAGCCATTGCCGCCATTATGATTATGAGATATGGCAATGGATGTGAAGACGACTTTCTGAATGGAAATCTGGTGAGGATGTGTACATGACACAACCCGAGGGCTTCATTTCGTTGATGGCGAAAAGGTATGCAAGCTTCGTAAATCCATTTATGGATTGAAGCAAGCATCCAGAGTTGGAATATCCGTTTGATGAGACAATCAAAGAGTTTGGTTTCTCACAAAATCCGGATGAACACCGTGTGTACAAGAAAGTGAATGGAGCTGTGATCGTATTCCTTGTATTATATGTAGATGACATCTTGTTGCTAGGAAACGATGTCTCAATCCGCAATCAAGAAAATTTGGTTGTCAAACAATTTGCCATGAAAGACCTTGGAGAAGCAATTTATATCCTTGGGATAAAGATCTATAGAGATAGATCAAGAGGTTGCTTGGTCTTTCACAAATCAACGACATAGACAAGGTGCTAAAGAGGTTTAGCATGGAACAATCCAAGAGATGGTTTCTTCCCATTACTCATGGGATAACACTCTCAAGTCCATGTGTCCCAAGACACAGGATGAGAGGATGCGTATGAATATGATCCCGTGTCGTCTGCAGTAGGATCTATTATGACGTTAATGTTATGTACGAGACCCGATGTATCATATGCTCTAAGTGTTACGAGCGATACCAATCGGATCTGGTGAGGGTCATCGGGTGGTGTCAAGAATATCCTAAAGTACTTGCGAAGAACTAAGGATGTTTTCTTGATATATGGAGATGGAAGTCTCAGTGAGCGGCATCTGAGATGCGATTTTCAACTGATAAGGACGACTCCAGTCCCAATCAAGTTATGTTTTCACACTAAATGGCGGAGCGATCGGTTGGAAGAGTTCCAAACAGAGACGATCACGATTCAACGATCGAGGCAGAGTACATTGCCGCATCGACGCAAAGAAAGGAAGCGGTTTGGATCAAGAAGTTCATTTCGAACTTGGTGTGGTTCCTAGTCGTGATGGACCCATCTGATTGTATTGTGACAACAATGGAGCTATTATGCAGCAAATGAACCAAGGTCTCATCAGCGATCCAAACACGTACTCCGCCGATACCATTTGATTCGGGAGATCATTGTGCGGGGTGATGTCCTGATAGAGAGAATTCCCACAGAGCACAACATTGCTGATCCGTTGACAAAGCCGTTGCCACAGAAGAATTTTGATTCTCATGTACTCGCTTATGGTATTAGATACCAAGGCGATTGGCTTTAGGTCAAGTGGGAGATTGTTAGAGTAGTGCCCTAAAGGCAATCCCCTTTAGCGCATTTTGTTCATAGTCATGTACAGACTTTATGAATAAATAAAGCAAGGCATATTTCATTTATTTGATGTTCATTTTATTATGAATTGATAATGATCTTTAATCAAATTAATGAAATCCTCGATACATGACATAGCATGAAGGAAATTATGATGTGATCATACTATTGAGATTCCTATCATGTGCAATTATGTCAGTATCTAAATTATCCCTAGTCATAGGATTAATGAGACTGGACATCGTTAATCCGGATAGACTAGCACATGTCAAATTCCTTGATTGGATCAAGCAGTGGATCTCAGAAAACTGTAAATATTGAGATATTTAGATTTGACATGTGGATGCTTACTAGTGGTAGTAAGTACATTGGATGACCTGCTATGAGATCATCACATGGATGTCCTATACAAATGTCAGTGATAATCTCATCATAGCAATGGTGCAAGTATCCTAGACTTGAGGTACTCGAGGATATCTTGAGTCTCGATTCGTACTTTGACTCCATTCCTTGTTGCCTTTCAGAGGTCGCTCATAGGGTGGTGATTGGGTACAGCTTGAGGTATTCGAAGGTAATTGAGTAGCCAATAGAGGATTCACCACTTCTATTATAGCAGAAGAGATACCCATGGCCTCTTATCAGGATCATTACTTTGAAGTCTCTGGCGCCGGAGCATACATATGTCATGAAGAGGGTCTTCATGGACATATAAAGTAATGAGTCCTAGGACGAGAACTGATTACACTTGGACTAGATTTGATCGATCAGTCTAGTAAGAGTTGACACATTGCCCATACTCAAACCAAGTGGGGTATAGCATGGTGAAAGGACGAATTGCACCAGAATTGTCTATGAAAGGGTTCGTGATATGGTTTCATTAGTCAAACCAATTACTTTCCGGTCAATTGGGGTCATGATGTGTTGCTAGATACCGCTCATGACTTGCTCAGATTAAGTGTTAATCTAAGTGGCCAACATAACCGGAACCTAATGGGTCACACGATAAGAGTGACTCGGAGAATCAGAAATAGTTTGGACGAGATCCGATATCTAGAGAGCAATATGATTAAATGGATCCCGATGAGATTGGGATATGTCCCGATGAGATCGCGACATCGACATTGCTAAAAACCGTTTCCGGTGATTTTTCACGGTGGGGCCCAGCGAGCCAAGAGGACCAACCCAGCTTGATGGACCTCTTGACAAAATATATATATATATATATATATATATATATATTAATTAAGAATTAATTAATTATATATATAAATGGTGATTTCGGTGGAAGCAAAATTGGTGGAGAAGTTTGTAAGTTTGAAAAGTCAAAAGTAATGATGATTTATCATTTTAAGGCATTTTATGCCTCCAACGTGGATGCCCTTACACCAAGCCTTTGATATTGTGTTTTAAGTGTTAAAATACATAAAAGAAGGGATTGGAAGCATTGCTTGGTCGTGGGTTAAAGGGAAGAACCGATTGCTTACATGTTAAGCTTGAAAATTTGATTTTCCACCTTCTTCCTCTCTTCCATTCAAGTTGGATTCTTCTTCTCCAAGGCTTCAATTGTTCATCTCCACTTGCTCTCCAAGGCTAAGGTAAGAGCTAGCACTCTTCTCTTTAGTCTAGCTATTCCCGGGTCAAAAGAGTTTGTCCCGGTTAGGTTTTCCGACCTCTGCGTGGATACCGTTAGAGACGGTCTCCTTTGGTCGTTATGGTTTGATTGTTTATACATACACATGGATCCTGGCTTTCGGGAATGTCCCGGGACTCAAAATTTTAAATTCCGCACCGTGGGCATGTGATGTCCACCCCGGGATTTTCCTACATCTTTCAACGTTACAAGTATTCTTTGCGAGCCTCTTCAGGTCTCTACAATCAGTATTCTTTCACACTTAACCTCTGCAGGCTATCTGCACTACTTTTTCTCAGAAAAGTGTTTGAACACTTGTTACAGTAAAATAGCTCTCAGCTAATTCGCACAATAAGCTCTTTACGATCACGTAGATGTAATTCAGCTAATTTTTCAACTAACTTTGCAATCTTCGACTTCGACTTGTATTTATAGTCTTCGTCTCCAACTGTTTCTTGATTCTTGTTTCTTGAATTTTTAAAGAAACGGTTATTGATTGAGTTCATAATTAACTCGAATCGACTCCTTCGTCTTCTTTTCAATTCGCATCTGCTTTTCTCCGTCGTGTTTACTGCGTCTGGCTCGCTTTTACTATTTCGCATCTTAAATCGCTTTACTATTCGCATCTGCGCTCAAGGCTCTACCTTTCGCTTAGCGTCTGCGTCGCTTTTTATTTTCCATCTCAAATCGCTTTACTTAAATCGTGTGACTTCGTTTGTATTGTTTTTCTTTTATTGATTCTCTTTGTTATACATCAAAATCATATCTAAGTAAAGTCATTTGGAATTAACAATATCTTCTCAATTTTAGAAGTTTTCTATATATTAAAAAAGCAAGAGTTTGGTTGAATGTAACGTTCTTACAACAATTATATGTGGCTTGGGTGTTAGTAGTATTGTGAGATACAAGTAAAACCTCTATAAATGAATATTTTTGGACCTAAAAATTATTACCTTATACTGGGTTATTAATTTATAAAATAATTTTATTTTGTACATTATATTTGTTAAATTAAACAATTAGTTTTTTCGCAACTAAGAAAAGAAAATAAATAAAAATTAATTAATGATGGTGCATTGTATCTAAGTTTATTAATCTTGTCAAAATAAGTTTAGTAATCTTAAATTAGCGTGATTCAAAATAGAGTGCATGTAAGTACATTAGAATATGAAGTATTAGAATATTACGCTTGTAAAGATCCTAATTTGACAAGGAAAGAAAAAACCTACTTCTACTTGGAAAAGAAATCATATTCTTGTAAAAATCCTAATTCTACAAGGAAAGAAAGACTTACTTCTACTTGAAAAAGGAATCATCTCCTTGTAAAGATCCTAATTCTGCAAGGAAAGAAAGATCTACTTCTATTTCGAAAAGAAATCATCTCCTTGTAAAGATCCTAATTCTACAAGGAAAAAAAGACCTACTTCTACTTGGAAAAAAAATCATCTCCTTGTAAAGAACCTAATTCTACAAGGAAAGAAAGACCTACTTCTACTTAGAAAAGAAATCATCTCTTTGTAAAGATCTTAATTCTACAAGGAAAGAAAGACCCACTTCTACTTGGAAAAGAAATCCTTTCCTACGAGACCTCCTCCAATATAAATAGGGTTTTTTAGGATTAGTTTAGAGGGTATTCACGTTTTCTCTCTTCTTTGGACGTGAATCTCTCTTCTACTCTTTCTTTCTTTTCATGACTACTCATTTGAAAGGCGTAAAAAAGTCTACGCTAACTGATGAAATGAGAAAAGCATTATGTGAGTACAAAAGTCAACATCCCTCTTCGAGTCAAAAATATTTGCAATAGTGGATTCAAAAAAAGTTTGATCTCTCTATTAGTCAATCAACAATATCAAATACTCTTAAAAAGTCAGCAGAGTATTTGTCAAAAGAGATAACAAATAGCAATGTTAAAAGGCACAAATCAGCAAAATATCCTGAATTAGAAAAGGTATTGTATGAGTAGTTTCTCCAATATCAAGAGAAAGTGAACATGACTGGAGAAATGATTCAAACTAAAGTAAGAGAGTTTCTACAGAAGATGTATGGTGAAGCAAATCCAGAATTTAACTTCTCAAGTGATTAGCTAGAACGGTTCAAGGCGAGACATGAGATTAAGTCTTATAGAAGGTTTGGTGAAAACGGTTCAGTTGTCATGAAGAATATTGAAGAAGCTGTACCTAAAATTCGAGCTAAATTGGACAAATTTCATTGGAGGGATATTTATAATATGGACGAAATAGACTTATTTTATCATTTGTAAGCAGATCATTCACTAGCTACAAAGCAATTAGAGGGATGAAAAAAGGACAAGGAAAGATTTACTGTTGTTGTTTGTTGCAATGAGGATGGTTCAGATAAAATACTTCTTTGGATTATTGGTAAGTATACTAATCCTAGATGCTTTAAAAATATGAATATTGACAATCTTAATTGTCATTATCGAGCCAACAAGAAAGCATGGATGACTGGATTACTCTTTCAAGAATTTGTTCGTTGGTTTGATGATAGAATGACAGGTAGAAAAGTGTTGCTTATAGTAGACAATTACCCATCCCATCTCAAGGTTATTGAAGACTTGAGAAATGTTGAATTGTTTTTTTTGCCTTCAAATACAATATCAAAAATTCAACCATACGATGCTGGAATTATTCGATAACTTAAGATTTATTATCGACGTCATTTTTATTCTAATATCTTGGAAGGCTATGAGATGGGAACAATAAATCTTGAAAAAATTACAGATCTTCAGTACATAGACATCTTGTTTTTCTAATTAAATCTTGTACTGCTTGCACTTTTTGTAGCCCTATGCTCGTGATATAAACTCCTTTGGATGATGTTTGTGGTGTTTAGGATTGAAATCAACTACATGGCAAATGGGTAGTAATGTGGTATACGGCAAAATCCTCTACGGCTTTCTCTATCTTTGTCTCGGTCAAGACTTATATAAACTCAGCTAGTCCTTCGTAGGTCCCCACCGCAAAAGTGGAAGCTCCGGCTTTAAATGGTCTCGTAGAACATCATAGGCAAGCTTCACGACTCGTAGGTCCCCACCGCAAAAGTGGAAGCTCCGGCTTTAAATGGCCTTGTAGAACATCATAAGCAAGCTTCCCGACATAAATTTGACAGTTAGCGAACACTAATTATTCGTTACTTGTTTTATATACGTAAAACAATGACATGTAACTTTTTAATCGATTAATTTTAACAATTACTCTAAAATTTGAATATGTGTAATGTAAAAAATTATTAATATTATTTTCATATATAAATAATAACCACAATTAATATAAAAATATCATTTAATTATCATGCAAATATAAAATTAAAAACAATACAAAGTATTTAAAATAATACAATTTAATCATATTATATCAAAAATAAATAAAAGAATAATTTTGACAAATATATTATTAATAATAGCTTGATATTGAAGTTTAACAAATTAGGTTTCATTACTGGATAAAAATTTATCACATACTTGGAATTGGATTTAAGATGTAACACTAATTATTTAAATTATTTATTAAAATCTAAATTATTTAATTTTGTGACTTAACTTACGAAATAAATAAGTTGGTTAATTTATATATGTTTAGTCAATATAATTTCAAAATAATAAAAGGAAATTACGTTAACTTTTGTGTATAACCTTTATTAATCTAATTGAATGGTAACATCAATCATATTTGATTGTTTTATTTTTCGCATCTTGTTTGATAATCCTTTACTGGCAGGTTAATAAATTTAATATTTGATATATATTACCTAATATAATTTTGAACAACTCTAATTATAGGGATTCTATCTTTGATACATTTAAACCGGTGACAAAATAATGTTGGATTATTATTAATTTAAAATAATTTTGGATTAAGTCATTGTGTAAATTATAATTTAAATTTAGAACTTTACCTAATTTTATAATACTAGATATAATTATAAACTATATCAATCAAATATTCAAAGTTTCAATTTATTGTAAATATATTTATTCTTTTATTATTATTAATGTCCTAAAACATCCATTATATTTTAAATTCTCTAATTTTAATTTTATGATACTACTAGAAGAAGTATAAAAATATCCATAACGTTATCATATAAATGGGCACATTTACATAATTAAATAAATAATTGGATGATTTTTAGTAAAAGGACAGTGACATCCGATGACTAATGTCATTATATGACTGTTAAACTTATAAAAGAAGCAATAAAAAAATAAAATAGCTACCGGAAAATACTTATTATTATTTTACTTAATAATAATAATCTATTTTAAGTGACTATTAAAAATAAATACTTACATAATGAAACGTAATAAAAATATCTACCGGAAAATAGCTCCAAAGTAAAGAAGGTTTTATAAATAAACAAAACAATAACTAAATACAAAATATCTTTTTAAAACTGCTAAAAAAGACAAACTTTAAAGGGTTTATTCATTTGGGTTGGTATCTCAAAATCTTACATCAGTTAAGATTGAGTTTTGTATCACAGACTCGTCAATAACAAAACATTAGTTTCTATATTTTTATTTTTTTGGAAAGAGAGGATATTGCTTTAGCTTCCGAATTTCACCTTTTTCTTTTAGCGTTTTTTTTCTTCTTTGTTTTGCTTTTGTGTTTCAGCCGTAATTCTTTTGGGTCAGGGTGGTATCAAATTTATGGCATCAGCCGTAATTCTTGAGCGATTGTCTTGGGCGTTGGCCACGGAGGTGACGTCAAGAAGAGGTGATTGCGGAGTAGTGGCCAGCAACAGCAACACGTGAGGAAGTGAGGGACAAATGGTGGTGGCTAGGAGTTGTAAAAAATCGGAGATAAAGAGGGGGGAGAGAGAGAAACAAACAAAAAAAAGTGAATTTATACACTTTTTTTACAATTTTTACCTAATGTATCAAACTCTATAAATTTATTTAAATATATGGATTTATACACAAATGATTATTTAATGATGCCTATTGTACATAGTACACCTCCGTTTATACAAATTTTGCATGAAAATAGAATGGAGCTTATAAAAATGGTAAAAAATTCAAAGCTTTAAACATATTCTTGAAAAATAGATGATATGTAATTTAAAATTTGAAAAGTAAATATTTTTGGATAGAAAAGATAAACATACCTAAATTTTAATGTTAATAAGATCAAAATATCATCAATTTAAGTTGTTGACTATTCTTAATCATTAATATTCATTAACAATAAATAATAATACATATAAATATTAAAAATGATAAGCAATATAATATAATGATATATGGTAAGTAATACAAGATTTTGATTATAAGTTTAATTCTTACGGACAAAACAATAAATAAAGTTTCACACCTATTCCATAAAAAAGGAAAAAAAATAATTATTTTGTTAGATTTCAAGTGACATGAGACTTGATAAAAAAGATAAAGGAGTTCCCTATGTTTAGATTCCTAAGAAAAGTCCTTGTATGTTTGAAGGCATCGAGTGAAAAGGTGAAAGATCTTCCCTTAGGAGTTGGTTTATTGACACCCTCTTCTAACAACTTCTTAACTTTAACTAAACTAACATAATATACAATGAACGATTCCCTAGATGCAATATGAATCACTAAACTAGATGAATTGCACATATGATGCATTTCACCTAAGAAATAAATAATATAGAACTTAAATAGCTAAGGCAAATGATACAAGGAACTTAAATTCAACCACATGCATACCTGATTGAATAGACAATTTTTGGAATTGATGACTATTCCAAAACAACCAATTTTTCCATTCCTGTACGGACCATCGAGACATTACCACTACCTTCATTTTCATCTACATTCTCTTGAAGATTCAAGGAAGCTTTACATAACACATAGTATACATAATCAAACATTCATCTAATAGCTTCCCAACAGAAAATGAGATAGGATAATAAAGAAAGAGAGCTAATGCGAATAATACTAAAAATTTTAAAGAAGAAGATCAACTAATGAAGGCAAAGGGTGATTATTGTTTGATAAGGGTATTTGTTGTGCATCAATTTGTTCTTTATTAATGAGAATTTTGCCATAATCCTCCCAGAAATTAGTCTTCATGTCGACATTTCGCTAAACTATTATATGGTTTCATCAAATATATTTTGAATAAACTAAAATGTGTATATGTTAAAAGATTTGGTCTTTTATGAACATGTCAAATGGTTAAATTAGCTAGCGTTATGCACTTTTATAAACTTTGATTATCAAATGATAAGGCATCGTGCAAAGTTGAAGTGATTTGAAATAAATTTTAAGAATTTGAGCCATAAAAGATTGAAACATTCAAATAAATATGTATTTCCTTTGAAGTTTATTCTATTATTATTGGGTTCGTGTTTTGTGTACTGGGGCGAACTAGGCCCAGCGTACCCCAAGTTGGCACGCGACCACAACCTTCAAAGGTATTGTCCTCTTTGGTACTCGAACTCGAGACCTCAAGGTTTTGTTGCATTTAAATGCACGTCTCTTAGCGAACTAGGCCCAGCGTACCCCAAGTTGGCATGCGACCACAACCTTCAAAGGTATTGCCCTCTTTGGTACTTAAACTCGAGACCTCAAGGTTTTGTTGCATTTAAATGCACGCCTCTTACCATTGAGCTATTGTCCTCTTTGGTACTCGAACTCGAGATCTCAAGGTTTTGTTGCATTTAAATGCATGCCTCTTACCATTGAGCTAAGTAGCTCAATGGTAAGAGGCATGCATTTAAATGCAACAAAACCTTGAGGTCTCGAGTTCGAGTACCAAAGAGGACAATACGTTTGAAGGTTGTGGTCGCGTGCCAACTTGGGGTACGCTGGTCCTAGTTCGTCCCAGTATACAAAACACGGACCCAACATTAAAAAGAATTGGGAGAATTAAATATGAGACTCAGGAGATTGACATAAATAACAAAAGACTATGATTGTACAAGTGAGATATTCCAAGTAAGGCTAAGTGTTATATCTGATACATTAAGCATAAATTCTATATTATGATTATCAGAACTAGAGCAAAAAGAAGCATAGCATGTGGGGCTAAGTATATCCCAAATTGAAGAGTAAAAGATTGTGAATCTGATTACGAGATTGAAACCATATCAAAATTTCGAGTTCAAATAAGAAGAATGATACATGGTGAATGAAATAAGAAGTATGTGAAATCAATAAAGATTATTGAGTAAAGAGATTGCTAGCAAAGTAAAATTGGTGGCATAAGTTATGCATCCTAGTAGGGATACATCGAAAGACCTTTTTAGTGACTAAGAATGTCAAAGTAAGCAAGTGAATGTTTGAATTGATGGTCGTAACTGGCAAGAATATGTTTAAGGCATATCGTTTGAAGTTTAATAGGACCATGAGATCCAAGTATAATCTATTTGACCTTAAGCACAAAAATCACAGTCCTAGTGAGTTCAGTTGAACACTGTATGAGGAGTTAGATGATAGAATGAGTCATCGCTTTTGTATTATGATGAGTAAGGCCTACACGTCATTGAAGGTTAGAATTGGAGATGTTATGGACAGGTGAAATAGATGAATGATAAGAATCAAGTGAATTAAGAAAGATGAATGAATTAGAAGGATCAACGTCAAGGGTATGAAATTTAACAAGAATAGGCATGAGAGTTAAGTGGATTAGCACACAGTCACTTAGCACGACCCTGATGTGAATCATCAAGTGCAAGACAAATTACCTCTGTGATAGTCTCACATGAGCACATGTTTATGAGTACAATCATGCCAAGGTGTGCTCAAGATCAAACAAGCAGGGTCAGGATGGTGCGATATCTGAACAAGTTATGGAGGGATTGTTCGAATCCGTTAACTAAGGTCATTGAAAAGAAAGCATTTGAGTGATGCAGTAAAATGAAAAAACAAAGGAGTACAAGAGGAAGCAAACCCTGCCCACTAGATCAGTAAGATATGAATTTCGAGGACGAAATTCTTTAAGGGAGGAAGAATTGTTGGGCCCTGAACCTTTCTTGGAAGTGAGGACTATTAAATGAGAAGTTGTTCATGATTATTCATGTATAAAGAAAGGAGAATTCATGAATTTGAAATGAAATGAAAAATATGGTATTTATATAAGATGGATTTTATGTGATATGTTGAAGTTAAAAAGCAGGAAATTTCAAGTGAAATATGTTCATGGAGTATGATTCGGTGTTTTAGCCGTAACTTGATCCCTAGTTATCCAAATGAGATGATTCTTGATTTGGATTAAACTAGAGAGATAAGTCTACAAATGGTATGATGAAATTAAGTTCTAATTCATTCTCTAAGAATTCCAATTTTCGGATGGAAATCAAGCTCAGGATAATGTTTCAGTATAAGAACAGTCTGAAATTGTTTTGGGTATAACTTTTGGACCATGGAACCAAATTAAATGATTTTGGATGTAATTAGAAAATTTAGACAATGAGGAACATTTCTCTAGAAGGAAGTGCAATCAAATTCCTTAAATTGCATGATTAGAAAAGGTCTTGATTTTTTTGGAAGAAGCTAAGCATGATTTAAATGAATTTTTAGGTATTGATAGATTAATTATTCTATTTTGTGGAATTAATTGGCATATTAATGTGACTAAGACCATATGACATGGATTAAATTGAATTAGTGTGGTAAGTTGCAAGAGGGGCAAAATTGGAAGACAACTTAAACATGTAAGTTACTAGGCTTATAAGTAAGGGCATTATGGACTTTTTAGCATCATAAGTGATATAAAAGGCAAGAGAAAGGAGTGGTCTTTCATTTAGAAGAAAGGGAAACGAAATTGAAAAGGGAGAAGGAGAAAGAAGAACGAAAATGGAGAAAAGAGAGAAAGAAGTAGAGCAAGTTAGGGTTCAACTTTTCTAAGCCTCCAAGGGTGATTTTTCAAGTTGTTCAAGAAGGAAAAAGGTGAAAGATGATGAGAGATTCCTTTAGAGCCAAGAAAATCCCTTGTTGGGTGAAGATTCAAGGTAAGTGATATTTTAATTTTTTGGATTTTTGGAGTATTTTGATTCAAAGAGCTTAGGAAATGGATGAGTTTAGAGATTCTAAAGTCAATTTGGTGATTGTGTGTTATGGGTTTCTCAATTGAAAAGTCATTTGATTTGGGGATTTTGTGAATGTTGATGAAGGAAATCAAAGAAGGGAAGTGGAGTAAAAGGAGCAAGAGGGGATGCATTTGAACAAGTATTAAGCAAGGAATTTAAGGTGGGTATCTTGTTGATAGCAAAATTTACGAGCCATAAATATTTCCTTTGAAAGCCATTGAAGAAAATGATTTCAATTTGCATCATATTTGTTGCATTATTTCTATGAATGCATTGTGAAATTGCTACATGTTTCTATGTGAAATTTGTGATGATTTATGAAAAATATTTCTTTTGAAAAGATTGCAAGATTATGATTTTATATTTTCAAACATGGTTTTCGGAATATATCAAGTGCATGGAATCAAGTTTTTCGAAAAGTGCCATTTATGGCAACAAGCTTTGAATTACATGTTATGTGAGTTTTGGTAGTCCATCCAAGAACCGTCACGTGCACGTTGACCCAAGAATAGGCTTATCCCGCCTGCCCACTAGTGGCATGGAGCTCCTTCAAGGACTCCCCAAGTTCACGACTACACAAGGCCATTATATGGAATTGTGTAGTTCGTCATGTTTATGGATCTACCTAAACCATTTATGTGCTTATGTGTTCATGAATTGTGAATAAGTTGATGCATTCATGCTTTGTGAATTATGAATTTGAATACATGATGAGAATTTGAAAAATAAATGTTTTATGGATTTTCAACAAGAATTTTTCCATGATTAAGAACTTTTGAAAGGTTTTGCTTGTTATTTCGTTATAAGCATGTTACCCATAAGCTTTCGAGCTCACCCCCTCTCTTTCCCCATCCTCAGGTAATAAGCAGGAAACAGAGTGAAAGTCAAGACATTTCTCCGAAATTACATGTTTTGTTATGTTTAGGAATTATTGATGTAAAACAAGGCTTCAATTGTATTATGAGGATCATTTGGTTTTGCACACTTTGTATATTGGATTTTGGTATTTAATGATGTATTGTGGCATGAGATGCCCATGAAGATTGTAAAGCTATTATTTATGATGTTATGAAAATATGAATTGTATATGGATGACTATGATGAATGTGGAGCATGAATGGATGATGTATATGTATATATATGTGTACACATCAGTGAGTTATTATGGAAAATGGCACATAGGAATTATGGATGATTGGGAAATTGGAATGTGAAATAGTGTATAATGATGTTCAGTTGGAATTAGATATAATTGAAGAAGCAATCCATATGAGTTGATGAACTTTTCATATAAATTGATATATATATATATATAAGTGAGGCAATATGGACAAGAAAGATAGGAAAGTAATGATGATAATCATAAGATGTTTTTGCATAAATTGAAGTTGAGGGTTGATGAATTCCAATTGATAATTGAATCGATAAGAATGTGTTACTTTAGTTAAAGAAGTGAATTTGAGACAAGTTCAAGATTCCACAAGGATAAGATTTATGTCTGACTCCAAGGGAAATTCTGGAATAATTGAGATAGAGTTGGCCAAAGTTGTCTTCTTTGAAGTTGTAGATGATCTTCTTAGTTTTTCAACGCTAAAAAGATTGTAATTTTTGGACAACGAAATCAAGAGATATGATTATGACAAGTTAGGGTGCTATATATGGTGTGTATGTGATAGCTAGGGTAATTGATGAGAATTTGTGGTTTTGATGGACCAAATGGATCAAGAATTGAGAGTTTGATGAAATAAGTTTGATGTTTGAGTTGTTATGAATTGAATTTGCTAGGAGATTTAAATTTTGCAAGATTATAGGTGTTATAATGTTAGGTTTGATGTAGGAAGCATATTGGAAGGTTTGGAGGGGTTTTGGAAGCCCCATGTCCGTTAAACGGACATTTCAAAAAGGACCCCTTGCTTCGCTCATGTCCGTTAAACGGACATGGAAGTCCGTTTAACGGACCTTCTCGGGTGAAATGGTGCAGCTTACCCGATACATGTCCATTAAACAGACATTCATGGGAAAGAATCAGACTTTGTGTTCTTCATAAAAGTTGTAGGTCGGGATGTCTTCTTTCTAATGGTCTAAAAACGAAGGCAATCCGATAATAGTGGTGAAAGTTATGGTAATTGTTCCAAGAGAGGTACAAATCAATTTAGGGTTTGAGCATGTTGAATTCTTTTGATCATAACTCCCTCATCCGACCTCCAATTGAAGTGATTCTTAAAGAAATGGATTTCTAAGACATATATGTATTCCTCCATAAAAATTTGTATCATTTGGAGTTGATTTGAGAGAGTTTGAATTAGAACAAGTGAGAGGTCGGTTAGGAGGGCTTGTTTAGGGTATGAACACATTCTGGTATTTTGATGATATCTTGAGTTGTAGAACTCCGTTTGAGGTGATTCTTGCTTCAAAATAAACAAGAGACATAGAGCTATGATTTATATGAAGAAGTAAATTTGAAATTCTGATTTGAAGTTTTCCAATTTCTGATCGCAAGCAGTAAAAATTGAGTTCAAGCATGGTGACTATTTTGTGTGGCACACCATGGAACAATTTGTAAGTAAAATTTTGGGATGTTATGAGAATAAAAATTAATTGATAATGTCTATTATGGGTGCAAAAAGAAAATGATGGCTATTGGGGTTTAATGCAATAACCCTTCAAGATGATGTGCACGCTCAAGTTAATTATGATGGTTTTCGAAAGAGTTGGGTTCCGGAAACGGGATTTAACATTTGTATTATAATATTTCTTTAGAACTTGCTTGGAACATTTCAAGACCTGATTGATATATGCATGTATAAGAATAAAAAAGACTATAAAAAAAGACTTTCCGTTTTTTTACAACCTTTAACTTAAAAACCCACCCAATTTGATATCCCTAGTTAACTCCTTTGAACCATAGCCTTTTTCTTTTATTTTATAACTATATTACAAGCCAAATTCTCTAATTAAACATCCTTACCTATTGTGTTATGGTTCAAATTATTTAGTTTATTCATATATCTATTAATAAAAAAGTACCAAAAAAGAAAAAGTAAGAAAGGTAGTAGCAAGAAAACTCAATATGAGTCCAATTTTCTTCATATGAGGCAATGAACTATTCCTAAGTGAGTTGAATATCTTAGTTCCAACTTATACGTTTATTATCTATATATGTTTAGATGCCTTGCCAATATTTTTCTTTTTGATAATTTTACTTTTAATTCTTATGTCTAACCATAGCCTTATTACACGTTGAAATAAAGTTCTTTTGACTTATAAATGTGTATACTATAAATGGTAGAGATCTGGTGTAAAAGCAATCATATGGTAAATATATACATAAACATCCCTTACAAAAGTAGCCTTAATTATCTAACAAACCATTTAATCAAATGGTTAGTAGGCTCTCCTTAAACAAGCATGGAAGGTGAAAAAAAAGTCAACCTATACGCATCCACCACAAAAACACAAATCACCGTCTTCTAAACACAAACACAAACTAAAACCCATACACCATAAGCAGAACACAAAACCTATATCAACTCCAAAATATAGCAGAAAAAAACACAACACAACACAATAAGGAGGGTTCTTAAAAACAGAAAAGAAGAATAGTACTAACACAGGACATGATGTTTCTTCAACGATGACGACCATAACAGAGGAGACGACACTTCTTTGATGGTGAATCAAGAGGAAATGTGAAGGGAGCTTCATTTTGGTGTTAATAACCTAGTGGACATTGACATCATTTTTTATTAATTCAGAAGAAATATACCATTTGGTGACAATTCAGAAAACCTTCGTCAAATGATGCCCTATTATCATTTGGCTTGAACTTTGACAATGAAATTATATATAATATATAAATTATATATAACAATATTGAATTTATATATAATAAATTGAGAATTATGACTAAATAAAATAATATATTACATAAGTAAGATGTGAGAAAATTTGTTTATTATTTATGCATTCATAAATCATTATACTAGTTACAATTATTATCTATACATTCATATAATATTATATTAATTACCATATATATTTATATTTATTGGAATTAATTAAAATAATTGTAATATAGTAAAATGGAAATCAAGATTAAATATTAATATCATATTCTTAAAATCAAATTTAATATTATTGACAATGATTTTAAGTTTAAAACTAAATTTAGTTAACAACAATGTCATTTAAAAATATTATGTAACTAAAATCACAAATTTATAATTTTTATAGCATAGATTTATAAATTTTATAACATAAATTTATAATTTTTATTAATCTCTTTTAAAATATATGATTTGACAATTTTCTATGGTGTCACAAAACTTTGTTTCTTATGTTGGACCCCGATTTTTGAGTAAAAATAAGAAATATGCAAAAGTAGATGAGTTGATTGAAATTGAGTTGAAAATCAAGAAATAAAGAGAGAAAGTGTAAAAAAATGAAAATTTGTGAAAAGTTTGACTTTTTGGCCTTAGAGGTTGACTTTTGATTTAGGCAAAATTTGAGAAAATGATCTACATGAAACTTGTAGATTATGTTAAGATTTTTCTGTGGCCATAAAGTTTGTTATTTTTCAATGTTGGAATCGAGAGATATGATTTTCCGAAGATATGCTTTGTTTTGAAAATGCTATTAAGTATAGATTTGTGTGTTCTATGCTTCGAGACCACTTGTAGTATAGATTTAGTCTGAATTGGAGTAAATAGTCTTCATGAAAGTTTTAGATTATTTTTTTTTATCTTTCCATTGATATAAAGTTTGCAATTTTTCGATATCGGGGCTAGGAGTTATGAGTGATTGAAAATTGAAAGTCGTTTAGGAAAAGGTGTTTTGGACAGAATCTTTGATTAAGTTTTTCGAGACCTAATTTGATTTTGAGTACTTCAGGGAAGTTGTAGAGCTTCCTTTGATCTTTTTATTGACACCAAATTTGACAAATTCCGAGTTCAGGATCGAGAGATATGATTTGTGAAAAGTTCAGTTTTGAAGTTCCGTTACTTTGTTTTTAATCTGATCCCTTTTGTAATCTTTTGCTTATAATTCCTTCATCCGACATCCGATTGATTTGATTCTCAAAGCGTTGGATTCCTAAGAAAATTAATTTCATTTTTATGAAGAATTATGATTTTTAGGAGATTAAATGGAAAGAGATTGATTGAACCAAAGTAAGAGATTTGGTTATAGGTTATAAGTTGGATAATTTTCTGAACATGGTTCAGTATTTTGCGAAATTCGGGAGCTGTAAAACTCCGATTGAGTTGATTCTTAAGGCCAAATAAAACTAAGTTATAGGGATACAACTCTTGTGAAGGGATCGAAATTTAATTTCATCCCTAAGATTGTCAATTCCTGGAATTAAATTAGCGTAATGTTCAGTCTCGGATTTTTCGTAGGTCCGATAGTATTTCGGCTATAACTTCTTTGTTTCTGATCCGAATTGAGCACGGTCAGTGGCGTTGGATTCGTATGATTGAGAGGAACATTTCTCTAGAAGGAATTTTGGACAAATTCCTTGAAATTGATAGTACGAATCAGATCCGAAAGTAAACAGGAAATAAAGTGAAGTGTAGGGGCAAACTTGGAATTAGGCTAAAATGGAGGGGCAACTTGGTCATTTCTCCCTCATTTAAAATGACATGGCAGCAAACTCATGGGGTTGTCATTTTATACATCTGAAACTAACAAGAAAAAAATAAAGGAAAGAAAAGATGAAGAAGAGAGAAGATCGAAGAAGAAGGAGAAAGGGCGCCATGGAAGGAAAAAGAAGAGGATGAAGCAAGTCGATTTTTGGGGGGTTTTCTAAGGGATTTTTGTTGCTTTTCAAAGGGGAAGGAAGCAAGAAAAAGATAGTTACTTTAAAGCTTGAAAATTTCGAAAATGGTGGAGAAAATGGTAAGAGAGAGAAAGCTTTGAGTTTTGAATTTTCTTGAGAGATGTTGGTTGGTTTAGCTTTAGATTGTTATGAATTTAAGTTTTCTAAGGTTTATTGAAGAGATTAGGCTATGATTTTGTTGATTTTATGAATTTGGGGTTTATGTCAAAGTTTGAAATTTGGGAATTTTTGGAATTGTTGCTTTAGATAGTTTGGATTAATGATGAATTTGAGATTTCTTAAGTCAATTTTGATGTATATGTTTTAGGTTATGTTTAATTTTAGATGGAAATTAATTAAGGTTTAGGCTTAATTTTGTGTTCGGGGATTTTGTGAATTATTGGTGTAGAATCATGGAAAATATTATGGATGGGTGGAATATGAAATCAATTTTGAAGAAATTGTAAGTTATGATATTGAAATTGTATAAATTAGTTTAGGCCAATTTTGAGATTTGGGAATTTTAGAAATTCTTGTTTTAGAAAGCTTGGAAAAGTGATGAATTTAGGTTTCCTATAGTTAATTTTGAAGATTATGATTTTTATGATGTTGAATTTGGATATGTATGGCTTAGGTTATTTTAAATTGGAAGGAAGAAAGAAGAAGCAGTCAAATTGGAGCTTGAAATCAAGTTTCGGGCATTAATTCGAGGTGGGTAGCATATTTATATTTTGAGTTGTAAGCTATACATGCAATTTTGAAAAATTAAAGAAAGCAATTTTGAAAATTTTAAAGAAAGCGAAACAATTGGATTTATGATAAATTATTGTTTTTGTAAATGTTTGAAAACAATGTTGATTAATGTTTGAAAATATGATTTCCGAATGATTTCTGAGAAATGAGTACAAGTTTAAATGCATTGTTTTCAAATGATTTAATGAATTCGGTAGAAATTTTTGAAAAATTCATTTGTTGTGTATGCATTGATAAGTTATGCAAAATTGTTGAATTGATTGAATGGATTGTAGTGATGGAATTGTATGCATTATGTAAATGTGCGAAAATGAAGTTTCAAAATGTGCCTTCGGCCAGCTAGATTAGTATGTTTGAAAAGTAAGATTTTCGAAAAGTGCCTTCGGGTAAATCGACCTTTCGTTTCCGCTTATTTGTTAAGTGGATTTGGTCAGGTCCTTGTGAGTTAGTGCACTGTCTCTGCTTGTTATAGCCTTCTCCCGGCTACCCGCTAGTGGCATAGAAGCTCCGATTTTGGACTCCCTTCACGGCTACACTGGACCGCTATGCGGGAAAGTGTAGTACGTTATGTTCACGGCTGCACAGGACCGCTATGCGGGAATGTGCAGTACGTTCTGTTTCGGATCGAACCAGACCATTTTGATATGTTACATGCTTTTGCTTTGTTTTTATGTGCTACATTCATGTTTAAAAGTGAGAAATGAAAAAGTAGGATTTATATGAAAAGTTTGAAAAATTGAAAGGTTTGAGGAGACTATTTGAAAAGTTACAAAGTTTGAAAAATTTATCCTTTTGGCAAAACGCTTATGAAAAATGATTTCTGCTTATCTGTCAATGTATAAATGTGTTATCCACGAGCTTCCGAGCTCACCCCCTTTCATCCTCAATCTCTAGGAATTCGAGCAGGAGATTGGATGAAAGAGCGTCAAGTTCAATTTTGCATCATCTGTATTTTTGTGTGAATGGAGTTTTGGATATTAATATTGTTTATTATGATGTATTTCGAGCATATATTTCAGAATGTATGAGGATTACGACTTGATGTATGAGAGTATGAAATTGTGTATATTGTGTTGATGTAAGTAAATTATGGATTGATATGTTAAGTTGCGGTTCAAAGTTTGTGTATGATGATGAGTTATGGTTATGCATAAGAATGATTGAAGTGTTTAGAACTAAGATTGCGTTTGTTTCTGCTGAGATCCCGGACGGAGGGTCCGGTTGATTTTGATGATTGTATGTTTTGTTTGGGAACCTTAGAAGTGTATTTTCAACCCTTGCAAATTTTGGGTTAGGTCAAGGGCAGCCGTTATGCTGCCGAAATTTCGATAAAATTGGGATAAAGATATATTTTGGGATTTGTATGGATATATGAGAATATGATCAGATTTTGAGATTTGCATGAGAATGATTTTTCAAAAGTAGAAATTGGTTGTGTGATTTGAATGAGATTGACTAAAGATGTAAGAAATGAGAAAAAGAAAGAAAGAAAAAAATTATACCGGATTTGGATAGTCTAGATTTCCAACGCGATCGTTTTTCTTTGATTATTGTTCTCGGATGTCGAATATGATTCAGCTCAATTACTTTGATTGTAAGTTTGAATTCGATCCGTATCTGTTTCGGCTTTGATTGTAACCGTTCTGATTTGCTTCTTTCGATTTCGTATTCGTTTTGCATTCGTTTTGCTTCCTCTTTCGCTTTGTTTGTCTTTATCGAATTCAATTTATCCAATTTGAATTCGCCTGGTTCTTCGTATCCGTTTCCGCTTTTCCGGTTAGGATCCGGTTCCCAAATCAGGTCCCAATATTTATGGTATCAGAGCCCAGTAATAGGATCTTAACTGAGCATATAAGATTGAGAAGAGTGTGTAAGGATAAAATCGAATTTGTGAGGATGTGCTAAGTGATCGTTTGATTTTGATGACAAGAAGTATGACTGACTTTAGGAATGTGAAATTGATGTCCATGACTTGTCATGGCTTAGTTGAAGAATAAAAGTGATTGTTTGTTTTGGGTGTTAAGAATATGACTGATTAGAAACAAGTGTTTGTGGAACTTGAGATGTGAATTGCATAATGAATTGGGAGAAATTGATATAGCCTATACTTCTGTGAGATGAAAGTATGACTATTTGAAAGATGACATGATGATAAAAATTAAATGATGATTGAACCATATTAGGGTTCCGTAAGAAATGGACCATTGACTTGTGTCCATATCTGAAGAAATAATGAGTTATAGATATAGTAAGTTGATATGATATGAGTGGTATGAGGTACAAGAAGTGAAGTATTGTGAAGAGATTAAGAGTATGTATGATGAGGAAATTAGATAAGAAAAAAGTGATTGATTATGAGGTTTGGAAAGAAATTAGTAAGAAAGTGTTTGATTATCTTCGTTTGGAAAGAAAATATATGTGAGGATGCGGTTCTTGGTGTTTACTCAAGTATGAATTTCGAGGACGAAATTCTTTAAAGAGGGAGAGAAATGTTGGACCCTGATTTTTGAGTAAAAATAAGAAATATGCAAAAGTGGATGAGTTGATTGAAATTGAGTTGAAAATCAAGAAATAAAGAAAGAAAGTGTAAAAAAATGAAAATTTGTTAAAAGTTTGACTTTTTAGCTTTTGAGGGTTGACTTTTGATTTAGGCAAAATTTGAGAAAATGATCTACATGAAACTTGTAGATTATGTTAAGAGTTTTCTGTGGCCATAAAGTTTGCTATTTTTCGATGTTGGAATCGAGAGATATGATTTTCCGAAGATATTTTTTGTTTTGAAAATGCTATTAAGTATAGATTTGTGTGTTCTATGCTTCGAGACCACTCGTCGTATGGATTTAGTCTGAATTGGAGTAATTAGTCTTCATGAAAGTTTTAGATGATGTTTTTATCTTTCCATTGATATAAAGTTTGTAATTTTTCGATATCGGGGCTAGGAGTTATGAGCGATTGAAAATTGCAAGTCGTTTAGGAAAAGCTGTTTTGGACAGAATTTTTGATTAAGTTTTTGACCTCTTTCAAGACCTAATTTGATTTTGAGTACTTCAGGGAAGTTGTAGAGATTCCTTTGATCTTTTTATTGACACCAAATTTGTCAAATTCCGAGTTCGGGATCCAGAGATATGATTTTTGAAAAGTTCGGTTTTGAAGTTCCGTTACTTTATTTTTAATCCGATCCCTTTTGTAATCTTTTGCTTATAATTCCTTCGTCCGACATCCGATTGATTTGATTCTCGAAGTGTTGGATTACTAAGACAATTAATTTCATTTTTATGAAGAATTATGATTTTTAGGAGATTAAATGGAAAGAGATTGATTGAACCAAAGTAAGAGATTTGGTTATAGGTTATAAGTTGGATAATTTTCTGAACATGGTTCAGTATTTTGCGAAATTCGGGAGTTGTACAACTCCGATTGAGTTGATTCTTGAGGCCAAATAAAATTAAGTTATAGGGATACAACTATTGTGAAGGGATCGAAATTTAATTTCATCCCTAAGATTGTCAATTCCTGGAATTAAATTAGCGTAATGTTCAGTCTCGGATTTTTCGCAGGTCCAATAGTATTTCGACTATAACTTCTTCGTTTCTGATCCGAATTGAGCGCGGTCAGTGGAGTTAGATTCGTATGATTGAGAGGAACATTTCTCTAGAAGGAAGTTTGGACAAATTCCTTCAGATGGATAGTGCAAATCAGATCCGAAAGTAAACAAAAAATAAAGTGAAGTGTAGGGGCAAACTTGGAATTAGGCTAAAATGGAGGGGCAACTTGGTCATTTCTCCCTCATTTAAAATGACATGGCAGAAAAGTCATGGGGTTGTCATTTTATACATCTGAAACTAACAAGAAAAAAATAAAGGAAAGAAAAGATGAAGAAGAGAGAAGATCGAAGAAGAAGGAGAAAGGGGCGGCCATGGAAGGAAAGAAGAAGAGGGATGAAGCAAGTCGATTTTTGGGGGGTTTTCTAAGGGATTTTTGTTGCTTTTCAAAGGGGAAGGAAGCAAGAAAAAGATAGTTACTTTAAAGCTTGAAAATTTCGAAAATGGTGGAGAAAATGGTAAGAGAGAGAAAGCTTTGAGTTTTAAATTTTCTTGAGAGAAGTTGGTTGGTTTAGCTTTAGATTGTTATGAATTTAAGTTTTCTAAGGTTTATTGAAGAGATTAGGCTATGATTTTGTTGATTTTATGAATTTGGGGTTTATGTCAAAGTTTGAAATTTGGGGATTTTTGGAATTGTTGCTTTAGATAGTTTGGATTAATGATGAATTTGAGATTTCTTAAGTCAATTTTGATGTATATGTTTTAGGTTATGTTTAATTTTAGATGGAAATTAATTAAGGTTTAGGCTTAATTTTATGTTCGGGGACTTTGTGAATTATTGGTGTAGAATCATGGAAAATATTATGGATGGGTGGAATATGAAATCAATTTTGAAGAAATTGTAAGTTATGATATTGAAATTGTATAAATTAGTTTAGGCCAATTTTGAGATTTGGGGATTTTAGAAATTCTTGTTTTAGAAAGCTTGGAAAAGTGATGAATTTGGGTTTCCTATAGTTAATTTTGAAGATTATGATTTTTATGATGTTGAATTTGGATATGTATGGCTTAGGTTATTTTAAATTGGAATTCGATCCATATCTGTTTCGCCTTTGATTGTAACCGTTCTGATTTGCTTCTTTCGATTCCGTATTTGTTTTGCATTCGCTTTGCTTCCACTTTCGCTTTGTTTGTCGTTATCGAATTCAATTTATCCAATTTGAATTCGCCTGGTTCTTCGTATCCGTTTTCGCTTTTTCGGTTAGGATCTGGTTCCCGGATCGGGTCCCAACATATTATATATAAATTCTATAATATTTTAGATAAGCGAAATATTCCACGAGTTTAATAGTCACAATGAGAAGAGTCCTCCTCGACTTATTGGTGTAAACAATGCCACGTACTTTAGTGATATTACCTGAGTGCCCTTTGACTATGGGTAGCTTGAGTGGTATTAAAGCCTTGAGTGTTATTGACTGTGACTACAATATTCAAGATGAGAGTGAGTAAGGAGTTTTATTAGCCACAAGCAAATTACTCAGCAACCCTGTACATCTTTCTTCAGCCCTTTCTACAACTAATCTCCCTTCTTTTATTAAATGTACTCTTTGTAATTGAATTGAACACCTTGTAGAAATCACCCATCTTCTTGCAAACAACCATATTTATGATTCTTCATTATCTTTTCTCAGTCCTTACAATATCTATTCTCATAACCGCTGTTCGACAAGAAGTATGAGAACTATTCTTTATACCCATTGTCCAAAGGTCAAAGAAATCATCCAAAGTTCCCATCTGGAGTAGTGTGTTTAAAACCTACTACAGCAGAACAGTATGTAAACTTAGAAATTCTAAAGGAACTCATCTCTCTGTGGAGAGAACATAATCACACACACTTTTTTGTTGAAGTTATTCATCTTGTTCCTAAGCTCCATGGGAAAAAAGGCATTCCTGCTACAACCAAGATATCCCTTCTTGACACTACCTATATGACATACCAAAATGCCTTAGTTGGTACCATGTTGACGACCCTCAATAATGAAAGTGTCATTGTTTCCATTTCCCCTGATGTCAATATCAAGTTAGATGATCCTACTTTGTCAGGAAGACTCCTAGTCCAGATTCAGATTATTGGAGCATAACAAGATACTATAGCCATTATGGCCACTCTCTACCATTAAATGATATACCGTTTATAGAATCATGTCATAGATCTGAATTTTCCAAATTCTACTTCAAATTCCTTATACATGGTAGTAGTTAGAGTTCATGGTCAGACTATGATCATAAAAATCCCAAAGCAGCTACCACCAATGAAGCTTGAAAAGTTTATGAAAATAGAACAGATCACTAATTACTAAACAATGTTCTATGCTACTCATAGGCATTCTTTTTCACATTATCACTCCTCCTATTACCAAGAACCTACAAGATGGATTGGTGAAATCCATCTACACTAGGCCTAATGAAGACCAGCCTGGACCCTCAATTACATCTAGCCCTATTTTAATGCTTCACCCAGTGTGCTCTCATAAAGAAGGAAAAGATGGACCTATAATCTATTGCTTCAAACCTAATGGAAATCTTATATATGTTAGTCATTATCATGGACAATTTGTTTGGGATGTAGATTCATCCTTATGTGAACTCGATTGTGGAACATATCTTAATTATGAATCAGATAGTGATGATAATGAACTCTATAGTCACTAAAGGAAGAAGACGAAGAAAAAATAAGACAATAACCCAAAGAAATCCATTATTGTTGACCTACCCAATAATTCTCCTATCATTATGATGAGCATGATCTTGACTCTAGACCTTGGATTGGGATTAAAAACGTAAGATCAAGACCTCAAGATATTCGAGAATTACTTGAAGTTATTGATAAAGAACATTTGTTCCATCCATACTTAATGTAGCGCCCCCTCACCGCAGGGTACACATCGGGACGCCTGACACGTATCCCACGATAAAGGTGCACTACCAGAACAGTTTCACTAATATCCACATGGCATCGCAGTAATTAAATCACAATATAACAGAAATCAGTACATTAAAATTTACAATATTAGTCTTCATACAGTCATCCAGTAGCAGAATAGACAAGTCTATCGGCCCCTAAACAAAACCAAAAGGGAAACTCATACAAGCATCTATCCTAAGTCATCCTCAAAGCTAACCCAATGACCGACAAGGTGCCATCGCGTCTCTTGCCAAAGCTTCGCACGGTAGAAAAGAATATCTTTGAGCTAGAGTCTACTCTATCACCCTGAAAAATATATTGCAATTTTGGGTGAGTTTGCGAACTCAGTGAGAAACCATCATCGATGGTTCACTCAAATCATGCATTACACGTATCGCGTACAGCACAGTACAATACTAGTCAATTAACGGTATCGTACACTAATTTTAGTACTATACAGTAGTTTACAGTGTTGCATCACAGTTTACAGTAGTTTATAACAGTCTATAGAAATCATACATAACGATTTATGTTGTCATGTCACGATTCATAAAGATATCGCAGATTACTGATGTCTGAAACAATTGCAGATATCACATTGCGATTCTGAAGAAATCATGTCATCACGTAATCAGTCATTGCCACAACTTAGTCATTCATATGTATGCAATGCATATGAGACTCTTTTCCGATTATTCATGTTATGTTATGCCCAAGTCGCCATGATCGATCGGGACGTCGCTGTGATTTCCCTCGGCCAGCCCTGTCAAGACTGATGTTCGAGGATAACTCCCGGCCAGGCTAGGGCCAAGACAAAGATGTTTAGGATAACTCCCCGGGCTCGAGGCCCGGTCAGTAATAATCGCGACTTGGGTCACATTCCATTATCTGATCATGCAGTTATGCATGCAATGCAGTGTTTTCAGTGATTCAGTGTATGGCTATAAAAGCCCAGAAGTAATATAGTATTCGGTAATCGCTCTGATATGGCTATAAAAGCCCGAAGATTCATCCCAAAGGTCACGTAATAAAGATAGTTCGATTTAGTAAAAGCGTGCAATCCAATCGTACACTTTTCAGTAGTCATGCAGTCATACGGTACAATTCACATTATTCAATCCTATACAGTAAAAGCACGTAATTCAGTCACATACATTTCGGTAAGAATCTGATTCACTCTTATACATTTCAGTGGTCATGCAAAGGCAATTGATCACATATATTTCAGTAGTCATGTAATTCACATCGAGCACACTTCACACAAATACTAGCACATACATATCACTTCACTCGCTATCTTAATCGTAACATCGACTCATAACTCTTTACACCGATTCACATTCACTAATGCTCACAATCACTCACAATCGTAACACTTATTCATAATTGCAGCACATTTATTTCACACATGTATCACTCACATTGTCAATTTAATCACACATATCACAAAGACATTTTATCACACAAGGATTGAGGAACCAACTAGGTTACTCACCTGTAACTTCGAAGCACGCCTGAAGTCTCAAAGAATGTCCGTGGAACGACGGTCCAGCGGTGCCTCTATAACAAGAAAGTACGGTCCATTACTAATTGCTCAATTAACTAATTCAAGAATGCATATGTCTCGTAGAAATGATGTACAATGCATATTCACGCTTTTCGGTGCAAATACCCAAATTCGATATCCTATGCTCAAATTCAACTTTCCACTCTATCGATCAACACCGATTTGGTTCAATCCTCAATGCAGCTCAATTTTCTCAATTCATATACCCTATAACAATTTCATATCCATCACCAAATTATCCGGTGAAAATCTCAATTAGAAATCCAATTGTCTCAATTCAGATTTAGATCACACTATAACCCATAATTAACCTTAATCTCAAGAATCGCATCATTTCAATTAAATTCCAACTCTCAATTTTTCCTTAATGGTAGACCTCTTTCCCTAGTTCACAGTAAATTGAGAATCACCTCAATCGGAGGTCTACACCATAAGTTATGTCCAATAAACTCACATATATATATATTCAATCAGAAAATTGACCCCTTTCGTCGCGACCTACACCCCTTCGTCGCGACGTGGAGGCCACTCGTCGCGTCGCACAAAACCATGCTCGTCGCGATGTGGAAACCACTCGTCACGACGTACCAATCCACTCTCGTTGCGACGTCTACCCGAGCTCGTCGCGACGAAGCCCTAACACTTCTGTGCTCGTCGCGACGTGCGAAGACCAGATCGTCTTCTTCGATCGATCTTCCGTCATTAATACACTTAAAACCTCCATTAAACACTCCAACTACCAAATCTAACCCAATAAATGCCATAAAATACTCAAATAACCAGTAATAACAACATTAAACTATAGAAACTTACCAATCGAAGAATCAAATCCGTCAACCCTAAAATCCTTCGAAACCCACGATCAAACACTCTCCAAGCTTCTAACCTTCACCAATCACTATAGACATGTTAGTCTAACACATTGAGGGGAAAACCATAAGAGAAAATCAACGAATCTCACCAATGGGAGAAATCGCACGACACCGTCGAAGGAGAG
This sequence comes from Erythroxylum novogranatense, assembly GCA_029891385.1. Classification (NCBI taxonomy): domain Eukaryota; kingdom Viridiplantae; phylum Streptophyta; class Magnoliopsida; order Malpighiales; family Erythroxylaceae; genus Erythroxylum; species Erythroxylum novogranatense. The sequence goes on along the minus strand of CM057233.1, from coordinate 54,650,067 downwards.
AAGACTCACCGTGGGAGGGAAAAGAAGAAATCGATTTTGCCTTAGGTCATTAGGTAAGTTCCCCCAAATTTCAACTTAGCTATATATATATATAAATAGACATAAGTCTCCAATTCAGTCCAAATTTCAGTCCATCGGCCCATCGGTTTATAATTCGATCACCACAAACCATCAATTCACCAATTCCAATTCACAATTAAATACCGAAAATCATGAATCCATGTATCAATGAATAAATAAATATGCATATGCAGTAGACCAGCCTCTATAATTAGAGGCCAGAGCATCTCGTTAGTAAATACAAGAAGCCTATCATCCATCCCAATATTGCCATAATGCCCTTTACTAATGAAGAACGGATGTTACAATTCACCCTCCTTATAAAAATTTCGTCCTCGAAATTTCATATACAAATGAATCAAGAGGACGGGAGAAATAATCCACTCTTTTCTATTTCGATTCTCACTCATATTCTTATCAATATTCGCAATTCCTTACATTCAAGATCATAAACACATTTATCATTTCTTAACTCTATTTCCCAATCCAAATCCATATATTTTAAACCACTTTACCAACTGTTTACATGACAATCACGTAGAGACCGATTAATAACAAATTTATAAACTGGGATCGCTCAACCCCTATTACGTATTCACTTCATCGTCATCATTTACTCAAATCAATCATAAATCTGCGACTATGTTCGCATAATCACAACTAACTCCAAGGATATTAGTCTCACATTTGCCTCAAAGAGCTACATTCATTATTCATTCCCAATTAACTATTCGATTTCACTCTCTAAACCTTTGATTACTCTTTTGAGACGTTCTCGATGAAACACAACACTTCATCGATTCCTTAAAATTCTCTAATGTCTCTTTGGCGGTAAAATACATGCTTCACAATACAGTCAGAAATACCATTTTCTCAAGAGTTGAATCCCATTAAAATTTCCCAATACGGTTTACCATTTTCTGAATCGTCAATTTATTTTGTCAATCCTTTTATACACAATTAATTTGGAATCCCGATAACTCATTTTTTTTTGCCCTTCACCAATTTGTCAATCATCATATAACAATAACACGCTTATACACTATTGAATTTCGCTTTCGGTCCATTTAATTTCATGCCTATGTTAACTTTGCACTACTCACCATTTAATCTCTTTTGCGAATCACCAAATTTCCAAAATATCTCGATCATCATTAATTTACATATCCATAACCTCTCTATACAATTAATACCCTCACGCTTTTAGGGCACCAAAATTTCAGATAATCAATCACGACACGATCTACGACGTTATACCAAATCCCAGATACGATGAACCACATTGCACTATATCAACTAATTGTCTCATAACCTTTACTGGAACATTTCACTAAATATTGCCACATCTCCAATTCAAAACAATATGATTAACACTTAAGTTGAGCAGTTCTCCAAATGTCTTTTTCACAATCATCAGTCATACTTTTCACTCATTTCTCCTCAAACCTTTTGTCATTTCTGGATAGATCCAGCACTCAGTTAATTCTCAATAACTTTCTCAGTTTCATTATAACATATTCTGACACATGTTCCTTTATCCAAATTTTCCTTACGATTCAAGAATCCTATTACACAATGGATTCCTTACATTCACATAATGCACATTTCCTCAAGAATGATTCTCATCCCTCACACTTGAAGTTTTCACTAGAGTCAGTCTCCCAATAACAACTTTTCATTCATTACAAATTTATTTCAGATTATCCTTTCATTGCTAAATTCTCCGATTATAATCATCTGCTCGACTCAGTATCCACTACGTGAGCCAGTGACCTCACCACGTCCCTACATCAATCTCGTGCACTCAAAACCGCTCGGTACGACTGAACTAGGCACTATATACAGGCCTTTCCTAATACAAATCGTACTTCCTAAAGGAGTACTTACCACTAACTCATACAAGAATCTCTCGCCTATTCTCATGCAGTCTATATGGTCAATGCAAGGTAATAAAGAAAATAAACAAATCCAATACCCAATAATACATATGCTTCAAAACCAAAATTAGAAACATACCCGCTTATAGCATCCCGGAAACTGGTCTCTCCTATTTGAGTCATGGCATAGACCCTAGCTTCGAGGTTGTCTCTTTCGCCGCACCCTCTCGATCTCACTCTGATTCCTCTGCTCGACCTCGGCCTCGGCCTCTCCATTCAAATCCACCACCACGGCTCTCGCACGCACTGTGGTATCGCTACCCCGATCTTTCAACAGTAGTATCTTTGGGCTCCCATAGTCCGGGCGATTCGGACTAGTGGTCCATCGAGCCACATCGCAAACAAGCTCCAGCATACCACCGACACTCTCCACTATGCCTCTTGCCACAATGCTCACATAAAGGAGCAGATCGCCTCAAGCTCGGCATTCTGCCACCACTACCATCTGTACAAAACTATCCTCTACCATGACCGGACTGTTGGCCTCTCCAAGAAGTCTAAAGGGCTGCTATGGCGCTTCTATACCCCTACGAGCATTGTCTGGCTGTCATGGGTCTCTTATTCTGGTCTCTGACGGCCTCGCCACATCTCGATGGCTCAAGAATCGTTTCTATCCTCACCGCTGCAGATTTCTTAGCTCAATAAAATTACCCATGTCAAACCTAGTCAGTCGGGTACGGATCTCCCAATTGAGTCCGCCCTCAAAACGCCGACACTGCCGACCGTAATAATCAATGTCGAGGCATAACCCATCAATTCATTAAGCTGTACCTCATAGTCGGCCACACCATCATCATCCTGTCTCGATTCTAAGAACTTGCATCTTCATTTCAGATAGACCTTGGGCATGTAATTATCCGGAAGGCCCTCGTAAAATCATCCCATGTCGATTATACGAGGCCCGTGGTATCGCTCAAACAGTCCTCCACCATCGATATGTTGGGCCACAAGAAGAGACACCGATAATCAAATCGCTCATCCGGTCACGATCCATCGATCGAGGACTCGCCGGTCCTCTCAAGCCATCCTCGCCTCCGCAGGTCAGTTTACCATAGAAATCAACCGCCCCGCCTTGCGTAATCGATCATATCTTCGTTCCGTCTCTCACAGAACTCGAGGAGGCAACTCCTCTGAATGAGGCATCGGGGACTCCCTACTAGCTCCTACTGATTCCAGGTCAGCTAGTAACTCAACTCGCTCTCCCATTACGGATGACCTAAAACAGACAAGAAATTCCAATCAGTCTTGCAATTCTTTTACAGTGATTCCAACTCAATTTCATTAATCCCAAAAAATGCCAAACCATGCTCTGATACTACTTAATGTAGCGCTCCCTCTCCGTAGGGTACACATCGGGACGCCCGACACGTATCCCACGATAAAGGTGCACTACCAGAACAGTTTCACTAATATCCACATGGCATTGCAGTAATTAAATCACAATATAACAGAAATCAGTACATTAAAATTTACAATATCGGTCTTCATACGGTCATCCGATGGCGAATAGACAAGTCTATCGGGCCCCTAAACAAAACCAAAAAGGGAAACTCATACAAGCATTTATCCTAAGTCATCCTCAAAAGCTAACCCAGCTAACCGACCTGTGTGCCATCGCGTCTCTTTCCAGCAGCTCGTACGGTAGGAAAAGAATATCTTCGGAGCTAGGAGTCTACTCTATCAGTCCTGAAAAATATATTGCAATTTTGGGTGAGTTTGCGAACTCAGTGAGAAACCATCATCGATGGTTCACTCAAATCATGCATTACGCAGATCGCGACAAAGACAAGACAAGATGCTAGTCAATTAACAGTATCGTACACTAATTTCAATATTATCTGATGAGTTTTTGATGTTGCATCACAGTTCTGATGAGTTTATAACAGTCTACAGAAATCATACATAACAGTTTACAGTGTCATGTCACAGTTCGCAGTATTATGCAGCAGTTTACAGTAACACGAAACAATTACAGTATCACATTGCAGTTTACAGTAAATCATGTCATCACGTAATCAGTCATTGTCACAACTTAGTCATTCATGTGTATGCAATGCATATGAGACTCTTTTCCAGTTATTCAGTGTTGTACCTAAGCGCTCGATCAATGATCGATGGGGACGCGTGTGATTTCTCCCTCGGGCTAGGCCGGTCAATACTGATGTTTAGGATAACTCCCTCGGGCTAGGCCGGTCAATCTGATGTTTGGATAACTCCTCGGGCTCGAGGCCCGGTCAGTAATAATCGCGACTTGGGTCACATTCCATTATCTGATCATGCAGTTATGCATGCAATGTAGTGTTTTCAGTGATTCAAAGGTACGACTATAAAAGCCCATAGTATTACGGTGTTGATAATCGCTCTGATATGGCTATAAAAGCCCAATATTCAGTCCCAGTGTCACGTAACAGTATAGTTCAGTTCAGTAAAAGCTTGCAATCCAATCGTACACTTTTCAGTAGTCATGCAGTCATACGGTACAATTCACATTGTTCAATCCTATACAGTAAAAGCACGTAATTGATCACATACATTTCAAGAATAATCTGATTCACTCTTATACATTTCGGTGGTCATGCGGTGCAATTCGATCACATATATTTCAGTAGTCATGTAATTCACATTGAGCACACTTGCACAGTCACTAGCACATACATATCACTTCACTCGCTATCTTAATCAGAACACTGACTCATAACTCTTTACACTGATTCACATTCACTAATGCTCACAATCGGTCACAATCGTAACACTTATTCGTAATTGCAGCACATTTATTTCACACATGTATCACTCACATTGTCAATTTAATCACACATATCACAAAGACATTTTATCACACAAGGATTGAGGAACCAACTAGGTTACTCACCAGTAACTCCGAAACTCTTTGCTGGAAGTCTCAAAGAATGTCCGTGGAACGACGGTCCGGTGCCTCTATAACGAAGAAATCGGTCCATTACTAATTGCTCAATTAACTAATTCAAGAATGCATATGTCTCGTAGAAATGATGTACAATGCATATTCACGTTTTCCGGTGCAAATACCCAAATTCGATATCCTATGCTCAAATTCAACTTTCCACTCTATTGGATCAACACTGATTTGGTTCAATCCTCAATGCAGTTCAATTTTCTCAATTCATATACCCTATAACAATTTCATATCCATCAGTCAAATTATCCGTTGAAAATCTCAATTAGAAATCCAATTGTCTCAATTCAAGATTTAGATCACACTATAACCCATAATTAACCTTAATCTCAAGAATCGTACCATTTCAATTAAATTCCAACTCAATTTTTCCTTAATGGTAGACCTCTTTCCCTAGTTCACAGTAAATTGAGAATCACCTCAATCGGAGGTCTACACCATAAGTTATGTCCAATAAACCCACATATATATATTCAATCAGAAAATTGACCCCTTTCGTCGCGACCTACGCCCCTTCGTCGCGACGTGGAACGCTCGCTCGTCGCGACGTGGAGGCCGCTCGTCGCGTCGCACAAAACCATGCTCGTCGCGACATGGAAACCACTCGTCGCGACGTACCAATCCACTCTCGTCGCGACGTCTACCCGAGCTCGTCGCTACTAATAAGTTTAATTAAATCTAATTACTCGTCGCGACGTGCGAAGACCAAATCGTCTTCTCCGATCGATCTTCCGCCATTAATACACTTAAAACCTCCATTAAACACTCCAACTACCAAATCTAACCCAACAAATGCCATAAAATACTCAAATAACCAGTAATAACAACATTAAACTATAGAAACTTACCAATCGAAGAATCAAATCCGTAAACCCTAAAATCCTTCGAAACCCACGATCAAACACTCTCCAAGCTTCTAACCTTCACCAATCACTATAGACATGTTAGTCTAACACATTGAGGGGAAAACCATAAGAGAAAATCAACGAATCTCACCAATGGGAGAAATCGCACGACACCGTCGAAGGAGAGAAGACTCACCGTGGGAGGGAAAAGAAGAAATCGATTTTGCCTTAGGTCATTAGGTAAGTTCCCCCAAATTTCAACTTAGCTATATATATATATATATATATATATAGACATAAGTCTCCAATTCAGTCCAAATTTCAGTCGATCGGTTCGATCGGTTTATAATTCAATCAGTTCACAAACCAGTCAATTCAGTCAATTCCAATTCACAATTAAATACCGGAAAATCATGAATGCATGTACCAATGAATAAATAAATATGCATATGCAGTAGATCAGTTCCTCTATAATTAGAGGCCGTAGCATGCTCGATCGACAAGAATGATAAAGCCTATCAGTCAGTCCCAATATTGTCATAATGCCCTTGCTAACAGTAACGGGATGTTACAATTAATCTCCAAACATCCTCAGCTAGTTATTTCTTTTATTTCTGTTGTTTGCACTCCTACTCCAATCCCTTGTATGATAATCAAACCAAATGAGGAAGAATTTTCGGTACTGGAAAGACGCATTGATGATGATAATAGGGTTATTTTTAACCCTTTTATTTGCGTTACAGGAGTAACTTCTTATGGAACTATGATCTCAAATCCTATTGATGAAACTCTCAACTAGCGAACTAACAATGCCTTAGCCTAAAACAAAGTTCTTCGCTAAATTGATCCTGAACTTGATGGGCTACATCAACAAACTCAAGCCATTCAATAATGAGTCGATACAGTCTCTTCACATATCTAATCATTGCATAAATCTTTAAAAGATCAAATGACCTAACTTGATGCAGATCTTCGAAGATACGTCAACATAGTATTTTAGCCTGATTTCACCCATAAGGAGCAAGAACTCATAAAGGTGAAGAAGTTCAAATAATCAAAGCTAATATGCAGAAAAACAATCTAAAACTATTTATAAAACTTATCCCACACCTTTTATGATGATCCAACCCATTTATTCTTCTTTGACTTATCCTGAAGTTGTTGATTATGAAAAGATTTTCAAAATGAATTATCCCTTAATTAGGCAGCATATCCATCCTGTTTCCATTAAACCCAAATAAACCAAATCTCCAAAGTCTAAACCTTCAAAGCCTTTTGAAACATTGCCATAATATATTAAACCCATTGAACCTACTACCTCATGGGAAAAACCTTTGCAAATCAAAACTCCACCTTCTTCGCCACCAAAACCTCAACCTTCTACATCCACTAGAAACGACAAAGTTCCTCAAACAAAGTTCATAACAACTCTTGCCCCAGCATCTATTCCTGCTATATTGGAAGACGAATGCCCATCTAATCATTCTAATATCTCTGAGCAATCTATTGAGATATCTGAACTATCTTTAGAAGAGTTTGAACAATTTGCTTATTTGTTTGATCTCGTTCAGATTATGATGACTATACCTGAACCAACTGAAGTTTAACTAGACATTAGTGACGTTGAATCAATAGGAACTGAACCTTTCAAATCCACACCACTAGCGAAACAAGCACCACCAACCACACCTACTACATGTCTATGATTTACGTTCATTAATCTTCCCCTAAAAAAGTGACAAGAACATCTCCATGAATTTGGATCTTAGATAGACTTACAGATGACTAGACCTAATAATCCATTAAGGGATAGTTTGTCCAAATTTATTTCTCATTTTACTAGAACTTTATAAGAATAGTGGCAAAGACTTGATGATTATCACTGGCTACAGGACATACGAGTCACATTGGCTGGACTACTTCTTAGGGTGATTCATAAAGAGTTTATTAGTGATTTCCATCTTATTGATAAACAAATCAGGCAAGAATATTTTAAGAAGAAATGTTATTCTTTGGACAAACAAGAATTACAAAAGCATTTCTAATGTATGATGGAATGTTATTATCTTCTTATTGGCCTCAATGATGTTAACCTCCATTATACATTCATCTCCTTTTTAGATGAACTATAACCTGAATTATAATGAACAATTGTCGCACTTCGACGAGACATAAGGGATATATCTCTTGGGGAAATATATCAACTCGCCTTAGCTTCACTAACAAGCTATATGATCAACAAAAGTTTTTCAAAAACATGATGAAAGGCAATCCTCTATTGAAAAAGGTTTGTAGAAAGCCTTACTTAAAGATCATGTGCAAGGAAAAAAGGACTATGAATGTCATACAAAAAAGAATCATCATCACAAAAAGTTCTCCTATAAGAAGTCTAACAGATCCCATACTTCTCATGAAGTAAATTTTGACCATTCTGAAGAAAGAAATGACACAAAATTTTCATAATCTTCAAACGAAGAAGCCTTCAAACAAAAAAGGCAGATCAATGCTTTATTTGTGGCAAGTCAGGACATTATGCTTATGAATGTCCTAATAAGATGAAAAGGGATATCAAACTATTAGATTCCATTGAGGTTATCATGTCTATCCATGATAATGAAAACACTGAAGATTTCATTAAAGAACAATCTAGTGAGGATGAAGAGACAAAATTGCTCCTCCAATTGATCCTTTTAAAGATGAGTATGAATCTTCTAATTCTTCTTATACATTTTATAACATAAGTGCTTGAAGGTAGACTCTCGATCTCTCACAATTCCTCGACCTTATGTTCATTTCAGTTACTATAACAAGACAAATATGATAAGCTTATCAGGTATATAGACACTGGATCATGCAAAAGAATTATAAAGCCCAACATACTTCCACTTGAAGCATAGATTTCCCATGATGAATATTTTACTGTTGTTGATGGCAACTCATTTAAAATTGGGTGTATCACAAAAAAGAAAATAGGGATCCACTTCTTCCCTAATTGTGTGATTTGGACCAAAGTCCTTGAAAGACATTTCCTTGGCCCAGATATTCTGATTGGCATTGATGTCTATTATAAGGCATCTTCATTATAAATCCTCCCTTTAGTGATTAAGTGTTTTGCCAATTTCAGTGCTTATATTGTTCTCAATAATATGTTTGAACTCATATAAGTAACACCCCCATATGAATCCTTACGGGGTCAATTTTTAGAATACTATCCTGAGAACTATGTCCAATTATCACATCCCCATCCTCTGTGGAAAATTTCTCACTTCTTCATCCAATTACCATTCAAAAAAATGAGGATATCAATCCTAACAAGGCTACCCATCTAGCTATGAACCCTGCCTAAGAAGAATGTGTGATCCTCCTCTAACAAGAATTGATTGAGCCCACAAAATATGATTGGGCTTGTCAAGCCTTTTATGTGAATAAGAGATTTGAATAGAAGTGTGAGAAAAAGAGGTTAGTAATTGATTACAAACCTCTTAATGCTTTCCTAAAAGATGAGAATTTTCCTTGACTAAAGATTAGTACTCAAGTTCTCTTTCTTAAAGAAGCGACAATTTTCTCTAAGTTTGTTTTGAGAGCAGGCTTTTGGCAATTGGGAATTGACCCCTAGGAAAGATATAAGACAACCTTTTGTATTCCTAATTCCTAATATCAATGGACAGTAATTCCATTTGGACTTAAGGTTGCCACTTTGCTATTTCAATAGGCCATGACAAAGATTTATGAGCCCATTATCTCAAGCACCTTAGTCTATATTGATGATATACTTCTCTACTCCAAAACCCATCAAGAACACAAGACCTTACTTCAATCTTTTTTGGATCTAACAAAACAACATTGAATGATGTTCTCATCCAAAAAGAGCCATATTGGGATGACCCAAATAGAATTTTTGGGTATTCACTTCCATAATGGGTTTTATCAACCTAGTCCGCATATAGTCAGTGAACTATTACACTTCCAAGATGAAAATCTCAACACTAAACAACTTCAACAATTCCTTGGTATTGTTAACTACATCAAAGATCTCATCCCCACGTGGCTAATTATACATCTTCGTATCAAATTTGTTGTGGAAGGATCCATCACCATGGAGTAAAGATCAAACTAGAGCCATATAATGCTTAAAGAAAGCTTGTCAAAATCCACTAGCTTTAAAGATTCCTAACAAAGACCAACCCATTCTACAGAAAGATGTTAGTGAAAAATATTAGGGTGCTATGTTCATTGAAAACATTGACAGGAAAAGACATTACTATGGCCATGGCAGTGGACAGTTCAAAGAATCTGAAAAGCATTATCACGCCAGTTACAAAGAAATTTGAATTAAGAATTTCAATTTCCATCTCAACCCTCATCACTTATGATTGAAATGGACAATAAAACTTTTCCCAAAATTTTTAAGAATAAAAAAAGACACTACAAGACAGCCAGTTACTTCGATGTTAAAAATAGTTTTCATGCTATAAATTCACAAATTTTCAGATCAAGGGTTATCATAACACCCTTGTAGACTTCCTTTCTTGACCCAAGAAATAAGTTGAGTTGATCTCTCCTCTTCTCTCTATACTAATACCTCTTCTCCTTCCCATTATAAGGTTTTCCCAGTATGCCAAGACTAAAAAATCCTTCCCATCATCTTTCTAAGACTCCTCCAACTACTTTAGAAGAGATTCTTACTCTTCTCTGACAAAGCCGCTTTTACTATCTTCACCTCACACCCATCACCCTGAGAGTTCCTCTTCATCCTCGTCATTTTGATTCTATCACACCTTATCAAGTGCTTTATCATCTTTGTGATACACTCGCTAAACCAACATTGTGGCATTTGTGAGCTTTATCACCTCAATATGGTTGTCTTATTTCCCTTTCTCCCTTCTATATATACTGTCATCTTTCTAATCCCACATGATAAATCTCATTTCTAGACCTTTCCTGAATGGTTCCAGCCTCTGCCAAAATGACGCCTTCAGATGTCCCGGATCTTTATTAAACACCAACTTTGGGATATTCCCTTATAAGATAAAAAAGATTATTCCATCTTCATCATCCATCGTCCTTGCTATTTGACGACAAATATACTACATCTATACCCTTAATCACAATCAACCTTGGCACACCTTTGTTCACTGGCCTATAGATCACAAACAGATGATGGTTGATTTACATTCCTTTTTGCATCATCTAAATCATCATCCTAAAATAGCTCCATCCACTAAACGCACATCTGTAGGCCCTTACCCTATAGATTTTACTTCCCCAAAACCCATTTCTCCTTCTACTGGATATTAGACTTCAATTGATTAGTTTACTTTTACTGGTTTTAACATCATGGCTACCAATTTGCCATGTCCCCTAAGCTTTGACTCCTAACGACCATTTGAATTAGGAAAAAGCTCTTCAGAGCCTAACAACATTCAAGCCAATGAATCTGATCCATTTTCAGATGCTCAAAGCCCATTGCCTCCAATTTGGTGTAACATAGAAATGGACCATTTTATCCTAGCAATAGATAAACTTGATGAAGACATGGAAATGACAGAATATTTTGGACAATGACGATGATGGCACACATTCTCTCTTTGTTTTAAAGATTCTTCTTTATCTCTTAGTAATATTATTGTGACCTTATGTCCCCCAATAAGTCTTCTTTTTACTATTTGCTTTTGTAAATTAATATGTATTATTGTACTTTAGGAATCTTTTCCCCAAACGTTATTTGTCGTCACTCCCCTTGATTCGTTTATAAATGCAAGGCTTCTCCTTCATTATAACAACAAGTTTTAGAAATAAAAATTTTTGTTTGTTTTATTCTATAGTTTCTCTCTAAGTTTTCTCTCACCTGAAAGCTTGATTCTTGAATGATGTAGTCATTGTCATACAAAAAGATAAGTATGCTCTACACTTGTCTCTTCATGATAATCTTTTGTATCAAAAATTCTTAGACAACAGATCTTGTTTAAGCTCGTCATTAAACGAGGAAAGATTGGAGAGTGTAACTTCCTAAAAGGCAAGCCCTAAGAATTGATGCCCATTGAGGAAAAAGGGCTTTTGTATTTTTTACTTAATATAAAATCAATAAATATGAAAATAAATCGTAGCCAAAAACTTGCTTTAGCCATATTTTTAAGAAAATGTCCCCAAAGGAAAAAATATGACGACGATTCCAAAATTTGTCGTCAAATATGTCCTTTTAGTGATAACTAAAAGGTGATGTACACTAGCAACGATTATCAAAAATCATCGCCAATGGTTTAATATTTTTCGATGATTACCATCAATCATCACCAATTGTTTAACATTTGATGACGTTTTCTAAAATCATTACCAAATTTTGCAACAATTAAAAAAATAATATGAAGATGACGTCATTTTTTTAACAACAAACGATGTCATTTTCATGTCATTTTAAACAAAAAAAATGCAATTTACCCCTCCCCTTTCATTTTTGTCTTCTTAGATTGTTCCTTTGGTTTTCTTCTTCCATCATCGTCATTCGTGGTCTTCATTTCTTCTTCCATTTTTTGTTTCCTAAGTCTCTGGTTAATCATTCATCAAGGTTAGTCATCAATGTTTTACAGTTGGACTTTTTCTACTTTTATTGTTGTTGTTAAATGTTTTTCTTTGTGTCAGTTTTTTGATGTGGTTTGGGTTATTTGAGTGTATTTCGACTGTTAATGGTTCATTATATGTTTGAATGTGTTCATGTTGTTGAAGAATAGAAAAAAAAAGTTTTGTTATTAGTTAAGGATGAATTTTTTAAGCCTATGAAGTGTTTGGTGAAAGTTCTAACAGAGATTATTTTATTAATGTCAAGGTTGATGGGTGAATAAGATTGGATAATTCATATCCATATGCTAGTAATTCATAGAATCAATATTTGGGAAGTCCAAATTAACTTCGATCTAGTTGGATGTATAGTGCACACGTACTCCTTTGTATAAAACCATGCATAAATTCCAAATTGGCTTTAATTGAAGTGATGATAGATGCCCCTATTTACAATTATATTACAAATTCATCATCCTAAATAGTTTTTTTCTCATCTAATTTAAATGTGCATATGAATGCTAGCACTAGCTCCCAATACCTTGATCTTGGATATGAACAAAAATCTACCCACTCATCATAGGTGACAGTTAACTTGAAAAGAGAAAGTTTAGAACACAATTACAAAATTTATGTTCTCATCTTTACGTTAGGGTAAGTATAAGGTTAGTTCCTTGTAGTATATAACATCAAGAGAATTTTAATTGAAAAAGTAAACATTAAACTTAAAAGTCCCTATATGCAATGATGTCTTAATTAACTCTTTAATTACTAAAATAGACACCTAATAACTTATTTTATATCATATTAACCTTAACATTCAACATGCCTCTCATATCCATTCATAGAAAAAAAAATGTCAATCTTTAAGAGTTCACTCTTCAATTCAATCAACATCTATAGCAACTTACCATCAAATCCCAACTTTAACCAAATTTGTTCTTCCATTTCTTTAGATGATTATATTGTCATTTTTCTTTTAGTTTAGGTTCAATTTGGTCCATATGAATTGGCTATATGTGAGATTGTATTCACACTTGAATTTATTTAGATTGTATTCGCATTTGAATCACAAGTTAATTCTTTAATTTCTTTAGATTGTATTCACAGTTGTATAATTTATATGATTGTGATAGATAATGGGAATTACATGTACATGATGACTTTTATGTTTGGTTCTTACTTCTTATTCTTAGCAGGATCAATTTCATTGTTTTTTGAATTAAAACTTATTATGTCAATTTCTTATGAGTTATCATTATATTATTTAGATATTCGTTATTCGTCATCTGTCGTTTATGATTGTCCCTCTGTCTAGGTGAGTCATCTAACTTTTGTTCATTTTTTATTTTATTCTTTAATAGAGAAGAATTTGTGTTTGGGTTTTAATAGGAATGGAAGGAGAGTGTTGGTTTTATGTATTATTGTTTGGAATATTGCTAGAATCATTAATGACTAGATGTAAGAATTACATAAGTAATTACTACATGTGGAATGACTTTGATCTCTTATGGATGATGTGTTTTATAAACCAATAGGATAGTATATAGGCTGCTCCATCCCCATCAAAACTAGTATACTTTCAACGTCTTGAAAAGGAAAACAAGTTGCTTAAAAAAATAGCCTAGCATGGAAAGTACCTAAAAAAATTGCTTGGCCAGAATTATGTGAGCAATGAAGATGAAAGTGAGTCTGAGTGATTGAACTAATCATTATATATTTTTTTGTATATAAGTATTTTTGAAGTTGTAATTAAAATCTTGTACATGGTCAAATTTAATGATATTTTATTTTTATATACAATGTTTCAAATTTTCAATTATTTTTGTATTCTATTTTTGTATAATAAATTAACAAAAATATATAAATATTATATTCAATAATATGGATTAAAATGTCACAAATATTTATAATTAACATGGTATAACATTTAGGTAATTAGTTTCCGAAAGCGAAGCTAATTATCTTTACCTATGAAAAGTAATCATAGCCAAAATGTGTTGGCGACAATTTTTCAAAGCGTTGCCTATACTTTTCTCTATAAATAAAATGTAGAAAAAATATTAGCGATGATTAAGAAAAAAATGTCACATATAGTTTTTTGCTATGAGGATTTGACAACGATTTTGTAACTTTTAATGATGAAACAAATCATCACTAAAAGTCCCTTTTGGTGTAGTGAGTATTAAGTAACAAAATGTTTTTCATAGCTTAAATCTGTTCCACCTATAGGTGACTTTTTCTAAATTTTACAGGGAAAAAGTTTTGGTTACAAAAATATTTTTCATAACTAAAACTCAAATATTGCTCTAGCTACCTACTATGTATTCTGACTTTCGTAGGAAACCTTTTACCTACGAATATATTTTCTTAGCCAAAAGAAGAAGAATAAAAATAGTGAAACAATGTCGATTTTTCCATTTAAACAACGTTGTTTTTGTGAGACTTATAACCTAAACACAAATCTCTTTTCTTCTTTTGTCTTTGTGTTCTTCTTCTATCGTCTGCTCCAACAAAGGACCTATTTGGAAATCAGCCGATTGCATTAACTATTAACAGATTCCTGATTCTATTAACTGATTTTACCAACGGATAACATCAGCTGTTTATTAGAGATGATTGGTAAAATTAGTTGATTAACTATTTATGTGTAAAATGACTTATGAGGGCATAACTTTAAAAAATGTTATAAACTATTTTGTAAAATATTAAAGAAGGTTCATTATTCATAATTAATAAATGTAAAACATATATCAAGAGTAGTATTATCTAGTGTTTTTGTAATTTTAAAATTGCATATATCTTTAATTTTTTGGTAAATCAAATTTAGATTAGCATAATATAGAACAAATTGGAGTCAATTTTGTAATTAACTATAATTGAAGTTTTTAAAAATAACGAGAGATGCAATTAAAGTTTTAGTAAAGTTTTTAGGACTAATTTAAATAAACTATTTTTTAGAGGAAGAAATTATAATATAAACTAGAAAGAGTAATAAAAGCTATATCTAGTTTTTGGTACCCTTAATGATTGCAATAGTAACTACTTCAAAGCCTTTCTTGCATAAGGTTTCAAGCAAGGTTACAATTGTCATTAATGCACTTTTTGTATCAACTAAAGGCCAAACGTTGATAGGGAGGAGCTTTTTAAAAATTAGTTAATTGAGTTCAATTAGTCAACCTACTCATCTTATTACCAAACACATTTATTAGTTGTTTGACATGGTCAAATATCTGAAACTTTTTCAATCAGCCAAAAATGGATGATAAGCCATTCACCAAATGGGGCGAAACTCCTTATCTGTCTTTTGTCTTCTTGTTTAACAAATTCATCATTTTTTTTTTGTCATTTTCCTCTTCATTGCTCATGTTCTAGCTACTTGTTGTTGTTTGTGTGTTCCTCCTCTTCTATCTTCATTTACTCTATTTTTTGTCTTCATATGGAAAGTGTGGGGCTTTACTACTTGATTTATAGCAAGACGTGTCTTATTACAAATGTGTAAATAAGATTTGTCTAGGGTTCTTACTATTATGAGCAAGACCATTTGATGAAAGATATAATTAAGATTCAAACTTGGCGGAGTCTATATCTTGATTCCTTGAATGCTTTATTTTTCCAATAAAAATACGGTTTATATGGGTTTGCCATAAAATTATCTCAGATTAACATAATCAAAGGAGAAGTATTTTTTATTTTTATATTCACATTGTTTTTAACAGATGATAAAAAGTATACAATTTTGAGCATAAACCTCTACACAGCAGAACCCAGTATTTTAGTAATTTTAGAGTCTAATACTTGGATAAATACCATCTTATATTGGCCCATAATTAGTTCATATGACAACCTAGTAATCTAGTCAGTTCAGAGTCTAATAATCAGATAAATTGGATCTTATATAAGCCCATAATTCATTCACACCAACCTAGTAATTTGGTAGGTTAAAAATCTAATGTACAATTAGTAATCTAATGTATAAGAATTTGGAATGATAAAGGGAGCATTATAATAGTGCTTTTTTATGGCACTCATGAACTGAACAGGAAATCAATTTCATGTAGGATAGCCATATTAAAGCCTTATGAAGCTACCTTTTGCTAGTTTAATGAGTATATATGTTTACACTTTAACTAAATTTATAGGTTTCATTATTATGAATTGTTTGGTTTCATATTTTCTCCCTAATTTTAGATCTTTGAAGAGGTTAATTTTATATGTAAGGCCCCAAATTGTACCTTAGTTGGAATGTTCATGAAAGTACATGTATGATAGGTGTTAAAAATTGTGATATGATTGAGAATTACATATGACTTCAATTTTGGTTTAATAGTTCATACTTAGTGTAACAGCCTAGACCTAGCCCATATATATTTTTTGCTTTGGGTTACCCATCGGGTCAAGGATCTCATAGTTTTGCTCTTCCCACACTTGAAAAAATGAGTCTATAAGGAAAAGATATCCATACCCTTATAAGGTGTACTTCGTTCTCGTCTCCAACTGATGCAGGATTTCACAATCCACCCCCTTTAGGGCCCAACATTCTCACTGGCACAATAGGTTAGGAATCGGCTTTGATACCATTTGTAACAGGCCAGACTATCTACCCACAGATATTATCCAATTTAGGTTACCCATCGGGCTAAGTCCCTCACGGTTTTGGTGAAGGTGTGTTGAATGGAAGTGAAGAAGTCAAGTTTTGTAAGCAAAATGAAGGTTGTGGGTGAGTGAACTTTTGGTTCACTCATCTCACGATCGTGGGATTTATATGACTCATTCCTACAGTCGTGTGAAGTACTTATGAAGTAGAAAATCTTGATTTTAAACAATTGTTGGACTTTATCAGATTAAGGCATTTAATAATGGTTTAAATAGACTTAATTAAGCTTGAATATGAACCTAGTTTGATGTGGAATAGTTTAATTAAAGGTTGAATAAGATTTGGATTTTTAATTGAAGTAATAACTTAAGGAAGGTGTTATGAGATAACAAAGTATCCTATTTTGGAACTTATAAGTTGTTAAAGGAATGAAGTTTATTTATGAATGCTAATTTGATTTAAAGAACAAGAGTAATGTGTTAATTATGAATGTTCGTGAATTAGGAACTTGTGTAGATGCATGTAAAGTGTAAACACTTAATGCATTCATTAGTACATTATTACAAATGCTCATGTTTATAAGGTGTGATGAGTTTGTTCAAGTAAGAATGAATGTGTTCAATTTGGGAATAAGGAAACGAATTCATACTTATGCATTATTTCACTATCATGTGATTTTGATATTGTGATAATTCTAGACCATCAATTGTCTGAGGAGTTTGATAAATAGGGTTGTATTGGAAGTGCCTTTTAATTACGTGAATATACATAATGTGTGATGACTTATTACTTTTATTGATGCATTATTGCATATGCTTGATTTATAAGGCATGATAAGTTTGATCATATTTCAATGAATAAGTTCAATTGGAGTTAAATTAAATAAATTCATATATTATACTCTACATTATTTTCTTGTGATTTTGAAATCTGAAATGAATTGTTTTAAAAACTGCCAAGTCCTAGTTATGGGTAAATAGTTATACCTAGAAGGGTCTGCAGCTGCTCCTGTAACTGGACACTACGGTGTCCCCTAATTATTGACACTACGGTGTCCCCAGATTTTTGACACTACGTTGTCCCCAGATTTAGAGACACTAGTCTCTTCTGTTTCAGATACCAATCATGGTATCTTTTGTTCTGATCCTGTTACCCACTTCTGTTAAAAGGATTAGTAGGCTAACTTGTTTTGTGTTCTGATATATGTTCAATTCTAATATAAGCTAAGTTTAGTTCTAATATAACTAAAATTCTGTTATGATATAATCAAGTTTTGTTCCGACACAATGAAGTTCTATTATGATTCTTTAAAATATGTTTTGATATTATGGTATTCTATTCGGATACTTGTAAGTTTTATTTTGAAAGTATATCCTATTTTGATAAGTTATATTTTGTTCTAATGTAAATAAATTTGGATTGTTCTTTAATTTGAACAATTAAAGATTGTATGTGATTTGATTCTGTATATGTGAATAATAAATGACTGGTAGAAACAGTCTCCAAATTATATCTTGTTTAGTTATTTCCCCACTAAGCTATATGCTTAGTACGGTAGTTTGGCCTCTATGTAGGTTCTGATAAGAAGATTTAAAGACTGGGACAAAGACAACCTCAGTGGCCAAGAAGAATGTCTTTTGTTTTTTAAGATGTAAATTAAGTTTGTTTTTGAGTTGTATATGATAATATGAGACAGTTTGTTTTTTGTTTAATAGTTTGTAATAACCTTTATATAGGTTGGTTTTTGAAATTATGGCATGTATTTGGATAAAAACAATATGTTTAATATGTTCTATTTAAAAACAACTTTTAATCAAAGGTAATGTATGTTGCTCGAGTTTTTGGAAATGCATATAAGGAATGTTTGGTATGTTTTGGATTATTTTGTTCTGTTTTGTGTGGTATCTACATATCCTCCTATGGGGTATATGGGGGTTACATTATGTCGGAACCCGACCCGAAGATCGGATCCCGACTGTTGGATCCCGTTCTCGGAACCCAACTCTCTTGCTTAAAATCGTGAAACCTGAGCGTGCGTCTTACTTTGAAGGGTTAAATTTTTTTTTTCATTCTTAATCCCTTGAACCCTTAAAGACATCATGAATTCATTCTCATACTCAAAACGCTCCCAATATTTACTTACCAAAGTCCCTTAGTGTGCCCATGTACCTAATCATCATACTTGAACTTATTTCCACTACGCATTCACCGAATTTGAAAAACTCAATATCTTAAATTCATTTGAAATTTTCTTGTAAATCATAGCCTTATGACTCTTGTTTAATTTAAGACAAGAATTGCTTCAATCGGAGTTATATAACTCAAGATACACTCCAAAAACCTAAAAGAGTTCATACCGGAAACATGCTCTCTTAACCGGTCTTTAACTTACTTTGATGCAAACTTTTTCAATTTAACTCCAAATAGTCCCAATTTTTGTATCAAGGAAGATATATGTCTTATAAATCCAATGGTTCAAGCCTCACCTCATTTGGAGGTCGTATGAGGGATTTATGCCCAAAACAATGGACCATGCTCACTTCCAAAATCCAATTGAAACTCTTTTGGCGCAATTTCCATAACGGTTTCTACAATTATCCAAATGACTTCGTTCTTACGCTATTTTAAAGATAATATCACGATCTACAACTCGTATGAGAGGCCTCGAAGCGAGATTAGGCCTCAAAACTAGTCAAAAACACTTTTTTTCCAAGGTGACCCGTAGCTGTCCGTTAAACGGACAGGCATGTCTGTTTAACGGACACATACGGCCAAAAGTATGCCAATTCGTCCGAGAAAGTCCGTTTAACGGACATCCGTGTCCGTCTAACGGACATACACATAGCAAGGGGTCCTTTTGACCCGTAGCTGTCCATTAAACGGACTTCCATGTCCGTTTAACGGACACGCCATTTTTCCAAAACTCAAAATCTTAAAACCAACTTCAATTCACTTGAGACTATCACCTTTCAAAGCTTATAACTTCTTATTCCTAGCTCCAATATGAGCATACTATACCTCCATGGAAAGATAACAAGATGAACTACAATTCTCATGAAGGATGCAAAAGCTAACTCCATCATTAATCAAGGCCAAAAGCCACTCAAAGGACACTGCTCATTAAAGACCAATGTAACAGTACATGAACAGTAACTGAATGTGTTCTTCACCTCATAACTTTTTAACCCTAAGTCCAAATGAGACAAATGATATACCCTTAGAAAGATCTGAACTTCTACTACAATCTTCACGAAGACTTCCCGATCTAAATCAATCTCTAATGGGGTCTAAAACTGAAGCGAAGTCCTGTCAAATTTTAGGAAAATTTGACAGCACTTCCCTTGAAAATGCAACTAACCAATTTTCAATTCTAACACTTCCACCTGCATAAAACTCAACATGCAACCTCATATAACATAACTTAATCCCAAGAGTAACTCCAAACTCAAATCAAGGCAACAACCGCACTCTTAATCATCTAATCATATCCAAGCTATACAATGATGCAATTGTACATTCACAACCATACTCAAGTCCATATTGCATTAATCATCATACATAAGAGTTTTACAATTTCATTGGCATTTCCTAGCCAAATTTCCAAGACCAATAACAATATCTCATTTACCTTATTCACTTGCTCATATGAATTACAACTATACATTTACATAACCAAACTTCAAATACACAATAAAACAAGTACAATCTGTCTTGATCCACTTCCACTTGATTTCTTGCTAAAAACCTGGAAATTGGGAAAATAGGGGGGTGAGCTTGGGGAGCCCAGAAGGTTCTATGCTTATAACCAAATAATGAACAAAACAGTTTTAGAAGTCCATTTTCGTATTAATTTCCTTTAGATCATAAAACATTGTCTTCTTCAAAACTCTTGTTATTTTCTTGAAATCACAAATCATTCATTTTTCAAAGGTTCATAAAATCATAAACTAAGAGCTCTTGTCATTTTCTTGAAATCACAAATCATTCATTTTTTAAACTTTCATGAAATCATGAATGCAATTCAACTTGTCACAATTCACATCATATAACACATACAACCTAACACATCATAATGGTTTGGCAAGTCCACAATTCTTGGCAAACATATAGTCTCATTTAATGAGCCTATATGGGCAAATCTTTAGGAGTCCGTATCTTGGATCATCCTATGTCACAATCGGACAGCCGGGCGAAGGCTTCTTCATGGTCATCGTGCACGAGACGTTTCTTGGGTGGATTTAACCTAACCCACATAACATATAATCATGTCTTGAAACTTGATTGCCCAAAGGCAAAAATCTTGGAAATCTTGTTTTGCATAAATCATGCAAATTTTCATAAATCATTTCATGTTCATAAAGCATTTCATATGCAATGCATCATCATTCCTCAAGCAAAATCACATAACATCCACATTCACATCTCAAATCATCAATCATCCAATTCACATAACATTTTCAAATCATTCATACCATTATACATCAATGATAGCAATTTTTCAAGGCATTTAAAAACAATGAATTTGAAAACAATTTTTATATTCTTAATTTCTTTGAAAATTATGTCAATGGCCCATTATTTAACTATAAACATAAAACCTACCTTATGATTCCTTGCTACATGGAGTTCCTCCTCTTGCTCTTCTCTTCCTTCTTGCTCTAATTCAAGAGAAAATAAAACTCAATTCAACACAAATCCGATTTAAATTTCATAAAACCTCTTTCATGAAATTAGCTTTGAAATCACTAAACCCATTCATTTTCTAAGCTTTCTCAACCATAACCCATGCAAAACCTCTAACAAAACTTCATGACTTACCTTAAACTTCCACTAACCAAGTGATGACTTAGTTCAAAATGAAGCTCTAGTGATTTCCCACACTTTCTCCTCTTGCACTTTCTTCAAATTCCCTCTTGATCTCTTGGAAAATCCAACCCTAACTAAAGCATTCTTCTTTTTCTCCTTCTTCTTTCCACTTGCACGAACTCTCCTTCCCTCTCTCCTCTAATTTTCGTGATTTGCTCTTCTTTCCCTACACCAATTCACTTATTCTCCTTCCTTTTATACTCCTTACTTAAGTTACTTAAGCCCAAAGCCCATTTACTTCCGTCTTCTTTCTTTCTTCTTTCCTTCTTCCTATTTCTTCTTTAACCCACTCAAGGCCCAAGTCCACTTCATTTAATTCCTCCCTTCTTATTTTCCTACTACAACTTAAGCCCATTTCATTTACCCTCTCTTCTTTATTCATTTCATTTGGACCCAAAGCCCAATTTATTCTTCCTTCTTTATTCTCATCCTACTAAATCACTTAAGTCCAAACCATTTCTTCTTCTTTTCATTTGACTTAGGCCCATTATTCTCTTAGGCCCAATTAACTATAAACTCTTAAATTCAACTAACACATTTAATTGTATTAACTCATGCCACCTAACTCATTACTCTCTTTTAATCCTCTTCTTTTTTATATCACCACTTAAGCCCAACTTGAGTCCAAGGCCCATTTAACCCTTAATTATTGGACCCCGAATCTTTTGGTAAGTTAGGATGATTAAATAAGGATTTTTGAATGATTATTCATGAGTGAAGAAGTTAAGAATTTTTGAAATTGAAATGAAATAGAAGATATGGTATAAATATGAGATGGATTAATGTGGAATTAATTGACATGTTAATATGCTTAAGGTAAGGTGTCATAAAATTAGGTGGCATGATTTAATGGGATTCAATTATTGTATTCTGTGTACTTAATTAGCATGTTAAGGAAATTTAATTAACATGTTGATTAGACTAAGACTATATGACATGGATTAAGTGTATTAAGGTGTTATGAAGGTTATAAATGTATTAAGAGTTAAATGGGCCTTGGACTCAAGTTGGGCTTAAGTGGTGATATAAAAAGAAGAGGATTAAAACAAGAGTAATGAGTTAGGTGGCATGAATAAATACAATTAAATGTGTTAGTTGAATTTAAGAGTTTAGAGTTTAATTGGGCCTAAGAGAATAATGGGCCTAAATTAAATGAAAAGAAGAAGAAATGGTTTGGACTTAAGAGATTTAGAAGGAAGGAAGAAGGAAAGAAGAAAGAAAGAAGAGGGGAGTAAATGAGTTTTGGGCTTAAGTTACTTAAGTAAAGAGTATAAAAGAGAGGAAATAAGAAGGAAGAAGAAGAAGGGAGTTGGATTTTGGGCTTAAGTGAAGATGGGCTTAAGTTAAATGAAGAAGGAGTATAAAGAGGAAGAGTTAAGTGAGTTGTAGGAAAAGAAGAGGAAAAACGAAATTGAAAGGAGAGGAGAGAGTTTCGGCCATGGAAGGAGAAGGAGAAAGAAAGAAGCTTGCTAGGGTTTGTGATTTTCCAAGAGATTTAAGAAGAGTTGGAAGAAAGTCCAAGAGATAAAAAGGTGTAGGAAGAGTCAAGCTACAATCTAAGCCAAGGAACTTCTTATTTAAGCAAGGATTTAAGGTAAGTCATGAAGTTAAGTTTAAGTTTTGTTGGTTTTATGGTTTAGAAAGACTAAGAATGGAATGGGTATAGTGATTCTCAAGCTAATTTCATGAAAGGGGTTTTATAGAATTTCATTAGAATTTGTGTTTATTATAGGTTTTCGATTTTAATGAAGGGAAAGAAGGAAGAGAAGAGGAACAAGAGTTGTAGCAAAGAAACCAAGGATTTAGCAAGTTATAAGGTAGGTTTTATGTTTATAGTTAAATGATGGGCCACTAATATATTTTTCAAAAGAATTATGAATCTAAAATGCTTTCAAATTCATTGTTTTAAAATGCTTTGAAAATTGCTATCATTGATATATAATGGTATGAATGATTTGAAAATGTTATGTGAATTGGATGATTGATGATTTGATATGTGAATGTGGATGTTATGTGATTTTGCTTGAGGAATGATGATGCATTGCATATGAAATGCTTTATGTTCATGAAATGATTTATGAAAATTTGCATGATTTATGCAAAAATAAGACTTCCAAGATTTCCAAGATTTTTGCCATAGGGCAATCAAGTTACAAGTCATGATTATATGTTAAGTGGGTTAGGTTAAGTCCACCCAAGAAAGCGTCTAGCACGATGACCATGAAAAGCCTTCGCCATTTGCCCGATGTGGCATAGGATGATCCAATATTTGGACTCCTCAAGATTTGCCCATATAAGATCATTAAATGAGATTATATGGTTGCCAAGAATTGTGGACTTGCCAAACCATTATGATGTGTTAGGTGGTATGTGTTATATGATGTGAATTGTGATAAGTTGAATTGCATTCATGATTTCATGAAAGTTTGAAAATGCATGAATTGCGTTTATGATTTTATAAACCTTTGAAAATGAATGAATTGTGATTTCGAGAAAATGACAAGAGTTCTTAGTTTATGATTTTATGAAACTTTGAAAAAATGAGCGATTTGTGATTTCAAGAAAATGACAAGAGTTTGAAGAAAACAATGTTTTATGATCCAAAGGAAATTTATATGGAAATGGACTTCTAAAACTGTTTTGTTCATTATTTGGTTATAAGCATAGAACCTATTGGGCTCCCCAAGCTCACCCCCCCTATTTTCCCAATTTCCAGGTTTTTAGCAAGAAGTCAAGAGGAAGTGGATCAAGACATCTTGTGCTTGTTTTATGTGTATTTGAAGTTTGGTTATGTAAATGTATAGTTGTAATTCATATGATCAATTGAATAAGGTAAATGAGATATTGTTATTGGTTTTGGATTTTGGCTAGGAAATGCCAATGAAATTGTAAAACTCTTATGTATGATGATTAATGCAATATGGATTTGAGTATGGTTGTGAATGTAAAATTGCATATAAACAAATATGGAGCAATGGTTGAAAGTTAGCATGATGCCTAAGTCTTGTTGATGAGGATAGCTTTGATGGTTGCCTAGGAATTTAGGGTTTGATGAGCAAAATTGAATCAAGAATTTATAGAATGATAAAATAAGTGTGATGTTTGAGTCGTTATAAAGTATGTTAGCATGAGAGGGCATGAATATCATATAGATAGGTAAATGTTATGAGGTTGGGATTGATGGTCATGCATGTGTAATGAAGGTGAGAATGAGGCTTGTGTGAGGTAGATTGGGCAAAGTCATGTTGAGGTGTTAAATTATTGAATGAATGAGTTGGGCATAGAAATGGGTAGGTTTAAAAAGGTTAGGAGTGTTCATGGTGTTTGGGTTAGGTCAAGAGAGCGTATAGAGGGTTGGAGACGAGCTAATAATAGACATAGCTCGCGTTATTATCTCCATAACTCGACTTGTGAAGCACAGTTGAATAATAAGTCGACTTGTTAGTGATAAGTCGAGTTATTTGCCTCGATAAGTCGACTTGTTAGTGATAAGTCGAGTTATTTGCCTCGATAAGTCGACTTGTTAGTGATAAGTCGAGTTATTTGTCTCGATAAGTCGACTTGTTTGTGATAAGTCGAGTTATCCATCAACAGACCTCGGGTTACGGGAAAAATGACATATTGGACATTGTTAGAGGCCGAATTTGGTTTTGTGGTCTTCATGAGAGTTGTAGATCTAGATGTCTAATTTCAAATGGTGAAAGAACGAACATGATCCGACCTCTAGATTAAAAGTTATGGCAATCGCGCCAAAAGAGTCTCAATTGGATTTTTGAAGTGAGCATGGTCGATTGTTTTGGGTACAAATCCCTCATACGACCTCCAAATGAGGTGAGGCTTAAACCATTGGATTTATAAGACATATATCTTTCTTACTACAGAAATTGGTATCATTTGGAGTTAAATTGAGGAAGTTCTCATTAAAGAAAGTGAAAGGCCGGTTAAGAGAACATGTTTCCGATATGAACTCTTTTAGGTTAATGGAGTATATCTTGAGTTGTAGAACTCCGAATGAAGCGATTCTTGTCCTAAATTAAGCAAGAGTCATAAGGCTATGATTTACAAGAGAATTCCAATTGAACTGAAGATTTTAAGTTTTTTTCAAATTCGGTGAACGCATAGAGAAAATAAGTTCAAGTAAGATGATTAGGTACATGGGCACATTACGGAACTTTGGTAAGTGAATTTTGGGAGCGTTTTGAGCATGAGAATGAATTCATGATGTCTTTAAGGGTTCAAGGGATTAAGAATGAAAAAAAAAATTTAAAACCCTTCAAAGTAATACGCACGCTCAGGTTTCACGATCTTAAGCAAGAGAGTTGGGTTCCGATAACGGGATCCAACAGTCGGGATCCGATCTCCGGGTCGGGTTCCGACATTAATACATTTATAACCTGCATAACACCTTAATACACTTAATCCATGTCATATAGTCTTAGTCTAATCAACATGTTAATTAAATTTCCTTAACATGCTAATTAAGTCTACAAAATACAACAATTGAATCCCATTAAATCATGCCACCTAATTTCATGACACCTTACCTTAAGCATATTAACATGTCAATTAATTCCACATTAATTCATCTCGTATTTAAACCATATCTTCCATTTCATTTCAATTTCAAGAATTCTTAACTTATTTACTCATGAATAATCATTCAAAAATCCTTATTTAATAATCCTAGCTTACCAAAAAGATTCGGGGTCCAATAATTCTCCCCCTCTTAAAAGAATTTCGTCCTCGAAATTCCTATCTTACTTATCTAGAGGCAAGGGTTTAAATCCTTAATTAACGGATTCAACTTATTCTTGCATAACTTATTCAGATAGCTCACCATCCTGACCCTGCTTATCTGATCTTGAGTGCACCTTGACACGGTGGCACTCTTAAACATGTACTCATAATCATGTACTCGTGAGAGTAAAAGCATGTAACTCTGAGAGCATCACTGGGGTAACTCGTCTTATGCTTGATGTTCACATCATAATAATGGTAAGTGACTGTGAACTAACACACTACTTCCATGCCTATTCTTGGATTCTTCTAATTCATCTTTCTTACTTCACTTGATTCTTATCACTCACTCATTTCACCTGTCCATAACCTTTTCAATTCTAGCCTTCTATAACTTGTAAACCTTACTTATCATCATAATGCTAAAAAGATTAATCTTTCTATCATCTAATTCTTCATACCGCATTTGATTGAATTCACTAGAACTGTGATTTTGTACTTACAATAAACTAAAGCTATACTTGGATCTCATAACCTTATGAACTTCAACTATATGCTTTAAGCATATTCTTGATAATTAAGACCATCAATTCCTACATTTACTTGCTTATTTGACATTCTTGATCACTAAGAGATCTTTCGATGAAATCCTGCTAGGATGCATACCTCATGTTACCATTTGTACTTTGCTAGCAACCTTTTTACTTAATCATCTTTATTGATTTCATATACTTCCTATTTCATTCACCTGGTATCATTCTTCCTATTTGAACTTGAAATTCATATCCGTATCAATTTCTTAATAAGATTCACAATATTTTTATCCTTAATTTGGGATAAACTATGTCCCACCTGCTATGCTTTTTGTTGCTCTAGTTCTGGACATCATAGTATCGAATTCAAGCTTTATGTATCGGATGCAACACTTAGCCTCACTTGGAATCTCTTACTTGTGTAATCCTAGTCTTTTGATACATATCTCAATCTCCTGAGTTTCATATTTAATTCTCCCAATTCAGTAATTGCCTTGTACTTTTACGATCTGTATTTGCATGCTCATACATGTTCCTGTACGTATGTTGTCTCCAAACTTTCAAAACAATCATCAATGTTGCAGTTCTAGTTCATGTATCAAAATTCACTCCTAGGGCTTTACACATTTCTCTTCATGTATTCAAACCATTCTTCTCAAATTTCCTCCAATTTCATAGTGCTATTGGGCATTTATTAACTTAAGCAATCATTATCAATTTTCATGTATCTCTCGATTAGCCCTTGTGATTCCTTACTTAACTAATTCCTCAATGAGGTATATTGACTCACTTTCCTTTCGATTCCTCTTATTGACTTTCTTCCTCGAATGATTTTCTCCACAATCTGCAGCTTATTTGCAAACTTAATTAGGGTGATTTTAATATATTCATCAAGTCATACTAATATCTCCCAAACATACCTTCGCGTAATATATAACATAGACTTACATACTCCTCATGTTAGCAATCAAGGTCTCTATAGTGAGTGTACTCACTTTCGAATCATCACATACTCTTTTCTAATTAATTCTTTCATTGATTACTCTTAACATGAACCATTTGATCTGCTTATTCTAACTTAATGAAATCCCTCTTCAAAAAAGGATTCTTTTGCTGCAATCATCTATACTATTCCTGCAATCTTAATCAATCTCCTATTATCATCATCATATTTTATCCACAGACTTATCTTCATCAATTCATAAATCAATCTCTTACATGATTGATACTTTGATCTTCATTAATCCTAGACAATATTCTTCTCTTGATCTTAGAATTGATTCCTTATTATAACATCATCAACAACTCTCAATCTATGTCTACTTGATCACTTAGGCTTTAAACTATGGGAAACTATGACTAATACTATTCACTAAATCATAGGTTTCTTCCTCTATCATCTTCACACGTACTCTACTTATGTGCTTAATACACTCATTTGTGCATAATCATGGATTTCCATACAAATACTCCCAACAACAACCAATTTGACCTTCTTGAACTTATACAAACATTTCTATCGATCATCTCATTGTCCCATTATCCTTCACTTCACATCTTACATATATATATATGTATGTATATATATTTTCCATTGACTTAAACTTGTGGAAAATAAAATCATCACATATTTCATACAGCACATAGATTTCAAAAACTTGTAATCTTGGTGCTCGTAATGGCACTTTCTTGTAAACTTGTCTTTCACAACGTGATATCCTTGCACAAATCATGTCTGAAAGCATAATTTCATAAACTTGTATTCTTAAAAAGAAAAACCCCTTTTTAAAGTCATTTCATCAATCATTCACATAATCGACATATTAAACATGCAACATTTCATAATGCACTCAATGCACAACTGATGCAACAATTATGATGCAATTTATATTATGAATTTTTCTTGCTTGATTTAATGAAAACAAACTTGGCTTATTAAATTTATTATAAGCATGCACCCACTGGGGTCCCGGTTTCATCTTCTTAAAACCATAAGAATTTCGACTTTCATGAAGTTCTACTTGAACCCCTTAATCCTTGTCCCCCTAATTTTCCTCAAACAATCCATGCTCATAATTCACATATTTCCCACATTCAAGGATAAGCACCATAGTATGTCATTGATACCATATTCGATTTCATCAACAGATGCATTGACTCATTAACGGTCACGTTTGACCATGTACTATTTCTCATTTTCACTAATCCACAACTTCAATTTATTTGCTAATTCGATTGGCCCAAACTCTTAACAATTTGCTCTTGCATGTAACTTTTACATATGCGCCCATATAAGATCTCAATTCCGGCGCTCTGATACCACAAAAATGTCAGAACCCGACCTGGAGATCGAATCCTGACTGTTGGATCCCGTTCTCGGAACCCAACTCTCTTGCTTAAAATCGTGAAACCTGAGCGTGCGTCTTACTTTGAAGGGTTTTTTTTTTCATTCTTAATCCCTTGAACCCTTAAAGACATCATGAATTCATTCTCATACTCAAAACGCTCCCAATATTTACTTACCAAAGTCCCTTAGTGTGCCCATGTACCTAATCATCATACTTGAACTTATTTCCACTAAGCGTTCACCGAATTTGAAAAACTCAATATCTTAAATTCATTTGAAATTTTCTTGTAAACCATAGCCTTATGACTCTTGTTTAATTTAAGACAAGAATTGCTTCAATCGGAGTTATATAACTCAAGATACACTCCAAAAACCTAAAAGAGTTCATACCGGAAACATGCTCTCTTAACCGGTCTTTAACTTACTTTGATGCAAACTTTCTCAATTTAACTCCAAATAGTCCCAAGTTTTGTATCAAGTAAGATATATGTCTTATAAATCCAATGGTTCAAGCCTCACCTCATTTGGAGGTCGTATGAGGGATTTATTCCCAAAACAATGGACCATGCTCACTTCCAAAATCCAATTGAAATGCTTTTTGCGCGATTGCCATAACTTTTTCTAAAATTATCTAACTGACTTCGTTCTTACTCCATTTTAAAGATAAGATCAAGATCTACAACTCGTATTAGAGGCCTCAAAGCAAGATTCGGCCTCAAAACTGGTCCAAAATACGTTTTTCCCAAGGTGACCCGTAGCTGTCCGTTAAACGGACAGGCATGTCCGTTTAACGGACACATACGGCCAAAAGTGTGCCAATTCGTCCGAGAAAGTCCGTTTAACGGACATCCGTGTCCGTCTAACGGACATACACATAGCAAGGGGTCCTTTTGACCCGTAGCTGTCCATTTAACGGACTTCCATGTCCGTTTAACGGACACGTCATTTTTCCAAAACTCAAAATCTTAAAACCAACTTCAATTCACTTGAGACTATCACCTTTCAAAGCTTATAACTTCTTATTCCTAGCTCCAATATGAGCATACTATACCTCCATGGAAAGATAACAAGATGAACTACAATTCTCATGAAGGATGCAAAAGCTAACTCCATCATTAATCAAGGCAAAAAGCCACTCAAAGGACACTACTCATTAAAGACCAATGTAACAGTACATGAACAGTAACTGAATGTGTTCTTCACCTCATAAATTTTTAACCCTAAGTCCAAATGAGACAAATGATATACCCTTAGAAAGATCTGAACTTCTACTACAATCTTCACGAAGACTTCCCGATCTAAATAAATCTCTAATGGGGTCTAAAACTGAAGCGAAGTCCTGTCAAATTTTAGGAAAATTTGACAGCACTTCCCTTGAAAATGCAACTAACCAATTTTCAATTCTAACACTTCCACCTGCATAAAACTCAACATGCAACCTCATATAACATAACTTAATCCCAAGAGTAACTCCAAACTCAAATCAAGGCAACAACCGCACTCTTAATCATCTAATCATATCCAAGCTATACAATGATGCAATTGTACATTCACAACCATACTCAAGTCCATATTGCATTAATCATCATACATAAGAGTTTTACAATTTCATTGGCATTTCTAGCCAAATTTCCAAGACCAATAACAATATCTCATTTACCTTATTCACTTGCTCATATGAATTACAACTATACATTTACATAACCAAACTTCAAATACACAATAAAACAAGTACAATCTGCCTTGATCCACTTCCACTGATTTCTTGCTAAAACACGGAAATTGGGAAAATAGGGGGTGAGCTTGGGAGCCAGAAGGTTCTATGCTTATAACCAAATAATGAACAAAACAGTTTTAGAAGTCCATTTCCGTATTAATTTCCTTTAGATCATAAAACATTGTCTTCTTCAAAACTCTTGTCATTTTCTTGAAATCACAAATCATTCATTTTTCAAAGGTTCATAAAATCATAAACTAAGAGCTCTTGTCATTTTTTTGAAATCACAAATCATTCATTTTTCAAACTTTCATGAAATCATGAATGCAATTCAACTTGTCACAATTCACATCATATAACACATACAACCTAACACATCATAATGGTTTGGCAAGTCCACAATTCTTGGCAACCATATAGTCTCATTTATTGAGCCTATATGGGCAAATCTTTAGGAGTTCGTATCTTGGATCATCCTATGTCACAATCGGACAGCCGGGCGAAGGCTTCTTCATGGTCATCGTGCACGAGACGTTTCTTGGGTGGACTTAACCTAACCCACATAACATATAATCATGTCTTGAAACTTGATTGCCCAAAGGCAAAAATCTTGGAAATCTTGTTTTGCATAAATCATGCAAATTTTCATAAATCATTTCATGTTCATAAAGCATTTCATATGCAATGCATCATCATTCCTCAAGCAAAATCACATAACATCCACATTCACATCTCAAATCATCAATCATCCAATTCACATAACATTTTCAAATCATTCATACCATTATACATCAATGATAGCAATTTCTCAAGGCATTTAAAAATAATGAATTTGAAAGCATTTTTATATTCTTAATTTCTTTGAAAATTATGTCAATGGCCCATTATTTAACTATAAACATAAAACCTACCTTATGATTCCTTGCTACATGGAGTTCCTCCTCTTGCTCTTCTCTTTCTTCTTGCTCTAATTCAAGAGAAAATAAAACTCAATTCAACACAAATCCGATTTAAATTTCATAAAACCTCTTTCATGAAATTAGCTTTGAAATCACTAAACCCATTCATTTTCTAAGCTTTCTCAACCATAACCCATGCAAAACCTCTAACAAAACTTCATGACTTACCTTAAACTTCCACTAACCAAGTGATGACTTGGTTCAAAATGAAGCTCTAGTGATTTCCCACACTTTTTCCTCTTGCACTTTCTTCAAATTCCCTCTTGATCTCTTGGAAAATCCAACCCTAACCAAAGCATTCTTCTTTTTCTCCTTCTTCTTTCCACTTGCACGAACTCTCCTTCCCTCTCTCCTCTAATTTTCGTGATTTGTTCTTCTTTCCCTACACCAATTCACTTATTCTCCTTCCTTTTATACTCCTTACTTAAGTTACTTAAGCCCAAAGCCCATTTACTTCCCTCTTCTTTCTTTCTTCTTTCCTTCTTCCTATTTTTTCTTTAACCCACTCAAGGCCCAAGTCCACTTCATTTAATTCCTCCCTTCTTATTTTCCTACTACAACTTAAGCCCATTTCATTTACCCTCTCTTCTTTATTCATTTCATTTGGACCCAAAGCCCAATTTATTCTTCCTTCTTTATTCTCATCCTACTAAATCACTTAAGTCCAAACCATTTCTTCTTTTTTTCATTTGACTTAGGCCCATTATTCTCTTAGTCCCAATTAACTCTAAACTCTTAAATTCAACTAACACATTTAATTGTATTAACTCATGCCACCTAACTCATTACTCTCTTTTAATCCTCTTCTTTTTTATATCACCACTTAAGCCCAACTTGAGTCCAAGGCCCATTTAACCCTTAATACACTTAATCCATGTCATATAGTCTTAGTCTAATCAACATGTTAATTAAATTTCCTTAACATGCTAATTAAGTTCACAAAATACAACAATTGAATCCCATTAAATCATGCCACCTAATTTCATGACACCTTACCTTAAGCATATTAACATGTCAATTAATTCCACATTAATTCATCTCGTATTTAAACCATATCTTCCATTTCATTTCAATTTCAAGAATTCTTAACTTCTTTACTCATGAATAATCATTCAAAAATCCTTATTTAATAATCCTAGCTTACCAAAAAGATTCGGGGTCCAATACATTATATATGAGTGTAATTGGATAAATATCGACAGCTCAAATTTTTACATATCTTTTAGTTAATTGATGTGAAACTTACAAATTTAACTTGTTACTAACTTAGATTACTTTCATTGAGGTTTAAAATTAAATATAATGATTGATTCTCAATAAAATGAAAAGTTAAAATGAGGAATGATCATATTTATGTTGATTTTATGAATTGATGGAGATTTCATCCAAGTTGACCAATGCTTTATTTACCTTAAGATGAGTTGTATTATATATATTTAATCTCTTCTCAACTTGAAAAATAGCATAGGTTGTAGTATTGCGTTCAAAAGAATTATGTATTAGATATTTTATATGAAAATGTGATTAACAAACATGATTAATATGCATTATGATAGATCTGGGATTTTTTTCTTACCTTACTCTTTTATGTGCAATCTCGTTCTGGGAAGATTGATTAATATTCTAAGAAGATTGCTTGTCTTCGGAAGTTTGCAAAGTATCTCAATTGATTACTTAGGTGCCTAATCATTACATTTAGGTGTAGTTTGTGTTTTACATTTGTTGTTAGTCTTATGCTATAATTTAGGAAATGATTTTGATGTATTTATATGTTCTTATCTGTTGGAACCTCTCCCCGGTGGGTCGCGTGCCCGACGTCCTACGTGACATCTGGACGCACATCTCACGGGGGAGGGATTCCTCACCACGAAGGAAACCTCGAATTCAACTTAATTTAACGTCATCCGAACAAAACTTGATAATTTTTACCCTAATTTTACCTCCAATAAAAATTAATCTGCTTAGGGCTTATAACTAAATTCGAATTCATAGCTAGAATGAAATTTCATATCTCTCGGTTACATAGAATCAAAAATCGCCTCAATCCGATCTTTATAGATCACAAAATCGCCCAAAAACGGATTTATATCCAAATCCGTCACACAATTGATTCGCTTTAATCTTATCCGTAATTTTTGACTAAAACCCGAAACTCTCATTTTACTAAAAAGGGTATAAATTTTTTTTAAGAAAACTTACGGTTCAAAAATCGTGCAAATCGGAGGTCAAACGGGGAAATTATAATCAAAAGAGTGAGAGAGAGAGAAAAATTGGAAAAGAAAAAGGAAATCAAAAATCAAAAATAATATATGATTTGATTTGGCTCATGGCGCCCTCAAGAAGAGAAGGCTCGCCGCATGAGGCGGTGGTGATCGACTCTGTGGGACTGACTCCCACCAATGGAGAGCATCACCCTGCAATATATGATTTAGAAAGCTTGAATATATAAGGAATCATGCGTACGTAGGAGGGAATCAGTATGAGTAGTTGGGTTCCGAATGCGGGATCCAACATTATCATTATTCATTTGTTATCAACTTTCAATGCCAGTATTAGAAAAAGACGTAGAGGTAAAATTAGAAGTTGTGAGCCATAACAAATGAATGTTGTAATGAATTGTAAGTTATCAATGTAGATTGATATTCAACAAGGTCATCCTATAGACAAGGTCTAATATGCAAAATTGTAAAGTGAATTGGGGTTATTATGAGAGGTCTAATATGAAAAATTGTAAAGTGAATTGGGGTTATTATGAGAACGTAATTACCTTGTCTAAAACATGTTAAGGACTTAAAGAAATATAACTTGCTTGAAAATGCTTTGAAAAAGGTTACGGTAATTATACAAAATCTTTAAATTTATGCATTATTGTTTTATTGATTTTAAGATTAATTAGATTTTTACTTATTATTCACTGTTGAAATTGAATATTGTAAGAACCCAAATGTTTCAAATTGTGTGACTTTATTATTAAAATAAAGGACTAGGGATTTTCATTTCAAGTTGCATAGGTATTATAAATCTTTTCCTTTTGATATGAAACCACAAAGCTATGTTTCCGAATGAATGTTTGAAGAAAATCAAAATAGTTTGTGTGATTGTTAGGTTGACCCAAAAGCTCAAGTTTGTTTTCTTTATCTTCATATTTGTTTGCATTAATCTTGTTAGATGATTTAATGACTAATTTATGTTTTTTTTCTTGATTTAGGAAAATTCCGCTAAGGAAAGGTTCAATAGATCAAAAATAAAGACACCTTATAATTAAGGGTCAAAGTCATTTATAATTGTTTGAAATAAATATGTAAATTTTATGTTTGCAAGTTATACGTAACGCAATAAACACTACATTATTATATGTGTCTCGTTTTTTTTTCATAAAAGCAGTGAGAAGGAACTATATAGACAACATTTTGATAAGATCACATTATATAAAGCCCTCACTATAAAAAAGGTAAAGAATGAGTGTCAAAAAAGCAAAAACAATTATACAAGTATAAAAGTGTGTTTAATATTTTGTTCATTTATTAATATAATAGTCGGCACTACTATATGAATTAAATATTTTTTAAAAAATTAGAATAAGATGCAAGAGTTATTAGAAAAACCTATGTTTGAGCTCAACGTAGATGACATTTGTGATACTTATTACTTCTTCTGGCTATGTGAAAGGCCTTGCTATTGCCCTAAGATAAATGTTTCAACCTCAACATATAAAACAATCATTAAACACATTCAAGAGGAAAACAAGAAGCTTAAGGCTGCATTATAAGTTGAAATAATCAAGGGACAAGAAACTTGAACAAAATTAGCAAAATATGATATGTTATTCAAAAGACTACTTGGCCCAAATTATAATAAAAATGAAGTGGAAAGTGAAGGGTATTAATTCTACCTCTTACACTTTTTCAATTACTTTGTGCATTTACTATAATTTAATTTCAATACTTTTCTCTCGAATTACAGAATTGATAAAAATACAACTATTGACTGATTATCTTGTGAATGATAAAGTTACGTGGTGTTTGCTTTAATCAAAACCAAATCCTTATTGCATCAATGTTATGATAATATATTTAGTTGATTCTAACTTTCTTTTTGATGATTGCAGGTTCATATGTATTATAATTTGTAAACTAATCTTTTGGTTTATTATTTTGTCTATAAGAATTGTTCAAGTTATCATTTATGCCTTGTATGAGAACAAATGATCACATTTTAATGTTATATTGTTTTAATAATATTTATATAATTTTACTTTATATATACAATGTTTGATTTATTGAATTAATAATATTTTCTATGATTTAATTTGATAATAATTAGCAAATAAGTCACAACAAAAAATGTCGATATATTTACATATAAAACATATATTGTTCAATATCATGGAATAAAATGTAATGAATAACATATTATATTAAAAGTGTCGCCAATAACATTTAGTTACGTTAGCAAATAAATTTTGGCTACGTTACAAAAGATGTAGCTAATAATATTTGGGTGCATTATAAAAAACACTATTTGACTTCAAATTTTTTTTCAGGCAACATTCGATTCTTAATTAACTATATTTTTGTAATGTTTCATCTGCACTGCACATATTAAAAAAATGAAAATTTATAAGCCAACGGGGAACAAGAAACCAAACCAAACCAACCGCCCACATGAGCACGAGCGTAGCGTACCTAACCAACACGAACATGCAAATTAACTTTTGATTACACTCTCATTTATTTAATATAGTAACCCATAAATATAATACTAATTAATCTTGAGGCTTCCCAAAGATGCTTTCTGTGTATGTGCAATCTTTTGCTCAGTGACCGGTGGGAACGCTATGTAAAACGACGGTTTCAACCGTTAGACCTGGCCCGAACCCGAACAGGACGCCCCAGTCGAGCCCTTCACCGGTGGTTGTCTTTCCATGCTCAAGAGAGTCCTTTCTCATCTCATC
Organism: Erythroxylum novogranatense; assembly: GCA_029891385.1. Lineage (NCBI taxonomy): Eukaryota > Viridiplantae > Streptophyta > Magnoliopsida > Malpighiales > Erythroxylaceae > Erythroxylum > Erythroxylum novogranatense. Next base: position 54,613,025 of record CM057233.1, on the reverse strand, counting down.
TAAAATAAACAAAACACAAGCACTTGACATGTTACCATATTCACTAAGAACATGCCTTGTTGCTCTCAATTTCTCTTCTTTGAGCCCCAGTTTCGCTTCAACCTGGTCTAGAATGGCGGGACCACCAGGGTGAGCGATCCAGAAGAGGGAGTTCCAGTCGCTGATACCTATCGGAGTGAAAGCTTCGGTCAAGCTTTTCTCAATGTTTTTCGCGATCAACCCAGGCACGTCCTTTAACAAGTGGAAGGTGAGACCAACTTCACGCAAGTGCCCGTCAATTGCACCGTCGGAGTCTGGGAGGATTGTCTGCGCAGCAGACACTAGCTGATACAATGGGCGTTCAATGGAGGTGTCGGGGTCTGCGCCGACGATCACTGCCGCCGCACCGTCGCCGAAGAGGGCTTGACCGACCATGGAATCCAAGTGAGTGTCCGATGGTCCACGGAAAGTCACAGCAGTGATCTCAGAGCACACGACAAGAACGCGGGCACCCTTGTTATTCTCTGCTAAATCTTTGGCTAACCGAAGTACCGTGCCTCCTGCAAAGCAGCCCTGCTGGTACATCATGAATCTTTTCACAGATGGGCGAAGACCTAGTTGCTTGGTGAGTTGATAATCTGCACCAGGCATGTCAACACCGGAAGTTGTGCAAAATATGAGATGAGTGATTTTAGATTTTGGTAAACCCCACTCCTTAATCGCTTTCGAAGCTGCTTCTTTACCCAACTTTGGAACCTCCACCACCACTATGTCCTGACGTGCATCGAGAGAAGAGGCCATGTACGCACAGATATTTGGGTTCTCTTGTAGGATTTCTTCAGTTAAGTGCATGTAGCGTTTCTTGATCATTGATTTGTCGCCTGTCAATGAAAAGAAACTGTATGAAATTAGTTTCCAACGGGGCCCTGATTCGCACTTCAGTTACTGCAAAATAATAATTGCGATATACTCATTTTGGCAACGGTAAACTCTACCTGAGGTTGAGACCCGTTGCTGAAAGTCAGCAGGACTCAAGAAAACATAAATAAAATTAAAAACAAAAAAAAACTGAAAAGAAACACATACACATGCGCTTGAATTTCTCTTTGAGGTCGGTCATGTGGTCGCTGTTGGTGATACGGAAATAATAGTCAGGGTAATCAGCCTGAGACACACAGTTGGCAGGAGTGGCGGTGCCAATAGCCAACACGGTGGCCGGACCCTGAGCTCTCTGGGCATTTCTGATCTCTTCAAGGGTGACCATTTGTGTTGACAAGTGGAGAGAGGAAGATGAGTGAGGCTTAGTACGTATTTGGTTATGTATTGTGAGAGTAGGATCTTGGCGTTATATACATAGCAGGAAGACGTGAAAATATAAAGGAAAGGGTTTCGGGTAGGTTAGATGGACGGTTAGCTAGGAGTCCACGTGGGCATGGGGGTTAGGATTAAGCGGTGGTAGGTATGGAACCACGCATTACATTCCATAACCTACTTTTTGCTGTTAATATCTTAGCAGAAGATATAGCTGAGCTGGGTTTCATTTCTCCTTATTCATAGCGTAATATGTGTATTCGTTTCCTTATAAAAAAAAACACACGACCAGTGAAAACTTAAAAAGTGTATATATGTCATGATTCAATTGCTGTCCCTCTTTTTTTTTTTCTTTAACTTTAATACTAATATCACTAATCTAAAATTAAAATTGAGATCATATTTAATTACGTGGAACATGTTTGAATAGAAAATAAATATTATCACTAACAATTTATCCAATTCATTCAGGGTTTTATAACATGCTTTTCACGATTGTGTTATTACCTAGGAAGCAAGTTAGGTATTTCGCAATTCTCAAGGAAAGGAAGATTAAGATTAATGCACGTGCTAAGGGGATGGTCTGTCCAAAAGTCAGCTCGCCCCAACGTTTTCTACCCGACTTGGGCATGAATTAGGTTTAAATGAAATTTTGTATAACGGAAAAATACATGTATATTCATCGGACAAATCAAATCTGTTCCCAGGATTTCTCAGTTCTTTTCAGGCGTAAAAGGACATTAATTACCGAGGGATGGATGAATATAGAAAGAGACATTAAGGAAAAGGGTTAAAATATCATTTATTAATTTGATTCCTAAAATAGTTAATACGACTCTAAATTAATTAATTTCTCAGAATCAGATCCCTTTCAATCTTTCGGCAGAAAACAGTCAATGGCGATACCATTGAATTGTGCAGAACAATTATATTTATTGGAGCTACCATAGTTTAGTTTTGTGTGCAAAATAAAAAGATTCCATTTCTTCGTCACCATGCCATTATATTATTAAAAATGAACTCATAAACTACTGGACTGTTTGATTTGATGCATTAATCCTAAATTGATTGCTCACGACATGCACTGCAATGTGTCGGCCGGTTTTGTTTTTTATTTTAGTGAAGGGGAAGTCTCTACGTCTCTTTTCACAGCTACATCATAGGTATTAATGAAGCAATTCCTTTGCTTCAATCTTTCACCTTAACATGCTCAGGTGTCCGAATCTGCTTTTAACCCAAAAAGACTCCGAATCACCTTCACATTACGCCTCCCATGTTCGATGTCTCCGCCTTTTATGCAATGCGTAGCAGCTTCTACATATACAATTTAAGGTGTCCCCATTCATGTTCACCAATTGGTATTAATATGCTAAACATTTTCTTCAAACTAAAAATCACTACAACAAGGTAGATATTTGCCCCCTTTCTTTTTGCTACTTTTAAAAATCATTGTTAAACATCCTCTATTTGCAAAAATCATCAAAAATTTAGAATTGGTGATGATTTTCAAAATCGTTGACAAATGTTAACCTTTTGATGACAATTTTTGAAAATCGTCGACAAAAGTTTACTAGTCGCAAAGATTTTTGAAAAAATCATAATCTTTGTTGACCATTTTTTAAAATCGTTACTAAATATGGACTCTTTTTGTGACAATTTTTTTAAAACCATTGCTCATGGAAGCCTATATCTCTTAGGTTATTAAAGAACCATTAATAATAAGACAAGGTAGGCAAGTGACATGCGTCACTTGCCACTTGTTTTCTTCTTAGGCACTCTTTAGGTCTTTTCCAATCTCAATTCAATTTCTAGTCCAATTTGTCTCTAAATTCCAATGGCTCAAAGTTCAAAATTCCTAAAATCATATGTCTAATAGTCCAGTGCCATTGGACAGTCATTTCCAGTACCGAGAATCCATTCAGTCTGCTACTTAGCAATTTCTTCGGTCCGAACATTTTCTCCCAAAAATTTCAGAAAAATTTCTAAAAATCCCTAAAAATTGAGAAACACACATAAATCACTCCAATTCAAGTTTTCAAACACAATTATCCCATATTTCACAAAACAAATTACATTTAGACACATATGCCGGGAAATATCATGAATGCATGTACAAACATATGCATGTGCAAAAATTATCATTCATCTATATTTAGAGGCCATCTAATGTATGAACATGTCGAAATATGTTTCCAAACTCCTAACCCATCCCAATTGACCAATTTACCCTTCCCATCGGTGATGGGATGTTACAATTCTTCCCTCCTAATAAAAATTTCGTCCTCAAAATTCTTACCTGTTTGGTCGAACAGATGAGGATACTGTCTCCTCATATGCTCCTCGGTCTCCCAACTTGTTTCCTCAGTTGAGTGGTTCCTTCATAGGACTTTCACCAATGGAATAACCATGTTCCTCAACTGCTTAACCCGTGATCCCACAATCTGAACCGACTCCTCAATATAACTCAGATTGCTAGCCACCTTAATCTCCTGAGCCAGTATCACATGTGTCGGATCAGATCGATACCGTTGGAGCATACTCACATGGAAAACATTATGCAGCTGAGACAACTCACTTGGTAAAGCCAGCTTATAGGCCAAAGGTCCTATTCTCTCAATGATCTCATAAGGACCAATGTATCTAGGGCTTAACTTGCCTTTCTTGTCAAATCTCAGCACTCCTCTCCACGGTGACACTCGAAGGAAAACTCTGTCTCCCACATTATACTTCATATCTCTCCGATGCTGATCCACATAATTCTTCTGCTATCCTGAGCCGCTTTAATGCGACTCCGAATCAGTTTTACCTTATCCACTCTATCCTGAATCAGCTCTGGGTTCTCAATCATCCTCACACCCTCTTCATCCCAATATAGAGGCGATCGACACTGCCTACCATACAAGGTCTCATATGATGCCATCCCGATGCTACTATGATAGTGATTATTATATGCAAACTCAATCAAGGCCAAATACTAATCACATGCTACTCTAAACTCCAATACACATAATCGAAGCATATCCTCAACAGTCTTAATCGTCCTCTCACTCTGCCCATCTGTCTGAGGATGAAATGTTGTACTGAAATTTAATCTGGTACCCATAGCAGACTGCAAACTCTTCCGGAACTTCGAAGTAAATCTGAGATCCCGGTCTGACACTATGGACACAGGAACCCCATGCAGTCTCATTATCTCAGTCACATACTTCTGGGCCAACTGATCAAGTGTATTGTTGTTGGACCCCGAATTTTTTTTTAATGATGTCATATTGTGATAATTATGTGTTTATGCCTTAGTTTGATTAAATTGAGAGGATTATTGGATAATTAAGGTTTAATGTGGTTTAAATGGAAATTATAGGATAAAGATATATGAGGGCATTTTGGGGAGGTTACTTGAGTTAGAGTGGATTAGGCTTTGCAAGGAAGGGTATAATGGTCTTTATGCTCCCTTCGACTTAAGTAGGAAATTAGAAGGAAGAGAAAGAAGGAAAAGAAGAGGAAAGGAGAAAAGAAGAAGAGGAAGCCGTCGGTGGAGGAAGAAGAGAAGAGAAAAAGAGAGTTTGTGATTCTAAGAGATTTCCGACAATTTCGAACCATTTTCGGGTAAGTTCTGCTTGTGTTAAACTTGTTTTGGTTAGATTTAAACCTAGAGAATGTTGAATGTAGCATAATCGAAGGTTTTAGGGTTTGTAAAGCAAAAATGGTTAGATCTCCTGGGTTGATGCGTTTATGACTGATTTTGAGTTATTGTTGGGTTAGAAAGGTAGTATAAGACTTGATCTAAAGTTTAGATGTGTTGCATTTGCTAAAGGGATGGATTGAAATCGAAAAATGCAGGAAAAATAGAGTTCGAAGTCGCCTCTCCGACCTGCACGTCGCGACGTGCTCATGAGAAAAGGGGGCACGCCTCGTGCACGAAAAGACGCTGCGCCCGGGCACATGGTGTGCATGTCGCGGACTGCGAGAGATAAACGCATACGATGCACCTTTGGTGCACGCCATGCGAGCCTTCACACAATGAGCCAGCCTTCATGTGCAAGCCCAGGTTGTCCGAAAGTGAAGTTTTTAGTATTTTGTGCATATCTTTTGGTGTAGATATCCTATTGAGGTGATTTTAGATTCGTTGTGATATAGAAATAAAGGGCTACAAGTGTATGAAGAAAGGAAGTTCGGAATCAGCCTTTAAGGGTTCGGGAATTTATATGGAAGTTGGATGGAGACTTTTAGTGCTTTTACTTTTGATTTTCAAGCTTTATGGAATATTTCTTTTGAATATTGATTGCATGAGAACTTGGTTTATTATAGGAAATCAAGCCGACCCGATTCCATCGCAAGAGTAAGGACATCAGTGAGTCGGTTACTCGAGTAATATTAGGTGGGTAATATGTTTATGGTTATTGTGTGTATGGGCAAGTTGCCTTGTGTGTGCTTGCTTGCATTGTGTGACATTACTTGTATTGAAATATTGAACATGCATTGTAATTATAATTATGCATGGCCTTGATAGGCCTTATGGTATTTTGTGAGAATGAAAAGAATGAAGATTTTGAAAGCTTTGAAAAATGCTTTGAACATGGAACGAATGATTATGTGTATTGTTTGGGTGAGAGAGTTACGGATGGAGTCACGTGCACGTTGACATAAAGCCTTCTCCCGGTTGCCCGCTTGAGACAACGAGATCCTTGAGAAATCGGACTTGGATAGTTTACGAATTTAACTTCAGTTTATCCAGATCGTTTACGGAATTCTCGAACCATTTGTGTGCATTCATTATTGATTTGATAGAAATGATGCATATTAATCATTATGTTATGGCATAATATGTGTTCATATGAATGTGAATTGCTTGATGAATTTGGACTTGCTATACATATATGCATATTGCTTGATGAATTTGCAGCTCATCCCATTACTCTCCCCTTCTCAGGTGCAGATCGAGACGATTGTCGACCTTGCAAGACATCGGAAACTTCAAGCTAGTTAGGAGCCTTGTATTAAGTTAGTACTTTGGTTAGCCCGCCAGCATTTCATCATGGAGCATACTTATGTATTTTGGATTTAAATTTTATTTTGTATTTTGCGGCATTTGAGAATACTTGCTGAATTTTCTTTAATTTGTAATGGCATGAAACCCCTTAATGTTTGGGGTGTTTAATTATGTTTTAATGTGTGCGAAATTGCATGAATGAGTATGGGTGTGAATCGAATTATGCATTTGTATGGATGTTGGGATCGGGTCCGATAGTATTCAGGCGCCCGTCGTCGGTGCGACCAGAGGGGCTGCCTCGGGAATGGGGATCCAGGACCCGGGCCCAACATGTTTGGTATTAGAGCGCCTAGGTTTAGTGTCCTTGGCTTAGAATGCATAGTAGGATGAATTGTTTGCTATATGATTATGTGATGCATTTGATTGAGTGCATTCAGTGACATGCATATCATGCATACATGTAGATTGACCAGTAGCTAATCCTTAGTGTTTACTTGTGAAGGAGTACGAAGCCACCTCGTAGAAGGACACGAGGATTTCTGCAAGGATCTACTGCACCTGCCTCTCCGACTAGAGAGGAGAAGACTGATGAGTCAGTAGCCCCAGGGAATGCTGAGGCTTCTATAGGGCTAGGTAGTGAGCCCATTCCTTCGCAGACTCAGGAGTCGCCAGTTCCGCAGGAGCAAGTGCCTCCATTGGATCCGAGGCTGTTTCAGGTGTTCACTCAGGCATTTGTTCAGGCTATGGGTCAGATGCCACAGCTTTCTGCTTCAGCCCTAGCTCAGAAGGGGAGACGGTTTGATAGGTTGAGGAAGTATGGGGTAGTCGATTTCTTTGGAACATCAGATCCAGAAGAAGCCGAGACTTGGCTGAGGAAGATCGAGAGGGTGCTGGATCAGATGGAGTGTGAGGATGACGAGAGAGTCATCTATGCTATAAGTCTACTTCAGGGAGATGTTCTGCATTGGTGGGAGACCATGCCAGGCAGTCAGATGAGACCCGTGGGGTTGTCATGGCAGAATTTCTTGACTGCTTTTAAGAAGAAGTATCTATCAGAAGTTTATATTCAGCAGAAGCAGAGGGAGTTCCTCAGTTTGACTCAGAGGGAGATGTCAGTGAGTGAGTATGAACGTTGGTTCACGCAGTTGGCGAGATATGCCTCCGATCTGATGCTGAGTGAGGCTGCTAGATGTCGCCGGTTTGAGTCGGGCCTGCACTTGGCCATCAGAGAGAAGGTGATTGTGCAGAACTTCTGTGATTTTCAGCAGCTGGTTGAGGCAACATTGAGAGTGGAAAATATAGAGAATATCAAGAGTGTTGTAAACAAGAAGAGAAAGGGCAGAGAGTAGTCCAGGAGAGGAGGTAGCACTAGTACTCCTATGCGCATGTGAGTGCTAGGAGTTTCCAGTTCGATCGAGAGGAGAGGAGCAGTGGTGCCAGCCGACCCAGGCCGATGAGGACTTCTACTGTTTCTCACCAAGCCTCAACGGTGGGCGGCAGTAGAAGGGGAGATGGGGATAGATCTTTCGTTCCGAAGTGCAAGCACTGCGGAAGGTCCCATAGAGGAGAGTGCTTCAGATTGACAGGAGCTTGTTTCAACTATGGGGAGAAGGGACACATTGCCAGAGAGTGTTCTCAGCCTCCACGACAAGAGAGAGGCCAGATGCAAGCTCCGAGGAGGACAGAGACCATGGGATGAGGAGGGCTGCAATGTAAGTGGGCGATTCGAGATGCAGCCAAGAGGGTGAGTCTTTCGGGGAGACCGAGAAGGCAGGCACCGGCTAGGGTGTTTGCGATGACTCGGGAGGATGTAGAGACCGCTCCAGATGTTGTCACGGGTACGGTTCAGTTATTTTCTGATGCTGTGATTGCTTTGATTGATCCGGGTTCTACTCATTCGTTTGTTTCTTCGAGTAGACCTGTGTGTGATAGGAATGTGAGCCCTTTAGATACTCCGCTGATGGTGAGTACTCCAATCGGCCAGTACATTGTGATTATTCAAGTGTATAGAGACTGTGAGCTATGTATTGGTGGAGAACTTCTAGTGGTGGATTTGATGCCACTGAAGATGGGAGGATTGGATGTGATATTGGGTATGGACATATTAGAACGGTACAACGCCCGTTTGGATTGTAAACAAAAGACAGTAGAATTTGAATTGGATAGTGGAAAGAGAGTAGTGTTTGTGGGAGACAGAAAAGCGAGTTCGTCCAGAATTGTTTCAGCATTGGCAGCAGAAAAGATGATGAGGAAAGGATGTGAGGCATTTTTGGCCTATGTGGTAGACACTATAGCAGATAGAGGGAAGCTGGATGATATTCCAGTAGTCAGGGAATTCTCGGACATCTTTCCCGAGGAATTGCCAGGACTACTGCCAGCTAGAAAAATTGAGTTTCCCATTAAGCTTCTGTCAGGTACAGCGCCGAGCAGTTGGAGGAGTTGTTGGAGAAGGGGTATATTCGACCAAGCTCTTTGCCTTGGGGAGCTACGGTTCTTTTTGTAAAGAAAGATGGATCGTTGAGGATGTGTGTAGACTACCGGAAGCTGAATCAAGTTAATATGAAGAACAGGTATCCGCTTCCTCGCATTGATGATCTGTTTGATCAATTGCAAGGGACGAAAGTCTTTTCTAAGATAGACTTGAGATCAGGTTACCATCGGTTGAGGATTAAGGAGTCGAATGTGCCGAAGACTGCTTTCAGGACTCGGTATGGGCATTTTGAGTTTCTAATTATGCCTTTCGAATTGACGAATGCTCCTGCAGCTTTCATAGATTTGATGAATCGGGTCTTTAAGCCATTCTTGGACCAATTTATCATTGTCTTCATTGATGATATCTTGGTTTATTCCAAGAGTGATGAGCAGCATGAGGAGCATTTGAGGATTTCTTTGGAGACTTTGAGGAGGAATGAGTTGTATGCCAAATTCGATAAATGCAAATTTTGGCTTAGAGAAGTTGCATTTCTTGGACATGTGATCTCATAGTAAGGAGTGCATGTGGATCCAAAGAAGATAGAAGCTGTGGTAAATTGGGAAGCACCGAAGAGCGTAGTAGAGATGAGGAGTTTTCTGGGTTTGGCAGGCTATTACAGGAGGTTTGTGGAGGGATTCTCCATGATAGCCGCTCCGATGACTAAGTTGTTGAGGAAAAATCAGAAGTTTGTTTGGAGTGAGGAATGCCAGAAGAGTTTTGAGGAGCTTAAGCGCAGATTGACGAGTGCTCCAATTCTGGTTTTGCCTTCTGGAGATGAGGGCTATACTGTGTATAGTGATGCTTCGAGGAAGGGTCTGGGTTGTGTTTTGATGTAGGGAGATCGGGTGATTGCTTATGCTTCGAGACAGTTGAAGCCGTATGAGTTGAATTATCCGACGCATGATTTGGAGTTGGCAGCTGTGATCTTTCTTTGAAGATTTGGAGGCATTATCTGTATGGAGTTCAGACGAGGATCTTTACCGATCACAAGAGCCTTAAGTACTTGTTGATCTAGAAGGAACTGAATTTGAGACAGCGACGATAGATCGTGTTGCTTAAGGATTATGATTTGTTGATTGAGTATCATCCGGGCAAGACCAATGTAGTGGCAGATGCCTTGAGTAGGAAGTCTTCGATTGCTCATGTTCGATCGGTTTATCTTCCTTTATTGGAAGAGATGGCCAAGCTTAAGATCAGCTTGAAGCAGGAGGAACCAGATTGCCTTCTAGCTAATTTCCGAGTGAGACCGATCCTCAGGAAAAAGGTTAGGGAATTGCAAGCTCAAGATGCAGATTTGAGTAAGCTTCGAGATGAAATTCAGAAGGGTAAGATTTCCGAAGTGATAGTGAGGGATGATGGGCTTATGACAGTGGGGAACAGGTTGTATATTCCAGATGTACAGGAGGTTAAGGATGACATTATGGATGAGGAACACAATGCGCCTTATGCTATGCATCCAGGTAGCACCAAGATGTACAGGGATTTGAGAGAGCATTTTTGGTGGAAGAGCATGAAGAGGGATGTAGCAGAGTTTGTGAGCAAGTTTCTAGTGTGCCAGCAAGTCAAGGCTGAACACCAGGCACCTTCAGGCAAGTTGAGGCCGTTGCCTATTCCAGAATGGAAGTGACAAAGGGTGACCATGGATTTTCTGATGGGTTTGCCTAAGACCAGTAGGAGGCACGATGCAATTTGGGCTATTGTGGATCGATTGACGAAGTCAGCTCACTTCTTAGCGATCAAGCAGACTGATTCTTTGCATGTGCTAGCAAATAAGTATATCGATGAGATAGTGAGATTGCATGGGATTTCGGATTCTATAATGTTGGATAGGGACCCTCGGTTTACTTCGAGATTTTGGGGCAGTTTGCAGAAAGCTTTGGGGACAAAGCTGAATTTTAGTACGGCTTTTCACCCTCAGACGGATGGTCAATCTGAGAGGACCATTCGGACTCTTGAGGGGATGCTTCAGGCTTGTGTGATGGATTTTCGAGGAGCTTGGGATGAGCATTTGCTGTTGGTCGAATTCGCTTATAATAATTCGTACCATTCGAGTATTCAGATGGCTCCTTATGAGGCATTGTATGGCAGGAGGTGTAGGACTCCGATCTGTTGGGATGAAGAAGGAGAGAGAAAATTGGAAGGACCAGAATTGATTCAGACGACGATTTAGAAAGTTAATCTGGTTAAGTAGCGGCTTAAGGCAGCACAGGATAGGATGAAGAGTTATGTTGATGCTCACCGAAAGGAGATGGAGTATGAAGTCGGTGAGAAAGTATTCCTTAAGATGTCTCCTTGGAAAGGAGTAATGAGGTTTGGCAAGAAGGGTAAGTTGAGTCTAAGGTATGTGGGTCCTTATGAGATCCTTGAGAGGATTGGGCCACTCGCCTACAGATTGGCGTTATCTCCGGAATTGGATCAGATTCATGATGTCATTCATGTGTCCATGTTGAGGAGGTATAGATCGGATCCTTCTCATATCATTCAGGCAAGTGAGGTTCAGTTACGGGATGATCTAAGTTATGAGGAGCAACCAGTGGAGATTTTGGATACCAAGGACAAAGTTCTCAGGAACAAGATGGTTCAGTTAGTCAAAGTCATGTGGAGGAATCATTTGGTAAAGGAGGCTACATGGGAGCCATTGGAAGCCATGCGGGAGAAGTATCCGCATCTTTTCGATGATTCAGGTAATAATTTCGAGGATGAAATTTCTTTTAAGAGGGGGAGAAATGTTGGACCCCGAATTTTTTTTAATGATGTCATATTGTGATAATTATGTGTTTATGCCTTAGTTTGATTAAATTGAGAGGATTATTGGATAATTAAGGTTTAATGTGGTTTAAATGGAAATTATAGGATAAAGATATATGAGGGCATTTTGGGGAGGTTACTTGAGTTAGAGTGGATTAGGCTTTGCAAGGAAGGGTATAATGGTCTTTAGGCCCCCTTTGACTTAAGTAGGAAATTAGAAGGAAGAGAAAGAAGGAAAAGAAGAGGAAAGGAGAAAAGAAGAACAGGAAGTCGTCGGTGGAGGAAGAAGAGAAGAGAAAAAGAGAGTTTGTGATTCTAAGAGATTTCTGACAGTTTCGAACCATTTTCAGGTAAGTTCTGTTTGTGTTAAACTTGTTTTGGTTAGATTTAAACCTAGAGAATGTTGAATGTAGCATAATCGAAGGTTTTAGGGTTTGTAAAGCAAAATTGGTTAGATCTCTTGGGTTGATGCGTTTATGACTGATTTTGAGTTATTGTTGGGTTAAAAAGGTAGCATAAGACTTGATCTAAAGTTTAGATGTGTTACATTTGCTAAAGGGATGAATTGAAATCAGAAAATGCAGGAAAAATGGGGTTCGGAGTCGCCTCTCCGACTCGCACGTCGCGACGTGCTCATGAGCCTTCGTTACGGCGAGCCAGGCCTTCGCCGCGGCGAGCTGGGTCGTTCACCGTGGCGAGCGAACCTTCGCCGCGGCGAGCCTTCGCCGCGGCGAGCCCCAGGTTGTCCGAGAGTGAGGTTTTTAGTATTTTGGGCATATCTTTTGGTGTAGATATCCTATTGAGGAGATTTTGGATTCGTTGTGATCCAGAAATAAAGGACTACAAGTGTATGAAGAGAGGAAGTTTGGAATCAGCCTTTAAGGGTTTGAGAATTTAGATGGAAGTCGGATGGAGACTTTTAGTGCTTTACTTTTGATTTTCAAGCTTTATGGAATATTTCTTTTGAATATTGATTGCATGAGAACTTGGTTTATTATAGGAAACCAAGCCGACCCGATTCCATCGCAAGAGGAAGGACATCAGTGAGTCGGTTACTCGAGCAATATTAGGTGGGTAATATGTTTATGGTTATTGTGTGTATGGGCAAGTTGCCTTGTGTGTGCTTGCTTGCATTGTGTGACATTACTTGTATTGAAATATTGAACATGCATTGTGATTATGATTATGCATAGCCTTGATAGGCCTTATGGTATTTTGTGAGAATGAAAAGAATGAAGATTTTGAAAGCTTTGAAAAATGCTTTGAACATAGAACGAATGATTATGTGTATTGTTTGGGTGAGAGAGTTACGGATGGAGTCACGTGCACGTTGACATAAAGCCTTCTCCCGGCTGCCCGCTTGAGGTAACGAGATCCTTGAGAAATCAGACTCGGATAGTTTACGGATTTAACTTCGGTTTATCCGGATCGTTTACGAAACTCTCGAACCATTTGTGTGCATTCATTATTGATTTAATAGAAATGATCCATATTAATCATTATGTTATGGCATAACATGTGTTCATATGAATGTGAATTGCTTGATGAATTTGGACTTGCTATGCATATATGCATATTGCTTGATTGTGTGGCTCGTTGCTAATGGCTATAAACGTATATGCCACTGAGCTTCGTAGCTCACCCCATTACTCTCCCTTCTCAAAGTGTGATTGAGGCGATTATGCGACCTTGCAAGGCATCGGAAACTTCAAGCTAGTTAGGAGCCTTGTATTAAGTTAGTACTTTGGTTAACCCGCTAGCATTTCATCATGGAGCATACTTATGTATTTTGGATTTAAATTTTATTTTGTATTTTGCGACATTTGAGAATACTTGCTGAATTTTCTTTAATTTGTAATGCCATGAAACCCCTTAATGTTTGGGGTGTTTAATTATGTTTTAATGTGTTCGAAATTGCATGAATGAGTATGTGTGTGAATCAAATTATGCATTTGTATAGATGTTGGGATCGGGTCCGATAGTATTTGGGCGCCCGTCGTCGGCGCGACCCGAGGAGCCGCCTCGAGAATGGGGATCCGGGAATCGGGCCCAACAATTGTTCTCCCTCACTGGAAAGAAATGGGCTGATTTAGTTAACCGATCCACTATGACCCAGATAGCATCATGTTGCCTTGGAGTCTTAGGCAACCCCATAATGAAATCCATAGTAATTCGTTCTCATTTCCACTCAGGAATAGGCAACGAATGGAGCTTTCCCACTGGAGCCTGGTGCTCAGGTTTAACCTGCTGACGCGTCATGTACCTGGAAACATACTCTGTCACCTGTTTTTTTATGCCAGGCCACCAGAAATGTGGCTTAAGAGTGTTATACATCTTGGTAGTACCAGGATGCATAGCATAGGTGGCCATATGCGCTTCCTCCAGAATCTCTCGCCTCCACTTCAGGCACACAAAGCCTCTGTCCCAACCATAATGTCTCATCTCTCACTTCAAATTCAGAATTCAAGTCAGTCTTCACTTTCTCAATCAGCTTTACCAAGGCAGGATCCTTGTCCTGAACTCTCCTGATCCTGTCATGCAGCATCGGTCCGTGCTTCAGAGTGGCTATCAAAGCCCCATCCTGCTCCAGATTTAACTGCACATTCAAAGCTCTCAACTGAATCAAATTAGGCAACCTCAATACCTGAATCTGAGCTGCACTGATGTGAGGCTTTATGCTCAAAGCATATGCCACCACATTGGCCTTCCCTGGGTTATACTCTATAGTACAATCATAGTCCTTAAGCAGCTCAATCCATCTCCTATGCCTCAACTTCAACTCCCTCTGACTCAGCAAAAACCTCAAACTCTTATGATCAGTGAAGATCTGAAATGTCTCACCATACAAGTAGTGTCTCCAAAATTTTCAGGGCAAAACCAACTGCAGCTAACTCCAAATCATGCACAGGATAATTTACCTCATGAGACCTCAACTGTCTCGAGGCATAAGCGATCACTCTACCATGCTGCATCAAAACACACCCCAATCCTTGATGCGATGCATCACTATATACCTCATAACCTCTAGTCCCAGATGGAATACCCAACACCAATGCAGTAGTCAACCGATGTTTCAGCTCCTCAAAGCTCTTCTGGCACTCCTCAGTCCATCTAAATTCCACATTCTTCCTCAGAAGTTTTTTCAGAGGGGCTGAGATCAGTGAAAACCCCTCGACAAACCTCCAGTAATAACCGACCAATCCTAGGAAACTTTGAATTTTCGGCACATTCCTTGGAACTTCCCACTTCATCACTGCCTTAATCTTTTTCAGATCGACCTGAATCCCCTCTCTAGTCACTATGTGCCCCAGAAACACTACCTCATCCAACCAAAATTTGCACTTACTGAATTTGGCATAAAGTTGTTTCTCCCTCATAAGCTGTAAAACAACCCTCAAATGCTCAGCATGCTTCTGTCTACTCCTCGAATACACCAATATGTCATCAATGAATACAATTACAAACTGGTCAAGGTAGGGCTGAAAGACCTTATTCATCAAGGCCATAAAAGCTGCCGGGGCATTAGTCAACCCAAACGGCATCACTAGGAACTCGAAATACCCATACCTACTCCTGAAAGCACTCTTAGGCACATTAGCCTCTGCTATCTTTAGCTGATAATACCCAGACCTCAGATCCAGCTTAGTGAACACCTGAGCTCCCTACAATTGATCAAATAAGTCATCGATCCTAGACAGTGGATACTTATTCTTCGCTGTCACCCGATTCAACTGCCTGTAATCGATGTACAATCTCAGAATCCCATCCTTTTTCTTCACAAATAATACTGGAGCTCCCCAAGGTGAGACACTGGGCTTGATAAACCCCTTCTCCAGTAACTCCTACAACTGAGCCTTCAGCTCCCTCAGTTCCACAGGTACCATCCTATATGGAGGTACAGATATAGGAGCAGTACTTGTGTAACACCCCACTCCTGTAAGACCCGAACCCGATATCGATGGTGATATCCGAGACCGTGCCCCGCGAGGGTGGTGTGCTACGTACTTGATCAATCAAAATTTGGTATACATTTTTTTTGACACACATGAGAGTCAATAATCAAATGGGGCATAAGCCCTTTCCCATCATACAATGCCATTTACACAAATTCCCATATGGCCATTTGGCCTTTTTTTTAACTTTTCACTAAACACAATTTTCAATAGTCAACCAGGCCCTTTCACAACTACAAACACTTGAGTCATTTCAAAATACAATTCATACGGAAATTTGCTGAAGAAACAATTTAATACAAAAATATAGACATGCAATGCAGACGCGAACTGATCCCAACCTCTATCCTTCACTTGAATGCTGTCAGCATACTCCCGTTGGCCTAACGGGGTATTCTTCTTATCCTGAAAAATAGTTACAAATTTTTGGGTGAGTTTTGCGAACTCAATGAGAAACCATCATCGATGGTTCACTCAATTCATGCATTACGCAAATTGCGTCTAAAGACATCACAAGAACATTCAAAATATCATATAGCGATTCACAATTTCTCATGCCATCACAAAGCACTCAGTAATTATCTCAAATCAGTTATCATATTTGTATGCAATGCATATGTGACTCTTTTCCAGTTTATTTCAGTGTTGTGACTGAGCGCTTATTCAGTGATAGTGTTCAGTGGACGCGTCTAGGGAGTAGGAGAGCCCTCATGCAGGATGCACTAACTCCCCTCGAGCTCGAGGCTCGGTTCAGTAACAGTGTTCGAGCTCAAAGCTCTTTTCAGTATTAGTGGCGACTCAGGTCACAACGTACATTATCTGTTCATGCATTTATTGTTGGCCCCTAAATTTTTTTCATATTGCATTAAGCATGATTTAAATAATTATGAGGGTTGATGGATAAAATTTTAGACCTATTTGCTATGTAAATGTTGGTCGAATTTATTTTATGGTTTGGTTGTATTAAAAATGGTAAGAATGTATAAGGGTATTTTGGTCATGGCACTTAAGGATAGAAGGTCTAAGGTTTAAATGAAAGGGGCAAGATGGAAATTTGATAAGTAAGTAGAAATTAAGAGAAGAAGAAGAAAGAGTTAGAGAAGGAAGAAAATAGAAGAAAGAAAAGAAGGAGAAGGAGAAGACAGAGGAGAGAGTGTCGTAAGCTTGGAGAAAAGAAGAGAAAGAGGGTTTGCTAGCCTAAGCGATTTCGATGATTCAAGTGCTTAGGGTAAGTTTTGCCGTTTACTCTTGTTATGGTTAGATTAAACTTAAAGGATGTGGAATGGGTGAGAATCGGTGGTTTTAGGGTTTTCGACGAAAAATGGATAGGTTTCTTTGGGTTTATGATTTGATGGTTGTTTTTGAAGTGTTAATGGGTTAGAAATGTACTATAAGACATGATCTAAGGTTTAGATGTGTTGCATCTGATTTTGGGTAAAGATTAAAGTCAGAAAATGCAGAAAAATGGAGTTGAGTCGCAACTCGACCCACACGTCATGGCGTCATGGAGAAAATGGTGACGCCTTGGCGTGCACAGAAAGTACGTCATGGCGTGCACAATATGATGTACGCCTTGGCGCACAAATGTGCTGCGTCGCTGACGTGCGTGTGGCGAGCTGCCGCAACGCACACATTTGTGCTCGCTCGCCGCATGCGAGCCCCGATCCTTAGAAAAATAATTTTGATATTTTTTGGTATATCTTTTAGTGTAGATATCCAAATGAGGTGATTTTGATTCGTTGGAAAATAGAGTCAAAGTTCTACAAGTTTTATAAAGCTTTGAAATTGAAAGTCGATTATAAGAATCTTAAAGTTTGGTCGGAAGTTGGGTATAGATTCTTGTTTTGTTTGGGGTATAACTTTCGGGTTTTTGAACCAAATTGAATGCTTTTGGAGTCAATAGAAATGTAAGACAATGAGGACTTTTATGGAAAAAGTGACCCGAATGTTTGGATTTTGGCAGAGTTTAGGTTTATTTAGAATTTATCTTAGTGAATGTGTGATTTTGGATTCCTAATTTGTATTCCTATTTGAATAGGAATTTTGCATTTGATTAAGGAAATCAAGGAAGGCAAGAGGATCAAGATGAGAGGTATCTTTTAAGCATGTATTCGAGCAAGGATTTCATGTGGGTTTCATGTTTATGATTTAGTAATGAGCCACTAAAGTTTTCTCCCAAATCAATAATGATTTCAATTACTTCATAAATATCGTTTTGTTTCTATTGAATGATTTGCAAAATTTCTACATGTTTCAACCTATGAACTTTTCTGATGAATTTCAAAATAGAAATGAAAATGCATTGAACATTTTATGTCATGCCTTGGAAAACTTCATGGCATTTTGTATATTCGGAAAAGAAAGAATAGAGCATGAAAAGTATGAAAGCTTTGATAACATGCTTTGAGCATGAAACGAATGGATTATGTGCTTTGTTTGGGTAAGAGAGTTACGGATGGAGTCACGTACACGCCGACATATAGCCTTCTCCATTTGCTGCTTGAGGCCACGAGATCCTCGAGAAATCGGACTCGTTTGTTTCTGATTTAACTTCGGTTTATCCGGATCGTTCTGGAACTCTCGAGCCATTTGTTTGTGCATTGCATCTATGAATTGTCAAGTATGTGCATAACTTGAGCATTTGATATTGATGATTGATTGAACATATTGTGTTGATGTGATAATATTTTTCACTATGCAATGACACTTTTCAACTATGGGTTTGAACTCAGAACTTCGGATTTGACTGAGAATTTAGGAGTAAAGTGTTTTATGAACTTATTATGATATTTGTACAACAAATGAACTTTTTCGACGGTTTTGCTTGTTCTTCGTTATAAACCTGTTACCCACGAGCTATAAGCTCACCCCCTTTCATTCCCATCCACAGGTGATGAGAAGAAGATCGGGTGAAGGGAAGTGAAGGTTTCGATTTCTATGTGTGTTTATTGTATTGTTCTCAATTGCATTGGTATTGGAAATTTTAGAATCGATATATTGTGGCTTGGTATGCCATGAGAACTTGTAAATTTATTCTTTGATGAAAGTGGATATTGTATGGTTGATCACTAGTGGAAGTTCGCAATTGTGTATGCGACCGGATTGAGTAAGAATTTAGTTTACTCGAGGGAGCTATGATTATGATATGATTTTTGGATTGTAAATTTTGGTTATGCATATGTATTTATATACATGATGAGATGTGTTATGGAAAAGGAATGTAGGAATGGCACGAGATTGTAAGCTTCAAGATTTCGTGATGTTCGCCAATGTTCGGTTCAACGGACGGATTAGGGAGCGGATCCAACATTTGTGGTATCGAGCAAGAAGATGAATCGATGAAGGTTAAGGCAACTCCATCGGATTACGGTAAGTATGATGGTATCTTGTTTGAGGTTGGGTTCCGGAACGGATCCAACATTTAGGTATCGAGCCAAACATTATGATCTTGCATGGGCGCATGTGTATGGGTTACACGCATAAGTGACTGTTAGAAGTTTCAGGTGTTAGAATTTGAGGAGCCACGGTGATTGTTTGACTTGGATTTATAAGAATTTTGATTGATTTTAGTGATGTGTTCAGGAAATTGAGTTGTGAATATCGTGATGAATTGTGATAAAGTAAAGTTTGAAGGATGAGATAACGAATAGAAATATATGTATGGAAGATCGATAGGTTGAATGTGAAATGATGATTGGTCCATCTGTCACGATCTAAGAAAAAGGAAAGTTGTGGATAATGAGAAAGGAGAAATAGAGTATAGGTAAGCAGAACAGATAATAATGAGAAAGGAGAAATAGAGTATAGGTAAGCAGAACATGACGACAATATTGTACTATTCGAAAGTGATATAGATACGAATGTATTACCATGGATTGTATATATACATGATGAGAGTAGAGTGTACAAGTAGATTGCAATGGAAACATAACGTTGCTATAATCTTACGACGAAGTGGTTGTTCTCGACGACAAAAGTGATGATCCGCAGTAAGAATAAATGTTAGCCCCAAAATTTTTTTTAAGATTAAGCATGATTAGCTTAAATTGATTAAGTTAGATTAGCATTAATTAAGGTGTCATTAATTAGATTAGCATTAATTAAGGTGTCATTAATTAATATGTGGTAGCATTACAATGTTAGGTGGTGAGTTAATGAAATTAAATGTGTTAGGTTAAGTGTATTAATGGTCAAATGGGCTTTGGGCCTAAAAGGAAATGAGAAAATAAAGAGGAAATGAAGGGGACTTAAGTAAGTTGGGTTGTAAAGTAAGAAGAAGAAGAAAGGAGTTAGGCAAATGGGCCTTAGGACTTGATGGGCTTAAGTTATTAAGTAAGAAGTATAAAAAGGGAATGAAATAAGTGAGTTGTAGTAGGAAAGAAGAGCAAAAACGAAATTAGAGAGGGAGAGAGGGAATTTTCGGCCATGGAGGAGAGAAGAGGAGAAAAAGAAGAAGCTTGGCTAGGGTTTGAGATTCCAAGAGGTTTTTGAAGAAAGTTCAAGAAGGAAAAGTGTGGAGGAGAGTCTAAGCTTCACTTTGAACCAAGAAATCACTTGGTTAAGTAGAGATTCAAGGTAAGCCATGAGTTTAAAGTTTAGTTTTACTTGGGTTTGAGTTAGGAAGACTAAGAATGGAATGGGTTTAGTGATTCTTAAGTCAATTGCATGAAAGTAGTTATGTGGATTTTCAATTGAAGCTATTGTTGAAGTGGGTTTTATTTCTCTTGAAATAGAGCAAGAGAGAGGAGAGGAGCAAGAGGAGGAGCTTCATTTAGCAAGAATTTAGCAAGTATAAGGTGGGTTTCATTTTTATCTTTATGCTAGTAAGTGATATATACTACCTTAATTAAAGAAATTATGTTCTTTCAAATTACTTTGTGATGATTTGATTGAGTATAATAGATGTATGAATGCCATTATATGAGAACTTGACAGTATATGACATTGCTTGACATTGCTTGATAAAGTAATGAATTAAATGAGCATGAATATTAGTGAGTTTATGACATTTGAGCTAAGCATGAAAAGCATTTTCCAGAGAATTAACTAATTGGATTGCATGAAAATCCATTTTCAGAAAATCAGCTAGTGGACAAGAAAAGTCTAGTTTTTATGCATGAAATTCAGTGTTATGTGGGTTAGTTAAGTCCACCAGCAAAGTCACGTGCACGTTGACCAGTATAGCCTTCGCCCGGCTGCCCGATTGTGGCATAGGATGTTCCTTTTGCACCTCCTCAGCAATATGACTACACTTGTGTAGTTCATCGTTAACCCGTGGACTTTTGAACCATCAGCTATGTGTTTACGTGTTAGCATATGTTTGTAAGAATGATGAATGCATGAATCATGAAATTATGCTTTAGCTTGATGAATTCACGAAATGCAAGTTGTATGATTTGTTGATGAGAATATTGCCAACAGTATGAGTAATGAATAGATTCAGCTTAGTAGTATAAATATAAGCGTGTTACCCTCGAGTTTAAAGCTCACCCCACCTTCCCGTCCCATCTCCAAAGTGAAGAGCGTGATCTCGAGGAATTAGCATAAAAGGCATACTCAAGATTATGTTTTGATGTATTTCAAGTCAATTGTTGTAAGCGATGCTTTAGATGCATTTTAAGAAAAGCAGTAGCATTTTGGAAGTGTATTTTGAACCAAGTTGTAAAAGGGCTTGAAATGCCCACTAAAGCATTATAAGCTACTTGTTTTGAATGTGAATGAGATGCATGAATTACGATTTATTATGGTCTCTCAAAACCATTTATTATCATGTTTAAGCATAGTATCCAAAGTTGCATGAAATGGCTTTGGAATCCATGTGGTAGAAATGCATGTTTAGTTCAAGTGAAGACGTATATAGAGTTGTGATTGATGAGCGTTATGTAGAAGTAAGAATGTGATTGGGTTATGGTTAATAAGTTTTGCATGAGTGATTAGACAAGATCATTATGGTTTGGGTTTGATTAGAATGCTAGGGTGTGTTGTTGCCATTGAAAATCCATTGGGATAATTAGGTTGTTATGTGTTGTGGGATATGGAGGATTTAAGTTTTATGTAGGTACTTGGATTGAAGAGGGTTTAGAGAGTGAAATGTGGTTGTTGGCGAGAAAGTTACACGACTGTGTGAATTTTCACACGGTATGTAATTTTCTGATGTGAGAGGCCTTGATTGGCGATGGGTTACACACACTGTGAATTTTCACACGATGTGTAAATTTCTAGTGCAGGAGGCGGCGGTGGCAGTGGGTTACACAGCTGTGTGAATTTTCACACGATCGTAAATCCATGGTGAGGAGAGCGAGTAGTAGAAAATTACGACTGTGTGAATTTTCACACAGACTGAGTGATTTTCTCACGGTCCATGTAACCCAATAATGGCAGAATTTCGAATTTTGGTCTTCACAAAATTGTAGCCCTAGATTTCTATTTTCTAACCGTCCAAGAACGAAGTCATTCCGACATCTATAGTGAAAGTTATGGCATTTGCGCCAAAAGATGTTCAATTTGATTTTGGGAGTGAGCATAGTCTATTCTTTTGGGCATAAAACACTCATTCGACCTCCAATTGAGGTGAGGTTTGAACCATTGGATTTATAAGACATATATCTTTCACTCCATAAAATTTGGTATCATTTGGAGTTAATTGAGGAGGTTTTCATTAAAGCAAGTGAGAGGTCAGTTAAGAGAGCATGCTTCGGGTATGAAATCGTTTTGTTTTTTGGTGTGTATCTTGAGTTATATAACTCAGTTTGAGGTGATTCTTATTGCGAAACGATCTTGAGGCATAGAGCTATAATTTATATGTAGAAGTAAACTTATGATTTTGATGTTTTAAATAGTGTGCGCTCGCCACGAAAGCGGAGTTACAGCTTAGGACCCTGTAAGGAAATAAGCACAAGGCTTTAGGACTCCGAAAATTGGGTTTTGGAAATGGGTCCAATGGATGTGGAAATTAAGCCAGAGCAAGAGTGTTAAGTTAGAAGCAATCGGGATCCGGTCTCCGGGTCGGGTTTCGACAATAAATTAGTGGATTTGAGGTCAGAATGTCATTGTGATTATGCATCGATAATTTTGAAATTGATTGAGGATATACATATGCAAGATGAAATAAAGGCTGAATGGAAAATGAGATAGAAGTGAGGAAGTTGTGACCTTGTATGAGACGAATGAAATGATATATAGTATGGGGACTTCACCTCGTAAAAGGACACGAGGAGTTCTGAAAAGATCAGTTGCCCCCGACTCTCCGACAAGAGAGGAGAGTACTAATGAATCAGTAGCCCCAGAAAATGATGAAACTTCTGTAAGGCAAGGAAGTGAGCCCTATGCAATCAATATGGTAATGGAACCATGATGAAATGATATAGCGTGAGAAACAGTGACTTCTGGAAAAACTAGCATAAAATTTGTGTTAGTATGTTCGATAAGGGCGAACTGTTGTCAAGATCAATGGCGATCAAGGTATCACTTATGTAAGATATGAATTGGTAATTTTAAGAAAGAAATCTGTGGATAGAATGGCATGACTTTGACAATGCTCAGCCAAGCATTTGCGACAGCAAGAATGTTTGTTACTCCTTGAGTTTTGAGTGACTTGAACAGTATCACCGTATGAGGATGAGAGAAAATGGTCTTCTCGAGGGATTAAAGGTAACTGATGATGTGATGATGATAGCACGCGAGTGATAAAGATTTGTATGAATGGTATCTCTTTTGTAGAAGAACTTCATTAAGTTAGATTCAGCAGATCAGATAGTTTATATGAAGGATGATCAAAGAAAGAGCGGACCAAAAAAGAATATGTAAGGATTCGGAAGCGAGTATTAGAGTCCTATTCCTAGTGGAGACTCACATAAAGAAGGTAGAAGATACTATTGAGACTGTATGTATTTTTGTTTGATGTCAAGGATCCAACCATGAGGGTGGATTCCTACATTGAGGAAGCACTAATTGCCAATATGAGGAGTATATCATATCGGTTCACGTTATGTTTTGGATACGTATGTTTGGGAAATACAAGTTTATCCGATGAAGGTGTGACAAGCACAGGAAGCTAAGATTTCAAATAAACTAAAGTGTGTGGAGGAAAGCAGACATCAGAATACGTCGATGCGAAATATGAGGAAATCTAAAGAATGGAGAAAATCAGTCAAGAGAGGTAAGACAATTGGGAATTGAAAAATAACAGGAGGTAAGATTTCCTCATTGAGGAATCAGTTATTTGCGGAATGACTAGAACCAATGGTGGACATATGGAGTTTTGACGATGTTTGGTCAAGTTAGCGAATTCCCTGATAATGATATAGGAATGAAGAGTAAAGTGATCCAAGAAAGGTTTGATGATATGCTAAGTGTATTCGAAGAGTGGGAAAAAAATAGTTTGACTACTTGAGGAAAATGAGAAAAGTAAATGAGAGACAAAGGTAAGGAAAATTTTGAGGATATTAAATATATCATTTGGAATTGGGAATTCTCAGTAGTATACAATGGTGTTGCATGAGAGATCAGGATAAGATCCACGAAGTAAAATAAATGCGAATTGGATTTGGAGAATGTGATTAGGATTGAGTTTGGATTGTCGGCGGGAAGTCAGGAATTTTGTGATTTGTTTGAGTGGCGTCTGAAGTATTTAAAGTTATTTGCGGGTTTTGGGTTTGAAATACAACTGTGATCTTTGTATGATAGTCTATGGATTTGTGTGGTAAATGTCGGTTGGTAAAGAGAGTAATGATAAGATTTTGTATAAGTCATGTGAGATTCTTTGGCTAAAAGGCATATAAGTTTTGTTATAGATATGTATTGAATAAGGAATTAAGTTATAAATTTGCGTATGATTATGGTTTATGAATTGTGATTGTATATGAATTGGATTGGGGTATGTTAGGAATAAATTAGGAATTTGTATATTAAGTTCGCATGATTTGCAATTGCAAATGATTGCCAAAAGTTGGAGACATTATATATACAAGAAGATTTATTGTGTGTAAGATGTATAGATCATACAATTAAAATGCGTATTGAGTTGAAGAAATTGAATGCGAGATGGAGACAATGGATAGAGTTACAGGAAGTTTATGTTGTACAAATGAGTATTCAACAATGGTAAAGCTAGTGTTGTAATCAGACGCGTTGAATAGAGAATTCAATAGCAGGACAGTATGAATTCAGTTTTAGAGGTTATCAGATCTAGTGCGATAAAGAGTGTTGAGCGGAGTTGAATTCGGGCAAAATGAAGTACCCTTAGTCACTGAAGTGGAAGATCGGTTTCGCATGAACAAAGCTCAAATTAAGGATTCAGAAATTGTGAATCCTTCCAAGAAAGCGAAAATGAATGTGCATTTTGAGCTCGAGTAGGGAAAAGGATACTGGGTGATTGAGATAAAATGTATGCGTACCGGTAAAGATGATTGAGCAAAGAGACTGCCAAAAAAGGGCAAGTGTTGATTTAAGCTTTACGTCCTAGAAGAAATATGTCAAGTGACGGAGAGTTTAAATTGTCGATGGTCTTAATGTCAAAGATATGTTTGAAGTCTATAGTGTGGAGTTCATGGGAATATGAAACCAATGTACGGTTCGAATTGACGTTTAGCATCACGATCGTTGTTATCGTGATTTCAATAGAATACTATATGAGGAGTCTGATGAGAGAAAGAGCTATCGCATTGTATTATGATGAGTGAGGCCTACTGGTCATTGGAGGCTAAATTTGAGACATTATGGACAGACGAGATTAAGTAATTCAAGAAAGATGGATGAATTACCAATGACATGGAATACAGTGAGATAGTCATAAGAGGCAAATGTACTGATATTAAGGTGATGTGAATTGTCTAGTAAAAGATGATTTGTCTTTGAGGAGATCTCCTTAAAGCGTGTGTGTTTACATGAGGGCAAAGTGTGCTCAAGTTAAGACAAAGAATTGACTAAGCCCGCGATGAAATAGTTAGTGCTACTGCTAAAGATGTTTTGGATTCTAAATGTGATGTACGTGAGTATATTAAGGAAATCTTGATATGATATGGTATTGGTGTTATCGATACGTAAAGTGAGAAAATTGTAAGTACTACGAAGAATGATGAGGAACTAGTTAAGAAAGTGAATGGCCAAATAAGGATTGAAGGACCAGCGAGTCTATTGATCGTGATCAATTGAAAGAAAGTATTCGAGTGGCGACGTTAAACGGCCATTGCGGGAACATCCTGCACTCCTTATCGATCAGATAAGAATTTCGAGGACGAAATTCTTTTTAAGAGGAGGAGAGTTGTTGGTCCCTGAATTTTTTCATATTGCATTAAGCATGATTTAAATAATTTTGAGCGTTGATGGATAAAATTTTAGACCTACTTGCTATGTAAATGTTGGTCGAATTTATTTTATGGTTTGGTTGTATTAAAAATGGTAATAATGTATAAGGGTATTTTGGTCATGGCACTTAAGGATAGAAGGTCTAAGGTTTAAGTGAAAGGGGCAAGATGGACATTTGATAAGTAAGTAAAAATTAAAAGAAGAAGAAGAAAGAGTTAGAGAAGGAAGAAAGTAGAAGAAAGAAAAGAAAAGAAGGAGAAGAGAGAGGAGAGAGTGTCGTAAGCTTCAAGAAAAGAAGAGAAAGAGGGTTTACTAGCCTAAGCGATTTTCGACAGATTCGAAGTGCTTCCGGGTAAGTTTTTCTTCGTTTACTCTTGTTATGGTTAGATTAAACTTAAAGGATGTGGAATGGGTGAGAATCGGTGGTTTTAGGGTTTTCGACGAAAAATGGATAGGTTTCTTTGGGTTTATGATTTTGTGGTTGTTTTTGAAGTGTTAATGGGTTAGAAATGTACTATAAGACATGATCTAAGGTTTAGATGTGTTGCATCTGATTTTAGGTAAAGATTAAAGTCAAAAAATGCAGAAAAATGGGGTTCGGAGTCGCAATTCCGACCTGCACGTCGCGACGTGCGGAAAAAATGGTGACGTCGCGTGCACAGGGTGCACGTCGCGGCGTGCACAATATGATGTGCACGCCGCGGCACACAAATGTGCACGTCGCAACGTGCGTGTGGCGAGCACGTCGCGACGCACACATTTGTGCTCGCCGCGACGAATAGGTTCATTCACCGCGACGAACGTCTCTTCGCCGCGGCGAGCCCCCTAGTCCTTCCGAAAAATGATTTTTGATATATTTTTGGGTATATCTTTTGGTGTAGATATCCAAATGAGGTGATTTTTGATTCGTTGAAAAATAGAGTCAAAGTTCTACAAGTTTTATAAAGCACTGAAATTGAAAGTCAGATTATAAGAATCTTAAAGTTTGGTCAGAAGTTGGGTATAGATTCTTGTTTTGTTTGGTGTATAACTTTGGGTTTTGAACCAAATTGAATGCTTTTGAGTCAATAGAAATGTAAGACAATGAGGACTTTTGTGGAAAAAGTGACCGAATGTTTGGATTTTAGCGAGTTTGGGTTTAGTTAGAATTTATCTTAGTGAATGTGTGATTTTGGGTTCCTAATTTGTATTCCTATTTGAATAGGAATTTTGCATTTGATTAAGGAAATCAAGGAAGGCAAGAGGATCAAGATGAGAGGTATCTTTTAAGCATGTATTGAGCAAGGATTTGGTGGGTTTCATGTTTATAATTTAGTAATGAGCCACTAAAGTTTTCTCCCAAATCAATAATGATTTCAATTACTTCATAAATATCGTTTTGTTTCTATTGAATGATTTGCAAAATTTCTACATGTTTCAGCCTATGAACTTTTCGATGAATTTCAAAATAGAAATGAAAATGCATTGAACATTTTATGTCATGCCTTGGAAAACTTCATGGCATTTTGTATATTGGAAAAGAAAGAATAGAGCATGAAAAGTATGAAAGCTTTGATAACATGCTTTGAGCATGAAACGAATGGATTATGTGATTTGTTTGGGTAAGAGAGTTACGGATGGAGTCACGTGCACGTCGACATATAGCCTTCTCCCGGCTGCCTGCTTGAGGCCACGAGATCCTTGAGAAATCGGACTCGTTTGTTTCTGGATTTAACCCGGTTTATCCGGATCGTTCTGGAACTCTCGAGCCATTTGTTTATGCATTGCATCTATGAATTATCAAGTATGTGCATAACTTTAGCATTTGATATTGATGATTGATTGAACATATTGTGTTGATGTGATAATATTTTCACTATGCAATGACACTTTTCAACTATGGGTTTGAACTCGAACTTGGTTTGTGAGAATTTGGGAGTAGGCGTTTTATGAACTTATTATGATTTTGTACAACAAATGAACTTTTCAACGGTTTTGCTTGTTCTTCGTTATAAACCTGTTACCCACGAGCTATAAGCTCACCCCCCTTCATTCCCATCCACAGGTGATGAGAAGAAGATCGGGTGAAGGGAAGTGAAGGTTTCGATTTCTATGTGTGTTTATTGTATTGTTCTCAATTGCATTGGTATTGGAAATTTTAGAATCGATATATTGTGGCTTGGTATGCCATGAGAACTTGTAAATTTATTTTTTGATGAAAGTGGATATTGTATGGTTAATCACTAGTGGAAGTTCGCAATTGTGTACGGATCGGATTGAGTAAGAATTTAGTTTACTCGAGGGAGCTATAATTATGATATGATTTTTGGATTGTAAATTTTGGTTATGCATATGTATTTATATACCGCAACGAGATGTGTTATGGAAAAAGGAATGTAGGAATGGCACGAGATTGTAAGTTTCACGATTTCTGTGATGTTCGCCAATGTTCTAGTTCAACGGACGGATTCCGAGAACGGGATCCAACATTTGTGGTATCAGAGCAAGAAGATGAATCGATGAAGGTTAAGGCAACTCCATCGGATTATAGGTAAGTATGATGGTACTGTTTTGAGGTTGGGTTCCGGGAACGGGATCCAACATTTATGTATGAAATGCATATGCCCAATAATTCACAGTCATATGGCTGTAAAAACCCATTTATCCCAATTTTCAAAATCATGTAGCAATCACATCCAATTTGTCAAAAGCAAGCATTTCAATCCCAATCATTCACATAATCATACAATTCACAATTGAAATCAATTCACACAGAGCATTTAACAATCAGAAATTGAGGAACCAACTAGGTTACTCACAGTACGCTCCAGATTAACATTTGCTTTCAATTTCTGGGAACGCAAGAATGCGGCACTTGATCTGCACAACATATTTATGCAAGACACATATTGCATACTCATCAATAATTGCACACTTAAAACATTCATTTATGCACAATTGTAGTAATGGACTATGTAAAATACATGCTTAATGACAATCCCGGGTATATGCTCTAATATGTACTTTATGCTCATTTCCTTTTCATAATTTATATACGTTTCATACACTTCATTGGTACATGATCGTTCTAACTTCTCCTTTCAATCTTTACCCTTTTTATAAGTCTAGCTTATTCAGAAGCTTACACTTCAAGAACACTTGGTTACTCTATATCATAACTCAATTCCTCATCATCTCTTATCCATCCTCATATGATCTCATAATATCCAAATTATATTTATAGTTTAACACTTCATACTTAAACACATTCTTAGGTAGGATTCTTTTAGTTTCTTGAGACAACCAATTTCTCCTTTTCAATTCCAATTCAATAAAACCCTAAAACTTCAAAAATCACAATCAATGAAATCAACATAAATCAAGCACAATCTTAACCTACCCATAGTCCATCTAGGTTAGAAAACTTAAAACCTAGCTTAGAGACCCCAAAATCAAATGGGTTCTCTCAAATCTTCTTCTTCTGCACAAACCCCTTTTTCTCTCTAGAACTTCTTCATTCACAAACCACAACCTATTTCTTTACCAATGTATGAAGAAGATAAACTTACCTTGAAAGCCTTGGTTTCTCTCATTTTTCTTCTTCTTTCTCCTTCCTTCTCTCTTCTTCTTCTTTCTCTACGACTCTCTCTCTCTCTCTCATCTCATCTTCTTTTATTCTTTTTGCTCTCTTTCCTTGTAAGGGTCGTACTCCACTCTTCTTAAATGACAACTCTTATTGCCAGGTCATTAATGATTGATAAAAGACACTAAAGCCCTTACTTGCATGCCTTTAAAGCTTAACACTTAAGTAAACTTCCGAAATTGCCCTTAAAAATTGACATCTTGTCTTCTTATTTCGATCAAGTAAATGAAGTACTTTAACAAAATTTTCTTCTAAAGGGATATTCCTCTATGTCTTATTAATCCATCACTTTAAGAATCAGATCTATCGGAGCTCTATATCTCAAAATATCTCAAAGATACTGAAATATGTTCAGTGGGAAACACCAGCTCATATCCTCTAAGAACACACTCACTATACCTGTCCCACCTTTTCCACTTAATCTTTCTCTGTTCATTTCATATAGCTTCAATTTTTGGTGGAGATGAAGAGAAAGGTTTTATGAATCCAATGGTTTAAGAATCAAGTCATTCGGAGGTATAGAGAAGAAGTTATGGTCAAAAGAAGCAACCATGTTTATGACCTCAATCGTACTGAACCTATTTTGGGGAAATAGCTATAACTTTATGTAGAAATGTCTGATTGAGGTGTTATTTGAATGGTTAGAAAGAGGACATGAAGAGCTACAACTTTTATGAAGGTCTTAAAGGCCAAATCTTTCATCTTTGTGGTCAAAAATAAAAGCAGAAGATGATGACGTCATTTTAAGACGATGATGACACCCATCAGACGATACAAATTGGGAAAATTGTTATAATTTTCCCTACAGATATCAGATTAAGGATTTCTTTATATGGATAGAAATATAATTTCAAGAGCTACAACCCTTATGAAGAACTCAAAGGTCAATTCGATCATTTTAAAGGTAGAAAATGGATCAGAAGGTAGCAATGTGTAATGGCGGGGCGATGAGCGATAACTAAGGCGGTCAAAGCGAGGCGCAAAAAGTCAAGCGAGGCGATGAGCGATAACTCAGACGGTCAAACTTAGACGCAAAAAGTCAACTGAGATGATGAACAATAACTCGATTGTCAAGCGAGATGCAAAAGTTAAGCGAGGCGATGAGCAATGAGGCGAAGAAACCTCATAACTTGTAATTCTTGTATCTTTCAACTCCGATATCCAAACTTTACAAACTTTATACCGTTAGAAAGATAAAAGAATTACCTACAAATTTCCAGAAGGAAATTTTGCCAAAATCCATCTTTATTAATCCAAAATTTGCCCCTAAAGTTCAAAAACAAATTTTTCATTCATACACCAACACTGCACCTAATTCTTCACTTCATGACAATATTTGAGACTCTTAGACACAGAATTGAAATTCGATGTCTTCTTACAAAATGTAGCCATATATCTCTAGTTTAATTCAAATTAAGAATCATCTCGTTTGGATTACTAGAGAAAACGCTTTGGCTAAAAGACTGAAGCATATTCAATGAACATTTTTCAGATCACTACCAATCTTGTCTCTAAATCTTTTCTTATCACAACTCATACCAAGATCACTCTTTCTACTCTTTCTACTCCTTATTTTCAATAAAATCACATCTAATATCAATTATACCCGGAAGTTTTCAATGAACGCATGTACACTTTTTATCCGAAACATTACGTATTTTTGTACATATATGCTAACATGATGCATGAGCAAGAAAAATGCATTCCTTAGTCTCAATTTCTCTTTGAGCTCGCATGAACTGAAATTTCGGATCACAACCCTTAATATGGGGACGGGATGTTACAACCTGGAACGAGGTCAATAGTGAACTCTGTTTCTCGATCCGGCGGTAAACCCGGTAACTCATCAGGAAACACATCCAGGAATTCCCTGACTACGGGAATGTCCTACAGACTCTACCTGACTCTGGTATCAATAACATGGGCCAGATAGGCCTCACATCCTCCCTGCATCAACCTCAGAGTACTAAGGAAAGAAATCATCCGGGCTGGCACTGCCTGACTAACTCCTCTGAACATTGCTCTAGGCTGACCAGGTCTGCACTCAACACTGCTTGATCAATCTGGATCGAGCACCCCTTGCAGACCTCTCCCAAAGCAGTAGTACTACCTAGAGGTGTACTCACCTCTAGTCCATACTGTAATATCTCCCTATCCCCATGCAATCTACATGCCAAATGTGGTGCAATAAATGAATGTGTGGATCCTGGATCTAGCAGTGCAAATGCTTCAATATCATAAATAAGAAGCACACCTGCTACCACATTTGGGGAATCCTAGGCCTCCTGCTGAGTCATGGCGTAGACCCTGGCCTGGGACTGTGGTCGGATGCCCCGTCCCTCAGTCCCCATAAAAAACCCCTCAACTCTGCCTCGGCCCCTCTGTCCGGATCCACCTTTCCGACTCTGCTGCACCATGGTATAACTGCCTAATCTCCTACTAACAGCAGACTGAGCTCCCACGGTAGCAGGGCAATCCCTGATCTGATGATCCATGGAACCGCATTTAAGGCAAGCTCTAGTCAATCACCAACACTCACCACTGTGCCTTTTGTCACAATGCTCACAAACTGGAGGAATCTGCCCTGTACCTCTACCACTGCCACTGCCAGTCTGAACAAACCTCCCTCTCTGCCCATATCTGGACTGTCCAGATCCTCCCGGTGACCTAAAAGTCCTGCTCTGGCGCTTGCCAAAACCTCTACTAGAATCGCCTACGGCGTCGCTCGGTCTCTTCCCCTGGACCCCGATGGGTCTCACTGTCATTGTCTCATCACCGCTTAACTTCGCCTGCGCAGCAGCTCTCACCTCAAAAAAGGTGCTCATATCTTATCGAGTTAACCTGGTACGAATCTCCAAATTGAGGCCATTCTCAAACCTCCTGCACCTATCAGCCTCAGTAGATATCAAAACAGTAGCATATCCTATGAGCTCATTGAATCTTACCTCATACTCTGCCACTGTCATTCTACCCTGCTTCAACTCCAAGAATTCCTGCATCTTCATCTCAAGCTAAACCTTGGGCATATAATTATCTTTAAATGCCCTCAGAAAATCCTCCCATATTAGTAGGCAAGGCCTGGTGGTACTGCCCAGGACCGTCTTCCACCACTGATAAGTTGGGCCCTGCAAGAGAGAGACTGCATAATCAAATATCTCATTTGAATCACAATCCATCTGGTCGAAGACTCTCTCAGTCCTCTCCAACCATCCCTCAGCTTCAGCAGGGTCTATGCTGCCATAGAAATCCACAGCCCCCTGCTTGCAGAGTTTGTCATACCTCCTCTCCCATCTCACGGGAACTTTAGGAGGCAGCTCCTCAGATCGAGGCACCAAGGACTCCCTACTGGCTCCGACTGATCCTTGGTCAGCTGGTTGATCAATCTGATCACCTAGAACGGATGACCTATAACAAAATAATAATTTCGATCAATTTCTGCATTTCTCACAATAATTCCATCCTAAATATTTACTAGTCCCAACAGATGCCAAACCATGCTCTGATACCACCTAAATGTAGCGCCCCATTACCATAGGGTATATACCGGGACGTCCGTAGGTCATTCCGATACATATCCTACGATAAGGAAGAACTACAAACATTCACTATATTACTTCACTTGGCATCAGTATAACAATCAGTAATTTTTGAAACCAAAATTTGCTTTCTCATTTCATTTCATAGAAACCATAAATGTACATATATGTCATTGTTTACTGTCTGTACATTACTCTAAAAGAAACCTAATACAAAAAGTATAACCAGGTCATCCCCAAAAACAAATCCCAGCTGACCGACCTATGAGCCATGACTTCTTGCCAACACGATCTATAAGGCAGGAAAAGTCCCTCTGGAGCTAGGAGTTTACTCTCTTGGTCCTGAAAAAATAAGTTACAATTTTGGGTGAGTTTGCGAACTCAGTGAGGAACCATCATTGATAGTTCACCCAATTCATGCATAGTCAAGCAATACACAATTGTTTTAATCATGTCACATTCAGAAGTATCACATGATTTTTCTTATCAATCAAAGAAACCAAATCAACTGCAAGTAAAATGTGTATGTGACACTTTTCCAATTATTACGTTGTGACCGAGCACCAAAAATTGTCCCAATCTGGGGACATTAATTGTTGAGCCTGAGGCTCTGAATCACTGTAGGCTCGAGGCCCAAATACGTTGAGCTTTAAGCTCTCGGTGGCTGCTCCGGTCACAACTGTCATTAACTGATCATGCATTCATGCATGGAATGCATATGCCACAATGAAGCAATGTCAACATCACAATCAATCCCTAATTAGCACATTCAAACAAATAGTTCACAATTAATCACATTAAAATCACATATAGCACTTCTATGTCATACTCTCCCAATACATCGGACCTTCTGTCTGGAATCCAGTCATAAACAACGCACAAGCCCACCATTATTCTCCACAGAGTTATAAGTACAGAATTATAAACAAATAATGATTAAGAAACCATCTAGGTCACTCACCTAAAAGCTTCCGAGCTAATGCCTGGAAGTCTCGGCAACGTCCGTGGGCTGAAGTTCCAAATGTGCCTCTATAACAGTCAAATTATTCAAACATTACTAAATGTATAATCAGAAATATTTAATAATTTACATGTAGCAATTAAAAAGTGTACAATGCATGTTCGTGACATTCCTGGCACTATTCCACAATTTCCCTTTCTTCTATCGCAAAACCTAACTTTTCACCCAAGTGTCCAAATGTGACAAATTTGATATCATTAGAAAGATCACAGAAAACCCTATAAGTTCCATGAAGGGTCTAAAACCCTTCCAAAGATTCTGCCCAAATTTACCATACCAATAGCTCTAAAAAGATCAGACAATATACTAAATTCTCAAGAAGGACTTCAAAGCCAATGCCACTTCTAACTAGGTCAAATTCACCCATTAATGTGGCTGCCCTGTTAAAGAGTGTTAAAACAGCACATGACCTAAACCATATCAAAACTTTAAAATGCATAACTTACCATCCTTATATCCATAATTAACATATTATACCTCTACAACTTTCAGAAGATTACTTAAGCTAATTCCAATCATAACAGTCTAACATTCAGGTCAATTTTTTTTCCATGATCACTATGATCAAGCAAATGAAAAAACCCGGTGATATTCTTTTCTAGAAAAATATTCCCCATTGTACTAAGTTTCTAAAGACCCTAAAATCATTCAATTTGTTTCCGAACACCAAACATATTGAGACTATCCTCATGTTGAAGTAAAAATCTATACTCAACTTCCATCCAAAATTTTGAGATCTTTATAAACTGAATTAAAACTTTCTTTCTTCGTAACACTTGTAGACCTTTGTCTCCATTTTACAACGAATCAAAAATCACTTCATTTAGATATCTATATCAACAGTTATGTCCAAAATACCAAAACATGTTTGTGTAGGAAAGCGAGGGCTCGCATGGCGAAATCGAAGCTTCGCCCGTGAAAAGCGAAGCTTCATTGCGGCGTAAAATGTTGGAGCTCGTTGCGACGAAATCCAGGAGCTCATCGCGGTGAGGGCGCTCGCACTCGCCGCGTCGTGGGCTCATGCACGCCGCGACGTGCGATACCAGAAACCTTCTTTTTCGACATTTTTCATCTTCATACTTCCCAAATTTCACTAATAACTCATCTTAACCCTAAATCATCATTCCTACTTCATTTCTCAACTCATTTCAACACAAAATCCATTCACAAACACAACAAAATCCTCAACCCTAGAACACCGTTCATCAATAACATCCAACACACATATATACACTTATACCCAAACAATCCTACCACAAGCTTTATGAAAGTGAATTAATCACAATAAATTCTTCTAACTACCAAATTAAGAACATACAAATTAATTCTTACCTAAAAAAGCTTCCAATTCTTCAAATCTTCAAATTACTCCAATTCTATACCTCTCACCAACACTTACGGCCATCACTCATACCCTCACTAATCATCATCATCACAAGGCTTAAGGTTGGTTTTGTATGTAAAGGAAGAAGGAGCAAGCAAGTAACAAGGGAGAACTTATTGTATGGAGGGAGAAAACCAACGAAAACAAAGAGGAGAAGAACACCTACGGGTGAGAAGAAATTTGCCCTTTCAAAGTGATTTTTTTAACTCTTTCTAGGGTAAGCGTCGTGGAAGCTTATATCTCTTAGGTTATTAAAGAACCATTAATAATAAGACAAGGTAGGCAAGTGACATGTGTCACTTGCCACTTGTCTTCTTCTTAGGCACTCTTCAGTTCCTTTCCAATCTCAATTCAATTTCTACTCCAATTTTTCTCCATATTCCAATAGCTCAAAGTTCAAAATTCCTAAAATCATATGTCTAATAGTCCAGTGCCATTGGACAGTCATTCCTAGTACTAGGAATCCATTCAGTCTGCCACTTGGCAATTTCTCTGGTCGGGACATTTTCTCCCAAAAATTTTAGAAAAATTTCTAAAAATTCCTAAAAATTGAGAAACACACATAAATCACTCCAATTCAAGTTTTCAAACACAATTATCCCATATTTCACAAAACAAATTACATTTAGACACATATGCTGAGAAATGTCATGAATGCATCTACAAACATGTGCATATGCAAAAATTATCATTCATTTATATTTAGAGGCCATCTAATGTATGACCATGTCGAGATATGTTTTCAAACTCCTAACCCATCCCAATTGACCAATTTACTCTTCCCATCGGTGATGGGATGTTACAGTGACGATCAAGGAGAGCGATATCATGCTAGATTGGTGGTGAAAGGATATGCTCAGATGGAAGGAATTGACTTAATAAAATATTTTCTCCTATGATTTGACTCACTATAGTTTTAGTAATCTTGGCAATGTATGCTACATTTGACTTGCATCTTGAGTGGTTAGATGTGAAAATTGCATTTCTTCATGGAGATCTTGAAGAACAAATTTATTTGCTCCAGTCAGAAGGTTTTAAAGAACAAGAAAAGGAGAACTTGGTTTGCAGGTTGAACAAATCTCTATATAGGTTAAAGCAGGCACTAAGGTGTTGGTATAAGAGACTTGATTCTTTCATAATGAGCTTTGGATATATTAAACTGAATGTGGACCTTTTTCCATATTTCAAGAGGTTTGATAAAGATGATTTTATAGTTTTGCTATTATACATGGATGACAAGTTGGTTGCAGGCTCCAGCAATGATGGTATTGAAGAATTGAAGGCACAGTTGGCTAGGGAATTTGAAATGAAGGACTTGGGACTAATAAATAAGATTCTAGGAATGCAAATTCACTAAGATAGAAATAATAGGAAGATTTGGTTTTCTCAAAAGAATTATTTATGTAACACCCCACTCCCGTAAGACCCGAACCCGATATCGTTGGTGATATCCGAGTCCGTGTCCCACGAGAGTGGCGTACTACATCAGTCGATTTAAAATTCAGTATACACTTTTTTTTTTTTTTAGCCATGGAGCCATTAACTCCACGTTCACACGGCAAACACAGTAAGTAAATAAAATCCGTGTTTAATAAAAACCAGTTTCAGTTATTACAGTCATCCAGTATTAATTACAATCAGTCAATGCAGTAAAATATTACTACCACAATGGCTCAGTAAAAATACAATGCCTTGTTATACAGTGATTGCGGAATACAATTTACTAAAACACTAATGCAGAACCGAACTGATCCGATCTCTAACCTTTACTCGACTACTGATAGACATACTCCGTGTCAGCAGGGGTATTCTTGAGACTGAAAAATAAATGCAAATTTTGGGTGAGTTTTGCGAACTCGGTGAAAACCATCATCGATGGTTCACTCAAATCATGCATTACGCCCATGGCGTCTGATGCAATCTGATAATCATCAATTACCAATAAGCGGTCAATAACCATATCCGATAACAATAAACCATTCACGATAACACATACCATCACGAAGCGGTACTTATCACAAAAGCGGTCATTTATGCGAATGCAATGCATATGTGACTCTTTCCGATTATTGATATTGTGCCCAAGTGCTCGGTCGGTGTTCGATGGGGGACGCGTCGAGATTTCTCCCCTCGGGCTCAAGGCGGTCGATGCGATATGAGAGCTCGAAGCTCTTATCAGTAATAATAGCAACTTGGGGCACGTCCATTATCTGATCATGCAATTATGCATGCGATGCGATATCGATAAATATACGGTGTTTGGCTATAAAGCCCAGTGTATCAGTGAATCAATGATATGGCTATAAAGCCCAGTATAGCAGTGTTCAGTACGGTGGCTATAAAGCCCAGTCTATCAATATCAGTATCATTCAGTACAGTAAAATCATATAATACAATCATCCACTTTTATACATGCCAGAAATCATACAATTCCCCTTTGCACGTAATTCACGTTGAGCATATAAACAACCAGAAATTTGAGAAACCAACTAGGTTACTCACCTATTACTTCGAGCTAATGCTTAGGAAAGCCTCGTGACGTCGGTCAATCGGCGCCCAATTAGCCTCTATAAGAATCGAGAAAAATACGAGTCACGAAATATGAAATTTGTGCTCATGTTGATGAGATATGCATGTTCATGAATTCCGGTCCTAATTCAATATTTTCCCATAATAAAATTCTATCAAAATTAGAAATCCATAGGCGCCGACGGTGCATGCAATTCGGACCTCTATAGGTCCCAAATTAAATAAAGCAGTGTTTACATGTTAAAATCGATAGGGCTCGTCAAATTCCGTCTAAAATTCCGTTTTCTCATAATATGAAATTAAATATTCAACGAATCCGATGCCTCTGGAATCAGGCCAATCGGACGTCGGACGGGAAAGAAATTGACAAAAGAACAATCGGATCAATTTATGCTAAATAAAACAATAATATATATATATCAGGAAGCCTGCCTCATGGGCGAGCCGCCGCCTCGAGGCGATTTCACCTCTGCGTCGCGAGGCGGCGTCGCCTCGCGACCAACCTCTTTAAATCTCGCCTCGAGGCGCGTCGCCTCGCGAGGCTGAATCATCTGCTTCGTCGCGAGGCAAGCCGTAAGCCCTCGCGACCAGGCCAATTATCTCGCCCGAGGCGAGAAGTCGCCCTCGCGAGACGGCGAGTTCCCCTGCCTTGTCCTTTTCTTTTTTTTTTCCAGATTTCGATTCCTTATTTCCAACTACTCTAACTTTTAGCACACAAATCAGAAAAATACCCACTATACCTCATTGGAAAGCTTATGAAAAGCTCTACAATTCTCAAGAAGACCATAAAAATCAATTCCAACCCTAAGGGTGTCAAATAATCCATCAAACCTTCTGCCTACTCAATTTCCATCAACACAGAGCAGTACATTTACAATTTCATAACTCACTTATTCTTCAGAAATAAATTACCACAAAAATATGGTCAATAAGTTCACAATGTCCTCTACAACTTTCATGAACAACCCAAAATCAAATTCTATTGCTAAGCCAGTCAATTAATTCATTCAATGTCACTGTCCCTGAAATCCTTCACTTTGGGCAGTAATCTTACAAGAAGCATAACTTCCAGTATATAAGTCAATAAAATCAGAACTTTATATCCTTGTAAAGATAACATCTCAAACTTCAATTTTCATGAAGCACTCAACATCCAATTCGATCTCTAACAATTTAATGTAGGATCAGTTTTTGAAAAATCATATCTCCCAATTCTGACTTCTAAAAATTACATACCAAATATCAATTTCAAGATAATCTCTTCCTCTACAACTTTTCAGAAGCTCACTCACACCAATTCAGTCCACATAAAATGTTAAAATTGCCTCCAATCAGTAAACTCACAAAATCACACTTAAACTAGGTTTCATCCAAAATGCTCAAAACCAGTCATTAGTAATCAATTCATATCTCCCAATACACAATTCCAAAAATAGCAAGATTAGTAGAAATGGAAATATAATCAAATATGCTACAACTTCCATGAAGACCATTCTCCCAAATTCCATCTCAATTAATTCATAAAAATCATCAAAACTCAGATGTCATGGTTGCGGTTACTGTTCACAGACAATGGAACAGTAACTTTCCATCTAAAATTTCACCCTTCTAACAATGGAATTCAACAACACTTATTTCACACTAAATTGGAGCCAACAGTCCAAAGTTTCAGTGGCCACTAACCTTACCTCATTTTCGTTTCTACACAATAAGTTATGAATAAAACAGTAATATCACTTATAATTCCAACTTTCCAGATTTAATGTTAACCTTAGTTCACCGACTTCTAATTCCTTTTTCACATCACTAGACATCAAAATAAATACAAATTAAATATTACTCCAGTCATACATATACTAGGGTTAATACTGAAAATTGGAAGCCTTAAATTCCTCAATTCAAAGACTCAAATAATTATCCATAATCAATTCAAAATCAAACCATATCATAAATTTTACTGCATCTTCACCTAGCCTCATACCCTTTTTTTCAAATCACAATAATCATCACTTTAATGTCTACATGAACCTTATACATGCTTTAAATCCTTATATTAACTACCCCCATACTATCATGACATTTATTTCCATGTAAAAACACATTTAAAGATCAAAACTTAATGAAAACTTACCAAATCAAAACCTCCTTCAAACCTTCAACAATCACTTTCTAACTTTTACACCAAAGTACTAACCTCTTTTCCTTCTCAAACATGTACCAACCTCATCATCATCTAGCTTTGATGGGAGTAAGAGATGGTAGCATATAGTTATGGAGAAAATGAGAAAAGGATAGCAAAAATCGATGGTTTAAAAGAAGAGTTGGCTTTTGTGTGTTTCGGATGGCTATACATAAGGCACAAAATCATCTTTCCTTTTAATACCAATACATATCCGTAAGCCTTGAAAGGGCATTTAATGTCTCTTTATAAATGGCAAATTCTCATTGGTTTCAAGGTCAAAGAAAAGTCAAAATATATTTGTTTAATCCGGTCAAAATTTTACTCCATTTAATTCCGGTGACCTACTTTCGGTCCCAAAATAAAATACCCAATATTACGATATCGATTGGGTAGCGATTTTTGCTCTGAGAATCATTGGTTCGCCAATTGGCGATTTATCCGATCCGAGAATTTCCCGTATTATTTTTTGAGAATTAAAGAAATTCCTAAAATTATAAAGCGGTAACGATTGCACTCAAATGATTTTTCAATCACGACAATCACCTTTTCTACCCCAAAATATGTTTAGGCCGATCACCGAGCGATTTTGCGGTCGAGAATTTTCTCGAAAATTCCAGAAAAATTCCTGAAAATCCTTAAAATCGAAAACGCTTAACGGTAAGACTCGAATAAT
Organism: Erythroxylum novogranatense; assembly: GCA_029891385.1. Lineage (NCBI taxonomy): Eukaryota > Viridiplantae > Streptophyta > Magnoliopsida > Malpighiales > Erythroxylaceae > Erythroxylum > Erythroxylum novogranatense. The sequence continues at coordinate 54,572,319 of CM057233.1, read as the reverse complement.
TTTCAAATCCATAACCACGTTTAGCACAATAAAATACCGTTAGGCCCAATTTGGGAATGTCATGAATGCATTTACGTAATTCCATATACACAATTAATACGTGTATCAATCCTATTATGCATGAACGATAATGATTATTCCTTATCAATCCCATCCTATGCCAATTTTACTATTTTACCCTTCCAGGAGGGGGTGGGATGTTACAATTTAAATAAGATCTTGCGACATTTCAACATGTAAAATTGTAAGCCGATTTCCACCCATCTTCCTATTAATTTCAAGTTATCCTCAAGTATGATTCCTAGTAATGAAGAAGAGAGGATGGAGATGTCTAGAGTACCGTATGCATCAGCAGTGAGAAGCTTAATGTTCATTATGATTTGTATAAGGCCAGACAATACACATATGGTGGGAGTAGTTAATCAATACATGGCAAATCCTAGTCGAGATCCTTGGAATACTATGAAGAGGATTCTCAGATATATCAAAGGAACCTTGAATATTACATTATGTTATAGAGGATCAGATTTTGCTATCAGAGGATATGTTGATACTGATTATGTAAGTAATCTTGATAAAAGTAAATCCACTACAGGACATGTGTTTACACTAGCTAGAGGAGCTGTGAGCTAGGTTTCAAAATTGTAGTTAATTATGGTTATATGTAGGAACTACACAAGCTACTAAAGAAGCAGTGTGGTTAAAGTTGATAGTGGAAGAACTTGAATGCAAACAAGAGAACATTACTCTATTTTGTGATAACCAAAGTGCTTTGCATCTTCCAAAGAATCCAACATTTCATTCAAAGACAAAACACATTAGAGTTCAGTATTACTTCATTTGTGAGAAAGTGGAAGAAGGAATGGTGGACATGCAAAAATTTCATATAATGGAAAACTTGGTAGATTTTATGACAAAAGCGATCAACAATGACAAGTTTACGTGGTGTCAATCCTCATGTGACCTGACAGAAATGTCAATAACATAAAGCAGCAAGGTAGAAAAGAATGGTGTGAAGATGTGATTGATTATCAATCAAATCTTCAAGTGGGAGAATTGTCAACAATTATGGCTTTTAGGCACTGAATTCAGTGCCTACTACTAGACCCTTAAACATCAGAGCATTTCTCAATGACCTTTACGATATGTCTTAGGCAGAAGGTTAGCTGGATTATATGCATGAGGGAGGCATGTGAAAATACTAAGGCAAACATGGACGAGTGGGATCAGACTTGGTGTGAATTTTGGTAGAGTCTCGAACCTTGTGGAAATTGACTTAACCTAAGCTATGGACTTGATGGACTAAAGACTTGGCCCATGCTCAGATGAATGGATCACGACTAGCAGACTTGTTGTCGAAAGCATCGGCTCAGGCTAGTATGCTTTGTGGGCTTTGGCAAGATCACACTGCATCATCAGTGGATAGATATCGTGGGGAGATCTTGGATGATGTAGCGACAACTAGGAGTTAGAGTTGCAATGGAACTCAACATCTGAAGATAGTAGAGATCTTCGTCGATAAGAATGCTAGTTTTCTATTAAATGTAAACTCTATCTTTTTCCATCTTTTAGATTCTATTTTATCAGTTATTGTCCTATTTGGATAAGCGTGTCATCCAGTTGGTCAACGTGATGTAATATGATAGATATAGACCTTATCTTAGCACGATCTTAGGTAGTTCATTTTAAGTGAAATTTTGAATGTAACTTGGCTTTCAAGTTAGAGTGCCTGTATATAGCTCATTCGAGCTTTGCTCTCCTCATTTAATCAGAGAGAGCATTCCTTGTATTCTTTTGAGGGAAAGTATATAAAGGTTAGTTTTACCGTATCACTCTTGTTTCCTTATTGCCTTTGTTTTCTTATTGCTTTCATAACATTGTTTCTTCGAGAGTGCAAAGTAAACAATTCGAGGGTCGTTGAAAGTTGAAGTCTTGCTTAAACGAACCTAAGTGGGGTTGTCATACAAAGAGTGTTGGAGATCAACTTCAGTGAATGTTCAAGTCCCAAGGTGACTTTTGTATCAACTGGTATCAGAGCCAAATTTCATAATGGCAATAGGCAAATTAACAGAAAAAGTGTCTAGGGTGGAGGCACTCATTAGGCCAATTCCTTAAGGGGAGGAAGAGGTCACATCTCACAATACTTGATTTGAGATGTTGGAGGCACGAATCCAATAGTTGCAACAATAGATGGCGGATGTGTTGAAGGCATAAGAGGAGGCCCAGTTCGAGACCACTGTGCTGAGGCGTGTCATTACAATGCTAGATGTCGATTGGGTTGAAAGCTCCATGCCATAACTTTCATCTGTGAAGGTATATCAACCCAGAGTGTTCAAAGACGTATGGAACACTAAGGTATTGGAGAATTTCTTGTGCGATATGGAGAAGTACCTTGCGACTTCTAGGGTATTCGATACAGAGAAGGTCAATGTGACAACCATGTACTTGGATGGGGATGCCAAGCTCTGGTGGAGGATGAGGACCTCTGCGAATATTAGTACAGGTAGAACTCCCATAGAAACGTGAGTGTAGATGAAGAAGGAGCTCAAAGATCAGTTCCTTCCCATAAATACTTCTTGGCTCGCAAGAGATGCCTTAAAGAAGCTCAAGCAGGATGGATTGGTAAGAGAATATGTCAAATCATTTAGTTCTTTAATGTTGGATATTGAGAATATGTCAGATGAGGAGAAGCCCTTTAATTTTCTATCCGGGTTATAACCATAGGCTCAAATGGAGTTACGGAGGCAAAACATGAAGGGCGTAGTTAGTGCAATTGCGATCGTTGATGCCTAGGTGGATTTTCGAATGGAGAAAGTATCTAAAGTGAGCTCCTAAAATTCTTTCAAGGGCAAGAAAGACTCCAAAAAGGAGGATTTCAAGAGCAAGGGCAAGCAAAATGGTGGCTCTAGAAATGGGGAGATGTCCTCAAAAAAGGGCAAGATTGTTTGTTACTTGTCTGGTAGTCAACACTTTGCCAAAGAGTGCCCGAGAAAGGAGAATTTGAATGTCCTAATTGTCAAAGAAGACGAAGAATCTTCGGAAGATGCTGCACTAAATCCGATCACCTTGCTTAATGTGGTTAGTAGCAAGTCGGTTCCTTTGATAGACTAATGTACGTGGGTGTATAGGTTGGGGAGAAAGACGTGACTGCAATGGTAGATACGAGTGCAACCCACAGTTTCCAGGCAGAAAAGATGGTACAAATTTTGGCAGTGAAGAATAAAACCCCTATAAGGAATTGCTTACAACATTCTAGTCAGCATTGGAAGTTGGCATGCTAAGATAAACTTCATTATCATACCACTGGAGGATTTCGAGTTGATATTATGGGTCGATTTTCTCAAAGTAGTAAAGGTGGTGTTATATCCAAGTTTGAAAGATATGATGTTAATGAATTATCAAAATTCCTTCTATGTGAATTGTTGTAGGTTCAGTAGTAGAATGACGGATGTTACAACTTCAATAGGACATGTTTCAGCCATAAGCATCGAAAAAGAGTTAAAGGAAGGCATGGCGACCTATTTCACTGCCGTGTAGGAAATCAGTGAAGGCCACATGGTGGAAGTCCCTGATGCGATTGCAAGTTTGTTGAAGGAGTTTCAGGAGATGATGTCGAAAGAGTTGCCAAAAAATCTTTCCCCTCATCGTGACGTAGATCACTAATCGAGTTGGTTCCTAGAGTGATCCCATCTACACGTGCCTCATATAGAATGTCCTCGATGAAATTAGAAAAACTTCATAAACAACTTGGTGAGTTTTTGGAAGCAGGATTCATCCAACTATCTAAAGCCCCATGCAATGAATCGATATTATTTCAGAAGAAGTAAGATGGTACATTTAAGATGTGTGTGGGCTATCAAGCGTTAAACAAGGTGACAATCAAAAACAAGAATCTGGTACCTTTGGTTTAAGATTTAATGGATAGGTTGTCAAGGACTGAGGTGTTTACTAAGTTGGATCTTCAAAGTGGGTATTGGCAAGTGCGGATAGCTGAGGGTGATAAGCAAAACACAACATGCTTAACTTAGAATGGATACTACAAATTTTTAGTTATGTCATTTAGATTAACTAACACCCCTGCTACATTTTGTAACCTTATGAATGTTGTATTGTATGATTTCTTGGATGAGTTTGTTATGGTCTACTTAGACGACATCATGGTGTATAACACTAACATCGCAGAACATTTTGATCTCTTTTTGTTATACATCAAAATCATATTTATGTAAAGTTATTTTCACTTAACAATCTCCCCCTTTTTGAGTATAACAAACTATATACAAGAAAAGAAAACAAAATTTACAGATGTTGCAAAAGTGAAACAAAACTTATCTTCTTCCTTTATGCGTCTGCTGTGATCACACCTTCTTTGTCTGAACATCCTCTCCTCTTCTGTTCATTTTCTTCTTTTTCTGCTCTCCCCCTATTTGTTATAATAAAAAATGATTAACGATGCTGGCTCTTCAGTAGTTCTGCTATCATCTTTTTCAGATCATTCATCGTCTCCTTCATGTCGTTGAGTTCACCACGTAATCTGCTAACCTCATCTGGTGGATCAATCGATGAGAAGGCTTGATCAACATCTGCTGATGGAGGAGTGAAGAGTATTGAAGTAGTGTAAGCATCAGAGGATGGAATGTAGTCTTCATTGATCTCAAAGGTAGGTGGACGAATGAACGTTTCAGCTTTAGGAAGATTTAAGTCAAAGGGAACAAGCAGCATCAGCAACTGTCTTCCTTGCAGGGGTGATGCTTGTGATTGAATAAACAGTGTATTAGACAAAGGGCTAATACGTAGAACTGTCTAAACAAGGGACTCAATAAATGTTCTTTTTCTTATTCTTCCCCCTACTGGACAGTCTTCCTCTTTATTAGTATAGTTCTTTGCTCGCTTTATACGGATTACGTGCGAGCGCATGCCTCATCAATTCTTAGCACTTCTTACGCAATTTGATCTGCGGACAGATCATCACTGGCATCTTCTTCAGGAAATAATTTTGACTTCCCCCTAGTCAAATCTAGTGGATATCTTGGTTGTATATCTGGTGCAACCATTATCTCTGTGTTTTCTATGATTGGGAAAATAGTACACGATTGGCAGGGACGTTTTGAAGGATATGGCATAGTAGCAGCAAACCCCAAAGTATCGTAGAAGATCTTTTCATCTTCTTTGAGTAACTGCCATGTGTTACTATTAATCACCATAGGTTGTACCATAGCCACTATCCTCTTCACTGGTTGGACACCAATTGTAATAGCAGTCCTACGTCTAGTAACTACTTCCACCATTTTGATCTTCAACTTCTATTTCCTCAAAAACTTATGGTAGTTGTATACCATCAGAAACGATTTATCATCATCCGAATTTGATACTGCTGTTGCCTCTTGTTGTGCTTGATGAGAGTCTCTGACAGGGCTTTCCTCTCTTGGTTCCTCTGTTGAGCAATAGGTGTTTCTGAACGTGCTTTCCTCCTTGGTTCCTCTGTTGAACAATAGGGTTTCTGGCTTACATTGCTCGTTTCTGTTTCTTCTTGAGCAGCATCAATAGTTTCTTTCTGTTGACTAACTTCCTCAGCAGTTGAAATGGTCTTCTTTCGACTAACCTTTTTAGTCTTTGCCTCTGCTTCAGTCAGTCTTACCGATTTCTTTGCTGAAGATTTTCCTCTCTTATATTTTGATTTTCTCTTCCTCTCAGTCTCTTTGGCTTTTCTGGCTGTATCCTCTTCCAAAATAGAGACTAAGGATCTTGTGGCTCTAGGTGCACAAGATTGAGAGGTTTCTTCTCGACTCTGTTCTCTGGCAATCTTTTCTTCTTGTTACCTCAAAGTCCTAATCCTCGGTGATCTCTTTGCTTTCTTCATAACTTCGCTCAAAAGACTTTCTCCTCGTCTTTTGGCGCACTTTATTCATCCTCTGGGATTGGCTTTCTTGAGGTGAGGACTACTTTGTTTAATGAGAGGTCTTCCTAACACTCTCCTTAGTTCATCCGCAGGCGATCTGGTACTCACTAGAGATTGAGAACTTGAAGCGGGAGTCTTCTTCAATACACGCTCCCCCTCAGTTCTTGACTTCCTTAAAGAGTCGGCTTGGTCTTTGTCTACTGTGCTCAGACCCATTCGTCGTATCGTGTGTGCATCGATCTTGCTCTTCACTGGAACAACTCTTCTAAATCCTTGGTGCAGACGAATACCGGATTCCTTTATCCCCTTAATCATATAATGAAGGATTAAGAAGGGTAAATCTATGGGATTTCGATTCAGTAGGTAGAACAGACATTGTTCATCCAGAGTGGTCACCAAATGTCTTGAACCAACTCTGGGTAGAATGCAATTAAACAAAATTGCGTGAAGCACCCTAGCCTTTGGAATCAAATTGGATGTCTTCCTCTCCCATGGATCATTGGTTCCATATAGTTGCCTTCTGATATCTTCTTCTTTCATATCAACTTGGGACATCCATCCGGCCTTGGTAGACAGTTTCGCACCAACCGATGGACAATCGGCCACCTTCTTTATAAGCTCCTTTGTCACAATAACAGATATGCTATCTACAAAAGATACGATGGTGTTGTCTATTAGACGAGCGTTCTTCCAAAACTCATATACCTCATTCATGTATACTGGTTCTTGCGTCCGGAAGAAGTTCCTCCAACCAGCTCTTATGATTTCTGGTTCTACATCCATGCCGTCTTTTCTTAGTGACTCAAAGTTCACATGTCTTCCATAAATCATAGCTGCTTCCATTGTGTAGAGAAAAAACTGTCTTCTTCAGTCTACTTGTAGGATTATAGTCCGGTGAGTTCTAGAATCATTAAGAACCTCGAGATTATCAGATTTTTTCCCTCCAAAAATCTTCCTTGTGACTGAAGTTACCAACTGTAACTCACTGTAACTAACGTCGTTAGTTTTGACGTTACTTTAGTCCTGACCGTTCACTTAACATAACCATGTTAAGGTTGCGTCTTATCTTCTGGAACCGTTCTTCACTTAGTGGTTTAGTGAAGATATCTGCCCACTAAAGCTCTGTTTCAATGAACTGTAGAAGCACCACTTTCCTCTGAACATAGTCTCTCAGGAAGTGATGTCTGACTTCTATATGCTTCACTCTGGAATGTTGAATTGGATTCTTTGATAGATTGATTGCACTGTTGTTGTCACAATAGTTTGAAATCTCCTCTTCTTGAACTGAATAGTCTTCGAGTTGATACTTGATCCACAACGTCGTGGCGAAACTGCGACGGACATATATTACTCGCTTGACGGTTGATAGAGCAATTGAGCTTTGTCTCTTGCATGACCAGGAGACTAGATTTCCTCCAAGAAAATGACATCCTCCACTTGTGCTCTTCCTTTCGATTCTATCTCCGGCATAGTCCGCATCGCAATATCCGATTAACCTGAAATCTTTACCTTTCTCAAACATTAAGCAAAGATCAGTAGTACCTACGAGATATCTCAAAATTCTTTTAACAGCAATAAAATGAGACTCTCTAGGATCGGCTTGAAATCTTGCACACAAGCATATACTGAACAAAATATCAGGTCTACTTGCTGTAAGATACAGTAAAGAACCGATCATCCCTCTATATAGGGTTTAATCCACCTTCTTACCAAGTTCATCTTTCGACAAAAGGTTTGAATGATGCATCGGAGTTGCCATAGGCTTCACATTGTTCATATCAAATTTATTCAACAACTCTTTCACATACTTTTGTTGATGAATGAAGATCTTCTCTTCGGTTTGCTTAACTTACAACCCAAGAAAGAACTTTAACTCACCCATCATACTCATTTCAAATTCTTTCTTCATTAGACTCTCAAACTTCAAGCACAACTCTTTTGAAGTAGCACCAAAAATGATATCATCAACGTAGATCTGTACTAAGATAAAATCATTATGAAAATTCTTCCTAAAGAGCATCTTATCAACTTGACCTCTACTGAAACCATTTTCTATTAGAAAGATACTCAGACGATCATACCAAGCTCTAGGAGCTTGCTTCAGGCCGTATAAGGCTTTATGAAGTCTATAGACATAGTCTGGTTTTTTAACATCTTGAAGCGGTGGTTGTTTCACATACACCTCTTCATCTATAAAGCCATTCGTAAATGCACTCTTCACATCCATAAAACAACTTTATATCATGGCGGATCGCATATCTGAACAAAATCCTTATAGCTTCAAGTCTCATTCTTTGGAGCATATATTTCATTATAGTCTATTCCTTCTTTAGCGATGATAGCCTTGTGCTACTAATCTAGCCTTATTTGACTCACTCTTCTGATTAAGTCTAACTTATTCTTAAAACCCATCTGGTTCCTATAATAGATTTCTTAGATGGTTTGAACTAAGGACGGAGACGTTATTCTAGCAAATTGATTCAGCTCCTCTTGCATGGCTAACACCCAAGCTTTGTCTTGAAGAGCTTCCTCGACCTCCTTAGGCTCTAGTTAGAGATAAAAGCTACATTAGCTTCTCTTACGAGTCGGACCTTGTCCTAACTCCTTACGAGGTCTCTCGATAATTAACTCTTACGGATGAGAACTTTTATACTTCCAATTTCGTCTTAGTTCAATAGTTTACGGAATATCCTCAATTTTGTTCTCATGAGTGTACGATGAAGGAGTTTACGTGGTATCATCTAAGTTCTTTGAAGGACCTTCATTCTCCATGTCATCTTCCTTATGGGGTTGAGAACTATCATCAAACTTGACATGGATGGTCTCTTCAACAGTCTTTGAAGTAAGGTTGTAAACTCGAAATGCCTTAGACGATGATGAGTAGCCTAGAAAGATTCCTGGATAGGTCTTCGAATCAAATTTATCCAACAGCTCTTTTGTATTCAAAATGGAACATTTGCACCCGAATGGATGAAAGTAAGATATGCTTAGTCTTCTTCCATTCCATAACTCATAAGGAGTCTTCTTCAACATGGGTCGCAACAGAATTCTATAATGAATATAGCATGCTGTATTCACAGCTCAGAAATACTTAGGAAGATTCATCTCACATAGCATGGTCCTTGCCATCTCTTGAATCGTCCTATTCTTCCTTTCAACAACTCTATTCTGTTGTGGAGTTCTAGGGGCCGAGAAGTTGTGGGAAATTCCATTCTCCTCACAGAATACTCTAAACTTCTTATTTTCAAACTCTCCACCATGGTCACTCCTGATACTGGCTATGGACATTCCTTTTTCATTCTGTAACTTTCTGGATAAGGTTCTAAAGCACTTAAAAGACTCATCTTTGTGTGATAAGAACAATATCCAACAAAATCGAGTAAAGTTATCAACAATAACAAGTCCATATTTCTTTCTGCCAAGACTTATTGTCCTTGTTGGACTAAATAAATCCATATGTAATAATTCTAAAGGTCTAGATTAGGTTACAAAAATTTTAGAAGAAAAAGAGGTTTTAACTTGTTTTCCTTTCAAACAATTTTCACAGAAAAATTCTTTGTCAAAACTTATTTTTGGCAAACCTCTTAGCAAATCATGTTTTACCAATTTTGAAATATGTTTCAAAGAGACATGACCTAGCATTTTATGCCAAATTAGTCTTTCTTCTTCAGAAGATAGAAAACATGAAATATTTTGACTTTGAAAATCTTCTAAATTGATTTCGTAAAGATTGTTTCTTCTCTTGGCAGAGAAAAGTATAGACCCATCTTTGTTTTCGACTTGCAAAGATTTTGATTGAATGTAGCTGTGAAACCAGAATCACACAATTGGTCGCGCTAATCAAGTTATGCTTGAGACCATCAACAAGCGATACATTATTTATGCATGCAAAGGAATCTTTACCTATTTTTGATTCCAATAATTTTTCCCTCGCTAGTTGTCTCAAGAAAGTTACCGATCCTCCTTCTTATCTTGAAGGTCTAGGAACATAGACCTTCTTCCGTCATGTGTCGCGAGCATCCTTTGTCTAAATACCAATGGTGCTTGCCGTATCTTCAAGGAAGGATATCTGCAGAGAGACTATTTTATTTTTGGTACCCAAATTTTCTTGGGTCCTTACGGTTAATAGTATGCATATGATGTGATCTTTGATGCATATAACTAGGGCGTTGATTAAAATGAAATATCTTATAACTTCCTTTTGAAAGCAGATTTTTTACGAGACCGAGTCTTGTTTCTTGTAAACCCTAATCCGATCTTATCACTTCGGATGTCTACATTTTCCAAGCATTTCATTCATTTTCTTTGTACTTTACGTGAAAGTAGCTAAATCGGTGATAAATTCTTAATCCTTAGTTTAAGTTGATTGATCTCTTACGATCGTCTACAAACTTCCTTTTATCTTCTAATTGTTTCTTTAAACAAATATTTTCTCTCTATTACCTCGGTATGTCTAATATTTTCTACATACTTTTTCTTTAATAGCTTGTACTATTTCAGAATAGCATGAGAATCTTCTAACAATTCTGAGTAGGCATCATGCAAATTATCGAGTCGATTTTACCTCCTCATCACTATCTTCCTCGGCCATCAGTGAGATGTTAGCATGTTTTGATGACTTCGGAACTCATGATCGATTGGATGAATCTAGGTCCTCCCAAGTTGTCATCATGCTTTTCTTGCTTTCTACTCTTCTTTGGTTTCTTCTTGAGAGTAGGACATTCGGACTTGTAATGTCGGGCTGATTGCACTTTCGTGCAGATAATAGAAGACTTCTCGGTTTAGCTTCATCTTTCCCATTCTTTACGAATGTACGGTTCCCTCTGGACTTCTTCTTCCACATCGTCTTATCTTTACGGAGATGAAAGATAATTCGTCATCTTCATCACTTGACTCGATTACGATTGGTGGAGTTGGCATCCTTTGATTCTTCAATTTTAACGCTTTTGATGACTTCCTCCTTCTCGAGTCTTATGATTCTTCTATCCGCCTTGATCTATCGACTTGTCCCGCTGGGCTTGTCTTCACGTTGAGTTCAACTTCATGAATCTTTAAAGATCCCAAAGAACTCATCCGGCTTTAACACGCTCAAGTCTTTGGCTTCTTGCACCATGATAACTTTAGGTCTCCATCTCTTGGAAGACTTCTTAGAATCTTTCGAACATGATCTTGATTGTTGTCGTCCTTCCGAGAGCTTTCAATCCATTGACAATTGTTTGAAATCTTCCTAACATTTGATCAATAGATTCTTCGTCTTCCATCCTGAAAAGTTCATATTGGTGTACAAGAATACTTATCTTGGATTCTTTAACTTGGCTTGTGCCTTAGTGAGCAATGGACAATGTGTCTCACATCTCTTTTGCGATGTCGCATCCATGGACTTTGTCGTACTTTCGTTCTGCTTAGGCACACGTCAAGAAAAATTTTGCCTTTGAATTTAGTCAGTATTCTTGCTTTACGATCGGCCGTCCATCATTAGTAGAATATAATTGCCTTCTTCATCTACGGGTGTATAGGGTCCGTTCTCTATTCGTCCCAAAGGTCGACATGAGTAGATTCGATGAATAGCCGCATCTATCTTTCCAATAGTGATAGTCTTCTCCGTTGAATCTTTGGAGGTCTAGTGACTGAGGCTCCTTCAGCGATGTATACATGTGATTCTGCCATTATCTTTAATCCACAATTCGCCAAAGTGATTCTTGAATACCTCGCTCTGACACCAATTGAAGTGAATCACACGTTAATACAGCACTTAGAAAACGATATTAGAATGCACGAGAAGGGGGGTTGAATTGTGTATTCCCCTTTTTGAGTAATTCTTTTGAAAACTATTTGTTAGAAATAAAATTCTTTATAGAATTTTTATAGATTCTGATTAATCAAAATTTTCAATACTATATATATAAACTAAGTAATGATAAAATTTGAAACTAAAATAGAGATAGAGAGTAAGAGTGGTAGACACGGAGATTTATCCTGGTTCACCCCAAACCGTGGGCTACGTCCAGTCCTCAGAGTTTCTTCTGAGATTTCACTATCTCTTCAATCGTTACAAGTATTCTTTCCGCGAGCCTCTTCAGGTCTCTACAACCAATATTCTTTCACACTTAGCCTCTGCAGGCTATCTATACAACTTTTCTTCTCAGAAAAAATATTTGAACACTTGTTACAGAAAAATAGCACTCAGCTAAATCACTTTTTCATGTAGTAATTTTTCGCTATTTCGTGTAAGTATCTGTAAGTATGTAACTTTTTGTAACTCTTTGTAACCTTTTTTGTGTGTGTGTCTGTGTACAACTTCGTTTGTTTTGTTTTTCTTTGTATTTGATCTCTTTTTGTTATACATCAAAATCATATTTATGTAAAGTTATTTTGACTTAATAGTATCATCCATTTGGTCCACGTGACGTAATCTGATAGAGATAGACGTGAACTTAGCATGGTTTTAGGCAGTTCAGTTTAAGTGAGATTCTGAATGTAACTTGGCTTTCAAGTTAGAGTTCCTATATATAGTTCATTTGAACTTTGCTCTCCTCATTCAAGTCGAGCGAGGATTCCTTATATTCTTTTGAGGGAAAGTATATGAAAGTTGGTTTTACCATATCTCTCTTATTTCCTTGTTGCCTTTGCTTTCTTATTGCTTTTGTAGCATTGTTTTTTCGAGTGTGCGAAGTAAACACTTTAAGGGTCGTTGAAGGTTGAAGTCTTGCTTAAGCGAATCTAAGTGAGATTGTCGTGTAAAGGGTGTTGGTGATCAACTTCGGTGAAAGTTTGAGTCCCAAGGTGACCTTTGTATCACCTATCATGCCTAGTAAGAATAGAATAGCTGACCATTTTGTCAGCTATTTATATAAAGCACTCTTGCCTATAAAAAGGTAGGAGTAGCATGAAGAAACACTCAACAAGCATAAAAAGAGTGACGTGAGGTAAGAGAGGGAAAAAATAGAGAGAGATACAAAAATGTTATGTATATTTTTGTGGGTCTAATTTTTTCTTCTTGTGATTCTCCAGTTGTTAATACTAAGGGGGCACTTGGTTTGTATCGGAGAATGGTAATAGGAATGGGAATGAATATACTGAGAAATGGGAATGGATATTATCATTATAATTATGATGGTTGGTTAAGAGGAATGAATGATTACCCACTACAAGGAAAATGTTAAATACCGACGGAAAAATACCGACGGTATATAAACCGTTGAAAATACCGACCGAAAAAGCGTAACCGTCGCAAAAATTGGGTGTGTGTTAAATTTGTTGCAACCGAAAACCATTCGGTCGCTAAATTTGGTGAAATATATGTACCGACGCCCATTTCCGTCGGTGAACACGTTGGATACGTGCCCTTCACTTAAGGTAAACGACGTCGTTTTGGTTTTAATTTAAACGCCTCTGCTCCTTCCTCCTCCTCCTCCCGCAGACACAGCCCTATCTCCTTCCTCTTCCTTGATTCTTCGGCCTTCTTCCTCCTTGTTGCTCGCCTCTTCCTCTTCCGCCGGTCGCCGCTTGCTGCTCGTCATTCGCCGCTCGCCACCGTCGCTCCTCTTCCTCGTATCCGATAGCTTGGTAAGTTCTCCTCCCTCCCCTCTTTAATTTCTCCGATGTATGCATACGGGTATCTTAAAGGTTTTTTAGTTTTTATATGTAAATTATTGCTCTAATTATATGTAAATTATTGCTCTTATATGTAAATGTAAATTATTGCATCTGTATGTAAAACTAAATTATTTACATAATGTTGTAAGTATTCCTCTAATATGCCATGAATAATGTTCCTCTAATAATGTTGTAAGTATTCCTCTAAGAGTAACTAACATTCATGTCTTTTAAAACTCCTTCACCGACGCCTTAAGAAGATTTAATAATCTAATTTTTATTAACTTACCTTATTAAGTCATTTTAAAGGCTTTAAATTGTGTAATTTAGATTATGGACCTTCATATGTAATTTTATATAATTAACATTTACAACTTGAATCAGACATTCATCCTTATATTTAATTAATTCACTTTCTATTTTTTATTTTGTGATAGAAAATGCAATTACAAAGAATGTTTACAATTCAATTACTAACACTCAGTTGCAATATAGATCCCTACTTTGCATGTCATGATTTCTCATTTTATTTTATATTAAGGATTTATTTGTAAATATCAAAACATTGTGAATATAATTGAATTCTTATAAAATTTTTAATAGTGAATACATATCTCTAATTATTCTTAAAACTTAAATTAAAATATTAAAACTATTAAGAGAATTAAAAATAAAACTTTCTAGTGTTTCAAGTAAGAAACAACTCGATGGTGGTGACAATATAGTTCTTGATGATTATCTTTCGTTAATAATATAGGATTAACCATATCATAAATCCAATTTTTAAGAGTAACTAACAATCTTGTCTTCTAAATCTTGATTTACATTTACTTAACAAGGTTTAGTGATTAAATTTTGTTAACTTACCTTACCAAGTCATTATAAAGGCTTCAAACTGTAATTTAGATTTTGGAGCACATTATGTCATTTGTATATAATTAATATTACAACTTGATTCATACATTCAATCTCATTTAATCAATTATCATTTTTATCTTTTCTTTTTGTATAGAGATATGCAATTACAAAGAAAATGAGTAGGCTAGTTGGTTTAAAGTTGACAATTCAATTTAATATTAACATTAAGTTCAAATATAGATCTCACTACATTATTTGCCAAGATTTATTTTATTATTTGATGTTAAGGATTAATTTATAAATGTTTTTTCAAAACACTTAGACCACATTTGAATTTTTATAAAATTTTTAGAAGTGAATACACATCTTTATTTATTCTTAAATCATAATGCAAAATATAAAACTCTTAAAAGAATTGAAACACAAAACTTTCTAATGCCTTAACTAAGAAGCAACCCAATGGTGGTGAGTGGTGACAATATATTTCTTAATGGTAAGTTATAAGGTTATCTTTAATTAATTAGACTTTTAATTAAAATTTTAATAGTAAATACATAATTTTGATTATTCTCAAAACAAAAGTAAACTATCAAAACTCTTAAGATAATGGAAAAATAAAACTTTCTCATGCCTCAACTAAGAAAAACTTTATAATGGTGACAATGTAGTTCTTATGATAAGTTATAAGGTTATCTTTAATTAATTAAACTCAAAATTAACATTGTCATAAGTCTAATTTTAAGCGTATCTATCCATCCTCATTTCTAAAAACTTGATTTACCTCTACTTAAAAGGTTTAATGATCAATTTTATTAACTTACATTATCAAGTCATTTTAAAGGCTTCAAATTGTGTAATTTAGATTATGGAGCATGATAACGGCATTTCTATTTAATTAATATTTATAACTTGAAATACATTCAATCTCCTTCAATTAATTCATATTTTATCTTTTATTTTGTGATAGAGATATACTATTACAAAGAATATGAGTGGGTTAGTTAGTTTTAAGTTGGCAATTCAATTTAAAACTAACATTGAGTCACACTATAGATCTCACAACTTTGTGTATCATGATTTCTTATTTTATTTTACATTAAGGATTAATTTATAAATATCAAAGCATTAAGAATATATCTAAATTCTCATAAAATTTTGGAGTGAATACATATCTTTCATTATTCTTTAAACATAAAGTAAAATATCAAAACTATTAAGAGAATGGAAAATATAAAATTTTCTAATGTCTCAACTAATAAGCAACTTACACTACAAGAAATTTTGGGAGGAGTAAGAAACTTCTATCCTAATACAATTTCAAAAGGATTCTTCTCCATAACTAAAGATTTATGTAAGTTAAAACAAAACTAGGCAGTATTACTGCAAGTTAAGCTATTTTCACTTATTTATATTTACATAATGTTGTAAGTATTCCTCCAATATACCATGAATCCTGTAAATTTTGGTTATCTATTTGCGAGTTATTCTTAATGAAAAAACTTGCAATCACACTCATCAATAAAAAAACTTGCAATCACACTCATCAATAAAAAAACTTGCAATCACACTCATCATATTGAAAACGGATGATAAAAATCATCGAATGAATCAAGTATCTTATTCACTAATTATATCCACCAAGACCCTGAAGTGCTTCACCAAACTTTTGTACAATAATTCTACTAAAAAATCTAAGGGACATGAAGCTAGTATAGGCACAACGAATATATATTTGGAAAACTAGTTGACTAATACCATGATTGAATTCATACCGTCAACTTTTAGAAATCCATTGAGACCAACATTTGTAGTCTTTTGGCCCTTGTATGTTAGGAGAATTTCTTGAATAAGTCATGCATATGCTTATATATTTCAAGTAGCTTATTTCATTCTTTTAATTGATATTTAGCTTATTTGAAAGGATTAATTGCCCTAATTTCATATATTAGTTGCATCATCTTCAAAATTGAGTGTATTTTTATTCAAATGTTTAATAAAATTTGCATATTATATGGGATAAAATTATTAGTTATATAGGGGTGAGAAATACTAGAGGATGTTTAAAAGAATAACTTAGCTCTTAGTTATAGGGAGAAGTTACCTCAGTTTTAAGACTTAGCTCTTGGAAAGGAATGTCGACTTGGCGATTGGTTCCGGACGACAAAAATTCTTTTCGTTGGGAGGAATGTGGCAAAATTGTCCCAATCCATGGAATCAAAACTACAGAACATCTCGCTCCATCATACAGTACCAATCATTTGCCATCTATGGCCGATCTGTTACTTGAAGGTCTTTAGTATAATCTGCACGTCGACTCTTTCCGTGTTATGAACATCTAGTAATATTTTTTAAAGTTATCAAGCATATTCTCATTTCATTGTCAATCTTACATGTATAAGCTTCCTTTAAACTCGAAGAGGACATGTATGCCGATAAAGGTGACAACAATGTCACGACAGCTTATAAAGGAATAGGAAGATCGGGTATTGTCAACTCCTCTACTATTCCGTAAACCTCGTCGGCAGAATCACGTATGCATTAATATACCGTTTTCGTTACTTATATGGTTTGTTAATATCACGGTTTCAACATTTCTTAACTGATTATGTTTTAGGTAGATTTGTTCCTAGTAGTAGTTCATCCGGAGAATTAGCCTTCCATTCTAAGACTGGGAACTCATTCACTGTTTCCTCAACAAGTATAGCTATAGCTTCAAAACTATTGCAAGAATGTGATCAACAACGTACAGCAGGTGGACAAAGTTTCACTGTTTCCATTGGTGCATTTAAACAAGCGAGAGCCCTTCTCGGGAACCCAGATTTTGGGGACTCTTTTACCTTTACCGACTCCCATGTTATATGGAATCAAACAAAATGATTATATCAATGTGTTTTTGTACTGCCAGACATTATTACACTAAGCTTTCACGTTGAGTTATTGTTGTATCTGTAAGACTTCGTTAAATAGTGCATATTTATATTATTGTTAGGGTTCATTTATTGTTGGTAACAATATGTTAACCTTCATATATTGCCATAGTTTATGCTCTATGTGTTGTGTAAAACATTACTTTCATATATGATAATTGTACATGTAGAGAATTGGGCAAAATTGAATTTCAGGAAAAGAATGGGACCGAAGAGACAACGTGAGGTCATGCAACCGAGGTTTCGAGCCATGTTCGGGAGAACTTACAGTGAAGGTGGTTCGTCACAATCAGCCGCTCCTACTGACTCACCTCCTCCACCTCTCGTGCCGGGAGTTGCAACTGTGGCATCGCCGACTGCTTCTCAGCCTACACCATCCCCTTCCCCAATGCATATATCGTCCAACACCAGCGTACCGGAAGCAGGAGACGCCCATCAGCCTGGCGCTGAGGGACCTGATGGAAAAAAGTTTGTTTCTATTGTCAATAATCAATAATTGAAATCAAAGCACTTCACAATTTGCTTATTATCAACTTTTACTTTTACCAAATTTTACATAGGATAACGTAATTTGGCATGTTAGGTTGTTTCCATCTGGACCAATTTCAAGAAATATGACTTCCTCGTTCAAGCAAAGAATTGAACCAGAGGGTTATATGTGGAAGAATTTATCTGACACCACAAAGCAATTATACTTTCAGGAGTTTGAGGTACAAATTATAGTTATTTTCTTGTTACATTGCTTTATATTCATAATGTTCATACAACATTTTAACATTTTTTTATTCTTACTCATCTTATTTCAGAAAGAATTTTACTAGGATTCTTGTTTCGACTCCAGCATGTATAAACAATGGGAAAAGAAAACTCACATATGTTATCGCGACTTAATTAATCAAATACGCAAGGTTGGTACACGACCGCGTTATATTTCGGAGGAAATTTAGACTCGTTGGACCAAATATTAGACATCACCTGCGGCAATGTCCATATCAGAGCGTAATTTAGCCAACAGACGTGGAGGGTTGGGGGGTGCCATTCTTGCAGTGCATAGAGGAGGATCAATTACCCACTATGAGCATGCACATAGACTAGTAAGTATCTACTTTCTCACACCAATTTTACATATATTTTGCTTCGCTTGATTGAACATAGTGATTATGTATAAATGTTTGGTGTCATATATGGCTGTGTAAAGTTGTTTTCTTTGTTGAACAGGGGAAAAATATCATATATATAGAGGATGAAGTGAATCACACGTTAATACAATACTTATAAAACGATATAGAATGCACGAGAAGGGGGGGTTGAATTGTGTATTCTCCTTTTTGAAAAATCTTTCAAAACTGTTTGTTAGAAATAAAATTCTTTACAGAAATTCCGATAGATTCTAATTAATCAAAACTTTTGAAAACATTGTTTACTGATTAAGTACTGATAAAACTTGAATCTAAAATAGAGATAGAGTGAGAGTAGTTGACACAGCGATTTATCCTGGTTCACCCCAAACTGTGGGCTACGTCCAGTCCTCAGAGTTCTTTTTGAGATTTCACTATCTCTTCAACGTTACAAGTATTCTTTGCGAGCCTCTTCAGGTCTCTACAATCAATATTCTTTCACACTTAGCCTCTGCAGGCTATCTGCACTACTTTTTCTCAGATAAGTGTTTGAACACTTGTTACAGTAAAATAGCTCTCAGCTAAATTGAACAGAATGCTTTTACGATCACGTAGATGTAAATCTGCTAATTTTTCAACTTCACTAACTTTTTCTAACTTTGCAATCTTCGACTTCAACTTGTATTTATAGCCTTCGTCTCCAACTGCTTCTTGATTCTTATTTTTTGAATCTTTAAAGAAACAGTTAATCAGTTGAGTTCTTTAACTAACTCGAACTGACTACTTCGTCTTCTTTTCGAATTCTGCATCTGTTTTTCTTTATGCGTATTTTATAAATACGTGTTTCTACGCCTCACGTATGCATTTTACTTCGTCTTTATGCGCTTTCTTTGTTTGCGTCTGCTTTACTATTCGCATCTGCGTCTGTGTCTGCGTCTGCGTCTGCGTCTGCGTCTGCGTCTGCGTCTGCTTTGTTTAGAGTCTGCGTCTGTGTTTGTGTTCGTTCGTCTGTGTTCCTTCGTCTATTTGTCTAACTTCGTCTGTATGTCTGACTTCGTCTATATGACTTTGTCTGTTTTGCTTTTCTTTTTATTGATTCTCTTTGTTATACATCAAAATCATATCTAAGTAGAGTCATTTGGACTTAACAATCTCCCCCTTTTTTATGATAACAAATTATATACAAAAGAAAACAAAATACAATTTTTTGAAAAGAACACAAAAAAACTTATCTTCAGAACTTCTTCTTTGACTTCTTCCTTTCTTCATCTGCTTCAATCACACCTTCTTTACTGAACATCCTCTTCTTTTCTGCTCATTCTCTTCTCCCCTTGTTCATTCTCTTCTTTCTCTTCTCCCCCTATTTGTTATAATCAAAAATGATTAACGATGATGGCTCTTCAGCAGTTCTGTCATCATCTTCTTCAGGTCATTTATCGTCTCCATGATCTCGTTGACTTCACCACGTAATTTGTTGATTTCAGCTTGTGAATCCAACGGTGATGACGATTGATCAGTATCTGCTGAGGGAGTAGTGAACGGAATTGTCGTAGTATAAGCATCAGAGGTAGGAATGTAGCGCCCCCTCACCGTAGGGTATACATCGGGAAACCCGAAGGTCGCTCCGATACGTATCCCACGATAAAGGTGCACTACCAGAATATTTTCCCAATAATATCCACATGGCATCGCAATAATTAAAACCAAACATCAGAAATCAGTAAACTTTTAAATCCAAAAGAATCTCAATACAGTCATCCAGAAGCAGAATAGACAAGTCTATCAGTCTCCTAAACAAAACCAAAAAGGAAAGCGATCAAGCATTTATCCTAAGATCATCCGAAAGTCCAACCCAATTTGACCGACACATGTGTCATCGCTTCTCTTGCCAAAGACGCCAGACGGCAGAAAAGACTATCTCCGAGCTAGAGTCTACTCTATCGATCCTTAAAATTAGATGCAATTTTGGGTGAGTTTGCGAACTCGGTGAGAAACCATCATCGATGGTTCACTAAATCATGCATTACGCAAATTGCATAAAGATACATAACCGATAATATTCAATTAATAAGATTATATAACAATTTATGAGTCTATAACAGTTTGCAGTATCAAATAGCAATTTACAATAGTATATAACAGTTTACAGTATCATACCACAATTTACAGTAAATCATGCAACAGTTTACAATAGCATGTAACAATTTGCAATCTCTCATGTCATCACATAATTCAGTAAGTTTGCAATTCAATCAGTCATGTGTATACAATGCATATGAGACTCTTTTTCAGTTATTCAGTGTTGTGCCCAAGTGTTGGATCCAGGACCCAACTGCTTATAACTTAACACTCTTATTCTTGCTTTGATACCACAATATGTCGGACCCCAATTTCGGAGCTCAACTTCCGTATTCCTGAAACCTTGCGCTTATTACATTGCAGTGCTATTTGTTGCTGTTCCATAAAAGTGATGAGCGCACACTACCTAAACATCATAATCACATATTGACTTGTTCATATCAAATATAGCTTAAAGCCTCACGTTCGTATAGAGGCAAGAATCACCTTAATCGGAGTTATATAACTCAAGATACACTCCAAAAACCTAAAAGAGTTCACACCTGAAACATGCTCTCTTAACCGGCCTCCCACTTCCTTTAATGTGAACTTCCCCAATTTAACTCCAAATGATACCAATTATTGTAGAAAGAAAGATATATGTCTTATAAATCCAATGGTTCAAGCCTCACCTCAATTGGAGGTCGGATGAGGGATTTATACCCAAAACAATAGACCATGCTCACTTCCAAAATCAAATTGAAACTCTTTTTGCGCGATTGCCATAAATTTTTAGCTAGATGTCGGATTGTGTTCGTTATTTCACTATTTGAAATTAGACATCTAGATCTACAACTATTATGAATACCACAAAATGAGATTCGGCCTCTAACATTGTCCAATTTGCACTTTTTCCCGTAGCTGTCTGTTAAACGGACAGCCATGTCCGTTTAACGGACACATTCGGGTGGATGGGTACCAAATGCTTTGGAAATGTCCGTTAAACGGACATGCAAGTCCATTTAACGGACATGAGCAGGCGAAGGGGTGTTTTAGCACCCGTGGCTGTCTGTTTAACGAAGATTCATGTCCGTTTAGCGGACACGCCTTTCTTCAAAACTTCAAACCCTCTCCCCTTCTATCCAACTTCAAACCACTTGACACTAGCATCTTTCAAAACTCATAACTTCTTAATCCTAACTCCAACATGTGCATACTATACCTCTATGGAAAGATAAAAAGATTCTCTACAACTCTCATGAAGGATGAAAATGTTAATTTCATCATTAATCAAGGCAAAAAGCCACTCAAAGGACACTGCTCATTAAGGACCAATGTAACAGTAATATAGCTAAATGAACAGTGACTGAATGTGTTCTTCACCTCATAACTTTTTAACCCTAAGTCCAAATGAGACAAATGATACACTCTTAGAAAGTTCTGAACTTCTACTACAATCTTCACGAAGACTTCCCGATCTAAATCAAGCCCTAAGAGGGTCTAAAACTGAAGCGAAGTTCTGTCAAATTTTAGGAAAATTTGACAGCACTTCCCTTGAAAATGCAACTAACCAATTTGCAATCCTAATGCTTCCACCTGCATAAAACTCAACATGCAACCTCGTATAACATAACTTAATCCCAAAAGCATCTCCAAATGCAATTCAAGGCAACAACTACACTCTTAGCATTCTAACCATATCCAAACTATAAAATGATGCAATTGTTTCAAAACATACATGGATTTCACAAAATACATTAAAACTTAACATTCTTGCTTTCATATGAAAATATGAGTTATTACAAGGCTTTAGAGGCATTTTAAGCCACTTGCATCCAAAATCCAAAATACAATTTGCAAAAGTAAACTTGCCCAAATTGCATCTAAAGCATTGATGTACAAAAGCTATCTTGAAAATACAAAATCATCATTTCTGGAGTAATGCCTTTAAGCTCGGTGGTCGATCTCGTGCTCCTCACCGGAGATGGGGACGGATTGGAGGGTGAGCTTTTCGCTCGTGGGTAACATGTTTATATTTATGCAAATAAGCTGAATCTATTCATTATTCATCCGTTAGCAATTCTCTCATCAAACAATCATGCAACTATGCATTTCATAAATTCATCAAGCTAAAAGCATAACTTTCATGATTCATGCATCTTTCATTCTTGCAAATACATGCTAACACATAAGCACATAGCTGATGGTAAAATAAGTCCATAATAATCGATTTAACTACACGAGTGTAGTCGATCTCGAGGAGTCCAAAAGGAACATCCTATGCCACAATCGGGCGGTAGTGGGTTTATATCGTCAACGGCACGTGACTTTGCTGGGTGGACTTAAGTACCCACATAACACAAATTCATGCATTAAAATTTGGATTGTTCTTGTCCGCTGGCTGATTTCTGAAATTGGATTTTTCATGCATCCAAATAGCTGATTCTTGAAAATTGTATTTCATGCTTAAATCACCTTTCATGATTTCACTAATATTCATGCTCATTCAATTCATGAACTTGTCAAGCAAAAGCAAGCAATGTCATATACTAATCAAACTCTCACATAATGGCAATCATAAATCAATTAATACACAACCAAAGCTCAATCAATGCTCAACCCAAGGCAATTGAAAATCATTAATTTCCTTAGTTGAGATAGTATTTAGAACTTACTAACATAAAGATAAAAATGAAACCCACCTTATAACTTGCTTAACCCTTGCTTAGGAGTGCTCTTCTCCTTGCTCTTCTCCTCTCTCTTGCTCTACTTCAAGAGAAATAAAAACCCATTTCAACATAAATTCAATTAAAATTCTACATAACCTCTTACATGAAATTTGCTTGAAAATCACTAAACCCACTTCATTTCTAAGCTTTCTACACCAAAACCCAACTAACATCTAACACTTGAAATCATAACTTACCTTGGTTCTTGACTCAACCAAAGAGTTTCTTGGTTCAAAATGTAGCTTAGCTCTTCCTCTACACTTTTCCTTCTTGGACTTTCTTCCAACTCTCACTTGAACTCTTGGAATCTTAAACCCTAGCCAAGCCTTTCTTCTTTTCTTCTTCTTCTTTCTCCTTCCACGACATCCTCCCTCTTCTCCCTTTAAATTTTCGTAACTCTCCTTCTTTTTCCTACTAACTCACTTATTTCCTCCCCTTTTATACTCCTTAATAACATTACTTAAGCCCATAGGCCCAAAGCCCATTCACTTATTCTTCCTTCCTCCTTATATCCTCCCTATTTTCCTCTTTAAACTTCTCAAGCCCACTTATTCTTTAAGCCCATCATACTCTCTTCCTTTCCTACCTCATTAAGGCCCAACTAAAACATTTAATTTCATTAACTCACCACCTAACTCTTTAATGCTATCACATATTAATTAATATCAACTCAATTAATGCTAACTTAACTTACTCAATTAATCTAATCATGCTTAACTTAAAAAAAAAATTGGGGCTAACACCAAGTGCTCAGTCAGTATTCAGTGGGGGACGCGTCAGGGATTTCTCCCCTCGGGCTCGAGGCTCGGTCAGTACAGTGTTCAAGCTCGAGGCTCTTTTCAGTGATAATAGCACTTGGGTCACATATCCATTATTTGATCATGCATTTATGCATGCAATGCAGTGTTCAGTAATTCAGTGTATGGCTATAAACGCCCAGTATTGCATTTCTCAGTGTCATGTAGTAGTCCAATCCAATACAGTAGAAGCATACCATTCGATCATGTATATTTCAGTAATCATGCAATTTCACATTTGGCAAGTAATTCACATCGAGCACTTAGACATCCAGAATTTGAGATACCAATTAGGTTACTCACCAGAATCTTCCGAACTCATTGCTCGAAGTTCCAAAGAATGTCCGTGGAATGACGATCCAACGGCGCCTCTATACAGTAAAATACAGTCCCATTACTAAATGCTCAATTAAACAATTCAGTGATGCATATGTCTCTATAAAATTTCGTACAATACATGCTCACAATTTTCCCAGTGCCAAAACCCAATTCGAACTCTTATGTCCCATTCTAACTCTTCGCTCAATTTATACTCCCTATAGCAATTCCCTATCCATTGGGTCAAAACCTTTATTGAAAATCCCAATTAAATCTCAAATTGTCTCAATTCAATATTTAGGTCACACTATGAACCATAATTGACCTTAATCTCGATAAATCAATACTAATTAAATTACATTCTAAGTCCCATAATTATCCTCAATTGTAGACCTCTTTCTCTAGTTCATAATGAATCGAGAATCACCTCAATCGGAGTTCTATACCATAAGTTAGGCCCAATAAACAAACACACATTCAATCAAAAAAACTCCTTCGTCATGCCAAGAGGCTCTCGCCAGAACAGAAATGGTTCGCTCACAAGCGGCGTGAAGATCTGCTTCGCCAGCGAAAGCAATCCATTGGCACGCCGCTAGCGAAGAAGCGTCGCGACGTCAATAATTGACGCGCACAAGGCGCTCGCTGCACTCGTCGCGGCGAAAGCACTTAATTTTCTCGTCATGGCGAGGTCAGCATCAGACGTCGCGACGCAAGGATTTCCTCTTCTTCTCCGCCGATTTCCGCCATTAAAGCTCTCTAAAACCTCCATTAAACACTCTCAACTACTCAACTCAACCATAATAAATGCCATAAATGCTCAAACAACCATTAATAACAACATTAAAGCCATTAAAACTTACCAATCAAGATTAATCCACAAATCTCTCAAAATCACCGTAACCCTAAAATCCTTCAAATCAACGATAACCCACTCTCAATCCTTCTCAACCTTCATCAATCACAATAAACCAAGTTAGGCTAGCATAATGATAAGAAAACCATAAAGAAAGATCAAAGAATCCTCACCGTGGGAGGAATCAAGATCGCCGTGGAGGAGGAAGAGAAGAAGAAATGTTCAAGCCTTAAGGTAAATCCCAAATTTCAAACCTAGCTATTTATAGCATAGTCTCTAAACCAGTTCAAATTTCAGTCTCTAAATTTCAATGGCTCAACATTTTTATTTCCTAACAAGATAACTCTAATTTTCCATTGCCATTGGACAATCCTTTCAAGATTATATCAATCACCAATACTCTAAAATTTTCTATCCGCATTTTCTCCTAATTTCCGAAAATTTCCTATAAGTCACTATCAAGAGCCAATCACTCTTAGACTATTCTAAATCCATTATTTGAACCCAATTACTCCTAATCTCTCAATCAATCATAATCCAGTCAGTTCAGTCAGTTTCCAGTTCACAATCCAATCAATTCACGCTCACAATTAAAATGCCGAAAAATCATGAATGCATGTACCTATGGATAAATGCATATGCAATAAACATGTTCCTCTATAATTAGAGGCCAGTAACATGCTCAATCAGTGAATGCAATGAAACCTATCAGTTTGACCCAATATTACCATAACGCCCTTGCTCATAATAAAGAGCAGGATGTTACAATTCACCCTCGTAATAAAAATTTTGACCTCGAAATTTAATACCGCCTCGATCGAATAAATGAGGATATTGACTCATATGCTCCTCGCCTCCCATGTAGCTTCCTCGGAAGAGTGGTTTTTCCAAAGGACTTTCACCAATGGAATCACCCTGTTCCTCAACTGCTTGACCCGTGATCCTATAATCCGTACCGGCTCCTCAACATAGGTCAAATCACTGGCTACCTCTAACGAGATGTTACAATTCACCCCTCGTAATAAAAATTTTGACCTCAAAATTTAATACCTGTCCGATCGAATAAATGAGGATATTGACTCCTCATATGCTCCTCAGTCTCCCATGTAGCTTCCTCAGAAGAGTGGTTTTTCCAAAGGACTTTCACCAATGGAATCACCCTGTTCCTCAACTGCTTGACCCGTGATCCTATAATCCGTACCGGCTCCTCAACATAGGTCAAATCACTGGCTACCTCAATCTCCTGAGCCGGAATCACATGCGTCGGGTTTGAACGGTACCGTCGGAGCATACTAACATGAAACACGTCATGCATTTGGGACAACTCACTCGGTAAAGCCAATCTGTAAGCCAACGGTCCTATCCTCTCAAGGATCTCATACGGACCGATATACCGAGGGCTCAACTTGCCCTTACGGCCAAATCTCTTGCATCTTTCCAAGGAGACACTCAAGAAACACTCTATCACCTATATCAGACTCCATCTCTCGCCGATGCCGATCCACATAGCTTTTTCTCGTTCGTCTCCGAGCCACCTTGATGCGATCTCGATCAACTGCACCTTATCCATCGTGTCCCGAATCAGCTGGGACCTCAATCGATCTCATACCTCTTCATCCCAATATGAGCAGGATCGACATGGCCTCCCATACAAGGCCTCATACGGTGCCATCTCAATACTACTCTGATACTGGTTATTATATGCAAACTCGATCAGTGCCAAATACTGATCCCATGATCCTCTAAATTCTAATACACAAGCTCGAAGCATGTCCTCAACAGTCTTAATCGTCCTCTCACTCTGTCCATCTGTCTGAGGATGAAATGCAGTACTGAAGTTCAACCTCGAACCCATAGCAGTCTGTAGGCTCTTCTAGAACCTCAAGGTGAATCTGGGATCCTCGCTCGAGACTATCGACAACGGAACCCCATGCAATCAAGACAATCTCATCACATACTTGGGCCAACTGATCGAGAGTATTGCTCTCCTCATTTGGCAAGAAGTAAGCCGATTTAGTCAATCGGTCCACTATGACCCAGATAGCATCATGCTGCCTCGGTGTCCTAGGCAACCCCATGACAAAATCCATGATAATCCGTTCCCATTTCCACTCCGGAATGGGCAACGAATGCAATTTCCCCATCGGAGCCTCGATGTTCGCCTTAACTCGCCGACAAATCGACACCTGGACACATACTCTGCCACTTGCCTCTTCATACCAGGCCACCAGAATGTTGTCTCAGAGTATTATACATCTTAGTCGTACCAGCATGCATAGCATAGGCAGCTACATGTGCCTCCTCTAGGATCTCCCGTCTCAAGTCCTCAACATCAGGCACACACAGTCTCTGTCCCATCCATAAAGTCCCATCTCTCATCTCAAACTCTGAATCAGTACCGGCCTGGACTCTCTCAATCAGTCTCACTAACAATGGGTCTTGATCCTAAACTCTCCGGATCCTATCATGCAACATCGTCCTCAGCCTCAGAGTAGCAATCAGAGCTCCATCCTGACCCAAATCCATCTGTACATTAAGAGCTCTTAATCAATCGCACCGGGTAATCTCGAAACCGAACTCGAGCCGCACTCCTCGCGATCTCCTACTCAAATGCATCGCCATCACATTGGCCTTCCTCGGATGATACTCAATCGCAATCATATTCCTTCAAGAACTCTGTCCATCTCCTCTCATCTCGATTGAGCTCTCTCGACTCAACAGATACCTCAAACTCTTATGATCAGTGAAGATCCGAACGTCTCCCCATACAGATAATGTCTCCAGATCTTCAGAGCAAACACAATTGCTGCTAACTCCAAGTCATGCACTGGATAATTCACCTCGTGAGACCTCAATTGTCTCGAGGCATACGCTATAACTCTCTCATGCTGCATCAATACACATCCCACCCACGATGTGAGGCATCATCAGTAAACCACAAAGCCTCCAAGACTGGAAGGAATGCTTAACACCGGCAAATACAACCGATGTTTCAGCTCCTCAAAGCTCTTCCGCACTCCTCGCACCATCCGAATGGCACATTCTTCCTCAACAAGCCACAAAGGGTAGATTAACGAAAACCCTCGATTTAACCTCTCGTAATATCCGCCAATCCTAGGAAACTTCGCAACTCGCACACCTCTAATCTCCCAAACTCATAATTGCTCTATCTTGTGAGGATCCACCGATACCTCACCGACACCACGCGCCCCAAAAATACAATCTCATCGCCGTAATTTACACTTAGTGAATTTGGCGATCAGATTACCTCTCTCTCATGACACAGAACAATCCTCGTGCTCGCCAGGTGCTCTGTCTACTCCTCGAATAAACCAAAGATATCATCAATAAACACTATCACGAACCGGTCCGGTAGGGCTGAAAACTCTATTCATCAACGCCATAAAGGCCGTCGGGGCATTAGTCAACCCAAACGGCATCACTAGAAACTCGAAATGCCCGTACCTACCCCCGAAAGCACTTTAGGCACATCGCCTCGCGATCCTCAATGGTAATTACCGATCTCAGTCCAACTTGGTGAACACCGAGCTCCTGCGCACTGATCAAATAAATCGTCAATCCTAGCGGGGATACTTATTCTTCATTGTTACCCGATTCTAACCGCCTATAATCGATACACGCCTCGTCATTCCGTCCCTTCTTCTTCACAAACAAGATCGGAGCTCCCATGGCGTAAACACTCGGCCTAATGAACCCTTGTCCAAGAGCTCTCCTGAATCGAGCCTTAAGCTCTCTCGGCCCACGGTGCCATCCTATACGGAGGGATCGATATAGGGGTTGTACCGGGAACAAGATCAATCTCAAACTCTGTCTCCCACTCTGGCGGCAATCTCGGTAACTCCTCGGGAAACACATCTGAAAATTCCCTGACTACGGGAACATCCTGCAATCTCGGCTCGACTCTGGTATCCACTACATGAGCCAGATAGGCCTCAAAGCCTCCCTGCATCAATCTCAAGGCACTCAAGAAAGATATCATCCTCGCTGGCACTGCCGGACTAACTCCTTGAAACACAGTTCTGGGCTGACCAGGAGACTCCAATACAACCTCCTTGGTATAACAGTCCATAATAGCCCTATGCGCAGTCAACCAGTCCATCCCCAATATCACGTCAATCTCCCTCAGAGCCAAAATGATCAGATCGGCACTCAGAACTGCTCGATCGATCTGAACCTGACACCCCATACAGATCTCTCCCAATACAGTCGTAATACCTAGAGGTGTACTCACCTCTAACCCATACTGTAACCTCTGCCTATCCTCATGCAGTCTACATGCTAAATGAGGTGTAATGAAAGAATGAGTGGATCCAGGATCCAACAATGCATATGCTTCAAAATCATAAATCAGAAGCATACCCGCAATGACATCCGGGGAATCCTAGGCCTCTTGTCGAGTCATGGCATAGACCCTAGCTCGGATCGTTGTCTCACTGCTCGTCCCTCCGACTCACTGCGGACCCTCTCGCCTCGACCCGGCCTCGGCCTCGGCCTCTCCAACTCGATCCACCTCCACGGCTCACAGACCGTGGTATTGTCGCTCGATCTTCGGTCATAGTAGATGGGCTCCCAAAGTCTCGGACAGCCTCACTAGGTGGTCCATCGAGCCACATCTCAAACAAAGCTTCAGAAGCCATCGACACTCTCCATCAGGTCTCTTATCACAATGCTCGCATAAAGGAACAGATCGCCTCAAACTCGCATCGCCGCCACCACTACCGCCTATACAAATTGCTCCTCTCGCCCATGACCATTGTTTAGCCCCTCATGCGGACCAAGGGCCTACTCGACGCTTCTTGAATCCTTCCCGCCAATACCGATCATCACTAGATCTCTTATGCCGTCCCTGCATCGGCCTCACCATACGTTGTCTCAAGAATCGCCTATCCTCACAACAAGCCCTCACCAATGAAATTACCCATATCGGATCTAGCCAATAGGTACGGATCTCCAGATTGAGTCGCGCTCAAAACGTCGACACTGCCGCCTCAAGAGCCACCAATGAAGAAGCATAGACCACTAACTCGTTGAATCAAGACTCATAGTCACCACGGCCAATCGCCTCGCCTCACTCTCTAGAACTCCTCAGAACTTCATTTCCAGATAGATCTTGGGCATGAAATTGTCCTGAAAGCCGCCGAAAGTCGCCCCATGTCGATGTGGTCCGTGGTACCGCCGACAGCCTTCCACCATCGATATGCAGGACCTCAGAAGGAGAAACCGTAGTCAAAACGCCATCCGGTCGCAGTCCATCTGATCGAGGACTCTCTCGGTCCTCTCTAGCCATCCCTCAGCCTCCGCAGGGTCGGTGCTACCATAAAAGTCAACCGCCCCCAACTTACGCAGTTGATCGTATCTCCGTTCCTGTCTCACAGGAACTCGAGGAGGCAACTCCTCTGAATGAGGCATCGGAGACTCCCTACTAGCTCCTACCGATTCCAGGTCAACTGGTAACTCAACTCGATCTCCCAGTACAAATGACCTAAAACAGACAAGAAAATTCCAATCAGTTCTGCTATTCTTACAGTGATTCCAGCCTAAAGTACACTATGCCCAAAAGATGTCAAACCATGCTCTGATACCACTTAATGTAGCGCCCCCTCACCGTAGGGTACACATCGAAAAACCCGAAGGTTGCTCCAACACGTATCCCACGATAAAGGTGCACTACCAGAACATTTTCCCAATAATATCCACATGACATCGCAATAATTAAAACCAAATATCAGAAATCAGTAAACTTTTAAATCCAAAAGAATCTCAATACACCATCCGTATAAATAGACAAGTCTATCAGTCTCCTAAACAAAACCAAAAAGGAAACTGATACAAGCATCTATCCTAAGATCATCCGCAAAAGTCCAACCCAGCTGACCAACCTGTGTGCCATCGCTTCTCACAAAGACGCCTCAGACGGCAGAAAAGACTATCTCCTGAGCTAGAGTCTACTCTATCGATCCTGAAAAATTAGATGCAATTTTGGGTGAGTTTATGAACTCAAGGACAAACCATCATCGATGGTTCACTCAAATCATGCATTACGCAAATTGCGTAGAGCATAGCACAGTAATATTCAATTAACTGTATTATATAACAATTTACAGTAGTCTATAACAATTTGCGTGATCAAATAGCAATTTACAATAGTATATAATATTTACAAGATCATACCACAATTTACGAAGAATCATGCAACAGTTTACGAGAGATGTAACAATTTGCAATCTCTCATGTCATCACATAATTCAAGAAGTTTGCAATTCAATCACCATGTATATAATGCATATGAGACACTTTTCTAGTTATTGATGTTGTGCCCAAGTGCTCACCAAGATTCAGTGGGGACGCGCATGTGATTTCTTCCTGCTCGAGGCTGAGGCCAAGATAAAGGTTCGAGCTCGAGGCTCTTTTCAAATGATAATAGCACTTGGGTCACATATCCATTATCCGATCATGCATTTATGCATGCAATGCAAGGTTCAAGAATTCAGTTGTTCAAGAATTCAAAGGTATGGCTATAAAGCCCAAGATTGCATTTCTCAAAGGTCATGCAAAGAGTCCAATCCAATACAAGAGAAGCATACCATTAGATCATGTATATTTCAAGAATCATGCAATTTCACATTTGGCAAGTAATTCACATTGAGCACTTAGACAGTCAGGAATTTGAGAAACCAACTAGGTTACTCACCTATAACTTCCGAGCTAATGCCCGAAGTTCCAAAGAATGTCCGTAGAATGACGATCCAACGGCGCCTATACGTTGAAATACATCCCATTACTAGATGCTCAATTAAACAATTCATTGATGCATATGTCTCTATGAAATTTCAGACAATGCATGTTCACGATTTTCCGGTGCAAAACCCAATTCAACTCTTATGTCCCATTCTAACTCTTCGCTCAATTTATACTCCCTATAGCAATTCCTCATCCATTGGGTCAAAACCTTTATTGAAAATCTCAATTAAATCTCCAATTGTCTCAATTCAATATTTAGGTCACACTATGAACCATAATTGACCTTAATCTCGATAAATCAATACCAATTAAATTACATTCTAACTCCCATATTTATCCTCAATTGTAGACCTCTTTCTCTAGTTCATAATGAATCGAGAATCACCTCAATCGGAGTTCTATACCATAAGTTAGGCCCAATAAATAAACACTCATTCAATCAGAAAAACCCCTTCGCTGCGGCCAAGAGGCTCTCGCCGCGGCATAAAATGGTTCGCTCGTCGGGGTGTGAAGACTGCTCGCCGCAGCGAGCAATCCATTCTGGGCACGCCGCGGCGTCTCGTTGCACTCGTCGTGGCGAGCACTTAATTTTCTCGTCGCGGCGAGGCCGCACCAGACGTCGCGACGTATGGGGATTTCCTCTTCTTCTCCGCTCGATTTCCGCCATTAAAGCTCTCTAAAACCTCCATTAAACACTCTCTACTACTCAACTCAACCATAATAAATGTCATAAATGCTCAAACAACCATTAATAACAACATTAAATCCATTAAAACTTACCAATCGAAGATCAATCCACAAATCTCTCAAAAATCACCGTAACCTTAAAATCCTTCGAAATCAACGATAACCCACTCTCAATCCTTCTCAACCTTCATCAATCACAATAAACCAGTTAGGCTAGCATAATGATAAGAAAACCATAAAGAAAGATCAAAGAATCCTCACCGTGGAGGAATCAAGATAAATAAATGGAGGAGGAAGAGAAGAAGAAATGTTCAACCTTGTGGTAAATCCTCAAATTTCAAACCTAGCTATTTATAGCATAGTCTCTAAACCAATTCAAATTTCAGTCTCTAAATTTCAATGACTCAATATTTTTATTTCCTAACAAGATAACTCTAATTTTTCCATTGCCATTGACAATCCTTTCAAGATTATATACCCATCACGGTCACTCCAAAATTTCCGGTCCGGGCATTTTCTCCTAAATTTTTCGAAAATTTCCTATAAGTCACTATCAGTAACCAATCACTCTTAGACTATTCTAAATCTATTATTTGAACCCAATTACTCCTAATTTCTCAATCAATCATAATCCAATCGCCTTCCATAGGTTTACCACAATCCAATCAATTCACGCCACAATTAAAATGTCGAAAATCATGAATGCATATACCTATGGATAAATGCATATGCAATAAACCTGTTCCTCTATAATTAGAGGCCAGTAACATGCTCAATCAGTGAATGCAATGAAACCTATCAGTTTGACCCAATATTACCATAATGCCCTTGCTAATAGTAACGAGATGTTACAAGGAATGTATTCATCATTGATCTCAATAGTTGGTGGACGAATAAATGTATTAGATTTAGGAAGATCTAAGTCAAACGAAGCAGGCAGCATCAACAACTGTCTTCCTTGCAGGGTTAATGCTTCTGCTTGAATAGACAGTGTATCAGATATAGGTCTAATACGCAAAACTGTCTGAACAAGGAATTCTATAAACGTCCCTGTGATAACTCTTCCCCCCACTGGACAGTCTTCATATCTATTCGTATAGCTACAACTAGCTCCATTTTCATTCTCATTCGAAGCGCATGCATCATCAATTCTACGCACTTCTTCTTCAATCTGATCTACGGACAGATCATCACAAACTTTTTCAGGAACTAGCTTCAACTTCCCCTTAGTCAAATCCAAAGGATATCTTGGCTGGATATTCGGTACAACCTTTATTTTCGTGTTTTTTGTGATCGAAAAAATAGTTCACGGTTTGCTGGAAATTTTTGTAGGGTATGGCTTCATAGCAGCATCCCTCAAAGCATCAAAGAAAATCTTTTCATCTTCTTTCAGTAAATCCCATGTGTCATTATTTATCGACATAGGTTATAATGATGCCCATCGCCTTCTTCATCGTCGACTACAAATTGCAATAGCAGTTCTCCTTCTGGTAACAACTTCAACCATTCTGATCTTCAACTTATGCTTTCTCAAAAACTTATGATAGTTGTATACCATCAAACAAGGTTCATCACTATCCGAGTCTGAATCTGCTGTTGCCTCTATTTGTGCTTCAATAGGATTCTCCTGAACCAGGATTTGCTCCACTGGTTCCTCCTGTTGAGCAATAGGGATTTCCTGAACTCTGCCTACTCAGTTTCTTTTTCTTTTTGAGCAGCATCAAATGTTTCTTTCTTTCGACTAACCTTCCCAACAGTTGACACGGTCTTCTTCCGACTAATCTTCTTAGTCTTGTCTTTCGCTTCACTACCTTGAAGATTTACGGACTTGAGATTTTCTCTTCGATTCTGATTTTTCTTCTTTTTAGTCTCTTTAGCTTTTCCGTTGTATCCTCTTCCGTAATAGAAACTAACGAATTTTGTCGCTTTAATGCACGAGATCGAGGAGTTTGTTCTCGACTTTGTTTTCATGCTCTTCTCTTCTTGTTGCCTTAGAGTCCGAATCCTCGGTGATCTCTTCGCTTCTTCAGTAACTTCACTTAAAAGACTTTCTCCTTGTCTTTTGGCGCACCTTCTTCTGTCCTTCGAGGTAGACTTACTTCGACTTAAGGACTTGCCCGTTTTATCAGCGGTCTTCCTGTCAGTCTTCTTATTTCATCTGCAGGCGATCTTATACTCTCTTGAGTTTGGAGACTTTAAGCGGGAGACTTCTTCAATAAATGCTCCCCCTCAGTTCTTGTTCTCCTTGAAGAGTCTGTTTCTTCTTTGATCACTGTCCTCGCACTCCATTCGTCAGATATAGGATTGAGTCAATCTTACTTTTCACTGGTACAATACTTCTATTTCCTTTGTGTAGAAGGATTCCGCATTCCTTAAAAATCCTTGTAAGAAGCATGCCGTAAGGATAGCTATTTGTATCCTTCATCCCCTTAATCATATAGTGAAAGATTAAGAAGGGTAAATCGATGGGATTGCGATTCAGTAGGTAGAACAAGCATTGTTCATCCAGGGTAGTCACCAAATGTCTGGAACCTGCTCTGGGTAGAATGCAATTAAACAAAATCGCATGGAGAACCCTAGCTTTTGGGACCAGACTTGACGTCTTCCTCTCCGAAGGGTCGTTCACTCCATATAACTGTTTGCTAACATCTTCTTCCTTCATATTGACCATTTTCATCCACTTAGCCTTGGTTGACAAAGTCTCACCAACCGATGGACAATCGGTCACCTTCCTTATCAGCTCCTTAGTCACAACAACAGTTATACCGTCTACTGATGATACAATAGTGTTGTCTACAAGTTGAACATTTTTCCAAAAATCGAATACCTCATTGGTGTAGACTGGTTCTTGTACCTGGAAGAAATTTCTCCAACCAGCTCTTTCAATCTCAGGTTCTATGTCCATACCATCCCTCCTTAGTGACTCGAAATCTACATGTCTTCCGAATATCATAGCTGCCTCCATTTTTGAACGAAAAACTGTCTCTGATAAGCTTTTCTTCTAGGGTAGGATGATTGATAGAATTTGAGAACAAGATGAACCATCTAGAAATGAGAGTAACCGCAATGATATCAACTTCAGGCAACTTGAAGGGTCTTATCACGCGTATTCTAGAATCATTAAGATCCTCGAGATTATCAGATTTTTCCCTCCACAACTTCCTTGTGAGAGAAGTTACCAGTTGTACCTCACTGTTTCTGACGCCGTTAGTTTTGACGTCCCTTTAGCCTGACTGTTCATTTAACATAACCATGTTAAGGTTGCGTCTGATCTTCTGGAAACGTTCTTCACTTAATGGTTTGGTAAAGATGTCTGCCCACTGAGACTCTGCTTCGATGAACTGTAGACGCACCACCTTCCTCTGAACATAGTCTCTCAGAAAGTGATGTCTAACTTCGATGTGCTTCACTCTAGAATGCTGAATCGGATTCTTTGACAGATTGATTGCACTTGTGTTGTCGTAGTAGATTGGAATCTCCTCTTCTTGAACTGAATAGTCTTCAAGTTGATATTTGATCCACAACATCTGTGAACAACAGCTTGCGGCAGACATATACTCTGCTTCGGCGGTTGATAGAGCGATTGAGCTTTGTCTCTTGCTTGACCAGGAAACTAGGTTTGCGCCAAGAAAATGACATCCTCCACTTGTGCTCTTTCTTTCTATTCTATCTCCGGCATAGTCCGCATCGCAATATCCGATTAACCTGAAATCTCTACCTTTCTCAAATATTAAGCAAAGATCAAGAGTACCATGAGATATCTCATAATTCTTTTCACAACAATAAATGAGACTCTAGATCGGCTCGAATCTTTCACACAAGCATACACTGAACAAAATATCAGGTCTACTTGCTGTAAGATACAATAAAGAACCGATCATCCCTCTATACAGGGTTTGATTCACCTTCTTACCAAGTTCATCTTTGGACAAAAGATTTAAAGGGTGCATCGAAGTCGCCATAGGCTTCACATTATTCATATCAAACTTGAGCAACAATTCTTTCACATACTTTTGTTGATGAATAAAAATTTTCTTTTCGGTTTGCTTAACTTGCAACCCAATAAAGAACTTTAATTCACCCATCATGCTCATTTCAAACTCTTTCTTCATTAGACTCTCAAACTTCATACATAATCGTCAAGTAGCACCAAAATAATATCATCAACATAAATCGAACTAAAATAAAATCATTCAAAATTCTTCCTAAAGAGCCGCCTTATCAACTTGACCTCTACTAAAACCATTCTCTAAGAGAAAAGTACTCAGACGATCATACCAAACTCTAGAGCTTGCTTCAGTCAGATAAGGCTTTATGAAGTCTATAGACATGGTCCGGATTCTTAACATCCTCAAAACCAGTGGTTGCTTAACATACACCTCTTCGCCTATAAAACCATTCGTAAAGGCACTCTTTACATCCATCTAAAACACTTTTTATATTATGACAGATCGCATATGCCAAGAATATCCTAATGGCTTCAAGTCTTGCTCATCGAGCATACGCCCTCATTGTAGTCTATTCCTTCACGATTATAACCTTGTGCTACTAATCTAACCTTATTTCGACTCACTCTTCCTGATTCATCTAACTTATTCTTAAAGACCCATCTGGTTCCTATGATGGATTTCTTAGAGGGTTTCGGAACTAAGGACCAGACATTATTCCTAGTAAATTGATTCAGCTCCTCTTGCATGGCTAACACCCAAGCTTCGTCTCGAAGAGCTTCCTCAACCTTCTTAGGTTCTATTTCAGAGATAAAAGCTACATTAGCTTCTCTTCTGAACTTGGACCTTGTTCTGACTCCTTCTGAGGTCTCTCCGATAATCAACTCTTCTGGATGAGAACTTTTATATTTCCAGTCTCTTTTCAATCCGATAGTTTCTGGAATATCTTCAACTTTGTCTACTTGAGTTCCTGATGATGGAGTTTCTGTACTATCATCTAAGTTCTTTGAAGGACCTTCACTCTCCATGTCATCTTCCTTATGGGGTTGGGAACTATCATCAAACTTGACATGGATGGTCTCCTCAACTGTCTTTGAATTAAGGTTGTACACCCGAAATGCCTTAGACGATGATGAGTAGCCTAGAAAGATTCCTGGATAGGTCTTTGAATCGAATTTATCCAACAGCTCCTTTGTATTCATAATAGAGCATTTGCACCCAAATGGATGAAAGTAAGATATATTTGGTCTTCTTCCATTCCATAACTCATAAGGAGTCTTCTTCAACATGGGTCGCAATGGAATTCTATTCTGAATATAGCATGTTGTATTCACTGCTTCTGCCCAGAAGTACTTAGGAAGATTAATCTCACACAGCATGGTCCTAGCCATCTCTTGAATCGTCCTATTCTTCCTTTCAACAACTCCATTTTGTTGTGGATTCCTGGGAGTAGAGAAATTGTGGAAAATTCCATTCTCCTCACAGAATAACCTAAACTTCTCATTCTCAAATTCTCCACCATGGTCACTCCTGATACTAACTATAGACATTCCTTTATCATTCTGTAACTTTCTGGATAAGGTCCTAAAGCACTTAAAAGATTCATCTTTGTGTAATAAAAACAATATCCAACAAAATAGAGTAAAGTCATCAACAATAACAAGTCCATATTTCTTTCCGCCAAGACTTATTGTCCTTGTTGGACCAAATAAATCCATATCTAACAATTCTAAAGGTCTAGATGATGTTACAAAATTTTTAGAAGAAAAAGAAGTTTTAACTTGTTTTCCTTTCAAACAGTTTTCACAGAAAAACTCTTTGTCAAAACTTATTTTTGGCAATCCTCTTACCAAATCATGTTTTGCCAACTTTGAAATATGTTTAAAAGAGACATGACCTAGTTTTTTATGTCAGATTAGTCTTTCTTCTTCGGAAGATAGAAAACATGAAATATTTTGGCTTTGAAAAACTTATAAATCAATTTTGTAAAGATTGTTTCTTCTCTTGGCAGAGAAAAGTATAGACCCATCTTTGTTTCTGACTTCACAAAGATTTTGATTGAATGTGACTGTGAAACCAGAATCACACAATTCAATGACGCTAATCAAGTTATGCTTCAGACCATTAATAAGCAGTACATTATTTATGCATGCAAAGGAATCTTTACTAATTTTACTGATTCCAATGATCTTGCCCTGCTGGTTGTCTCCGAAAGTTACCGATCCTCCCTTCTTATACTGAAGGTCTAGGAACATAGACCTTTTTTCCATCATATGTCGCGAGCATCCACTGTCTAAATACCAATTGTAGCACCCAAAATACCCCCTGGGAGGATACATGGATGCCACCCAAGACAGAACAAATAAACCAGAATATCACACTGATACTTATTTTATTTAGAAACTCAAACCCACACACTTATATTACATATCATAAATTTCAGAAACCAAATCCAAAGAATATGTACATGCCCAAACAACGAAACAAAATACATTCTTAAACTTTATGAACGGACTCCTTTGGCGGCAAGAGACTCGCCCCGATCTTTAAACCCTTCGCTCGAACCTACAGGGCAAATCCACCGTATAAGCATATAACTTAGTGAGTAATAACTAATCTATATTAATCGATTTCAGTTTATGATAGCATGCATTTCGAAACATTTATCGTAAAATCGGATATAAAGCATTTCGTAACAAATTCACATACTTATCACGCAAGAGGGTATAAACCCTTCAGATCGTAATCATAATTAACTTTTTTAAAAACACATATCAAGATCGCAAACTTGAATGTAAGTGGGTAACGAGACTTATATGAAGATCAAGTCTCGACTAATCAAGTGTCACAAGAGAGATCAAGTCTCGACACAAATGTGTCCATATCGGTTAAAGGCTCGACATCAAGTGTCACAAGAGAGATCAAGTCTCGACAATCAAGTGTCCATATCGTAAAACACCAAGTGTCACGTAAACGCTATGCAGACCCTTCTAGGCATGCCTATTTACCCACAACTAGGACTTAACAGCTTTAAAATAACACAAAGTCATTTTACATTTCATGAGCAAACAAATAGCACTTCCAATACAATCCCGAATATTGAGCTCCTGACAGCTCAAGTCCTAATAAATCGCAAATAGTATAATCACAAAATTGACCATCTAAATTACTTACTAAAAATACTTACTGAATTTATTTATCAGACATCGACCTAATTCGCTTTTATTGTTTATTGCCTCAAGTCTAAGCAAGAATGTCCGAATCTATTGATCCTCTAATAATAGGAACACAAATACAAATTACTATTGTATATAATTAAAATTCACTATAATTAGAAATTCACTAATTTATGATAAATATATATGATGATGCATGTTCATGACAAATTCGGACTAAACCCTAAATTTTAATAATTTATAACTTAAATTATTAAATCCTTAATTTTCAATTCAATCCAAAATTTACAAATTTCTTATAAAAGGTAGACAATTTTCTTATTTAATCCAACAGTTCGAGAATCAGGTCATTTGAGTTCGATGACCAAGATATGGTCAAAATAGTGGAAGGTTTTAAATTAAAACAAAAAAATAATAATAATAATATAAAAAATGTTACTGTTCATTGTCTTCCACCTTCAAAATTTTACTGTTCACGTAAATTTTTTTAATTATGCAGAATTTCTTTCTTCCTTTTCTTATCAATTCCTTAGCATCAAACTAATCTTTACAACATTTCTAACCCAGCGTAATCTTCAAATACAACTTACACCACAAAACCAACGCATATCTTCACTCTCTCTCATCGTATTTTTTAAAATTCCGTATCTTTCATTTTCTTAAAGCTTACCTCATAAAACACACAACCATTAACACAAAAACAAGCAGAACATATCATCTTATATTATCATGTATATATATATATATATATATATATATATATATATATATATATATATATATATATATATATATATATATATATATATATATATATATATATATATATATCTTAGTTTTGTTTTAAACCATGCATGCATACAGATATTGGCTCTAGAAAACAAGATAACTACTTACACAATTCATGCCTTTATAATTATTTATATATAACTCTATAACATAAAACATAAAAGAGCAAGATTAGACTTATCGCATATATATATAGCTACCATCTTTTAAACTATCCTAACACATTTATATATGTATATCTCAATGCATATAAATCTCTACGCAGCTCTATATACTAAACATTAACAAACCACTTATCACAGACACTTCCAAAGGAGTCACCCAACTATACGTAGGTAACTTCAATAGCTATTAGATGATGAATTGTGAAGAGACTTTGGTAAAGAATATACACAACGATAGTGCTTTTATTAAACAAATCTAGGTAAAAGTCATAGGTTACGTGTATACGTGCATGCAAAACAAGTATCGATTACGTGTAGGACAGCTTAGCCATAGGTTTTAACACATGTCACCATATCCTCGTCCACAATTTAGTTTTTATTATTATTTTGTTAATAAAATACTCTTTTAAACAACTTATGATTCTTATATCAACAAATACCCAAAATTTTCAAAACACTTTCAAAATTTACTAAAATTCCATTATAAAATAATGACTTGAAAATAAATTTTAACTCAAAATGAATTCACCATCAATTTCTAAAAATATTTAAAGTATACAAAATTACTAAAATATACTAAAATTATAAAAATATCGTCCAATCAATCCAAGGTTCATTAAATCAATTTATCCTAAAATGCCATGAATGCATGCCATAATACTTATGCACAATTACAAATATTTAATAAGCAATTAACAAATATAATAAACATAATTCAGATAAATCTGCTAATATTCTAACCCCTAATTGGGGCGCCACAACTCTTCCCTCCTTAAGAAATTTCGTCCTCGAATTCATACCGATCCAATAATTGCGGATATTGAACTTTCATAGTTTTCTGTTCCTGTGTTGCTTCCTCCATTCCATGGTGTTGCCAGAGGATTTTTACTAACAAGCATGCATTTGTTCCGCAATTGTTTCATTTCTCGACTAATATGGCAATGGCCCTTCTTCATATGACAAACTCTGTTGCACCGAATCTCTTGCATCGAATCTTATGTGAGGCGCCGATCGGTATCTCCTCAACATAGAAACATGAAACACATCACGCAGCCCGCCAATTCTCCAGAAGAGCTAATCGATAAGCTACGGTCCAACCTTCTTCAAAATTTCATAAGGCCCAATGAATCATGGATCGAGCTTACCCTTCTTTCCAAACCAAGTATATGCTTCCATGGTGACACTTTCAGAACACCTTATCACCCACTTGAAACTCAATATCTTTCCTTTTAAATCAAGATAAGACTTCGCCTATCATCGCCGCTTTCAACCTTTGCCGAATAATCTGAATTTTTCTTCAAGATCCTTCACTATGTCTCGTCCGATCATCTTGTTTCACTCAACTCCGCCCAACATACCGGAGTTCTACACTTCCTACCATACAACGCTCATATGGTGCCATGCCAATACTGCCTCGATAATGTTATTATAAGCAAATTCCATCAAGGTCGATAATTATCCCAACTCCCAGAAACTCTAACACACAACCCTCAACATATCCTCCAAAATTTGTATAACTCGCCGGATTGTCCATCCGTCTGGGATGAAAAGATAGATAAACTTAAGTCGAGTACCCAATGCCTCCTCAGAACTTTTCCGTAATCTCAAGTAAATCGAGGATCACGATCTGAAATAATCGATGATGGTACTCCATGCAGTCTTACAATCTCATTCACATACAAATTTGCAAGCCTATCCAATGAATAATCAGGTCGAACAGGTAGAAAATGAGCAGACTTGGTGAACTTATCCACAATGACCCAAACCGCATCATGCTTCCTCCGAAAAGAGGGAGTCCAAGAATAAAGTCCATGGTAATGTTATCCCATTTCCATTGAGGAATAGGAATAGGATTTAACAAACCAGATGGAACCTGGTGCTCAGCCTTAACCTGCTGGCACGTCAGACATTTTGCTACATAATCCACAACATCCCGTTTCATCCCTGACCACCAGTAATACTGCTTCAAATCCTGATACATCTTATTTCCACCCGGATGCATAGTAATAATCAGACATGAGCCTCAAACAATAACTTCTTCTTTAATTCATCATTCATTTGGGACACACAACCGATCCTTATAATACAATTCACCATTACCCCGCATGTAAAAATCACTGCTTACCTTCCCGAATAGCCAAGATAAGTTGTTGTAACTTATCATCGCCTCTTTGAGCATCACAAATTTCTGCCTCAACGTAGGCCTTGCTACCAATCGGGCCATCAAAGCTCCATCGATCCCAACTTCCATCCAATCGCTTCAAATGATAAAGTCGAGATAGTCTTTCACTCAAGGCATCACCACAACATTAGCCTTACCCGATGGTAGTCTACAATACAATCATAGTCTTTAAATAATTCCAACCAACGCCGTTGTCTCAAATTGAGTTCCTTCCGAGTCGCAGATACTTCAAACTCTTATGATCTCGTGAAAATTCTACACCTTTCGCCATATAGATAGTGTCGCCAAATTTTTAAAACAAACACCATCGCCGTAAGTTCCAGATCACGTAGGGTAACTCCGTCGTGAGTCTTTAGTTGCCTAGAAGCATAAGCAACTACCTTCCTTCCCCGCATCAAAACACACCCTAAACTAGTCCTGACGATCAAGATACATAACATACTCCTTACCAAACCGAGGTTGAACCAATACAGAGCTTCAGAAGCATGTTCTTCAACCGATCAAACTACTCGACATCTATCGACTATTCATACTTCACTACCTTCCGTAAAAGTTTAGTTAAAGGGATGCTATCACCGAAAACCCTTAACAAATCGACGGTAATAACCGCCGACCTAGAAAACTTCTTACTCATTACATTCCGAGGCGCTTCCAATTAACAACCGCTCTATCTTACTAGATCAACTCTAATTCCTCAAGAGAGACCATACGCCCTAAAAATGATATCTCCCGGCCGTAAATCACATTTACTCAACTTAGCATATAATCGCTTTTCCCGCAGGTCTCAGAAGACAATTCGAGATGTTCACTATGATCCCGTTTCACCCTAGAGAGTACCAAAGATATCATCTATAAACACCACAACAAACCGATCCAAGTACGCCTCAATACTGCTCATCAAATCCATAAATGTCATTGAGCATTAGTTAACCCAATGGCATTACTAGAACTCATAATGTCCATAACGGTCCTAAATGCGCCTTCGCACATCCACATCCTCGACCAAGTCGATAATACCCCGATCGCAAATCTATCTTAGAAAACACTCTGATCTTTCAATCGATCAAATAGATCGCCAATCCTGGCAAGGATACCGATTCTTCATCGTGACTCGATTTAATCGCTCAGAATCGATACACATTCTCGTGGTACCATCCTTCTTCTTCACGAACAACACCGTGCACCCCACGATGATACACGGGTCTAATAAACCCCTTATTCGTAAGTTCTCAGAACAGAACTTCAACTCCTTCAACTCAAGAGAGCCATTCTATACGGTGCTCGGATATAGGAGCGCACTACCACGACGCCAATAGATAACTCCACTTCCCTTTCCGGAGGAGTCCAGCAATTCCTCGTGAAAAACATCCGAAACTCTTTCACCACGTGAATCTCAAGCGGCCTCCTTAGCACCATCCTTCTTGGTTTCAAGTACATAAGCTAAATAAGCTTCACACCCTTCCCGAGAAGCTTTTGGGCTTGCATAGCAAATACGACATTGGTCGAGCACGCGTGCAACCACTATGAAACACAATCTCGCATCGGTCGGGCCTCCTCAAGAAAACTGCTTCGCTTTACAACCAATTATCGCTGATGTTTAGATACCAATCCATACCCGTAATCAAATCGAATTCGCGAAATGGCAACTTAATCGATCCACGATACTCACTTCCTCGATCATAATCGACAATTCCTAACCACCGATTCACCAAAGAC
Source organism: Erythroxylum novogranatense (assembly GCA_029891385.1). Lineage (NCBI taxonomy): Eukaryota > Viridiplantae > Streptophyta > Magnoliopsida > Malpighiales > Erythroxylaceae > Erythroxylum > Erythroxylum novogranatense. The sequence continues at coordinate 54,527,743 of CM057233.1, read as the reverse complement.
ACTACTACCCGTAGGACTAGTCACATGCATGTCATATTCTATCCGATCTATGAGCATCTCATTATCAAACACTTCTCCAAGACAGATATATGAATGTGAAGATCCAGATCAATTAATGCATACAATTCGTAACCAAAGAGAGAAACCATACCAAGAATGACATCCGAGCATCCCGATCCTCACGAGCTTTCAGGTCATAAGCCCGAGTAAGCAAGCAGTACAAATTGGTCGATTCACGCTTCGACCGGGTACTCAGATTAGCTCTATCACGATATCCGCCGACCTCTTCCTCGGCCTCTGCTTGCAAATCGATGCATGAGAAACCTCTACTAGCTTCAGGCTATCCTGCATCGCTCCGAGGACAATTTGCAACCATATGATCTGCATCACCACAACCAAAACATGCACCAGAATCTCCAACAACACCCTAATGATGATGAAAACAGGTGGACACTCTGGAGCACTAGAACCTCGACCTCCAAAGGAACCCCTACTAGAAGCAACGATGTAGGAAAGTTTTGTTGCCTTCCCCACTACGATCTCTCGAGCAACTCTCGGCAGAGGAAGTAGCTTCCGCGCCGCTTCCCTCAAGACCGGCCTCCTCTATTAAAGCCTCTTTTCGACTTCTTTCTTTCCGATCGCTCTTGTCTTTCTATCTTTATTGCAATTGTACCAATTGGTGGTAAGTCTTTGGGTGAAGCACAAGAATCACGCCAGATGCTCCTTAATAGAATCATGCAATCCGTCCTCAAACCGGTGACAACGAACTCCTCAAGAAGCACGAGTCGAGCATACTTATCGAAGTCGGTTGAACTCCGATCATACTCAAGAATCGATAAATTTCTCTCGCCTCAGTTCAGAAATTGCTTCCATTTATCCTTCCTGCATTCTCGCCATATACTTGGCTCTAAATTTCGACAAAAAATCCCAAGTTAGTGGAACCGAATGGGACTCCTCATAACGAACTTCCACCATTCATAAGTCGCCTCGAGAAGTGAAACAAGACAATGCACCATCCGCTCACGGACAACTAATCTCGCCCAAGACTCTCTTCATCTTTTCAATCCGTAACTCGCCACTTTGATTCTTCCAAGGATGTTCCAGAAAATTCTTCACCCCATACTTCTCACCGTCAATCGGAGCCTTAGGTGTTGTCATGCGTGCAAAGAAAGTCATCATATCCGGGACGGCTTAAACAAAGCTTCTCCCCGAATGGAGGAGGAGGTGGAATCGCTTTCCTCGATCGACCCTCGACGGTCCAGTGCATCACTGAATGAGTTTGTTCTACTGACATTACTCAAAGAACTTCGCCACCAAATTCGTGAGATCCTTCCATCGTAATTTCTAAAGACAAAACATGGGACATCGATTAGCCAAAACATAACGTAGACACTCAACGGAAAACTACAAGCAAGCAAAGGTTACACCGTAACCGCCTAAACTTGCTCTCGATACCAAAAGATGTAGCACCTAAAATACCCCCGGAGGATACATGGATGCCACCCAAGATGTAACAAATAAACCGTAATATCACACCGATACTTATTTTATTTAGAAACTCAAACCCACACACTTATATTACATATCATAAATTTCGTAAACCAAATCCAAAGAATATGTACATGCCCAAACAACTAAACAAAATACATTCTTAAACTTTATGAACGGACTCCTTTGGCAAGGCAAGAGACTCGTCCCAAGTTGTTTAAACCCTTCGCTCAACCTACACACGGCAATCCATCTGTATAAGCATATAGCTTAGTGAGTAATAACTAATCTATATTAATCGATTTCAGCTTACGATAGCATGCATTTCGTAAACATTTATCGTAAAATCGTACATAAAGCATTTCGTAACAAATTCACATACTTATCACGCAAAGAGGGTATAAACCCTTCAGATCGTAATCATAATTAACTTTTTAAAAAACACATATCAAGATCGCAAACCGTGAATGTATGGGTAACGGACTTATATGAAGATCAAGTCTCGACATCAAGTGTCACAGAGAGATCAAGTCTCGACACAAATGTGTCCATATCGGTTAAAGGCTCGACATCAAGTGTCACAGAGAGATCAAGTCTCGACATCAAGTGTCCATATCGTAAAACACCGAAGTGTCACGTAAACGCCATGCACCCTTCTAGGCATGCCTATTTACCCACAACTAGACTTAACAGCTTTTAAAATAACACAAAGTCATTTCGTACATTTCATGAGCAAACAAATAGCACTTCCAATACAATCCGAATATTGAGCTCCTGACAGCTCAAGTCCAAATAAATCGCAAATAGTATAATCACAAAATTGACCATCTAAATTACTTACTAAAAATACTTATCAATTTATTTACCCAGACATCGACCTAATTCGCTTTTATTGTTTATTGCCTCAAGTGCTTAAGAATGTCTCGAATCGATCGATCCTCTAATAATAGGGAACACAAATACAAATTACTATTGTATATAATTAAAATTCACTATAATTAGAAATTCACTAATTTATGATAAATATATATGATGATGCATGTTCATGACAAATTCGGACTAAACCCTAAATTTTAATAATTTATAACTTAAATTATTAAATCCTTAATTTTCAATTCAATCTGAAAATTTACAAATTTCTTATAAAAGGTAGACAATTTTCATTTAATCCAACAGTTCGAGAATCAGGTCATTTGAGTTCTGATGACCAAGATATGGTCAAAATAGTGGAAGGTTTTAAATTAAAACAAAAATAATAATAATAATAATATAAAAAATGTTACTGCTCATTGTCTTCCACCTTCAAAATTTTACTGTTCACGAAATTTTTTTTAATTATGCAGAATTTCTTTCTTCCTTTTCTTATCAATTCCTTAGCATCAAACTAATCTTTACAACATTTCTAACCTAAGCGTAATCTTCAAATACAACTTACACCACAAAACCAACGTCTATCTTCACTCTCTCTCATCTGTATTTTTTAAAATTCAGGTATCTTTCATTTTCTTAAAGCTTACCTCATAAAACACACAACCATTAACACAAAAACAAGCAGAACATATCATCTTATATTATCAGATGTATATATATATATATATATATATATATAGATCTTAGTTTTGTTTTAAACCATGCATGCATACAGATATTGGCTCTAGAAAAACAAGATAACTACTTACACAATTCATGCCTTTATAATTATTTATATATAACTCTATAACATAAAACATAAACAGAGCAAGATTAGACTTATCGTATATATATATAGCTACCATCTTTTAAACTATCCAACACATTTATATATGTATATCTCAATGCATATAAATCTCACGCAGCTCTATATACTAAACATTAACAAACCACTTATCACAGACACTTCCAAAGTGAGTCACCCAACTATTACGAGGTAACTTCAATAGCTATTAGATGATGAATTGTGAAGAGACTTTGGTAAAGAATATACACAACGATAAGGTTTTATTAAACAAATCTAGGTAAAAGTCATAGGTTACGTGTATACGTGCATGCAAAACAAGTATCGCTTACGTGTAGGACAGACTTAGCCATAGGTTTTAACACATGTCACCATATCCTCGTCCACAATTTAGTTTTTATTATTATTTTATTAATAAAATACTCTTTTAAACAACTTATGATTCTTATATCAACAAATACCCAAAATTTTCAAAACACTTTCAAAATTTACCAAAATTCGTCATAAAATAATGACTCGGAAAATAAATTTTAACTCAAAATGAATTCACCATCAATTTCTAAAATATTTGAAGTATACAAAATTACTAAAAATATACTAAAATTATAAAAATATCATAGAATCAATCCAAGGTTCATTAAATCAATTTATCCTAAAATGCCATGAATGCATGCCATAATACTTATGCACAATTACAAATATTTAATAAGCAATTAACAAATACAATAAACATAATTCAGATAAATCTCTAATAATTCTAACCCCTAATTGGGGCGCTTACACCAATGGTGCTTGCCGATTTTTCAAGGAAAGATATCGCATGAGAAACTATTTTATTTTTGGTACCCAAATTTTCGGTCCTTTATGGTTAGTAGTATGCATATGATGAGTTCTTTGATGCATATAACTAGAACGCTGATCAAAACGAGATTTATTATGGTTTCTCTTTGAAAGAAAGGTTTTTATGAGACCGAGTCTTGTTACTCAGAAACCCTAATCCGATTTTATCACTTGATGTCTACATTTTCCAAGCATCTCATTCATTTTCTTAGTGCTCTCGTGAAAGTAGCTAAATCAAACCGATGATTCTTAATTCTTAGTTTAAGTCGATTAATCTCTTCCGATCCGTCTATGACTTTATTTTTCTCCTCTAATTGCTTCTTTAGATGTATATTTTCTCTCTATTACTCCGTATGTCTAATATTTTTACATACTTTTCTTTAACAGCTTGACTGCTTCGTAATAGCATAAGAATCTTCTAACAATTTCGAGTAGCATCATGCAAATTATCGTAGTCGATTTTACCTCCTCATCACTATCTTCCAAGAACTGCATGATGTTTGCATGTTCGCATCGACTGAACTCAGATTCCGATTCTCGATGAATCTAGGTCCTCCCACGCTGCCATCATGCTTTTCTTGCCTTCTACTCTTCTTTGGTTTTTTCAGAGTAGGACATTCTGACTTCAGAAGTGTCCGTGATGATTGCACTCGTAGCAAAATGATAGATGACTTCTCCGGTTTGGCTTCATCTTTGTCATTCTTTTGAAAGTCCGATTCCCTTTGGACTTCTTCTTCCACATCGTCTTTATCTTTCTCGAGATAAAGATAATTCGTCATCTTCATCACTGACTCTGGTTCGATTATCGAGTCGCCATCCTTGATTCTTCAATCTTTAATGCTTTTGATGACTTCCTCCTTCTTCGAGTCCTGTGATTCTTATATCCGCCTTTAGCGCCATCGACTTGTCCCGCTTGAGCTTGTCTTCAAAGATCGAAGTTCAACTTCATGAATCTTCAAAGATCCAAGCAACTCGTCAAGTTTTAGCATGCTCAAATCTTTGGCTTCTTGACCGCAAAGAACTTTAGGTCTCCACCTCTTGGAAGACTTCTTAAGATCTTTCAACATAATCTTGATTGTCAGACGTCCTTCCAAGAGTTTTTAATCCATCGACAATTGTTTGAAATCTTCCAAACATTTGATCAATAGATTCTTCATCTTTCATCCGAAAAGTTCATTTGGTGCACAAGAATACTTATCTTCGATTCTTTAACTTGGCTTGGCCTTCGTGAGCGATGGACAATGTGTCCCACATCTCCTTCGCGGTATCGCATCCATGACTTTGTCATACTCGCCCCGCTAGGCACACGCCGCGAAGAACTTCTCCTTCGAGTTCGCTTGTATTCTCGCCTTTGGTCACCGTCCATCCGACTCGTGGAATGGAATTGCCATCTTCATCTACTGGTGTATAAGGTTCGTTTCTATTATGTCCTAAAGGTCCATATGAGTAGATTCTATAAATAGTCGCATCCTATCTTTCCAAAGAATGATAATCCTCTCCGTCAATCGGAGGTCTAGTGATCGAGGCTCCTTCGCGATGTATACACGTGATTCCGCCATTATCTTTGATCCACACTTTGCTAAAGTGATCCTTGGATACCAGGCTCGATACCAATCAAGTGAATCACACGCTAATACAATACTTATAAAACGATATAGAATGCACGAGAAGGGGAGTTGAATTGTGTATTCCCTTTTGAAAAATCTTTCAAAACTGCTTGTTAGAAATAAAATTCTTTACGTAACTTCCGATAGATTCTAATTAATCAAAACTTTTGAAAACTTTGTTTATCGATTAAGTATCGATAAAACTCAATCTAAAATATAGATAGAGTGAGAGTAGTTGACACGCCGATTTATCCTAGTTCACCCCTAAACCGTGGGCTACGCCCAATCCTCGAGTTCTTTCCGAGATTTCACTATCTCTTCAACGCTATAAGTATTCTTCATGAGCCTCCTCAGTCTCTACAATCAAGATTCTTTCACACTTAGCCTCCGCAGCTATCTCTGACTACTTTTTCTCGTATAAGTGTTTCAACACTTATTACAGTAAAATAACTCTCAGCTAAATTGAACAAAATGCTTTTACGATCACGTAGATGTAAATCTGCTAATTTTTCAACTTCACTAACTTTTTCTAACTTTGCAATCTTCGACTTCAATTTGTATTTATAACCTTCGCTCCAACCGCTTCTTCATTCTTGCTTTTGAATCTTTAAAGAAACAAATTAATCAATTGAGTTCAGAATTCAACTCGAATCGACTTCTTCGCCTTCTTTTGAATTCTACATCTATTTTCTTAAATTCAGTATTTTATCGCTTCATTTCGCGCTCGGCTCTGCTTTTACTTCGCTCGTGTCTACTTTCGTCAAGGCTCGCTTTACTATTCGCATCTGCGTCTGCGTTTGCTTTGTTTAGCGTCTGCGTCTGTGTTTGCGTTCGTTCGTCTGTGTTCCTTCGTCTGTTTGTCTGACTTCGTCTGTATGTATGACTTCGTCTGTTTTGCTTTTCTTTTTATTGATTCTCTTTATTATACATCAAAATCATATCTAAGTAGAGTCATTTGGACTTAACAGAGGAAACTCTAGCGAAATTTTTTTAAATTCTAGTTAACATCTAACAATTTAAGTTACACGTGTAGGAAAAGTCATTGGGCACGAAACCTACACCTATCCAGATTTTTTTGCATACCCATACGAAGAAACATGATGGTGTCACCTTCATCAACACTCAATGTAGAGAAGTGAATGTAAGTGAAATTAACATATTTTAATAATTTCTAACAATTATACCTTAATTACTAATGTAAAGATTGCTTCCTTATAGACCAAATACAAGAAAATATTCAACGACAATCTCTGGAGGAACAACTCGTGGACTAGACTCGTATATATCTTGATGTCGTTGGTGGTCGGGACCGACGTGGAAGAATATTGGCTATTGGGCTCATATGCAAACACTGTTATTCGCGCTCTTCCTTTCTAGTACAAAGAAGATTTGCTCTACCATCGCAAACTCATGACATCTCGTAGCTCCGCCACAAAGGGACACATCGAGGAGTGGCTACTTAATCAAAGTCAAGAACTACTTAATCAAAGTGAGCATTAGTTACTCAACGCAGGAGCATCTAGAGGAGATAGCTAAGATGAGAGACTAGATTAGTCTCATAGATGAGAGAACAATGAGAGCAGAGATGACTCAACAAATGAGGAGGAGATGAGGACTGAGTGGAGCAGTGTTTCAAAGATCGAGAGTCGACAGAGCGGATGGAGCAGTACTAAAATGAGAGAGGAGATGGAGCTGCTTACTAAAATGAGAGCGGAGGTGGAGCAGATGACCAAGGAGAGATAAAGACATGGAGCAGATGACTCATTTTAGGGTGAGATGGAAATGTTAAAGAGGGGGGGAAACAGCTCAGAGCATCCATGATAACCACGCCATTAGATAACATTGTAATTTGTTTTCAATTAAAAAACATAAGGTTTGTTCTTTCTTCTTTTTTAATTATTAAATTAAATTATTGATATGTTTTATTATTTATTAATTTTCTCATAAACCAAACTATATATACAAATTAATATATTATGAACAAATAATATAACGTAACACAAATAAATAAAGTATATATATAATATAACATTGTTATAACAATAAAATAAAAAAAATTATTATCAGTTCTTACTGACGGAAATTGGTCCGTCGGAAAAAACGATATATACCGACAGAAAAATAAACCATCGGAAAAAGTGGTTGAACATATCTTCGCCTCACCGACCGACCAAATGACCGTAGCTAAATTTCTCCGACGGAATATTACTTGCCCATTTCGTCATTATTTTTATACCGACAACATATTCCCGTCGTAAAATTGCGATGGAATATTTCGGTCAGTATTTTTACCTGCGGGAAGTTTACCGATCGATTTTTCTGGACACCAAATTCCTTCGGTGATTACTTTCACTGACGGAAATGGGTGATTTACCGACGATAATTTCCGTTAGTAAAATGTTGATTTCTTGTAGTAACCATTACTATTGATAGTATTTGGTTTGTAAAAAATAATGTAACAATTAATTAATTAATTAAAATATTGTAGTTAATTAATTAGAATATTTTAATTAATGAATAAATTAAATTTCAATTAATTATATTATAATTAATTAATTATTTTTAATTAATTATAATGTAATTAATTAATTATAATATTTTAATTAATTATATTGTAAGAATATTTTAAAAGTAACGTAGAATTCGATACAAGTAGTCGAGTTGACATACCACAACACATTCTTTTTAGAGATGCACTTAATTGGACTGTACTTTGCGTATCAGTTATACAAGTGGCCAAATAGCATGTCTCGTGTCTTATGGTAATAAAGATATTTCTATGGCTTAAATCAAAATTCTTATAAAGAAATATGTTTTATGTGAATCTAATGCCACGGCATAAGCAACTGCCACCTAAATGTATTAACTGCTACAGCAACAACTACTGCTGGTAGAAAAATCGTACTCTGAATTTAATATCTGAAACATACGGCAGACGACTCTTGTCGGTTATATCTGAAACAAACTCGTGTAAAGGACGGCTACCAAGAAATTTAGTTTCAATGTACCACCTTGAAGAGATGAAATAGATTTGATTCGTTCGTATGCACTGCTTTTTATCTTACACGAGTTTTGTTTTCCATGTCTTCTTATCGTTTCAAGATCCAAAATTTCTGTTAAGTTCAAAGTAAGCACTTCAGTTTTCAGGTTCCAATTTCATGGTTTTACTTTACACTTCTATGCTCACTGGCCATTGAGAAAGTGAGAGTGACGAGCACTCTGCAGTAACTCCTGCAATGTGTTTCGTTTTCTGGAGGTGCATTCTGCCATGTAAATCAACCAGTACCAGATGAGAAAGGGACTTTTAACGTGCTCCTCAGTGGGAGTTATTGTTCACATTCCTTCAGAAATAAGATAGAAAAAATGTCCTGTTATCTAATTATAGGATTGATATGCATTGTTGAACTGAAAGTGATTTCAATCCATATTTTACTATTAATGAGTTTCATTTTTTATGAAAAATGATATGGGAACAAACAGGATTTTGAGCTGACTCAACTCTAAGAGAGTAGAAAACAACATTTAAGCAAGACTTATATTTTTAAGGGGGGCCATTTATATTTATAATTTTAAAAATTTTAATTATATAGGTAATTTAAAAAAATATATATTTGAAATATGGCCCCCCCTCCCCAATACATGGCTCCGTCCCTGGGAACAAATTATAGTCATACATAAATCAAGAGATATTTCATGAAGTTCTTAAGAAAAAAAATTTAAAATTTGCACCATTCAAAGTTAAGGTCAAAGTGAAAGCTAAAAAAATTCAAGCCACATGAAATTTATAAATAATTGGTAATGTTTAATGTTTTGATAATCTTACACAAGTACATCTTCATTTTAACTAATTACATGAGTATTTTCATTCATACGAGAGTATTAAAGTTTTGATTCCAAAAGAAATTCTCTTAAACAATTTAAAACATTTTTGGGAAAAAATTTCAAAATATTTAAGACAAATTTGCAATAAAAAATTTAAGTTTAAACATTTGAAATTACTGAATCATGATTTTAATAGAATTAGTTGATCTATAAAAGTAATGATCAATCAACAAGTTAAAATTGTCAAAATTAATGTATTGAAAGTTTGTAATAACACAAATTAATATTTTGGTCAACCGATACTTAACATTTAGGAAATCTTTTTTATTTAATGCATATTAGTCGATTAATTTGCTACACTAGTCCACTAATGTCCTGCAATTAACTATTGTAATGACAACTTTTAGTTTCAATAGCAAATATGGGTCTCGAAATCTTATAAATAAATTTTTCTTCTTGTAATTTTTCAGTTTTTAATATTAAAATTCTTCTATCCTTACCTATATTTTTACCGTAATTTAGAAATTTTTACGTAAAATTGTGTCTATTTTATTTGCAATATTTTCAGTTTCATTTTAATTATAACTTATCCGTATCCAAATCCTAGTTTTTCTCAAGAAAAATGATTCCACTGCTATTATTAAAAGTAACGTAGAATTCGATACAAGTACTTGAGTTAACATACCACAACACATTCTTTTTAGAGATGCACTTAATTGGACTGTACTTTGCGAATCAGTTATACAAGTAACCAAATAGCATGTCTCGTGTCTTATGGTAATAAAGATATTTCTATGGCTTAAATCAAATTTTATAACTATGAACATAAAATAGTACCCAGAGCAAGTGTGTACCGTATTATGATAATAAAGATAAAGACAAAAGATTTTAAAAATTATCTTAAAGTCTTAAGCGGTTTTAAAAATAATTTTATTTGAGATTATTTTTAAAAAGCATCTTATGGTGTTAAAAATAATTCTGTAATAATTTTAATAAAGTTTACTATTAAAATGTAAGTTATAATGGTAAACATACTTTATTATATAATTAATAGTCAGTTAATATTAAAATAATTTGACATAAATTCAATATATTTTAATACAACAAAGTATTTTTAAATAATTTAAAACAATAAATAAAACTTGGAAAGAGATTGAAGTCTTCTACTCTGAAAATTAATAATGAATTAAACTCATAGCAGTTTGGCAATAAATAAAACACATCGCTTAGTATAATTCAACTCCTTTGACAGTATGTTTTAGTTTTTCTGAGTAATGTTTATTCCATAGAATCTTGGAATAATGCAAATGTTATTGAGACGTTGTATGCAAAAATAATCATTAATTTTAAAAATTTCTGTTATACAAATTTTACATAAATTAATTTCCTTTAACTTAAGAAAACTCCTATTGAATAAAAAGAATAAATCAACGTGAAGAAAGAACATCTCATAATTAATGTGTATTTGCATTTATTTGGTTAAACAATCAACATTTAAATTGTAATATATTGGAAATGTACAATGTTACTCTTTGAAAAATGAAATGGGAATGTCAAAATCGTTCATGAAATTGAAATAATTAATTATTTATATTGTTAGAGAACAAAAGATGTTAAAATTATATACCAATCAAATAAAGAAATATGTTTTATGTGAATCTAATGCCACGGCATAAGCAACTGCCACCTAAATGTATTAACTAGCTATGGCAACAACTACCGTTGGTAGAAAAATCGTACTTTGAATTTAATATTTGAAACATGCGGCAGACTACTCTTGTCGGTCATCACTCACTGCCCACCTTGCCAATGGAAAGTTACTGGTCATACGTTTCCTCTTTGTCCCTCACTTAATGCTCTGAACTTGAATGAAAACAAGAGAACATTACTCTATTTTATGATAACCAGCGTACTTTGCATCTTCTAAATAATCCAACATTTCATTTAAAGACAAAACACATTCAATTTCAATATTACTTCATTTGTGAGAAAGTGGAAGAAGGAACGATAGACATGTAGAAAATTCATATAACGGACAACTTGGCAGATTTTATGACAAAGCAATCAACATTGACACGTTTACGTGGTGTCAATCCTCATATGGCCTGATAGAAATGTCAACAACATAAAGCATCAAGGTAGAAAAGAATAGTGTGAAAATATAATTGATTATCAATTAAATCTTCAAATGGGAGAATTGTCAACAATTCTAGCTTTTAGGCACTGAATTCAGTGCCTACTGTTAGACCCTTAAACTTCAAAGCACTTCTTAATGAACTTCAAGATGTACCTTAGGCAGCAGGTTAATTGGATTACATGCATGAGGGAGGCATGCTAAAATACTAAGGCAAGCATGGACAAGTGGGGTCAAACTTGAAGTGAATTTTGGTAGAGTCTCGAACCTTGTGAAAATTGACTTAAGCTAGGATAAGGACTTGATGGACTAAGGACTTGGCCCATACTCGGATGAATGGACCACGACTAGCAGACTTATTGTGGGAAGCATTGGATCAGGCCAATATGTTTTGTGGGCTCAAGATCACACTGGATCATTAGTGGAGAGATATCGTGGGGAGATCTTAGATGATGTGACGACAATTAGGAGTTAGAGTTGCAATGGAACTTGACATCTGAAGATAGTAGAGATCCTCAACAATAAGAATGCTAGTTTCTTATTTGAATGTAAACTTTATCTTTTTGCTATCTTGTAGATTATATCTTATCAGTTAGAGTCCTATTTGGATAGGAGTGTCATCCAGTTGGTCCATCTGATGTAATCTAATAGATATAAACGTGATCTTAGCACGATCTTAGGTAATTCAGTTTAAGTGGAATTTTGAATGTAACTTGGCTTTCAAGTTAGAGTACCTGTATATAACTCATTTAAGCTTTGCTCTCCTCATTCAATCAGAGAGAGCATTCCTTATATTCTTTTTAGGGAAAGTATATAAGGGTTGATTTTACCGTATCTCTCTTGTTTCCTTGTTGCCTTTTTTTATTGCTTTCGTAGCATTGTTTCTTCAAGTGTGTAAGGTAAACATTTCGAGGGTTGTTGAAAGTTGAAGTCTTGCTTAAGTAGACCTAAGTGAGACTGTCATACAAAGGGTGCTGGAGATCAACTTCAGTGAAAGTTCAAGTCCCAAGGTAACTTTTGTATCAATTAGTATCAGAGCCAAATTTCATGATGGCAGTAGGCAAATTGCAAGAAAAAGTATCTAAGGTGGAGGCACTCATTGGTCCAATTCCTTAAGAGGAGGAAGAGATCTCATCTTACAATACTCGACTCGAGATGTTGGAGGCGTGATCCCAATAGTTGCAACAATAGATGGCGGATGTGTTGAAGGCATAAGAGGAGGGCCAGTTAGAGATCACTGTGCTGAGGCATGTTGTTACAATGTTAGATGTCGATCGGGTTGAAAGCTCCACACCATAACTTTCATCTATGAAGGTACATGAACCCAGGGTGTTTGAAGACGTGCGGAAAGCTAAGGTGTTGGAGAATTTCTTGTGGGATATGGAGAAGTATTTTGCGACTGCTAGAGTATTCGATACTGAGAAGGTCAATGTGACGGCCATGTACTTGGATGAGGATGCCAAGCTCTGGTGGAGGGTGAGGACCTCTACGAATATTAATGCTGGTAGAATTCCCGTGAAAATGTGAGTGTACATGAAGAAGGAGCTCAAGGATCAGTTCCTTTCCATGAATACTTCTCGGCTCGCGAGAGATGCCTTGAAGAAGCTCAAGCAGGATGGATTGGTACAAGACTATGTCAAATCATTTAGTTCTCTAATGTTGGATATTGAGAATATGTCAGACGAGGAGAAGCCCTTTAATTTTCTATCCGAGTTACAACCATAGGCTCAAATGGAGTTACGGAGGCAAAACATGAAGGGCATGGTTGGTGCAATTGCGGTCATTGATGCCTAAGTGGAATTTAGAATGGCAAAAGTATCCAAGGTGAGCTCCTCAAATTCTTTCAAGGGCAAGAAAGACTCCAAGAAGGGGGATTTCAAGAGCAAGGGCAAACAAAATGGTGGCTCTAGGAATGGGGAGATGTCTTCAAAGAAAGGCAAGGTTGCTTGGTACTTATATGACGATCTACACTTTGCCAGAGAGTGCCCGAGAAAGGAGAAGTTGAATGTCCTAATTGCTGAAGAAGATGGAGAATCTTCAGAAGATGCTGCACTAAATCCGATCACCTTGCTTAATGTGGTTAGTATCAAGTCAGTTCCCTCTGATTGACCAATGTACATGGGTGCATAGGTTAGGGAGAAAGTTGTGACCGCAATGGCAGATGCGGGCGCAACCCATAGTTTCCTAGCAAAAAAGATGGTTTAGAAGTTGGGCATAAGGGTGTCCAAGGCCCCATTGAAGATTAAAACCCCTGTGGGGAATTTCTTACAACGTTCCAGTCAGTATTGGAAGTTGGCTGCTAAGATAAACTTCATTATCATATCACTGAAGGATTTTGAGATGATATTGTGGGTCGATTTTCTCAAAGCAGTAAAGGTGGTGTTGTATCCAAGTTTAAGAGATATGATGTTAATGAATGATCAAAATTCCTTTTACGTGAATTGTTGTAGCTTCGGTGGTAGAACGACGGATGTTACAACTTCAGTAGGACATGTTTCAACCATGAGCATCGAGAAAGAGTTAAAGGAAGGCATGGCAACCTATCTTGTTGCCATGTAAGAAATCAGTGAAAACACATGGTGGAAGTCCTTGATGCGATTGCAAGTTTGTTGAGAGAGTTTCGAGAGATAATGTCGAAAGAATTTCCAAAAACTCTTCCCCCTCATCATGAGATATATCGCAGGATCGATTTGGTTCCTATAGTGCTACCTGCACGTGCTCCATATAGGATGTCCCCGATGGAATTGGAGGAACTTCATAAACAACTTGGTGAGTTATTGGAAGCAGGATTCATCCAACTATCTAAAGCCCTATACAGTGACTCAATATTGTTTCAAAAGAAGCAAGACGGTACACTTTGAATGTGTGTGGACTATTGAGCGTTGAACAAGGTACGATCAAAAACAAGAATCTGGTACCTTTGGTTCAAGATTTGATAGATAGATTGTCAAGGATTGAGGTGTTCACTAAGTTGGATCTTCGGAGTGGGGATTGGTAAGTGCAGATAGCTGAGGGTGATAAGCAAAATACAACGTGCTTAACTCAGTATGGATCCTATAAATTTTTAGTTGTGTCATTTAGATTAACTAACACCCCTACTACATTTTGCAACCTTATGAATGATGTATTGTATGAATTCTTATATGAGTTTGTTATGGTCTATTTAGACGACATCGTGGTGTATAAAACTAACATGGTAGAACATGTGGAACATTTGAGGCGGGTGTTTGAAAGAATAAGGCAGTATAAACACTACGTGAAGATGGAGAAGTGTGAGTTTGCCCAATTAGAGATCAGATTCTTAGGTCATGTGGTGAATAAGGGTTAGGTCAAGATTGTAACATCCCGTTATCGGAGTGACGGGTAGATTGGTAATTTGGATCGGGTTAGGATTTGGTACAGGCAAAGTGTTGCATTGCACATGCATTACCGTTTTGATAGTCATTGATAAATGATTATTGACTGCATAAGTATATATATATGTACATACATGTATGACAATTCCCGACTTGATTGTGAAATTGGTTATAATTGGTCCGATGAGAATTGGCTTAATTGTGCAATTGGGAATTTATCAAAATTGTACATATGAGAATTTGGTTTGTGAAAATTGGATATTTAGTAAGTGTGTAATTGAGTTTTGAATATGAACTTGGAATGAAATGGATTATAGAGAAAGGAAATTGGAAATTGAGTATAGGAATGAGCATTTCTAATTTTGTGAATTTATGAGAATTTTTCGAAATTTTAGAGTTTTGGATCCGGACCGGAAAATTTGGCTAAGGATTGATTAATGTGATTCCGGTCCGAGATTGATTGACAAATAATATGAAATAAATTGAATTATGATTTTGGGAATTTTGGTTATGAGTATAAATTGGGAGTAAAATAGAATAAGAATCGGACGTGTTAGACCCTAAGAATTGGACATGAAGTGGAGGATCTCATATATATATATAAGCTTAAGGTAAGCTTATTTCTTCATTTCTCTTAAGCTTCGCCGACGGTCGTGGGTGTGAGAAATCGTGGATTTGGAGTTGCTTGAAGGATTCTTAACGGATTGATAACTTAATCAAGTAAGTTTCTATATGTTTATGAGTTAAAATCGTTTCGTTTGATTATTGATTTGAATGAGAAATTGTTTAGAGAATTTGAAAGCATCGACGATAGGGTTTGTGAGAGTTTGATTTGGGTTTTGATGAAAATGAGTTAAATGATGTTTGAGGATAGAAATAAGTTGGGTTTAAGGTTTAAAACTGATTGAGAGTGTTTAGAATGGATTTGGGATGATTTATATCAGAGGATCTGCGAAATTTCTGAGTTTCGGACGAGTTTCTGG
Source organism: Erythroxylum novogranatense (assembly GCA_029891385.1). Lineage (NCBI taxonomy): Eukaryota > Viridiplantae > Streptophyta > Magnoliopsida > Malpighiales > Erythroxylaceae > Erythroxylum > Erythroxylum novogranatense. The sequence continues at coordinate 54,511,799 of CM057233.1, read as the reverse complement.
GTTTGCACGTCGCGACGTGTGATGAACACGCCGCGGCGAGCCCCCTTAGTGTGCACGTCGCGACGAATAATAAATATGTAATTTGTGTGCCGCGACGAGCAGAGTATCGGACCTTGACGCGATTGACGAGCGGAGTCAGATGTTGTGGAAAGCAGATTGGTTCGCAGACGTCATGACGAAAAAGACAAGACGTCGCGACGAGCAGCAGATTATACGCCGCGGCGAGGGGGGAAATGTACGTCGATGCGAAGGGGATTAATTTTTGAATATGAGATTGTGAGGTTTTGAATTGAAGAATTTTGGGATTTATTCTTAATGGATTGGTTATGGATTAATTGAATTTCTGAGACTAGGAATTGCAATTTGGGATAAATGATTAAAGGATTATAAGGTGATTGTTACAAGTAATGGGTTTAAGGTTGATTTCAAATAATTGGTTTCTAGAAATTAATTGGAATTTGGAGACTACGAATATTGAGCTGGTAAGAATGGAAATTGAATTTGAATCGATGATTATCTGGATCGAATGACAAATGATTAGTGAATATGATTTTAATTGAAATGTGATTATAGACTATGGAAATTGGTAAATTGGTTTATTATAATTGAAAGTGTTATGGATTAGTAAGAGAGTGATCAAATTGAGGAATTCGGGAATTGGATTGGGAATGTCATAACATGTATAGTATTTATCGTATTTGTTAAATATGTATTATTGAATTGATATTGGCCAAAATGGTAATGTGAATTATTTGAATTGACATAGAGGTTCCGATGGATCGACACTCCACGGACGATATTGGGACTTCCAGGCTGTAGCTCGGAAGTGCAGGTGAGTAACCTAGTTGGTTTCTCAACCTTATGTGTTTATTAATTATATGCATTTATTGCCATGAGGAAGCAAGGATGGATATATGTGATTGAGTGATTTGATTGATTTCGAACCATGGGTGTTCGAAATATTGGATTGTGATATTGAAGTGCAAATGTGAATAAGTATGTGTAAATGCATGAGTAAATTGGATTGTAAATGTGTTAATGAAATGAAATGTAATGCATAGGAATGAAATATCGGACTAAAAGTCCGAGGACATTGGGAAATGATCGGAAATAGTAATTAATTGAAATTGGAAATAGAAATGCAATAATTGGAAATTGAAAGTGACATGTGCATTCATGCATAATTAAATTATCAGATAATGATAGTTGTTGACCGAGACGCCATCAGATATTTGAGGACGCCATGGTAAAACCCAAGAACACACGCCGCATGAAGAAACCCGCAAACATACGGGTGGGGTGTGGGGTCCTATTATGTGAAAGGATTAGTGCATACCAGTGGGCTCTCCTATCCCTATCGCGAGTGGGCGATAGTGCATACCAGAGGGCCCTCCTACTTGCCAAAATGTGATTACCGATTTACGATTGCGCTCGGTCACAACAATGAAATGAATCGAAGTGTCGCATGCATATGCATATGTAAATTATTTAAAGTGAACTGTGTGAAAGTGAAACTGAATGCATGTGAATATATGAAAGTGTGAATATGTGATTCGGTGTATATATGAATTGTGAATGCATGAGTTGGGTGAACCATCGATGATGGTTTTATTTGAGTTCATAAACTCACCCAACATTGCATCTATTTTTCAGGAAGTGAAGAGTACCCCGTTAGACACACGGGAGTATGTCTACCGCTAGCAAGGCAGAGTATCGGGTCGGGATCAGTGTCGTCACATCTGCATTAGTATAATGTTTTGTTCATGGGCCCTAGCTTAATAAATGAAAAAAGTGTATTGTGTTTGTGATTATCGAAATGTGTTCGAAATCGCATTGGAACCCAATTAGGTCATGCCTTTCGTTTATGTCTCGATTAAGCACCATTGAGTGCTAATTAGTGATTGAGAGTGTTTGGTAATTAAAAATGTTTTTATGATAAGTCGCCCAAAGTGTTTATTGATTTCAGCTTAACTGTTTTGAAAAGTAAAGTGCAATAATGAGTTTTAAAAAAAGGTAATGTCTGCTTTAGCATGCAGCCCTCATGGTCACGGACTCGGATGTCACTTTGTAGATGTCGGGTTCGGGTCTCATGGAGTTCAGTGCTACATTTGTGGTATCAAAGCCCGTAGTACAATCTTACATGGGCATTCCGAGACAAATGTGTCAAAGTGCATGCATATAAGTTATGTCTCGGCGAGATAATGACGATCGATCCCGCCTAGCATATGAGTCTCATACATGAGCTGTACTAGTGATTTAAGTGGTTAGAAATAGTGAGGAAAAGACGATATGGGAAAATGTGATAAATGAAAATTGTAGAAATCAAAGAAAAGAACAAGTATACTGATGCGATATGATGATTGGAGATTTAGTGTATTGGTATTGATAGGCGATTATGAAATACGACATTAGAGTGATAGTGGAAAAAAAATCATGAATGGGAAGTAGATGTGAATTGTATATGTGTAGTTGTGAAGTGATAGAAGAAATATAGAGATATGTGAAAGATGGCAAATAAAATATTTTATGATCGAGTCAGGTGCGGTGAAGCGTGATGGAGTTATGATTGGAGGTCTATGACCTAGAATTTGAATATATTAAGTGAGAAAGCAACAATGAATGTATATTTGTGATACTGATTTGAGTGTGGTTCGTAAAACAAAATGATGAAAGGATCGAAATGAGAGAAAATAGTATTGAGAGAAGAAAAGTAAAAAGTTGTTAAGGTCGTGGATTTGCCTATGCGAATGCACACGATAAATGGAAATGATATCGAAATCAATTGGTGCATTAGTGGATAACCGCCAAGTCAAATAGTTAAAAGTTCATGTGAGATAGAGTAAGAACCAAAAGTGTTTATAGTGATATTTGGAAATGAATTGAGATTTGTAATACTGTAAATGGTATGTACCTCAATGAACGGTATCAAAAAGAGATGCTTTGGTTATGTGGATTATGGTATAGATTGATCGTCACAGGACATTGTGAATAATTGAAATCGATAAGAAATGTGACGACGGTTGATGATTAGGAATTGAAAGAAGAATTTCCCTGAATGGAATTAAGTTGATTAGATGATTAAAATTGAAAAGTTTAGAAATGAAAGGACAAATTGGAGAAAAAAAATGTGAAATAAATGAAAAGTCGCTTTTAGGAGAGGAAAAAAAGAATAAGTTATTAAGAAAGTATGTGTTACGATAATGTAAAGAGTTTGATTGTGTAATAGGAGTATTGAACAGTAAAAGGATATCAGTTGTGATTTGAGGAGAATATCGGGTCAGATATATTTTGTGTGAATATCAGAAAGTATAAAGTGATTTTGAAAATTTTGTTTGAAATGATAGTGAATAAATTGAAATATGTGGAGAATCCAGTGTAAAAGAATGTGTGTCAAAATATATTTGATGAAATGGAGAAAGATCGTGAGAAAATTTGTTCCTCATTGGAGACAACCGATAATTAGGAAGTGATATAAATTGATTATTGATATGAAGAGTCATTATGCTACTGAAGAGCAACATATCTTACTTGTGTTTAGAGTGAAATGTTTAAATTGTGTTCAAAGTGGATGATGATCGATTGAATACATTTGAACAAGTGAATAAGAGAAATTGGCACAGTTGAAGAAATTGTTTGACATGTAAGTTTTATAAGAGTGAATTTGATCTTGGTAGAATAATTAGTGGATGAATTATTATTATTCGAACATGGTATTGGGAGATTAAATGCAAATAGAGGCAGTGATAAATGTGAAATTGTAAAGGGATTAGTATATAAAGAATTTGGAGTTATAATAGGATTGATTGTATACTGGATACATCCAAAAATTGGTAAAGGTCTTCTGACTGTAAATGATAAGGAAAGTGTTAAAAGAAAATATGTGAAGTGTATGACAAATGATTGTAAGAAGAGATACTTAGAGAAATGTTCAATTCGAGTATTGATCGTATCAATTGAATTGGTGTTATAATATGAAATGAATTGTAAAGATGATAATGTGATCTATTGGAAAAATGTAAAGAGATTCTATGTGTATGGAGATTTCAATAGTTTATTGGAAAGTGTTGTGAAAAGTTTGGAGATTCTATTTGTACAGAAAATGTTTTGGATGAATATGCGTTTGTAAAGTAATAGTGATTAAGTTATATGAGTAAATTGGGAAAAGGATTATGTGTTGAATGTTTCAATTTTGATAAGGAAGCAAATAATTAGATGATAAGATTATGAAACTGGATGAAAGATTATATGTAAACCGTCGAGTTGGTAAAGTTTAAAAGGAACGATTAGCAATTGGGGATTCCACATCAAGTGTGCAGAGGTGTATTGAAAGCATGGCGTAATCCGAATCGAGAATTTTGAATAGTGGATAGTATCGAGAAATGTGTGAATAGATTAGTGTAAAGAAAATGAGTAATGTGGATCGATTAGGAAATATGAGTAAAACTCATGAAAGGAATTGTAAGTGTATTAAAAGTGTAATGAAAGTAAAATGTGACGTTGAAAGATTATGAGTATGTTTGACCTATATGGTTGATTGTGTGTTATCAGCGTGAAACTAATATAGGTTTGTAGTTCATAAGATTATGAGATTGATGCATAGATAAGATAGATTGTGTTTCATTGGAGATATCATTTAAAAAGTGTATGAAAGGTTTTATATCTAAAAAGGAGTTGTTCATTCGGATAGTAAAATGATCAGGACCTAATATAATTAGAGGCCCTGGATGATTTAAGTTAAGATTGACAGGTGTTTGAATCAGTAATATGGTTTAAGAAATTCAAGTTGATGAGAATGAATTAAAGTAATGATTACCGAAACTGTTGAAACCTGATGAGATTAGAAATTGGCATTGGAGAGATGCAATATGTTCAACGATACAGAGAATGTTTCTAAATGTGTCACCTTGGCCAATCTATGTATTGATTGAGATAACAGGTAAATGGGAAATGAAATTTGTTATTAGGATATGTGTTATCGATTTTGGAAGTGATAAATTGTGTGTAAAAGGGCAATATAGGGTTAAGAAAGATTTGACAGAAATTATTCGTATAGTGAAATAAGTGGAAATCAGAGAATCAATGATCGAAAAGACTCCCCTAACTTGGCGATAAATCGTATATGAAATTTCGAGGACGAAATTTTTATTAGGAGGGGAGAATTGTAACATCCCGTTATCGGAGTGACGGGTAGATTGGTAATTTGGATCGGGTTAGGATTTGGTACAGTAAAGTGTTGCATTGCACATGCATTACCGTTTGATAGTCATTGATAAATGATTATCGACGCATAAGTATATATATATATGTACATACATGTATGACAATTCCGACTTGATTGTGAAATTGGTTATAATTGGTCCGATGAGAATTGGCTTAATTGTGCAATTGGGAATTTATCAAAATTGTACATATGAGAATTTGGTTTGTGAAAATTGGATATTTAGTAAGTGTGTAATTGGGTTTTGAATATGAACTTGGAATGAAATGGATTATAGAAAGGAAATTGGAAATTGAGTATAGGAATGAGCATTTTCTAATTTTGTGAATTTATGAGAATTTTCAGAAATTTTAGAGTTTTGGATCGGACCGGAAAATTTGGCTAAATGGATTGATTAATGTGATTCCGGTCCGAGATTGATTGACAAATAATATGAAATAAATTGAATTATGATTTTGGGAATTTTGGTTATGAGTAAGCGAAATTGGGAGTAAAATAGAATAAGAATCGGACGTGTTAGACCACAAGAATTGGACATGAAGTGGAGGATCTCATATATATATATGTATAAGCTTAAGGTAAGCTTATTTCTTCATTTCTCTTCGCTTCTTCGACGGTCGTGGGTGTGAGAAATCGTGGATTTGGAGTTGCTTGAAGGATTCTTAACGGATTGATAACTTAATCAAGTAAGTTTCTATATGTTTATGAGTTAAAATCGTTTCGTTTGATTATTGATTTGAATGAGAAATTGTTTAGAGAATTTGAAAGCATCGACGATAGGGTTTGTGAGAGTTTGATTTGGGTTTTGATGAAAATGAGTTAAATGATGTTTTGAGGATAGAAATAAGTTGGGTTTAAGGTTTAAAACCGATTGAGAGTGTTTAGAATGGATTTGGGATGATTTATATCAGAGGATCTGCGAAATTTCTGAGTTTCGGACGAGTTTCTGGGTTTGCACGTCGCGACGTGTGATGAACACGCCGCGGCGAGCCCCCTTAGTGTGCACGTCGCGACGAATAATAAATATGTAATTTGTGTCTGCGACGAAAGCGAGTATCGACGACGCCTTGTGACGAAGCGGAGTCATGATGCATGGCGAAGCAGACTTGGTTCGCACGTCATGACGAAAGTAGACGTCGCGACGAACAACATTATACGCCGCCATGCGGGGGGAAATGTACGTCATGTAAGGGGATTAATTTTGAATATGAGATTGTGAGGTTTTGAATTGAAGAATTTTGGGATTTATTCTTAATGGATTGGTTATGGATTAATTGAATTTCTGAGACTAGGAATTGCAATTTGGGATAAATGATTAAAGGATTATAAGGTGATTGTTACAAGTAATGGGTTTAAGGTTGATTTCAAATAATTGGTTTCTAGAAATTAATTGGAATTTGGAGACTACGAATATTGAACTGGTAAGAATGGAAATTGAATTTGAATCGATGATTATCGGGATCGAATGACAAATGATTAGTGAATATGATTTTAATTGAAATGTGATTATAGACTATGGAAATTGGTAAATTGGTTTATTATAATTGAAAGTGTTATGGATTAGTAAGAGAGTGATCAAATTGAGGAATTGGGAATTGGATTGGGAATGTCATAACATGTATAGTATTTATCGTATTTGTTAAATATGTATTATTGAATTGATATTGGCCAAAATGGTAATATGAATTATTTGAATTGACATAGAGGTTCCGATGGATCGACACTCCACGGACGATATTGGGACTTCCAGGCTGTAGCTCGGAAGTGCAAGTGAGTAACCTAGTTGGTTTCTCAACCTTATGTGTTTATTAATTATATGCATTTATTGCCATGAGGAAGCAAGGATGGATATATGTGATTGAGTGATTTGATTGATTTCGAACCATGGGTGTTCGAAATATTGGATTGTGATATTGAAGTGCAAATGTGAAAAAGTATGTGTAAATGCATGAGTAAATTGGATTGTAAATGTGTTAATGAAATGAAATGTAATGCATAGGAATGAAATACCAGACTAAAAGTCCGAGGACATTGGGAAATGATCGGAAATAGTAATTAATTGAAATTGGAAATAGAAATGCAATAATTGGAAATTGAAAGTGACATGTGCATTCATGCATAATTAAATGATCGATAATGATAGTTGTTGACCCGAGACGCCATCAGTATATTTGAGGACGCTTGGCGGTAAAACCCAAGAACACACGCCGCAAGAAACTCGCAAACACCTACGGGTGGGGTGTGGGGTCCTATTATGTGAAAGGGATTAGTGCATACCAGTGGGCTCTCCTATCCCTATCGCGAGTGGGCGATAGTGCATACCCAAAGGGCCTCCTACTTGCCAAAATGTGATTCTTGATTTACGATGCGCTCGGTCACAACAATGAAATGAATCTGAAAGTGTCGCATGCATAATGCATATGTAAATTATTTAAAGTGAACTGTGTGAAAGTGAAACCGAATGCATGTGAATATATGAAAGTGTGAATATGTGATTCAAGTGTATATGAATTGTGAATGCATGAGTTGGGTGAACCATCGATGATGGTTTCTCACTGAGTTCGCAAACTCACCCAACATTGCATCTATTTTTCAGGAAGTGAAGAGTACCTCGTTAGACACACGGGAGTATGTCTACCGCTAGCAAGGCAGAGTATCGGGTCGGGATCAGTGTCGTCACATCTGCATTAGTATAATGTTTTGTTCAGTGGGCCCTAGCTTAATAAATGAAAAAAAGTGTATTGTGTTTGTGATTACTGAAATGTGTTCAGAAATCGCATTGGAACCCAATTGGGTCATGCCTTTCTGTTTATGTACTGATTAAGCACCATTGAGTGCTAATTAGTGACTGAGAGTGTTTGGTAATTAAAAATGTTTTTATGATAAGTCGGCCCAAAGTGTTTATTGATTTCCGCGCGTTTAACTGTTTTGAAAAAGTAAAGTGCAATAATGAGTTTTAAAAAAAAAAGGTAATGTCTGCTTTAGCATGCCGCCCTCGCGGGTCACGGACTCGGATATCACTGTAGATGTCGGGTTCGGGTCTCGCGGGAGTTGGGGTGCTACAAAGATGGATCCGAGAAAGGTGAAAGTGATAGTTGAGTAGTAGGCTCCCATGACAGTAAGAGAATTGCGGGGTTTTCTCAACTTGATGAACTACTATAGGTAGTTTTTCATTGTGGGATACTATAAGAAAGCGACGTTATTGACGAACTTATTGAAAAAAAAACAAGAGTGGTGTTAGTCAAGTGCATGTGATGAGGCATTCCAGAAACTTAAAATTGCTATCTTAACTAAACTTGTGTTGAATCTGCTCATGTTTGATCTTCCATTTGAGGTACATACTGATGCTTCGAACAAAGTCATTGGCGGATTCCTTATACAAGAGGGTCATTTGGTATCATTTGAGAGTCGAAAGTTCAATGATGCGAAACAACGTTACTCAAAATGTGAGAAAGAGATGTTTACATGGTGCATTGCCTTGAAACATGGCGAGTATATTTGTTGGGAACCAAGTTCATTGTCCGAACGAATAATGTTACTAACATATTTTTCAAGACCCAAAAGAAGTCTGCAAAACAAGCCTGGTGGAAGGAGTTTCTTGCTAAATATGACTTTGTGTAGGAGAATAAACCAGGGAGGTACAACAACGTGGCAGATGCCTTAAGTAAGAGGGAGGTTTTGCAACCCTTTATTCAGTCACAATGGTGGAGTCCAACCTATTGGAGCAAATTAAGGTGGTAGTTCCAATAGACACCATATACTATAAGTTGATTTCTCAAGTCAAGGAAGGAGTTGTACATAAATTTTGGCTTGACGATGTTGAGCTTTTGATGACTAAGAGTATTCAAGTATATATGCTAAGCTTTGGTGGATTGTGGAAACAGTTATTGAAGGAGACTCATGACTCATAGTGGGCTGGTCACCCAAGAGTCCAACAGATGCTAACATTCCTATCTTGTTCCTATTTTTGGCCGAAGATGGAGAATGATATGGAATGTTACGTCGAGAAGTGCCTCATTTGTTAGTTGGATAAACTGGAGAGAAAGAAGGAATTTGGTTTGTTACAACCCTTATCTATCCCCGAGAGAACGTGGATGTCAGTTTCCGTGGATTTCATTAGTGGGTTTCCAAAGGTGGACGATATGTCATCAATCATGGTATTGATTGATAGATGCTCCAAGTATGCAATCTTCGTGCCAACTCTTATGTCTTATCCCTCAGATGTTGCGGCCGAATTGTTCTACAAGAACGTAGTCAAGTATTTCAGAGTTCTAGCGGATATTATGAGCGACCAAGATGCTAGATTTGCAGGCCGATTCTAGAAATCCCTTTTTAATATGATGGGTTGCAATTTGAAGTTTTCAACGACAAATCACCCATAAACAAATGGCCAAACAGAAAGAATCAACGGTTTATTGGAGGAGTACCTATAGCATTATGTAAGTGCAAATCAACATAACTGGTTGAGTTTACTTGATACCGTACAGTTTTGTTATAACTTGCATAGATATCCGACTATAGAGAAAAGCCCGTTTGAGATTGTATTAGGACAATAACCTCTCACACAACTAAAGATTGCTCAATAAAGGATAGGTGGCAAATGTCCTGCAGCACATAAGTTTGCGATAGAGAAGAAAGAATTGTTAGATGAGGCGAAGGACAATCTTCGAAAAACTTCTCAACGAATGAACAAGCAAGTAGATCTTTATATTTTTTGAAACTAACCCCACAGATTTGGAAAAAGATCTTGAGTAAGTAAGTTCATAGGGGTTTGGTGTCGAATTACGATGGATCGTTTGAAATGCTACACGAAGTGGGGAACATGACATACGGATTGAAATTGCCTTAGCGACTAAAGGTACACCCTATTTTTCATGTTAGTTTTCTCAAGCCTTACTATAAGGATGCATCAGATCCAAATAGAAGTTAATTGAAGCGAGCTCCACCGGTTGTGAGGAAACAGTTTGAGGATTAGGTGGAGAAGATCCTTGATCAGTGGACAATGGGTCAACACAAGAAGAATCGACATATCGAGTTCTTGATTTAGTTGAAAGGTAAACCTGTTATGGAAGCTATATGAGATTGAAAGATACGACTTTGTGGCAATTCGAGAACCAGGTGAATGCCTACCTTCAGACTATTTTGACGAGAGCGTCATCCGTCTAATCGGGGTGGTTTGTTAGATCCTTAAACTTCAGAACATTTTTCAGCGACCATCACGATGCGTCGAAGGAGGAAGGTTAGCTAGATTACACACATGAGGAAGGCATGCGAAAATGCTAAGACAAACATGGGCAAGTGGGATCGAACTTGGTGCAAATTTTGGTAGAGTCTTAAACCTTGTAAAGATTGATTCGACCCAGAATAAGAACTTGATAGACTAAGGACTTAGCCCATGCTCGAATGAATAAACCATGACTAGCAAACTTGTTATGGGTAGCATTGGATCAGGCCAGTGTGCTATATGGGCTTCAGTAAGATCACACTGCATCATCAGCTGATAGAGATCGTGGGAAGATTTTAGATGATGTGGCGACAACTAGGAGTTAGAGTTGCAGTGGAACTCAACATCTGAAGATAGTAGAGATTTTCAAGGATATGAATGCTAGTTTCCTATTTGAATGTAGATTTCTATCTTATCAATTAGAGTCCTATTTGGATGGAATTATCATCCATTTGGTCCATGTGATGTAATCTAATAGAGATAGACGTGAACTTAGCATGATCTTAGGCAATTTAGTTTAAGTGGGATTCTGAATATAACTTGACTTTTAAGTTAGAGTACCTATATATAGTTTATTCAAGCTTTGCTCTCCTCATTCGGGCAGAGCGAGAAAGTATATGAAGGTTGGTTTTACTGTATCTCTCTTGTTTCCTTGTTGTCTTTGCTTTCTTATTACTTTTGTAGCATTGTTTTTTCGAGTGTGCGAGGTAAACACTTCAAGGGTCGTTAAAGGCTAAAGTCTTGCTTAAGTAAACCTAAGTAAGACTGTCGTACAAAAGGGTGTTAGCGATCAACTTCGATGAAAGTTTAAGTCCTAAGGTGACTTTGTATCACCTACCATGCCTAGTAAGGATAGAGTAGCTGGCCATTTTGTCAACCATTCATATAAGGCACTCTTGCCTATAAAAAGGCAGGAGTAGCATGAATAAACACTCAACAAGTATAAAAAGAGTGACGTGAGGTAAGAGAGTGAAAAAAATAGAGAGAGATACAAAAATGTTCTGTATATTTTTCTGAGTCTAATTTTTCTTCTTGTGATTCTCCAATTTTTTAATATTAAAATTCTTCTATCCTTGTCCATGCTTTTTACCGTAATTTAGAAATTTTTCCCGTAAAATTTGTGTTTATTTTATTTGTAATATTTTCAGTTTCATTTTAATTGCGACTCATCTCTATCCAAGCCCCAATTTTTCTCAACAAAAATGATTCCTATTAAAAGTAACGTAGAATTCGATACAAGTACTTGAGTTAACATACCACAACACATTCTTTTTAGAGATGCACTTAATTGGACTGTACTTTGCGAATCAGTTATACAAGTAACCAAATAGCATGTCTCGTGTCTTATGGTAATAAAGATATTTCTATGGCTTAAATCAAATTCTTATAACTATGAACATAAAATAGTACCCAGAGCAAGTGTGTACCGTATTATGATAATAAAGATAAAGACAAAAAGATTTAAAAAAATTATCTTAAAGTCTTAAGCGGTTTTAAAAATAATTTTATTTGAGATTATTTAAAAAAAGCATCTTATGGTGTTAAAAATAATTCTGTAATAATTTTAATAAAGTTTACTATTAAAATGTAAGTTATAATGGTAAACATACTTTATTATATAATTAATAGTCAGTTAATATTAAAATAATTTGACATAAATTCAATATATTTTAATACAACAAATTATTTTAAATAATTTAAAACAATAAATAAAACTAGGAAAGAGATTGAAGTCTTCTTCTCTGAAAATTAATAATGAATTAAACTCATAGCAGTTTGGCAATAAATAAAACACATCGCTTAGTATAATTCAACTCCTTTGATAGTATGTTTTAGTTTTCTGAGTAATGTTTATTCCATAGAATCTTGGAATAATGCAAATGTTATTGAGTCGTTGTATGCAAAAATAATCATTAATTTTAAAAAATTTCTGTTATACAAATTTTACATAAATTAATTTCCTTTAACTTAAGAAAACTCCTATTGAATAAAAAGAATAAATCAACGTGAAGAAAGAACATCTCATAATTAATGTGTATTTGCATTTATTTGGTTAAACAATCAACATTTAAATTGTAATATATTGAAATGTACAATGTTACTCTTTGAAAATGAAATGGGAATGTCAAAATCGTTCATGAAATTGAAATAATTAATTATTTATATTGTTAGAGAACAAAAGATGTTAAAATTATATACCAATCAAATAAAGAAATATGTTTTATGTGAATCTAATGCCACGGCATAAGCAACTGCCACCTAAATGTATTAACTAGCTATGGCAACAACTACCGTTGGTAGAAAAATCGTACTTTGAATTTAATATTTGAAACATGCGGCAGACTACTCTTGTCGGTCATCACTCACTGCCCACCTTGCCAATGGAAAGTTACTGGTCATACGTTTCCTCTTTGTCCCTCACTTAATGCTCTGAACTTGAATGAAAACAAGAGAACATTACTCTATTTTATGATAACCAGCGTACTTTGCATCTTTTAAATAATCCAAAATTTTATTTAAAGACAAAACACATTCAATTTCAATATTACTTTATTTGTAAGAAAGTGGAAGAAGGAACGATAGACATGTAGAAAATTCATATAACGGACAACTTGGCAGATTTTATGACAAAGCAATCAACATTGACACGTTTACGTGGTGTCAATCCTCATATGGCCTGATAGAAATGTCAACTGCATAAAGCATCAAGGTAGAAAAGAATAGTGTAAAAATATGATTGATTATCAATTAAATCTTCAAATAGGATAATTGTCAACAATTCTAGCTTTTAGGCACTAAATTCAGTGCCTACTGTTAGACCCTTAAACTTCAAAGCACTTCTTAATGAACTTCAAGATGTACCTTAGGCAGCAGGTTAATTGGATTACATGCATGAGGGAGGCATGCTAAAATACTAAGGCAAGCATGAACAAGTGGGATCAAACTTGAAGTGAATTTTGGTAGAGTCTCGAACCTTGTGAAAATTGACTTAAGCTAGGATAAGGACTTGATGGACTAAGGACTTGGCCCATACTCGGATGAATGGACTACGACTATCAGATTTATTGTGACCAGTCAAAAACCGATCAATTGACTGATTTTGACGGGTTCACACCAGATCAATTGAACACCGGTTTTGAGGCATAATTCGGACCGGACCACCGACCAGTCACCGATCGGACCGGCCGGTCCGGTCCGGATTTGAAAACAGTGCTTGTAACACATGGATCTACATCTTTGAGAAGTGGTGAAGTGGTGAGAGATTACTACTACTATTACTAGTCAGTCAAAAGACAAAAGCAAGCTTAAAGATTACTACTACTATTACTAGTCGTCGGCTTTCCTTCTTCCATGACTTATGTTGTTCACTATTGCTTCATTTCAGTTGTCATGTGCATAAATTATAACTCCAGCTGCTTCCACCAAATGAACACTTCAAATGACTAATATACACCGTGCACAAGGTATTTTATATGGAGAAAGTTGTACATCCTAAGATAGATTTGCGGGAACAGAAAATTATCCAAGATTCTGTGATTTAGCCAAATTTATAGGCCCTTGCCTTGTCTTTAGTCTTGAGGGTAAGGATAATACAAAAAAACTGTTTCCATCAAATTCCACACGATCAAAACACACATCTAGGTGGAGCAGTACAACACTTGAACAGCTAAAATTTAACAAAAATTTCTTTTCAGGGGCTGCTATTCAACATTCACATCGATTAGATTACAAAGATGATAACATGCAGTTCATCCTTAGCTTTGTTGCTTGCGACTTCTCTTTTCCTCGATGCCCGACCGACTAAATCTGTGCCGAAGAACATCCAACACATCTTCAAGTTTTACGCCTTTGAGAGCAAGCAGAACCATAGCATGATAGAGTACATCTCCCATCTCAGAAGCTGTGCGTGTTTTATCCTCATCTTCTTCTAGTGTTCGACACAATTCATCTGCCTCTTCCCTGCAAGTAATAGTAAAGATAAAGCCTCAAAACATGAAAAACATACCCAAGTGTACTGCACATCACATCTAGCAAGCATGCGAAATTACCGGATTTTTGAACAAAGTAAACTCTTGTCATGCAACAATCTTTTCGTCCAAGAGGCCTTTCCCATTTCAGGATTTTCTAGTTCTGCTTTCCTTTGCAAAATTGTGGATTCTAAAGAATACAAAGTTGTTAGTGCCAACTTGTTCAACGCATCCTGTAATACATAAAACATTCATTTCAAGTCAAATATATGTCAGCCAGGACAACACGTGGTCAATAAACTCCTGAAAAATTTTCAATCACTGACCTGTTTATCCTCTAGAACATCAACAACTGAAGTATAGTAGCAAGTCTCAGATCCTGTATGGCAAGTGGGTCCATCAGGCTTCCCAAGGTAAATTATCTAAAATAGATCTTGTTCGTATGAGTTCAAAACTGTACAGAGGAAAACCATACATATGAATAACTATAGTCTAATCAAGAACATACAGAATCACGGTCACAATCAAGGTAAATGTCCTGAACATTGATGAAATTCTTGGAGGTTTCTCCCTTTGTCCACAAGGTTGAGCGAGAACGACTGTAAAATGTTGCCTTCTGAGAGGAAACTGTCATAGCCAGTGCATCCCTGTTCACAAATCCTTGCATTAATATGGCCCCCGTGTCAACATTTTGAGCAATAGCAACTGCCAAGCCTTTCTCATCCCATTTAATACTATCTAGCAATGTCACAATCTGAAAACGGACTGTTGAATAATTAGTTCACATCTATGGACATATCAACTTAAGGCATTCAAATTTTAATTGCAAAGTTGCACATATAAGGATATTTTAAATACAAAATAAAGAAGCAAAAGCATAAGGAGTCGATAAAATGCTGAGCTTTAACAGACTAATGCAACACTGATACATTATGATCCATAGTATCATTGTTATATCACCACGCTTCCTAAAGGATCGCTCTTTATCAAGGTCTTTTGAACCTCATGAATAATCCATTTATTTCCTGAAAGCATCTCATATAGTAATACAATAAAGAAAAACTTTAATCCCCAATACCCTTAAGCATCTCATATAGTAATACAATAAAGAAAATCTTTAACCCCCCAATACCCTTACAAGATAGTTGATATGTAGCCTGAATAGCTAACATGCAGCTGGTAACAGTCAGCAGCAAAGAAAATATTTTAAGGAAAATACAAACATAAGTAAACTCCATTGCCATATTCATCTCTACATCCTTCAGCCAGAAATGTAACGAGAAATATATGATTTGGGTTTTCATAAACCGTATTACAGTACTGCACACAAATGCAGATTTACAATGAATTGATCATATAGCCAGAACAAATGAGAATTACACAATAATACAGCATTGAATAAGAAACTGTACGTCAATATTACACAAATGTGAACGACTGCTTAGCGAGATGTAGGGTCCAGATGTAGCTCGAATAACAATAAAGAGTAAATTATTGGGCAACGATGGACACCTTCAAGGGATGGTTTTAAGAGAAAGATAAGAAACCTCATCCATCACATTTCCTTCCCTCTCCTTAATATTCCAGACATGTAACGATCCCTACCAATGTAGAACGGTAGACACCTGACTATATCTGGTCTAATCTTAGACATTAAAAGAATATACTAAAATGCAATTAAAGCGTGGATTTTAAACATGAGCAGTGATAAGGAAACAAGTAATTTATATACCTTGGTATCATTGTCCAGTTTCTTATTCGACCCAAAAACTGCTAGACTGTTACTTTTTCGGATGATTTCTCTACCGGATCCGTCGTTCGAAAGGAAAACTCGTCCTATAGATGGAAAAGGTACAGTAGCTCGCGTGCACTGAACTGAAGAAACTGCCATTGTTATAAAGACGACCAATTTCAAAGATTCTATAAGCACATTCGCCACTTAAAAGTGCCTATGAAGTTATATATGTTCTGGGTTCTCTGCAAATGCCATTTAAAAGCATATAGATACGTTACTCGAACCTTAAAACAGTACAGAGAAGAGGAAACAAAAAAAAAAAAAGACAGGAGAAAGGAGAAAACTTCACAAATTAACATAGAATTACCTTTGAGATATGAACTAGTGGGATATAGAAACCCCTGCAGTGTAGCAGATAGTTGAAGAAAGTTTGATGTGGGGTGAAGATGAGCGAGGGCTTCTTATAAAGAATTGTAAACTAGGGTTTTAAGAGAAAACTGACAAGTAACAGGTGGCGGAAAGGGCTTTCTGGTGGGCTTTATCGAAATGTAGGGTTTTTGAGAACAAGTTCTCTGTTATCGAAACCATTATTGAATTTTACCATGTTTTATTAAAAATTATCTCATATAAATATTTAAATAAAATTAAATGATACAAACACCATAAAAAGCAGAGATGATTTCATGTGGAGTTTTTGTGCGTACTTTGGTTAATTTTCGATGCTTCTGTCATAAAATATTTTTAGTTTTAATTTTATTTTAAATAAAATAAAATTAAAACTAAAACTAAAACTAAAACTAAAAATATTTTATTTAAAATAAAATAAAATAAAACTAAAAAGTATTTTTATGATAGAAGCATCGAAATTAACCAAAGTACGCACAAAAACTTCACGTGAAATCATCTATGTTTTTATAAAAAAAATTATTTGATTGTTAATTTTAATATAATTTTATTTTTATCATAATAATTACATATCAAATAACACTTAAAATAAATTTATTTCAATCACCTATGTAATATTTATTAAATAATTTTTATTGTATAAAATAAATAATTTAAATTTAAATTTTATTTATAAATTAATATTTATTTTAAATATATTTTAAATATAAATTTCAAATTTATTTAAAATTTATAAAATTTGAAAATATTTTAAATTTAATGCGAGAAATTCGAAAAATTATTGGCCAACTCAAAAGGTGGAAATGAACGTGACCAATTGCAACTAAGGCCCTGTTTGGTTGAATGTTAATTAATGGAATGGAATAGAATAGAAGGGAAGGGAATGGAATGGTTTATAATGGAATGGAATGTAATATAGTAAAAAGTTGTTTGGGAAGGATGGAAGGGTTCATAATGTAATGTAATGAAACATTGTTTGGAAGATGGATGGAATGTAATGTAATGTATAATAAATGACTTTTATACCCTTTATATTAAAATGATTGTTGTAGGAGATTTATTATTTTATTATTAATTATATAAAATATTAATATTAATTATTTAATATATTTTATTTTATTTTATTTTATATGATTTATATTAAAATAATTTATTTATATAAAACAATTAAAGAATATATTTTTTACATATTTTATATTTTCATTAATAATTTTTTATTAAATTTATTATTAATTGTATACAATTTATTATTAATTATTTAATATATTTTATTTTATTCTATTCTATTCTAGGTGATTTATATATATAAATAATTTATTTTATTTTCATTTATATAGAAATATATACAAACAATTAAAGAATAATTTTTAAATATATTTTCTATTTTCATTAATAAAAATTTTATTTATTTTTAATTATATACAATTTATTATTAATTATATAAATTATTATTATTGATTATTTAATAAATTTTATTATATTAAATTTTTAAATAAAAATAATTTATTTATTTATTTTATTTATATAGAAATATATACAAATAAGAATAATTTTAATATATATTTTATTAATGAAAATAAAAATATATAAAAATTATTATTTAATTGTTTTATATATTTTATATAAATAAAATAAATAAATAAATTTTAAATATAAAATATAAAATTTTATTATTAAATATATATAATCTATTATTAATAATATAAAAATATTAGTATTAATTATTTAATAAAATTTATTATATTAAATATTAATATATACAAACAAGAATAATTTTAATATATTTTTTATTAATGAAAATAGAAAATATGTAAAAATTATTATTAAAATATATAAATAAAATAAATAAATAAATTTTATTATTAAATATAAATAATTTATTATTAATAATATGAAAATATTATTATTAATTATTTAATAAATTTTATTATATTAAATATTACTATATTCTATTTGATATATTAATATTATGATTTGGTCAGAGTTGATATTAAAAAGAATTGTTGAGGGTATATTAGGTAGTATGTATTTATTAGGTTACGTTTCATCCTAAACTCCCCAAATCGGAGGTTTCTTATTTTCACTGTTTAGGATGGAATAGAACGTAACATGAAAACCTCCGCTTCCATCCCATTCCATTCCATTCCATTATAAAACCTTCAAACAAACGATGGAACTGTATTACGTTTCATTCCATTCCATTAATAACCCTCCAAACAAACAGAGCCTAAGGCAAGATAAAGTTCAAAAACACCTCATGGAGTTGACTAATGGTTCCAATGTTAGATAGGAATGCCAAAATGGCTATATCGCTCTTCCAACACCCTTGGACTCAAAAGGTGGAATCCTCACCCTAGGAGCCCCCACATTTCGGCCCAATATTATATGAGGGAGATAAATCACGGTTTGATCTCAGCCAGTTTCAAAGGCAGCCCAGTATTCTGTGCGCGCAAAGAATCACCACATTGGATAAGTTCCATATTGCTACTACCGAGATTCAAACCTAAGACCTTAGACTCACTTTCCTTCTCAATGACCAACTGAGCTATCCGTGCGATAATATGATCTTATCAACACCTCTATAATAAAATGGCTCGAGACACAAGGTGACTACATCATCAATCACATTTTTAAGTACTTGATAGGCTTTCGTCGCCAGTTTTTGGCTTAGATGCAACCCGATCAAACCAATCAGTCCTAGCCAACTACTATAACATGTTTGTACATGCCACAATTACTAGATAGGCTGCAGCCTATGATCCTGTCCCGCAAAGAATTTGATGCTCAAATACCCCATGACCATATGGATGATCCAACATTTATTATAAACACTTGAAAATAAGCAGAGCCTGTTAATGAGTTCTATGCCACAAAATTAGGCATTACTTTTCCAATTCTGTATCATAGGTTAATAATGTTTTAAAATTTGAAACGAAAATTAAATCGATAAAATAAGAGGTTTAAGATTTAAAGATTCAACCAATATTAAATCATTGTAAAACTGTTTAAATATTAAATAAAATAAAAATTTGAAACATGATTAAAAGATATTGTAAAGAATTTGAAGTTGAAAAAGATTATTAAATTAAAATTTATAAGAATTTATTAATTTATAAAATTCATCGATTTATTAGTATATTGATCGATTTTTAATAATAAGAGTTAATAAAATATATTAAATTAAAAGTTATAAAGTTTAAGATTTTTACGATTGAACTGACTAAATCGATTCAGCTTTTAATTATTAGTTTTACTCATTTAAAATTATATTTATTATTAATTTATTTTAATAAACATAAGTCAAAATAATAATTTTATAACACAAAATAATTTATTCAATAGTATAATGTACTATTTTAAACAATTTAAAGCCAAAACTACATTTAACCCCTATGCTTTTTCTAGTGTACATTATGTCCCTGTATTCAAAAGACTTATTTACTCCTGTATTATGATAGCATCACCACAACTATACATGTTACATTTTGGACAAATTTCTCTTTTAATCTTTTGTTTAATAAAATTTTGTAGTTAATAAATAAATAATTGAAATTATTTGAATCATTCAATAAATTATTAGTTTTTAAATAATTGTGTATGATTTTTATAAGAATAAAATTTAAAAACAAAATAAACTTATTTTATAATATAAATTATTAAATAAAGAGTTTCAGTATGAAACATGAAAAAAGAAGAAAAAAGAAATTATGATAAATAAATGTGAGAGAAATATTTCATTTTTATAGATTGTTCATTTATTGTTCTTGATATTTAATTTCAAATTATATCTGAATTAGGAATAAAATGTATAATTATTTATAATTTATTTTAAAGTTGTAATTTCTTATCTTATTAGTATAAACAAGCAAGCAAAATTAAAGAATGTAACGTGTTCATTCTCAGTTACCATGCTTACTTATCTAGTCTAATTCTTTATAGAGAGTGAGAATCTAGAATCTAGATACAACAACATACGCAACATGTAAGGAAAACGAAAAATAACAACAAAAATAACAAGAATGGAAATTTCATTATGGTTTCCTGATTGTTGCTAAGTAACATCGATTTGGAAACTTGAGTTCACGAAAGGAAAAAGAAAAAGCTAAAAACCAAGATGTCTGTCAATAAAGGTTAATAATAAATTTATGGGAAGAAATAAAAGGGTAAAAAGAGTGAGTACAACATGACACGAGAATTTGAAAGCTACTTCTTTTGGATTTTGGTCCACATGATTAAATTTATGTTTATAGACCTAGTTCTACTTCAAAACAAGCTTCTATCAACCAAAAAAAGTCAACAAAAGGAAAAGAAGAATCACAGGTAATATTGATGAACCCAGGACAATTGGAATCCCATATTATATGCCTTTTTTGTTGACAAGCATGGACTTCACACCCTAAATACACTCTTAATGACGAGGAATCCATGTCTGAGCATAAATAACTAATATGTGAGCATAAAAAAGACACTAGTTAAGAGAAACTAACTAGAAGGATCAATTTCCATTGGAACTCTAACTCCATGTTACAAACTGAACTCAACAATCTTGACAACTCATTTAGAGAGTACTTTATATTACTTCCATAAGATCCTTTGGCTGCAAGTTCAGGCTCAAAAGGTAAAACCAAATGAAAGGAATAAGAGTCTGCTATATGCCAATGGAACTTATTCATTTTATTAGCACTTATAGCTCTAATAGTCCTTATAATATGCTCCACATCGTAGTAATTCCATGTAGTATCGAGCAATAACCCATAATGTCCATAGAAAGGAGAGTGTCATATATGCAGCCTACAAGGCACACTTGAGGGTTACCCCAAATGAGCTAAGAAATAGTCTCTAACCCACTCATAGCTCCCGACACCATCACTGTCAAGAGGCCTGCGGTGACATTGACAATGGGGATGGTGAGGGTGTAAGACTTGTCGATGCCATGGTGAAGTAGCGAAGCAAGGTGGGCGACGAATATGGTGACAGTTTTTTATGTGAGCAAGAGTATGGATCTTGAGAAGATGGCGAACTCTGAACTTATTGGAGGAGAATTTAATGAAATTAAGCTCAAACTAATCCACTTAATTCAAATCTTTGGACCGGATATACCTAGAGCTTGAAAATACGAAGATTTGAGCTATTTAATGCTTCATTACTTAAGCTTAAGAAGTTATCAAACCTATTTATTTAATTTTTGGACTTCGTTTTATTTTAGGCTTTCATATATTTTAGCCCAACTTTTTATTATTTGACTTATGTATAAATACTTATGTTTTAGAGTTTTTTAAAGCACTTTTAGATCAAAATTGTAAAAAAGTCGTAGGCTTCGATAGAAAGAAACATCATTCTCTTGTTCTTGTTACTTTTCGAACCATTTTTTCACTTATCAATTGTTTTCTCAATTGTGGCGTGTTGATTGCTCGTTTATCTGGGTTTTATTTTGATCATCGGGATTGTTTGGAACAAGTTTTTAAGAGGTGTCGTAGAAATCAAACCCTGCGTATCTTTGTTCCCTCCCTCCCACCCACCTCTTATTCCCCCTTTTTTTTCAAAGTTTTTAAAATAATAATAAATATTTTATTACTAATAATAATTATAAATTAAATAAAACTTAAAAATAATTTTTTTATTTTTATTACTAATAAATTATTTTATTTAAATTTATTTAAATATTTTATATAATATTTATTAATAAATACTAATAAATTAGTTTATAAATAATAATTTTAAAATTATTTATTTTATGAAATAAATAATTTTAAAATTATTATTTATAAACTAATATTTATTTTATATATTTTAAATTATTAAATCAAAATTTATATATTTTAAAATTATATTTTAAAATTAATTATATTTATTCATAATTATTAAATTAATTTTATATATTAAACGAAATGGAATGTGAAAAACAACAATTTTAAAAAATAATTCAAAATTTTGATTAAATAGAAAATAATTAATAATTCAAAATTTTGAATTATTTTCATTATTTTACAATTACTTATTATATTTAGATAATTATTATATATTGATATATATTATATATAGATAATTATTATATATAGAAATAATTAAAATATAATAAAGATATATATAAACTAAAATGAATAAGATATAAATTAAATAATCTACAACTTTACAATATGACAATAGATTATTTTGTAATTTTCAAAAATTCAAGGACAATTTTATAAATTTAAAAATATTTTGTATTATTGTAATATTTTAAACATTTTGTATTATTCTTAATATTATAATTGTATGATGATAATTGTCTTTATTTATATTAATTGTGGTTATTATTTATATGTAAAATATTTAAAATTATTGTTATTTCATATTAATTGTCATTATTATTTATTATTAAGATTTTTAAAAGCATGGTTGATATTATACAGTACAATTGTATAATATACCAATATTGACTATTTTGCAATTTTTAAAAATTTTAAGGATTATTTCATAAATTTAAAAAATTTTCCAAAACGGTATCTGATATCAACCGGTATCGTGCGCCTGCCTCGAACTCAATCCGCATCAATTGCATGCGATGTAGCCCCTACGTCCTTTCTGAGATCGATGCACGGTGAGCGTTTCCATGAGATAGATAGCAGTTTTATTCGTTCCCTTCTCACGAGCACGAGGTGGTTGTTCCACTTTCCAAGTGTCACCCTGTGCCCATAACATCTCATTAACGTTGTCTTTAGTTGCTGTCTTCAAGAGGCAGAGACAGAACGAGATGAAAAGGAAAAGACGGAACAGAATAAAAATTAGAGACAGTGAGGTGTTTGGGTGTAGTGGACAGAACAGAAAAAATTGTCCCTGTCCTAATGACAGAAATGTATTTGGTTGCAGTGGACAGAACACAAAAGCAGTGTGAATGATAAAATTGCCCTTGCAGTATAATATAATTGGAAAGATGTAAATTCATTGATTATTTTAAAACGAATGATTTATATTAGTAAAAAAGTTAACAAATAATAATAATAACAATAAAAATAAGAAATTAATTTCGTATAATAATAATAATAATAATAAATAAATAAATAATAGAAGAAAAGAGGAAGAAAATTAATAATAAGAAGAATTTAATAATCACAATAATAATAAGAAAATTAATCATGAATAATAATGATTATAAAATAATAATAATAAATTTATTATAAAAATAAAAATAAGAAATTTATAATAATAATAAGATAATTAATTTCAGTATAATAAAATTAGTAAAAAGAATAATAATAAGTAGAAAATTTATAACAATAATTAATTAATAATAATAATAATAATTATTAATAATTAATAATAATAATAAATACAAAATTTATAATAATTAATAATTAATAATTAATAATAGTAATAATAATAAGTTCAAATTTTTATAATAAAATTAATAAATAATAATAATAATAAGATAATTAATTTTGTATAATAAAAATAAAAATAAAAATAAGATAATAATTTCATATAATAAAATTAATAAATAATAATAATAATAATAATAATAATAATAATAATAATAATAATAATAATAATAACAACAACAACAACAACAACAACAACAACAACAACAACAATAATAATAATAATAATAATAATAATAATAATAATAATAATAAATAAATAAATAAATAATAAGATAATTAATTTCAGTATAATAAAATTAATAAAATTAATATTATTATTAATATTAATAATAATAAGAATAATAATAAGTAGAAAATTTATAAAATATTTAATAATAATAATAATAATAATAAGATAATAATTTCATATAATAATAATAATAATAATAATGTCGCTCAAAATTTCAGATAATAAAATTAAATAATAAGAAGAAGAAGAAGAAGAAGAAGATAATCATCATAATAATAATAATAATAATAATAATAATAATAATAATAATAATAATAATAATAATAATAATAATAATAATAATAATAATAATAATAATAATAATAAGTTTAATAATATAATTAAGAAAAAAAATTACTTATGTGGAGGAAGGAGTATTCCTGAAAATTGCTTGTGTTTTGTTTTAGAGACGGAAACGAGAAATTTCTGTACCATAGTCATGGGAGGTACAAAAAATTTCTATCCTTATGCTTCAGAGATGAGACAAAAATAGGTGAAAACAGAAAGCAAACGTTACGAAATATAGGACTTTTACGTCTCTATCATCTGTCCCTACTCATGGGACAACAACCAAACACAGGGTAAGATAATGGACGAATGAACACAGGTGTCACTTAAAAAGTGGAACAGGGGATTTGACCCCCCCCCCCCACCCCCTTCTCACCATTAATGGTATAGAAATCAATGTTATGAATAATGCATGACTCTTGCATCAGGATTGAGCTCGAACTAACTATATCGGTATCGATTCGCTTAAGATGCAATTGCTTTCGGATATTTTTAAATTTATAAAATAGTCCCTAAACTTTTTAAATATTGCAAAATAGTCCATATTGATATATTATACAACCGTATCAGTATACTTTACTAGTTTATCGCTTACATCAACCATGCTTTAAAAAATCTTAATAATAAATAATAATGACAATTAATTTGAAATAACAATAATTTTAAATATTTTACATATAAATAATAACCACAATTAATATAAATAAAGACAATTATCATCATACAATTATAAAACTAAGAATAATACAAAGCATTTAAAATATTACAATCATACAATTTCATTATTATAATAAATAATATTACATATTTACATCAAAAGATTCAAAACAAAGAACAATAAATATTACAAAAAGAGTTGATGACGAATAAGCAATCAAGTAGAAGTTGAACCTGAAACAAAAATATTACAGTTACATTACATACATATAATTTAACATAAACATCAATGATCAAATACAAGTAAAATTAAAAGAAGAGGAAAATAAAACACGAAATTAATCGTCGATGGCGGATACCGCTTGAAATGCATCAATTCCCATCGATCATTTGGTACAAAATTCTCATCATTTAGAAGAGCTTCATCATCATCATCATTCAAATTTAATGCACCAAATGACATGTCAATGCTTTCCCATCCAAGATCATCTTTCAAATTCAAATCACTCACATCAACCAAATTGGGTTCTTCAGAAACCCAATTTGCCAAAATATCAATATTATTAATCGCAATTGGATCATTTGAACAACTTGTGCTACTAAGAGTCCTAGTAAATAATTACATTTAATTATTAGAAAATTATAAGAAATTATATCAAAATTAATAATGAAAATAATGAAAATAACATACCTTTTCCGAAGCTTTAAATTGTAATGAACATAAACCAAATCATTTAACCTCTTATGCTCCAATCTATTCCTTTTCTTAGAATGGATAAATTCAAATGTGCTCCAGTTTCGTTCACACCCAGTTGCACTCACAAATTGACTTAAAATTCGAATCGCAAACCTTCTCAATTCTGAAACACTACATCCGAAAAGATCCCACCAAGCAACTGCAAGTTATAAGAAAACAAAAGTAGTGTTATGAACAACATAAAGTGATAAATAATTTTCAACAAATAAGAAATAGGAAATAAGTAATACCTGGAGAAAGAAGTCCTCTTTGTTGAATAGCGACCGACATTCCAAAATCTCCATAAGAGAACTTATAAGTCTCCATTTGTGTGGTTAAAACAACTTGTATTGAGTCATGAGGAACAATTGTTGTAATTGTGATGAACATTCCTTTACTAACTTCAGCTTGCTTTTCAACATCCAGTAAAAAATACACACTAGGATTAAAAAATGCCCCAGCTACAAACAATGGAAAAGAAAGTTGTTTTCTCTTTCTCTCATTAATGACTGAGATATATGGTTGGTATAAAGAAGACATATTTTCAGATTGGCCTTGATTGCTTCCGTTGCTCTCTCCATAGCATCAAAAATATAACCCATTGTTGGCTTTTCTTCACTATCAACCAACCGAAGCACCCTTACCAAAGGCTCACAAACTCGGATAACGAATTGACATTGCGACCAAAATTCCCTATCTTCCAGTATGATACTACAAACCTCCATTCTAGCATTAGACCTAGCATGTTGAGATGTAACCCACTTATCACTTGTAAACATTTGCCTAAACTCCTTCCTCAACGAAAGAAAAGACTGAAGTGATAAGAAATTTGTTGCAAATCTTGTCACAAAGTAGGCTTAATACAAATTCCTACCATTGGTAAATTTCCTTCTCATCAAATTTAAAACCCATGCGCGATTATAAATAAATTTTGTCACCTTTTTTGCCTTCTGCATGGTCTCATCAAAAACAGGAAAATACCTAGGATTTCCTATATCCTCCAGTATTAAGTCAATGCAATGTGTAATACAAAGAGTCCAAAAAAATGAATTATAGGTTCTCTGCAACCTTAGCCTTGCCATTTTATAAGCGGAATCATTGTCAGTAATAAACTGAACAATGTTTTCCACCCCTACTTTATTCACAACTTGATCAAATATCATAAACAAAGTATCAGCAGTTCTAATCAGGCCAGATGCATCAATCGATTTTAAAAACATAGAGCCATTAAAACAATAAACCAAAAAATTTATAATAGGCTCTTGTCTCCTATTTGTCCAACCATCACACATAATTGAGCAGCCATTAACACCCCAATTCACTCTTCTTTCAGCCAAATAAGTTCTCATTTCAAACACAGCACAAATCAAAAGTTTACCTCTTAAGTCATCAACCGATGGCCCTTTGTATCCTAGACCATAAGAGACTATGGCATCTATCATAGGTTGATAATAATATGATTGAGGAGCATTAAATGACGAACCTGTATCATACCACCATCTAGCTACTGCCATATCCACATCAGGAGTGCATCTTTTGCGCATTGCACTATGAATTGAAGGTTGGGCTTCAGGAGTTGTTCGTGGTGCAAAGAAACCAGACAACTGCCTTCTTCTCTTCCTCACTTCAGATTCTGCAGGATCCTGAGGATGAGACGGAACACTACCAGTACCACTACCACTTCCACCTTCAACATCTCCATAATCACCACGAAAACCGGGAAATGAACTTCCACTACCAATTTCAAGATTCAATCTTCCCCTTCTATCTTTCTCAAATTGATGTTTATCAAACAATGTTTTCATCTGCCACTTCACATCATGTGTAACATCCCGTCACCGATGGGATGGGTACAGTTCATTGCATTCATATTTGGCATGCTCATGTATGATTTATTTATGTATAATTGGCAATGATTGTACTGGTATTCGTACGTACATATATGTATGACATATTTCCGGTTTGATTTGGATGACTTGGATTTGGAAATGATTAGGGTAAGTGTGATAATTAGGTCAAATTAGGCTTGAGAATTGAATTTGAGTTAGAAATGAAAGTTAGGAAATTGAATTATGAAATTGGAGTATACGATTATGAGTTTTCTATTTTGAGGATTTATAGGAATTTTTCCGAATTTTGAGACAATAGGCGGAACGTAAAATTGATCAATGACTGGTTAATTGGATTTCTGGTTCTGAAATTGATTATCCAATAGCATGGACAGATTAGAAATTTGATTTGAGGAATTAGGGTTTAGCCATTAAAATTCGGGAGAAATTAGAATTTGAAACTGACTCGAGGTGGTTCGGATCGGACTTGTGGCAACTAGATTTGCCAAACAAGCCTTAAATCCCTTAGGTTTATAACCTTTCTCCTTTGAATTTGTAAATCACGATGCTTGGCTTTTGAAAGAAGAAATTTTCTCCTTCCTTCATCGTGATCTCTTCCCTTGATTTCTTCTTGGTTTCTTCTTATTCTTTGCTTCCTCTTCCATCTTTAAATCTATCCTTTAGGTTGGTGTTGAAAAGATGGAGATGGGTTTGGGTTTTGGAGTTACTGTGGGTGTTGATTTGGCTTGAGACTTGGATTATCTTGGTGATTTGGAAGGATTAGAAGCTTAATCAAGTAAGTTCCTACTTGTTTATGTTTTAAATAGTTAGATTTGAGCTTTGGATTAAGGTAATAATTGTTTGAGAATTTATAGATTTTCGGATGATGTAGGTTTAGGGAAAATGTTGATTTTGATTTTGGGTAATTGTTAAATAATTACACTCTACATTAGGTGGTATCAGAGCATGGTTTGGCATCTTTTGGGCATAGTATATTTTAGGCTTGAATTTTGTAAGAAAAGCATAAATTGATCAAGTTTGTGGTTTTGTTATAGGTCATCCATTCTTGGTGATCAGGTAGATCAACCAGCTGACAAAGGATCAGTCGGAGCGAGTAGGGAGTCTTCAGTGCCTCTGTACGAGGAGCAGCCTCCTAGAGTTCCCATGAGACGGGAGCCGAGGTATGAGCGCCTGCGTAAGCAGGGAGCTGTGGATTTTTATGGCAGCACAGACCTTGCTGAGGCTGAGGGATGGTTGGAGAGGACCGAGCGAGTCCTAGATCAGATGGATTGCGATCCTGAGGAGCGCTTTGATTATGCCGTCTCTTTGCTACAGGGTCCAGCATATCAGTGGTGGAAGACTATCCCGGGTAGTTCCACCAGGCCTTGTGTGTTGACTTGGGCTGATTTTTTGAGGGCCTTTCGGGATAATTTCATACCCAAGGTCTACTTGGAAATGAAGATGCAGGAGTTCTTTGAGCTGAGACAGGGGTCGATGTCAGTGACCGATTATGAGGTCAGGTTCAATGAGCTGTCAGCATATGCGTCTGTTTTGATTGCCTCCGAGGCTGATAGGTGCCGGAGATTCGAGGGAAGGCTTAACTGGAGATTCGTGCAGTTAGCCCTCGAGATATGGGCACCTTTGTGGAGTTGAAAATTGCAGGAGGATAGAGCAACTTTGAGACAGTAGAAATTTGAGGCCGAGACCGGTCAGGCCTGGAGGCAAGCGATCTAGTTCTGATCGAGGTAGCTCTAGTAGGAGCTCGAGCCGACGCCAGAAAGTGTTCGGATCGGCGGGGATTTAGACAACGAGTTCAGGCCGAGAGGAGATTTGGACAGATTGGTAGTGGCGAGAGAGATGGCAGAGGGGTGACGAGCTTTGCGGCTTGTGTACATTGTGATAAGAGGCACAGTGGAGAGTGCTGGAGAGTGACAGGAGCCTGTTTAGCCTGTGGATCTATGGATCACATGATTTGGAGTTGTCCTCTGACTTTGGGAGTTCAGTCAGCTGCTAGTGGGAGAGCTGGTAGTAGCTCGACGGTGCAGCAGAGCCGTAGCGGTGGACCTGGATTTAGGGGTCGAGGCAGAGCTCGAGGTAGAGGCGGAGATTCCTTTGTGGGGACCGAGGGACGAGGCAGTAGGCCGTAGTCTCAGGCCAGGGTCTACACCATGACTAGGCAGGAGGCCCAGGATTCTCCCGATGTGGTTGCAGGTTTGCTTCTGATCTCTGGCATTGAGGTTTATACATTGATAGATCCAGGGTCCACGCATTCTTTTATTGCATCGCATGTGGCATGTAGATTGCATGTGGATAGGGAGATGTTGCAGTGTGGGCTAGAGGTGAGTACGCCTCTAGGTAGTACTACAGTTTTGGGAGAGGTCTGCAAGGGGTGTTCGATCATGATTGATCAATCGGAGTTGCGTGCAGACCTGATAGTATTGCCCCTGAGAGAGATTGATTTGATTTTAGGGATGGATCGCTCATCGCCCATAGGTCATTATGGATTGTTATACCAAGGAGGTCGTGTCGAGTCTCCCGTCACCTGAAGAGTGCTGAGGTGTTAGTCAGGCAATGCCAGCCAGGATGATCTCGTTTATGAGTGCTTTGAGGTTGATGCGAGGAGGTTGTGAGGCTTATTTGGCGCATGTGGTGGATTCCAGAGTGCAACAGAGTTTGCAGGATGTCCCTGTGATCAGGGAGTTCCCAGATGTGTTTCCCAAGGAGTTACCGGGTTTGCCGCCGGATCGGGAAACAGAGTTTGAGATAGACCTCGTTCCAGGTACCGCTCCTATATCGATACCTCCGTATAGGATGACACCGGTGGAACTGAGGGAGCTTAAGGCTCAGTTGCAGG
The DNA here is from genome assembly GCA_029891385.1 of Erythroxylum novogranatense. NCBI lineage: Eukaryota > Viridiplantae > Streptophyta > Magnoliopsida > Malpighiales > Erythroxylaceae > Erythroxylum > Erythroxylum novogranatense. The sequence goes on along the minus strand of CM057233.1, from coordinate 54,481,256 downwards.
AGTTGTTAAATAAGGGGTTTATCAGGCCGAGTGTTTCACGCGGGAGCTCCAAAGGTTGTTGTCAAGAAGAAGGAAGGACTTTGAGGCTGTGCATCGATTATAGGCAGCTTAATCGGTTTACAATTAAGAATAAGTACCCACTGCCTAGGATCGATGACTTATTGGATCAGTTGCAGGGAGCTCAGGTGTTTACCAAGTTGGATTTGAGATTCGGATACTATCAGCTGAGGATCACAGAGGCCGATGTGCCTAGGAGTGCTTTTAGGAGCAGGTATGGGCATTTCGAGTTCTTAGTGATGTCGTTCGGGTTGACTAATGCCCCGGCAGCCTTCATAGCTTTGATGAATAGGGTCTTTCAGCCATACCTGGATTAGTTTGTTATTGTATTCATTGATGACAGTTTGGTGTATTCGAGAGATAGGCAGGAGCATGCGGAGCATCTGAGGATAGTGTTGCAGATTATGAGGGATAGACAATTGTATGCCAAATTCACTAAGTGTGAATTTTGGCTGGATGAAGTGGTGTTCCTAGGCCACATCGTATCTGGTGAGGGTATCCGGGTGGATCCTCACAAGATTGAGGCAGTGAGGAGTTGGGAGATTCCGAGGAATGTGTCAGAGTTGAGGAGTTTCCTCAGATTGGCAGGTTATTATCGTAGGTTTGTCGAGGAGTTTTCTGTGATCTCAGTCCCTTTGACAAGACTTCTGAGGAAGGGCATGGTCTTCAGATGAACAGAGGAGTGTCAGAGGAGTTTCGAGGAGCTGATACATCGGTTAACTACGACGCCGGTGTTAACCATGCCATCTGGAGCAGGAGGTTTCGAGGTCTTCAGTGATGTTTCGCAGCAGGGTTTAGGTTGTGTGCTGATGCAGCATGGGAGCGTCATAGTGTATGCTTTGAGACAGTTGAGATCCTATGAGATTAATTATCCTGTGCACGACTTGGAGTTAGCTGCAGTTGTGTTTGCTTTGAAGATCTGGAGACATTATCTGTATGGGGAGACGTTCCAGATCTTCACCGATCATAAGAGTTTGCGATATTTGTTGAGTCAGCGAGAGCTGAAACTGAGGCAGAGGAGATGGTTAGAGTTGCTTAAAGATTACGACTACACTATCGAGTACCACCCCGGGAAGGCCAATGTGGTGGCTGATGCATTGAGTAGGAGATCGCATGGTAGTGCAGTTCAGATTCAGGTTTCGAGGTTGCCGTGTTTAGTATAGTTGAGAGCTCTTAATGTACAGATGGATTTGGGTCAGGATGGAGCTCTGATTGCGACTTTGAGGCTGAGGCCAATGCTACAGGATCAGATTAGGAGAGTGCAGGATCGTCGATCCAATCTTTGGTGAGATTGATTGACAGAGTCGATCTGGATGGTCATTCGAGTTTGAGAGAGATGGTACTTTGTGGATGGGTCGAGGTCAGTGTTAGGATGTGGAGGATCTGAGGCGAGAGATTTTGGAGGAGGCTCATTTGGCTGCCTATGCCATGCATCCTGGTGTCACCAAGATGTATCGCACTCTTAAGTTGCATTTCTGGTGGCCAGGTATGAAGAGGCATGTGACGGAATTTGTTTCTCGGTGTTTGACGTGCCAGCAGGTTAAGGCTTAGCACCAGGCCCCAGTGGAGAGATTGCATTCGTTGCCCATTCCGGAGTAGAAATAGGAACGCATTACGATGGATTTCGTTATGGGGTTGCCTAGGACGCCAAGGCAGTGTGATGCGATCTGGGTCATAGTGGACCGGTTGACTAAAACGGCTCACTTCTTGCTAGTGAGGGAGAGCAATACCCTTGATCAGTTGGCCCAAAAGTATGTAGCTGAGATTGTGCGATTGCATGGGGTCCCAGTATCGATAGTGTCAAATAGGGATCCCAGGTTTACTTCGAGGTTCTGGAGGAGTTTGCAGTCGGCTATGGGTACGAGATTGAACTTCAAAGACAACGCTTCAACCTCGCATGATGGGCGAGTGAGAGGACTATATGCACCGCTGAGGATATGTCGAGAGCCCGTGTATCGAGTTCCGAGTGCATGAGATCGATTTGCCTCTGGTAGAGTTTGCTTATAATAATCGATGTCGAGCAAAGATTGGTATGACAATCGTATGAGGCATTATATGGACGATCGTGCGATCCCTCTTTACCGGGATGAAGAGGGTATGAGGATGTTAGAGGGTCCCGAGCTGATCCAGATACTGATGAGATAAGGTACACGATTGATTAGGAGTCGATCAAGGCGGCTCAAGACAAAGTGTAAGAGTTATGTGGATCAAGATCGAGATAGATGGAGTATTCGTGGGAGATAGAGTGTTCCTCCGAGTGTCTTCGTGGAGAGGAGTTCTCGACGGCCGTAAGGGCAAGTCGAGTCCCCTGTATATCGGTCCGTATGAGATTACCGAGAATTGGACCGTTGGCCTATAGATTGGCGTGCACGAGTGAGATTCTCAATTGATGACGCCTTTCATGTGAGCATGCTTCGAGATATCGCTCGACCGACTCATGTGATTCGGCCAGAGATCGAGATAGCCAGTGATTTGAGTTATGTAGAGGAGCCGATGAGGATTATTGGATCGCGGGTCAAGCAGTTGAGGTCCCGGGTGATTCCATTGGTGAAAGTCCTTTGGAAGAATCACTCATCTGAGGAGGCGACTTGGGAGACTGAGGAGCACATGAGGAGGCAGTACCCTCATCTGTTCGATCAGTCAAGTAAGAAATTTCGGGACGAAATTTTTTTTAGGAGGGGAGAATTGTAACATCTCGTCATCGATGGGATGGGTACAGTTCATTGCATTCATATTTGGCATGCTCATGCATGATTTATTTATGTATAATTGGCAATGATTGTACTGATATTCGTACGTACATACATGGATGACATATTTCCAGTTTGATTTGGATGACTTGGATTTGGAAATGATTAGGGTAAGTGTGATAATTAGGTCAAATTAGGCTTGAGAATTGAATTTGAGTTAGAAATGAAAGTTAGGAAATTGAATTATGAAATTGGAGTATACGATTATGAGTTTTCTATTTTTGAGGATTTATAAGAATTTTTCCGAATTTTCTGAGTAATAGTCTTAATCAAAAATTGATCAATGATCGTTAATTGGATTTTCATTCAAATTGATTATCCAATGGCGTGGACAGATTAGAAATTTGATTTGAGGAATTAGGATTTAGCCATTGGAATTAAGGAGAAATTAGAATTTGAAACTGACTCGAGGTGGTTCAGATCGGACTTGTGGCAACTAGATTTGCCAAACAAGCCTTAAATTCCTTAGGTTTATAACCTTTCTCCTTTGAATTTGTAAATCATGATGCTTGGCTTTTGAAAGAAGAAATTTTCTCCTTCCTTCATCGTGATCTCTTCCCTTGATTTCTTCTTGGTTTCTTCTTATTCTTTGCTTCCTCTTCCATCTTTAAATCTATCCTTTGGGTTGGTGTTGAAAAGATGGAGATGGGTTTGTGTTTTGGAGTTACTGTGGGTGTTGATTTGGCTTGAGACTTGGATTATCTTGGTGATTTGGAAGGATTAGAAGCTTAATCAAGTAAGTTCCTACTTGTTTATGTTTTAAATAGTTAGATTTGAGCTTTGGATTAAGGTAATAATTGTTTGAGAATTTATAGATTTTCGGATGATGTAGGTTTAGGGAAAATGTTGATTTTGATTTTGGGTAATTGTTAAATAATGGGTATTTGGTGGATCTAAACTTAGGAATGAGTTGTGTTAGGTGTAGAATGTTGTTTTGGAGTGTTTAGAATGGAAAGGAATGGTTTAGAACTGAAAAATCTGGGAATTTCTGGATTTTTTGGCGATTCACGATTACGCTGCGCTTGAAAGCAAGCAAGGTTGCATGCCGCGATGAGCGCGAAGGCGCTTACCACATGCGAAGCGGAGAGGATCGTCATGACGACGCGTGTGATCGCGTCATGACGACGAGGCGTCTGGACGCCGTAAGGCTTAAGAGAAAAGGAGCTCGTCGCGGCGAGGGAGCAGGCGCCGCGGCGAGGAATGCATTTTCAGAAAAGTTGAGTTTATAGGTTTTTGATTTTGGGATTTAGGAATTTGATGGTTCAATTGGTTATGGATTAAATTCAATTTGGAGATTATGAATTCGGGAATTAGAACTTGAGATCGGGAAATTCGGATTAGTATCGGGAGTGTCATAACATGTATAGTACGTACATTATTCGATTCATATGCATCATTTGGGCATTGGAATTGATACAATTAGTAATGTTATTTATGTTTTGATTGTTATAGAGGTGTCAGTGGATCGCCGATTGTCCGACGTAGGCGAGACTTCCCGACAGTAGCTCGGAAGTTCTGAGGTGAGTAACCTAGATGGTTTCTCAACCTATATGTGTTACATTATATGCAATTATGCCATGTGGAGTTAAGGATGGATTCTATGTGTTTGTTTTGAGTGATTTCGGACCACGGTGTGTTCAAATAGTGGGACTGTATATGAAGTGTTAATTGTGTATAAATTGCTCATAATTGGTTTTAAATGGTGAGATTTAGGCATATGGAGTTCTACCGTGATGCATGTATTGTAAACTGGACATATGCATACATGCATAAAAGTATGATCAGATAAGGGCAGTTGTGACCGATGCAACCATCAGATTCGAGAGTCAAGCTCAACGCATGTGGCTTCGTGCCCAACGATTTTCGAGCTTTATGCTCAACGACAGACTTTTGAACTAATGTTTTCGTGAGCCAATGGCTCAACGTATATGAGCTCAGGCGCACGGTCACAACAACAAAAGAAAATGAAAGAGTCACATGTGCATTGCATATATGAATGTTCAAATGTGAATTGTATGAAAGGCGTATCGCCTTATGAATGTGAAATTGAATGCATGTGATTTCTGTTTGTGATATATGTACGATATTGTGTGATTGTTTGGATATGCATGAGTTGGGTGGACCATTGATGATGGTTTCTCACTGAGTTCGCAAACTCACCCAACATTGCATCTATTTTTCAGGACAGCGATAGTTTGACTCCTAGCTCCAATCAGTGAGACTTTTCCTGCTGTGTGTATGCCGACGAGAGGAGCATGGCCCACAGGTCGATCAACTGGGGATCTTTTGGGATATTTTGGGAATGACCTAGTTAGGTGTTGTCACTGTTTATTTTGGGTTTGTACAGTTGTAATATAACCAAATGGTGCACTTATGGTTTTAAGAAATGAAATGAGAAGTACTGTTGGGTTTTAAGATTTAGTGAATTTGATATCACTGCTTTATTATATTGATGCCATGAGGTTTATAGAATGATCGAATCGTAGTGCACCCTCATCGTAGGTTATGCATCGGTACGACCTACGGGCGACCCGGTGTATACTCTACGGTGAGGGGGCGCTACATCATGAATTACTTTTTTACATGCTTCTACATCTCCTTTAACCCCAGCTAAATGCCTTTTCAATCGGGTGATTCCTCCACCTTTCAAATGCTTGTTACAAAACAAGAAAAATGGTATGATTCTTTTGACTAGGAACCATACCAGCATGAGCCCAAGCTAGATCACTGTATCTTCCTAAACTAGGTTGATCGGGAGTATTTAAACTTCCTTCCATTTATCTGCACACAAAATAAATAACACATAATTTCAGTACACAATGATAATATACATATCTATCTTATGTAATATAACTCATTCTGTAATAATCACAAAGCTAACAATCCAAACCAATCAACATATATCATAAGTAACACAAAACATACTCCAACACATAACAAAACCAAATAATGTCAATTTCCAATCTCAATAATCACATAACATTCATTATTGTATTTCCATTCCTAACAATTCCCAATCCTAACAATTACAAAACAATCACAATTCAATTTTCATTTATTCCATTTACAACAATTCCCAATCCTAACAATTACAAAACAATCACAATTCAATTTCCATTCATTCCATTTCTAACAATTCCCAATCCTAACAATTACAAAACAATCACAATTCAATTTCCATTAATTCCATTTCTAACAATTCTCAATCCTAACAATTACAAAACAATCACAATTCAATTTCCATTCATTCCATTTACAACAATTCTCAATCCTAACAATTACAAAACAATCACAATTCAATTTCCATTCATTCCATTTCTAACAATTCCCAATCCTAACAATTACAAAACAATCACAATTCAATTTCCATTCATTCCATTTCTAACAATTCCCAATCCTAACAATTACAAAACAATCACAATTCAATTTCCATTCATTCAATTCCTAACAATTCCCAATCCTAACAATTACAAAACAATCACAATTCAATTTCCATTCATTCCATTTCTAACAATTCCCAATCCTAACAATTACAAACAATCACAATTCAATTTTCATTCATTCAATTCCTAACAATTCCCAATCCTAACAATTACAAAACAATCACAATTCAATTTCCATTCATTCCATTTACAATAATTCTCAATCCTAACAATTACAAAACAATCACAATTCAATTTCCATTCATTCCATTTCTAACAATTCCCAATCCTAACAATTACAAAACAATCACAATTCAATTTCCATTTATTCCATTTACAACAATTCCCAATCCTAACAATTACAAAACAATCACAATTCAATTTCCATTCATTCCATTTCTAACAATTCTCAATCCTAACAATTACAAAACAATCACAATTCAATTTCCATTCATTCCATTTCTAACAATTCCCAATCCTAACAATTACAAAACAATCACAATTCAATTTCCATTTATTCCATTTACAACAATTCCCAATCCTAACAATTACAAAACAATCACAATTCAATTTTCATTCATTCCATTTCCAACAATTCTCAATCCTAACAATTACAAAACAATCATAATTCAATTTCCATTCATTCAATTTACAACAATTTTCAATCCTAACAATTACAAAACAATCATAATTTCATTTACATTCATTCAATTTACAACAATTTCCAATCCTAACAATTACAAAACAATCATAATTCTATTTACATTCATTCCATTTACCACAATTTCCAATCCTAACAATTACAAAACAATCATAATTCAATTTCCATTCATTCCATTTCTCACAATTTCCAATCCAAACAATTACAAAACAATCATAATTCAATTTTCATTCATTCCATTTCCCACAATTTCCAATCCTAACAATTACAAAACAATCATAATTCAATTTCCATTCATTTCATTTTCAACAATTTCCAATCCTAACAATTACAAAACAATCACAATTCCATTTCCATTCTGTTCCATTGCCACAATTTCCAATCCTAACAATTACAAAACAATCATAATTCAATTTTCATTCATTTCATTTCCCACAATTTCCAATCCTAACAATTACAAAACAATCATAATTCAATTTCCATTCATTCCATTTCCAACAATTTCCAATCCTAACAATTACAAAACATTCAGAATTCCATTCCATTTTCAATCCATTTCTAACAATTTCCAATCCTAACAATTACAAAACAATCATAATTCCATTTCCATTCCATTCCATTTTCACAATTTCCAATTCTAAGTTTCTAACAATCATTTCCTTCCATTTACAACAATTCTCAATTCTAACAATCTCAAAGCAATCATAATTTCATTTACATTTCCTTCCATTTTCAAAAATTTTTAATTCCAACAATCACAATCATAATTACATTTCCATTTTCAATACAACAATTCTAAATTACAACAATCACAAAATAATCATAATTCTATTTCCATTTCCTTTCATTTACATTCCCATCCATTTACAACAATTCCCAATTCCAACATTCACAAAACAACCATAATTCTATTTCCATTTCTATTCATAATTTCATTTCCATTCCAACAATAACCAATAATTTTCAATCCCAATTCCCAACAATCACAAAACAATCATAATTTCATTTCAATTTACAACAATTAACAACAATCACAAAACTTCCATAATTTTATTTTCATTTCCTTCCATTTACAACAATTCTCAATTCTAACAATCTCAAGATAATCATAATTCATTTTAAGAAACCATAATATTATATACACCATTTCATATTTCATTTTCAATATATATGTTGCTTTAACAATTTTAATTGACAAGAATAAATATAAGTATAAATAATTAAAATTTACAACTATATTCACAATTTAACAACAAAATTCAATATATCACTTCTTTATGTTGAAACAAATTTTTCCTATTTGAGTAAATTCAATAAAATATTAAAATAACTTAATATTTCACAAATATTAACAATATATCAAATATCAATTAATGATTTAAAAATCTTCGAGTGTTGTGAAAAGTTAGAGTTATAAATAAAAGAGATAGGTGTCTTGTAGTTTTATATAATGAACACAAATAACATTAATGAGTTAATCAAAACTAGTAATGACTATTGACTACTTTCATATCAAAGGTAATAATAATTTTCCTATAGTAATTTAGCATTTAGGTATGATTAAAGAAAAGGCCCATCATTTTTCTAAGAATTCTAAATTTCTAATCATTACAATTCTCTAATCTCTATACAAAACTTAGTCTCAATTCAATTATTGCATACTTATTCTAAAAACAAATTTTATAATGTTATTTATTTTTTAGATGGTTATTAGTTATTAATTTTACATTTGATTATTAATTTTACATTTAGTTTTAAATGTAATTACTTAATTATCAACTTTTAATTTTAAGTTTTAACAATCTTTAATTCTTTATTCTTTGCAATTTTGCATAATAAAAATTACTTAATTACATAATACATACTAATCCTATTTTAAATTTCCATTTTCAATTCCAATTACAATTTTCATGTAACAAATTAATAACAAAATTCCAAACCCATTCAGTATTCAACAACAATTCCAATTCCAATTCCAAAATAATTCCAATTCGGTATTCAAAAACCAAAAATCAACCCTATTCCTTTCCTCCACAAACACGACAAAGGCAATTCTATTTTCAAATCGGTATTCAAAAACCGAATCCAATTCCTCCACAAATCCATTCCAAAACCAATTCCATTTTCATCAATTCATCAACACCAAATCACCAATACACGGCAGCAAACGCAAATCCAAATATCCAATCCATTTCTATAATCTAAATTCCAATCCACAACACAAAAAACAAATTCCATTTACCAGCAATTTTTGGAGTTTCTATCAACGATTCAACGGTAACACACACCCAAAAAAATTACTAAATCATCGGATTGTCTCGGGTCTTCACTTGGGTATTCGAATTGGGCTTCGGGTCGTGCCTCTGTGAGCTGCCGAAAGGTCGGTGGTGGTGCGGCGGGGAGGAGAGCTGACGTCGAGGAGGAGCTGTGGAGGGCTAGATCTACACAGATCTACACTGATGAGGCCCGATCTACATGGGGAGGAGAATGGAGAACAACCAGGGCAGGAGAGGAGGAAAGCCAAGAGTCGCGACGGTGAGAGGATCTCTAGACGCTGGCGACAGAGACGGTGAGATCTGTGAGCGATATAGTGAGAGAGAGAGGCTTAGAGAGAAGAAGAGGAGTAGAAGATATGAAGAAGAAGAGTAAAAGAGGGTACCCGTAGCAGAAGAGGGTCTAGGGGGGGTTGGGTTTTTTTTTTTTTTGCACTTTAGTCCTTAGGTTTCTAAAATTCGAATTGTTGATTTTTCGAATGTTCGGGTACCGCCGGCACCCAACATTCGAAAGCCCCAAGATCGCCGGTATTTATGGTCGGTACCGAGGGTGAGTTCGGATTTGTTCCTCCCGGTCTTGATGCGTTCCGCCAGATCGATCTGAACGAACTAATTGAACTTTGGTAGAAATAGCCCGAAAATACCTCATCATTGATAGTTTCTTGCCAATTCCAAAAGGGATTGCTTTGCCATCAAAGTATATTGGACACATCACTATTACGAGTAATGCTCACAAGGGGCACACATAATATTGAATTTCAAGTTATCCTTGTGCAATATTTAATTTTTGTAAGCAACCTATTATTTAGATTTTGAGAAAAAAGTGTAATAAAAATAGATAGTCGTCAAATATAGTTAGGGGGATCAACCATCAACATAGGGCTATGCATTTTGCTTAATAGATTCTACCGGCATTAATCCACCAACAACATTACAATCATTCTTAACACGACTGATTATAAACATCAAACACCATAATTACCTTTACAAATAACAGTAAGCCCAAGAGCAACTCCGATTATTTGTTTTGGAAAGCCTGCCAAATTAAGGGGATTGTTTGCGAGCCGTTGTTTCTGTAAGTGGTAAGTCGACTTACACATGTTCGATACCGATAAGTCGACTTGTTCATTGGATAAGTCGACTTGTTCAAGGTCGGTACTATTTATTTGTGCCCTAAAGGCAATCCCCTTTAGCGCTTTTATTCAAAGTCGTATGTGGACTTTATGAATAAATAAAGAAAAGGCATTATTCATTAATTTGATATTCATAAACATTGTTTATGAATTGATTTGATCTTTAATCAAATTAATGAAGTCCATGATATATGACATAGCATGAAGGAAATTATGATGTGATCATACCATCGAGATTCCTATCACGTGCAATTATGTCAAGATTCAAATTCTCCTAGTCATAGGATTAATGAGACCGACATCATTAATCCGGATAGACTAGCACATGTCATATTCCTCGATTGGATCAAGCAAAGGATCTCGTAAACCGTAAATATGAGATATTTAGAATTGACATGTGGATGCTTACTAGCGGTAGTAAGTTCATCGATGACCGCCATGAGATCATCACATGGATATCTTATCTAAGTGTCGTTGATAATCTCATCGAGCAATGGTGCAAGTATCCTTAGACTTGAGGTACTCAAGGATATCTTGATCTCGATCCGCTTTGACTCCATTCCTTGTTGCCTTCCGAGGTAACTCATAGGGTGGTGCTTGGGTACACTGAGGTATTCAAGATAATTTAGTAGCCAATAAAGGATTCACCACTACGGATTAGCGTAAGAGATACCCGTGGCCTCTTGTCGGGATCATTACTAAGGTGGCAAGATGTATGTCATGAAGAGTGTCTTCATTGACATATAGAGTAATGAGTCCCGTGGCTAGAACCGATATCACTGGGCTAGACTCGGTTTAGTGAGAGTCGACACTTTGACGATACTCATAACCAAGTGGGGTATAGGATGGTGAAAGGACTAATTGCACGGTAATTGTACATGGAAGGGTTCGTGATCCGGTTCGTGATGAATACATCAAACCGATTACTTTCCGGTCAATTGGGGTCATAATGTGTTGCTAGATACCGCTCATGACTTACTCAGATTAATTGTTAATCTAAGTGGCCAACATAACCGGAGCCTAAAGGGTCACACGATAAGAGTGACTCGAGAATCAGAAATAGTAATTGGACAGAGTTCCAATTATGGAGAGCATTAGATTAAATGAATCCCAATGTGATTGGGATATGTCCCGATGAGATCGCGACATCAATATTGCTAAGAAAGGTTTCCTGAGTCGTTTCAAAGATCGGGATCTTGTGAGAGCCGTAGGACCAGACCCTAGTTGGATCGACCTTAGCAATTATGTATTAATTGATTAATTAAATAATTAATTAATTAATTAATATATAAATTAATTGCCCATGTGCGTTGGATGTGGATGAGCATTGACTTTTTCAATGTTTGTTAATTTATTCATTAAAGTAATGAATGGCTTAAAGCCATCCACTTGTCAAAAGTTCATGGTTAGTTATTAAAAGTTAAAAAGAAACCATGTTAAGGAGAGAAGCAAGCAGATGAACGTCGATTGCTGGAAGCTTTAGGGTTTGGAGAAAGTTTTTCACTTAAAGGTTAAGTGAAAAATGAAAGTGTTTCATTTTCTTCTTATTCCTAAAGGGCATCATCGATTTTTCTCTTCTCCAAGCACAAGGGTTCAATGTCTCCTTCATCTCTCCGTGATGAGGTAGGCTCTAGCAGATTTTATTCTGTTCTAGCTATTCCGGGTCAAAGGGTTTGATCCAGATTAGGTTTTCGATCTCTGCGTGAATCACCTTTAGAGATAGTCTCTTTTGGCTATTTAGGTTGATGTCTTCATACCGACACCGGATCCCGAAGTTTGGGATAGTCCCGGAATAAAATTTTTGTTTTCCGCTGCGGTACATGTGATGTACCTCCTGGGATTTTCCTACAAAGGGTATCGTAACGCCCGGTATCGTGTATGCACTATAACCTAAGCGAGATCGAAACCTTAATGAAATTTTCTGTTGATGCATGCTATCTGCTCAGATTTCAATTTATATTGTGATATGTTTTTCAAAATTTTCTGCCCAGATTGTTCATAACATGTTAGAGAATATGTTTATGAATTTTCAGAATTTATTAATTTGATTTGATATAGTTTTGCTAATTAATTCCCTAAGGTTACTGATCTTTTTGTGAAACGATTCGAGCATGTGCATGAGTATAAAATCGATAATGAATTCTAGAAAAATGGTTTTTTCGTATTTTCCTTCACATAAATGTCTCTAAGATGTTGGTGAATGTCTGTGAGCATGGAAATTGGATTTCAAGGTGATTGGATATTTATTCACGAATTTATTCTATTTGTTTGAAGTTGTTTATCCTAGAATTTTCGGATGCCTAATTGATCACATTAGCGTCTCGTTAGTATATTGCATTCTCTTGTTTGTTTTGACCGTCATATTTTTTATGGCATGTGTTGAAGTAAATTTGATAATGTATGTGCTAGCTAGAGATGCTTAGGATGATAATTTGGGTGTTCCTAAATTGTTTGGAAATTAATGAGTTTTGACTCATTTCAAGCTTTTCATATAGTTTGACTATTTAAGGCTTTCATGGTTCAATGAATTGTTCATTGATACATCAAATTTATCAGATATTACCTTAGGTATCTAGGTGTTGTGAATTGGAATTGCATGGATTGAGGAATTAGCCGATTAGAGATTATAGCAAATTCTGTTGGACAAGTTGACTTATTTGGAGTATAAGGCGACTTGTTCAGCGTCTGTACATAAGTCGACTTGCAGTGTACAAGGCGACTTGTGCATGGACGTAGGCATAAGGCAACTTGTACCAGGATACAAGGCGACTTGTACGTGGGCAGGAACATAAGGCGACTTGCAGTGTACAAGTCGACTTGTGTGTGGGCAGCAGCATAAGGCGACTTGCATTCCTATGTAAGTCGACTTGTGGCATGCTCAGGTTGGATGATGGATGATTATAAGGATTGATTCAATGTGATTGATGAAACCTAAATCATTCCATATAGTCCTAAGCTTGGAGTCTGAAGTTTCGAAATCCCTCCTCAAGATATGAAAACTAACGCTTCCATTAATATGGTAAGAACCAGAGTTCTTATAGGGCTGGGTTGTTGGGCAAACCCAAGCTCACTCTATACGGATATGTTCGAACCATGAAAATAAGATTTTCGGATTAATTGGTCGGTTTTCACTGGAAGCGTTGGTTTGTTGAGCAAACTCAAGGTCAACGTGGACAGAGGCGAAATTGGGTAGCATACATCGATGTATGCGCATCAAAGAGTTGATAACCCAATGAAGTGCACACATCAACAAGTTGATAAGACCGATCGATAGTTGTGTCTAAGATGTAATTGGTATATCCGATACCTCCGAGACTTAAGGTGGCTTGTTGGGCAAACCCAAGGTCATTCTCAAAGTCGGTTATCGATGATGCAATTGGTATGACCGATACCACCGATTGACCTAAGTCAGGGCTTGTTGGGCAAACCCAAGGTCACTCTTAGCAATGTCGGATATCGAACCACTAGGACATTATATCACTTTGTTTCTCGGATTCGTAAAGAGGGTTATGGATTCTAGGAAACTAGTGGGAGCCATATGCATGTCATGCAAGTCCTTATGATCACGCAGCATATCTATTCTATCATTCCTTCTCTCTATCGCGCTAGGTTGATTGAAGAAGTTTTCGGTGTGAATTTTCGCCTCTATTTTGGACCGAATTTTCGATTGACCGAGGAGAATGAGAATTGTTCTCGATCCGAGGAACCTGGATACGCCCTAGACATTCCACTTCCAGATGCACTGTTGTTGATGCTTCCGATGAGGATCAAGGCATATCGTAAGCATCTAATGGACGGGACATGGCTACTTACCTCGATGTCACCAGAGCTGCAGGAGCAAAGACGAGTCCATGGATGCTCACTCTATAGTATTTCATCTTATGGAGTCTGTTTGATGAGCAAGCTCGATGCGAAAGGTTCAAGACCTTAAGGCTTCTCTTCACCATTAAAGATGGCTCCAGGACAACCGCATGCAAGTATGCCACCAAGATGAATGGCTATATTGAGAGATTGGTCGTCTTAGGTTTTGTAATGGATTATGAGTTAAGTAGAGACTTAATTCGGTTGGATTGTCCGACGGTTATTCACGGCCAGTGATACATGAACCAAATATCCACAACAATTCTTGAGTGATCAATCGCCAAGACACCGAAACGAGCTATCAAGGAAAATAGCAAGCAAGTCTAGTGGTGGATGCTTCTTCTTCCGGGTCCAAAGAAGAAAAGGCCAAGAAACCAAAGGAAGTGCCATCAAGAAGAAAACCAAAGAAAGCGCCCAAAAGGATTTTGCTTTCATCAGGACAAGACCGCCACCGGAGGCTAAATTGTAAAATCTATCTCGAGTCCTTGAAGCGTAAGAAGGCATCGATGCCTCTACTTCTTCAAATATGTTTGTCATTGAGGTTAATACTATTCCCGATCAAAACATATCAGATTTGATACGGCCAGGCTCACATATATAATGATATGCGGGGCCTCGGGGACGTGAGAAAGCTCATAAAGGGAGAACTAGACCTTCGTGTAGGTAATGGAGAAAGAGTTGCTACATTAGCGGAGACACTTATGTCTTGTCACCCCTAGTGAGCTTATATTCAAATTGGATGATTGTCATTTTGTACCCGCTTTAAACAAAGAACATATCAGTATGTTTTATGTTTAATTAGAGCTGATTTCCATTTGACTTTTAGAAACAATGGTTGTTCTATTAGTTGAATGGAATGCTCTATGATCTTGGTACATTATGCAATAGAATTGACATATTAGATATGTCATATCCAATTATAAATGTCAATGACGCGAAAGACATAATCGAGATAATTTAAAATCAACTTACTTATGGCATTGTCGGCATGGCCATATAAATGAGACACGATCACTAAGCTCCATAAGAGTGGATGTTTAGGGTCATTTGATTATGAATCATATGACACATGCGAATCTTGTTTATTAGGCAAGATGACTAAGTTATCCTTTAAAGGAAAGGGTGAACAGTGAATGGAATATTAGACCTAATACATTTGGATGTATGTGGTCCGATGTCCATCCATGCCATAAGTGGTTGTTTTACTTCATTACTTTTATCCGTGATTATTCACGATATGGGTACCAGATTCGATGAGATACAAATCAAGCATTTGAAAAGTTCAAATAATTCGTAAATGAAGTAGAAAACTAACTTGGTAAAAGTATGAATACATTACGATCTCGATCGTGGTGGAAAATGCTTAGACCAACAGCTTTGGATTATCTCGTAGATAATGGGATTTTATCTCAAGATACTCCACCTTACACGCCGCAAAGACAATGGTGTGGTTGAAAGGAGAAATCGAACCTTGTTAGACATGGTGCGATTGATGATAGGTTTGCATGCTTTGGGAATATGCCGAGACATTTGTTTACTTGTTAAATGTAGTTTCATTAAAGACATTGTGGTTACTCCATATGGAGATATGAACTAACTGAAAGCCCTATCTTTCTCATCTGAAAGTTTGGGATTGTCTCCGCCACGTAAGCGGACACGATCGAGATACATTTGATGTAAAAGACAAGTGTTTGTTCGTGGAATATCAATTCTACCTTGCTTAGAACAAAAGTTGTTTGTTTCAAGCATGCTGTCTTCTTAAAGAAAGAGTTTTTTTACAAGAGGACAATGGGAGAAAAGTTGAACTTGGAGAAGTTCAAGATGCTCGAACAAACATAGATCAACTGCCGAACTCAAACTGCCACTCATATAGATGAGGTAACAGATTCAACCTTCTACTACACAACTAATTTCAGAGGTTAAGTAGGATACGACTTGTTCTGAGAGATATCAATTTCGTAAGTGAATGTAATGACGATTGCTCATATGAGATGACGCGCCTACTACCTATGAACGAGTTCGAAAAGTTCGTAGTCCGAACATGGCTTTGTGCTATGAAATCAAATAGATTCCATGTATGAAAACCAAGTATGGACTTTGGTTGTTACACCAAAGGATAAAACCACGAGGTGCAAAGGAGTTTTCGAAGAAACCAACATGGATGGTAATTTGATTATTTATAAAGCAATGCTTCGTTAAAGGATTTCGCCACGCATAAAGAGTTGACTATGACGAGACCTTGATTTCGTAGCAATGCTTAAATCCATTAGGATACTCCTAGCCATTGTCACTCATTATGATTATGAGATATGGCAAATAAATGTGAGGACTGCTTTCCTGAGAGGAAATCTACCCGAGGATGTGTATGACACAACCTGAGGGCTTCACTTCCATCGATGGCGAAAGGTATGCAAGCTTCAGAAATCCATGTTTGGATTGAAGCAAGCATCCAGGAGTTGGATTATCCGTTTTGATGAGTCAATCAAAGAGTTTGATTTCTCACAAAATCCGGATGATCATTGTGTGTATAAGAAGGTTAATGGGACTGCAATCGTATTCCTTTTGTTGTATGTAGATGACATACTATTACTGGGAAACGATGTCTCTATGCTGCAATCAGTTAAAATTTGGTTGTTCAATCAATTTGCGATGAAAGACCTTGGTGAAACAACTTATATCCTAGGGATATAGATTTATAGAGATAAATCAAAAGGTTGCTTGGTCTTTCACAATCATCGTACATAGATGAGATGCTAAAGAGGTTTAGCATGGAACAATGCTATGTACGAGGCCCGATGTATCGTATGCTCTAAGTGTTACGAGCAGATACCAATCGGATCTGGTGAGGGTCATCGGGTGGTGTCAAGAATATCCTCAAGTACTTGCGAAGCACTAAGGATGTTTTCTTGATCTATGGAGATGGAAATCTCCAGTGAGCGGCATTCAGATGCTAGTATTTAATCGATAAGGATGATTCTCAATCACAATCAGGTTATATACATTCACACCGAATAGCGTGGCGGTCGGTTGGAAAAGTTCCAAACAAGAGAGGATCGCTGATTCATCAACCGAGGCAGAGTACATTGCCGCGTGAGATGCAAAGCGAAGCGGTTTGGATCAAGAAGTTCGTTATCGAACTTGATCCGTCCCTACCGTGATGGGCCCATAGGATTGTATTGTGATACAATGGAGCTAGTGCACGTGCAAAGGAACCAAGGTCTTATCGACGATCCGAACTCGTGATTTCGCCAATTCGGAGATCATTAGTCGAGATGATATCCCGATAGAGAGAATTCCACGAGCAAAGTGTTGTTGTTCCGCTGACAAAGCCATTGTCACAGGAGAATTGTGATTGTCATGGACTCGCTTATGGTATTAGATACTAAGGCGATTGGCTTTAGGTCAGTGGGAGATTTGTAAGTGGTAAGTCGACTTACACATGTTCGTAATCGATAAGTCGACTTGTTCATTGGATAAGTCGACTTGTTCAAGGTCAGATCGTTTATTCGCGCCCTAAAGGCAATCCCCTTTAGCGCTTTTTATTCAAAGTCGTGTGCGGACTTTATGAATAAATAAAGAAAAGGAATTATTCATTAATTTGATATTCATAAACATTGTTTATGAATTGATTTGATCTTTAATCAAATTAATGAAGTCCATGATATATGACATAGCATGAAGGAAATTATGATGTGATCATACTACCGAGATTCCTATCATGTGCAATTATGTCAAGATTCAAATTCTCCTAGTCATAGGATTAATGAGACTGGACATCATTAATCCGGATAGACTAACACATGTCATATTCCTCGATCGATCAAGCAAAGGATCTCGTAAAGCGTAAATATGAGATATTTAGAATTGACATGTGGATGCTTACTAGCGGTAGTAAGTTCATCGATGACTCGCCATGAGATCATCACATGGATATCTTATCTAAGTGTCGTTGATAATCTCATTATAGCAATGGTGCAAGTATCCTTAGACTCGAGGTACTCGAGGATATCTTGATCTCGATCCCGTGCTTTGACTCCATTCCTTGTTGCCTTCCGAGGTAACTTCGTGGTGGTGCTTGGGTACGACTTGAGATATTCAAGATAATTTAGTAGCCAATAAAGGATTCACCACTTACGGATTAGCGTAAGAGATACCCGTAGCCTCTTGTCGGGATCATTACTAAGGTGGCAAAGATGTATGTCATGAAGAGTGTCTTCATTGACATATAGAGTAATGAGTCCCGTGACGAGAACCGATATCACTGGGCTACACTCGGTCTAGTGAGAGTTGACACTTTGACCATACTCATAACCAAGTGGGGTATAGGATGGTGAAAGGACGAATTGCACCAGAATTATCATGGAAGGGTTCGTGATCCGGTTCGTGATGAATACATCAAACCGATTACTTTCCGGTCAATTGGGGTCATGATGTGTTGCTAGATACCGCCATGACTTACTCGATTAATTGTTAATCTAAGTGGCCAACATAACCGGAGCCTAAAGGGTCACACGATAAGAGTGACTCAGAGAATCAGTAAAATAGTAATTGGACGAGTTCCAATTATGGAGAGCATTAGATTAAATGCATCCCAATGGATTGGGATATGTCCCGATGAGATCGCGACATCAATATTGCTAAGAAAGGTTTCCTGAGTCGTTTCAAAGATCGGGCCCCGATGGCAGTGGGACCGACCCAGTTGGATCGACCTTAGCAATTATGTATTAATTGATTAATTAAATAATTAATTAATTAATTAATATATAAATTAATTGCCCATGTGCGTTGGAAGTGGATGAGCATTGACTTTTTCAATGTTTGTTAATTTATTCATTAAAGTAATGAATGGCTTAAAGCCATCCACTTGTCAAAAGTTCATGGTTAGTTATTAAAAGTTAAAAGAAACCATGTTAAGGAGAGAAGCAAGCGGATGAACGCCGATTTTTGGAAGCTTTAGGTTTGGAGAAAGTTTTTCACTTAAAGGTTAAGTGAAAATGAAAGTGTTTCATTTTCTTCTTATTCCTAAAGGGCATCATCGATTTTCTCTTCTCCAAGACTGCGGTTCAATGTCTCCTTCACTTCTCTAGATAGAGGTAGGCTCTAGCAGCAGCTTTTATTCATTCTAGCTATTCCTGTCAAAGGGTTTGATCCGGTTAGGTTTTCTGATCTCTGCGTGAATCACCTTTAGAGATAGTCTCTTTTGGCTATTTAGGTTGATGTCTTCATACCGACACCTGGATCTTGGGTTTTGGGATAGTCCCGGGAACAAAAATTTTTGTTTTCCGCTGCTGGTACATGTGATGTACCTCCTAGGATTTTCCTACAGTTTCGCAGTGTAGGAACTCTCCATCTCTTCCTGCAATTCACGTGGCTTAAGTTCGTGTGTGTAGGAACTCTCCATCTCTTCCTGCAATTCACGTGGCTTAAGTTCGTGTATGTGTAGAGCAAACTACCACCTCTAACCTCTCATATTCACACCCATAGCCATAATATAAAGAAGTTAGAAATGCCAATAGAGAACTCCTCACAAGGGTATTAATCACTTCTCTGAGTAGAATAATAAAGTAAGGATAAAGTGCAAAGTGCATTATGATCCCCATGATTCTCATGATTTCTGAAAACATTTCCATAATTTGAATTTGATCTGAAAGGTTCTTATGATATGATGATTAATGAAACAGTGACTAAACGATGGTTAAGGCTACATGGTATGGGCATAGAACCAGGTAGGCAAGGCTATAGCACGCTGTCAGTAGAGGAGACTTAACTGAGACTTCGACTTCCAAGAGAAATAAAGTTGATGCTTGAAATGCATTTCATGTTTTTCCTTTGAAAGTAAAACAACAAAGCTAAACTAAATAGTTTTGATTCCAGAGAGTACATCACAGGATATCATGCAATAATTGAACTAGTGAAGCATACCTGTGCACGACATGATCCCAAATCTCCACACACGTTCCTCTATATTCAAAAGGCAGCTAGAGCTCTCGTGGGAAAGAAGTGCGACATTAGGTATTTAAAGAAGATGGTTTAAAGATAGGAGAATTTTTACATTTGGCTGGTATTCAAGCAGCTGTAGGATGGAAAGTACCTTGCAAGATTTTAGAAGAGGATGCAGGAATGATGATCTGAAAAACCTGATTGATTCTCCAAGAGATGTTCTATTCCATTCTGCAATCCAAATATTGAAGGAAAATTCAACACGAAATTTCAGATTAATTTTGTAATTAATCAATACAATTAATTAACCCTAAGATTGTAACATGCTATATTTAATAATTGTATCGACAAATACCTAAAAATTGTGGAACAATTGAATTCATTGTTGTTTTCTGTGAGGTGACGTGACAGAGACGCAGAAGATTGACTACTGTTATTCCAAAACCTAATTAACGAAAGCACATACAGTTTTCAATGGGGCGACTGTATTTAAAAGTTGGCTAGTAGTAGAGCCTCCTGTGTTTTGCAATACATGGGCCAAGCCTACCCATCGTAGCAAGCCCATGAACACATGCCCAATAACACGTTAAAGAGATAATTACCATTGACATCTAATTAATTGGGGTTTGTACAAAATAATTTTTATTATGCTAGTCCACAATTATGATAAAATTCTATCATTCTTTCACTTGGACAGCATAATCAATATCAATGAACAACAAAAACAAATCCCCAAATTAATATAACAATATGTGGCCACAATAAGATGTAAAAGTAGAGTTAACAATCTCTCAATCATAAATTCAAAATGAGGTTACAAGTACCTCAACAATATAGAAATTAGACCCGATAGGAGTATTGATAACATATATGCAAGATACCCATACTTCAATGATCTAAACAGAATGTGTCATAAGGAAATGCACACAAAATGGTAATCCGTTTGTGCAATTCCAAACAAAATGGCCTAAACATCCACTTAAGATGCCAATTGAGATTTAACAAAATATTTTAGAACAACAAGATGAGACTAGGTACAAAATGTCTCCAACAAAATGTCAAATATATACAAACATTTAAATGTATCTGCGCAGTATATCAATAAAGTATATGACAATAGCAACAATAATGGCAACAATTATAAACAAAAGTCTTTAGATTGAATAATAAAATAGTCAAATACAATGTTGTTATCAAAATTAACATAAAAGACAGACTCTCATTAATCTAAGACATCAAAAGATCTAAATAGGCCCATACGAGTTACATGACTCACAAAAACCTTAACAATCAAGCCTTTGGTTAGAGGATTTGCTACCATAAGATCGGTGGGCATATGCTCTATACGAGTCTGAAACTCCTTAACCTTCTCTCTAACAAACATATAATTTGTATCAAAATGCTTCGAACGCTTGGAGTTCTTGCATATTTGAGAGAAGCCCACCATAACAGAGTTATCACAATATATGGTTAGAGGTCTGTAAACACTTTCCACGAGATGAAGCTCAAAAATAAAATTCCTTAACCATATTGCTTGTCGAGTATCTTCGTAACAAGCCATATACTCTGCCTCCATAGTTGAAGTTGCTGTAAGTGTTTGTTTAACACTTTTCCAAGATACAGCTCCTCCAGGTCAGCCACCATAATTAGAATCAGAATAACCTATCACCTCAAGGTGATTAGACATCCTATAACTGAGCATGTAATCTTTAGTACCTTGTAGGTACCTCAGAACTCGTTTCACAGCTTGCCAATGACTCACACCAGGGTTGTTCAAGTATCTCCCCAATACACCAACAACAAAGGTAATATCAGGACGTATACAAACTTGAGCATACATAAGACTGCCAACAACAGAAGCATATGAGACTTTTTCCATCTTTGACTTATCTTTATCATTTTGAGAACACTGGCTATTCGAGAGTTTGTCATCTTTTTGGATAGGTGCACAGTAAGGATTACAAAAAAAATCAATTCCAAACTAGTATTCAAATCCTTCATACTGACAATGGTATTGAATACTTGCCATGAGTGTTGGAGGCAATCTATAAGATCCTACGGTATCTAAAAGGTACTCCGAAAAAATAACTACTATTCAAGAAAAAAGATCAAAGAAAAATTGAAATATATACTGATTTAGATTGGGCAAGTTTAGAAGAAGATATTGTACCACTAAATATTGTACTAGATATTGTAGTAGATAATCAACCACTAAATATTGTACTAGATAATTTTTGACATTATCTGTAACACCCCAAATTAGGGGTTAGCATATTAAGCAACTTTAGTCCGATTTATGTTATGTCTCTTTGACATTTTGGCATGCATTCATGGCATTTTTCGGGTACATTGGTTTAATGACACTTCGGATTGATTCGGACTGTATTAAGATAATTTTAGTAATTTTTGGATACTTAGATGATTTTTAAAAATTGTTGGTGACGTATTTAGTATTTTTGAACAATTATTTGGAAGTCATTATTTTATGACGAAATTTTTGGTGAATTTTTGAAGGTATGGGAATTACGGGTATTTGTTTGTTCTAAGAATTCATAAGTGTGTTTTTGGTAATTAACTATTCATCCAATAGTACTAATTGAATAAGTGGACGAATATATACTGGGTTGATTAATTAGTTTGAGATGTAACCGATAGCGTTCATCGGTGTTGTTCCATGACTCTGTCGATCGATTTCGATCCGCTTTTCTGCTGCAGATCACGAGGTTAGTCCTTTGATAATGAATCTATGGTGCATTCTTGTCCTTTATAAGATAGTCGGATGAGATCGATATTGGTAAAAGAAATTTTAGATCTATAAGATTTGACGATTTGGATGATTCGATAGGTTAGATTTGTTAAATAGGTTAGTTTTAAGTGATGATGCTAAAAGAATTGAGAAGAATCGAGAAGAAAAGAAAGGAAAGTGAAAAAAAAAAGAAATTTTCTAAGTCGAAGAAGATGATGAGCAAAGCAAAGATAGTGATGAGCGATTGTATAGTGAATAGTGAAGCAGTAATAATACATATTTGTGAATAGTAATACGTATTTTGAACAAGATTCAGACGTGTTGTGAGCGAAGAATAATACGTATTTGTGAATAGTGTCGTATTTTGAACAGTAGAATCCGAAATTTGCATGAACATGCATCATGTATCATCTGAAGAATTATGCACAATAATAATTTGTATCCATGTTCCTATTATAGAGGAACGACCTTCGCCAGATATTCTTGGGACTTGAGGCAATAAATAGTAAGTAGCGATTTAAGGTCAATAATAAGGACTTTCAAGAATGTCAATAATTTGATAAGTAATACAGTCGATAATTTGATTTAAATATAGGTAGAAAATTTCGATGTAAGTACTTGAGGTAAGTAATTAACGGTAAAGTGTGTTAGTAGTAACATAGTCTGGTAAATATATTACATGTGTCGATAATACAATAATTTCATACGTCATTTGATAAGTATATCGGTAATAAGTAAGAGACCCGGACGGTCTCACTTTGATTTGTTCTGCATCTTGAATTGTATCTTGGTCCCACAATGAATGTCCGAGTGCTCATACGTGTCAGATTGATTGTGTACTGTTCCAGATAATGAACGTCCGAGGCAATTGTTGCATGAATATTTTATTAAAAGTGCTCATTTTATTGCACATGAATGACTGAAATGATCTCGTTCTATTGTAAAACTGTTAGTCCGAGTTGTGGGTAAATAGGCATGCCTAGAAGGGTCTGTAGCGCTTCTGTGACACTTCGGTGTCGAGATTTCGTTCTTTTGTGACACTTTGGTGTCTTCTGATATGGACATTTCGGTGTCGAGACTTCGGTCTTCTGTGACACTTCGGTGTCTTCTGATATAGACACTTCGGTGTCGAGACTTCGGTCTTCTGATAAGTCCCGTTACCCACTTCTATTTTATGGACTTTTGGTTTGTTTTGTTTGTTAATGATAACATCTATTATGAAGTGCATTTTACTGCTGAGTATTAATCTCGATCTCCGAATGCATCGATATCGTTATTGTGAAAAGAAATTGGTTAAATTAGATAATGATTACTCACTAAGCTATAAGCTTAGACGTGGATTTGCCGTGTGCAGGTACAGAGCAAAGAGATTAAGGATCGGGACAAGTCAACCGCATGGTCAAAGGAGTCGAGTTTTGTGTCACTCGAATATGTATTTTGTTTGGTTTATTTGGGCTGTACATATTCTTTGGATTTGTTTCTGGAAAGTCTGAGATGTATTATATGTGTGTTAAACTTAGATTTTAAAACAATGCATATGTGTAATGTTTGATTTTGTTTGTTCTGTCTTGGGTGGCATCCATGTATCCTCCCAGGGGGTATTTGGGTGTTACATCTTTTGGTATCAGAGCATGGTTTAGGCGATTCTGGTTTAACCAGCGCTTAACTATTGCTTGTACTTGAATAGAAGAGTTGTGTCTGGCCTAATGCGGTTTGTCCCATGTTTTGGTTCTAGAATGTCCGTATGAAAAGATTCATAAGACTGTTGATGAGGTAGTTGAGAATTTGTGATTCTGGATAAGATTATAAGAATGGGTTCGATATTAGAATGTCATGATGGTTACATGTCGTAAGTGTCTGAATTGATGCGATTCAGACATGGGAAGTTGAATAGACTGTTGAACGTGCATGTACACATGCTTATTATGGTTAGACGGAGTTAGGTCTGTAATGAATTCTATGTCAGTATGTTCAAGAAGTACGAGTTTGATTTTCGATATGTATTTTTAGCTCAGGAAGCTAAGATGTCAAATAAGCAAATAATGAGGTAATGCATTTGTATTGGTGAATGCATTGGGTATTGAGATTCGATTATAGCATTGCATTGTTTGCTGATGTTGGATTCCGGACGGGAGGTCCGATGATTCTGGTTATTGTGTGAGCATTATAGAAGTGCGTTTGATCATTGCAGATTTTTGGGCTGGATAAAATACAGCCGTTATGCTGCCCGATTTTCGGGAAAAGAAAAAAAATGGCAAAGTTAAAATAAGAATACTAGTTTGAAAGTGTGATTCTTAAGATCAATTTTGGTGCATTTTGATATATTGGCAAATTTGTGTTCAGTTTCTAAGTGGGAGAGATTCAGAATTTTATTCTGACTTGCGTGAATGTAGAGAAGTCTTGTCCAAGAGCAATTGAGAACAAATGTTGATAAGTGAACTTGGGTGAAATCATTCATGTTTTGCAGTGTCAGAACCCGATCCGTAGACCGGACCCCAACTGTCCCGGGATGTGAGCCCGGGTGGAGCCCATCCCCGAGACACTTGCTTTGATACCACAGATGTCGGGACCCAACCCGGAGACCGGACCCCAACTGCTGGATCCCATTATCGGAATCCAACTCTTGCCATGTAGGGTTTATTTCATTTAACCCTAATTTCGAATTGATTTCGCTTGCTAGTCATAGCCTTATGACTCTTGCTTAATTTAAGTCAAAAATCACCTCAATCGGGGTTTTATAACTCAAGATATGCTCCAGAAACCTAAAGGAGTTCCTACCAAACATGCTCTCTTAACTCGACCTCTCACTGACTTTGATGCAAACTTCCTCAATTTAAGTCAAATTGAGACCTATTTCTGTAGCAAGAAAGATACAAGTCTTAGGAAGTTAATGGTTCAAGCCTCGCCTCAATTGGAGGTCGGATGAGGGATTTATTCCCAAAACAATAGACCATGCTCACTTCCAAAGTCAAATTTGAACTCTTTTGGCGCGATTCTCATAACTTTTAATATATGACTCATAATTCTTTCGTTTTTGCACCATTAGAAAGTAGACATCTAGATCTACAATCTTGATGAAGACCAAAAAATGAGATTCGGCCTCTAACTATGTCCAAACACTTGACTAACATCTTGACTTATGCTGGAAAATCACTCATAACTCGACTTATACTGACAACTCGACTTATCGAGAAAAATAAGTCGACTTATCACTAACAAGTCGACTTATCGGGGCAAATAACTCGACCTATCTAACAAACAAGTTGACTTATTATGCAAAAGCTTCACAAGTCGACTTATGGGTCCAATAACTCGACTTTTATCTATTCGTAACTCAAAACCTAACCCTACACTCTCTCTTGACTTATTCCAAACACCATATACACTTCTAAACCTCTCAACTCATTCATTCCACTCCCAACATGCTATAATCTCACTTAATCTTACATCATTCATCTACCCACATGAATTTTCAAAACAATTCCATACAACTTTGGAAACCATGCTTAAACATGATAGTAAAGGATTTTGAGAGATCATGATAAATCATAATTCATGCATTTCATTCATATCAAAACAATGTTTTACAATGCTTTAGTAGGCATTTCAAGCCTATTACATTTCAATCAAAATACATCTTGTCAAAATACATCTGTTTTCTCGAAATGCAACCTAAAGCATTGATCACTAGAAAGATCCTTTCAAAAATATGACCAAAAGAAAATCTTGGAGTAAATGCCTTTAAGCTTGCTCCCGGGATCCCGCCATTTCTGGAGAATTTTGGGGTGAGCTTTATTCATGGGTAACTCATTTATATTTATATAACAAGCATGTCCTTTTTATTATTCATACTTTTAGCAATTGTTCAATAAGTCATAATGCATGCACCATTCAACATTCATCAATACACAAACATAATCTTTCACAATTCAACATTCATAATTCTAGCATTCTCATGTAATCACAATTAAACATCTCAAATGGCTCGGTAAGTCCATATTCTTGGCAACTACGTAATCTCATTTAATGAGCTTACATGGGCAAATCTTGAGGAGTCCAATGAATGGATCATCCTATGCCACAATCAGGCAGCCAGCGAAGGCTTTCATGGTCGGCGACGCATGGCGGTTCTTGGGACTATACCTTACTCACATAACATACAATCATGCATAATCATAAGATTGAACTATTCTTGTCCAATTCACTATTTCTTGAAAATCTTGTCTTTCATGCATATTTCATATTGTACAATTTCATGCACAAGTCATAATGTACATTCATTACTCATTTCATCCATTTCATCCAATACTAACTCGATTTTCATCGAATCATCAACATCAATATCAAGCATTTAACACAAGCATTAATGGTCTACAACAACCACATTCATCATTCAATTACAAGCATTTAATACATCTTCTAAGTAATCAAAACTCATTAATAACATGCATTAATTAACATTTATTTGCTTATATACATAAAGATAAATATGGAACCCACCTTATATCCTTGCTTAAGCTTGCCTAAGGAAGCTCCTCTTCTTGTTCTCCCCTTCTTTCTTATCCTCCTTCATTTATAACAAGAAAAGAACCTTACATCACTTAGGGTTTCTAAAATTGAAAACCCAATGAACTTTAATCATGAAATTAACTCTAGAATCACTAAACCCACTTGATTCTCAACCCTTCTAACTAAAAACCCAAACAAAATCTTAACTTTGAAATCATAACTTACCTTAAACCTTTTCTTAACCAAGAGATTTCTTGTATCAAAATGAAGCTTGAACCTTCCTCCACACTTTTAACTCTTGGACTTTCTTCAAAACTCACCCAAAACTCTTGGAAAACCACCTTTCTTCCTTTCTTCTTCTTCTTCTCCACTTCACCAAACTCACTTCCTCTCCTCTCTATTTTCGTTTCTTTCTTTCTTCTTCCTAACTCATTTAAATCCTCCTTCTTTTATCTCTTCCTACTTACTTAAGCCCAAGCCCATCTACTTCCTTCCTTATTTCCTCCTTCCTTCTTATTTTCTTATACTACCTTCATTTAACTTAAGCCCATAACTCAAGCCTATTTATTCTACCTTCATCTTATGCCTTCCTCTTCTTTTCTATTTCATTTGGACCCATTTACTTAGGCCCACTTAACACATTAAATTACCTTTCATTCATTTAATCCAACTAACACATTTAATACATGCTAATTAATGTCTTATGTTATTTAATGCTATCATATTTAATTCATGCTAACTCAATTTCTTAATTAGTCTAACCATGCTTAATTAATAAAATAAAATAAAATAATAATAAAAAATTTCGGGGCTAATATGCAGGAATGAAGAGAAAAAAAATTTGTATGCATAGAGACAAATGATGTCGCGTGAGGTGATTAGTTGATAAAACTTACTGCCATAGCTTTGCAAGCTTGGAGACACAGTAGGTGTAGTGACACATGTCGGATAGTTTGCGGTATTGATATAATTGAATATGATATGGAGTCAATGAATAAAAGAACTGAAGGTTTATGGATTGTTTGAATGAGTACTATCCTGGTACGTTTGTGTGTATCTGATGCTGTATAGAAGACACATAAGTTAATTGTATTACCACTGCAGCGATGTGAATGTAATGTGTTCGGAGGGAGATGCATGTGACTGTATGTCAGGAAATTGGTGGAATAAGGTGACGAGTTATATGATCGATCATAAGATGATATCTGATATTAGGTTTCTTTGATCACATTGTTGCGTGATTTTACAAGAGGGAATACGTGAAAGATGAGATTAATGATCGCAAGATATGAATTGAACCTTGTGACTGATGACAAGTATGATTATGTAAACATTGGTTTTGTGGCTATCGTGCTTTGCTATGATATTTGGTGGTATTAGATGCATTTGGTACGAGGTAGAATAGGATTTGATATTGGCGTTATTGATTCCGAAAGTGAAAGTAAAACATTTATTTTTCCCTTATGAAAAAAAAATTACATGCCTTGCTCAAAGGCTATGCCAATAAGCAACAGAAGGATCATAGGAAATGCTAAGAAGAAAAAAAAAGTGCGAGCTTCATTTAGCTCGACACTAATATTAAGAACGAGATAAAGATACATCATGATAAGAATTACACAAAAGCATGCGATAGCGGATAACATTTTGAAATTTGGTTTCGTCTAGAAGAAATTTTGAGGTAAGAAAGAAAGAATGTGTAGGGATGAAGTAATGAGGAAGGAATTGTTGGACCCCGCTGCCGGAGCCCAACGTCTGACGTGAGAGTGCGTGGCGGAAAAACGTGCTACTTATACTTTTAAAAGAAAGCCCGCGGAAGACTGATGGGCCTGCTGGTAACATACGTGAAAACATGCTTTCGTGTCATGTAAATAAACCGGGCGGAACATGTAAAGTAAATAGTGACCGTCGAAGTATAATGGACCCATCATAAAATTAAGCAAAACTTGCTTGTAATCTTTAAAATGTATATATGCATAATTCATGCTCCAAAAGGTGAGTTTCATAAGGCATTAAAATATCTCAACCCAATTCACAACTTTGAATTCAAGAGCCAAAATCTAAAACACTCTTGAACCGATGATAATTGAAATGTAATTAAAGTCTTGAAACATAAATATGACAAAATGAACTGGAGGTTGCCGTACTGTGACTCACTCACTCGATCTACGGCTCATCACCTGTATGTGGGAGATTAGAGGGGGTGAGCTATAACGCTCGTGGGAACATATTTATAATATAGTAATAAGCAAAAATAATATTCAAAATATCTCATTGTCGTAATTCTTGCTGAAATCCTAGTACTTGAGCATGTATGAGTTATTTCTTGTAAAATACTTTATTCTTGAATAAATCATGATGTATGTCACATAACAAAATCATAACACATAACATGATAGTTTGGGTGTCCCGGGTTCGTGACGTACTACACATAGCCATCGAAATGTTGATGTGTAGACGTAGTTTCATGAGGGAATCTATCTGAGAAACCCTGTGCCACAGTCGGGCAGGCGGGAGAAGCCTTTCTGAGTCAATGTGCACTTGACTAATTCTGAGGGACACCACAAACCCACATAAGCATGCATAATTTGTATTCTTGTAAACTGATTTGCCAATCCGGCACTTGCTTGTAATCTTGCTTGTCATATATAAAGATTTCGTAAAGCTTGAATTCATGCTCGTGAAAGGAAAACATTCCTTTGTAAAATTCTTGATAATAGTCATGAATGCAATCATAATGCAGCATATCCTCATTCATGGTAGTATGCAATGTGATTCGTGGATGATGAAATGCAAATGCATAAAATCTTGCTTGATTTGAACTAAACAATGAGCACTTATATACTTTATTATAAACATGAACCCACCTGATATCCTGCTTGTTCTTGCCTAGGAATGAGTTTCCTCTAGATCCTCTTGATCCTCTTGCCTCTCTTGGTCTCCTAAAATAAGAATCAAATTCTCATTCAGAACTCATGTTGAAACCATAATTCTATTCTTAACTTCCATCCACAATTCCACACTCTTAGAACTAATTCATCACTTCATCACTTCATCTAACTTGTAGATCTATCTCTCTAGTTCACAAAGCCTCTAAAAACCCCAAAAGTACTTCTGTATCAAAGGATATGATCAAAACACTAAAAATACTTCTGCTGGAAAAACTGCCTTCGCCGCGACGAGGCACCACTCGCCGCGACGAGCGGCCTGGCACGCCACGGCGTCTTGATCTGGCACGTCATGGGCAGGCCCTCTATCGCGACGTCACGGCGTGCGGCCCTTACACACGTCGGCGTCACGGCTTGAAGCTTCGTCGCGACATGCGGGCTCAACCCAGATATTGACGGATCTGCAACATTTCCGACTCTAAATCTTTCCTTTCTCAACAACAACACATCTAAACCATGAATCAAGTCATAAACCTCCATTCTACACTTATTCTAACACCAAATACATCAACAAACACAAACCAAGCAAATCTACAACATTTCACCCTAAACCCTAAATCCACGATTTCTACTCATTCCACCCAAATCTAAAGTTCAATCCAACTCAAACAAAGATAGATGAGAGTATCTTACCTGAAGAATGCTTCTACACTGTCGGAAATCGTCGAAACCAAGTTTTCCTCTTTCTCCTTCTTCTTCCTCCTTCTTCGACGATGCTCCCTTCTCCTTCTTTCTATTTTCCTTCTCTTCCTTTCTTTCTTCTTTTCTTTTCTTCCTTTAATTTCTTAAACCTACAAGAGAGTACAAAGTCTATAATGCCCCTCTTGGTTAAGCCTAAAATCTCCCAACTTAAGTGTCTTGACTATTTTACCCTTAAGCACTTTTGTCCCTTTATTATCACTTATTCCATGCTAAACTCAAACTTAGCTAAATTTTCCACTAACACCTTTAAAAAATCAAATTATATCCTAAATCATACAATTAACATAATCCATACTTAATAATATCATGAAAACAGGTTTGGGGTCCAACAATTCTCCCCCCCTTAAAAGAAATTTCGTCCTCGAAATTTACCTGAATCATCGAATAGACTTGGATACTTCTCCTTCATGGCATCTAAGGGCTCCCACGTGGCTTCTTCCACTGCATGGTTCCTCCACGTAACCTTAACTAATCGCCTTTGTCTTGTTTCTAAGGACTTTATCCTTGGTGTCCAAGATTGCTACCGGAATCTCCTCATAACTTAAGTCGTCTCTCAACTGAATGTCTGAAACCTGAATGACATGAGAAGGATCTGATCTGTACCTTCTCAACATGGAAACATGAAAGACATTGTGGATCTGAGACAACTCTGGCGGCAACGCCAACCTGTAAGCTAAAGGTCCGATCCTCTCAAGAATCTCATAAGGACCTACATATCTTGGACTTAACTTGCCTTTCTTACTAAACCTCATAACTCCCTTCCAAAGAGACGTCTTGAGAAACACTTTCTCACCGACTTCATATTCCATCTCCTTTCGATGAGCATCAGTGTAACTCTTCATCCTGTCCTGGGCTGCCTTAAGCCGCTGCTTAACTAGATTGACCTTATCCACTGTCAACTGAATCAACTCTGGTCCAACCAGTTTCCTATCTCCTTCCTCATCCCAACATATCGGAGTCCTACACCTCCGTCCATACAAAGCCTCATATGGAGCCATCTGAATACTCGAATGGTACGAGTTGTTGTAAGCAAACTCGACCAATGGCAAATGTTCATCCCAGGCTCCCTTCAAATCCATAACACATGCTCTGAGCATTCCCTCAAGTGTCGAATGGTCCTCTCAGATTGACCATCCGATGCGAGGTGAAATGTAAATACTAAAATGTAACTTAGTACCTAAAGCTTCCTGCAAACTTCCCCAAAATCTCGAAGTGAACCTAGGATCCCTGTCAGAAACTATGGAATCTGGAATTCCATGCAACCTTACTATCTCATCAATGTACTTCCTGGCTAGCACATGCAACGAATCGATGCACTTCGATCGCTGAAAATGGGCTGACTTCGTCAATCGATCCACTATAACCCATATGGCATCATGCTTCCTACTAGTCTTAGGCAAACCCATCAGAAAATCCATAGTTACTCTTTGCCACTTCCACTCAGGAATAGACAATGGCCTCAACTTGCCTGAAGGCGCCTGGTGTTCAGCCTTGACTTGCTGACACACAAGACACTTACTGACATATTCTGCTACATCCCTGTTCATGCCCTTCCACCAGAAATGCGCTCTCAAATCTCGGTACATCCTGGTGCTACCTGGGTGCATGGCATAAGGCGCATTGTGTGCCTCATCCAATATCTCATCCTTAACTTCCCTGCTGTCTGGAATGCAAAGTCTGTCTCCCACTGTCATAAGTCCATCCTCTCTCACTACTACTTCAGAAACCTTGCCATTCTGAATCTCCTCTCTAAGCTTGTTCAAATCTGCATCCTGAGCCTGCAACTCCCTAACCTTCTCCCTGAGTATAGGCCTCACTCTGAAAGTAGCTAAAAGGCAATCTGGTTCCTCCTGCTTCAAGCTTATCTTAAGCTTGGCCATCTCTTCCAATAAAGGAAGGTAAACTAACTGAACAAAGGCAATGGACGACTTTCTGCTCAAAGCATCCGCCACTACATTCGCCTTGCCTGGATGGTACTCAATCAACAAATCATAGTCCTTGAGTAGCTCAATCCACCTTCTCTGCCTTAAATTCAATTCCTTCTGGCTCAGTAAGTACTTAAGGCTCTTATGATCTGTAAAAATCCGTGTCTGAACTCCATATAAATAATGCCTCCAAATCTTCAAGGCAAAAGATCGCCTTGCTAACTCCAAGTCATGAGTCGGATAATTCAACTCATACTGCTTCATTGCCTTGAAGCATAAGCTATCACTCTGTCTCCCTGCATCAATACACAACCTAGACCCTTCCTCGAGGCATCACTGTACACTGTATAGCCTTCATCACCTGAAGGCAAAATCAACACTGGAGCACTAGTCAACCTGAGCTTGAGCTCCTCAAAGCTCTTCTGGCACTCATCAGTCCATATAAACTTCTGATTCTTCCTCAATAGCTTGGTCATCGGAGCAGCTATCATGGAGAATCCTTCACAAACCTCTGTAGTAACTCGCAAGGCCTAGAAAACTCCTTACCTCATCCTTGGCTTGGGTGCATGCCAACTTACTACCGCTTCAACTTTCCTCGGATCAACATGTACACCATCCTGCGAAATTACATGTCCAAGGAAAGTCACCTCATGAAGCCAGAACTCACACTTGCTGAACTTAGCATAAAGCTCTCTCTCCCTAAGAGTCTGCAAAATAATCTGAGATGCTCCTCATGATCTTCCTCATTCTTAGAATACACCGAATGTCATCTATAAACACTATGACAAACCGATCCGAAACTCCCGAAGACCACATTCATAAGATCCATGAAAGCAATGGAGCATTGGTCGTCGAATGGCATAACCAAAACTCATAGTGCCCATAACGGTCTGAAGTCGTCTTGCTAACATCAGACTCCTTGATCTTGAGTGATGATAGCGACTGAGATCTATCTTGAGAAAACTCTAGCTCCTCGCGGTGATCAAGCAGATCATCTATCCGTGGCAGCGGATACTTGTTCTTAATCGTCACCTTGTTGAGCCTCCAGATAATCAATGCACATACGCCATGATCCATCCTTCTTCTTAACAAACAACACTTGGCGCTCCCCGAGGAGACGAACTAGGCTGACATACCCTTCTCTAACAGTTCCTCTAAGCATTCCTTAAGCTCCCTCAACTTATTGGAGCCATCCTGTAAAGCGGAAAAGAAATAGCGCGGTTAGGGATCAAGTCAATGGCAAACTCGATTTCCTAACGGTGAGCAAACTCGTAACTCATCAGGAAAACATCTGGAATTCCCTCTGGCTGGAAATCATCTAACTTCCTTCATGCACATCTGCATCTACAACATGCGCCAAGAAAGCCTCACACCTTGGCTTATCATCCTATCATTAACATAGTGAAATCAATCTTAGTCTTTGGTGTCTTCCTGTCCCCTCTGAAGATCACCTTCTCACCATGGCCCAGATCAAACTCTACCTCTTTCCGACCACAATCTAACTTGGCCAGATACTTCTCCATGGTATCCATCCCCAGGATCACATCTAATCCGCTAAGGTCTAGCGGTAGTAAGTCCACTACCAATCTAGCACCATCTATGAAGAGCTCACACTGCTCATACACCTGACTGATCATCACATTCCTCCCTAGAGGAGTACTAACAAGTAATGGCCTATCCAAAGGCACAGAACTCACACCATGCAATGTTATGCTAGCAGAAACAAATGAGTGCGTGGAACCAGAATCAATCAAAACATATACTGGGGCATCAAATAACTGAGCCATACCCGTGACAACCTCAAAATTGCTTGCTTCCTCCCTGGTCATGACAAAACTCTTCTTGGCGCTGACCCTTGGCCTTCTGAAGGAACAGTCTTCCTCGCAGATCCAGGCGCCTACCTCGAATCAGTGCGGTTCCCACTGTCTCGCACGCCTAGGAGCTGGAAACTGTGACCCCTCTGGTCTAGATCCCTGCGGGCAATGCTTGGCTATATGCCCCTTCTCACCACATCTGAAACAAATGCCAAGAGATCGAGACACTCTCACGATGGTGCTTCCCACTTGGTCACATATGGGGTAAGTGAACCCGCTCGCCGCTTCTACTGAACCTCCCACATTAGAGGCTTGCTCACTGAAAGCAGCTCTTGCTTGCTTGTTCTGGTAGCACCATCGCTAACCACTTCACTCGTTGTCGCGTGCCCTCGTGCTCCTCTCGGGCAATGGAGCACTAGCACCTTCTGAAACTCGTTCTCTGTTCTTTCTCTTCTTGTTCGCTTCATTCTGATGTTCTCCGACTTCTCGGCTGAGAGCAAAGCATCCACTAATCTGCCGATAATCACGAAATTGTGAATCGGGACTTTCTCCTGATTCCCAAATGAAGACCTCCCTCAAACTTCGGCACTTGTCTTCCTCTGTTGCCACAATGTTGCCTACATATCTGGAAAGGCATGTGAACTTCAGCTCGTACTCGCTCACACTCATGTCCTCTCGCATCAGTTGAAACTCTCGACCTTATCTTGCACATACACCTGAAAGATACTTCTTCCACGAAAACCTCTACAAAATCCCTCCATGTCAAGAGAAGGAACCACTTGTGGGGCCTTTATCTCCCACCAATGCGGTGCATCTCCACCAAAGGATCGACGGCATAATCCAGCTTGTCCTCATCCAGCACCTCATCTGAACTAAGACCCTCTCGGTCCTCTTCAACCAAGCTACGCCTCTTGGGATTCGTTGTCCCATCGAAATCTCATGCCCCAAACTTAGGAGCTTGTCATCGCCCCCTCGCATCTCTGGAGTCTGCATCGCATCTCGATCTCGACCCATGGCATATGTAAAAGCTCATGCAAAGGCTTGAAAGAAACCCGGATCCATGGGTGTTCCCTGAGGCATCTGAGGAGGCGGAGGAGGCACTTCTTGCTGCAAACTAGGTGCCTCTGAAATCGGAACAGACTGTGTCCCAACATCTTGAGGAATATGGGACTCATCCGTACTCCCCTGACGAGATTGAAATCGAGTCGTAGCTCCACGAGTTCTCCTTCTAGGTGGCATGTTCACTCCTTGAATAGAAAACCATTGAACAATTTATTTCATGTAATACACTTTTCAAAGTATGCAAACACCGTTCAAATCATGTAAAACAATGCAAGTGGAAAACAATGCAAGTTATTTCTTGAAAACCATGTCATGAAGCCCTAGATCCAAAAACCTAGGCGCTCTGATACCAAACATGTTGGACCCATTGCCGAGCCCAACGTCGACGTGAGTCGTGGTATGGAAAAGCGTGCTACTTATACTTTTAAAAGAAAGCCCGGAAGGCTGATGGGCTGCTGGTAACATACGTGAAAACATGCTTCGTGTCATGTAAATAAACCAGGCGGAACATGTAAAGTAAATAGTGACCGCTTAAGTATAATGGACCCATCATAAAATTAAGCAAAACTTGCTTGTAATCTTTAAAACAGACATATGCATAATTCATGCTCCAAAAGGTGAGTTTCATAAGGCATTAAAATATCTCAACCCAATTCCAACTTTGAATTCAAGAGCCAAAATCTAAAACACTCTTGAACCGATGATAATTGAAATGTAATTAAAGTCTTGAAACATAAATATGACAAAATGAACTGAGTCTCTTGTACTCGTGACTCACTCACTCGATCTACGGCTCGTCACTGTATGTGGGAGATTAGAGGGTGAGCTATAATGCTCGATGGGAACATATTTATAATATAGTAATAAGCAAAATAATATTCAAAATATCTCATTGTCGTAATTCTTGCTGAAATCCTAGTACTTGAGCATGTATGAGTTATTTCTTGTAAAATACTTTATTCTTGAATAAATCATGATGTATGTCACATAACAAAATCATAACACATAACATGATAGTTTGGGTGTCCGGGTTAGTGACGTCTACACATAGCCATCGAAATGTTGATGTGTAGAGCGAGTTTCATGAGGGAATCTATCTCGAGAAACCACATGCCCGCAGTCAGGCAAAGGGAGAAGCCTTTACGAGTCGATGTGCACTTGACTAATTACGAGGGACACCACAAACCCACATAAGCATGCATAATTTGTATTCTTGTAAACTGATTTGCCAATCAAGCACTTGCTTGTAATCTTGCTTGTCATATAAAGATTTCGTAAAGCTTGAATTCATGCTCGTGAAAGGAAAACATTCCTTTGTAAAATTCTTGATAATAGTCATGAATGCAATCATAATGCAGCATATCCTCATTCATGGTAGTATGCAATGTGATTCGTGGATGATGAAATGCAAATGCATAAAATCTTGCTTGATTTGAACTAAACAATGAGCACTTATATACTT
Organism: Erythroxylum novogranatense; assembly: GCA_029891385.1. Lineage (NCBI taxonomy): Eukaryota > Viridiplantae > Streptophyta > Magnoliopsida > Malpighiales > Erythroxylaceae > Erythroxylum > Erythroxylum novogranatense. The sequence goes on along the minus strand of CM057233.1, from coordinate 54,443,994 downwards.
TATTATAAACATGAACCCACCTGATATCCTGCTTGTTCTTGCCTAGGAATGAGTTTCCTCTAGATCCTCTTGATCCTCTTGCCTCTCTTGGTCTCCTAAAATAAGAATCAAATTCTCATTCAGAACTCATGTTGAAACCATAATTCTATTCTTAACTTCCATCCACAATTCCACACTCTTAGAACTAATTCATCACTTCATCACTTCATCTAACTTGTAGATCTATCTCTCTAGTTCACAAAGCCTCTAAAAACCCCAAAAGTACTTCTGTATCAAAGGATATGATCAAAACACTAAAAATACTTCTGCTGGAAAAACTGCCTTCGCCGCGACGAGGCACCACTCGCCATGACAATGGGCCTAGCACGCCACAGCGTCTTGATGGTCCGCACGTCATGGCGTCATGACCCTCTATTGCTGCGTCATGGCGTGCGGCCCTTGCACACGTCGCGGCGTGCGGCCTTGAAGCTCGTCGCGACGTGCGGGGCTCCGAACCCAGATATTCGACAGATCTGCAACATTTCCGACTCTAAATCTTTCCTTTCTCAACAACAACACATCTAAACCATGAATCAAGTCATAAACCTCCATTCTACACTTATTCTAACACCAAATACATCAACAAACACAAACCAAGCAAATCTACAACATTTCACCCTAAACCCTAAATCCACGATTTCTACTCATTCCACCCAAATCTAAAGTTCAATCCAACTCAAACAAAGATAGATGAGAGTATCTTACCTGAAGAATGCTTCTACACTGTCGGAAATCGTCGAAACCAAGTTTTCCTCTTTCTCCTTCTTCTTCCTCCTTCTTCGACGATGCTCCCTTCTCCTTCTTTCTATTTTCCTTCTCTTCCTTTCTTTCTTTTTTTCTTTTCTTCCTTTAATTTCTTAAACCTACAAGAGAGTACAAAGTCTATAATGCCCCTCTTGGTTAAGCCTAAAATCTCCCAACTTAAGTGTCTTGATTATTTTACCCTTAAGCACTTTTGTCCCTTTATTATCACTTATTCCATGCTAAACTCAAACTTAGCTAAATTTTCCACTAACACTTTTAAAAAAAATCAAATTATAACCTAAATCATACAATTAACATAATCCATACTTAATAATATCATGAAAACAGGTTTGGGGTCCAACAGGAATGGTCTCTATTTATAGAACATTTTTGTACTGTTAACTAGCCGTTTTTGACCGTTACTAGCCGTTTTTTTTTTTGTTAACCGTTACATGACCGTTACATACTAGCCGTTACCTCCGTATCTGCAATTCTTCGGATCAGATCTGAATTTCGAGGACGAAATTCCTTAAGGAGGGAAGAATTGTAACACTCCAAATTAGGGGTTAGCATATTAAGCAACTTTAGTCCGATTTATGTTATGTCTCTTTGACATTTTGGCATGCATTCATGGCATTTTCCGGGTACATTGGTTTAATGACACTTCGGATTGATTCAGACTGTATTAAGATAATTTTAGTAATTTTTGGATACTTAGATGATTTTTAGAAATTGTTAGAAATTGTCGGTGTCTTCTGATATGGACACTTCAGTGTCGAGACTTCGATCTTCTGATAAGTCCCATTACCCATTTATATTTTATGGACTTTTGCTTTGTTTTGTCTGTTAATGATAACATCTGTTATGAAGTGCATTTTTCCTGCCTGAGTATTAATCTCTGATCTCTGAATGCATGCTGATATCGTTATTGTGAAAAGAAATTGGTTAAATTAGATAAATGATTACTCACTAAGCTATAAGCTTAGCGGTGGATTGCCCGTGTAGGTGCAGAGCAAAGAGATTAAGGATGGGACAAGTCAACCGCGATGGTCAAAGGAGTCGAGTTTTGTGTCACTCGAATATGTATTTTGTTTGGTTTATTTGGGCTGTACATATTCTTTGGATTTGTTTCTGGAAAGTCTGAGATGTATTATATGTGTGTTAAACTTAGATTTTAAAACAATGCATATGTGTAATGTTTGATTTTGTTTGTTCTGTCTTGGGTGGCATCCATGTATCCTCCCAGGGGGTATTTGGGTGTTACATTATCAATTTCAGTGATTCTCTCTTTAATAGTCTTCTCTATTGTATACTTGATGGTCATCAAATAGACCTTGTTAGAATGAACCCACTTATCATATTTAGCTTTATTTACAGTGGAAGTCTCAGCAGTGAGTTATGCAGGCTCATCTTCAATTAGAGCAACATCAACATTAGAAACCGCCAAAAAAAGATTTAAGGATTCAAGTCAGTCCTCATAATTGGTCCCATTAAGCTTAATCAAAGAATTCAAAGCTGAAAATTGATACAAAGTAGAGAGATTTAACAAATGTATCACCAACTAGCAAAATTGGGTAAACAACATAGTTAGGTTCTCATGCAATTGCAATCTTGCATAAGGAACTCAAATTACAACACAGATCACCCAAAACATTAAACTATGCGCTAAAGCTAATATCGATAAGATATTGAAAACTTTAAAGACATAATTCAATGAATTAAACAAAACATTAGAAACCACATTGATAAAGACAAACCGATAGGGTAAGTGCATCATTAACATAGCATCTAATCTATGCCCAATAACAACATCACAACAACAATTTGTAATAATTGGTATCATGATAGACGAGCTCACAATTACACAAAATGAATGACAATAGTTCAATAACATTCCCCAAGATTGTTCCCATAGGTTCAATTAGCATCACAATTACAAAATTAACTATAATAATCATATAATATAACATTATATGCACACATTACATCCAAAATTAATTTTGGGGCAAAAATATATAACACTGACGTTGTGTTTTGGTTGCGATCTTGAGGAGAGGCGAGAAGAGACGAGCGAAGAGAAGGAATGTAGCGTAAACCGAGGGCGATTAGGTGTTTGGTTGTGGTGGACGGAACAGATAAAATTATCCTCGTCCCAAGGACAGAAATGTGTTTGGTTTTGGTGGACATAACCAAAAAACAGTATGAATGATAATATTGCCCTTGCAGTGTAGTATGAGTAGATATAAGTAAGTAAGTGGTTATTATATAAGTAAGTGGTTTCTATATAAGTAAGTGGTTTCTTTTAATTTGTAATTTTTAAGTAAATTTGTAATTTTATAATTACAACGAAATAAAATGAGATACCAAAATAAATATGGAAATGTTAAACCTTTAAAATTAAAAGAAATGAGTTATTTAATATAAAATGCCTACAAACTAAAATATTTAATTATAGGTTAACAAAAATTAGTATGATTTAGAAATTGAAATACATAATAATGTAATAAAACATCTAAGCATTCATTCAATTAATGACTTAATAATTTAGTACATAATAATTTAGTTAAATGTTTTAGCGTTTATGAAACTAATTACATAATAGGAGTTAAAAAATCGTACAAGGTATAATTTTTAATACATAATACTAAAGTATATCATGCAAGCAATCATGAAATTAATTACATAAGATGTTACAAATTGGTAGAAGTTAGAAATTGTAAAAATGCCTACGTGACGGCCAACAAACACGACATAAAAGCTATATCGGCCCATAGGAAAGTACATGAAAATGAATAATAACATCATCATTCATACACCAACATATATCACAAATATCGAAATAGTTAACAAAGCAACCATTCATCATGGATTCACAAGTGCACAAACAAAGTCAGCAATTCAAAGTACCATCATTCAACATCACACAATCTTTTTAAAGACAAATAATGAAGCCATAAAATATTTCTAACTACAGTCAGTCTTCATCATATAAGATGCTCCTAACATAGGCCTGTCTGTGATCTGCACTAACATGCCAGAACAGTCCCTCAGCATGAGCATTCGCAGAGAACATTCTCATAGTCCTAACAATTTCTGTAGTGGAGAACCCCAACTTCTCAAGCTCATCACCTAGGTTGGGTCCTTCAGCTCCTTTAATTGCATCAGCAATTATCTTCGCATTCTCACGACTAGCATCAATGGCCTTAGCAAAAGACGCTGAAAGGCAATTGAAAAGTTTAACATCCGTCATCTTCCTTTTGCCTTTACTTTGTTGGGTTCATCGCTTATGTTCTTTGCAAGATGAGACGACTTAGATTACATTTGCAGTCTTGATCCGGAGGAGTCCCCGATTGACACATTGGATCATATGAGCCAACAGGAGGTGTTGGCTCATCACCCTCAATGTTATCGATCTCCAGTTCAGCTACAACATCCACAGCATGTTGAGAACCTGCGCCAGTGGCTCTGTCCCTTCCAAAGATATGCTCAAGTCTAGGAAAAAGCGGGAACGGCTTCCCAGGAGTGTAGTACTTGTTGGGGTTTTTCTGGAAAACAATAACACAACTTGAACATGATAAACAAATTACTTTGGGGATGATGCAACAAATAAACAGAAGTGAAAATAAAATAGTTACCCTCCTCCATTCATGCAGCACTTGCTTGCTGTCAACCTCTACACATTGCATGGTTTCATCTTTGTGAATAGAAAACCCTTTATCAACTTTAATGAAGCTTTTGGTTTAAGAGAAGACCCTCTATCACTTATCTCTTCTTTACTATTTATATAGACATCCTAATTAGACAAATAACTTACAAAATTGAGAATGGAGCTAACTTTAAGTTCCACCATAAATGTAAGAAACTAAAGCTTTTGAATTGTCATTTGCTAACGATCTTTTACTCCTATGTAAGTCCTGAGCATACTTTAGCTGAAACCATGATGCATTTGAACTCCTTTAGTCTTCTGTTAGGTTTATACATCAACAAAGCTAATAGTAGTTTATTTATCTCTTTTAATGCTAACAACTACATTTACACTACAAATTTATTATGATTCGACCATCAATTGCTACCTTTTAAATACTCGGAAATACCAATTGTAGACAAGAGGATCATTTATATAGAGTACAAGCCTCTCGTAGACTTAATCATATCTAGAATTCAACATTACAATAATAAATTTCTCTCTTATACTAGAAGACTTTTACTTATCAAATCTATGCTCAATAATCTTCAAATTAGAATAATAAATTTCTCTCTTATACTAGAAGACTTTACTTAGCAATCTTCAAATTAATTGCTCAATACGATATGCTATCGTTCTCAAATGCTTTTGTAGTTATCGTTGATCAACTGAGCAGAGAAAACACAAGCATCGGTCATTCCTACCCATCTACACGATCCATAGAAATATCAGATACAAATACAGAACTCAATTGAACCAGATACAATCCAATCAATTGAACCAGATACTACCCACTCCAGAAGCATGGCAATTATCATAGTATAGTGGGAAGAGATCCAGTTACAATCCAATCCAAATTTGTAAAACAAAAATAAATCCAGCATTGTCGAAATGAAAAGCCACTAGTTCCATTAAACGGAACCAAAACAGACACTCTCAAAACACTTCTTCGGGAACCAAAACAGAGACTCAAAACGGAACCAATACATTAGTTCGATTAAACGGAACCAAAACAGAGACAAAAAAATAAAACAAGACTCAAACACTTCTTCGGGAATGAGAATCTCCCGATCGACAAACAAGAAGAAGAACCAAATTATATGAACAAGACCACAAGAATCCAAACCCAGATCCAGATCCAGAAGACAACGACAAGAAAAGAATAACGGCAGATCCGGATGCGAGAAGGCGACAACAAAATTGTAAGCGGAAGAGGCGAGAGGAGACCGATCCCAAACGGCAACCACAGAAGAAAGACCAGTGCGATTTGGGAGAAACAGAAAACCTACCTCAGCCGCCGCCAACCACAGACCGGAGAAAGACCACTGCGTTGGGAGAAAGAGACGGTAGCGATTTGGGAGAATCGAGAAGACAGTAGAGAAAACGGGATAGGTTTCTTCGTTTTGGAACGGGGTAAGTAGGTAATTGGTATTTTCAGATATGAATCCGTCCCCTCCCAGAAAATTTTGAACCATAGTTAAACGACGTACACAATTCTACCGTCCCCGTATTCCTGAGACGGGGACAAAATAGTGGAGACATAAAAGCAAACACTTCGGGGATGGAATTTTTGTATCTCCGTCCACTGTCCCCACCCATGAGCACCGCAACCAAACACTACGTGAGAGTATACAAGACCCCACAAGCCCCAATAATACTAGGAATAAGTACAAAAAATTTCAAGAAAAAATTCGAAAAGTATATTATATTTTTATTAATTTTAAAATTTGGAAAAAATAAAAATAAAATATTTAGCATTTAAAAATTTCAGAAAAATACCATAAAATAGAACTGGGCAAGTGGAGCAAACAGAAAAAATTTGGAGAAAATTGGCCACCGGAGTCTGCGGCACGCGCCCACACGCGCCACCAGTGTGCGTGGGGAAGCGTCTGGCAGGTCGAGCTTCATCTTCCTTACCCGGCTGATTGGTATCCAGGTCGCCCGACCAAATTCAAGACCCAATTTGGAAAAAACTTCATATCTTTCTCAATTTTGACCCGTTTTCAACAAATTTAGTGTCATTAGATCCAGAATTTAAAGATCTATCAAACCCCTCAATCAATTTCAGGAAAAAGACTACCGAAAGGATTAAAAAAATCCAAAAGAAAACGTTTTCGGTTTGTTTTTACGAGTTTTGGGTTTTTCAAAAAAGACAACAAAAAAATTCAACAACATTATCACACAATTTGCCAAACCGAAACCAATCAACAGCAAAAATGATTTCACAAAAAACAATTAACAAATCCGACAAACCCCAAATTCCATGAAAATAATATCTCGAAAATTACACAAAAATTAGCAGTCACAATTAGAGTTAATTGACTCTAATACCAATTGAAGAAAAATTCAACACAAAATTTTAGATTAATTTTGTAATTAATCAATACAATTAATTAACCCTAGGATTGTAACATGCTATATTCAATAATTGAATCGACAAATACCTAAAAATTATGAAATAATTGAATCCATTGTTGTTTTTTGTGAGGTGAAGTGACAGAGACGCAGAGGATTGACTACTGCTATTCTAAAACCTAATCAGCAAAAGTACATACAATTTTCAATGAGACGACTGTATTTAAAGGTTGGCTAATAGTAGGGTCTCTTGTGTTTTACAATACATAGGTCAAGCCTATCTATCATAGCAAGCCCATGAATATAAGTCCAATGACACGTTAAAGAGAGAATTACCATTAACATTTAATTAATCAGGATTTGTACAAAGTAATTTTTATTATGCTAGTCCACAATTATGATAAAATTCTATCAAATATATCTCTGAGATATTGTTTGAACCATAAGATAGTCATCAAAAAGGTGGATCTCAGTACAAGATCATATGAATTAAAATGCGTTCCAGAACTGTTTCTTAAACTAAAAATTTTTCAAATGTAATCGAAGGATTATGCTAACCTACCATCAATACCATCTATTTTATGTCCTCCCCTGTTAAGTTCTTCAAAAAGTCAAAACCGAAGTTATGTAAGAATTCAAAGCAAACTTTAGAGCCAACTGGCGATGTATACCGAGCAGATGGAAGAATTTTCCATCTATGGAATCAATTACATGGAGAAGGGGACGGAGGAGGTGCATTCTTTCGACCTCGAAAGTGTTGGCACGATGGCGGGATCAAATTCATCACACTGAATAGGGTCAATTGGTACGCAAACACGACCTCGATCAAAGAGACTAATTTACCAGCAAGAATAATCTGCATCCGTTTCATAATCAAAAGTTCAAAAAAAATAAAAAAGTGGTCTGCCAAGTATATTTGACTAAGATCTTCAACTTAAAGAATAGTAGTGGTCACATGAAATGATTCCCATTAAAGGAATATGTATGAAAACTGGACAATTAGAAATTAGAGCAAGCAAAATTCACGACATTTGGATTAGGAATTACCCACCTGTTTTTGGATGTACACAAAATGGTGCCTTCAGCAAATGGTTCATGTGCTTAGAAACCTAAAAGTGTAAGCAGAAAGACAAAATCGTTCTATATAGGCTATAAAATCGTTCCCACCCTTTTGGTAGAAAGCATAAATACGTACAAACACCCTCACCCCTTACACCTCTCTAGTTCTTAACTCTAGTAGATTAGCGGGATTAATATAACTAATATATATATATATTGAAAGTCACGGCTGTGACTAAATAAGTTACACTCGTGACACTCCTTGACATCTCCTTTATTTCTTTTTCTTGTTCTTCTAATTAACCACATATATTGTTGAAAATTTAGATCTCCCGAACCCACACCAAAGGATATTTTATAGACAAAAATATCAGAAAATAAAGAAATAATAGCAAGAGAATTTACGTAAAAACTTCCAAACTGGAGAAAAAATCACGGACACCAAGAAGAAAATCTACTACGTGAAAAATCCTTACAATCTCACAATTTTTCCTTTCACCCAATCCCCCAATATACCAATATTACACCCACAAAGAAATACCCAAAACAAACTCTCAAACTCTCATCTCAAAAGAGGAATTTAACTATAGTCAAATTTGTCATACAATCTTTGACTTTGTATTGGTGCATTAACTAAGGAAGTAGCAACCTCCTTATATAGGTAAGAGCCTTGCCCCAATTGTTTTTCCCAATCAATATAGAACAAACAAAGGAACCAAAACTCAATATATATATATATATATATATAGACTTTGTATTGGTGCATTAACTAAGGAAGTAGCAACCTCCTTATATAGGCAAGAGCCTTGCCCCAATTGTTTTCCCCAATCAATATAGAACAAACAAAGGAGCCAAAACTCAACATATATATATATATATATATATATATATATATATATATATATATATATATATATATATATATATATATATATATATATATATATATATATATATATATATATATATATATATATATATATATATATATACATACATATATATATATATATATATATGTTAAGTCAAAATGACTTCACGTTTAATAATTTTGTTGATAACTAAATAATAATAATGTTTGAAATAAATGAATTGTTCTGACGAGTGTATTAAGTGTGTAGTGTTATCATTAAGAAGAAGTTCGATAACTAAGAAGAAGTTCGATCACTAAGAAGAAGTTCGATCACTAAGAAAAAGTTCAATGACTAAGAAGAAGTTCACTAAGAAGTTCGATCATTAAGAAGAAGTTCACTAAGAAGAAGTTCGATAACTAAGAAGAAGTTCACTAAGAAGAAGTTCGATCACTAAGAAAAAGTTCACTAAGAAGAAGTTCGATGACTAAAAAGAAGTTCACTAAGAAGAAGCAGTTTGAGTTAGTTACAAAACTCAACTGAATAACGGTTTCTATAAGAAGCAAGAAACAAAAAACAAGATTCAAGAAGTGGTTGGAGACTTAGACTATAAATATTAGTCGTAGTCGAAGACTGAACAATCTTACAATCTTTGAGCTTACAAGTGATTACTTACAAAATTCTGTATATAAAATGTGATATACGAGAGTTATCATTAATGTAATAAGAGCTCACATTATCTTTCTAGTAAGAAAGAAAAGACTGAGAGCCTGGAGAGGCTAAAATATTTGAAAGAATACTCAGTGTAAAAGGTCTGAAGAGGCTTTGGAAGGGAGGAAAGAATACTTGCAATTTTGACAAAGTATGGTGAAAACTCAGAAGGATTCTGGGGACTAGACGTAGCCCAAGGTTTGGGGTGAACCAGTATAAAAATCGCATCGTCTATCTTCTAACTCTTTACTTTTAAATACTCTTAGTCTTATACAAGTTATTTGCAATTTATCTGAGTAACTATTTGGTATTCCAATTATACTTGAAAAGTTTCTTTTTCAAAAGATTATCAAAAGTTTTGTTTATTCACAAAAAGATTACACAATTCAACCTTTACTTCAATTGGTATCAGAGCTCGGTTTCCAAGAACCACCTTTACACAGTGAGTACAAAGATCCATGGCAGAATCACACGTGTTTATTACTGAAGGTGCCTTTGTCACAATACCTCCTGGGTTCAATGGTGAAGACTATCATTATTGGAAGGACAGGATGCGGCTTTTCATTGGATCCACACACGTAGATCTTTGGGACATCATCAAGAATGGACCATACATACTAGTAGATGATGAAGGCAATACTATTCCATGGACCAGATGGTCAGCCGATCATAAAGCAAGATTTTAATTAAATTCAAAGGCCAAATTCTTTCTGAGTTGTGCCTTAAGCAGAAGTGAATACGATAAAGTTCATGGATGCGAAACTGCGAAGGAGATGTAGGACACCTTATCCATCACACATGAAGGCACAAACCAAGTAAAGGAGTCCAAGATCAGAATTCTTGTACATCAATATGAGTTGTTTAAAATGAAAGAAGACGAGTCCATTGATCAGATGTTTGGGCGATTTCAAACTATCATTAATAGACTATCTATGATAATCAAGACCATGTCAAAAAGATTCTCAGGAGTCTACCCAAAAGATGGAGACCTAAAGTCATTGCAGTACAAAAAGCCAAGGACTTGAACAAATTAAAGCTTGACAAGCTACTTGGTTCTTTGAAGATACATGAAGTGGAGCTTGATGCTAAAGACAAACCTAGAAGGGACAAATCTATAGCATTAAAGATTGGTCAGAAAAATCATAAGAATAAGAGGAATAGAAGTTCATCATCAAAAGCACTGAAGATCGAAGAGATCAAGAATGATGACACCAGTGAATCTGAACAAGATTCAAGTGAAGACAATGATGAATTATCTTTTATCTCAAGGAAGATCAGAAGAATGTGGAAGAAGAAAGCAAGGGGAAACAAAGATTTTTTTCAAGAAAAATTGCAAAGATGAAGTCAAGAACAAAAAGGCCTCTATCATTTTCTACCAGTGCAACAAACCATGACACTATAAGTTTGAATGTCCATTGCTGAAAAGAAAGCCGAAGAAGAATAAAGAAAATAAAAAGAGTATGATGGCTACTTGGGAAGATTTGGATTCGTCCGAATCTAGTTCTGATTCAGAAGCTTTAGAACAAGAAAACATATGCTTGGTAGCTAAAGACGAAGGTGACGAGGAGGTAACTTCTAACTTCAATGAACTCTAAGATGCATATCTAGAATTGCTAGAAGATTCTCATACTATACTAAAGCAGTATAGATCCCTAAAAAGAAAGCATGTAGAAAACTTGAAGAACACGGAAGCGATAGAAAAAGAAAACGTTTGTCTCAAAAAAACAAATAGACGTTATGAAGAAAAAAGTAACGATAGATAGATCTGAAGAGATTAGTCAGCTAAAACAAAGGATTAATTCTCTATCAGCAGATTTATCATCTTTTACTAAAAGTACGAAGAAAATGAATGATATGATTGAAAAATATAGACACCCTAATGATAAGAGTGGTCTAGGGTTTACTAAAACCAATATTCATCATAAAAAGAACTTGGTTCCTTATAGAACGAAATATCACTAGTCTTCTCATTTTCATTCTATGAATAATTTTCAGACTAACCCCAAAGGTCCCAATAAAATCTAGGTACCTAAAAAGAATATAATATCTCCTATAGATCTCCTTCCTTGGAAGAAGCAGCCAACACCAATGATATTTGGACAGTAGATGCTCACGACACAAGACGGAAAGAAGGTCTATGTTCCTAGATTTTCAAACTAAAAAAGGAGGATCAGTAACTTTTAGAGACAACCAGCAGGGCAAAATAGTTGGAATCAGCAAAATTGGTAAAGATTCCTTTGCATCTATTGATAATGTTCTGTTAGTTGAAGGTTTAACACATAACTTGATTAGTGTAAGTCAATTATATGATTCTGGCTTTGAAATATCCTTTAATCAAAATTCTTGTGTAGTCAAAAACAAGGACGGTTCTATATTCTTTTCTGCCAAAAGATGAAATAATCTTTATAAGATTAATTTAGAAGATTTGCAAAGTCAAAATATTTCTTGTTTTATATCAACTGATGAAGAAAAAACTGATTTGGCATAAAAAGCTAGGTTATGTTAGTTTTAAACATATTTCTAAGTTGATTAAACATGATTTGGTAAAAAGTTTACCAAAAATAAGTTTTAACAAGGATTTCTTTTGTGAAAGTTGTCATAAAGGAAAACAAGTTAAAATATTTTTTTCTTCTAAAAATATTGTAACTTCGTCTAGACCTCTAGAGTTGTTACATATAGATTTATTTGTTCCAACTGGGACATTAAGTCTTGGTAGAAAGAAGTATGGTATCGTAATTGTTGATGACTTCACTAGATTTTTTTGGATATTATTTTTGTCACATAAGGATGAATCTTTTAAAAGTTTTAAATCTCTTTCCAAAAAGTTACAAAATGAAAAAGGAGTTTCTGTTGCTGGTATTAGAAGTGATCATGGTGGTGAATTTGAAAATGAGAAATTCAGAATATTCTGTGAAGATAATGGAATTTTCCATAATTTCTCTGCTCCTAGAACTCCACAACAGAATAGAGTTGTAGAAAGAAAGAACAGGACGATTCAGGAAATAGCAAGAACCATGCTGTGTGAAATGAATCTTCCTAAGTATTTCTGGGCAGAAGCTGTAAATACAGCTTGTTATATTCAAAATAGAGTACTTCTGCGGCCATTGTTGAACAAAACTCCATATGAGTTATGGAAAGGAAGGAAGCCTAATATTTTTTACTTCCATCCATTTGGTTGCAAGTGTACTATATTGAATACAAGAGAAACTTTGGATATTTTTTATTCTAAAGTCTATCCTGGAATTTTTCTAGGGTATTCATTATCTTCTAAAGCCTATAGGGTTTATAATCTTGCTTTTAAATCTGTTGAAGAATCTATTCATGTCAAATTTGATGATGGTTCTCAACCAGATAGAAGTAATGATACTGATAATGAAACCCTATCATTACCCTTAGTTGATAGTGTGGATGAGTCACCATCAGATGTTACTCAAAAGAAAATAGAAGATGTTCCTGAAAATCTTAGTCTGAAAAAGGACTGGAAATATAAGTCTTCTCATCCTGAAAATCTGATCATAGGAGAAACCTCAGAAGGTGTGAGAACTAGATCCAAATTCAGAGGAGAAGCAAATGTAGCTTTTATTTCTAAAATAGAACCTAAGAAAATTGATGAAGCTCTTCAGGATGAAGCTTGGATTTTAGCCACGCAGGAGTATTTGAACCAATTTACTAAGAATAAAGTCTGGTCTTTAGTTCCTAGACCCCCTAAAAAGTCTATCATAGGAACTAGATGAGTTTTTAAGAATAAATTAGACGAGTCAGGTAGAGTGAGTCTAAACAAAGCTAGATTAGTAGCTCAAGGCTACAATTAACAAGAAGGAATAGACTATAATGAAACTTATGCTCCTGTAGCCAGATTAGAAGCTATTAGGATTTTGCTTGAATATGTTGTTAGTCATATTATAAAACTATTTCAAATGGACATGAAAAGTGCCTTTTTGAATGGTTTTATAGATGAAGAGTTTTATGTAAAGCAACCCCCTGGTTTTGAAGATTCTAAGGAACCAGATTATGTCTATAGACTTTATAAAACTTTGTATGGCTTGAAACAAGCTCCTCGAGCTTGGTATGATCGTCTAAGTTCCTTTTTAATTGAGAATGGTTTTAGTAGAGGACATGTAAATAAGACGTTATTTAGAAAATGCATTAAGAATGATTTCATCATAATACAAATATATGTTGATGATATTATCTTTGGTGTAACTTCTGAAAAACTATGTTCTAGTTTTGAGAATTTGATGAAAAGTGAATTTGAGATGAGCATGATGGGTGAATTAAAATTCTTTCTTGGGTTACAAATCAAGCAAAGCGAAGAAAAGTTTTTTATTCATCAACAAAAATATATTAAAGAACTATTGGTTAAATATGGAATGGAGAAAGTGAAATCTATGTCTACTCCTATGCATCCTTCTAATCTTTTATATAAGGATGAAACAGGTAAGAAGGTTGATCAAACCCTGTTTAGAGGTATTATTAGTTCTTTGCTTTATCTTACAGCAAGCAGACCTGATATTTTGTTTAGTGTATGTTTGTGTGCTAGATTTTAAGCAGATCCTAGAGAATGTCACTGTATGGCTATTAAAAGAATTTTGAGATATCTTTCAGTTTCTACTGATCTTTGCTTAATGTATGAGAAAGGTAAAGATTTCAGGTTAATTGCCTACTGTGATGCTGATTACGCTGGAGATAGGATTGATAGGAAGAGTACAAGTGGAGGCTGTCACTTTCTTGGCCATAATCTAGTTTCCTGGTTAAGTAAGAGGCAAAGTTCAATTGCTCTATCTACTGCAGAAGTTGAATATATGTCAACTTCAAGCTATTGTTCACAAACGTTGTGGATCAAGTATCAGTTAAAAAATTATTCAATACAATAAGAACAAATCCCAATTTATTGTGACAACACCAGTGCTATCAACCTATCGAAGAATCCAATACAACACTCGAGGGTAAAGCATATCAAAGTTAGACATCATTTCCTATGCGACTATGTACAGAAGGGAATCGTGAGTCTGCAATTTGTTGAGACAATTCATCAGTTGACAGATATCTTCACTAAACCTTTGAATGAAGAAAGGTTCAGAGAAATCAGACAAAACTTGAATATGGTTGTGTTTAGTGACCAATCGTCTGACACGTCATGATCCAGATGATTTTCTTAATAAGGAAGATAAAAAGTCATAAGATTTCAAGGAAACGATAACAGTATGTCACAAGTGGTAACTTTTTAAGAAAAGGAGGGAAATCCTCTGGAAGGCCTTAATATATCACCTACTCTAGAATATTCTTGAAATACTCTGAAATTGACTTTTTGCAAGTTCTCTCAACAAAACGTTTCATTACTCTGTTCTTGATATCAAGTTCTTTTAGTTTACATTCTCACTTTCGGATACTAACTTCTCTACTTTGAGAAAAATAAATTTGTGTGGTTAGTTGTTATTATCCACAGATTACCAATGGATCAATCGATGATTCATGGAAGGCACGTTGATTTTGAATCCTTGAAGAAGAACCAGATGAATATCGAACCAGAAATCGATGTTGCGGGATGGAAGAATTTCTTTCAGGTTCGTGAAACAGTGTACCAAAATGAAGTATATGAGTTCTGGAAGAATACGAAAGTAGTAGACGAAACTTTAGTTTCAATGGTGGATAGATTGTCGGTTATTGTGACACTGGAACTAATCGAGAAGGTTAGTGGATGTCCATGTGTTAGAACAAAGGTGGCTCTTACCACAAGATGGATGCCTAAAACCAGTACAGAGAAAGCACAAATCAATCGACAACTCTATGGGAGTAGTGACCCTAAGGACAAGAAGGCGTCAACCCTTAATCCAAAGGCTAGGGTTTTACATTCACTACTTTTTCATTGTGTTCTACCAAGAAAAGGTTCAAAGAATCTGGTGAAAATTATAGATGAACAATGCTTGCTTCATCTACTTAATCATCAGCCTATAAATCTTCCACACTTGATTTTAAGGCATATGATAAAGATGAAGAGAAACTCAAATGCCTTACCCTATGGTATGCTGCTGACAAGAATCTTTAGAGATTATGGAATCCTTCTCGACAGAGGAAACAAAATGAAGTTGAATATAAAAGGCATCATCAATGCTTCAACTATCATAAGAATGGGTTTGAAGTCTCAAGAAAAGGAGGATACATATTCTATAGCAAAAGCAAGGACTGAGGGTGAGCCTATTGTAAGACGCAATTTGACTGAAAAGGCTACACCAGTAAGGAAGACGAAACCTCAATCCTTAGAAAGAGTGCCTGTAGAAGAAAAGAAGAGTAAATCGTCTGAGGTATCAATTAAAGCTAAGACGATTCCATACAAAGAAGAGAGCCAAGAAAAGCAGTCCGCCAAACAAGTGTCGTTGAAAAGAAAAGGAGAGACACTTTATTCTGAAAAATCCAAATAATCCAGAAAGTCACCAAGATTATTGACCTTACGTCAAAAAGAGCAAAAGAGAGGAAAAAGTTTATCTCCTGCTAAAGACTCTAAAAAGTCTGACAAAGCACTACAGGCTACAAGATCTTTAGTCTCAATTTTGCAAGAACAACCAGCAAAATTGACTAAGGAAACAGAAATTAAGAGGAAGTTGGTGTTTGAGAAAAAAAAACCCCAACAACAACCCTCTTCTAGATTGGTAGAAGAAAGTAAGAAGCTAAAGACCATTCATAAAAAGAACCTTTCACCTGATGTTTAACAGAAGAAAAAGCAAGTTGAACATAGACCAGTACAATATAATCCTTCTGAACCTATTCGAAAAGAGGATTTGAAAGTGAAGGTGATTGAAGAAGTGATGCCTGTGAGAAGCAGAGGCTCAATTATTATAAGAGAACCTGTGAGAAGGTTGGTCAAAGTACAGGTTGAACTAATACTGATCAATAATCGATCTCTACATCTTTTAAATCATGGTGAAAGAAGACTATATGGTATTCTGAAAGATGAAAAGTTAGTGCCATATCCCAAGAAGATGTCTAAAGAGCGTTATACGATTTATCCAGTTACAAACAGAACATTGATTAAGATTGTACTAGACATCCAACCAAGAGCTCACAAATTGTACGCAATGTAGATAAAGGAAAACAGAAGATGTACCCTGAATCCAATACAGGTGATCTTACAGAAGAGCAGATTCAGTCAGAAGTAAGAAACATAGATAAGACATGTAATGCAGCTCAATCTAGAGGAATCTATGTTTCTCATCATATTTCAAAAGCATCAGGAAGTCATTGTGGACCCTTCTCCACAAATGCAACCTTTCATGTAGTTGGAAGGGTGACGAATGGACAATTCAGAACGATCATCGTTGAAGGTATTAGTTTCAACTTAGAGACCTTTATGCATCTCATCATGCACTTCAAACCTTTGAATTTCATATATTCAATCAAAGATGTCCTATACCTTCTTGGAAAACCTATTCCAAAGCTACCTAGACCTGATGACCTGGATCTCCCTGAAGGAAATCTATCTTTCACCCCTCATGAAATTAAAATTATTGAGTTAGATGTTTTACCATCAGAAACATCAGTTGCTACAAACTTCTTTCCAACAAGAACATCTCAACAAGTTTTTACCTTTGTTCTGGGGGAAGTTAGTCACACATAGCAGTGGAGTCAGGAAGCCTTAGTTAAGCAGATTGAAGAAATTCATACTAAGGTGGATGTTCTGAGTGACTTAGTTGGTGATCTACATGAGGAAGTTGCGTACCTACGAGTTTCTATAAAAGAAGACCTCAAGTTGATCAGAACTGACATGCAATGAATGTTCTCTAAAATCATGAATCATCTACGTTAAAGCTTTTTGATTAATAACAAATAGGGGGAGAAGAGGAAAAGAGCAGAAGCAGAAGGAAGATAGCAACTAAGGGAGATCAGTAAGATGAAAAGAAGATAGCATTAAAAGTTTATTTTGTTTTCATATGTGTATTTTGTATGTACATGTGTATATCTTTTGTTGTCTTCTTATTCCTTATATGAATAATATTCGTTAATTCATTCTATCTTTCTATAAATTATGATTATTTGTTATCATCAAAAAGGGGGAGATTGTTAAGTCAAAATTACTTCACGTTTAATAATTTTGTTGATAACTAAATAATAATAATGTTTGAAATAAATGAACTGTTCTAACGAGTGTGTTAAGTGTGCAGTGTTATCACTAAGAAGAAGTTCACTAAGAAGAAGTTCGATCACTAAGAAGAAGTTCACTAAGAAGAAGTTTGATGACTAAGAAGAAGTTCACTAAGAAGAAGTTCGATCACTAAGAAGAAGTTCGATAACTAAGAAGAAGTTCACTAAAACGAAGTTCGATCACTAATAAGAAGTTCACTAAGAAGAAGTTCGATGACTAAGAAGAAGTTCACTAAGAAGGAGTTCACTAAGAAGAAACAATTTGAGTTAGTTACAGAACTCAACTGAATAACGGTTTCTACAAGAAACAAGATTCAAGAAGCGGTTGGAGGCTTAGACTATAAATATTAATCGTAGTCGAAGACTTAACAAACTTACAATCTTTGAGCTTACAAGTGATTACTTACAGAATTCTGTATACAAAGTGCGATAAACGAGAGCTAACATTACTGTAAAAAAAGCTCACATTATCTTTCTAGTGAGAGCAAGAAATGATTGAGAGCCTGGAGAGGCTAAAATAGTTGAAAAAATACTCAGTGTAAGAGACCTGAAGAGGCTCTAGAAGGGAGGAAAGAATACTTGTAATTTTGACGAAGTATAGTAAAAACTCAGAAGGATTCTAAGGACTAGACGTAGTCTAAGGTTTGGGGTGAACCAATATAAAAATCGCATCGTCTACTTTTAAATACTCTTGTTCTTATACAAGTTATTTGCAATTTACCTGAATAACTATTTGGTATTCCGTTAATACACTACAACAAAAATGACATACTTTAACAGGTGATAAGTATTATTAAATATAAATGGTAACACTAATGAGTATGTTATGACGCCCATGTTACTAAAGATATGATGATTTAGTAACAATTTTGATATGTTATTATCGAGTTTAATATAACATTTATTGATAGCTACAAATGATTTTATATTATATTTTATAAATGTTATTAATTAGCTATTTGTAACATTTTGAACTGTTACATATTAACTTTTGCAACATCATTAACATGTAGTAGATATGAATTTTGTAACATTTTAAAATGTTATAGATAAGTTTTCCATGACATTGATAGAATGTTGTTGTTGAGTTTATTATAGCATTTATTGATAGCTACAAATAATTTTATATTATATTTTATAAATGTTATTAATTAGCTATTTGTAACATTTTGAACTGTTATATATTAACTTTTGCAACATCATTAACATGTAGTAGATATGAATTTTGTAACATTTTAAAAGTTATAAATAAGTTTTCCATAACATTGATAAAATGTTATTGTTGAGTTTATTATAACATTTATTGATAGCTACAAATGATTTTATATTATATATTATAAATTCTTTAATTAGCTATTTGTAACATTTTTACTATATGTCAACTTTTTGCAACACCATTAACATGTAATAGATATGAATTTTGTAACATTTTAAAAATGTTATATATAAATTTTCCATAACATTGATAGAATGCTATTGTTGAGTCTATTATAGCATTTATTGATAGCTACAAATAATTTTATATTATATTTTATAAATGTTATTAATTAGCTATTTGTAACATTTTTAGTTGTTATATATTAACTTTAAAATGTTATAAAATGATTTTTGCAACATTAGTAAAATGCTAATGTTGAGTCTCTTATAATATTTATTAATAACAAATAATTAATTTTATGTTACATTTTATAAACCATATAAATTAGTTAATCATGACATTCATAAACTGTTATAATTTTTTTACATCCGCCAAATGTTGTAGATATGAGTTTCATAACACTAATGCTCTAGATTATTGTTTAATAACAATATTAAAAATATGTTATTATTGAATTTATGATAACATTTGTTGATGCTATTATAATAGTATTACTAATATATCTTGTGTAACTTATATAAATAATGGTACACTAATGCGAAAAAAATTTATAACTATAAAATTAACTTTTCAAAACATACAAGATTTTGTTGTTCATCAAAATAAGCAAATCATAGATAATGAACCATTACACCAAAGATCGTCTTTTGAGTATCATTTGACGATCATTCCCCTCCAAAGACAAAGTGAAGCGACCTTTCTTTGACTAGAATAAGAATAGAACTCATTTCCTCGCAACTTGTAGAACCATGAAATCCATGATGTGTCATCTCCATCAAAACCACTAACATCTGATTCTTCACTGTCAGTTTCAGATTCTTCTGTAGCTTGTTCAATTATGCCAGAATCAGTAAGTAACATATACACACTAATTAACTTGTCAATTGCATTTCAAAGAAAGTGAAACAAAAAAAAACTCAATAGGTTTCAGATTCTTCTGCAGCTTGTTCAATTATGCCAAAATCAATAGGTAACATATACACACTAATGAACTTGTCAATTGCATTTCAAAGAAGGTGAAACCAAAAAACAACTCATAGGTTGAGGACAATGCGTTGAATGCTCCGAGGAAGGTAAATTTTATAACCAAAATTATAAATTGCAAAGGTATACAGAGTTTATAGCTCGTGATCCCTGTTCCCACTCCTAAACCAACAGAAGAAACCAATTTATATAAATGTAGAATGAAAAACAAAACCAAAACCAAAACAACAGTTCACAAAGCCAAAATCATGTGATAAAAAACATAACCCGTTCAAGGGCTAGTTGATACCAGAAAAGCAGAACAAATCTTACGTAAATTACACAATTCTTGAAGCAAGATTTTCACATTCATCAGCCAACATTCTTACTTAATAAAAACAGCACATTTAAAATATTGAAATCATATCCAAAAACACAACAAAAATTCAGAAAAAGAAGAATAATTTGTACATGAAAGTATAAATTGCATATGCAAGTCCTCGTGATAAAATGAAAAAATTTTCAAAACCCATAAAACCTAGAGCAACTTTATCCATATACTTTAGAGTGAAGAAGAGATTTTTCTATAAAGCTGAAACTTAAAATGTTCGAGATCGTGGGTTGTTATTGACAAGAAACAGAGAGACCTAAGTTGAACAAAATCATTCACTCGATATGAATGGATGTGGTGAAAATTTACACAAACCAATGACATGGGGTTTGGCGAAAATTGAAACTTTAGTAGTTTTCTATCTGAATCTGAAGATTTCTAAACACAACCCAGAAAAGAAAAAGTTCTTGTCTTTAGCCACCATATTTAGACCCCAGAGAGATCTCAGTCCCAAGAGAGCTGACAAGGACATGAGATCTACAAAACATCAATTTGATCACTAATAGTACGAACAAATGAAAATCTCATCAATGAATCTCCTGTGGATTATCAGGAAAGAAACACAAAGATCTCAGGAAGAAATGAGAATCTCATTAACGTGAAAAAAAAGAGTAAAAATCAGTGGAAGAACCTATGAAAAGCAAAGAAAATGGAGGGAGGAAGCAAAACCTTTCGGCGGTGGCGAGATTAGTGGAAACGTCATCGGTGCAAGCAAATTGAAAGGCGGAGACAACTGCTTGCCTAGATTTTCCATCGATGTCCATCGCAAATCTCGCTGATTTGGTGAAAAACGCGACTCCCCCTTTGATAACCCATCATCCTTTCGTAGATCTGATTTTGCACCGACAAAAGAAATCAACTTTAGGAACAGACTCGTCCTCGAACATGAGGCGGTGTTGGATGGCATCCATGTCGACGTCAAAAGCGTCACCCATGACGGTGGTGGTTGCTACTTCAAAGGACAAAGTGACCCTCGAAAGAAGCAGGGGTTGTGCTCTATGAGATGCCTTGAAGATTTATGTGAACACAAAATTCATAAGATGAATAAAAAGATGGCAGTGGAGGCTGACGGCTGTTTAGGTTTCTTATCGAAGAAGGGTTTGTTGGAAACAGGTTTAAGAATGTTTTAAATTTTAGTTTAACTTTTTAAAGGGTTGGAATATTAAATTAAATTAATTTGTTTATTTAATTTTAAAATTAAGATAATAATTTTTTTAATTTGATTAAGATTAATAATTATATTGATTCTTAATTAATTTTATAAAATTAGTTTCTAAAATTAAAATTAATTAGTTTCAATTATATTGAAATTAATTAATTAAAAAATTGTTTCTAAAATTAGAATTAATTACTTTCAATTAGATTGAAATTAATTAATTAGAAAAGTTGTTTCTAAAATTAGAATTAATTATTTTCAATTATATTGAAATTAATTAATTAGACTTCTTGAAATTAAAAATTATTTTAAAATAATTAAGAAAGATGTTTCTTAATTAATTTTTTTATTTGATTGAGATAAATTAAATTCTTGATTTTATTTGTTTAGAGAATTGTTATTTTATTTATTTAGAAATTGTTTTATTTATTTATTAATAATAAGTTCTTGATTTATTAGAAAGGATATTATCTTGATTAAAATTTGAAAAGTGTTTTCATTTATTTATCAAGAAAAAGAGCTTTTTATAATTTTTGAAAATAGTTTTCTAATCTATTAAAGAAAGATTTTCGATTTACTAAGAAATCAATCTCTAACATTGGAAATTGTGTTTCAATTGAAGAATGCAAGATAACTGGTCTAAAATCGCATGAGTGATATGTTTTAATACCCTTTTGAAAGGTTAATAATGTTTATATATATTTTTATTACATTGTCAAATTTTTAAGATATTTTTTAATGTGTTATATTTCTATTTAGGTACATGAAAATTCTCAAAGAATATGTAATGCCTTTTATCCTAGCATCGCAAGCAAAACAAGGGTTTTACTCAGAGAAACCGATTCATCTAAATGGTATATTTCTATTCATCAAATTTTAGAAATTGCTTTATTTATTTATTATTAATAAGTTATTGATTTATTAGAAAGGATATTATCTTGATTAAAATTTGAAAAGTGTTTTCATTTATTTATCAAGAAAAGAGCTTTTTTAATTTTTGAAAAATAGTTTTCTAATCTATTAAAGAAAGATTTTCTAATTTATTAAGAAATCAATCTCTAACATTGGAAATTGTGTTTCAATTGAAGAATGCAAGCTAACGGGTCTAAAATCGCATGGTGATATGTTTTAATACCCTTTTGAAAGGTTAATAATGTTTATATATATTTTATTACATTGTCAAATTTTTAAGATATTGTTTTAATGTGTTATATTTCTATTTAGGTACATGAAAATTCTCAAAGAATATGTAATGCCTTTTATCCTAGCATTGCAAGCAAAACAAGTGTTTTACTCTTGAGAAACCGATTCATCTAAATGGTATGTTGTGTTGAATGATAAATTATATGTTATAAAATCATAAAGTGTTACTTATCAAATTAAGAATCATAACATTTTAAGATATAATGTTACCATAAATAGGTATTTTATAACATATTGTCAAAAGTATTACTGTCTAGTGTTATTGTATGTCATTTTGTTGTAGTGATACTTGAAAAATTTTCTATTTCAAGAGATTATCAAAAGTTTTGTGTATTCACAAAAGATTACACAATTTAACCCCTTCTTATGTACTTTGAAAGTTTGTTACTAACGTGTGATTTACTTCAATATAAACTATGTAATAATCATTAATGTAGTAACATATATATCAAATATTAATATTTACTAATGAAAAACAAAAAAGAGGATGTCACAGGTGTGACACTGTTTTCCTCTTAAAAAAGTGTTAAACCTGAAAATAAGCGTCACGGGTGTGACTTAAGATGTGATGTCACACCCGTGACATATGCCTTTTGAATAAAAAATTATTTAATTACAAAATTTAAAAAACACGTTCACATATTAATTCACTTTCACGGGTGTTTTTTAAAATTTCTCTCCATTTTTAATTGTAATTGATATATTATTAACTTACTTATTAAATTATAATTCATTGATTATTAATTAAATAAGAGTAGAGGATTATAAAATTGATTAACTTATTCTCATTTTACTACTAATCTTACTATTACATCTTTATTATTTGAAGATAAACTTTAACACAGTCACACCCGTGACTGATGATAAGTACAATAATAGCCCAAGGCATTCAAGAATCACAAAATTTAAGCATTCATAATACTCACGAGTCACGGGCACCCGTCACTGATCATGTTAGAGTCACAGGTGTTAAGTTGTTAGCCTATCATATTTTTTCATCCTAAAATATAAATATGTTTATACTTAAATAATAGTTAATGAATTAATTTTGATATAAATAATAGTTATTATAATATAATCAATTAATTATAATATATATATATGTATATGTATATATATAATATTATTATACATATATAGTTTATAATGATGAATGATAATAAACAATTAATATTAATACTTACTATTTAAATATACTAGAATTATTTTAATTGATTAATCTTGATGTAATTAATAGTTATTAGAATATAATAAATTAATCCTATTATTATTAATGATTATTGGTATGTTATTAATTATTTGATTTACTAAAATATAGTTAGTTGATTAGGTAGTCAATATTAATATATTAATCTATGTTCTTGCATTAATGATTATTGTTAATATTATTAATTATTATATCATTTATATATTATGTATGTATGTATGTATTTAATTAGAAGAAAAAAATTATGAAGGATGTCATGGGTATGACTTAACGTGTCACACCCGTGAAGGAGTGTCACGGGTGTGACTTAAGATGCCACACCCGTGACATATTCCCTCCTTAAATTATTTTTCTTCTTTCTTAGAGTGACTATTTTTCATCCTATTATTTTAATATACTTAAATCATCGCTATCGATCAATTTTAATATAATAAAGCGTTTTTGAATATAGTTAATATATTCATTATTATTAATAATTATTAATTTACTTAAAATAACTAATGGATTAATTTTGATATAATTAATAGTTATTATAATATAATCGATTAATTATATATAAAATATAATAATGTTGTTATACATATTTAGTCTAAAATAATGAGCAATAATAAGCAGTTAATATTAATTGCTCTATTTAAATGTACTTAAATCATGGTTAATTTTTAATTTTGATATGATTAATAGTTATTAGGATATAACAAATTAATTCAATTGTTATTAATAATTATTGGTATATAATTAATTATTTGATCTGTTAATATAATTAATAGTTATTATGATATAATCAAATAATTATATAAGATATGTATATAATAATGTTAAAATGTATATAATAATGTTATTATACATATTTAGTATATAATAATAAATTATAATAAACAATTAATATCAATAAGTACCATTTAAATATACTATAATCATTGTTAATTAATTATTTTATAATTTATAGTTACTAGAATATAATAAATAAATTGATTATTATTAATAACTATTCATATATAATTTATTATTTTATTCATTAAAATATAGTTACTTGATTAAGTTGACAATTTTAATATTTGGTGTACTTAAATCTATTGAGTCAAAATGACTTTACATATATATGATTTTGATGAATAACAAAGAAGAAGAAAAAATGTATTTAAAATGAAAAATGACGGAGTTGATAAGCAGACGCAGGATGAATAACAAAGAAGTTGAAAAGCGCACGTAGAATGAAAAGAACCGCATACGAATGAAAAGCGGACTTGAAGTGAAAAGTGAGACAGAATTCAAAAGGCATACAAAATGAAAAGGACGTAGAATGAAAAGCGACGCAGTATGAAAAGCAGACGCAGAATGAAAAGCAGACGCAGAAATGAAAAAACAGACGCAGAATTCAAAAGCATTTAAGAATTCAAAAGGCATAAAGAAAGAAAAGGTACGCAAGAGTCGATTCGAGTTAATTCTGAACTCAACTGATTAATCGTTTTTTCAAGATTCAAGAAGCAAGAATCGAAGCGATTTGCGAATGAAGGCTATAAATATGAGTCGAAGTCGAAGATTGCAAAGTTAGTTGACTCACGTATACGCGAACGAAAAAGCTTGTTTGTGAGATTATTGTGCGAATTAGCTGAGAGCTAATATTACTATAATAGAGTTCAAACACTTTTGTAAGAAAGTAGTACAGATAGCCTGCAGAGGCTAAGAGTAAAAGAATACTGAGTGTAGAGACCTGAAGAGGCTCGAAAGAATACTTGTAAACGTTGAAGAGAAAGTGAAATCTCGAAAGACTTCGAGGATCGGACGTAGCCCACGGTTTGGGGTGAACCAGTATAAAATTGCTGTGTCGACTTCTCTCTACTCTATCTTTCTTTAAGTTCAAAGTTTTGTTATTACTTAGATTTCAAAACAAGTTTTTTCAAAGTTTTGATTAATTCAAACTTCCTGAAGGTTCTGTGAAAAGAACTTGTTTTTAACAAAACGATTTTGAAAGATTTTTTAAAAAAAGGGGAATACACAATTCAACTCCCCCTTCTCGTGTATTCATATATCATATTATAAACATTGTAATAACGTGTGATTCACTTCAATTGGTATCAGAGCCTGGTATCCAATGATCACTGTAGCAAAGTGTGGATCAAAGATAATGGCAGAATCACATATATACATTGCAGAAGGTGCCTCAGTCACTAGACATCCAGCATTCAACGGAGAAGACTATCATTATTGGAAAGATAGAATGCGGCTGTTCATAAAATCTACACATGTCGACCTTTGGGATGTGATAGAGAATGGACCATATACACCAGTAGATGAAGATGGAAATCTTATTCCACAGACCAGATGGACAGCTGACCAAAAGGCGAGAATTCTGTTGAACTCTAAGGCAAAATTTTTCTTGACGTGTGCCCTAAGCAGGAGTGAGTATGACAAAGTCCACGGATGCAACACTGTGAAGGAGATGTGGGACACATTGTCCATCGCTCATGAAGGCACAAACCAAGTCAAAGAATCCAAGATAAGCATTCTTGTGCACAAGTACGAGCTTTTCAAGATGAAAGAAGAAGAATCTATTGATCAAATGTTTGGAAGATTTCAAACAATCGTCAATGGATTGAAAGCCCTTGGAAGAACGTACAATAACCAAGATCACGTACGAAAGATCTTAAGAAGTCTTCCGAAGAGGTGGAGACCAAAAGTTACAGCGGTACAGGAAGCTAAGGATTTGAGCGTGCTAAAGTTTGACGAGTTGCTTGGATCACTGAAGATTCATGAAGTAGAGCTCGATGCTGAAGACAAGCCCAAACGGGACAAGTCAATAGCACTGAAGGTCGGATAGAAGAATCACAAGACTCAAAGAAGTAGAAAGTCATCGAAAGCATTAAAGATTGAAGAATCAAAGAATGATGACTCAAGTGAATCAGAACAAGAGTCAAGTGATGAAGATGACGAATTATCTTTCATTTCCCGGAAGATAAGACGGATGTGGAAGAAGAAGTTCAAAGAAAGTCAGCTCTTCAAGAAGAATTTCAAAGATGATGGTAAAGTAGAAAAGAAATTTATCATATTTTACGAGTGTAATCAACCTGGACATTATAAGTCTGAATGTCCTACTCTAAAGAAGAAACCAAAGAAGAGTAGAGAAGGCAAGAAAAGCATGATGGCAACTTGGGAAAATCTAGATTCATCAGAGTCAGATACAAGTTTCGAGACATCTGAACATGCGAATATATGCCTAGTAGCCAAGGAAGAAAGTGATGAGGAGGTAACTTCTGAATACGATAACTTGCATGATGTGTAACATCCCGTTACCCATGCTAGGGCTAGAATTGTGAATTTTGAGAATTTGATGAGAAATTAGGAAAATGCACATCACGCATTATTAATTGTGACATGCACATTTTTGCACATTTATATGATTGTACATGCATTCCTTGACATTTCCGGGTACAATTGAATTATTAAATTGTGATTAAAATGTGTTTTGGTGATTTTGATATTATTTAAGACATTTTGGGATTTTTAGTGAATTTTAGAAAAATATTTATTTTTGGACCAATCCTATTGTGACACATGGACTTATTATTGTGAGACAAATGGCTTATGTTAGTGATGATGTGTAAGGCATGCATAGCCGAGTATGAGTTGAGTTAGGAAAAATGCATCCAAGCTCTCGGTGATGAAACACTTGAGATCCGAAAGAAAACTTTGGGACTTTTGCTATTTTTAATCGGTTCTCCTTGCTGGAATTCTTAGCCGATTTAGGTAAGTTATGTTTAAGTTGGGTATTGTTGTTGTTAAATGATGTTTTATTGTAGTGATACATGCATGCATTGTGTCCGTTGTTTATCAGTAGAAGTGAAGTTGATGTTTAAGAATGAATCTTGAGTTTGATCTTATGTAAATGCTTCAAACTAGATTAGGAGTTAATTGGAGTGAAGTCTTAAAGATTATTTTGGGTATAGAAGTGAAAAATCTGGAAAAAGAAATCAGGGAAGACGAGTTGCAGAACAAGACGTCGCGACGTGTTCTTATTTGTACGTCGCGACGTGTAGCTTATTTTGTTTATTCGTCGCGACGTTCATTTTCTTCCTCACCGCGACGTCTATTTTCTTCCTTGCCGCGATGTAGGAGACCCCCCCTTGAACTCGTCGCTGCGAACGTTGCAAAAATCCCGAGAAAACTGATTTTTTAGGCTGTTCGTCGCGATCTCATCTTTTCTCCACGTCGCGACGAGCACCCATCCTTTGACTGCTCGAACATACTTTTGTATTTTGACCATAACTTTCTCTATACGGATCCAATTTGGGTGATTCTTGATTCCCTGTAAACTAGAGACATAGGGATACAACGTTTATGAAGAAATGGAGTTTTAATTCTGTCTCTAAGAGTTTCAATTTTTTGTTGGAAGTTGAGGTATGAATTTTTCTGGAACTTATGAACCGTATGGAATATTTTGAGGATATCTCTTGGTATACTGATCCAAATTAAATGATTTTGGTGTATTTAGAAATCTAAGAAATGGGAGAACAACTTTACAGAAGGAAGTTTTGTCTAATTTGGTCATTTACCTGATCTAATTTAGTATGGAAAGTTGACCCGAATATGTTCTTTAGGAAAAATCTGAAGTGGTCAATGAAGCTATGAAATTATTTGACATTGTTTGGTCCAATTCAATTGTAAGAATACATGGTATTAATGAGGGCTTTGATTCCTAAATGATTTTTTATAAGGATCGCATTATTGCACCCCAGAATTGTCATTGAACATGCATTGTGCATACATTCTATACATTGATTTTTTTTTATGAAAGAACACTTGTGCAATTGTGCAAAGTGTGATATTTGTGAATGTGTTTTGCCTATTTTAGAGGAGCATATCGGACGCCAATCGGACATTGCCAGACCATCCAGGCAATAACTTATTGGAGCGTACTGTGAGTCAACCTAGATGTTTTCCTATGATTGATTTAATTTGATTTGTTTAAGCTTCCAATATTGTTTTATTGCTTGCGATTTAATTATGAATTCCGGACTTAAATTGTCCGAGGAGATCAATATTTGGGAATGTATTAGAAGTTCTCTGATTGTGACTTTGTTTGCTATAGAATTCTGAACGTGATTATGAATGTTATGTGAGTCCTCAACGAAAGTTGAATGTCGGATTTAGATCCGATGAATATGATTTCTGTTGAATATATGATTGTGATACATGCCATATTCAGATTGATGCATTTCATAAAATGCATGCTCAGATAAAGGCGTTGTGACTTGAATTGCCCGTATGAAGCGCTTCCACTTAGAGCTTTGCTCCGTGATATATATGTGTGCACGTAGAGCTATGCTCCGTGATTCTATTCTGATTGAGCCCTACGGGCCAACAATTGTATAAGTATGTGATAGGCATTCAGTCACAACAATAAGAACGAATGTGAGTCTCATATGCATATGTATTTGTTCATACATGATCTATTTGGAAATGATTGAATGTTATACTCTATTGTATGAGTTTTGAATCATATATGTATCTGTTTATGAATGTTTGTGTAATATGTGATGTGTACTTATGATCCGGTGAATTCATAAATGATGGTTCACTCATGGAGTTTGCAAAACTCATCAAAATTTGCAATGTGGCTTTTCAGGTACGAGTCAGGAGACCTAGTTCCTTAGTCAGGACTTAAGGAATCTTTTGGTTACAGATATGGCTCAGAGGTCTGTCAGTTGACACCATAAGTGTTCTAGCCTTATTTTTTGTCGTTTTGTTAGATATTGTATAAGCTTTTATGCTTAGTCTTTTGGTGGTATCAGTGTAAGCTTTATGAATGAAAGGATTTCAATGGTTTTTAAAATTTAGTGACTTTGAGTGTGTTAGATGATGCCATGTGTAGGTTGGATTGCCATGTGTAAGTCGGATATGTTTTGCTCCAACATACCATTATCATAAGGTATGTATTTAAATGTCCTTCGGGTGTTCAGGTATTTGCCTTATGGTAGTGGGATGTTGCATTTTATTGGCTCAATGGTAAGAGGCGTATTGCTAGAAAGCAACAAAACCTTGAGGTCAGGGGTTCGAATCCTGACCAAAGAGGACAATACCAATTTGTGTTGGATGTCGCGGTATCACCCGCAAACACACGCCACAGTATAACTTGTAAACACCTACGGGTGGGGTGTGGGGTCCAACATTAAAAGGCGCCTTTTAATGTTGGGTCCGTGTTTTGCGTACTGGGACGAACTGGGGCGAACTGGGCCTAGCGTACCCCAAGTTAGCACGCGACCACAACTTTCAAAGGTATTGTCCTCTCTGGTACCCCAAGTTAGCTCAATGGTAAGAGGCGTGCATTTAAATGCAACAAAACCTTGAGGTCTCGAGTTCGAGTACCAGAGAGGACAATACCTTTGAAAGTTATGGTCGCGTGGTTAACTTGGATACTACTGGGCCAGATTGCCCCAAAGACGCAAAAAACTGCAGACCAACATGATGCTTATTCAGAACTATTAGAGGATTCTCATGCTATTATGAAACAGTATAAACTGTTGAAGAAGTGTGTAGCAAACCTTAAACTTACAGAATAAATAGAGAGAGAAAATATCTACTTAAAGAAACAAATAGAGGAGAAAAAGAAAGTTGTAGATAAATCTGATGAGATCAATCAGTTGAAGCTTAGAATTAAGAGTCTTTCATCTGATTTAGCTACCTTCACTGAGAGTACAAAGAAAATGAATGAGATGCTAGGAAAATGTAGACATCCGAGTGATAAAATCGGATTAGGGTTTACGGGTAATAAGTCTCATTATGATAGAAAGCCTTTTTCTCAGAATAAAAGGTATTACCAAGCACGTATTCATCAACAATCTAGTAAAAGGCATCAAAGGACTCATTATGTGCATATTACTAACCAGAAAGGACCTAAGAAAATATAGGTACCAAAAAGTAAAATAGTTTCTCCTGCAGATATCCTTCCTTGGAAGATGCAAAAATCACCGTTGGTATTTAGACAATGGTTGCTCGTGACATTTGACGGGAAGAAGGTCTATGTTCCTAGATCTTCAGTATAAGAAGGGAGGATCGGTGACTTTCGGAGACAACCAGCAGGGCAAGATAATTGGAATCGGTAAAATAGGTAAAGATTCCTTTGCATGCATAGATAATGTACTGCCTGTTGATGGTCTTAAACACAATTTGATTAGTGTCAGTCAATTATGTGATTCTGATTTCTTAGTCACGTTCAATCAAAATCTTTGTAAAGTCAGAAACAAAGATGGGTCTATATTCTTTTCTGCCAAGAGAAGAAATAATCTTTATAAAATTGATTTAGAAGAGTTTCAAAATCAAAATGTTTTATGTTTCTTATCTTCTGAAGAAGAAAGACTAATATGGCATAAAAAGCTAGGTCATGTCTCTTTTAAACATATTTCAAAGTTGGCAAAATATGATTTGGTAAGAGGTTTACCAAAAATGAGTTTTGACAAAGAATTTTTCTGTGAAAGTTGTTTGAAAGGGAAAAAAGTTAAAACATCGTTTTCTTTTAAAAATTTTGTAACATCTTCTAGACCTTTAGAGTTGTTACATATGGATTTATTTGGTCCAACTAGGACAATAAGTCTTGGCGGAAAGAAATATGGACTTGTTATTGTTGATGACTTTACTAGGTTTTGTTGGATATTGTTTTTGTCACACAAAGATGAGTCTTTTAAGTGTTTTAGGACCCTTTCCAGAAAATTACAAATTGAAAAAGGAGTATCTATAGCCAGTATTAGGAGTGATCATGGTGGAGAGTTTGAGAATGAGAAGTTTAGATTATTCTGTGAGGAGAATGGAATTTTCCACAATTTCTCTGCTCCTAGGACCCCACAACAGAATGGAGTTGTTGAAAGAAAGAACATGACGATTCAAGAGATGGCAAGGACTATGCTGTATGAAATGAATCTTCCTAAGTACTTCTGGGCAGAAGCTGTGAATACAGCGTGCTATATTCAGAATAGAATACTGTTGTGACCTCTGTTGAAGAAGACACCTTATGAGTTATGGAATGGAAGGAGACCGAACATATCTTACTTTCATCCATTCGGTTGCAAGTGCTCTATTCTGAATACAAAGGACTTGTTGGATAAGCTCGATTCAAAGACCTATTCAGGAATTTTTCTAGGCTACTCATCATCATCTAAGGCATTTCGGGTATATAACTTTATCTCAAAGACAGTTGAGGAAACCATCCATGTCAAATTTGATGATCGTTCCCAACCCCATAAGGAAGATGACATGGAGAGTGAAGTCCTTCAAAGAACTTAGATGATACAACAAAAACTCCATCATCAGGAACTCAAGTAGACAAGGTTGAGGATATTCCAAAAACTATTGGATTAAAAAGAGATTGGAAATATAGGAGTTCTCATCCAGAAGAGCTAATTATCGGGGAGACCTTAGAAGGAGTTAGAACAAGGTCCAAATTCAGAAGAGAAGCTAATGTGGTTTTCATCTTTGAAATAGAGCCTAAGAAGATTGAGGAAGCTCTTCAGGACGAAGCTTGGGTTTTAGTTGTTAGGCTCGGGTCCCGGATCCCTATTCCCGAGGTGGCCCCTCGGGCTGCACCAGCGACGAGCGAGCTCCCAAACATTCGGACCCGATCCCAACATCTATACGAAATTTCGATTCACATAATATACACACATTCTACACATGCATTCCATATAT
Source organism: Erythroxylum novogranatense (assembly GCA_029891385.1). Taxonomy (NCBI): domain Eukaryota; kingdom Viridiplantae; phylum Streptophyta; class Magnoliopsida; order Malpighiales; family Erythroxylaceae; genus Erythroxylum; species Erythroxylum novogranatense. The sequence goes on along the minus strand of CM057233.1, from coordinate 54,411,437 downwards.
GAATTTAAACACCCCATAAACTAAGGGGCTTCATGCCATAACAATCCGAAGGAAATTCAACGAGCATTTAAAAAAAAATAGCTTAATACATGTCAAAGTCTAAATCCATAATACATGAGAATGCCCAATGATGATATGCCTGGAGGGCCAACCAAAAATACTAAATTAAGACAAAGCTCCTAATAATCTTGGAGTTTCTGATGCCTTGCAAGATCAACGATCGTCTTGTTCTGCACCTGAGGAGTGGGAGATAATAGGGTGAGCTGCGAAGCTCAGTGGCATATACATTTATAGCCATTGACAACGAGCTACACATTCAAGCATATATATGTATATACAAGCATAAACAAGTCATCACCTATCAATTTACAATCATCACAATAATATGTCATGTGATTCACGATATAACAATTAATATGCATCATGCCTAAAAAATCAATAATGTATGCACAACAAATGGCTCGAGAGTTCCGTGGAGCGATCCGGATAAACCGAAGTTTATACCGTAAACAAACGAGTCCAATTTCTCAAGGACCTCGTGGCCTAAAATGGGCAACCGGGAGAAGGCTATACATCGACGTGCATGTGACTAACTATCCGTTACTCTCTCGCCCATACAAAACACATAATCATTTATTTCATACTCAATTCATTTTATCAAAGCTTTCATACTTTTCATTCTTGCAAAAGGCCATAATATTTGCCAAGGCAATTCATAATCACAATCTCGATGCATTTGCAACGATATCCATAAGTCAAAACAAGCAATGCCACATACACATGCAAGCAAGCATACACATTTTGCCCATACACACAACAACCATAAATATATTACCCACCTAATATCGCTCGAGAATCCAACTCACTGTGGCCCTTCCTCTTGCGATTGGATCAGGTCAGCTTGGTTTCCTATAACAAACCAAGTTTCCATTCAAACAATATCCAAAAGAAATATTCAAAAAGCTTGAAAATCAAAGGTAATAGCATTAAAAGTCTACATTCGACTTCCAGTCAAATTTTCGAATCTTTAGAGGCAAACTCTCAACTTCCTTCCTTCATAAAACTTGTAGCTCTCTATTTCTAGTTTACAACGAGTCTAAAATCACCTCATTTGGACATCTACAGCCCAAGTTACAACCAAAATACCTTCCCTTAAGCACATACAACACATCTAAACCTTGATTCAAGTCCAATACTACATTTCTAACCCATTAACACCTTAAAAAGAGTAACATAATCATCAACCTAAGAAATCTATCCATTTTTGCCTTTAAACCCTAAACCACCGATTCTGACATCTGCAAAACAATTCTAGGGTTTAATCCAACCAAAACAAGAAGAAATGAAGTTAAACTTACCAAGACTTGCTTCAAATCTGTCGAAAATCTTCTAGGATCAAGAACCTTATTTTCTCTTTTCTTCTTCCTCACCCACGACACTCTCTTCTTCTCTTCTCTTCACTTTCTCCTTTCTGTTCTTTCTTTCTTCTAAGTCTATTTTTTACTCTTAAGGCAAATGGAAGCATAAAGACCATAATACCCCTCCTAGCAAAGCTTTAGCCTATCCAACTCAAGTGATCTTCCCAAAATGCCCTCAAACATTTTACCCTTTCATTCTCACTTAAACACAAATAAACCTTAATTATCCACTAACACTCCCAATTAAATCAAACTAAGCCATAATCACACAATGAACACAATTCATGCTTAATAACATAAATTAGAAAAATTGTGGGGCCCAACATTAGCCATGCAAGAGGAGCTGAATCAGTTTACTAGGAATAATGTTTGGTCCTTAGTTCCAAAACCCTCGAAGAAATCCATTATAGGAACCAGATGGGTTTTAAGAATAAGTTAGACGAATCAGGTAGAGTGAGTCAGAATAAAGCTAGATTAGTAGCACAAGGCTATAATCAACAAGAAAGAATAGACTACAATGAGACATATGCTCCAGTAGCAAGACTTGAAGCTATAAGGATATTGCTGGCATATGTTGTTTGTCATGATATAAAGCTTTTTCAGATGGATGTGAAGAGCGCTTTTATGAATGGTTTTATAGAAGAAGAGGTGTATGTTAAGCAACCTCCTGGTTTTGAGGATGTTAGGAATCCAGATCATGTCTATAGACTTCATAAAGCTTTATACGGCCTGAAGCAAGCTCCTAGAGCTTGGTATGATCGTCTAAGTACTTTTCTCTTAGAGAGTGGGTTTAGTAGAGGTCAAGTTGATAAGACGCTTTTTAGAAAGGATAATGAGAATGAGTTTATTTTAGTACAAATCTATGTTGATGATATTATATTTGGTGCTACCTCAAAGAAGTTATGTATGATTTTGAGAGTCTGATGAAAAATGAGTTTGAGATAAGTATGATGGATGAGTTAAAGTTCTTTCTTGGGTTGCAAGTTAAGCAAACCGAAGAGAAAATCTTTATCCATCAACAAAAATATATGAAAGAATTGTTGTGTAAATTTGATATGAATAATGTAAAGTCTATGGCGACTCCGATGCATCCTTCAAACCTTTTGTCGAAAGATGAATTTGGTAAGAAGGTGGATCAAACCCTGTATAGAGGGATGATCGGCTCTTTACTTTATCTTACAGCAAACAGACCTGATATTCTGTTCAGTGTATGCTTGTGTGCAAGGTTTCAGGTTGATCCTATATTAAAAGGATTATGAGATATCTCGCAGGTACTACTGATCTTTGCTTAATGTTTGAGAAAGGTAAAGATTTCAGGTTAATCGGATATTGTGATGCGGACTAAGCCAGAGATAGAATTGAAATGAAGAGCACTAGTGGAGGATGTCACTTTCTTGGCTCAAACCTAGTTTCCTGGTCAAGCAAGAGACAAAGCTCAATCGCTCTATCAACTGCCGAAGCCGAGTACATACATATCGCCAAGTCGTTGTTCACAAACATTGTGGATTAAATATCAACTAGAAGATTATTCAGTTCAAAAAGAGGAGATCCCAATCTATTGTGACAACACCAGTGCCATCAATCTATCAAAGAACCCAATACAGCATTCGAGAGTAAAGCATATCGAAGTCAAACATCATTTCTTGAGAGACTACGTTCAGAGAAAGGTGGTGCGACTACAGTTCATTGAAACAGAGTATCAATGGGCAGACATCTTCACTAAACCATTGAGTGAAGAACGGTTCAAGGAAATCAGATGGAACCTTAACATGGTTATGTTAAATGACCAGTCAGGCTAAGAGATTGTCAAAGTTAACGGCGTCAGAAACAGTAGTTTACAGCTGGTAACTTCTCTCACAAGGAAGTTGTGGAGGGAAAGTTTCATAGTCTTAAGGATCCCAACGATTCTAGAACACACCTGATAAGACCCTTCGAGTAGTCTGAAATTACTATCATTTCGATTACTCTCAAACACAGATGTTTCATCTCTCTCTCTAAAACTCTTGCAATCAACTTTACCTTTGAAGAACAACTTACCAGAGCCAGTTTTTATTCAGAATCAATGGAGCCAGCTATGATTTATGGAAGACATGTGGACTTCGAATCTCTGAGGAAAGATGATATGGATATTGAACCAGAGATTGAAGAAGCTGGATGGAGAAAGTTTTTCCATGTGCGGGAACTGGTGTATACTGATAAGGTATATGATTTTTAGAAGAATGCGCAACTGGTAGATGACACTATTGTCTCCACAGTAGATAGGATATCTATTGTTGTGACAAAGGAGATAATAGAGAAGGTGACTGAATGTTCATCGGTTGGAGAAACCTTGTCAAGCAAAGCCAAATGGATGGCAAAGGTTAGTATGAAGGAAGAAGATGTCAGTAAACAGCTGTATGGAACTAATGACCCATCGGAGAGGAAGACCTCGGGTCTGGTCCCGAAGGCCAGGGTTCTTCATGCGATTATGTTCAACTGCATCTTACCTAGAACAGGGTCAAGGCATTTAGTGACTACCTTGGATGAGCAATGTTTGTTCTACTTGCTAAATCGTCATCCCATAGATCTACCATTTCTATTTTTTCATTATATGGTTAAGGGGATGAAGGATACTAACAGTTATCCTTACGGCATGCTACTCACGAGGATTTTTAGGGAATCTAGAGTCCTTCTTCACAAAGGAAACAGAAGTACGATATTTATCAAGAGTTCTATTAACTCAGATACAATAAGGAGAATGGGCTTGAAGATAGTGGTAAAAGAAGAAGCAGATTCTACGAAGAAAGCTAAAACTGAGGGGGAGCGGTTACTGAAGAAGTCTTTCGCTACAAGTTCTAAATCTCAAGAAAGTATGAGATTGCCCATAGATGAAAGAAGAAAATTATCTGGAAGACCTTTGATAAAACAGGCAATTTCTCAAAAAGAAGTTAGCCTAGTTCGGAAGACAGACGAAGGTGCGTTGAAAAGAAAAGGGGAGAATCTTCTGGGTGAAATTTCTAAGAAGGCGAAGAGATCACCTAGGATTCGTACTCTGAGACAACAGGAAGAGAAGAGAGCCAGAGAACATAATCAGGTAGAAATTTCTGAATCTCGTGCACCAAAGGCAACGAGATCCCTAGTCTCAATCTTACAAGAAGACTCATCCAAACAGGCTAAGGAGAATGAGAAGAAGAGGAAGGAGGAGACTGAGAAGAAGAGGAATTCGGAGTCTGAGAAGCAGAAATCTCAAGTTCAGAAAACTCCGAGATTGACTGAAGCAGTGGAGAAGACTAAAGTAATTAGTCAAAAGAAGAATGTGACTACTGCTAAGGAAGCTAGTCAAAAGAAGGATATTATCGATGCTGCTCAAAAGGAAAAGCAAATTGAGTATAGCCTAGTTCAGGAAACTCCCATTGTTGTTCAACATGAGGAATCAGTGGAGCTTAGCCTGGTTCAATCTACTCCTATCGTTGTTGAACAAGAGGCAACAACAAATTTAAGCTTGGTACAGATACCACACGAAAAATCTGATGAACCTAGTCTGGTTATATACAGCTATTCTGAATTTTTAAGAAAAGACAAGTTGGAGATCAGACTGGTTGAATTTGTGACTAAGAGGAGTACTTCAATTGCCATCTGTGATCAACCAAGGAGGAAGGTGAAGGCAGTCTTACAACCTATTTTGATAAATAGTGAGACATGGCATCTATTGAATGAAGATGAAAAGAATTTTTATGATGTTTTGAGGGATGCTGTTACAAAGCCATACCCTTCAAAAATGTCCAGTCAACCATATACTATCTATCCAATTACAGAGAAGACGGTGATAAAAGTTGTACCGGACATTCAGCCTAGATATCCTTTAGATATGAAAAAGGGGAAGATGAAGTTACATCCTGAAGGAATCAGTAATGATCTGTCCGCAGATCATATTGAAGATGAAGTGCGATGAATTGATAAAGCATGCACTTCGAAGGAGAACACTGACGGAGCTGGTTGTAGTTTTACTGATAAAAATGAATACTGTCCAGTAGGGGGAAGACTTATTACAGGGACGTTCATTGAATCCCTTGTGCAGACAGTAATGCGTATTAGGCCATTATCTAATATACTGTCTTTTCAAGCTGAAGCCATACCCCTAAAAGGAAGACAAGTACTCATGCTGCCTGCTCCGCTGCTCCTTATGATTTAGATCTTCCGGAGCCTAATCTATCCGTTCATCCACCAACTTTTGAGATTGTTGAAGATTATATTCCATCCTTAGACGCATATACTACTACAATTGTGTTCATAGATCCCTCAGCGGATGATGATCAACCCTCCTCACAGTTTGACTCGCAAGCTGAAATCAGACAATTACGCAGAGAAGTCAAAGAGCTAAAGGAGGTGATGAATGAAATGAAGGAGATGATGACAGAACTGATGAAGAGTCATCGTCAATGATCATTTTTTATTATAACAAATAGGGGAGAAGAGAAAGGAAGGCAACAATCAAAGGAGTCTCAAAGGGTGTGATTGAAGGAGTCGATGACAAAGATAGAGGGGAAGAGGAAGACTAATGAAGAAGTCAGAAGAACACACATGAAGATATGTTTTGAAGAAGATAAGTTTTTCTTTCTACGTATATGATTTGTTATCATCAAAAAGGGGGAGATTGTTGAGTCAAAATGACTTTACATATATATGATTTTGATGAATAACAAAGAAGAAGAAAAAGCAGACGCAAAATAAAAAACAGACGGAGTTGATAAACAGACGCAGGATGAATAACAAAGAAGTTAAAAAGCAGACGCAGAAGTGAAAAGTAGACGCAGAATTCAAAAGGAGACGCAGAATGAAAAGGAGACGCAGAATAAAAAGCAGACGCAGAATGAAAAGCAGAAGCATAATGAAAAGCAGACGCAGAAATGAAAAAACAGACGCAGAATTCAAAAGCAGACGAAGAATTCAAATGCAGACGAAGAATTCAAAAGCAGACAAAGAAAGAAAAGCAGACGCAAGAGTCAGTTCGAGTTAGTTACAGAACTCAACTGATTAACTGTTTCTTTCAAGATTCAAGAAGCAAGAATCAAGAAGCAGTTGCAGACGAAGGCTATAAATATGAGTCGAAGTCGAAGATTGCAAAGTTAGTTGACTCACGTATACGCAAACGAAAAATCTTGTTTGTGAGATTATTGTGCGAATTAGCTGAGAGCTAGTATTACTATAACAGAGTTCAAAAACTTTTGTAAGAAAGTAGTACAGATAGCCTGCAGAGGCTAAGAGTAAAAGAATACTGAGTGTAGAGACCTGAAGAGGCTCAGAAAGAATACTTGTAAACGTTGAAGAGAAAGTGAAATCTCGGAAAGACTTCGAGGGTGGACGTATTACGTTTGGGGTGAACCAGTATAAAATTGCTATGTCGACTTCTCTCTACTCTATCTTTCTTTAAGTTCAAAGTTTTGTTATTACTTAGATTTCAAAACAAGTTTTTCAAAGTTTTGATTAATTCGAACTTACCGAAGGTTCTGTGAAAAGAACTTGTTTTTAACAAAATGATTTTGAAAGATTTTTTTAAAAAAGGGGAATACACAATTCAACTCCCCCTTCTCGTGTATTCATATATCGTATTATAAACATTGTAATAACATGTGATTCATTTCAAAATCATGGTTAAATTATTAATTTTGATATATTTAATAGATTCAGGTTTAGAAATAGCACCCTGGCTATATCCTCTACCAAATATTGTGCAAGTTAAAAACCTATGAAGATAGCATAAGCTAGGATCCACTAAAGCTGACGATTTAGACCTACTCGGAGGAAAAACATTTCATGAATTTGTAATTCACTTCAAAATTCTCTAGGCCTAAATCGATCATCATAACCATATAACTCACTATGCAAAAATCCAAATATATCATTCAAATCATTTAAACCATATAACTCACTATATAGAAATCCAAATATATCATTCAAATCATTTAAACCAATAGCATGCACGTATTCATTAATCTGAATATCAAATTCATCACAATGTCATCTTTGTTATAGGTCAAAATTAAAGTTGATAAAAATTCTAGAGTTAATTCAACATATGAATTTTTCCTAAAATTTGTGAATCTGTCCCATCCTATGTTATGCAGTAATTCATTGACTCGATTTCCAATTGCTAACTCAGTTATAGCTGCATGATCAATGAATCTATTTGGCATAATTGGACGATCTTTTAAACTTGGATACCTTGATTCGTTCTCAGCATTGATGAAGTGTAGACAAGGATTACCTAAATCAGGGACATGGCCTGCTTCAGAAGATGAAGATGCTCCAAATCTCGTACGAGGTATGATCTAAATAACAATCAAGAATCAAAATATTTTCATTAATCTCAAACCAAACAGAACAATTTATTACTTAATTAGATTTAGAGCAATTAAATATAATTGCCAAACATAAAATCCTATAGTAATATAAATCCAAAAGGTCATAAGATGAACAAACATTCATTTTAAATATACATCCTTTAATCAAAATGTTTTTCCTACGATTCTAGTAGCCCCACAAGTGTCTTGTTAGTTTATCTTTGACTTATCCTATTTTGAAAACTTGTAATCAGCACCATGGTGATCAATTATTACTTCATTGCCAAGCCAGGAGATAAAAGATGATTTGTTTAACTTTATCTTACATGTAAAGAAAACAAAGTTTGAGTTTATAATTTATGAGAAAATGATAGAAATTAAGGCAAATTAGAAACCTTACATTAGATGATGCAACATGCTCATGTGATGAACTAGGTGTAGGCTTAGGATGTAAATTCTTGATCCTCATAAGAATTATCTTAACCTTAGATGACATACCCATAGAATTATATGCTTATCTGCTTGATTTTCCTTATCAAACGCTCTAATTCTTGACCAAACTCTTCCCCGAAGGAAACATCTTCTCAATAACTAAAATATAACATAAAACAACTAAACAAATTTAATTTCATTGTGAAAACATAACAAAAAATTTAGTCCAATACATATACATTATATATATATATATGATGTATATGTATTGAACTAAGTGACACTTAGGTTTTTGCTTTCCTTAAGCAGATTAATCATAAAAGATAGTAGCCTAAACAAGCTTCAATTTTGAGAATGTTTACATTTCAATCTATGTGACTAAGTATCACTGTAATTTTCTCAACCATTTCATTCATCAAACACCTAGCTCTTTAGAAAACATTAACTTTTAGTTCATTCTAAATCTAACCTAGTAAACCTTCTAATGTAACTCAAACCAAACAGACTTACCCTATATGTAAATTCAACATAAAATTTGTGAAAAGTATAAGTCAAAAAGTATTCAAAAAACCATATTGGTAACAAACTATTGGAGCATGATTGAGTTAGTTCAAATTTCATCCCTAAACATCTTGTCATGGATACCTCCAATTACTTACTTAGCTCATAGTTTCAACGGCCTACAATAACTACTCCTAACTTTGACCCATTATTTATATCAAATTTGTTAATTTCTATAATTTTCCAATTTCAAATCAATATGGATTAATAAGCCACTTATGAAGCTAAACTCTTAACTTTAAACAATTTATCAGCCGACAACAAAATTGAAATAGCATTGGTAAAATTTCTCAAGGAAAAAGTTAATGCGTCAATGTGAATCTTGCATTTATCTTTGTAATAATTGTAATAATCATAGTAATAATAATAATTCTTATAGTAATATTAATAATATTAATACGTTATTATAATAATTATGATAATAGCAATAATCAAAATAATATTCATAATATTAACAACAATAATAATAGTATAAAATTTAATATAATAATTATAATATAATAATAATGTAATTGTATTTATTATTGTTATTATTAAACATAATAATTATTCTAATATTATTATAATTGTAATTATAATTAATATTATCATAATAATATTAATAATATAATCATAACAACAGCAATAATAATGTTATTCACAATATTAATAATAAAATAATACTAAAATTACATTTATTAACATCTACAAGTCTTATTACACTACATAGGCATTTACATCATTAACACTATTTTTACATTTTAAAGGCAATAAAACACATTTCATCTCTGGGACGGCGACAATTATCTCTATTCTGTTCATCGCAATCAAACATCTCCATGTTTTAATTAACATTTCATCGCATCTGCTCGCCTCGCATGCTGCTCATCATGAAGATGATAACCAAATGATTTGTAATACTCAATATTTCTTTGTAATCAAATTTATGAATCGTTGTTCAATGTAGGAGTAAAGCTGAGTCTAAATACACCGGCTAAGTCTACATCTAAGATATCAGATTACCAGCATAAAAAGGATATTATTTCCTTCTAAATGCAGCAGTTAAAGATAATTACGCATGAAGATGTAAAATGTAAGAGATTACCTAATTAGCAACTTCTAAGGTACGCAGCTGATAGAGCTAAAGACGACGATAATAACAGTTGAACTCCCACAAATATTCGAAAAAGGTGATTTTAATCATAGAGAAGAAGAGGACGATTCAATGTCTAGAGGCTACGTTGCGACGTGATTTCAAAGTTAGGCTGCAGTGTGACGTGACTTAAGAGTTAGGTTAAAAACTCCTAATCCGTCACCGCTCACCCAAACCAATTAAATTTTTTTAAAAACTTTTTCTCTTATTTTATTTTGATTAACCCAATCATTGTTTTGACTTTTGTCAGATTTGTATAAACTTTTTTACTCATCAATAATTTTGTCTTTTTAATTAATTAAGTTACTATTTTCACAATAAAAATATAGTGATTAAATTTTAATTAATGAAAAATAATAATTATTTAAATTTTATTTAATTTAAATTAGCTATTTAAGATTTCTTCTAAATTTGTTACTCACGGGTGTGAGTTAAATAATTCACTCCCGTAACTGCCTTATTTATTTATTGGTGAGATAAATAATTCACACCTGTAATTGTCTTAATTTTATTTGAGTTTCTTTACTCTTTGAATTTAATTTAAAATAAAATTATAATTTGAGTTAAAATAAGAATAAAATTATCTTGCAATCAAAATATGCAATTTAACTTAAAATAGGAAAAATTTTCAATGCTTATTTACAATTTTTAGTCATCGGTGTGACTTAAAAAAATCACACTCGTGACTCAAAACCACTTGTAGTCATGAGTGTGACTTAATAAGTTACACTCGTGACTTAACTAGTCATACCCGTGACTCTGCGTATATCAAATTTTACTTTTAATTACATTTTTTACATTTCTATTTCAATATTTTATAATACATCCAGCCTTACATTTCCTATTTTTAAAAAAAAATTCATTCCAAACTTTGCAATCTAGATTGAAATTTTCATTTTATATTCTTACTTATATATTTTTAATATTTCTACATTTAAAATTTTACAACCTTATTTTAATTATTCATTTTAGTATTCAAATTATATATTTTAATATTTCTATCATAAATCATAATTCCTTTCTTAATATACATTTAAAATTTAAATGCTCATAATTTTATGGAAAATTTTAAAATTGCACAATATTCATTTATACATTAAATAATATAAGATATTAGCAATTTTATTATCTTAATTAATTAAATATTTATAAGTTTCTCACAACATATTAAATGAATTTATCAACTTTTTAAAACTACATTAACTATAATATTTAATTACTAACAAAAGTTTTTACATTTTAAAATTTTACCACTCAAATAAATAATTTTAACAATTCATTTTTACATCCCAACTTATATATTCTTAAGTTTTCTGTAGTATTTCATCTCTTGCTTTTTCTCTCCATATTTTTACTAACTAAATTTACCCATTTCTTTTATATTAAATTTATATATTTTGAATATAAATTAAAAATTTAGATATTCATAATCTTACAACAAAATTTAAAATTACACATTATTTATTTATTTTAAGCTTATTTTGTTTGATTATTTAATTTATATATTTTCCACATTTATAACAAACACATTACAATATACAATTCCTTAATTTTAAAAATTTTCATCCCAAATGTTTACTTACTAATTTTACTTATTCATTTATTATATTCTAACTTATATATTTTCAATATAATATATTTAAAAAATTTAATAAAATATCCATTAGAAATTTAAAATATTTATAATTTAATTATTAATTTTACCAATAAAAATTTAAAATATTTATAGCTTAATTACAAATTTTATTTTGAGATAATTTAATTTCTAATTTTAAAATTTCCATATTTATTTGTACATTAAAATTATATAGTAATATAACCGATTAAATTAACAGGGCATTAGTCACAGTCGTTACATATATATATATATATATATATATATATATATATATATATATATATATATATATATATATATATATATATATATATATATATATCACATTTTTAATTAAATTATTGATTATTTAATTAAAATATTATTAATTAATTATATAATTAATCAAAATAAGTAATTATATACGTATATAATATAATATAATATATATATATATTGAAAATCACGGTTGTGACTTGTAATTACATAATAAAAATTAATTAATAATAAGAATTAATAAAAACATGTAATAATTTATAATCAATAATAACATAAATAATAATATTTAATAATAAATAATATCATAATTAATAATCATATAATAATTAATGAATAATAATTATTAATTGATAATAGCATGCTCACGAGTGTGAAGTCACACCCATGAGGAAGGATTTAATAATTAAATAATAATATTTTATAATTAATAATAACATGCATAATAATCAATTAATAATTAATAAATAATATTTAATAAATAATAATAACATGCACGATTGTGACTAATATATAATTAATAATAATAATAATAATAATTACATAATTACATAATTAACAATTAAATAAGAATTAAATAAAAACATGTAATAATTTATAATTAATAATAACATAAATAAAAATATTTATTAATATTTAATAATGAATAATACCATAATTAATATTCAAATAATAATTAATCAATAATTAATTAAAATTATTAAACAAATAATAATAACATGCACGGTTAATAATAATAATTAATAATTACATATTTAACAATTAATTAATAGTAAGAATTAATAAAGACATGTAATAATTTATAATTTATAATAATATAAATATAAATAATTAATAATAATTAATAATGAATAATATCAGAATAATTAATCAATAATAATTTTAAATGATAATAACATGCTCGTTAGCGTAGACTTAATAATTAAATAATAATATTTAATAATTAATAATAACATGCTTAATAATTAAATAATATTATTTAATAAAAATAATAACATTTTAGTCACAAACGTGTATTCAATAGTATATAGTTAATAATAACTAATAATTAAATAATTAATAATTAATTAATAATCAGAATTAATAAAAACATGCAATAATTTATAATTAATAATAACATTAATAAAAATACCCATAATTGATAATCAAATAACAATTAATCAAAATTAAGTAATAATATTTAGTAAATAATAATAACTTGCACAAGCTGTAGTTTATAGTTAATAATAATTATTATTACATAATTACATAATTAGTAATTAATTAATAATAAAAGATTAATAAAACATGTAATAATTTATAATCAATAATAACATAAATAAAAATATTTAATAATAAATAATACCATAATTAATAATCAAATAATAATTAATGAATAATAATTATTAAATGATAATAACAAATCACGTCCGTGAGGCATTTTTTTTCCCGTTTTTTTTATAATCTCCTTATCAAGTAACATGTGTGTAAATAAATTGTTATATGAAATAACATCTGCAAAAAAACGTAATCATACATGAGTCACGGCTATGAATTTATGTTGCAACCGTGACAAAACAGGATGATAGCAGCCGTTGATGAAACGGCCGGTGAGATGAAATTTTGTACCCTGCATCCCATTCATCCTTATTAGTATATATATAAAGACATCATCACGTCAGTACGTATGAATCTATGTCAGCTTTCCAGCAGCTCACACCACCTAGGCTGAAAAGAGAAAATTACATGCGCCCGTCAAATCTTCACCTTCCTAATCCTCAAGGTTTAATTCTTCTACCTTCGCTTATCTACAGAAGAGTTCATCTTTTGGCTAAACAAGTTCTATATCATTACAGTTTAACAGAACCTTCTAAAATCTTGCTATTATCATATCAACTCTGGAAAATATATCAGTAGGATCCGTCTCGCGTTGAATTTTATTCATTTCCTCATATTCAATCTATTGCAAGTTAAATATTTTTGATTGACATTCACCTGTGATGTATAGGCATCAAAAGCTGCAAATTCAAAACGTTAAATGCAAAGTATCAGCCAATAGATTCAAATCAAAACTTTTCTTAAACAGAAAGACAAATAGTCTTTGGATGCACCAGACATCACCAGAGTCGCACCAAAAAAGCTCGATCCTTGCAAAAGACTAAGTTTCTATATGAGATAAAGATGAATGATATAACATCGTCTTCTACAACACAATTTTCTTCCCACAATCAAGACATGCTTCAGCAAATGCTGCTCAAATGTGAACAGAACAGGAGGCAATGCGAAAGCAGAAAAACAGGCCAGTAAGCAATACAATCCAGAAATGAAGGGACTTTAAGTTGATGCTTCATTGATGTAACCTTCTTTTCGACCTTCAAAACCTGGTCGCAACAGCTTTTTCTCTCTCTTTGCAATCCGACGCATCTTCTTCTGGTGAATTTTTTCAGCTATATTCTCGGATCGCTTTTGCTGTTTTTCTGCTTTTATTTTCTGCTGTGTTTCAACCCTCTCTTTCCACTTCTCAACATTCTTTTGATGTCTCTTCTTCTCCTTCTGTATGCTTTGTTTCAACAATTTTGGATCATCATGAATCTTAATCCCTGCAGCTCTACTTGTTGCAGCTTTCCAAGAGTGCTTCTTTGAGATAATATTCCCCTTCTCTGGATCCTTCTTAGCTTCTTCCAGTTCTTTTGCCTTCTCAAGCTCCTTCAACTTTGAAACTTTCCTCTTCTTCTTCTTTCCAAGCTTGTCATTGTTTCCAATTTTCATATGACTAAACTTGAGTTCTTTTGTAGCCTCTTCTACACTCTTCTCCACTTTCTCCGAAGAAGTGGTTGTTGGAGGCACATGATCCTCAGATGAAGAGTCCCTCTTTCGCTTCTTTTGTTGAGTTTCTTTCCTCTCCTTCTTCTTCTTCATTCTGTTGGACTCACCACTGTTTCTTCCAGCTCGAAGCTCTTCAATTTTGCAGTGAAGTCTTTTCCGAAGGTCCTCATATGTTGCTGATTTATCATCACCTCCCAGACCAGAAATCATAGGATTGATCTCAACTACTTCCTCATCACTTTCATCATTTTCTTTTTCCTTCTCCAAGTTTTGTTTCAACAAATCAAGGGTTGTCAGAGACGATTTATCTGGATCCAGCCGATCCCTCCGAGCTTTTTTAATGTTTTCTCTTGATTCCTTCTTTGCCACAGCTCTTTCACCCTTGCTGAGTCCAGGAAACCACTTCTTCTCTTTATCATCAATAGGCAAATAAAATTTAGCAGGTATAAGCTCAATCAACTTGTCAAAGAATTGAGAACTGTCATGAATGAGGAAGCGGAGCTCAACATCTGGCTTGGAATCGTTCCCAAGATTTTCCTTATTCTTCTTCATTTGTGCAGCATAAAATAACCGCAGAGAACCACAACAAAATTGGCCCGAGGGTATTAGTAAATAGCAACAAGCAGAAATTTTCCTACAAAGTGAACCGGACAAAATATTAAAAAATAAGGCACAAATCAAATTTATTGTCGCATATAGCAATCCAAAGCACATCAACCTAATTCTTATCATCCCACATAAGAAAAGCAAATGAAAACAACTTTCTTCACTAATACTCGACATAACAAGAAATCCCACTAGAGGGAAAAAAAAAACTAAATAACACAGAATATGGAGGTATGCGTAACCCAAAATCCATAGAAGTGTTGCTTCCATAAGATTAGGGCTTTAAACACCACCAAGTGAATTTAGGAGTTGAACTGATCCAATGCAATTACAGGCTAACTGCTTGCCTCGTCAATCAAAAACAACTCCTGAAAAATGTTCTCACGTTGACATCAAGACCACTGTGCAAGTAATCTCAAGCCAAGCAATTTCAAAAGCTATACGAAGAGAAGAAAGTAAAAACAAGAACAAACAACAAAACCCTGAGAATTTCCAAGAGGGTGGTGCTCATATTCTATGGGTGTATAAGAGTCTGTCTTGCCATGGCGATAGCATTCAGAACGAGGAATTTTGTTATAATCATCGCAGCCAACCCTCTGTTTAGAGTACCAACGTACCCAAATATCATTTCTTGGTTAGATCACCCATGCCATAATCCATCAATATATATGTATGCATAAAAACATACATGTTATAGACACAATGACGGAGCAGAACCGATCGAAGAGCAATAGAATAGCAAAGAGAAGATCTTTTTGCAACCTTATGTATGGCGGCGAATCTTCTCTGGAGTTCCAGCCTACGTTGGGCGCTTGAATACACTAAAAGAGAGTACCTCTCCTTATCAAAACCCTAACCCCAATTTTCGCGATCACGAATCTACGGAATTCCGAGAAGGAAACGCCGCCGTCTTGGTTATGACAAGTGAACGTAGTTCTAATCGAGCCCATTTTAAGCTGCACCTTGTGCTTTATTGAATGGATCAGACGTTTCATGGATCCAACTTAACCAAACCGACAAACAACAGTATCAATATACAATCTTACCTATTTATTAGGCCTGTTTATTTAGATGTTAATTAATATAACAAAATAAAATAAAAAGAATGGTCTATAATATAATAAAATATAAGATAATTAAAATTATTTAAAAAGAATAAAAGAATTCATAATATAATGTAATAAAATATTGTTTGGAATATGAAAAGAATAAAATGCAATGTATAATAAATGGCTATTATATTCTTGATATCAAAATAATTATTACAGGAGATTTAATGCTATAATTTTAAAAAGAAATTATGTCTGATTAAAAAGTCACGGTTCAAGTCACAACCATGATAAATAATTTTTATATTTCCTATTTTAAAATAATAACAATTTTAATAAAATTTTATTATTTTAGTATTAATTATATACATTTTATTATTAATTATATAAAATAATATTATTAATTATTTAATAGATTTTATTTTATTCTATAAATGTGATTTGTATTTTAAAATAATTTATTTATATTTTTATTTATATTGAAATATATACAAACAATTAAAGAATATTTTATATTTTCATTAATAAAATTTTATTAAAATTTTTAATTTTATTATTAATTATATAAAATTTATTATTAATATTATTATTAGGGTAAGGAGAAATAACATAAAATATTATTAATTATATACAATTTTGTGGACCATTATAAATGAGCATGGGAAAAGGGAGTTAGGGTTAGAAGAAATAATTTATATTAAGAAAATTATTGAGAGTATATTAGATAGTATGTATTTATTAGTTTATGTTTCATCCTAAACCCTCTAAATCAGAGGTTTCTTATTTTCATTGTTTAGGATGGAATGGAACATAACATGAAACTTTCCGCTTCTATTTCATTGTGAAACTCGCAACCAAACAATGGAAGTGTGTTACATTCCATCACATTCTATTACTAACCCCTCAATCAAACAGGACTTAAAAAGATTGTTTCCAATCAATCAAACATGCCCATAAAAATTACTTTATAAATGAGTTTGTCTAAATTTAATTTTATAATTTAATTTATTAAATAAACAATTTATAGCATTAGAAGTTTATTAAAAGGTTTATTAGAATAATACATTCATTTCAATTTCATCTTTCTTACTTGATGTTTGAGTTAGCTATTAAATAATTAAAATTATGAAAAATATGTTGATAACAACTTTTAAAATTTTATATTAATAAAATTACATTTTATGTAGTGAATAAATTATTAAATATAATATATAAATTATTAAATAATTATATTTTCAAATTGAAGTGCATTATAATATGGTTATCTTCTTTAAAAGAATTATTTAAAAAGAATTTACATATTTGTTTATTTCAATTGAGATTGAATCGTAGGGCATCTTGGGCCAAACCCCAAACGGGTGGGTATTAAAATCCGATCCGGACCTCTACCATTAAATGCTTGTTTACATTTATAAACAAAAAGAGAGAGAAAGTGAACCAAGTCTAACGTAGATCTAACCCCTTTGTAGTATGTATGAATCATAAGATAGAGTTTGAGAAATAAGCAATTAAAGAATAAGAGAAAAGTGAGGAACAAAATTGCTTGGAGCCATCGACCAAAAGAGATGGAAGTTGAGGAACAAGATTGGGCACTTATTAAGGTTTTGATTATTAGACATTTTGGACAATAAGAACTTCACAAGCTCAAGTAATAGGGAAATGATACCACTTACATAAGAACTATAATTGAGAGAAGTGAATAGGAAGCACTATTGCATTGGGGTTGATAAATATATAAGTTTGTTCAAATTATACATGTAATTTTTTGTTAATTAAGTCCCGTAGTTACAAACGTGACATCTTAATTAAATATACCAAAAATGTTTTTGTTATCATTTTTATTAAATATAATTAAATAATAATTAGTACATATATTTTTGTCATTTTTAATTATTTATATATATAATTAATTAATTAATTGACTAATCCTTGTGCACGACTGTGCCTTTCTACCTCATTCTTCGCTGTCACGATCCAAAAAGCTTCCCTAAAACGTTTTGGATTTCAAAAACATGTAATGATAAAACGAAAGAGGTTAAGGTAGTTAATACTATGTATGTGTTTGTGGGTTGAAAGAAAAAAGAATAAAAAGAGAACTTGGGCAAAGTAGGAGGCTATGTTCTTAAGGAGACAAGATCCGAGACCACCGCAAACTTCATCACACTCTCTTGCAGTTACAGAGAGATTATGGGATGTGTAAGAACTTACGTAAGACAAATGGGAAAGCTTTACACGATGAAGTTAAAGTGGGCATAGCATTGATTAGATAACAAGTACACAATGCTGGGATTCTTACCTTTTGACCGACCAACTTTAGTTTCCTACTGATCCTGTCGTTAGTTCATATGGATTGCCAAGTCTAAGGACGATGAGGTCTCTTCTTGGATATAAGTCCACTGGCTCAACACACAGTTACAATAGGTTAATGCATGGCGTGTTGTTTGTTGCCTGTACTGTTGGTCTTGGTGGGTTTGGTGGGCTAGGAGGTGAAAGTGGTTTGGGAGGTGGCGCTGGTGGCCTGGGTGGAGTTAGCGGTGGAACTGGAGCTGGCCTTGGTAGTGGGGTAGGTGGTGGTGCAGCTGGCGGAGCTGGAGGTAGTGTTGACGGTGGCAGGGGTGTTCTCCCTAACCCTTGAAACGTATAACCATGCTGTTCGTTTTTAGCTTTAATATCTTTTTTTTAATTCAAAGGAAAAACCAAAACCCATCACAAGTGACACTAGTGCATATTCCGGTGGTACAACGCGCCTTTCTTGTCCCAGTGAATGTGCTCCATAACTGTCAGCGGAGGCTCTTGGAGAATATGCAAGTCGGGACTGACTAGGGTTGCGATTAACGCTAGGTGGTCTGCACTCTAATTCCCTTCGCAATGAACGTGTTGAATTTGCACCTCCCAAGCTTGGTGAAGTAGTCCACGGGTACCTGTCACCAAATTTTGCTCCTCATGTAAAACTGTATTGGAAGAAGACAAAATATTTATAACTTCGAGGGAATCCACTTCGACGATAACTCGTCGATATCCCAGAGTCCAAGTCAGAGTGAGACCCGAGTGGACTCCCCAGAGTTTTGCAGTGAGCGGCGATCCGCTTGCCATGTGTTGTAGAAATCCTCCACACTACTGACCATGTCAGTCCCTAATTATCCCCTAGTACTAATAATGGTTCCTCCTTGTTTTACTGCCCCATCGGTGTTTAACGTAACCCAGTCCTCTGAAGGTTTGGTCTACCCAACTAACCAACCAACCTCGTGGATAATCCTTGGTTTGGAAACACACAACTTTTCGCTTCCCTTGCCCGCTCTATCCAGTCTACATACTCTAGAACGGCTCTGTCACCTGCTTCTGGCCAAACAAAATTAGTGTCAAACACGCTTTTGTTTTGCCAGTACCATAGGAACCATGACGCTATTCCAAAGAGGGAAGCCCAGTCAAAATGCCTCACCTGGTAGTGTTTCGTAAGATTAGAATGCACCCACCGTATCTCATCTTACAGAATGAAGTCCGTATCTACTAATTTCGAGGTGAATTTTTCCTAGAATGCTTTAACTCTAGAACAATCCCTAATGGCGTGTAGGGTGGATTCTTCTTGACCACAGTAATGACAATCGCTATCCGTAGCGATGTGACGAGTCACTCGTTGTTGGTTGGTCATCAGTTTTCCTTTAGCCATCAGCCATAAGAATGCCCTAATCCGCTGGGGCCTTGCCCATTTCCATATTAATTCCCAGAGGCTACTTTGCTCATCATGCTAGAGTAGTGCCCTAAAAGCAATCACCTTTAGCGCGTTTTGTACAAAGTTATGTACATACTTTATGAATAAATAAAAAAAGGCATATTTCATTAATTTGATGTTAATTATTTATGAATGGATATTGATCTATAACCAAATTAATGAAGTCCATGATATATGACATAGCATGAAGGAAATTGTGATGTGATCATACTACTGAGATTCCTATCATGTGCAATTATGTCAGTATCTAAATTATCCCTAGTCGTAGGATTCTTGAAACTGGACATCGGTAATCCGGAGAGACTAGCACATCTCAAGCTCCTTGATTTGATCAAGCAGTGGATCTCAGAAACTGTAAATATGAGATATTTAGGGTTGAGATGTGAATGCTTACTAGAGGTAGTAAGTACATTGGATGACCTGCTATGAGATCATCACATGGATGTCCTATTCTAATGTCAGTGATAATCTCATCATAGCAATGGTGCAAATATCCTTAGACTTGAGGTACTCAAGGATATCTTGGATATTGATTCTGTGCTTTGACTCCATTCCTTGTTGCCTTACACAAGTCGCTCGTAGGGTGGTGATTGGGTACAGCTTGAGGTATTCGAAGGTAATTGAGTAGCCAATAAAGGATTCACCACTTTTGTGATAGCAGAAGATGATACCCATGGCCTCTTGTCGGGGTCATTACTTGGAAATCTCTCGTCGAGTATCGTATGTCATGAAGAGTGTCTTGATGACATATAAAGTAATGAGTCCCGGACAAGAAGCGATATCACTGAACTAGATTTGACATAGTCAGTCTAGTAAGAGTTGACACTTTGTCCATACTCATAACCAAGTGGGGTATAGCATGGTGAAAGGACGAATTGCACAGTAATTGTCTATGGAAAGGTTCGTGATATGGTCCGTGATGAATATAGGTTCATTCGTCAAACCAATTACTTTTCGATCAATTGGGAGTCATGATGTGTTGCTAGATACCGCTCATGACTTGCTTAGATTAAGTGTTAATCTAAGTGGCCAACATAATCAGGAACCTAATGGGTCACACGCATAAGAGTGACTCAGAGAATTCGTAAAATAGTTTTGGACAGAGATCCAATAAATGGAGAGCAATGGGACTAAATGGATCCCGATGAGATCGAGATATGTCCCGATGAGATCGCAACATCGATATTGCTGAAACAGGTCTTCGGTGTTTTTTCCATACCGAGACCCGGTAGGACCGACCCCAGTGTGACTGGACCACTTCAGCATTTATATATATATATATATATATATCTTATTAATTAATTAAGTAATTAATATATATATATATATATATATATATATGTGTGTGTGTGTGTGTGTGTGTGCCAACGTGGAAGCCAAAGGAGAAGCCTTATCTTTTCTTAATTATATATATATATAAAGGCTAACGTGGAATGACCTCCACCATTAGCTTTTAATGCCTTTAATTGTTAAAGACTTTAAAGGCTAATGAAGGAAAGAAAAGTGTGGATGATCGTGGGTTAGAAGAAAAGGGTTTGAGAAATCCTAAGCTTCATCATCTTTCATCAAAGGCTTCATCTCTTCTTCTCCAAGCTTCTCCTTCTTCATCGTCTTCTCCTAGCTCTCCAAGAATAAAGGTAAGATTTAGCAGTCTTTACTTTATTCTAGCTATTCCCGGGTCAAAGGATTTGCCCCAGTTAGGTTCTCCGATCTCTGCGTGGATACCGTTAGAAATGGTCTCCATTGGTCATTATGGTTTGACTTTGATATATAGACACATGGATCCTGGCTTTCGGGAAGGTCCCGGAATAAAAAAATTTTGTTTTCCGCACCGTGTGCATGTGATGCACACACCGGGATTTTCCTACAGTGGTATCAGAGCCACTTGTGTCGTATATAATGAAGAAATCATAACTAGGTTGGAGCTGCCTATTGCTTGTGACGATGATGCATGTTGACTGTGTTAATTTCGAAATCAGTATAGAAATATTGTTTTCGAAATTTTCTTGCCTAGATGTGCTCATAAGATGTTTTTGAATATGTCTGTGGAAGACCATAATTTATCAATGTGATTTGATATGGTTTTGCTAATTTATTCCCTAATGTTCTGGTTGTTGTGTTTGTGCACATTCCTTGAACAGGCATGATTATAAATTCGAGAATAAATTATAGAAAAAAATTTTTTCGGATTTTCTTTCACCGACATGTCTCTAAGATATTTATAAATTTCTATGAGGATGGAAAAATGTTTTCGAGGTAATTTACTATTTATTTGAGAATTTATTGTGAGTTGCTGGGAATAACTGTGTTGAGGAACACAGATTCTACATTGGCTTTGTTGCTGAGGTTGGTTGAGTTTTTGTTGGAAATAAATCCTGAAAAAATTCATGGAGCATGTTCTGAACATGAAGTAACCTCTATAATTTTCTCAGAATTTATTGAAATTGTTTCAATGATTTTTTCAAGCAAAATACAACGCTTTGCAGTTTTGAGAAAGTTGCTGGAGCTGTTTTGTTTGGAATGAGTAATAGTGTATTCATCAATTTCAAGTTCTTCATGTATAGTATGATTATACATGGTAAACATGATACAATGAAAGTGTTTCATTGATACATCAAAATAGAGTATATTACACTTGGTATTGTGAATTGGAACCGTACGGATTGAGAAATTAGTCGATTAGAAAGCAATTCCACATATATAAGTCGACTTACACATGCATAAGTCGACTTGTATTCTCAGGTAAGTAGACTTACACATGCATAAGTCGACTTGCTCGTGCACATAAGTCGACTTGCAAAATGGTGTAAGTCGACTTGTACGTGCACAGTATCATAAGTCGACTTGCACAATGGTATAAGTCGAACATGACGCATTGTGATAGCATAAGTCGACTTACACAAGTCGACTTACAACATGCTTGGGTGAGATGATGGATGATTATAGGTATAGATTCAATGTGATTGATGAAATGCCCTAAATCATTCCATATAGTCATGGTGACTATAATCCTACAGCTTGGATGAGACCGGAGCTTGAAATCCCTCACACATAATATGAAAACTAACGCCTTCCATTAATATGGGGAGAACCAGAGTTCTTATAGAGTTCGGGTTGTTGGATAAACCCAAGCTCACTCTATACGGATATGTTCGAACCATGAAAATAAGATTTTTGGATTAATGGATCGGTTTTCACAAGAAGCGTTGATTTGTTGAGTAAACTCAAGGTCAACGTAGACAGAGGCGAAATTGGGTAGTGTACATTAGATGTACGCGCATCAAGAGTTGATAACCCAATGTGTGTGCATACATCACGAGTTGATAGCACTAGTCGATAATTGCACCTGTGATGTAACTGGTATGACCGATACCTGCCGATTGATCTAAGGTGGCTTGTTGGGTAAACCCAAGGTCATTTTAGTAATGTCGGATATCTATGATGCAATTGGTATGACCGATACCTACCAATTGACCTAAGGTGGCTTGTTGGATAAACCCAAGGTCATTTTTAGTAATATCGGATATCGACCCACTAGGACATTTTGTCATAATGTTTCTTGGATTCGTAATGAGGGTTATGGATTCTTTGAAACTAGTGGGAGCCAGAGCCATATGCATGTCATGCAAGTCTTTATGATTATGCATGTAATTCTATTCTAACATTCTTTCTCTCTCTCCCTTTAAGTTGATTGAAGATGACTTCTAGTGTGAATTTGAGCTCACTTATAGACTCTAATAAATTAACTGAACCTAATTTTCTCGATTGGCTGAGAAATCTGAGAATTGTTCTCAGATCTGAGGAACTGGGCTATGTCCTAGATGTTTCACTTCCTGATCCACCTGCTGTTGATGCTTCTGATGAGGATTAGAAAGCATATCGTAAGCATCTCAAAGACAGTGACATGGCTACCTGTATTATGCTTGCCTCTATGTCACCAGAGCTGCAAAAGCAGCATGAGTCTATGGATGCTAATACCATAGTGTTTCATCTTAGAGAGCTTTTCGATGAGCAAGCTCGGTCTGAAAGGTTCGAAACCTCGAGGCTACTCTTCACTACTAAGATGACTCTAGGTTCATCTGCAGTGCAGTATGCACTGAAGATGAATTGATATATTGAGAGGTTGGCCGTCTTAGGTTTTGTTATGGATTATGAATTAAGTGTTAACTTAATTCTAGTTAGATTGTCTGATAGTTATTCACAGTTTGTGTTAAACTATCGGATGAACCAAATATCCACGACAATTCCTGAGTTGATCAATCTGCTCAAGACAGCAAAGCAAGCTATCAAGAAGGATAGCAAGCAAGTGCTTAGTGGCCTCTTCTTCTTCTGGTTCAAAGAAAAAGAATCTAAAGAAGAAAAGGTCCAAGAAACCAAAAGGAAGTGCAGCGAAAAAGAAAACCAAAGAAACTGCACCAAAAGGAACTTGCTTCCATTGTGGCAAGACTGGCCACTAGAAGCGAAACTGTAAAGTCTATCTGGAAGAATTAAAGCAGAAGAAGGCATTAGATGCCTCAGATCCTTCAGGTATGTTTGTCATTGAGGTTAATACTGTTTCTGATCATAACATATGGGTATTAGATACCGGTTGTGGCTCACACATATGCAATGATATCACGAGGCCTCGAGGACGATGAGCACTCGTGAAGGAGAACTAGACCTGCGTGTAGGAAATGGAGCAAGAGTTGCTGCATTAGCCGTAGTGTTGGACTCGAATTTTTGATGAAAATTAGAAATATTAAAATGAATTTAAGTGAGAAAGAAATTGGTGAGAAAATTATGAATTTAAGGAAATTTGATGAAAAAAAAATTATGAGAAAAGAATTGTTTAATTTTGAGGACTTTGATATTTGAATGAACTTATATGAATTATGAGAAGAAAGTGGATGAGTTGATTGAAATGAAGTTAAATAGCAAGAATTAAAAAGAAAAAGTGTGAAAATTTAAAAAATTTAGAAAGTTTGACTTTTGGAGATAAAATGTTTGACTTGAGAGTTGACTTTTTGATTTTGGGAGAATTTGAGAAAATGATCTTCTGGAAACTTGTAGTTTATGTCAAGAGTTTTCTGTAGCCATAAAGTTTGATATTTTTTGATATCGGGAGTGAGAGTTATGATAAGTCAAAGTTCGCTTGAAGTTTGACTTTTTGAGGAAAAAGTTGACTTTTTGATTTAGGCAAAATTCGAGAAAATGATCAACATGAAAATTGTAGTCTCTTTCAAGACCTTTTTGTGGACATAAAGTTTGCTATTTTTCGATGTCGGGATTGAAAGATATGATTTTCTGAAGATATGCTTTGTTTTGAAAATGCTATTAAGTATAGATTTGCGTATTTTAGTTTTCGAGGCCACTTGTCGTATGGATTTAGTTTGAATTAGAGTAAGCGATCTTCATGAAAGTTTTAGATAATATTTTTATCTTTCCATTGATATAAAGTTTGCAATTTTTCGATATCGGGACTAGGAGTTATGAGCGATTAAAAATTGGAAGTCGTTTAGGAAAAGCTGTTTTGAACAGAATCTTTGATTGAGGTTTTGACCCCTTTCGAGACCTAATTTGATTTTGAGTACTTCAGGGAAGTTGTAGAGCTTCCTTTGATCTTTTCATTGACACCAAATTTGTCAAATTCTGAGTTCGGTATCGAGAGATATGATTTTGGAAAAGTTCGGTTTTGAAGTGTCGTTACTTTGTTTTTAATCCGATCCCTTTTGTAATCTTTTGCTTATAATTCCTTCGTACGACATCCGATTGATTTGATTCTCGAAGCGTTGAATTCCTAAGACAATTAATTCCATTTTTATGAAGAATTATGATTTTTAGGAGATTAAATGGAAAGAGATTGATTGAACCTAAGTGAGAGATTTGGTTATAGATTATAAGTTGGATAATTTTCTGAACATAGTTCAGTATTTTGCGATTTTTGGGAGCTGTACAACTCCGATTGAGTTGTTTCTTGAGGGAAAATAAAATTAAGATATAGGGCTACAACTCTTGTGAAGGGATCGAAATTTAATTTCATCCCTAAGATTGTAAATTTCTGGACTGAAGTTATGTTAATGTTCAGTCTCGGATTTTGTGAAAGTCCAATAGTATTTTGGCTATAACTTCTTCGTTTTAGATCCGAATTGAGCGCGGTTGGTGGCGTTGGATTCGTATGATCTAGAGGAACAATTTTCAAGAAGAAAGTTTATCCAAATTATTTCATTTAGATGCTTGAAAATAGGACGCAAGTAGTCAATTTTTCAAGTTCCTGCAGGGGCAATTTTCGAAATAGGCAAATAAGTGAGGGGCAACTTGGTCATTTGTGCCCCATTTTTATTGACATGGCAGAAGCAACATGGGGCTATCGTTTTGTGTCCAGCAACTCACGAAAATGAGGCAAAAATGAAAGAAAGAAATAAGAAGAAGAGAGAAGAGAAGAAACGAAGAAGGAGAAGAAGAAGGGAGTTCGTGAGAGAGCAAGGTAAGTTCGATTTTTTCATGGTTTTCTAAGTGATTTTCATTGGTTTTAAGAGCAAAGAGGAGGAAGAAGAACATGGAAGCTTGCAACATGGTGAAATTCGAAATTAGAGAGAGAAGGTAAGAGAGAGAAAGCTTGAGTTTTTGATTTGTTTGATGGTTGATTAAGCTTAGAATGGTTATGGATTTAGTTTATCTATGATTAATTGAAGAGATTAGGCTATGATTATGTTGATTTTATGAATTTGGAGTTTATGTCAAATTTGAAATTTGGGGGTTTTTGAAATTGTTGCTTTAGATTGCTTGAATTAGTGATGAATTTGAGATATCCTAAGTTAATTTTGATGTTTATGCTTTAGGTGAAGTTTAATTTGAAAAATTGTAAATTGGGGGTTTAGGCTTAATTTGAAATTTGGAGATTTTGTGAATTAATAGTGTAGAATCATCAATACTAGTATGAATTGGTGAAATATGAAATCAATTGTGAAGAAATTGTGATTTATGATATGGAATTTGTGTAAATTGGTTTAGGCCAATTTTGAAAATTGGGGATTTTCAAAATTGGAGGTTGAAATAGCTTGAATATGTGAGGAATTGATGTTTCCTAAGCTCAATTTGAGTAATTATGATTTTTGTGATATCAAATTTGATTGAATTGGTTTAGGTTCAATTTAGCATTTAGGGGATTTTGGGATTTTTAGAAATTGTTGAAGTAAGATGGTTTGAAATATGATGAGTTTGTGAATTATGAAATCAATTTTGAAGAAATTGTAATTTATGGTATTGAATTTGGATAAGTTGGTTTAGGCCAAATTGGTGAATTAGGGTTTTTGTAAATTGGTGAGTTAGATAGCTTGGAATTATGGTAAATTGGTGAATTCTAAGTTAATTTTGAAGATTATATTATTTATGATGTGAATTTGGATGATTATGGTTTAGGTTTTGTTAAATTGGAAGAGAGAGAAGCAAAAGTCAAATTGAAGCATTGGACAAGATGCTAGCATGGAAATAAGGTGGGTAGTATATTTATTTATTAAATTTTAAGCTAAAATGTGAATTTGAAAATTGAAAAGCAAAGTTTTGAGAAATGAATGTTTATAAAAATGTTTGGATATTATGATTTTGAAGGATTAATTTCCTTATGTTAGAAATGATTTTAGAAAATACAAGATTTATGAAAATCATGTTTTAGACAATTTGAGCAATGTGTTTTATGAAACTATATATGTTTTGATTTATGTATGAAAGAAATAATTGCATTCATGTTTATGCGTTTGATTTATATGTGATTAATTGATTTATTGAATATGATTGTATATGTGGAATATGCATGTGTCAAGCTTTTGATACAATTTGATGTTATGGTTTGAAAATGTGAAAATCAAGATTTTTGAAAAGTGCCTTGAACAATCAATTTCGCCGCTTATGTGTTATGTGGGTTTGGTCAGTCCTTTTGTGAGTCGATTACTTTGTCTCTGCTGTTTAAGCCTTCGCTCGGCTTTGAAGAGGCAATGGAGTTCGATCACGGACTCCTTCACGGTACTGCATGACCATTATGCGGAAATGTGCGAAGACGTCTGTTATGGACCAAACCAAACCATTTAATGTGTTATTGTGATTTGTGTTGGATGCTTGGTATAACTCGCAAACACACGCCATGCAATATAACTCGCAAACACCTACGGGTGGGGTGGGGTCCAACATCAAACCATTCTGTTATGTTATGTGATTTTGTGATGCATTCATGTTTAAAGTCGTGCATGATTGGTAAAAGTTTGAGAATTTGAGAAATGAGAAAGTGAATTTTCAATCATGAATTTAAAGCTGTTTATGAATGTTTTGGAAAGTTTAAAATGGGTTTTGGATAAATTTCGAATGGAAAATGTTTGAAAATTTTGAAAAGATAATTTTCGCTTATGTTTCAATTTATAAATATATTATCCACGAGCTTAGAAGCTCACCCCTTTCATCCCCATCTCCGGGTTTCGATGCGGAGATCGGATGAAAGCGTATCAAACGTTTGATTCGATTTTGTATTATTTGGATTTTTGTGCAAATTGAGATTTTGGTATTAAGATTGAATATGACGAATTGCTATGTATGTATATGATTTATGAAGTTTGTATGAAATTGTGTATATTAGGTTGATGTAAAAGAATGAAGAGGTCGATGTACGGCTTTTGAATTCTGTGATTGTAAATGATTTTGGAAATTGTATATGAAATTGTGTATGATTTTGGAAAAATATATTGTTAATTGATATGGGAATTTGATTGAAGTGTTTAGATCTAAGATTGCGTTTGTTTGTTGGTGTTTGGATTCCGGACGGGAGAGTCCGATGATTCTGGATTTTGTGATATTAGAAGTGTATTTTGCCTTTGCAGAAATTTTTGGGCTGTCAAAATACAGTCGTTATGCTGCCCGATTTTCGGTAAAAATCGAGTTAAGATAAGAATAAGAAGTTAGTTTGTTAAAGATGAGTTTTAGTTAAAAAGATGAAATTTTTGGGATTTGTGTGATTGGTTAAGAAAAATAATATGAATCGAAATGTTGTTTGAGAATTAAGTGAATTGAAATTTGTGCGAGGATGAGTTGCCAAAAAGGAAATTGTATGGATTGGTTATGTTTTGAATAAGTTAAAGGAATGAAATATGGAAGAAAAAAAATTTATACCGGATTTCGGAATGGATAGTCTAGGAATTCCAACGCAACGCTTTTCTCTGTTCTTTATTTCCGGATGTCGGATTTGTTTGCTTTGGGTTCGATCCGTTTCGTATCCGTTTTTGTTTTCCGATTGAGATCCGGTTCCCAGATCGGGTCCCAACATAGATGGTATCAGAGCCCAGTATTATGATCATACTTGGGCGGAAGTGTTTGTTCAGAGTTTTAATGAATAGGATTGCAATAGTGAGAGAGTGATAAAGATGGAAATGGTATTTCATGCATGATATGAAGAAACTAGTGGATTGTTTGATTAAGGTGATGAGTGATGATTGATTAGAAGAAAGTGTTAAGGGCAATTGAGAGGAGAATTTCATGATGAAATGGGAAGAATTGATTTTAGTTATACATGTGTGAGTCGAATTAAGAAATACTTGAAGGATAGGATTAACTGATATGAAGGTATGTTATGAAATATTTGACAAATTAAATTTGGATGAATTATTTTCGAATATGCATATGTAATATGCAATTAAGGGATACTTGAAAGATGAGACAACTTGAGTTTATATCTATATATGTAAGGCATATTGAATTGTGGATATAGTGAAGTGATATAATAGTGAATGTGGTGTACTTGATGAGGAAATTAGATAAGAAAAGTGACTATGATCTTTTGGAAAGAAATCAGCTAAGAGAATGTGTTACTTGATGATTTATTACGTATGAATTTCGAGGACGAAATTATTTTAAGAGGGGGAGAAATGTTGGACCCCGAACTTTTG
Organism: Erythroxylum novogranatense; assembly: GCA_029891385.1. NCBI lineage: Eukaryota > Viridiplantae > Streptophyta > Magnoliopsida > Malpighiales > Erythroxylaceae > Erythroxylum > Erythroxylum novogranatense. Next base: position 54,381,606 of record CM057233.1, on the reverse strand, counting down.
ATAAAAATTAGAAATATTAAAATGAATTTAAGTGAGAAAGAAATTGGTGAGAAAATTATGAATTTAAGGAAGTTTGATGAAAAAAAATTTATGAGAAAAGAATTGTTTAATTTTGAGGACTTTGATATTTGAGTGAATTTATATGGATTATGAGAAGAAAGTGGATGAGTTGATTGAAATGAAGTTCAATAGCAAGAATTAAAAAGAAAAAGTGTGAAAATTAAAGAATTTAGAAAGTTTGACTTTTGGAGATAAAATGTTTGACTTGAGAGTTTGACTTTTTGATTTTGGAAGAATTTAAGAAAATGATGTTCTGGAAACTTGTAGTTTATGTCAAGAGTTTTCTGTAGTCATAAAGTTTGATATTTTTCGATATCGGGAGTGAGAGTTATGATCGATCAAAGTTAAGCGAAGTTTGACTTTTTGAGGAAAAAGTTGACTTTTTGATTTAGGCAAAATTCGAGATAATGATCAACATGAAAATTGTAGCCTCTGTCAAGACCTTTTTGTGGACATATAGTTTGCTATTTTTTGATGTCGGGATTGAAAGATATGATTTTCTGAAGATATGCTTTGTTTTGAAAATGCTATTAAGTATAGATTTGTGTGTTCTAGGTTTCGAGGCCACTCGTCGTATAGATTTAGCTTGAATTAGAGTAAGTGATCTTCATGAAAGTTTTAGATGATATTTTTATCTTTCCATTGATATAAAGTTTGCAATTTTTCGATATCGGGGCTAGGAGTTATGAGCGATTAAAAATTGGAAGTCGTTTAGGAAAAGCTGTTTTGGACAGAATCTTTGATTGAGGTTTTGACCCCTTTCGAGACCTAATTTGATTTTGAGTACTTCAGGGAAGTTGTAAAGCTTCCTTTGATCTTTTTATTGACACCAAATTTGTCAAATTCTGAGTTCAGGATTGAGAGATATGATTATGGAAAAGTTCGGTTTTGAAGTGTCGTTACTTTGCTTTTAATCTGATCCCTTTTGTAATCTTTTGCTTATAATTCCTTCGTACGACATCCGATTGATTTGATTCTCAAAGCGTTAGATTCCTAAGACAATTAATTCCATTTTTATGAAGAATTATGATTTTTAGGAGATTAAATGAAAAGATATTGATTGAACCTAAGTGAGAGATTTGGTTATAGAGTATAAGTTGGATAATTTTCTGAACATAGTTCAGTATTTTGTGATTTTCGGGAGCTGTATAACTCCGATTGAGTTGTTTATTAAGGGAAAATAAAATTAAGATATAGGGCTACAACTCTTGTGAAGGGATCGAAATTTAATTTCATCCCTAAGATTGTAAATTTCTAGACTGAAGTTATGTTAATGTTCAGTCTCGGATTTTGTGAAAGTCCGATAGTATTTTGGCTATAACTTCTTCGTTTGAGATCCAAATTGAGCGCGGTTGGTGGTGTTGGATTCGTATGATCTAGAGGAACAATTTTCAAGAAGAAAGTTTGTCCAAATTATTTCTTTTAGATGCTTGAAAATAGGACGCAAGTAGTCAGTTTTTCAAGTTCCTGCAGGGGCAATTTTCGAAATAGGCAAATAAGTGAGGGGCAACTTGGTCATTTGTGCCCCATTTTTAATGCCATGGTAGAAGCAACATGGGGCTGTCGTTTTGTGTCCAGCAACTCACGAAAATGAGGCAAAAGTAAAAGAAAAAAATAAGAAGAAGAGAGAAGAGAAGAAACGAAGAAGGAGAAGAAGAAGGGAGTTCGTGAGAGAGCAAGGTAAGTTCGATTTTTTCATGGTTTTCTAAGTGATTTTCATTGGTTTTAAGAGCAAAGAGGAGGAAGAAGAACATGGAAGCTTGCAACATGGTGAAATTCGAAATTAGAGAGAGAAGGTAAGAGAGAGAAAGCTTGAGTTTTTGAGTTTTTGATTTGTTTGATAGTTGATTAAGCTTAGAATGGTTATGGATTTAGTTTATCTATGATTAATTGAAGAGATTAGGCTATGATTATGTTGATTTTATGAATTTGGAGTTTATGTCAAATTTGAAATTTGGGGGTTTTTGAAATTGTTGCTTTAGATTGCTTGTATTAGTGATGAATTTGAGATATCCTAAGTTAATTTTGATGTTTATGCTTTAGGTGAAGTTTAATTTGAAAAATTATAAATTGGGGGTTTAGGCTTAATTTGAAATTTGGGGATTTTGTGAATTAATAGTGTAGAATCATCAATACTAGTATGAATTGGTGAAATATGAAATCAATTGTGAAGAAATTGTGATTTATGATATGAAATTTGTGTAAATTGGTTTAGGCCAATTTTGAAAATTGAGGATTTTCAAAATTGGAGATTGAAATAGCTTGAATATGTGAGGAATTGATGTTTCCTAAGCTCAATTTGAGTAATTATCATTTTTGTGATATCGAATTTGATTGAATTGGTTTAGGTTCAATTTAGAATTTGGGGGATTTTGGGATTTTTAGAAATTGTTGAAGTAAGATGGTTTGAAATATGATGAGTTTGTGAATTATGAAATCAATTTTGAAGAAATTGTAATTTATGGTATTGAATTTGGATAAGTTGGTTTAGGCCAAATTGGTGAATTAGGGTTTTTGTAAATTGGTGAGTTAGATAGCTTGGAATTATGGTAAATTGGTGAATTCCTAAGTTAATTTTGAAGATTATGTTATTTATGATGTGAATTTGGATGATTATGGTTTAGGTTTTGTTAAATTGGAAGAGAGAGAGAAGCAAAAGTCAAATTGAAGCATTGTACAAGATGCTAGCATGGAAATAAGGTGGGTAGTATATTTATTTATTGAATTTTAAGTTAAAATGTGAATTTGAAAATTCAAGAAACAAAGTTTTGAGAAATGAATGTTTATAAAAATGTTTGGATATTATGATTTTGAAGGATTAATTTCCTTATGTTAGAAATGATTTTAGAAAATACAAGATTTATGAAAATAATGTTTTAGACAATTTGAGCAATGTGTTTTATGAAACTATATATGTTTTGATTTATGTATGAAAGAAATAATTGATTTAATGTTTATGCGTTTGATTTATATGTGATTAATTGATTTATTGAATATGATTGTATATGTGGAATATGCATGTGTCAAGTTTTTTGACATAATTTGATGTTATGATTTGAAAAATGTGAAAAATCAAGATTTTTGAAAAGTGCCTTCGGGCAATCTGAATTTTCGTTTTCGCTTATGTGTTATGTGGGTTTGGTCAGGTCCTTTTGTGAGTCAATGCACTGTCTTTACCTGTTTAAGCCTTCGCTCGACTGCCCGCAAGAGGCAATGGAGTTTCGATCACGGACTCCCTTCACGGCTGCATATGACCGCTATGCAGAAATGTGCAGTACGTCCTGTTATGGACCAAACCAAACCATTTAATGTGTTATTGTGATTTGTGTTGGATGCGCGGTATAACCCAAGAAACACACGCCGTGATATAACTCGCAAACACCTACGGTGGGGTGTGGGGTCCAACATCAAACCATTATGTTATGTTATGTGGTTTTTGTGATGCATTCATGTTTAAAGCTGTGCATGATTGGTAAAAAGTTTGAGAATTTGAGAAATGAGAAAGTGAATTTTCAATCATGAATTTCGGAAACTGTTTATGAATGTTTTGGAAAGTTTGAAAATGGGTTTTTGGATAAATTTCCGAATGGCAAATGTTTGAAAATTTTGAAAAGATAATTTTCGTTTATGTTTCAATTTATAAATATATTATCCACGAGCTCGAAGCTACCCCCTTTCATCCCCATCTCCAGGTTTCGTGCAGGAGATCGGATGAAAGAGTATCAAGACGTTTGATTCGATTTTGTATTATTTGGATTTTTGTGCAAATTGAGATTTTGGTATTAAGATTGAATATGACGAATTGCCATGTATGTATATGATTTATGAAGTTTGTATCAAATTGTGTATATTAGGTTGATGTAAAAGAATGAAGAGGTCGATGTACGGATTTTGAATTCTGTGATTGTAAAGGATTTTGGAAATTGTATATGAAATTGTGTATGATTTTGGAAAAATATATTGTTAATTGATATGGGAATTTGATTGAAGTGTTTAGATCTAAGATTGCGTTTGTTTGCTGGTGTTTGGATTCCGGACGGGAGAGTCCGATGATTCTGGATTTTGTGATATTAGAAGTGTATTTTGCCTTTGCAGGAATTTTTGGGATAGGATAAATGCAGCCGTTATACTGCCAAATTTTCGATAAAATTGGGATAAAAATGAGATTTTGGATATGTATGAGTGTATATAAGAGTATGAAATATTCGAGATTTGTATATGGATGAATTTCCAAGGTGGGAATTATTTGTATTTGATTCAAAGCTTTGTATGAGTTTGATAAATGAGTATAAGAGAAAAAAAATTATACCAGGTTTGGATAGTCTAAGTTTCCAACGCGATTAGTTTCCTATGCTTCATGTTTGCAAACGGATGTCGATGTTTGTTCAGGTTGAGTACTTCGTTCGCTTTGCCTTATGATTCGATTCTATTGATTATCCCGATTTGGTTTTCGATTCCGATTTGCATTCGCTTTGCGTCTCGGTATGTTTATTTGATTTGCTTTCGCTACATTCACTCCGATTTGTTTCTGTCGATGCCGTATTCGCTTCGTCTATGTTTCTGTTTCGGTTGGGATCCGATTTTCGGATCGGGTCCCAAGACGTAGGCACTTATTTTTTGTCACTCCCTAGTGGGTTTGTAATTAAACTGGATGAATGTTATTTTGTACCTGTTTTAACAAAGAACATATTGTCTGTTTCTTGTTTAAATAGAGCTGGTTTCTATTTGACTTTTAGTAACAATGGTTGTTCTATTAGTTTGAATGGAATGCTTTATGATACTGGTATATTATGCAATGGAATTTACATATTAGATATGTCACATCCAATTATGAATGTCGATGACACCAAAAGACGTAAACGAGATAATTTAAAATCAACTTACTTATGACATTGTCGCCTTGGCCATATAAATGAGAGACGCATAGCTAAGCTCCATGAGAGTGAAAGTTTAGGGTCATTTGATTATGAATCATATGACACATGTGAATCTTGTTTATTAGGCAAGATGACTAAGTTATCCTTTAAGGGAAAGGGTGAACGAGCGACTAGGGTATTAGACCTAATACATTCAGATGTATGTGGTCCAATGTCCATCCATGCTAGAAGTGGTTGTCTTTACTTCATTACCTTTATCGATGATTATTCTCGATATGGGTACCTGTATCTGATGAGATACAAATCTGAAGCATTTGAAAAGTTCAAACAATTCATAAATAAAGTAGAAAACCAACTTGGGAAAAGTATCAAAACATTACGATCCAATCGTGGTGGGGAATACTTAGACCAACAGTTTTTAGATTATCTCAGAGATAATGGGATTTTATCTCAATGGACTCCACCTTACACACCACAGCATAATGGTGTAGCTGAAAGGAGAAATCGAACCTTGTTAGATATGGTACGATCGATGATGGGCTTTGCAAAGTTACCAAAATCCTTTTGGGGGTATACACTTGAGACAACTGTTTATTTATTAAACAGAGTTCCATCAAAGACAGTTGATGTTACTCCATATGAGATGTGGACTAACAAAAGACCCTATCTTACTCATTTGAAAGTTTGGAGTTGTCCTGCTTATGTGAAGCGGATACAGTCAGATAAACTTGATGCAAAGTCTGACAAATGTTTGTTTGTAGGATATCCTAAAGAAACAATGAGATATCAATTCTACCTTGCTGGGGAACAAAAGGTGTTTGTTTCGAAGCATGCTGTCTTTTTAGAGAAAGAGTTTCTTTTACAAGAAGACAGTGGGAGCAAAATTGAACTTGGAGAAGTTCAAGATGCTCGAACAGACGCAGATCAACTGCCTGAACCTGAAACTGTGACTCATATAGATGAAGTAACAGTTCAACCTTCTACAACACACGAAATTCGTAGGTCATGTAGGATACGTTCTGTTCCCGAGAGATATGGATTTCTTGTGAATGAACAGAATGACGTATTGCTCATAGAAGATAATGAGCCTACCACTTATGAAGAGGTTTTGAAGAGTTCAGAGTCTGAGAAATGGCTTCATGCCATGAAGGCTGAAATGGATTCCATGTATGAAAACCAAGTATGGACTTTGGTTGAGGCACCTGAAGGAATAAAACCCATAGGGTGTAAATGAGTTTTTCAAAAAAAAAACCGACATGGATGGTAATGTGATTACCTATAAAGCAAGGCTTGTGGCTAAAGGTTTTCGTCAAAGACAAGGAGTTGACTACGACGAGACCTTCACCGAAAGAGCAATGCTTAAATCCATTAGATACTCTAGCCATTGCCACTCATTATGATTATGAGATATGGCAAATGGATGTGAAGACGACTTTCCTAAATGGAAATCTAGCGAGGATGTGTATATGACACAACACGAGGGCTTCATCTCCTATGATGGCGAAAAGGTATGCAAGCTTCGAAATCCATCTATGGATTGAAATAAGCATCCAGGAGTTGGAATATCCGTTTGATGAGGTAATCAAAGAGTTTGGTTTTCACAAATCCGGATGAACACTTGTGTGTATAAGAAGGTTAGTGGGACTGCAATCGTATTCCTTGTGCTATATGTAGATGACATATTATTACTAGGAAACGATGTCTCTATGCTACAATCAGTGAAGATTTGGTTGTCCAAACAATTTGCCATGAAAGACCTTGGTGAAGCAACTTATATCCTTAGGATAAAAATTTATAGAGATAGATCAAAAAGATTGCTTGGTCTTTCACAATCAACGTACATAGACAAGATGCTAAAGAGGTTTAGCATGGAGCAATCCAAGAGAGGGTACCTTCCCATCACTCATGGGATAACACTCTCGAAATCTATGTGTCCTAAAACACAAGATGAGAGGATGCGCATGGATATGATCCCGTATGCATCTGCAGTAGGATCTATCATGTACGCAATGCTATGTACGAGATCCGATGTATCATATGCTCTAAGTGTTACGAGCAGATACCAATCGGATCCTGGTGAGGGTCACTGGGTGGCTGTCAAGAATATCCTCAAGTACTTGCGAAGAACTAAGGATGTTTTCTTGGTATATGGAGATGGAAATCTCCAAGTGAGCGGGTATACAGATGCCAATTTTCAATTTGATAAGGATGATTCTAAATCCCAATCAGTTTATATATTCACACTGAACGGCGGGGCGGTCAGTTGGAAGAGTTCCAAACAAGAGATAACTGTCGATTCAACAACTGAGGCAGAATACATTGCCGCTTCAGACGCAGCAAAGGAAGCAGTTTGGATCAAGAAGTTCATTACTGAACTTGGTGTGGTTCCTAGCTGTGATGGGCCCATACTGATTGTATTGTGACAACAATGGGGCTATTAATGTGGCGAAGGAACCAAGGTCTCATCAACGATCCAAATCGTACTCGCAGATATCATCGATCGGGAGATCATTGGACGAGGTGATGTCGAGATAGAGAATTCTCCAAAGAGAATATTGTTGATCCGTTGACAAAGCCATTGTCACAAAAAGTTTTAATTCTCATCATGTCGCCTTTATGGTATTAGATATCAAGGCGATTAGCTTTAGGTCAAGTGGGAGATTGTTAGAGTAGTGCCCTAAAGGCAATCGCCTTTTAGCGTTTTATACAAAATTGTGTACATACTTTATGAATAAATAAAGAAAGACATATTTCATTAATTTGATGTTCATTATTTATGAATGGATATTGATCTATAACCAAATTAATGAAGTCCATGATATATGACATAGCATGAAGAAAATTGTGATGTGATCATACCATCGAGATTCCTATCATGTGCAATTATGTCGATATCTAAATTATCCCTAGTCGTAGGATTCTAAGCTGGACATCGTAATCCGGAGAGACTAGCACATCTCAAGCTCCTTGATTTGATCAGCGGTGGATCTCGTAAGCTGTAAATATGAGATATTTAGGGTTGAGATGTGAATGCTTACTAGAGGTAGTAAGTACATTAGATGACCTGCTATGAGATCATCACATGGATGTCCTATTCTAATGTCAGTGATAATCTCATCATAGCAATGGTGCAAATATCCTTAGACTTGAGGTACTCAAGGATATCTTGGATACTGATTCTGTGCTTTGACTCCATTCCTTGTTGCCTTACACAGGTCGCTTGTAGGGTGATGATTGGGTACAACTTGAGGTATTCGAAGGTAATTGAGTAGCCAATAAAGGATTCACCACTTCTGTGATAGCAGAAGATGATACCCATGGCCTCTTGTCAGGGTCATTACTTGGAAATCTCTGACCGGAGCACGTATGTCATGAAGAGTGTCTTCAGTGACATATAAAGTAATGAGTCCCAGGACAAGAACTGATATCACTTGGACTAGATTTGACGTAGTCAGTTTAGTAAGAGTTGACACTTTGTCCATACTCATAACCAAGTGGGGTATAACATGGTGAAAGGACGAATTACACAGAATTGTCTGTGGAAAGGTTCGTGATATGGTCCGTGATGAATATAGGTTCATTCGTCAAACCAATTACTTTTCGGTCAATTGGGGGTCATGATGTGTTGCTAGATACCGCTCATAACTTGCTTAGATTAAGTGTTAATCTAAGTGGCCAACGTAACCGGGAACCTAATGGGTCACACGCATAAGAGTGACTCGGAGAATTCGTAAAATAGTTTTGGACAGAGATCCAAAAAATGGAGAGCAATGGGACTAAATGGATCCCGATGAGATCGAGATATGTCCCGATGAGATCGCGACATCGATATTGCTGAAACAGGTCTTCGATGTTTTTTCCATACCGGGACCCGGTAGGACCGATCCCAGTGTGACTGGACCACTTCAGCATTTATATATATATCTTATAATTAATTAAGTAATATATATATATATGTGTGTGTGTGTGTGTGTGTGTGTGTGTGTGTGTGTGTGTGTGTGTGTGTGTGTGTGTGTGTCAACGTGGAAGCCAAAGGAGAAGCCTTATCTTTTCTTAACTTTATATATATATATAAAGGCTAACGTGGAATGACCTCCACCATTAGCTTTTAATGCCTTTAATTGTTAAAGACAAAAGGCTAATGAAGGAAAGAAAAGTGTGGATGATCGTGGGTTAGAAGAAAAGGGTTTGAGAAATCCTAAGCTTCATCATCTTTCATCAAAGGCTTCATCTCTTCTTCTCCAAGCTTTTCCTTCTTCATCGTCTTCTCCTAGCTCTCCAAGAATAAAGGTAAGATCTAGCAGTCTTTACTTTATTCTAGCTATTCCCGGGTCAAAAGGTTTGCACCGGTTAGGTTCTCCGATCTCTGTGTGGATACCGTTAGAGACGGTCTCCTTTGGTCGTTATGGTTTGACTTTGATATATAGACACATGGATCCTGGCTTTCGGGAAGGTCCCGGAATAAAAAAAATTTGTTTTACGCACTGTGTGCATGTGATGCACACACCAGGATTTTCCTACACATCAGTGGTACACCATTCAAGTAATTCATAAGCTGACACTACAGTGAAACGCCTATGCGTTGTTTATCCCCACTGAAGGGTATCTTCTGTTGTATTATCTGCATTAGTGGTTTTTCTTGCTTAAAACCAACCCTATACTACTTCAGACCCTACAAGCAACACCACATGGTTTTTCGACAATGGTGCAACAAACCAAGTTACAGCAGATATCCAGAATCTGTCCATTGGATCCAGAATATAGTGGCAAGGAGCAACTAATAGTAGCAAAGTCAATGAATCTGCCCATTAATCCGAAAGATGTTAATTTCTGTGATTCTTATCAATATGGTAAACTTCATAAGTTACCTTTTGCTAATCTTAACATAACCGTCCATAAACCACTTGAAATTATAAACTCAGACATATGGAGACCCTCACCTTACCTATCCTCTGCTGGCCATATAAAGCCTTTTTTCCTTTTTACCTTACTTATCTCAACATGGGATTATTCCACAATTTACCTGTCCTTATACCCATCAATAGAATGGTGTCTCCGAAAGGAAACATCGTCACATTACAAAAATGGGCCTCACTTTGCTCTCTCATGCCCATATGCCCTTAACCCTATGGCTTGAAGCCTTCTTTACTGCAACATACCTTATCAACAACTTACCCTCACCCACACTCCATAATCAATCACCTTTTGAAAGATTGTATCACAAGAAGCCGAATTACATGCATCTCAAACCATTTGGCTGCAGTTGTTTTCCCTATCTCCATTACTATTCTACTCACAAATTTGATTTTCATACTTCAAAGTGTGTTTTCCTAGGCTATAGTCCACATCAAAAAGGCTATTTATGCCTCAATGCCAAGGGTCAAATCTTCACATCTCGCCATGTTGAATTCAATGAGGAGGAATTTCCTTATCTAACTCTTTTTCCACCCAAACAGCTTGCTTCAGTCTCAAAATCTCATCATTGTTTGCCTATTTCTACTCTACTTTCTACTGTTGATTTTCACAGGTCACTTGGAGGCACTCCTCTGTAAGCAGACAAGTCCTCTCTGCCTTCCCCAATAGACAACACTCATCAAGTATATTCTTCTCCACTTTTATCTACTCCTTTATCAGTTTCTAGTTCCCCTCCATCACAACCTGTTTCTTCTGTTCTGCCACCTCTAGAATCCATCCTTCCTCTCCAACCCTCATCCACTCATCCTATGCAAACAAGATCAAAAAGTGGTATTTACAAACCTAAACTCTACACCACTGCCCTCACCAATGGTTCCCCTCCCTGTTACTCTCCGGAACCTACCTCCTTTTCCCAAGCTATAAATGAACCCACCTGGCCAATGGCTATGCAAAATGAAATTGCTGCCTTGACTCACAACAAAACCTGGCAATTAGTACTATATGCCTCTCATATGAATGTACTGGGAACTAAAACGGTTTTTTGGCTCAAATACACTGCTGATGGGTCTGTGGCTAAGCACATAGCTCGCTTGGTTGCTAAGGGGTTTAATCAAACCCCTAGAGTTGATTTCACTGAAACCTTTAGTCCAGTGATAAAGGCTTTTACTATTAAGATTACTCTCTCCCTGGCAGTCTCTCATCACTGGGATATCCAACAAATTGATGTGAACAATGCTTTTCTCAATGGCTTGTTACATGAAGAAGTTTATATCAGTCAACCTCAAGGCTTCGAGGATCCTACAAAACCTAATCATGTATGTCGACTGCTAAAGGCTCTATATGGACTCAAACAAGCTCTTAAGGCTTGGTTTTACACCCTCAGAAATGCTCTCAATCAGTGGGAATTTCAGAATTCTAAGTCAGACACTTCCTTATTCTACTTCAGACATAAGGCCACTCTTATTCTTCTACTGGTTTATGCTGATGACATTTTAGTCACCGGCAATGATCCCTAAGCCATACAGGCAATTATTGTTAAACTCCATAATAAATTTGCTCTCAAATCTCTTGGTAGTCTCAACTATTTTCTTGGTTTTGAGGTTTATCGCAATGCTACTGGACTCTATCTATCACAACACAAATATATTCATGACTTACTTGAAAGAGCTAACATGTTGTCTTGCAAGCCCTACTCCACTCCAGTCTCTACCAGCACTAAATTGTCCTTGCATGATAGGTCTCCTCTTGACAATCCTTCTGTCTATCGCAATCTCGTAGGTGCCTTGCAATATCTCTTCCATACCCGACCTGACATCAGTTATATAGTCAATAAACTGAGTTAGTTTCTCTCCAAACCTCTTCAACCTCGCTGGATTGCGTTAAAACGATATCTACGTTACCTGAAGGGGTCGTCTCATCTTGGTTTGCACTTCAAAACCTCATCGAGTCCCCTCGCCCTTTATGCCTTCAGTGACTCTGATTGGGCCAGCTCTCCAGATGATCGAAAGTCCACATTCGGTGATTGTGTCTTCTTGGGGGCAAATGTGGTATATTGGAACTCCAAAAAGCAGCAAGTTGTGGCTCGATCGAGTATTGAAGCCAAGTATCGGGCTCTCTCCCAACTCTCCATCGAGTTGATCTGGATTCTCTCCCTTCTATCTGAGCTTGGCTTCTCCATACCTCACACACCAGTTCTGTGGTGCGACAACAACGGAGCTAGATCTGTCTCCTAGAACCCAGTTTTTCATTCTCGCACCAAACACATCGAGGTGGAGGTGCACTTCATCAGAGACAAAATCGCCGATAGAACCCTAGAAGTCAAATACTTGAGCTCCACCGATCAGTTAGCCGGTCTCCTTACCAAACCTATGACAATTGCTCGTCTTCATCATCTCATCTCCAAACTCAATCTAGTTCAAAATCCTAGGTTGAGTTTGAGTGGGGATGTTACGAGAAGAACTTTACCAAATTCACAAAGTCATCTGCGAAGCCTCGAGTGTGGACCTACAATAGCTGATATGAGTTCAAGCCCAATGACACAACAAAAAAAAGGTACAGTAAAAGGAGGACCATCAGATCTTAATATGAACCCACACCCAGGAGAGCACAATCAAAAAACATTCTAGAAGACCGTTATGATTCTAACAAATTTCTGTTGTAACAATTTATTCCATAAACAAAGAGTTGTCAGAGCTTGTTGTAAACATCTGTATATAATGGTCTCCATGTACAAACTTTCAGTTTTTATAGAAAATCAATACAACAATTATACAAAGTTTCATTCATTTTTAGTCTCAAGTGCGCCCATCATATATAAATATTAAAAAAAAACAGAGAAACAATGGGTAATTACTATCAAAGATACCCTGAATGAAGTGGAAGCAATTGAGAATACTGATTGTTTATCAGTTGTCTTTACTTACAGTGTCTCTAGTCACGAGTTGGACTGCTACGTGCTCTTTTTTCTTTTTTCCCAAGAGAAGTCAATAATCTCAACAATAAAAGGAATTGTAGGATAACACAACTTTTGAAGATCCAACGTGGGTGATCTATTAGATATATCTGTAACATAAATTAGAGCAACTTCTTGTTTAGAAGTGACTGTAACATTTCAGATACGTTAATTACATTAAGTTTTTGCAAGATCCTGTGCACATCCCAATCATTGTATCCCTTTTTATTGGGTTTTATACAATAACAGTTATCGTATATATCTCACAATCAAACGCATTACGAGGAATTCTAGTTCAATGAGGGCAAAAAATGAAACTCTACTAGACATTGTGTTACTACTGTTTACGGTTGTATAGCTCACTATTAGTGTTTTCTTTCACCACACTAACACAACACCTGATAACCATTTAATTGACTAACGTTCAATGCATGGAAAGTAACAAACTTTGGCCATTTTTAAAACCAACTGACTTGGTCAGTGTCAATTGGAATTATAATCAAACAATTGGCATGCAACAATTCATTTATTACAACTTTTTCCCTCATCCAATTTTCCCAATTCCCATTTCAATTCTCACATATTATCTTACTACTGCCATCAACTTCCTATCGAAAATGTGAATCAACATTTCAAATCAGAAAATCATGGTAAATAATTGAATTTCAAAAATCAAACTCCAGCATATCACAATCTCAATACCCAAGTTTGCGTTAAACGCAGACCACGTCTACACACACATTCATCTGCATTGGAGAAACTTCTGCGTTAAATGCAGACGAAAACGCAGACAACTTCTGCTTTTAATGCAGACGTTTCTACATTAACAACGCAGACAGCAGACCTTCACAACGTCTGCATTGTGAAGGAGGAGGACAAAAAATATTCGAGAAATTCCAGAAAAAGTATACCAGACAAAAAACATACATATTTGTGAGTTGATCTTGAGAAGAATAACACTCTCTTGCATATGAGAATAGTCCAAAAACAGTCGCAAAACAGAAAAGTCCAAAGAAATGAAAGAGAAGAGTCACTTTTGATATATGCATAAGTGATGCAAATTGGTATAACAAAAAAGGCTAAAATTTGGGGCTTTTTTTAAAAGCTCCAAATTTTAGTTTTTGAAAAAGCTATTTTTACTTCAAAAATATTTTTGAAGTTTACAACCAAATATTCATTTTTTTCTTAAAAAAACTTTTGCGATGAAAAAAAGTACTATTGGAGCCAAGTAAATATAAATACATATCCTTATAAGAAACAAAAGATTTAATCCAATATCATTTCATTGCACCCAAAAATAGCTTTCATCATATATAACAAAAACAAGATGTAAACTATTTTTATTTTAAAATCGAAGTGATATAGAAAAGTGACTTCGCTTCATGTGAGGTGATATAATAAATACCAGCCTATCAATTGGAGCTCGCATAATTGACATATAAATGGTCTCATTATAAGGGCTCCTAAGAAAGGTAAAAATGACTCGTTACATTTATGAGATCTATTAACTTTTTTAGAAAATAAATACATAACTGGCGATTAAAAAAAAGAAGGTTGTGGGGTTTGCAGTTGAGCAAATTTAACTAGTTCGGTAATGCACTGTAGAATGAGAGTTAATGGGAACAAAGTTTTGTCGGTAGCTATTGCCTGAACATTAATATTTTGATTATAGGTTCTAACAACGAGTGATCCAAAGGAAATGGATGTGGCATTTATCAAATTAATGTATCGTGAGGTTAAAGAAGAATCAGTAGTGCAATTAAAGAAAGATAACATGGTTTGTTTGGGTTAGAATATTGTGACACAGTTAAGGAAAATCTTGAAGAGTGTAACCCATGCATCTTTAACGGTTGATCTTCTGGAAAGGTGACTGGGAAATTCTAATGTTTCCTTAAAATCCAGTGAAGATATGGTATCTGTGATTGTTGAAAATTCAACAAATGGTTTGATACCCTGTAATAAAAATAAAAATTTAAATTATACATTAATAGAATACCAAACGTTGGAAAAATAACAAGAATATAATCGAAGACAAACAATTTGTAAAGCTTGGACGGATAATAATTGGCAATAATTTTCAACGTTGATAAAAAGACATTCATGAACGATGACAGGTGACGGTGACAAGCATGCAAGACTTACCAACGATTCAGCCACTGCTTCCATCCCATTTTGCATGACTAAACACTCAATGTAGTCCGATAATTGAGAAAAACAAAAATCCAAAAGGCAACGAGAATGCTGATACAATGTGGTATAACAATATACTGAAAGGGAATTTTGATCGATACGCAATGCTACCCTGAAACAAGTTTTAGTTAATGTGAAGACAATACTGCATTTACGAAGATGGATAACTATGAAGTCCGACAAAGAAACCACTCAATATTGGGGAATATTCATGAAGCACCACCTCTCACAAACCACCCTCTGAACCTTCAGTTTTCCACCATGGCATTCATTATTTAACTGCAAGCCAAGAAAATACATAAAGAAAGGGAAGCTTGCTGAAGTTGTGAATCAGAACCAAACCTTTGTGGCTTCAACGTATTGGCCTACTTCTTGACACGATCGCTGACTGCATTACTGTTTCTCAACAAGACCCATTTCTTTGGAAGAAATGGTATCGTCAGGAAGAGGACTTCCTAAAACTACAGAGTCAGTATCAATGCAGTAACAGTTAGATCGGAAAATGTACGGGTACATATGTATCCTAGCATAAGCTGTTATAGCAGCTGACAATTGAACAGCCGACATCGTATGAGCTTTCTTTTCAACGTCGCCAGGCTGCTATTATCATCGGTAATGTAATTGACAATATAGTAATGATCTGTAAGCTTCTCTGCTGATTGAAAATTACCCTTCATCAATTCCTCATATTTCTTTTGATTGCAGATCTCTGTTACTGTACTTTCAGGATTTATACCAAATCTATCATAGAGGGAGTTCATTAGAGTTTTATATAAACATGTAATAGCTTTATCACCTGATTTCTTGAATTCTAGTCTGCTTTGACCAACCGCTACCAGTTGCTTGGTTAAATGTACAACGTATCTTTTCAATCAAATTCAATAGCAATACAAGAAAACAAAATTTCCCATTAAACGTTAGGTTGAAGTCTTGAAGCCAACCAGGACACTAAACTTCAAGTCCATCAAATGATGTCCGTGTCAAATCACCCCAAGTAACAAAATGTAACAAAAAACTATGTTTATGGGTTTCCACAAACTTCACCCTTAGCAGAGATAAGTGACCCAGTATAGATTCTAAAAACAGGGAGCCCTTAGAAGCACTATGATATATTTCTGTCACAGAAAAGTGATGATTCGCAAGTATCACGCACATCATTCAATGGTGTTAATCACCCTTAAAAGTAGCAGGATAGGCGATATCTTAGGACTGACGTGATGTATTGTTTATAATCCTCTGATAAAAACTCCAAGAAGGATTTCTTTCTGTAATAGCTCGTTGACCATATGGATTTTGTGCAACATAATCAGGAACATTGGGAGCCTCTGCTAATCGCTCTAAATACATCCGAAGATCACCAGTTGGTCCTGTTCAAAACCATAAATATAAGAATCAATAAACAAGATACGGAGAAAAGCACTAACAAGTAATAAATTAATCACAAAAACAATAAAAATTAAAATTAGAACAGTAAAGTGACAACAGGACTCAAATGATGGAACAGATACGCAGATGAAATTATAACCAATCCTAAGCAAGGAAAACCAATTTCATAATCTGATATCATATAATGGTTTGCTTTCAATGCGTTTACGAGTCTTAGTTGCTCAATATATTTCTCCTATATCCATGAATAAATATATATCACAAGATGAAAAATTATTGACGTTCTTGTATAATTTATGATTATCGATTCAACTGAAAGGAATGAATAGAAATGAAAGAACTAAATAGATTTATAGCATATATAGGAAAACAAATTTGCATTTAATCCACAACTTACAATGGCATATCCTAGAAGCATAGTAATATCCTCAAGATTCTAATTTGACCAGGTTCACCAACCATGTATCTTAGAGCTTACCCACAATGCCACTTTTATACCAGTTTATTGGATACTGCATATTCTTAAAAACAGCAAATCATCAATAATCATGAGCGTATCTCACCTAAGGAAGAATCTCTAATCTCCTGGTATCGATACGAATGAGGAAATACTCCAGTATACATCTGAAAATAGAAGTCCAGACATGTATAAAGAATGGTATAAGGTGACTACAACAAGAAAATGATTTACGTGATCATAATAACGATAGGAGAGAAATGGTAAATGGATGTACTGGATTGCGTAAAGCCTTGTATGGTGAATCATCCAACAATAATGTATTCGATTCGTTGTAATCTCCTACATTCCATGGAAGACAAGGATCACATCTGTCCCATAATTTTTTCAATTCCTTCAAAACCAAAGGTTTGCTCGGATCCTCAACAGTGGTGACCCCTGTTTTAGTACAGTGAGATTGATCCTGCATGAAAACAACAATCATGAACCACAAAAGATATGTAGCACATCAATTCAACAAATGTGGACTATTTGACAAAGACTAAAATGACACCATCATAGTGTTAGACATTGTAAAGTAAAAAAGGATTTACAACTTCAAATTCTGGGAATAAGGAAACCGAGTGCAGTTAAAATAGAATTTTAGAAGACAAAATCCTAAGTGGTTGTATGACTTGAAGTCTATTTGAATCTTCACTGATTTTCTATAGACCTTCAATGGAAAAGAAAGAATTGAAAATAGAGCATATAGTAGATTTCAAATTCCAAAAGTCTCACACAGCAATCACCATGTTTTAAAATGGTGTAAATTATATGACAAGATGATAGAAAACACGGAAACAAAACCCTAGTCAAGTTTCTCCATCCAAATCCCTTGTTATCACCAAGAGCTTGCTTCAGCAACGATCAAATTTAATGAAATAGAAGAAACAATTCCACATATAACCATTATTTATATCAAATCTGCAGTGGCCTAACATTTTAAATAATCTACTTCTAATAACAGAAAACCATCGAAGTCAGAGCTATCATATGTGAATTTAAGATTTTCAAAAATTTACAACTTCAAACAATCAAGAGCAAAGTTCTTTCTCAAGACAATCATAGGGTGAAAACATGAAAAAAAGAAAAAACTTCATTCATTATACAAAACTTACCCAGCAAAATAACAAGTTTCTTTTAGAATCTCCCAGGAGAAAATCAATCAATAGGTTTACATTTCTCCTGCAGTCAGTAGAGATATAATTAAGGTAAAGGGACAATGAAGGTAATATTTTGAAATTGAAATAATATAATAAAGATAAATCATTTAGAGGGTTCAATTAGTCATAAGCAGAATAATACTTTGCTCTTGATGACCAAACCCCAACATTAAATTTGTCGAAGCAAAACTGGAGGAAATCATCACAGAAAGGCCTCTTGAAAACTGAAGACAAAAAATACACAAAGATATTCATATCAAAGATACTCAAATCAAATATTGAACCAGATATATCAAGAATTGACATTTCAACCATATATCAATTTTCACCTGATTTTCTTGAGACAATCATATCAGCCTTATAGCAACCAGGAGCATATGCAACAATATCAGCTAGAAGCCCATTGATATCAAGTATAAGAAGCTTCTTTTTAACACATACATTATGAGGTTCTAGTGAAAGTTGCAACATCTGTGCATCCTTGTTCTCCTTGATGGGAACATCTTGATGATTGTCATTTTTTATTTCAACCAACTTATTTCTTTCCTCATTTAGAGACTCACCATTTGAACAACAAGCAGAGGTCTTCTTTATGGAAAGATCTTCCACAACCTTCGACAAAGCAACAGCCTGGACAACTTCTACATTTTCCAACTTATTCCCTACCAGCTTAGAGTCATTAACTTCAGTGGATCCTTTGCTATTTTCTAAAGTGTCAAGTGACTTTGAACAATTCAATTCAGAAAACTGAACTCTGGGTAAGTCTGCTTCTAATTTCAAACCAAAATTTGTCTCAAAACATGAATCTCCTTCGATGGAGCCAGTCATTTCTACTGGATTATTTCCCTCAACGTCAATACAGGCATTCTTCCTCTGGCGCTCACATACAGTATGAGGTTCTAGTGAAAGTTGCAACATCTGTACATCCATGTTCTCATTGATGGGAATATCTTGATGATTGTCATTTTTTATTTCAACCAACTTATTTCTTTCCTCATTTAGAGACTCACCATTTGAACAACAAGCAGAGGTCTTCTTTATGGAAAGATCTTCCACAACCTTCGACAAAGCAACAGCCTGGACAACTTCTACATTTTCCAACTTATTCCCTACCAGCTCAGAGTCATTAACTTCAGTGGATCCTTTGCTATTTTCTAAAGTGTCAAGTGACTTTGAACAATTCAATTCAGAAAACTGAACTCTGGGTAAGTCTGCTTCTAATTTCAAACCAACATTTGTCTCAAAACATGAATCTCCTTCAATGGAGCCAGTCATTTCCACTGGATTATTTCCCTCAACGTCAATACAGGCATTCTTCCTCTGTTTTTTTCTTTCGTGCTCACATACAGTATGAGGCTCTAGTGAAAGTTGCAACATCTGTACATCCATGTTCTCGTTGATGGGAACATCTTGATGATTGTCATTTTTTATTTCAACCAACTTATTTATTTCCTCATTTAGAGACTCGCCATTTGAACAACAAGCAGAGGTCTTCTTTATGGAAAGATTTTCCGCAACCTTTGTCAAAGCAACAGTTTCCAACTTATTCCCTTCCAGCTCAGAGTCATTAACTTCCGTGGATCTTTTGCTATTTTCTAAAGTGTCAAGTGACTTTGAACAATTCAATTCAGAAAACTGAACTCCGAGTAAGTCGGCTTCTAATTTCAAACCAACATTTGTCTCAAAACATGAATCTCTTTCAATGGAGCCAGTAATTTCCACTGGATTAGTTCCCTCAACGTCAATACAGGCATTCTTAATCTGTTTTTTCCTTTTGCGCCTCACCTTTAGTGTTTCGGCCTGTCCCAAATTGATATTGCTTTGTGTTCTTTCAAGATATGCATTTGAACTACAATTATTTCCAACCTCTGAATATGTATCAGTTTCTAAAGATGCATTACTAAAGGTGCATTGAACCCTTTGTAACTCTAGTTCTGAGTTCACAGCAATATTTTTCTCAAAGCAAGAATTCCCTTCGATGGAGCTAATCTTTTCTGTTGGATTATTTCCCCCAGTAACTATATGGGCATTCTCGGTTTTCTTTTGTCTTCTTTTCTCCCTCCTCTTTTGTGCTTTTGACTTTGCCAATTTGACATTGCGTTGTGTTCCTTCAGAACCCGCCTTTGAACTACAATCCTTTCCAACCTCTAGGTGCATACCAGTTTCTAAATCAAGCTTCAGATGTACAAGTCGTTTTCACCGTTCAATTCGTTTCACATATAAACTGCAATTCCGTTTGGATAAAATCAGAAAATAAAACAGAACACAAATCAATAGAACCCAGAAGCAAGATTTAGCAACCAGGGAAGCTGTTCTACAAGATGCAGAGCCCATGAAAAACTTAAAAACATGTGAAAAAGAAATAAAGAAAAAAGAAGACATCGGATTGAATGCCACCAAACAAACTTCAAATACAATCCTAATAAACCTCTAATTTAACATCTAAGTCTGCTGCCCGAGATTGGAAAATGAAAGCGTAAGTCAAAACCTAATTTAAATTCACTTACATTTCCTTGCTTGTATGTGGTTCAAATAACAAACATAAAGTTATACTTGTCTAATAGAAGAAGTAATGTAAAAGATTCTCCATAAACCAACACTCAAACGCTTCAGACCAAAGAACACAGCTGGAAAAATCGAAGGAGAAAATAAAGAGAAGCTTACGAAGAGAAGACTGAAGAGGATATTGAATCTTGAATGTTCGAATGAAGTGACTGAAGACCTAAGCTCAAATTAGGTCATACACATGTGAGGCTCACGTGGAGTATGAAGCACACTAAACACAGTCGTATTGATGAAACGTACAGCACAATAGAAGCAGAGGCAAAACGCAGCATTTGATTGAAAGCTGATGAAAGTGAACAAAATAATTAAGGGAAAAGATCTTCTGTTTAATATTATCCTGTCTTATGAAATATCAATTATTTATTTTACGGGACCTATGTGAGACCTACATGAGATCTACATAAATAAATGATTGAGATTCATTCGACACAATAAGACACTAAAATATTAGACAGGAGATCTGGACTCGATATATTATGCTAGTGTCATGCATGTCTTTTTTTAAACTCTGCCTTAGTTATGAGTCCAGATCTCCTGTTTAATATTATGGTGTCTTATTGTGTCCAGTGAATCTCAACCATTTATTTATGTAAGTTTCATGTAAGTCTCGCGTGGATCTCACAAAATAAATATTTGATATTTTATAAGATAAAACAAAACAAGATAATATAATAATATTAGACAGAAAATCTTGTCCCTGATATATCGACTCAGATAATATCATCCCAAGGCAGTAGATCAACTTCAGGTACTGAACAATATCTATACAATCAAGTCTACCAACTTTACATTTTTCTGTATTTCAAATTAGGAAATAATAGAGAATGCTAGAGTGCATTACACTAAATACTAGAGAGTTTTTAGAATTTTTGCAAGTGTGAGTGTACACCAAATCTCTTATACTTTTCTTTTTTTATACTAGTAAAATCAGGTATGTGAGTTTCACTTTTTGACATAAATAATTTTGTGCTATCAAACCAAGTAAATTATTTATGTCATCTTTACTTTCTTGCAATTTCCATTTCTGCAACAAATAAATCCAAGATCTTATGATAAGCAGTTCAGAAATATTACAAGGAAACTACAAAGATTCTTAACAGTAAACAACAAAAGCACGAGAAAAGGAAAAAGAAAGAGTACTTGCTTAGAGAATAAAGAAAGTAATCAAATAGCACTAGGTGGAGCGGAGGCATCGGCAGGCAAGCAGCTGAAGGTTAAAGGTTTTATGTTAACGATGATTGAAGGCACGCGCTCTCCCTCGAATAAATAGTATTAATTAATTCAAGAAATTATATTGGAGGAGGACACAGCAACAAGAGTTAAAATAAAAAAATAACAATTTTTTAAATAAAAAAGATGCATTTTTTAAATTAATTAATACAATTAATGTCTTATTTATGTAACTCTTTTAATTCCTGTCCAAAAGCTACAAAAAGTTGTATTTTAAAATAATTAATACAATTAATCTCTTATTTATGTTACTCTTTTAATTCATGTCCATAAGCCTAATCTTTTAATTTTATTGAATCAAAATAGAAATAAGTAACTATAGGCTCAAAAAGCCTACTTGAGTTTTATAATAAGATAGTTTTCAGAAGTTATCGTAGATAACATCAACTGCTTATTAAAATGTTTGATAAAATAATTATTTAGTATTAATTGTTTATATATAAAATGACTTATAAGAATATGAATTTAAAAACTTATAAAAATATGAATACTATATCTACTTAAATATTTTATGCTATTAAGATATTTCTACATGAAAATATATAATGAAATATTTTATTCAATTAACTTTAAAATACGTTGTTTCAAGAGCTATTTCAAGATCTTATTATGAGATTATTGTTTTTAAATACCTTATTTTTATTAACTAGGACTAATTCTTAATTTGAATAATGTGCTATTTACTTTTGAATCTTTTAGGCGTCTTTATATTTGTTACAAATAGTTCAAATATGACAAAAATTTCCTTCTAAAAGCAAAAAGAAAAGAAAAAACAAGTGGTCTAGAGGTAAGTTTGCGTCATAAAATAGTCAAAAATAATAAGACACAGTTGTCGCTATCAAAAAGTTAAACACAATACGCTAGTAATACGAAGCTTGTTCAAAATCAGCTGGTTGGCCAACCCACCAACTGATGACCATGTTAAGGGGAAACACTCCATTTACTATATTCTAACATACTTGATCATCAATCAATCTTTTCCAAATTAATTCAGATGGTTATAAATTTTTGTAAAGAGGAAGAACAATGTGTTATGAGTTTGTTGGTTTAAATCTCGTGTCATTTGAAGGTTAGGAGAAGAAGTTATAATTAAAAGAGAGAAGGATGTTCACATTTGTCAACTTTCGGTAAGCCTTCAATGTCACGATCGTGCATAAGCGTGATCGTGAGATTCCAGTCAAGTGTGCAATGTGTGCACGATCGTGACCCTCGAGATGGATTACCAACCTCATGATCTATCCATATGACTCTCCAATGTCACGATCGTGTAGAAGCACGATTGTGCAACTTTTCCTCCTTTCGAAATTGCAAATTTTATTTTCGTCTCTCTCTCTTTTGCTTAATCTTTCATTTCTAATCTATGTCTCCATTATTTTCTCCTCTTTTCAACTCCCATTGAGCTCAACTCATTCACAAACAAATAAAAAATATAGGAGAAATCACAAATATTAAATACCGAACATACCAAACACACATTCCTCATATACTCTGCAATTTTTTTATCTTCTGCATTTCTCCATTTTCTGTATTTCTTCATTTCTTCTCTAACTATCATTTTAATCTTTCTTTCCCATCTCATGACATCACCTTATACCTTTTTCTTTAGCTCAAAACTCATTTTAATTCATTCCTAAAACTCCCAATAAATTCACGTAAATACCGTAAAAACAGAGCATTCACTGATAAACTTTGCATAATTTTTTGCACTCTTCCTATGCACGTTTGCAATTATTTTTCCAACTCAAAAATCATTTTGGCACTTTTCCTTTTTCTTTTCTTTTTTTTGTTTTTCTTTCTCATTTCTTCTTGCTACTATAACTCATTCTTTTGTTTTTTCTTTTGTTTTTTCTTTCTCTTAATAGTAATCAAGAAACACAACCAACATTAAGAGTTGCAAGTATTTGCTATTATATGTCATTCTTTTCTTTTCTCTCTCTGTTGTCCTTTTTTTCACAATAATAAAGAAATATAACTAACATTAACCGTCACATGTAATGTGCTTTAAAAGTAGAGATACAAAGAAGGCCACTTAAGATGTTTGAGAATAAAAGCAACAATTTTGTCAAGAATCCCAACCTAATGTAACTTAGTACTGTATTAAATTTGTGATGCCACAGGTTAACAGGCTTTAAGGTTTAAAATGAAGTTTTTTACAAAAAAAAGTTTTAATGCTTCAAAGGGTTTGTAAGGGACAATAACATAGGTTGTTACTTAAGTCAAGGGGCTAAAGAAGGAGGGCTTTAATCATTTCTATCTAACATGAATCTCGTAAATTAAAATTGGTTCAAGGCAAGTTTTGGCTGTACTATCCATGAAAGTATCACACAATCAAAGAAATGATATGACTATGGAATAGAGTCATATAGGCTTAACTTCTCACTTAGTTTCAATTGAAAATCTATCATATTTTTACACATCACCTAATCATTCAAACATCAATTTTTGAGTAAACATATGCAACCAACAGCTTCAACCAACTCGTATGGTTCATCTTCTATCTAAGTAGCCTAATTTAATCTTCAAGCATATCACTCAATCTTATTCCGACTACTATAATAGAATTTGAAGAGAGCAATTGCTAATCTAATTTAGAAAATAATATACAACAAACAAAGAACACAATAACTAAAACCAAACAACATAGGACGAAACAAGAATGGATGCATAGTGACAAAAGAATTTAAAAAAAACAAGTGGACAAAACAACAACAACAAATGAGGAGTTTAGAAAACCTATGGAGATGGTGGAGGCAATGGAGTTGGAGACACGTGAAGTCCTTGCATCTTCCAAAACTTGTGAATTTTCTTTTTGAGCTTTTGTTGTTGACATGCTATCAATTGGATTTGTTCATTCATTTCATTAAGTTGCTCTTGTGTCTTCCTAATACTGTTAAGTTAATTCAATCATTGTGTTTTAATTAATTAGTTATGTTTTAATATGTGATTAGTGTATTCTAATTAATTAATGAATTAATTATCTTATGATTAATCAACAAAATAGTGATATTTAAATTAACTCATTGACTATTAATTCATAAATTAATCAACTGAGGATGTATATATATACTAAATCTTAATATATAATAATTAATAATAGGTCAAATATATAATAAATATTAACATGTATTACTTAATGAATTAATTCTATTTTAATACATCTATTATTTTATTATTTATTAATTAAAACTAAATAAATTTAACGATCAATGATTAGATAATCAAATTTATTATATCTTTTTGTTACTAAGAAATTTACGTCAAAATTAATAATTAATAATTAATAATTAAATAATCAATTAATCCAATTAATTGATGCTATTTTACTTAATTAGTTTCCAAATTTGAATTCAATGTCCATTGATATTTCGGGTCATCAAATGTAGCACCCCACTCCCGACGAGACCCGAACCCGACATCAATAAATGATATCCGAGCCCGTGACCCACGAGGGTGGCGTCATTAGAACAATCACTACCTTTTAAAACTCGATATGACATTTTCTTTTCTTTAAAACAGTTGAGTCAAAACGATAATGATTTGGGCCCGCTTATACTAGAACATTTTCATACT
This sequence comes from Erythroxylum novogranatense, assembly GCA_029891385.1. Taxonomy (NCBI): domain Eukaryota; kingdom Viridiplantae; phylum Streptophyta; class Magnoliopsida; order Malpighiales; family Erythroxylaceae; genus Erythroxylum; species Erythroxylum novogranatense. The sequence goes on along the minus strand of CM057233.1, from coordinate 54,356,202 downwards.
GAAATCATTGTTTGGCCAACACTATTTCAATAACCAAATCGGTTCATATACATATAATCATTTTCAAATTTGGCCCAATACAATTTCAATACCAAATTACGAAAATACCAATTAGACACAATCCAAATTGACATTTATGCGGGCGTGTCTCGATCCCGACCCTTACTCGACTCTTTGCGGTAGAGACATACTCCCGTTTCACTAACGGGTACTCTTCATTTCTGAAAATAATTGCAATGTTGGGTGAGTTTGCGAACTCAGTGAGAAACCATCATCGATGGTTTACCCAACTCATGCATTCACAATCATATACACATTATATCACATGTTAACACATTCATAAAATCACATGCATTCAATTTCAGTTTCACACAGTACACCTTTGATCATTCATATATGCAATATGCATGTGACACTTTTATTTTCTTTTCGTTGTTGTGACCGAGCGCAATCAGAAATCAGTAATCACATTTTTGGCAAGTAGGAGGGCCCTCTGGGTATACACTACTGCCCACTCACATTAGGGATAGGAGAGCCACTGGTATGCACTAATCCCTTTCACATAATAGGACCCCACACCCCACCCGTAGGTGTTTGCAGGTTTTACTGCGGCGTGTGTTTGCGGGTTTTACCGCGGCGTCCTCAAATATACAGTGGCGTCTCGGGTCAACAACTATCATTATCTGATCATTTAATTATGCATGAATGCACATGTCACTAACTAATTTCCAATCTCAATCATTTGTCACTTGCATTTATTTTCCGTTTCTCATTTCAATATCACTTTTCATTTCTTCGGACCTTTGGTCCGGTATTTCATTCAAATACATTTCCATTCATTTTTCACTAATGCATGTTACAATTTAATTCACTCATGCATTCATACACATTTACTCATCTTTGCACTTCGATAGCACAATCAAATATTTCGAAAACCCATGGTTCGAAATCAATCAAATCAATCACACATTTATCCATCCGTGCTTCCTCATGGCAATCAATGCATATAATTAATAAACACATAAGGCTGAGAAACCAACTAGGTTACTCACCTGCACTTCCGAGCTACAGCCTGGAAGTCCCAATTCTGTCCGTGGAATGTCGATCCATCGGAACCTCTATATCAAATCAAATAAATCGCACATTACCAAATATATCAATTTCAATAACCAATAACAAATACGATAAATACTATACATGTTATGACATTCCCAATCATATTCCTGAATTTCTCAATATGATCACTCTCACTCTAATTCAGAACAGTTCTCAATGCCATAATTCAATTCCTTACTCTAAGGTCACATTCCAATTAAACTACCACTCAATTCGATAATCATCAAATTCAATTTCTAAATTCCTATTCTTATCAATTCACTATTCTTAGTCTTCAAATTCCAATTAATCATTTAAGAACCAATTCATTTGAAATTAAACCTCAAACTCATTACTTGTAACAATCATCTCATAATCACTTGATTTCATTTCTCCCAAATTGCAAATTCCTATTCTCTCAAATGCCATTTGATCCATAACCAATCCAAATTAAATCCCAAAATTCTCAAATTTCCAAATAACTAAACCATTTCACTTTTGGAAAACACTTCTCCTCGTCGCGACGTCCCATCCTTCGTCATGGCGATAATCCATTGTTTGTCGCGACGACGTTTGTTGTTTCGTCATGACGTATGGACAAGCTCGCTTAATCACGGCGACAACTCGCTTCGTCACAAGGCGTGCGGCCGATACTCTTCGTCGTCGCGGCATTTAATTATATATATTTATATTCGTCGTGACGTGCACGCTAAGGGGGCTCGCCGCGGCGTGTTCTTCACACGTCGCGACGTGCGAACCCAGAAACTCGTCCAAAACCCAGAAATCTCTCAGATCCTCTGATATAAATCCACCAAAATCCATTCTAAACACTCTCAATCCATTTTAAACCTTAAACCCAACTTATTTCTAACCTCAAAACATCATTTAAACCCTTTTTCATCAAACACCCAAATCAAACTCTCACAAACCCTATCGTCGATGCTTTCAAATTCTCTAAACAATTTCTCATTCAAATCAATAATCAAACGAAACGATTTTAACTCATAAACATATAGAAACTTACTTGATTAAGTTATCAATCCGTCGAAAATCCGTCAAACAACTCCAAATCCACGATTTCTCACACCCACGACCGTCGACGAAGGCGAAGGGAAATGAAGAAATAAGCTTACCTTAAGCTTATACATATATATATATATGAGATCCTCCACTTCATGTCCAATTCTTAGGGTCTAACACGTCCGATTCTTATTCTATTTTACTCCCAATTTCAAGGCTACTCATAACCAAAATTCCCAAAATCATAATTCAATTTATTTCATATTGTTTGTCAATCAATCTCGGACCGGAATCACATTAATCAGTCCTTAGTCAAATTTTCGGTCCGGATCCAAAACTCTAAAAATTCGGAAAAATTTTCATAAATTCACAAAATTAGAAATGCTCATTCCTATACTCAATTTCCAATTTCCTTTTCTATAATCCATTTCATTCCAATTTCATATTCAAAACCCAATTATACACTTACTAAATATCCAATTTTCACAAACCAATTCTCATATGTACAATTTTGATAAATTCCCAATTGCACAATTAAGCCAATTCACATCGGACCAATTATAACCAATTTCCAATTTCACAATCAAGTTGGAATTGTCATACATGTATGTACATATATATATATACTTATACAATCAATAATCATTTATCAATGACTATCAAAATGTAATGCATGTGCAATGCAACACTTTGCCTGCACTTAAATCCTAACCCGATCCAAATTACCAATCTACCGTCACTCCGATAACGGATGTTACAATTCTCCCTCCTAATAAAAATTTCGTCCTCGAAATTTCATATACGATTATCACCAAGTTAGGGAATCTTTTCGATCATTGATTCTCGATTTCCACTTATTTCGCTATCTGAATAATTTCATCAAATCTTTCTTAACCCTATATTGCCCTTTTACACACAATTTATCACTTCCAAAATCGATAACACATATATCGGATCCTAACAATATTTTTTTCCAATTCAGTCTTTGTAACATTTTGGGATCCGAATCATCTTTTAAGATTTTAGACGGACTTGCTATTTTAATCACACTACAACTGCTTACTTACCTCTTTTTCCTTTCTCAAACTCTATACTGTTTAACGATTTCTTTTTGATTACTCGCAATTCTTTATATCCAATACCAATGCTACACACATCCGATCATATCAATATTTTCTATTTCTATCCATATAACACTTTACAAATCCATTTATCTTTTAGGTTACCACTGACTTGTCAATCCATAAATCGATTCACAACATGGTCACATCGAGGCCCCTAATAACAAATTTCATTTCCCATTTACCTGTTATCTCAATCAATACATAGATTGGCCAAGGTGACACATTTAGAAACATTCTCTGTATCATTTAACATATTTCATCTCTCCAATGCCAATTTCTAATCTCATCAGGTTTCAACAGTTTCGGTAATCATTAATTTAATTCATTCTCATCAACTTGAATTTCTTATACCATATTACTGATTCAAACACCTGTCAATCCTAACTTAAATCATCCAGGGCCTCTAATTATATTAGGTCCTGATCATTTTACTATCCGAATGAACAACTCCTTTTTAGATATAAAACCTTTCATACACTTTTCAAATGATATCTCCAATGAAACACAATCAATCTTATCTATGCATCAATCTCATAATCTTATGAACTCCAAACCTATATTAGTTTCACACTGATAACACACAACAACCCTATAGGTCAAACATACTCATAATCTTTCAACGTCACATTTTACTTTTCTGTTACACTTTATAATCCAAATACATTACTCATTTTCTTTACAGCTAATCTATTCACACATTTCTCGATACTATCCACTATTCAAAATTCTCGATTCGGATTTTGCCATGCTTCCAATACACCTCTGCACACTTGATGTGGAATCCCCAATTGCTAATACGTTCCTTTTTACACTTTACCAACTCGACAGTTTACATATAATCTTTCATCCAGTTTCATAATCTTATCATCTAATTATTTGCTTCCTTATCAAAATTCGGAAACATTCGAACACATAATCCTTTTTCCCAATTTACTCATATAACTTAATCATTATTACTTTACAAACGCATATTCATCCAAAACATTTTCTGTACAAATAGAATCTCCAAACTTTTCACAACACTTTCCAATACACAATTCAATACAATAGATTTTAAGTCATCAAATACCAATGCAGCCTATAAGCTTATATACTGATCTCCATACATAGAATCTCTTTACATTTTTTCCAATAGATCACATTATCATCTTTACAATTCATTTCATATTATAACACCAATTCAATTGATACGATCAATACTCGAATTGAACATTTCTCTAAGTATCTCTTCTTACAATCATTTGTCATACACTTCACATATTTTCCTTTTAACACTTTCCTTATCATTTACAGTCAGAAGACCTTTACCAATTTCTGGATGTATCCAGTATATAATCAATCCTATTATAACTCCAAATTCTTTATATACTTATCCTTTACAATTTCACATTTATCACTGCCTCTATTTGCATTTAATCTCCCAATACCATGTTCGAATAATAATAATTCATCCACTAATTATTCTACCAAGATCAAATTCACTCTTATAAAACTTACATGTCAAACAATTTCCTCAACTGTGCCAATTTCTCTTATTCACTTTTCAAATGTATTCAATCGATCATCATCCACTTTGAACACAATTTAAACATTTCACTCTAAACACAAGTAAGATATGTTGCTCTTCAGTAGCATAATGACTCTTCATATCAATAATCAATTTATATCATTTCCTAATTATCGGTTGTCTCCAATGAGGAACAAATTTTCTCACGATCTTTCTCCATTTCATCAAATATATTTTGACACACATTCTTTTACACTGGATTCTCCACATATTTCAATTTATTCACTATCATGTCAAACTGGGTTAATAATACCATTATCGAATCCACTTTATCCCTCCTCAAATCACAACTAATATCTTTTTACTGTTCAATAATCCTATTACACAATCGAAGTCTTTACATTATCGTAACACATACTTTCTATCACCCTTCCACTGCGCAACTCTGATCATAAAACATTTTATTTGCCATCTTTCACATATCTCTATATTTCTTCTATCACTTCACAACTACACATATACAATTCACATCTACTTCCCATTCACAGATTTTTCCAATATCACTCTAATGTCGTATTTCATAATACGCCTATCAATACCAATACACTAAATCTCCAATCATCATATCGCACCGTATACTTGTTCTTTTTATTTGATTTCTACAATTTTTATTTATCACATTTTCCCATATCATCTTTTCCTCACTATTTCTAACCACTTAAATCACTAGTACAGGCTCATGTATGAGACTCATATGCTAGACTAGGGATCAGTCGTCACTGTCTGCCAAGACATGACTTTAAATGCATGCACTTAGACACATTTTCTCAGAACGCCCATGTAAGATTGTACTTCTGGGCTCTGATACCACAAATGTAGCACCCACTCCCGCGAGACCGAACCCGACATCAATAAAGTGATATCCGAGCCGTGACCCACGAGGGTGGCGATTAGAACAATCACTACCTTTTAAAACTCGATATGACATTTTTCTTTTCTTAAAGCAGTTGAGTCAGAAACGATAATGATTTGGGCCCGCAATACTAGAACATTTTCATACTGAAATCATTGTTTGGCCAACACTATTTCAATAACCAAATCGGTTCATATACATATAATCATTTTCAAATTTGGCCCAATACAATTTCAATACCAAATTACGAAAATACCAATTAGACACAATCCAAATTGACATTTATGCAGGCGTGTCTCGATCCCGACCCTTACTCGACTCTTTGCATAGAGACATACTCCCGCTTCACTAACGGGTACTCTTCATTTCCTGAAAAATAATTGCAATGTTGGGTGAGTTTGCGAACTCAGTGAGAAACCATCATCGATGGTTCACCCAACTCATGCATTCACAATCATATACACATTATATCACATGTTAACACATTCATAAAATCACATGCATTCAATTTCAGTTTCACACAGTACACCTTTGATCATTCATATATGCAATATGCATGTGGCACTTTCATTTTCTTTTCGTTGTTGTGACCGAGCGCAATCAGAAATCAGTAATCACATTTTTGGCAAGTAGGAGGGCCCTCTGGGTATACACTACTGCCCACTCACATTAGGGATAGGAGAGCCCGCTGGGTATGCACTAATCCCTTTCACATAATAGGACCCCACACCCCACCCGTAGGTGTTTGCAGGTTTTACTGCGGCGTGTGTTTGCGGATTTTACCGCGGCGTCCTCAAATATACAGTGGCGTCTCGAGTCAACAACTATCATTATCTGATCATTTAATTATGCATGAATGCACATGTCACTAACTAATTTCCAATCTCAATCATTTGTCACTTGCATTTATTTTCCGTTTCTCATTTCAATATCACTTTTCATTTCTTCGGACCTTTGGTCCGGTATTTCATTCAAATACATTTCCATTCATTTTTCACTAATGCATGTTACAATTTAATTCACTCATGCATTCATACACATTTACTCATCTTTGCACTTCGATAGCACAATCAAATATTTCAAAAACCCATGGTTCGAAATCAATCAAATCAATCACACATTTATCCATCCGTGCTTCCTCATGGCAATCAATGCATATAATTAATAAACACATAAGGCTGAGAAACCAACTAGGTTACTCACCTGCACTTCCGAGCTACAGCCTGGAAGTCCCAATTCTGTCCGTGGAATGTCGATCCATCAGAACCTCTATATCAAATCAAATAAATCGCACATTACCAAATATATCAATTTCAATAACCAATAACAAATACGATAAATACTATACATGTTATGACATTCCCAATCATATTCCTGAATTTCTCAATATGATCATTCTCACTCTAATTCAGAACAGTTCTCAATGCCATAATTCAATTCCTTACTCTAAGGTCACATTCCAATTCGCTTACCACTCAATTCCGATAATCATCAAATTCAATTTCTAAATTCCTATTCTTATCAATTCACTATTCTTAGTCTTCAAATTCCAATTAATCATTTAAGAACCAATTCATTTGAAATTAAACCTCAAACTCATTACTTGTAACAATCATCTCATAATCACTTGATTTCATTTCTCCCAAATTGCAAATTCCTATTCTCTCAAATGCCATTTTGATCCATAACCAATCCAAATTAAATCCCAAAATTCTCAAATTTCCAAATAACTAAACCATTTCACTTTTCAGAAAACACTTCTCCTCGTCGCGACGTCCCATCCTTCGTCGCGGCGTATAATCCGCTGTTCGTTGCGACGACGTGTTTGCTTTCGTCATGACGTGCGGACTAAGCTCGCTTCATCACGGCGCAAGACAACTCCCATTGTCGCGGCGATGCGTCGATACTCGCTTCGTCATGGCATTTAATTATATATATTTATATTCGTCGCGACGTGCACGCTAAGGGGGCTCGCCGCGGCGTGTTCTTCACACGTCGCGACGTGCGAACCCAGAAATTCGTCCGAAACCCAGAAATCTCTCAGATCCTCTGATATAAATCCACCAAAATCCATTTTAAACCTTAAACCCAACTTATTTCTAACCTCAAAACATCATTTAAACCCTTTTTCATCAAACACCCAAATCAAACTCTCACAAACCCTATCGTCGATGCTTTCAAATTCTTTAAACAATTTCTCATTCAAATCAATAATCAAACGAAACGATTTTAACTCATAAACATATAGAAACTTACTTGATTAAGTTATCAATCCGTCGAAAATCCGTCAAACAACTCCAAATCCACGATTTCTCACACCCACGATCGTCGATTTAAGGCGAAGGAAATGAAGAAATAAGCTTACCTTAAGCTTATACATATATATATATATGAGATCCTCCACTTCATGTCCAATTCTTGTGGTCTAACACGTCCGATTCTTATTCTATTTTACTCCCAATTTCGCTACTCATAACCAAAATTCCCAAAATCATAATTCAATTTATTTCATATTGTTTGTCAATCAATCTCGGACCGGAATCACATTAATCGGTCCCTTAGTCAAATTTTCCGGTCGGATCCAAAACTCTAAAATTCAAAATTTTTCCATAAATTCACAAAATTAGGAAATGCTCATTCCTATACTCAATTTCAATTTCCCTTTTCTATAATCCATTTCATTCCAATTTCATATTCAAAACCCAATTATACACTTACTAAATATCCAATTTTCACAAACCAATTCTCATATGTACAATTTTGATAAATTCCAATTGCACAATTAAGCCAATTCACATCGGACCAATTATAACCAATTTCTAATTTCACAATCAAGTCGGAATTGTCATACATGTATGTACATATATATATATACTTATACAAATAATAATCATTTATCAATGACTATCAAAACTGTAATGCATGTGCAATGCAACACTTTGCCTGTACCAAATCCTAACCCGATCCAAATTACCAATCTACCCGTCACTCCGATAACGGGATGTTACATTATCGATCTCACAATCATGCTTTTCCCAAAATTACTTCTATCTCATGATCGTGCTCCACAATCGTGCAAATGTTGGAGCTTTTTGTCAAACTTCGGATTTTCATTTCTTCCTTTTTTTTTGCCTGATCTACGATTTGTCTTTATTTTTACTTTCATTCAAACCTTAATTTATTTCAATACAAATTAAAAATTTATGACTGATTTAATCTCAAATTAATCTAAATTTCATTAAAGAAGATTGCAGTTACGAAATTCAAAATAATATATTTCTTATGTGAATCCTTTAGTGCACGAACATAATTATATATAAAAAAATTAGACTTGAGAATTAAATGAAACTTGCAAGTTTATACTTGATTAACATCAGGTAAAAATATATAAATTATCAAAATCTATTAATTTGGTAATTAATTTTTATAAATTAATTTATCGTACTCTCTTCTTAAACTCCTTCCGATTTTTACGAAAGTGCATTTTCATCACTCCTATCTCTTTTATTTAATTTACCATTTCTAATTTATGTCTTTACTATTTATTCTTCATTTTACTTCCATATGCACCTCAACTTATTCCAATACAAATCAAAATGTATAATTGATTTAATTTCAATATCATCTAAGATTCATAAAACAATTAAAATTAATGATAAATAATTGCTAGATAAATAAGTTTCAATTCAATATATTTCATACTTGATCTATTTACTAATTTAATTATAATTAATAAATTGATCACTTATGATTATTAGCCTAATTAAATATAAAATCACAGTCATGAATTGAATGTCACCGTGGCGAAAATAATTATTTCATTTTATAATTTAATATATTTAAAGTATACTCAATTAATTAACTCTCACTTAATTGTTAATAATTTTAATATAATAGATTCACTAATTTATTAAATCATGTTTGATTAACAAATTAACTATTTATCATTGATGATCAATTTATTCAGTTTTAATTAAAATTCATATATAATTACTTTATTTATATATTAAAATATAATTAATAGATTAAGTAGTTAATATTAATATTTAATATATAGCATCAAATCTATTTGAACTTATTCTTGCTTTATCCTATCTGATTGTGTACATTGTATTTATGGACTTGGGCTGATGCATGTATGGGCTTGTGGAGTCTTCGAAGGCAACATGTATGTCTAATACACAGCTCACTATTATGAGAGTATCTTCCACAAATGCCCAACGAAGTCTATCATTCGCATTTTGAAGATGAATTTTGATTGCCATATATCTGCCTTCATAATGTGAATAACCTCTTGTGCTATTATAATGTTATCAGTGATATTTCTTCCAGGCACAAAAATGGTTTGATTAAGAAGTACAATGTACGGTAAGACGGGTCTTAGACGATTAGCTAGCACTTTCGTAATGAGTTTATATATTACATTACATAGGCCGATTGAATGAAAATGATTGAAAGTGTCAAGGCCCTCCACCTTCGGTATAAGAAAAAGGAGCATAGTATTAATCTTATCAGGAATGCAATCTCTCAAAAAAGCTTCTTGGACCATTTGTGCGAGTGACTCTCCCACGACTAACCATTGATTTTGAAACGCCCATCACTTCCTGCTACCTTCATGGGACCCATAGTAAAGAGAGCATGTTTAGTTTCCACCGGATGAGTCAACTGCAAAATATCTGAACTTTATAAAGTGGGGAAATCCCCTCGTACACCAAACTCTGGAACAGTAGTTGTCTCTTTCACGTAAAGTTGAGATAAATAGTCAATTGCTCCTTGCCTTGGGTTCTCCTCATCCATACACCACTATTCGTTCACTTTGAGCGTCTCAGTCTTGTTTTTCCTTTGGTGGCCTCTAGCTTCGGCCTGAAAAAAAAGTAGTATTTCGGTCCCCCATTTGAATCCAGTCACTTCCAGTTGTTGCAACGAAGTGTAATAATGAGACTCAAAGGCTTTTTGTATTCCAGAAAGTCTGGCTTCTAAAATGCGTTTCTTTTTACCAATACTACTAAAAACATTTCTATTCCTTTCACTCGTTGCTGAAGAGAAACACTAAATGGTCTCATTAATAGGTTTTCCACCACACTAATTTCTTTTAACAAAATCTCGGAATGTGTTATGAGTAACCCAAGGAGCTAAAAATCGAAATGCATATCTGTGATCCACCTTTCTTCTTGAGGTGGGCTGAATAACAAGAGGGTGATGGTCAAAATAAAATTTTGGGAGATGCAGGATAGAAGATGTGTTAGAAAACTTTGTATTATTTCAGTATAATATTTTCTGGACTGATGAAAAATTTGTTTGGATATGATTTTGCAGAGATGGAAGATTGCAAGAAAGTAAAGAAAATACACAGGGTTTACTTGGTTCGATAGCACAAAGCTATCTACGTTCAAGGATCAATCACACACACACTGGTTTTACTAGGATCAGAAAAAAGGTATACAAGAGATTGAGTGTTTCCCTGAAACACTTGCAAGAGTTTCTCACAAACTCACTAGTACACTATGATAGGTACTCTAGCACTCTCTATTTTCTTCTCTCAACAGGATGACTAAATGTATACAAATGGTTTGTAATTGTAATCGTGTTATTCGCGGTCGAATCTTCGGAGGCTTGGGCTATTTATAGGATTTTAGATCACTCTGGTTGGATAAGCTTTGACCGAGTCAATGCTTTAAAGGCTTCATCTTTCTTGATCTTGTTCTTTCTCAAGCTTTTGACTGGTCTATATGTATGCATGTGTTATGCACGTGAATCAGAAAGTCTTCCTTAGTTACTTTGTTGATTTCCATAAGCCTTGTCCATGCATATGCTCCACGTGATTTACTTTAAAACTATTTGCCTTTTATTCCTTTAATAGACTTGCAATAGACTCTCCTTTAAGACCTTTGTGAAGTGCTGCATTTTACTATGCTTCTAGATATTTCACGTGGGCCTCACTTGCATTTGACTTAGCTTTTAGTTTAACTCTCCATTTACTTCATTGAATTCTCCGCACACCCAAGCTTCTCCTTTATTCCTCCTTCAATATTTCTCCTCTGTTTTCTAGATCTATAGTGTTTCAAAGGTCGACTTTTGAAGAATCAAGTGTTTTCTTCACATTCTTCCTCCTTCTTCAAAATCCTCACTCAATCGCTCATTTCATGGTCGATTTCAAATCCAAACCCTAGAAAATTCAAATCCCTAATTTTTCCTTTCCGGTGTTGTCAGCGATTGATGGGTAATCTCTTTTTCCTTTCAAGCGCTTCATTTATCTGAGAAACTCTACGAAAATGAATTTCTTTATTGGAACTATTTTCGCTCCAAAATCGATGGGTTTTCTTCTCCTTTTATTTTTTCAGTCGACTTCCTGTTGACCTTGTCTCGATGAAGTGGAGTCGGACATCTATGTGTTTCGACTGCTCATGTAGGATCGGGTCCTTCTTACCGAGGTAAATCGCACTCGACTATCTCGTGTGTATAGCTGCCTCGTTATTGGTACTTTAATTTCGATAGCAGTCCCTTAAGTCATATTAGCTCCTTTAGCCTTCGTGATTGCGTAAAATTTCGCTTCGTTGTAGATAGTGATACTATCGCTTGTTGTTGCACTTTCCACTTCTTGTGTTGCTCGATAGGTGAAATAATATCGCCGATAATGACTTGCGTGTGTCTCTGCTCCACGATAATCTGCATCTACATAACCATTTAAATTCACATGTTTATGCATTTCTAGGTTAGACTTAGAAAAACATAGACCATGTTTATGGGTTCCCTTCAGATATCTTAGTACTATCTTAAATCCAGACCAATGTTCTAGACCTGGATTAGACATGAATCTGCTGAGTAGGTTGATTGCATGTGTTAAGTCAGGTCTAGTACAAATCATAATATACATAATGCAACCTATACCTACATCATAAGGATACTTCCGCATATGTTCCCTCTCTGTTTCTGTTGCTGGACTCTTATCAACTGTCAGCTGTAGGTGTGTAGCAATAGGAGCAGGACTAGGTTTAGAGTCTTCCATATTGAACTTGCATAGGACTTTCCTAATGTAGTCCCTCTGTATCAACCATAGTTTCCCTTTAGCTTCATTCCTTATGATTTGCATTCCTAGTAGCTTCTTGGCTCTTCCTAGGTCTTTCATGTCAAAGCTCTTCTTCAAGGCATCTTTTACTTCTTGTATTTTCTTTATCAGCTTTCCTGTGATGATTAAATCATCAACATACACCAACATGTAGACCACTTCCTCTTTCTCCAAGTCTTTGTAGTATAGACAGTAATCATAGGCACTCCTTTTGAACCTTAGTTCTGTCACCACTTCATGGAACTTCTTGTTCCATTGCCTAGGGGCTTGCTTCAGGCCATATAGTGATTTATCTAGCAAACATACATGATCTGATTTCTGTTTGTCTATGAAGCCAATAGGTTGCTTCATATAGATGGTTTCCTCTAGTCTTCCATATAGGAAGGCTGTTCTCACATCCATCTGATGTATATCCCAATCATTTAATGTTGCTAGAGTTAGAATTATCCTTACTGTTTTAAACTTGACCACTGGAGAAAAGATTTCCTTGTAGTCCACTCCTTCCCTTTGCCTGAAGCCTTTTGCAACTAGTCTTGCCTTGTAGGTTTTAGAGTCAGATTCTGTCACTCCATCTTTGAGTTTGAATATCCACTTGCACTCAATCACCTTAGCATTGGGTGGCTTGGGAACTAGCTTCCAAGTCTCATTCTTCATCAATGAAGAGTATTCCCTTAGGCAAGCCTCTTTCCACTGATTTGCATCATCCCTCTGCATAGCTTTCTCATAGGTTTTTGGTGCTTCATATTCAATTCTTTCTGCAACTAAACAAGCATATTCAACTAGGTTAGTATCAAAATACCTTCTGTTAGGTATTACCTGCCTTGGTTCTCTATCTCTAACTAGTTGATAGTCTTGTAGTGGTGTTTGAGCTTCAGCTGCTGCTCCTTCTTGTTCTGTTCCCTCCTGAGGGTTAGAACTCGAGTCCATTGGTTCTTCTATTGCATCTCTAGGCTGTTCTGCAGCCGGTTCTGTTTCTCCTTCCTCATATGTGGAGGGTGGACCATAGAAGGGAGTCAAGTTGTTGTTTGATCCCAGATACTGTAGGACATTCTCCTGAACTTACATTCCTCCATCTTTCTGCTTCAGCAGTGGGTATTCAGTTTCTCTGAACACTACATCTCTGCTGATTTGAGTCTTGTGAACTCCTGGCTGTAGGATTAGAACTTTGTACCCTTTTGTGCCTTCAGGATATCCTAGAAACACTGCTTTTATGGCTCTAGGTTCTAACTTTCCTTCATTTGGTGGATGTAGGCCTTGCATCCAAAAGGTCTCAAGTTAGTTAAAATAGGTTTAGTTCCACCATACCTCTTCAGAGTCTTGTATTCATTTGTCGATGTAGGAAGTCTGTTGATTAGGTATGTCATTGCCTTTATGGCTTCTCCCATAGTGCTTGGGATAGGCTCAAGACAAGAGCATGCATCTTGTTTTCTCCAGGAGTGTCCTGTTGAGTCTTTCTGCTACTCCATTCTGTTGAGGGGTAGCTCTAACTGTTCTGTGCCTTTGAATGCCCTTCTTTTCACAGTAGTCATCAAACTCTTTGTTGCAGAACTCCAAGCCATTATCTGTCCTCAAACACTTCAGCCTCTTTCCAGTTTGGTTCTCCATCAGTGTATGCCACTTGATGAAGGCTTCTAGTGCTTCATCTTTAGACCTTAGGAGATAAATCCATCATTTTCTGGATTTGTCATCAATGATAGACATGAAGTATCTCTTTCCTCCCATGCTTTGAGTCTGTGCTGGCCCCCATAAGTCACTATGAGCATACTCCATGTTGCTGGTGGCTTTCCTTGCATTCTTTGGGAAAGGAGTCCTGTGGTGTTTGCCTAGGATACACCCTTCACAGAAGTCAATTTTCTTTACAGTAGTGTTTGGTAGCATTCCTTGTTGCTCTAGGTGCTTTAAACTCTTATTTCCTGCATGTCCAAGTCTTGCATGCCATAGGATTGTTTGGTTCAGCCCCTTTTCCTCTACTGTTAAGTTGATTTCTGTAGTTCCTACAACATAATATAGGCCTCCTCTCTCAATTGCCCTTATAACCACCTTTCCATCCTTGATGATTTCTCTCAAGCCATCTTTGGATCTGATCTTGTATCCTTGCTTGTCAAAAGCACTTTCGGATAGAAGATTTCTTCTGATTCCAGGGACATATCTCACATTGCTCAATGTCCTTTTCTTTCCATCATGCATCTTGATGGAAACATTGCCAATGCCCTTAATGTCCTGCTTCCCTGCATCTGCCATCCTTACCTTAGCTGACAAGTTCTCAAATGTAGAAAACCACTCCCTGTGGGAAGTGACATGCATTGTGCAGCCAGAGTCAAGGATCCAATCTGTTGTTGGCTCATCTCCTTCGGCTGTCAGTGCTAGGATCTCATCTTCACTAGTTTCTTCAAGATTTTCAACATTTCCAGCAGCAACCCTCTCTTCTTCTTTATCCTTCTTTTTCTTCCTGCAATCTCTAGCAAAATGACCAATTTTATCACAGTAAAAACATTTCTTACCTTTTGCTTTACCTTTTTTCTTTTCATCTTCAGTTTTCTTCTGTTTGCCCTTTCCTTTAGCTTTCTGTCCACCTTTCTTGAAAGCAGATTGTGCTGGTTTGTTTTCGGATCTATTGTCCAAAAACATCACCTCTGGTTCTTTCTTAAAGTGATTGTTGTCTATCACTTCTTCCATTAAAGAGTCAAGAACACGCTTCACTGTTAGAGCATCACCACTAGCATGCTTCACCACTTTTCTGAATGCATTGTACTCCTGTGGTAGGGACTTTAGAATCACCACTGCTTGGTGTTCTTCAGAAATAATCTCTCTAGTAGCTTCAAGATCTTGAATTAATTTGAAAAAGTAATCTAGATTGTCTTCTAGAGTTACTGTTGTATTCATCTTGAAGTTGGAAAGATTGTGCAACAATGTCATCTTATTTGGTAAGCATTTTCTGGAATAAATCTCATCTAATTTATCCTACAGAAGCTTTGCAGTGTTGCAATCTTTCACCTTTCTAATGACAATTGGTGAAAGATGCAACATTAGCTTATAATGTGCTAATCTTGCCTTCTTGAGATTCTTCACAGGATCTTGCTCATCTTCATATGTAGCATCTATGGCTCTAAAGCACTCATAGGATTCAAGGAGGGCTTGCATCTGTAATTTCCAGATTGCAAAATCCTCCTTTCCAGTGAATACTTCCATCTCCTTTCCCACCATCTTGTAGGATCTTTGTATAAGGCTTGTTCTTGAGCTTTCTTTGATGGATTCTTGGCTGGTGAAGGTAGGCAGAAACTTTAAAATGGCTCTGATACCAATCTGTTAGAAAACTTTGTATTATTTCAGTATAATATTTTCTGGAATGATGAAAAATTTGTTTGGATCTGATTTTACAGAGATGGAAGATTGCAAGAAAGTAAAGAAAATACACAGGGTTTACTTGGTTCGATAGCACAAAGCTATCTACGTCCAAGGATCAATCACACACACACTGGTTTTACTAGGATCAGAAAAAAGGTATAAGAGATTGAGTGTTTCCTCAAACACTTGCAAGAGTTTCTCACAAACTCACTAGTACACTATGATAGGTACTCTAGCGCTCTCTATTTTCTTCTCTCAACCAGATGACTAAATGTATACAAATGGTTTGTAATTGTAATCTGTGTTATTTCGTGTCCGAATTTGGAGGCTTGGGCTATTTATAGGATTTTAAATCACTATAGTTGGATAAGCTTTGATCGAGTCAATGCTTTAAAGGCTTCATCTTTCTTGATCTTGTTCTTTCTCAAGCTTTTGACTGGGTCTATATGTATGCATGTGTTATGCACGTGAATCTGTAAAGTCTTCCTTAGTTACTTTGTTGATTTCCATAAGCCTTGTCCATGCATATTCTCCACGTGATTTACTTTAAAACTATTTGCCTTTTATTCCTTTAATAGACTTGCAATAGACTCTTCTTTAAGACCTTTGTGAAGTGCTGCATTTTACTATGCTTCTAGATATTTCACGTGGGCCTCACTTGCATTTGACTTAGCTTTTAGTTTAACTCTCCATTCACTTCTGTTGAATTCTCCAGACACCCAAGCTTCTCCTTTATTCCTCCTTCGAATATTTCTCCTCTGTTTTTCTAGATCTATAGTGTTTCAGTGTCGACTTTTGAAGAATCAAGTGTTTTTCTTCACAAGATGACTGGAAATATTCAAACTACTTCCATTACCAAGTGCCCAATCTATCCTTTCTAATAGTCTCCCTTTCGACCATGTATATCTAGGACCATTGAATCCCAGATCCACAATATTACAATGCTCGACCCATTCACAAAAGAGGGGACAAGGAGAGGATCGTAGAACGGATCCTAAAATGAGGATATCTGCATTATATCTATCCGAATCTGTCAGCATTTAATTTGCGGATCCTTAGCTGTACATATCTTTAGAATATGAAGTATTTTCTGTCAGTATCATGGACCCACTAATTTAGGCAAACAAGCAACAAACTTGTATATATACAGATGTATTGTGTTGGAATAGTCAGATCACTAATTCATATTTGAGCATGGTATTAGAGCACTGACTTCCGCTGCAAAAATGGCAGGAACAGAAGAGAAGACGCACGATGAAGAAATCAAGAAAACTCAAGGGAATGAGTGCAAGAAGACTCCATCACTCTATGAGTTGAGTGTGAGTGACAACCCTGGAAACATGATCACGTAGGTACAACTACGAGGCGAGAACTATGAGGAATGGGCCAGAGCTGTGAAGATCTCTCTAAGGGCTCGAAGAAAGTGGGGGTTCATAGATGGAACTTACAAGGAACCATCGAATGATGCACTAGAATAAGAAGATTGGTGGATAGTGCAGTCCATGATTGTGTCTTGGATCCTGAACACCATAGAGCCAAGTTTGCGTTCCACTGTTGCATATGAAAAAAATGCAAAAGACATATGGGAAGAAATTAAAGAACGTTTCTCGGTGATAAACAGACCAAGAATTCAGCAGTTGAAGGCAGAACTGGCAGAGTGTAAGCAACAGGGAATGACCATGGTTGCATACTATGGAAAACTAAAAATTTTATGGGACGAGTTAGCCAACTATGAACAGATTCCAAGGTGTACGTGTGGAGGATGCAAGTGTAACATTGCATCTCCGCTTGAGAAGCGAAGAGAAGAAGAAAAGGTTTATCAATTTTTGATGGGATTGGATGATGTGATCTATGGGACAACACGTTCCAATATCTTGTCGACAGATCTTTTGTTCTTGCTAAACCGAGTCTACCCAA
The DNA here is from genome assembly GCA_029891385.1 of Erythroxylum novogranatense. NCBI lineage: Eukaryota > Viridiplantae > Streptophyta > Magnoliopsida > Malpighiales > Erythroxylaceae > Erythroxylum > Erythroxylum novogranatense. The sequence goes on along the minus strand of CM057233.1, from coordinate 54,338,215 downwards.
CCATGGTGTAGGAGGAAAGAATGAATTCAATTGCCAAATCAAAGGAAGAGAGAGGGATGGTTGTGGGCCTCGCTGTTTAGACGGGATATAAGCCAAAAGGACAAGGTGAGGGAAAGGATACGTCGGTGGTGTGCTCGCACTGTGGCAAACCAGGACATGATGAAAAAGGGTGTTTTCAAATCATAGGATACCTCGACTGGTGGGGTGAACGCCGACGAAATGAGGGGGGTGGAAAGACTGAAAGGAACCAATCCAAGGCAAGTGGAAGCCGAGGAAGAGGTGACACGATTCGTGCCAATGTGACACAAGTTACTACAGGTAGCCACGCTGATACAGGAACAGAGAATGGAAGGAGCGAAGTGGTGGGCCTGAGCAATGAGCAGTGGCATGCTAGTTTGGAAATGTTGAACTCCCGAAAAACCATTGATAACGAAAAGATGTCCGGTAAGGATGTTTGTGACTTATGGATCATAGATAATGGTGCCTCTAACCATATGACAGGAACTTTGAGAAATCTTAGCAAGGAGCGTACTATAGGAGGCTGCCCTGTGGGATTGCCAAATGGTGAACATGTGCTAGCAAAGAAAGAAGGAGATGTTATTCTTGATGGAGGACTCAGATTAAAAAATGTGTTACATGTGCCAAAATTAAAATGCAATTTGATATCAGTGTCACAATTAACAGATGAGGCGCAGTGCTTGGTGTTGTTCACAAATAAGTTTTGTGTAATGCAGGACTTCACTTCGAGGATGCTGATTGGAGCAGGTGCGCGAAGAGATGGGCTTTATCTGTATCATGGTGTGCGTGGGATGCAAGCTAGATTAGTGCAGAAAAATAACTTGAGCTTTGGCACAAGAGAATGGGACATCCGTCTTTTAAAGTGGTTCAAATGCTTCCTAATTTGAGTAGCAATTGTAAACGTAAGTGCTTCAATAAATTGTGTGAAGTATGTGAAAGATCGAAACAAACGAGAGAAAATTTTCCTTTAAGTGATTCTCGAGCCTCATATATTTTTGATTTAATACATTGTGATTTATGGGGACCTTATAGAACCCAATCAACCTGCGGTGCATCTTATTTCCTCACTTTAGTTGATGATTACTCTTGGGCTTTATGGATATATTTGTTGAGAGAAAAGAAAGAGGTGGCAAGCTCAATGGTCAATTTTTCTCCCTAATTGAATGACGGTACAATAAAAAGGTAAAAATGGTGCGCAGTGACAATGTGACTGAATTCATGTGTTTAAAACAGTATTTTATGCAACATGGAATCCTTCATCAAACATCATGTACAGGGAATCCTCAACAAAACGGAAGAGTGGAAAGGACGCATCAACACATTTTAAATGTTGCACGAGCACTACGCTTTCAAGGAAAACTTCCTCTTCGCTTTTGGGGAGAATGCATTTTGACTGCTGGGTATTTAATTAATATAACGCCATCATCAGTTTTTGATGGGAAGACCTCATATGAAATGATACATGGGAAGCCACCATGTTATAATCACTTGTGGGTATTTGGTTCTCTGTATTATGCTCACAACCAAAGCCGATGTGGGGATAAATTTGATAGTAGAAGTCAAAAATGTGTCTTTGTTGGTTACCCGTATGGACAAAAAGGATGGAAGCTCTTTGACTTGGATAAAGGAATTATTTTTGTCTCATGTGATGTTAAGTTTGTGGAAAAAGAGTTCCCATTTGCCACTGAGCTCAGTGAAGCAGATGAGCACATTCCACAAGTGCAGGCCCTTGAAGGATTTGTTGACACTATAATAGAAGACGTAGAAGGTAATGATGGTGGCCCACCAGACACTCATATAACGGTGCCCAACATTGCATCTGAAGATTCTGCACCCACGTTTCCTGCAGGACTGGCTACCGCCGAAAGGGGGGTTCTAGCGCTCACGATGATGCGGCCTTGGTGATTGAAGACATGGCAGCGCCCACTGCTACCTCTGCTGTCCCTATCACTCCACTCGGCAGGGGACAATGCATTAAGCAACCTTCAGTGAAACTCAAAGACTATGTCACTCACACCATGATACACCATGACTCACTAGCCCACTCTCCCCCTCCATCAGTTTCTTTAGGTGTGTCCTATCCTTTGGCCAACTATGTATCTTGTGACAAATTTTCTTCTTATCATCGCACTTTCCTTGCTGCTGTACATGCAGAACGAGAACTTGTGCACTTCTTTGAGGCTGACAAAGACGCTCGATGGAGGGAGGCAATGGCATGCGAAGTGAAAGCTCTTCAAGACAACGACACTTAGGATCTTGCGACATTGCCTCCGGGGAAGAAAGCTCTCGATTACAAGTGGATTTATAAAATTAAATATCACTCAGATGTTGGGACTCGATCCAAGAACCGGATCCCAACCGAAAAAACGAAGAACGACACAAAAACAAACGAGCTGAAAACATCGAAACAAACGAAAAAAATGCGAAAAGCGGAGAACAACCCAAAGCGAAGGCGAAAACACAAATCGAAACAACAAGCAGAACCGAAAGCAAATTCGGATCAAAGGCGAATCGTAAACAAAACGGATACGAAATGAAAGGGAATCGAAGGCAAAGCGAAGCAAAACGGACAAATGAATCAATCGAATTGACACATGGTGAATTTCAAATCGATACGAATAACAAAATACGGGAAACAAAAGGCGAACCGAACCGAATGAAAGAGAAAAGACAAACGAAATAATCAATCGAATTGAAAACATACAAATGGAGTAATTGAACTGAATCATATCCGACATCTGAGAACAATAACCAAAGAAAAATGATCGCGTTGGAAACCTAAAACTAATCCAATACGAAAATTCGGTATAAATTTTTTTCTTTTTTCTTTATTTCTTTTTCTCACTTCGTACATCTTTAACCAATCTTATTCAAATCCAACAAACAATTTCCACTTTTGGAAAAATAACCTCATGCAAAGACTCAATACTTGATCATATTCGTATATATTCATTCAAATCCCAAATCTCATTTTTATACCTATTTTACCAAAATTTTGGCAGCATAACGGCCGCCCTTGACCTAACCCAAAACCTGCAAGGGTTAAAAAACACTTCTATAATCCCAAACACAGCTCAGAATCATCGGACTCCCCCGTCTGGAATCCAAACACCAGCAAAACATATGTCTATACCTAATACTTCCATAATTCTAAATTAGTCAACACAACAATCTCATTATCTATATCCAAATCACAATTATGATATTTATAATCAATATACAATCCCCATCATTCATAAATGACAATTTCAATCTAATTAACCATTCATAAATGACACAATTCCAGAAATCGAATACGTTATACTCAAATCTCTTCTATAACTTTCTTAAATACACATGTCCAGAACTCATAAAACATTCTCATAATGACTTACTCAACACACTTTAATGGCATTCCCAGCTCAAATACATAAGATACACTCTGAACAAAAACGAACAAAGGTCTTTACTTTCTTTCATCCGATCTCCTGCACGAAACCTGGAGATGGGGATGAAAGGGGGGGTGAGCTACACATTTCGATGGATAACACATTTATAAATTGAAAAATAAGCAGAAATCATTTTCTTTTTTTTTTTAAACTTTTTGCCAAAAGGCTTATTTTTCAAACTTTACAACTTTTCAAACATTTTCCTCAAATCTTTCAATATTTTTCAAACTTTTTATAATAAATTTCACTTTTTTATTGATCAATTTTAAACATGAATGCAGCACACAGAAATAAATTAAAAACACGTAACATATCAAAATGGTGCTGTTCGGTCCGAATAGACGCATCGCACACATTCATAGCGATCCTGCGGTAGTGAATAAACGCATTACACTTTCCTCGTGGCAGAATCGGTTATAGTTGTGAAGGAGTCGAAATCGACTCCGTGCCACTATAGCAGCGTAGAGAGAAGGCTATAAACTAATAGAGGCAAAGTAATCGACTCACAAGGACTGACCAAACCCACATAACACATAAGCGAAAATGAAAATTCGAATTGCTCGAAGGCCCTTTTCAAAATCTTGATTTTCTTGAAAATTTTCATATTTTCACATAATTCCTACCCACAAATCAAATTGCCCGAAGGCACATTTTGAAACTTGATTTTATACATTCACATAGTGCATACAATTCAATCAATTCAATAATGCAACAAACATAGCAATTATCAAAACATTCATATATAATGATGCAAATTTGTTCAAAACACATTCGAAAATCATAAGTCCACTATTAACCAACATTTTTCAAACATTTACAAAAACGATAATTTATCAAAAATCCAAGTTTGCTTTCTTTAATTTTTCAAACATTGCATATTGCTTACAAATCAAAATATAAATATGCTACCCAACTTAAATTAATGTAAGAAACTTGTTCCAAGCTCCAATTTGGCCATTTCTCCTTTCTTCCTTCCAATTTAACATTCCCTAAAATAATTTCATCAAAATTCAACCTCATAAATAACTTAATCCTTAAAATTGATGTCATAATTCATCAATTTATACTAATTCCAAGATATTTAAATCACCAATTTCTAAAATCCCCAAATTTCAAATTTGGCCTAAACCGATTCACTCAAATTCAATATCATAAATCACAATTTCTTCAAAATTAATTTCATATTTCACAAACCCATATTCTCATCTATAATTCTATACCAAAATTTCACAAAATCCTCTAACACAAAATTAAGCCTAAACCTTAAACAAATTTCCATCCAAAATTAAACATAACCTAAAGCATATACATCAAACTTAGCTTCATAAATCACATACCCAAGTCCTTTTCCATGTTTCTCAACCAAAAATTCATCAAAATCTCAAAGAACATTTCAAAGCTTACCTTCTTTCCTTCTCCAAATTTCGGATTTCTTGGTTCCCAAGGTAAGCTTTCTTCATTTTCCATCATTTTTCCTTGAAATCAACTCAAAAGCATGCTTGAACCCTTCAAAAATTCAAAAATCTTCACTTCTCTCTCTTCTTTCTCCATGGCCGACCTTCTCCTCTCTTCTCTTCTTCTTATTTTTCTTTCCTTTTGTTCTGATTTTCCAGCCAACTTCGTGGCTTTATATTGCTTAAAATGACATCTCCTCATGTGTTAAGAGGCCATGTCATTAAATGATAGTTAAAAGACCAAAATGCCCCTAATACTTGCTTTAATTCATGCTTACTTGCGGATCTGATTCGCACTATCAATTTGAAGGAATTTGTCAAAACTTCCTTCTAGAGAAAAGTTCCTCTATGTCTTAATTTCATAATGTCACAAAAATCATCCAATTCGGAGCACTACATCGAAAGTGATGCTCAAAACATTTCGGGTATATTCATATTCTAACACATTTTCCATGTACGATTATTTCAATCCAGAAATTAACATTCTTAACCACAAAATTGAAACTCAAAGTCTTCATAAAAATTGTAGCCTTATGTCTCTAGTTTAATTCAAAACAAGAATCACCTCATTTCGATTCCCAAATCAAAAGTTATGCTCAAAATACTCTCAGGTGTTCCTAATCCAAAAACTGCACACTAATCCGAACTTAAATTCAGAAATGGAAAGTCTTAAGGGCAAAATTGAAATTTCATTTCTTCATACGATTTGTAGCCCCATGTCTTAATTTTATTTTGCCTCAAGAATCACTTCAATCGGATCTCTACAGATCCCAAATTTCTCAAAATACTGAACTATGTTCGGAAAATTTCCCGACTCATTCGATTAATTTAATCACCATTAATTTAATCTCAAAAATTCACAAATTTCCCGTAAAAATTAAATTTATTGTTTTAGGAATCCAACGCTTCGAGAATCAACTCAATCGGATGTCGGACGAAAAAGATATAAGCAAAATAGTGGACAAAGGTCAGATTTGAGAAAGTAAAGTCAAGAAAACCAAAAGAACAAAACGGCGTCGTGTGAGGGCGGAACGCGAGAGGGCGCCTGAACCAAAACTTTTCCTTTTTTTTTTAAACTAAAAAAAATTTCAAACTTTCCACATTAATAACTCTTGATTTCGAACTCCAAATGTGACAAATTGAGTCTCTTCGGAAAGCTTGAAGAAAGCTCTACAACTTCTACGAAGGACATAAAAATCAATTTTGTCTCTAAAGGTGGCAAAAATTCAGTCAAAAGTACTGCCCTAAATTAATATAACCCTAAACAAATGCCAACTTTGAAAATTCATATATTTCAACTCCAAAATCCAATCATGTTATATTTTATATCGATGCGAAGATTAGAAAGTCACCTACAACTTTCATGAAGAACTTCAAGGCTCAATTTACATCTAACTAGATAAATGTTCCAGTCAAAGCTTTAGTCATAACATAAGTCAACCGATAACACACTTAAACTTTGACTGATCATAACTTTCACTCCCGATATCGAAAAATTGCAAACTTTATGACTACCGAAAGCTCTTAACATAATCTACAAGTTTCATGTAGATCATTTTCTCAAATTTTGCCTAAATCAAAAGTCAACTTTCAAAGGCCAAAAAGTCAAACTTTTCACAATTTCTCATCTTCTCACACTTTCTCTCTTTATTTCTTGATTTTTAACTTAATTTCAATCAACTCATCCTCTCTTGAATATTTCTTATATTTACTAAAAAGTCGGGGTCTAACACAGATGGGAATCTTGAGCGATTCAAGGCACGGTTAGTCATTCTTGGCAACCACCAAGTTGAAGGATTGGATTACAATGAGACTTTTGCTCCTGTGGTCAAGATGGTCACTATTAGCACCGTCTTAGCTATAACAGCTGCTAAAGACTAGGAACTTCATCAAATGGATGTCCACAATGCTTTCCTACATGGCGATCTTGAAGAGGAAGTATACGTGAAATTGCCTCCCAGTTTCTAGGTGTCACAATTAGGAGCAGTGTGCAAACTTCGTAAATCGCTTTATGGTTTACGGCAAGCCCCTCGCTGTTGGTTTGCAAAACTTTTTGTTGCTTTAGTTCAATACAGTTTTCAATAGTCTTATTCCGACTACTCATTGTTCACTCTTCATCAAGGTGATGTATGGCTTGTGGTGCTGGTTTATGTCGATGAACTTGTCATTGGAGGTAATAATACAGCTGCTATTCAACAAATTAAAAATTATCTCCATCGTTGTTTTCACATGAAGGATTTAGGGCGCCTTAAATACTTCCTCGGGGTGGAAGTTGCTCGCTGCCCCACTGGTATCTACCTATGCCAAAGAAAATATGCCTTGGACATTATCACAAAAGTTGGGTTACTTGGAGCGAAACCGGCCCCCACTCCATTGGAAGAAAATCACCGTTTGGCATTAGCGGATGGCCCGTTACTCTCTGATCCTAGCCCATACTGCCGCCTCGTTGGACGCCTGATTTACCTTTGTTTCACATGACCTGAACTGTCCTACAGTGTTCATATTTTATCTCAATTCATGCAGGCCTCCAGGGAGGACCACTAGCATGTTGCTTTTCGTTACTTAAAGGGACACCCAGGGCAAGGTATCCTCCTACGTCGTGACAGTGACTTTTTCCTCTATAGTTGGTGTGACCCAGATTGGGCGAGCTACCCTTTAACTCACAAGTCTCTCACTGGTTGGTTTTTTCAACTTGGCAACTAACCGTTTTCTTGGAAAACCAAGAAACAACACACTGTCTCCAAATCCTCTGAGGAAGCCGAATATCGCTCCATGGCTAACACCACTTGTGAGTTAAAATGGATTAAGGATATTCTTTCTAATCTTGGCATCTCCCACACTGTGCCCATTCGCCTTTACTGTGATAGCCAAGCTGGCCTCCATATCGCCAATAACCCCGTCTTTCATGAACGTACGAAGCACATTGAAGTCGATTGTCACTTTATCCGGAATGAAATCGTTCAGGGGCATCTCAGTCCCTCTTATGTTCCTTCTCACACCCAACTCACCGATCTTTTGACCAAGGCTCTTAACACCAAACAATTTAATTATCTGTTAGGCAAGTTGGGCATTCAAGACTTACATGCACCAACTTGAGGGGGGGGGATAAAACGAGGATATCTGCATTATATCTATCCGAATCTGTCAGCATTTAATTTGCGGATCCTTAGCTGTACATATCTTTATAATAGTAAGTATTTTCTGTCAGTATCATGGACCCACTAATTTAGGCAAAAAAGCAACAAACTTGTATATATACACATGTATTGTGTTGGAATAGTAAGATCACTAATTCATATTTGAGCAGATCCACCCTTCTTATCGTCACTATATAAGCAAGCATTAAAATCCCCAACAAGAAGCCAAGGAAAAGAGTTAACATCAGAGTTTAGTTTTGAGAGAATAGGCCATAAGTTTGCTCTAGTGGCAGCCACAGGGCTAGCATAAATAGCAGTGAAAAAGAACCATTCCCGAGCATTCCATGATACTTTCATGTGAACAAATTGGGGATGATTAGTAGTGATCAAGATTGCAATACAGTCCTTATAGAGAATTCAGATACCCCCGTAAAACCCACAGGCCTCCACTCTATGAGAGAAAGGGAAACCCATTTTAGCTATAACATCGTTAGCAACGTAGCCACTAATTTTAGGCTCCACTAAAACCCCAATACCAGGATTATGTGCCTTAACATACTGTTTAAAAAAATTTAAGAACTTGGCATTTCCTGCTCCACGACAATGTTGGATCTGGGGAGCCCACTTACATGGGAGATCTACATTATTGGCCTAGTGATGAAACATACTCGTAGGCTTTGATGCCACACTTCAACCCAAAACCTTAAGACATTAGGTTTATGGGTCCTTTCCACTTATATGTCATTCACTAACTCCATCTCTTTCCAATGTGGGATTCCACTTATTTGCATAGCTTGCTTTCCCCTTTGGTCCATTTGTAGTGCCCTGATTATTTCTTGGCATGATAGATGTCTCATCTAGTTTCTTATTAAAGTGATTAGAACCTCTCCTTTGGACTTGCTCATTACTTGTCTCATGATTTATTGCCGCACTAATTGCATCACCAGTAAAAATGAAATGCTATAAAACTTTCTACTGTTCATGCTATGAAAATTGCTATTGTTCACGTCAAACTTCCCCGCACTTTCACCCCTGATTCACCTATTACTCAAAAAGTGATTCAGCCTAGGAATATGGAACCGAGCCCAGCGGAACATCACAATAACTTGGCTCCTACGCAAGACACACAAAACATCGCTGACTACGCTGGACATACTGTCAAGAAAGTGAGCATCCAAGAAAGAGAGGAAGACCCTCCTCCTCCTTTGGCTTTACCACTCAACATTCCAACCAGCTACAGCACCGCAGTTACTGGCACCCCAGGCCTTGGCCTAAAAAAAAAGAAATTAATTTGGCCTGAAGAAGAGCCTGTAGAAACAACCGAAGGAGACATCACTCTAATACAGGGATTCTATATAATGGGCATTGAACTTTCTAATACCTTCAAAAGCCAACTGAATAAAAAATGGACTCGGGTAGTGGTAGTTAAATTGCTAGGCAGAAAAGTAGGATTCCATATGCTTAAATCCTGACTAAATTCAATGTGGAATCTCTATGGCCCCATGAAAATCGTAGATATGGATAATGACTTTTACCTTATTAACTTTGTCAAGGAAGTCGACTATCTGATGGCACTTACCCACGGACCATAGGTGATCTTTGGCCATGTTTTATCCGTCCAACCACGGTCTCCAAAGTTTCGGCCTTCTTCAAGTAAAATCTTAAACGTTGTCGTCTGGGTTAGATTCTCAGAACTTTCTGTCGCTCGCTACCATCCGGCCATCCTCACCGCCCTCGGTAACCTGATTGGCCGCACAGTCAAAATCGATAAACACACCACACAATCCCTACAGGGAAAATTTGCCAGAGTCCTTGTGAATATTGATCTCAGCTCCCCCTTACGCTCAATTGTAGAATTAGATGGGGAAATAATAAAGGTTGCTTACGAGGGTCTACCGCAAATATGCTTCTCATGTGGGTTGATCAGCCATAGAGCTCTGGCATGCTCGAAAACAAGAACTGACTAGACGTCAATTGACGACCACCCAACTACGCCGAGGCAGAGTAGTGACTCAGACATTCACAACGACTCAACACCGATTACCTCTCAGCAAGATGGATATGGCCCCTGGACCCAGGTCCAACGTCAAACCTGCTGGCCAACTGCTCCTCCAACAGCACCAGGACGTGATAGAAAAGGTAAGGAAAAGACCACCTCGTTGAGGGGCTCGAGGTATATTCTTTTGTCAAAACAGGGGCTATAGGACCCACAGGACCCGCCCAACGGTCCTCCCTCTACTGACATCGAGCTGCGTCGCACGGGATCCCGTGCAATCAACCTCACCAGTCCATACCGTCATCCCATCTCCATATGAAGACCAGAGCTATCCATTCAACCTCAACGGTCACGGGCTCTGGTAGGGTTACTGACCCGTCTAAACCCATGCACAAACCAGGCCAAGCCCAAAATCCTCCGCTAGCCCAATCGACAACTCCTCTAGCCCTATTGACACCAACAACGTCGTCCCACATGCATCACCCGCCCCCTCCTCCACACGTGGCAGTCACCATTCCACACCATGCAGACTTACTCATCCGTGACCCGAACCTTACGGAGGCCATACAGGAAGATGGGACCGGTGAAGACACGTTAGAGTTGAGGACGGATGTTGACATGAACCCCCTCACCCTCCTCTTCCAGTTGAGCACAGAATACGATCTTCTCGACCACCAGACTCGAAGATGGAAAAGCTCATAGAGCAAGACATCTCCATTACGTTTGCATATTCATCGAATACGACTCTTCAACCCACAAGGAACACACCTTGTAGGGATTCGGAGGCCACCATCGTAAACACTAATGCTCATTAGTGTTTACATCATCAGTTCTTTAATTATGTTAATTTTTTTTTGGAATTACTAGGGGGTTGGCGGGAAGACCTTCTAGCCCATTATGAGTAATTATATTTGGCACCATCACCCAAAGCCTACTTGTTTTGATCGAACCTCAAATCAGCGGACAACGGGCCTAAAAGGTTATTAAAAGCTTAGGGTTCGAGAATTCGTTCCGGGTGGAAGTTGTAGGATTTTCATAAGGCATTTGATTGCTTTGGAAAGCCAACCTGAAGGTTTGGATTATGCTCGCACACTGTCAGTTTATTCATACGCAGGTCAATTGGGGTCAAAAATCCTTTTCCTTTATAGCCGTCTAAGCTAACCCGAATTATGCTCTTCAGCATTACCTTTAGAATTTGCTACAGAAAATTGCCAAGATTATGTGCATAACATGGCTTATGGGAGGAGATTTCAATGCTAAATTAGATAACATTGACAAACAAGGAGGCTCTAGACTACACCCTATTGTTAATTATAGATTCAAGGAATGTGTTCACTGTTGCCACCTCTAAGACTTAGGTTTCTCCGGGCCCAAATTTACTTGGCATCGTGGACAGACTCTTTCTACACTTGACAGAGTATTTGGTTCCAATGCCTGGTCATCCACTTTCCTGAATACTACTGTTACTCATCTGGCTTTTTTAAAGTCGGATCATAGACCTCTGCTAGTTCGTCTTAACCAACAACCGCCCCTTCCTCCGTCCAGCAGGCCTTTTCGATTTCAGGCAGCTTGGCTGACGAATGAAGGCTTTGATCAGATTGTCAAGGAGTATTGGACTAAAAACTTGTTGGTTTGTAGCGAAGGAATCCCTCAATTCGCCGAGAGGTTACAACACTAGAACGCGATTACCTTCGGAAACATTTTTCATCGCAAGAAAAAACTCATGGCCCAGCTGAATGGGGTCCAAAACATTCTAGAAAACTCAGACTCGAATTCACTTAAAGTGTAACATCTCATCTCTGATGGGAAGGGTATTTTAGTAAATTGGGACGGGTTAGGAGTATTGAATTATAACTCGGCATGAACATACAACATATAGCCTCTATGATTGATGATTTGTTGCACTTGCACATGGTAAACATGCATTCATGATACTTTCCGGCTTAGGTTTCAAATTGAGATCTTTTGTGAAATTTATGGGATAATTGTATGTGAAAAATTATTTGGAGTACGTCATTGAGTGTTTTACATTTTTAGGGATTTATGGAAATTTTTCTGGAATTATCCGGAGGAAATTCCTGGACCGGCAAAATCGCCGGTAAATGGCCTAAATGTGTTTTTGTTGTGAAAAATGTGGTTTTCGTGTTTGAACAATTATTGGGAGTGGACTGTCATATGTTTTCCAATTTTGGACAATTTAGGTAATTTTCAAAAAAATGATTCGGGGAAATTCTCGGAAATTTCCGGACCGGGAAAAATCGCCAGTGATTTAACCTACGATTTTCTAGATTAAAATTGCGACCAAATGGTACTGTCATTTTGGATATATTATTTTGAGAATTGTTAGAGAGCCATTAGCATTAGTGGGATGAAATATTAATTGGGATTAGTGCTTTATTAACTAAGATTAACTAGCTTTTGTCTTTTTCCCATTTAAATAGCCAAGTGTCTTCTCATTAATTAACTTTGTCTTATGTTAGTCTTCATCTACGACCTTCTTCTTAGGCTAGGATTAAATAAAGTCACTTGAAAGGCCATTTGCTCTCCATCATCCGAAACCTTGCTTTTCTTCTTTGGTGTGATTTTTCTCCTTCGAATTCTCTTCTTCTTTTTCCATATAAGAAGGTTTGCCTTGGTTTCTTGCTTGCTTCTTCCTTGCACACCTAAGACCAAGCTAAAGCCTTGAGTTGATGATGATCTTGGTTATGCTTATGGAAGCCATGGATGAGGTATTAAGGTAGGAAGTGTGGAGAGGTTTAAAGACTTAGAGATTTGAAAGCTTGAACTTGTTTAAGGTGAGAATTTATGTTTGTATTTATTCTTATGGTAGTTAAAATCATTCATGGAGATCATTTATGCATTTATTTGATCATGAAAGTGGTAGGTTTGTATGGGTTTAAGACTATGCTTGAGTGAGGGAATGGGTTATGATAGTTAAAGAATGTGAAAGAGATGTTTTAATGATGTTTATGATGTTTAATGAATGGAAATAAATTATGGAAATTGGTTATGTGGGTGCTGCCAACTTTTGAATAATTATATAAGTATATGTTGTGATGAATTTGTGGTTGAATTAGAGGTATAAATGGATGCTTAGTGATGTGTTATTGGTGTTAGAAATGATAGGAGTTAGGTTAATGTTGAAAAGCTGGAAAATGCAATTTGACCTATTGCAATGTTTTGGTCATAACTAATTGTGTAGGTGAGCAAATGAGGTGAGGTTTGTGCCTAAAGAAACTTTGGGATGTTGGCTTCAAATTTGTGTGAAATAGGTGTTGTTAAATTGTAAGGTTAGAAGGGTGAATTTTTGCATGGAAAGTTTCTGTTTGTAGGGTCTGTGAACAGTATCCGCATATATGACCTAATTACTTTGTTGATTTTTCTAAATTAATTGATATGGAATTAGGGAAAATGGTCTTCATGAGAGTTGAAGATTACATTATTAGCTTTCCATTTCCACTAATCTTGCTAATTTTCGAGTTGTACATTGGGAGATATGAACTGATTTCTATTGACTGGTTTTGAGCTTTTTGATGAAACCTAGCCTAAGTGTTGAGTTTGTGAGCTTGCGGATTGGAAGCAATTTTAGCAATTTATTTGAACTGAATTGGTGTGAGTGATCTTCTGCAAAGTTGTAGAGGAAGAAATTATCTTGAAAATTATATATGGTGTGTAATTTTTAGAGGTAAGAGTTGGGAGTTCTGATTTTTAAAAAACTGATCCTGTAGTAGGATGTGAATGGCTGATCATGGCAGTAACTTGCATAATAGTTTTGAAATTGTTAGAAATCGAATTGGAGTTTGAGTTCTTCATGAAAATTGAAGTTTGAGATCTTATATTTTCAGGGATATAAGATTGTGATTTTTGTGACATTTGTGCTAAGTGAATTACTGTTTGGAAAATTACTGTCCAGATTGGTTGATTTCAGTAGACTGATTCTTTGTTGAATTGTTTGACCTAGTTAGTTATGGAATTTGATTTTGGGTTGTTCATGAAAGTTGTATATGACATTGTGAAGTTATTGAGAATATTTATGTGGTAATATTTGGCTAAAGAATCAGAGAGTTATGGAATTTGCAATGTACTGTTCTGTTTTAATGGGATTTGAGTAGGCAGTAGCTTTGAAGAGATTTTTGACACCCTTAGTGGTGAAATTGATTTTTATGATCTTCTTGAGAATTGTAGAGGTTATTATGATCTTTCCAACAAGGTATGATTTGTATTTTTCTGAATTGTGTGCAATGAGTTATTGGTGTTGAAAGTTGGCTTGAAATCAAGAAATTAAAGAAGGAAATAAGGGTTAGGTATATATATAGATATTAATTGTTTAATTTGAATTTTGGTTTTTTTTGTCAATTTCTTTTCCGTCCGACGTCCGATTGACCTGATTCTTGAGGCATCGGATTGATAACACATTGAATTTCATTTTGTGAGAAATTGGGAATTTTTAGCCGAGAAATTGACGTGGACCCGGGTAATTGTTCTATAGTCACTGTTTTATTATTTTTGGATCGATCGAGGTCCGAATTAAGTCTTGTCGATGGCTATAGCTTTAATTTTTAGATGAAATTATTATGACGGGAAAATTTAGATTAGGGCCGGGAATGCCATGAACATGCATTATACACGTTTTAATGATTCCATGTGCATTGTTTGGTCATTCTAACTATACAGTTGGTAATGTGTACTTATTTTTAAATTTATAGAGGCTCAGTTGGAACGTCATTCCACGGACGTTGCAAAGGCTTCCCGGCAATAGCTCGGAAGTAACAGGTGAGTAACCTAGTTGGTTTCTTAGCCTTATGTGTTTATTAATTATATGCACTGATGCCATCAGGAGTTAAGGATGGATATTTGTGTGATTGTTTTTGATTGATTTCGGACCATGAGTGTTCGAAATATTGGATTGTGATATTGAAGTGCCAATGTGAGCAAATGTATGAATGAATTAAATTGGAAATGTTTAATGAATTGAATTGTGAATGCATCAGTGAAAATAAATTGAATTGCATATGACCGAGATTGGGACTAAAAGTCCAAGACATAATGGAAAATGACCGATAGTGAAAATGACCGAGAATTGAAATGAGACATGTGCATTCATGCATAGTAAATGATCGATAATTGGCGATTGTGACCGGAGTAGCCAACGAACTGTCGTGGTATCGCTTGCCCTCGAGGTGGTGCATACCCGAGGGCTCTCCCACGCAAAGTTTCGGATACCACAGGCTCATCAGATCGTGGCTTCAAGCCCAACGAAACATCATCTTGAACCGAGCCTCGAGCTTGAGGGGAGTTAGTGCATACCCCGAGGCTCTCCTACTCCCTAGATTATCGATCACCGATAGCGCCGGTCACAACAACAAAATGAATGGAAAAGTGTCACATGCGCATTGCATACGATATGACTAATCGAAAAAAAAGTGTAAATTGACCGCATATGACTAGAAAAATGTGAGTAAGGAAATTGCATGTGATATATCTGTAAATGCTACTGTGCTATGTGAATATGATTTGTGAATGCATGAGTTGGGTGAACCATCGATGATGGTTTTCATTGAGTTCGCAAACTCACCCAACATTGCAAATATTTTTAGGGATCAAGAGTACCCCATCGGGCACGGAGTATGATTACCTATTGCAAGTCGAGTTAGGGTTGGGATCGGTTCACGCCTCGCATTTGTGTCATTTAGAATTATGTAAATTTGTATTTCCGCAAGATTAGTATTATTATTCCGAGTGCCCCAATTGATTAATGATGTATTGTAATTTGATCACCGGAATAGTGTTTTGTTGAAAATGATTTCGTATTAGAACGGGCCCAAATTATTTACTGATATTTGCGCACTCGATGGGTTTTCAAAAAAAAAATATGAACAAAAAAAAATGTGTTACCGAATTTTAAACTGCATTGACTACTCTAGCATACCACCATCGCGGGTCGCGGGCTCGGATATCACAGTCGATGTCGGGTTCGGGTCTCGTGGGAGTGGGATGCTACATAAAGAACTTGAGGAATACCTCCGAAGTGAACTAGAACTTGTCCTATGTCAAGAGGAACTGTTTTGGCACCAACAATCTCGATGTCAGTGGATCACCCAGGGCGACTGTAATACAAAGTATTATCAAGCTCTCACTTCAACTAGACGCTGATAAACGCAAATTGAGTCTCTTAAAGATGAGAATGGGTGCCTGAACTCGGATGCAAACAATATCAAAAGCATTGCGAAGAATTTCCTAGAAAAACTCTACACTTAAGACATCCCTACGTCTAGGAACCTTCCTCTTACTGATGGTTTTCTGATCTTATTTCACAGGACCACTATTGCCTTGCAAACTCCGGTCACCCCTGAGGAAATTAAGGAAGCATTCTTTGACATGGCCCTGAATAAAGCTCCGGGATATGATGGTTTCAGTGCCTTATTCTATCAATACCAATGGAGCACAGTCGGATCATCCTTGACTCTTTTTATACAGAAAATATTTCGACATGAAGTTTGGGACTCTGCATTCAATCGTACCATGTTGATTCTTCTACCAAAGGTTCCCTCTCCTACGTCGATCACGCAATTCCGGTCCATAGCTCTATGTTCTGTCCTTTACAAAGCCATCTTTAAGATCATTGTCAACCGGCTGAACCCTCATTTAGATTCCCTTATAGCCCCCACGCAATGTAGCTTCGTGCCAAGCAGGCTGATCACGGATTACATTATCATTGCATAAGAAGTTATCCATATGATAAAGCGAAAAACAGGAAAGAAGGGAATGATCGCTATCAAAGTGGATCTGGAAAAAGCGTATGACCGGCTGTCCTGGGACTTCATCACTACGACCCTTATTGATATTGGGCTTCCGAACTCATTAGTTAACCTGATGATGAAATGGATTTCCTCGGTGACTATGTAAATAAACTGGAATGACGACCTCAACAATACTTTTAATCCTACTTGAGACATTCGACAAGGAGATCCTCTATTGCCATATCTATTTGTGCTTTGTATGGAACGACTAAGACATCTGATCAAGTCCTTCGTCTCCTAAGGCAAATTGGAAATTTATACAACTAAGCCGAGGACGACCGCGTATCTCACACCTTTTCTTTGCCGATGATGTCATTCTTTTTTCAGAAGCTTCTATAGACAAGATAGCCATTATTAGTGACACTCTCCATACCTATTGCTCAACTTCCGGATAGAGGGTCAGCTAAGAAAAATCCTACTGCTTTTTTTTCAAAAATGTGCCTCACTTGACTGCCCAACTTTTAAGTCGCAAACTGGGATTCAAATAAACAAAGGATCTCGGACGGTACCTAGGTGTGCCTCTTTTGTATGAGCGGGTCGATAAAAAGACATACCAACATATCCTAGATAAGGCTCAGCAACGACTTTTGGGGTGGACCACCAATCTTTTGTCTCTAGCAGGCCACATTACCTTAACTCAATCTGTGCTTACTACGCTTCCCATCTTCACCATGCAAACAATCCGTCTACCCTAGCATCTGTGTGATGAGTTAGAAAAATTTATCTGACAATTTTTGTAGGGCTCGACTCAGGGCACTCAAAGGATCAATCTGGTCAATTGGGACATAGTCTGCTAACCTAAAGAGATAGGAGGACTAGGCCTTCGGAAAATTTGCGAGACTAATGATGCCCTTCTTACTAAACTCGAGTGGACAATCGTTTCTCAACCACAAAAGCTCTGGGTAAGAATTCTTGCTGCTAAATATAATTTTGATCCTAACAATATTCCTGCTTTGCTTGTTGACACAGGTGGTTTGATGGTTTGGAAGAGCATCAAAGCTACATGACATCATGTGATGCAGGGTATGAAATTGACGATCCGTGATGGTACCAGAACCCAATTTTGGCTTGACCCATGGGCTGGCGATTGGGGTCCACTCATTTTCCATACAGTGGAGTACATCCCCCCAGAGCACTTGGATCTACACACCAATCAATTTGTAGACAGCGACAGTTAATGGCATTGGGTTGCATTCCAAAATAGCCTTCCCACTTCCATTTGCTTGGCCATAGTTGGTATTTTACCACCTCAGCCCAACCTCAGGCCCGACCATATCACCTGGGGTAAGACGCCCACTGGACAGTTCACCACTGCTTTTACTTATTACATGATTATGGAACAGATAGACCATACACATCAGGCTTCTGAAAGGCAATTTGGCACAGAGAATTCGATCATTTCTGTGGCTCCTAACACAGGATCGTTTGCTTTCTAATCAACAATGGGTCCGAAAACGGTTCATGACAAATGCTAACTATCCACATTGCCTTAAGGAAGAAATGTCTCTCCATGTCATCTGTGACTGTCCTAAAGCTCGACAATTGTGGAGTATGTTCCCTACACACACATTCTCCCTAGACTTCTACACCTTATCGACCCAGGAGTGGCTCACTCGAAACCTACAATCACCCCGAGTGGTTCATGATTTGGAGTGGTCATCTATCTTCGGTGTTGCTTGTTGGTTTTTATGGTTATGAAGAAACCGGGCCAATTTCGAAGAGTACTTTACTTGGCCAACTTCCCCAACACATCCAGTCTTGGAGTATGTCCATCAGATACACAGGGTAGTGGCCTGGCATAGAAGAACAAATCTGCTTCCTCACCCTTGGAGTGAACGCCTCTTTGGCTGAAAAAAACCTCTTCCAGTGTGGGTTCGATTAAATACAGATGACACAAGCAAAAAATCGCATCAGATAGCCATAGCCGGTGGCCTGATTCGTGACCATTGGGGTCACTAGATTGGAGGCTTTGTATAGAATATAGGTTGGTGCTCTTCTCTCTCGACCGAACTTTCGGGTGTCTTCACAAGCCTCAATCTAGCATCGAACTTGGGGCATCGTCGCATCGAGCTCGAAGTCGATTTACGAGAAGTTATCAACTTACTGTCATCCCCGACCCAAATACAACAATCTCTGAATCCTCTAGTTCTGGGCATTCATGAGTTATTTATGCGAAACTGGGTGGTTTCACCACGACACACCTATCGGGAAGGAAATCGTTGTGCAGATTGGCTTGTTAATTTTGTCGAGAGTTTTGAGCTTGGGACAACCATTCTACCTATTACACCCCTCGGGTGCCTCTCCATCCTTTTGGAGGATATGTCGGGGGTGTGTCGCCCCCACCTAGTTATGTAATTCGTTTTTATTTCTTTCCTTGTATGCAAAAAAAATTGCATCACCACTATTACCTATATTTTCCTCCCCACAAGCAGAATCGTCTAGTTTAGGTAAAGCATTGAAGCGCGAACCAGAACCTCCTTTCCCTTTAGCCCCCCAATTGTTCACTCTGTAGGTACTCAAAGATATATTTTTCGTACCATAATCTGGGCCATATCTCCTGTAATTTTGCATTACACAATTTGGCGCGTGCATCCATGGTCCAAAGAAAGCCTCATCTGGTTTATTCATATATCCTCCTTAGGTCTCCCTATTGATCAAGGCTATTTCTGGCACTAGTTCTGGTCGAATGATGGTAGTAGACATTCATCAAAAACATGGCCATACTTACCACAAGTAAAACAAATTTTAGGTAGCCCTTCATATTCTACAGATTGTATACGACCATCAACTTTGATTCTGGATATCAACGAGTGGGTGAGGTCTATTTTGACTGCAAGATGAGCAAATTTACCTCGATCCCCCATAGATGTATTGTAATCAATACAAATCACACGCCCAATTAGTTGTTCAATGGCCCGAATCACATTTTTATGATAATATTGAAGAGGCATGCCAGGAAATCTGACCCATGTTACAATGGCTTTTTGGACAACATCTGTAGTAGAAAAAGTAGGATTCCATGGTTGAACTGTTAGATACGTTGATAGTTCCCAGTCAAAGCTTATAAGGAAAAGAGAAATAATTGGGAATAAAATTGATTTTGTAATTCATTGATGATTCAATAACAGATACACAAGGCTTTAAATAAGAATAGAACTCCAACAACTAGTCCTATACTCAAGCCACTAGCAGAAATTATTCCCAAGAAATAGCTAAGAATGAGCTAGTTAGTTAAGATAGCAATGCTGACTTATTCTAACAAATAGAAACAAGAATTATTCAACAATAAAAAACTAACAAAAAATACTCAGCAGCAGAAGTCAACTCAAATATTTCTTGTTTGGAACGGGCATTCTCTTAGACCTCTGAGCCTTATCAATACTCCCCTCATTCACAAGAACCTTGTCCTCAAGGTTCGAAGGAGAAAACCTTTCAAACAGAGCAGCCGAATTCTCCTAAGTTGAATCCTTAGCTGGCAAGTTCTTCCATCGAACAAGGCTTTCCTCCACAAGTCGCGATCCCTGCTTAACCCACCTAGTTTCTAGTATCTCTTGCGGTTCCAAAAGAACATCACCATTTTCATTGAAAAGAGGCAAATCGGCTGGTACTGGAATATCACCATCCTTACCAACATATTTTTAAAGTAAAGAAATGTGGAAAACAAGATGAACCTTGGAACCTTCGGGTAGTTGTAATCGATAAGCAACTTTTCCAAGCTTAGCCAATATTTTGAAAGGCCCATAGTAACGACTGGCCAACTTTTGGTAAGCTCGTCGGCAAACGAATGTTGGCGATACGGTTGCAATTTCAAGTAAACCCAATCTCCCACTTAAAATTCAACATCTTTCTGCTTTGCATTAGCTCTTTGCTTCATTTGGTTAACTGAATGGGAAAGAGTAGCTTTAAGTTGCTGGAGAATCTCATCTCGACTTTCCAAAACTTGATCTGCTTCATGAACAGGGAACATTCCTACATCATATCTGGGAATGGTTGGCGGAGGCCTGCCATATAATGCTAAGAAAGGAGACATTCCAATAGAAACATGGAAAGAAGTGTTATACGAGAATTTTGCCTAGGGAAGATAAAAGCTCCATTTTCGAGGTTGTTGGGAAGTAAAACAACGAAGATATTGTTCAAGGCATCTGTTAACAACTTCCGATTGGTCATCCGTCTCCGGATGATAAGAAGAACTCATGTTGAGTTTGGTGCCAGATAACTTGAAAAATTCCCGCCAAAAATGGATAACAAAAATAGGATCACGATCACTAATAATGGACCTTGGCATTCCATGAAGCTTAACAACTCCTTCAACACATTTTTCATCAACTGTTTTAGCAGTGAAAGGATGTGTCAAAGCTAAAAAATGAGCATATTTGCTTAGACGATCTACAACCACCAAAATTACATTCTTTCCATTAGAAAGTGGAAGGCCTTCGATGAAGTCCATTGTGATATCATCCCAAACTTGATGAGGAATTGATAAGGGCTGCAAAAGACCGGCTGGAGAAGACATTGATGTTTTATTTTTCTGGCAAACTGAACAAGCTTATAATTATTCATGGGATAAGGCTACCACTCCAACGAAAGATAAGGCTACCACTTTGGTAAAGCGCCTTTCATGGGAGGAGATGCAAAAATGAAGGTCTACTAGGCTTTGCTTTAACTGTAACGCGAAATTCACTCCTGGGCTTAGATGTGCCAAACCACAATTGATTTTGTTAGATGGTGGCACTAAGGATGGGGATGAAGAGGATGAACCAGAAATTTCCCTTCACGCTCTTATTGGATGGTCTAATGCTCAAACCATGAGAGTTTTGGTAAAAATTGGATCGACAGAGATGATTGTTCTCATTGACAGTGGCTCCACCCATAATTTTATCAACGGAAAGCTTGCAGAATCCCTCAAATTTCCAGCAACGCAAATCCAGCCGAATAAGGTGAAAGTCGCCAATGGGGGTCACTTGCAGTGCAATGGGAAATTTAAAAATGTCCCTATCATGGTTCAAGGTATATCCTTTACTGTTACATTATATTCTTTACCTATAATGGGGTTGGATATGGTGTTAGGAATCCAATGGCTTCAACAATTGGGGGATGTGAACTGCAATTGGAAGCATTTAACCATGAAATTCTATTGGGATGGTCGACTCCAATTTCTTAAAGGGATTGATAGATAGCTCATTCAACTGTATTCCTCTAAGAACATGACGAAGGAGTTGAGACAGGGGAGTTCCATATTTGCAGTCTATTTTCAAATGCAGCAGGAATTACTGCTAGAAGGAATCCATTCGGATATGCAACAATTGCTCCATTAATATGCTGACATTTATCAGCACCCAACTGAGCTACCTCCGAAGAGGGAAATTAATCATCGCATCATCCTAAAGGAAGGGACAGATCCTGTTAATGTTCGTCCATACAAGTACGCATATTTTCAAAAAGCCAAAATTGAGAAACAAGTTTATGACATGTTAAAATTGGGGCTTATTCAGACAAGCACAAGTCCTTTTTCTTCTCCTGTTTTACTAGTTAAGAAAAAAGACGGATCTTGGTAGTTCTGTATCGATTATAGGGCCTTAAATGCTTTCACTATTAAGGACAGATTTCTTATTCCTACAGTTGATGATATGCTAGATGAACTCCATAGGGCTGCCTACTTTACCAAAATTGACCTTCGGGCGGGTTTCCATCAGGTACGAGTCCATCCTGATGATATTCATAAAACAACTTTTCGTACCCATAACGGTCATTACAAGTACTTAGTCTGCCTTTCGGACTGTGTAATGCTCCCTCCACTTTTCAGGCCTTAATGAATTCTATATTTCGTCCCTATTTACGAACATTTGTGCTAACAGTTTTTTTTTTCTGATGTCTTAATTTATAGCCCCAATTGGATCATGCATCTTGAACATGTCAAAATGGCTTTAGAAATATTGCGACAACATAAGTTTTTTTTATCAAACTCAGTAAATATGCATTTGGGCAGCAACAAATCGAATATCTGGGTCATATTGTTTCTCATGAAGGGGTAATGGTGGATCAAGGAAAAATTCGGGCAATGCTTGATTGGCCTAAACCTACTAATGTCTCTGATTTATGTGGCTTTTTAGGGCTTACAGGCTATTACAGAAAGTTTGTTCGAAATTATGGCATGATTGCTCGGCCATTGACGGATTTGCTTAAAAAGGGGAGATTTGCTTGGACAGATGACGCAGAACAATCTTTTACAGATTTGAAAAATGCTATGTCCTCTACTCCAACACTTGCTATGCCCAATTTTAATGAAGAATTTGTCATAACTACAGATGCTTCGAATAATGGTATTGGGGTTGTCCTAACTCAACAGGATAAACCCATCGCCTTTATGAGCAAATCCTTAGGGGTTACTAAGCAAGCTAGGTCCACCTATGCTAAAGAAATGTTTGCGATTGTTCACGCAATCTGTACATGGAGGCCATACTTACTTGGTAGGCGTTTCTTAATTCAAACGGATCAAAGGAGTCTTAAGTTCTTACTGGAACAACAGATTGTTACTCCGGAACAACAAAAGTGGGTTTCTAAGTTGCTGGGATATGACTATGAAATCAGGTATAAGCCGGGAAAAGAAAATATTGCAGCCGATGCATTATCAAGATTTGCGGGAAGTCCTACCTTCGATGCTCTTTTCAGTCCGCAAACCTCTTTATGGAATACTCAGCAGCAGAAGTCAACTCAAATATTTCTTGTTTGGAACGGGCTTTCTCTTAGACCTTCGAGCCTTATCAATATTGATAAGGCTCAGAGGTCTAAGAGAATGCCCGTTCCAAACAAGAAATATTTGAGTTGACTTTTGTTGCTGAGTATAATTAATGGCCTCTTTTAGCGTTTTAGGCTTGAACATCCTAATGCCATCTGAGATCTCCGTTTTAAGGCCACCCATAAATGTTCCCACTAGGGCTTTCTGAGTCCACCCTTTCACTTTGTTCCCCAATCATTCAAATTCGCGTTGATATTCTCTCAAAGGTCCAGTCTGTCGAATTTTGGATAGGGACTCGTCGAAGCCTTCGCAATCAGTGGGTCCAAAACGAGACCACAATTCATCGACAAAAATATCCCAGGAAATGTCCTTTCCCTCTTCCTGATATGTGCATTGTAGCCATCTCCACCATTAATTAGCTTCTCCCTGGAGATGATAAGAAGCCAAGTACACCTTTTCTGAAGGATCAGTTTTCTGGTAATCAAAAACTGATCTGCTTTGGTCATCCATTCGGTCGGGTCATCACCTAAAAATTTGGGGAATTCAATTTTGGTGAGTTTGGAGGCAAAAATAGGCCGTCCTCCCTCTCTTGAATCCTCCCTGTTAGGTCAATCCTGGTTATGTTCGCCCATGTTGCTGGATACATCTTTATTAGAAAGAGACATCTTGGAGAACTTTGAAATAGCTGCCTCGATTTGTTGTAGTTTAGTGTTAATTCCGTGGTCCATATTGCCAACAGAGTTGTGAAGATGACCAACAGTGTTTTGGAGTTGTTGAACCGTTGCTTCCAAACTCTCAATACGTTCCTTGTTTGTTGCCATAAGGAAAAGAAGAAAAGAAAGAAACAGGAAAGAAAATGATAGTAAGCTCTGATACCAATTAATAGGTCCCAGTCAAAGCTTATAAGGAAAAGAGAAAAAAATTGGGAATAAAATTGATTTTGTAATTCATTGATGATTCAATAACAGATACACAAGGCTTTAAATAAGAATAGAACTCCAACAACTGGTCCTATACTCAAGCCACTAGCAGAAATTATTCCCAAGAAATAGCTAAGAATGAGCTAGTCAGTTACGATAGTAATGCTGATTTATTCTAACAAATAGAAACAAGAATTATTCAACAATAAAGAACTAACAAAAATACTCAGCAGTAGAAGTCAACTCAAATATTTCTTGTTTGGAACGGGCATTCTCTTAGACCTCCGAGCCTTATCATACGTACCCCGAACCATCCAAGGACCATCCACAAGGACATGAATGTAACCACTATACAATTGAAACTTCACCAAAAAGTAGTGGTTTTCCAGGTCGATCACCTTATAACTCCCTTTTGGTTTCCATAAGGCTTAGATTCGTGTTTGCAAACTTTGAAAACCCAATTAACCTTCCAACAACCGCACAAACACAGTATGTTGTATAGAGTCGGCCATTGCATGCTTAATCTTGTTAGAGAAAGTAACGGAGGGGATGGCTTCCTCAATAATCTCGACATCGTCCCTTGTCAAATCATTAATAGGAGTCTCATCCAAATTTATGCCGAGTTCTCCCATAGATTGGGATATAAGTGTGTCCTTGAAGGAAGGTGGTACAACCCCTTCTATCTCTCCCATCTCAATGTCATCTAGAGCTCAAAATTTGACTCTTTTGGTGGAATGGTCATTGTTGGGGTATGAAGCTGTTGGTTTTGCAACAGGATTTTGGTTATCATTGTTATAATATCTTTTATTAAATAGTTAACGAATTAATATGAATATTGTTATTTTATTGATTAATTATGACATAATTAATTAATTACAACATAGTTAACACATACTAAAATATAACGAATTAATTGAAACGCAATTAGTTAATAAAACAATTAGATATTTTAGCTAAAATTAATAATAATTAAGATATCATAAATTAGCCGGTTTAATAAAATATAAAGTACCTATAAATTTATTATGCATGATTAACTATTAACTTAATTCAAATATAATTAATCACAATTAATGTATAATTAAATAATTGATGCATTAAAATATAATTAATTGATTAAAGAGTACATGTTCATGTTTAATATATATGTTAATCAACAAAAAATAATATTTTACATATTAATTTATTTATTTAAAAGAAGTAACATGCGTGATCACTTAAGCTATATATCATATATTATAACTATTATAATTAATAATTAACTAAATATTTATTATAATTAATTGATATTATTATTCCTAAATCATGACGGCTATGACTCGTTAATTCTGACCTTTCAAAGATACACATGTACATAATATATTGTAATTACTCAATAAATAAATTTGTTTATTATTATTATTGTTATTATTAACAAGGCCTTAAATTGTCATCATAATTATTATTATTACTAATTATGTCTATCAACTCACAATCGTGGATATGTACATATATACATAATATATTATAATATAATAAATTGTCGTGTTATTAATGAAGTAAATAAATAGTTTTTAATTAATCATTATTATTATTACTATTGTTATTATTAATAATAAACTTGTGAATTGTCATGACTATGACTTATAGATAGTACATTATAATTAATTGCAAAATAAATTCATTTATTATTATCTTACTGTTCAACCAGGAAAAAGAAAAAACAATGTTCAAGGTGTCAAGATCGTGCATAAACACGAGCGTGCACTTCTAGTTGACTCTTCCCACTGGCGATCGTGGTCGTGCATGATCGCGTTTTTTTTAAATATCTCTTTAATGTCACGATCATGAATACTCCAAGGTTTTATCGCCTGTTCTCCTCTTTTGCTCAATCTACCATCTGTAATGAATCTTTATTTTTACTTTCATTTTACCTGAACTCATTCCAATACAAATCAATATGTACGACTGATTTCATTTAACATTAATATAAATTTCATTTAAAAAATCACAGTTCACTTTACCCTAGATTATTATTTGTCAATTATTATACACTAATATTTGTTATATATGTGTCTTTTCAAATGTAAAGTAATCATATCATTAGTTTGTTTTAGAAATATGCTATTTTATATTAACAAATGATAAATTAATCAAATAATTTCGTCAAATGCTGAAACTTTTGATAATCTTGTTTAACA
The DNA here is from genome assembly GCA_029891385.1 of Erythroxylum novogranatense. Taxonomy (NCBI): domain Eukaryota; kingdom Viridiplantae; phylum Streptophyta; class Magnoliopsida; order Malpighiales; family Erythroxylaceae; genus Erythroxylum; species Erythroxylum novogranatense. The sequence continues at coordinate 54,311,546 of CM057233.1, read as the reverse complement.
CGAAAAAGCTTCAAGCAAGACTAAAACTTTTTAAGGAGCTTAGAAGTGATAAATGTTGAAATGAAACTTAGAAAGGACATATATAAATAATATTGTTAATAAATTTCATTGGGATTGAAAAATAAATAAATAATTACACATAATTGACAAAGTTTTAAAATTACCAAAACATGTCTATAATTTTCATCGTGAGCTGCTAAATAAGCAAGCTCTTCTATGACTTGAGTGGAAAATTCCTCTGCTTTGCATTTGTCTGCATTTGAAAAGAAAATAAAAAATAGGACAATAAAAAGAAGGGATGTATAAAAATTATCATAAAAAACATAACCATAAAAAGGATTATATAAAAAATATCATGAAAATACCAAATTTTATGCTTTGTCTCCAAAAAAGGCAAGCCTTTAACTTTTTAAACTAATTTAATGTCGTTGTTGTTAGCTCTGAGGAACCTTTCAAAGAATTCTTGGTACAAAATTTCTTCTATTATCAGGTCGAAAACAATGTTAAATGAAGCAGATATTTTGTGCAATATTCATATGACGTTGCTTCTTCATAGATAAGAATAGGAAATAATAAAGAAACATAAGTATTTAACCTGGTTTTGTGACAAAGCAGCTAGACACCAAATATCATATTTAATTTTCTGAACTTGATAGACAGTTTCTGTGGAATTCATTTTGAATAAGTAGAATAAGAGAAAGCTAATCGACTTAGAATGGAATTGGAATGTGATGGAATCATTGCAAAGGAAATTATAAATAAAAGGAAGGTTTCTTTTTAAAAAATAAAAGATATTAAATATTTATTAAATTAACATTAACTATTTGCAAATTTCATTTCTAACAACCAAATAGACTTCATTTATAAGAGTGCTTATTTGAATACCTAACCTAAGAATCGTAAATATTGCCTGGGTTGAATAGCCTGGCGTATGCGTCTGCTATTGCCGTATCAACTGAAAAAATTGGCATCGATATCTATGTAAAGATTTTCTATGATTCTGCAGCAATAATGAACGTGTCTGTAAGAAAAATACAAATATGTCATGACCTGTGAAGAAATAAGTTAACTAAATATCCGTTGCATCAAATGAAAATATTCACGAATATTGTTGGCCCTCGAATTTTTCTTTTAATTAAGCATGATTTAAATGAATTATGATGTTTTGGTAGATAAATTTTTGGAGTTAATTATTATGTCAAAGTTAGTAGGATTTATTGTATGGTTTAATGGAATTAAAGTGCTAAGGTAATAAAAATGTTTAAGGGTATTTTTGAAAGATCACTTAATGTTAAAAGAACTTAAGCTTATAAGGAAGGGTAAAATGGACTTTTTGGGCTCATTAAGGGTAAAAAGGGGAAGAAGAATGGTTGTCTTGCAATTGAAGAAGAATAAAACAAAAATTGAAGAGAGAAAAGAGAGTGTCATGGAAGGAGAGAAAAGAAGAGGAAGCAAAGCTAGGTTTCAATTGTTTTTTAGTTTTAAAGAGTGATTTTGAAGTTGCTCAAGAAGGAAAAAAGAAAGAGGAAGATTAGAGCTTCCATTAGAGCCCAGAAACTCATTGTTTGGTGAAGATTCAAGGTAAGTTTATGTTTAATCTTTTGGAGTTTTGGTTTATGAAGTTTAAGAAATGCATGAGTTTAAAAATTCTAGGTTCAATATTATGCATATGTTTCTTTAGGTTTCCTATTTGGATTCCTATTGAATTAGGGATTTTTGCCAATTTGAAGGGAGGCAAGAGAGACAAGAGGAGCAACAGGAGAGGCATTCTTAAACAAGTTTTAAGCAAGGAATTCAAGGTGGGTTACATTTTTATAATTAAGTAATAAGCCATAAATGTTCCTTTTAAGAAATGGAAATAAATGTTTTACAACTACTTTATTCATGTGCATTTATACCCTTTTAAATGCTTTAAGAATGTGTTACATGTTTGTATATGAATTGTGTTTTTGATTTATGAAATGAAAGATGGAAATGATTTTGAAAACATATGAAAATGATTTTGAAACGATGTTATGGTTATGAAATCAAGTTTCAAAAATGTGTCATTTTGGGCAATATGTTTATAAGATGTGAAATGCATGATTAATTGGGTTTGTGGTAGTCCCCTAAGTTATGTCAAGTGCACTTTAACTAAAAGGCTTCTCCCGCCTTCCAGCTAGTGGCATGGAGCTCCTTCACGGACTCCCCGAAGTTCACAGCTAAGCAAGACCATTAAATGGGATTGCGATAGTACGTTCTGTTCACGACTACACAGGACTATTATGTGGAAATGTATAGTACGTTCTATTTTTGGATCCACACAAACCATTTTGATGTGCTTATGCATTGACAAATTTTTTGAATGCATGAATTGCAAATTGCTTGATAAATGAGAATTTGGAAAATATGTGCTTTATGATTCAGTGTGAATTTTTACAATGGAAATGAATATTTTAATGGTTTTGCTTGTTATCGGTTATAAAACTGTTACCCATAAGCTTTAAGCTCACCCCTCCCATTCCATCCCATCTTCAGGTGAGGAGCAAGAGATCGAGTGATCAAGAGTTGAGGCATCACTCCAAAGTTGCACCTTTTGTATTTTAAGCTAATTTTTGCAAAACAAGGCTTTAGTCGCATTTTGATCAATTCTACTTTATATAAATTATGTATTTTTGCATTATGATGTAATATGGCTTGAAATGCCCATTGAAGCTTTGTAAAAATCTCATTTTATGATGTTAATGAAAAATGATTATGTCTTGCTCATGATTTTCTTAAAGTTTGTATGTTGCATTTTTTTTCAAGTTTTTCATAAAGGTAAAAAAGTGTGTCCTGACTTCAGGGGAAAAATGGTCCTGATCTAAGTAGAATTAGACTGTCCTGACTTTAGGGGAAATATAGTCCTGATCTAAGTAGAATTAGACAAAGTTGTCTTCATACAAGTTGTATCTTATCTTCTCATCTTTCCAAAGATATATAGTTTATAAGTTTTTGACTTCGGATGAGAAAGTTATGGCTTTTACATGATGACGGGTGTTGGCAATATGCAGAACTCTCCTTGACAGGTTTTCTGTTTGATTTTCAAAGTTCGCCATGGTGAACCCAAAAGTATGCCACGATGAACTTTTTCAGAAGGGAGTTTCACCATAACGAACCCAAAAGTTGGCCGCAGCGAACTTTTCTCGAAAGATTTTGTTTTTCACCTTCAAAGTTGGCCGCGACAAACACTTTTTCCTGAGGGGTTTTTAATTTGTGATTTTAACCCCTTTTTGAGGCACAATCTCTTTTCAAGGTCTTCATGAAAGTTGTAGATCTTCCTCTTTGAAATCGTTCTAGAATGACCTTAATCTGACATCTATAGACTGGTTATGCCTTTTATACCAAATCATGTTTGAAGAGTAAGAATTGGATATTGCACTGAACATACTTTGGTATTTTGATGATATATTGATTTGTAGAGCTCCGAATGAGTTGATTCTTAATTCAAAATTAACTAGAGACATTAAGCTACAATTGTTATGAAGAAGTAGTTTTGAAATTATGATCTAAAGATTTCTGAAATCTGTACTGAAGTTGAAGGATGGAGTTTAATTTTGGTGACTGACTAGTGTGAGCATGCCACCCTTGTAGGATGCATGTTCAGATGTCACTTAGGACATCGGGCATGTGTCTTGCGAGGGCGGGGTGTCCAACAGTTATGGTATCAGAGTAATTAGGTTTAGTTCCAGGTGTAAGACTAGGTTTACGAGTATCTTAGGCATGAAATGGGTAGTTTAAGACGTGAAATAAATGTGCATTGTTTTAAACGAATAATTTGCAATGTTTTGAATTGTTTCACACGATATGAAATTGCTTTATATGATTTAAATTCTTTTACATGATTTGAAAATTATTTTGCATGAACTAAAGATTTTCAATGGTTTTAAATTGAAGGAGTGATTATGCGGGATCGAAAGAAAACTCGAGGAGCTATGACTCGATCTTGCTCTAGCTAAGGGAGCGCTGATGAATCCTATGTCCTGTAAGACATGGGAACACACTCTGCTCCTGATTCTAAGGCACCTAGTGTCCAACATGAAGTGCCACTGCCTCCACCTCGTATGCCTCAAGTAAACCCTCTAGATCCACAGTTCTTTCAAGCCTTTGCTCAGGCTTTCACTTATGCCATGAGCTAAGGGTCACAAGTGCCGATGCCAACTCCAGTGGAGAGGAGAAGGCAATATGATAAGTTCTACAAATATGGAGTTGTAGATTTTAATGGTACTATAAATTCGGAAGAGGTGGAAGCATAGCTGAAGAGGACCGAGAGAATCCTACTTTAGATGAAGTGCTCTGATGAAGAGAATTTGGATTATGCAGTGAGCATGCTACAAGGGGACGCACTTCATTGGTGGGAATCAGTGCCCCACAGTCAGGTTATACATCCGGTGTTGTAATGGAGAGATTTTGTGTGAAGTACTCAAGAAGAAGCACCTCTCTAGTTTTTATATACAAGAGAAGGCTAGGGAGTTTCTGAATCTCACACAGAGGGACATGAGTGTTAGTAAGTATGAGCTGAAGTTCACTTAACTTTTTCGATATACAGCCAACATTGTGGCAAACGAGGAGGACAAGTGCCATAAGTTTGAGGGAGGTCTTCATTTAGGGATCAAGGAGAAAGTCTTAATCCACAACTTCTATAACTAACAACAGTTGGTAGATGTTGCACTCCAGGCTAAGAAACTAGAGAATATAAAATATGAAGTGAATAAGAAGAGAAAGAATCGGAAGCAATCTTCCGAGAAGGTAGTGAGTGCTCCAATGCCTGAGAGAAATGTGAAGAGCTTCCACACACAAAATGAGGTAGGCAGTAGTGCCTCTGCTAATAATAAGCAATTACGGGTAGGTTCAGTGCAAGCCTCCACTGTGGGAGGCAATAACAAGGTGGAGAGGAGTAGGAACATGAACCCCTCAATATGAGCATTGTGGGAAGCTTCACAAGGGAGAGTGCTTCAAGTTACTTGGAGTATGTTTTCGATATGGAGAGAAGGGACACGTCATCAAGAATTGTTCCCAAGTAACAAGGCAGGATGGGTCACAGTTACAAGCCCTAAGGAGAGTAGAAACCAGGCCAATCACTGAGGTAGGCAGTTCTAGAGCTGTAAGGAAGGCTATTCCTTTAGGAAGGCCAAGGGGTCAGGCACAGGCAAGAGTGTTTGACATGACTAAGGAGGAAGTTGTAGCCGCATCTGAAGTTGTCATGGGTATGGCTCAATTATTTAATTCTGAAGTATATCTCTTGATTGATTCTGGCTCCATGCATTCACTTGTTTCTACAAGAATGACTTTAAATGATGTGAATTTGGTGTCATTGGATAGTAGACTTACTACCTCTAGAACTGAAGGGTCTAGATGTTATACTAAGAATGGATGTTATGTAGAAATATTGTGCAAAGTTAGACTATAGTCTCAAAGAGGTAGACTTACTGGTTATTAAGACTGATAGTAGACTTACTGCCTTTAGAATTGAAGGGTCTAGATGCTATACTAGGAATAGATGATATGTAGAAATATTGTGCAAAGTTAGACTATAGTCTCAAAGAGGTAGAGTTTGACTTTAGCAATGAAGAGAAGATAACTTTTAGAGGAGACAAAAGGATAACGCCACCTAGAATGATTTCAGCTTTGTTAGCTGATAGGATGATGAAAAAAGGGGTCTGAAGCCTTCTTGACACACGTTGTGGATACCGATGTGAATGAAGGAAAGTTAGAAGATTTTTCAATTGTGAGGGAGTTTCTATATGTGTTCCCAGAAGATCTACCTAGTTTGCCTGAATCCCAATATTACACCTATTTCTATACCACCGTATGGAATGGCTTCAGCTGAGCTGAAGGAGCTTAAGGAATAGTTAGAAGAGATGTTAGAGAAGGGATATATAAGGTCAAGTTCGTCACCATAGGGAGCGCCTGTTTTGCTTGTTAAGGAGAAGGATGAAACATGGAGTCTGTGTATTGATTATTAGAGACTCAATAAGGTGATCATTAAGAGCAAGTATCCTCTACCACGAATCGATGATTTGTTCGACCAGTTATAGAGGGAACGTGTCTTTTCTAAAATTAATCTCATGTCAGGCTATCATCAACGCAAAATCAGAGAGTCTGATGTAAACAAGACAGCTTTTAGGAGTCGTTATGGGCATAATGAGTTTCTAGTCATGCCATTTGGATTGACTAATGCTCTAGCTGCATTCATGAATATCATAAATAGGGTCGTCAAGGATTATCTGAATCAATTTGTCATAGTGTTTATCGATGACATTCTGGTTTATTCCAAGAGCAAATAGGAACATAAGGAACATCTCAAGATTGTGTTGCAGACACTGAGGTAGAAGGAGATTTATGCCAAATTCAGCAAATGTGAATTTTGGCTTCATGAGGTGATCTTCCTTGGGCATGTGATCTCGAAGGACGGGGTACATGTTGATCCGAGGAAAGTTAAAGCAGTAGTAAATTAGTATGCACCAAAGATAGTCGCAGAAGTTAGGAGTTTTCTAGGTCTAGTAGGTTATTATAGGAGGTTTGTTAAAGTTTTTATGATAGCTACTCCGATGACTAAGTTATTAAAGAAAAATCAAAAGTTTATATGGAGTGATGAATTTCAGAAAAACTTTGAGGAGCTTAAACACAGATTGACAAGTGCTTCAATTTTAACTTTGCCTATGGGAGATGATGGTTATACAGTGTACAATGATGCTTCAAGAAAGGGTTTGGGTTGTGTGTTGATGCAGAGAGACAAAGTAATAGCTTATGCCTCACGGCAACTGAAGCCGTATGAGTTGAATTATCCAACCCATGATCTGGAATTGGTAGTAGTGATTTTTGCCCTGAAGATTTGGAGACATTATTTATATGGGGTTCAGAAAAGGATCTTTACATATTACAAAAATTTCAAGTACCGATTGAGTCAGAAAGAGTTGAATTTGAGATAGATAAGGTGGTTAGAGTTGCTTAAGGATTATAACATGTTAATTGAATATCATTTAGGAAAGGCAAATGTAGTGGTGGATGTCTTGAGTAGGAAATCCTCCATAGCCTATGTTCAGACAGTTTATTTGTCGTTGTTGATAGAGATGGCTAAGCTAAAAATAAGTTTGACACAGGAAGAACCTGATTGCATTATTGCTAATGTCAAAGTGAGATCGATACTCAGGGAGAAGGTTAAGGAATTACAAGCACAAGATGTAGAATTGAGCAAGCTCTGAGAAGAAATTAATAATGGTATGGAATCTGAAGTGGTAGTGAGGGATGATGGACTTATGGTGGTAGGAAACAGGCTTTGTATTCTGAATGTCAAGGAGGTAAAGGATGAGATACTTGACGAGGCATATAATGCACCTTATGCCATGCACCCAGGTAGCACCAAGATGTACAGAGATTTCAAAGAGCATTTTTGGTGGAAAGGCATAAAGAAGGATGTGGCAGAATATGCAATCAAGTATCTAGTGTGTCAGTAAGTCAAAGCTAAACAATAAGCACCTTCAGAAAAATTAAGGCCATTGTTCATTCCTAAGTGGAAGTGGCAAAGGTTGACTATGGATTTTCTGATAGGTTTGCCCAATACTAGTAGGAAGCATGATGCTATATGGGTTATTGTTGATTGTTTGATGAAGTTAGCCCACTTTCTAGCAATTAAGCAAATTGATTCTCTGTATATGCCAGGAAAGAAATATATAGATGATATGAGATTACATAGGATTCCGGATTCCATAGTTTCTGATAGAGACCCTCGGTTCAATTCGAGATTCTGGAGAAGCTTACAAGAGGCTTTAGGAACTAAGTTGAATTTTAGCACTGCTTTTCATCCTCAAACTGATGGTCAGTTTGAGAGGACTATTCGGACCCTTGAGGGAATGCTCAGGCATGTGTGATGGATTTCAAAGGAGCTTGGGTTGAGCATTTGACATTGGTTGAATTTGTTTACAATAATTCATACTATTCGAGCATTCAGATGGCTCCTTATGAAGCATTATATGGAAGAAGATGTAGAACTTCGATATGATGGGATGAAGAAGGAGATAGGGCCAGAGTTACTTTAGATGACAGTTGACAAGGTCAACTTAGTTAAGTAGAGGCTTAAAACAGGACAAGATAGAATGAAAAGCTATATTGATGCATACCGGAAAGAAATGGAGTATGAAGTGTGTGAGAAAGTTTTCCTTAAGACATCTCCTTGGAAAAGAGTTATGAGGTTTGGCAATAAGGGTAAGTTGAGTCCAAGATATGTGGGTCCTTATGAGATTCTTGAGAGGATTGGACATCTAGCCATTAGGTTGGCACTACCACCGGAATTATCACAGATACATGATGTCTTCCATGTTTTCATGTTGAGGAGGTATAGATCGGATCTCTCTCATATCATTCAGACCACTGAGGTTCAGTTGAGAAATGATCTGATTTATGAGGAGACTCTGGTGGAGATCTTGGACATTAAGGTCCTTAGGAACAAAACAATTCAGCTAGTCAAAGTTCTGTGGAGAAACCATTCTGTAGAAAAGGCCACATGGGAGCCCTTGGAAGCCATAAGGGAGAAGAATCCACAACTCTTAAATGCCTCATGTAATAATTTCGAGGACAAAATTCTTTTAAGAGGGAAGAAATGTTGGCCCCTGAATTTTTTTTCTTTTAATTAAGCATGATTTAAACGAATTATGAGGTTTTGATAAATAAATTTTTGGAGTTAATTATAAGGTCAAAGTTAGTAGGATTTATTGCATAGGTTAATGGAATTAAAGTGCTAAGGTAATAAAAATGTTTAAGGGTATTTTGGAAGATCGCTTAAGGTTAAAAGAACATAAGTTTATAAGGAAGGGTAAAATGGACTTTTTGGACTCATTAAGGGTAAAAACGGGAAGAAGAATGGTTGTCTTGCAATTGAAGAAGAAGAAAACAAAAACTGAAGAGAGAAAAAGAGAGAGCGTCATGGAAGGAGAGAAAAGAAGAGGAAGTTAAGCTAGGTTTCAATTTTTCTTAGTTTTAAAGAGTGATTTTGAAGTTGTTCAAGAAGGGAAAAAGAAAGAGGAAGATTAGAGCTTCCATTAAAGCCAAGAAACTCATTGTTTGGTGACAATTCAAGGTAAGTTTATGTTTAATCTTTTGGATTTTTGGATGTATTTTGGTTCATGATGTTTAAGAAATGCATGAGTTTAAGTATTTTAGGATCAATAATATGCATACATTTCTTTGGGTTTTCCTATTTTGATTCCTATTGAATTGGGGATTTTTGCCAATGTGAAGGGAAAAAAGAGAGACGAGAGGAGCGAGAGGAGAGGCATTCTTAAACAAGTTTTAAGCAAGGAATTCAAAGTGGGTTACATTTTTATAATTAAGTAATAAGCCATAAATATTCCTTTCAAGAAACAGAAATAAATGTTTTACAACTACTTTATTCATGTGCATTTACTACCTTTTTAAATGCTTTAAGAATGTGCTATATGTTTGTATATGAATTGTGTTATTGATTTATGAAATGAAAGATGGAAATGATTTTGAAAGAATATGAAAATGATTTTGAAACGATATTATGGTTACGAAATCAAGTTTTGGAAATGTGTCATTTTGGGAAATATGTTTACAAGATGTGAAATGCATGATTATGTGGGTTTGCGGTGGTCCCCTAAGCTATGTCAAGTACACTTTGACTAAAGGCTTTTTCCACCTGCCCGTTAGTGACATGGAACTTTTTCACGGACTCCCCCAATTTCACGACTACGCAAGACCATTAAGTGGGATTGTGATAGTGCATTCTGTTTACGACTACACAAGACCATTATATGGAAATGTATAGTACATTCTATTTTTGGATCCACCTAAACTATTTTGATGTATTTATGAGTTGAAAATTTTGTTGAATGCATGAATTGCAAATTGTTTGATAAATGAGAATTTGGAAAATATGTGCTTTATGATTCAATATGAATTTTTACAATGAAAATGAATATTTCAATGGTTTTGCTTGTTACCGGTTATAAAAATGATACCCACAAGCTTTAAGTTTACCCCCTCCCATTCCATCCCATCTTCAAGTGAGGAGCAAGAGATTGAGTGACCAAGAGTCGGGGCATCACTCCAAAGTTACACCTTTTGTATTTTAAGCTAGTTTTTGCAAAACAAGGCTTTAGTCGCATTTTGAACAATTCTACTTTATGTAAACTATGTATTTTTGGATTATGATATAATGTAACTTGAAATGCCCATTAAAGCTTTGTAAAATTCTCATCTTATGATGTTAATGAAAAATGATTGTGTCTTGCTCATGATTTTCTCAAAGTTTGTATGATGCATTTCTTTTAAGTTTTTCATAAGGGTAAAAAAGTATATCCTAATTTTATGGGGACAAATTGTCTATATATAAGCATAATTAGACAAAGTTTCCTTTATATAAGTTGTAGATTATTCTCTTAGCTTTCCAACGATATATAGTTTGTAAGTTTTGGACTTCTTATGAGAAAGTTATGGTTGTTACTTGATAACAAGTGTTGGCAACTTGCAGAACTCTCCTTGATAGGTTTTCTGTCTGATTTTCAAAGTTCACCATGACGAACCCAAAAGTATGCCATGGCAAACTTTTCCAGAAGGGATTTTTACCGCGGCGAACCCAAAAGTTGGTCGTGGCAAACTTTTCCTGAAAAGTTTTGTTCTTCACCTTCAAAGTTCGCCGCAGAGAAGCCAAGAAGGTAGTTGTGGCCAAGATTTTTTAAGGGGTTTTTAATTTGTGATTTTAACCCCTTTTTGAGGCAAAAAATCTCTTTAGAGTCTCACAAAAGTTGTAGATTTAGAAATTCTCTTCGAAATCGTTCTAGAATGACCTTAATATGACATTTTTAGAGAAAGTTATACTTTTTATAACAAAACATGTCTGAAGAGTAAGAATTGGATATTACACTGAATATACTTTGGTATTTTGATGATATCTTGACCTGTAGAGCTCCGAATGAGGTGATTCTTGATTAAAAATAAACTAGAGACATTAAGCTACAATTTTTTTGGAGAAGTCAATTTGAAATTATGATATAATGATTTCTAAAATCTATTCTAAAGTTGAAGGAAGGAGTTTGATTTTGGTGACTGACTGGTGTGAAAACGTCACCCTTATGGGATGCATGTTCAGACGTCACTAAGGACATTGGGCATGTGTCTTGCAAGGGCAAGGTGTCCAATAAATATCTATGGAAAGATTATGTGTGATTCGACGACAAATTCTCTTGAAAGCGAGTACAGTTAACAAATTTCTAGGAAAAATATAAATAAATAATTAGTTTTTAATCAACCGCTATTATTATCATTACCATTGTTGTTATTAATAATAACACAATTAATGAAAATGAAATTCATAATGACCAATATATAATTAAATAATTTATTTATTGAAATCTTATAAATGTATTAATTAATTGTTGATTATTAACACGTTATAATCACTTAAATATCTTTAATTAATGTAATTATAACAATTTAGTAATTTAAATTAGAATGGCATATAATTTAAACATCATCGCTAATTAAAATATACTTAATTAATTGATTTATGAAAATGTTATAATTAATAAATAACGGTAATTACAATATAAAAATTTATGAATGAATTAATTTTGATATAGTTAATTTTGATAAATATATTTTAATTAATTAATGTATATACAGGTGAGTAGTCACGCCTATGAGTTAATATTAACAAGCATCATTGCAAATTTCATTAGTATACCATTAACTAATTAATGTATATATAAGTCAATAGTCACATCATGCCTGCGACCTAATATTCACAGGCATGATTCTATGCACGGTTGTCAATTATTAAGTCATGACCGTGCATTTGGTAATTAACACTTATAAAATTTTATACCTTTTAATGAAATCATTTAATCATTAAGTATTGATTTATTCAAATATGATAATTATTTTGTTTACATATAATAAATATAATTTATATATTATTAATTGACTGGTTGTAATATATTATTAATTAATGACAAAATAATTAATAGGTTAATTAGTTAAACACAGGCTGTTGATTGCTTAATTTAATAGAATTATTTAAAATATAATTCACAGTGATCAATATATAATTACATAATATGTTTATCGAAATTTTATAAATTTATAAATTTATTGTTGATCATTAACGAGTTATTATTACTCATGTTATTATTAATGCGATTGAAATTTTTTCCTTTTTTAATTACAGATTCTTAAAATATCTTTAATTAATTTAATCATAACAATTTAGTAAATTAAATTATAATTTCATGTAATTTAAATATTATCAGTTAAACAAAATGTTATTATTTAATCGACTTATGAAAATATTATAATTGATTAATACTGGCAATTGGAATATAATAACTAATAATATAATAATCTGTCACAACTGTGAATAGGTATATATATTAAAAATTAATATATAAAATTAATAATAATTAACAGATCATGACAAACATTTAAATTTACTATTAATATATAAAATTTATCAACAATGAACAATTAATAATCCACGGTTATAAATAAAATATAAATTTTATAATAACATGCAGTACTTAATAAAATAGTTATTTAAAATAATTTTCAAAGAGCATAATTAATAGTCAATTAATAATAAGAATTAATCAATATAACACAATAATAAAATAAATTAACAATTAAATCATAATTAAATTATATTATAATTAATTACTCAAGTAAATAATTTTGTTTATTATTATTATTGTTATTATTAATGAGGTTGTACATTATTGTTATAATTATTAATATTATTAATCATGGCCATTAACTTATAATCGTGAATATGTACATATAATATACATAATATATTCTAATTTAATTAATTGTAGCCTTATTTATGAAGCAAAATTAGTTTTAAATTAATTGGTATTATTATTATTACATTGTTATCAGAAAATAAAATCGTTTATTATTATTGCGGTTCAGATGCCAAAAAGAAAAAACAATTTTCAAGCTGTCACGATTGTGCATGAACATGAGCATGCAATTCCAACTGAGTCTTCCCACTTGCGATCGTGCATGTGCACTGTCGCGCTTTTTGGACATCTTATCAATGTCATGATCGTTCTTGTGTACGATCGTGCAAATCCTCTATTCAGTTATAATTACAAAACTATATATAATTAATTAATTCGTATTAACTAATTGCTCTAAGTGAATGCCAAACAATTAATAATAATTAAAATATAACACATAACATAATTTATTTATAAATTAGTTTATTCATTATCATAACATAATTTATTTATAAATTAGTTTATTCACTATAATTAATATATAATTAATTAATTGATGTATTAAATAATTACTGAAACTCTATGCCAAAAATTAATAAAAATTAAAATATAAGATATAAAATAATTTATTTATAATTTAGTTTATTCAGTTATAATTAATAATTAATATATAATTAATTAATTTATGTTTGAAAATATAATTAATTTATTAATTAGTACATATTAATATTTAGTATATATGTTAGTCATAACCCTGCATTATTAGTTATTAATTATTATTATTTGTTATATACTGAAATGATTATTTATATTTACAGGTCACATTTTAAATAATTACTCAAACTATATGTCAAACAAAAGCAAATCATGCTTGTGACTTAATAGTCACATGCCTTACTCCCATGCACAAGTTTTGTCAATTAACACCTATATAAATTAACACTTATATAATGCTATCATATTTTAATTAAATTATTAATTAATTAATTAATTATAATATTATTACTTAGCTTATTAATCATAACATAAATAATTGATTAATTAATTATTATATATCGAACATATAAAAAATTGCTTCATTAAACTATAATTTATCTATAAGTTGATTATTAATCATTAACTATTTAGTTTATTCAGTTATGATTAATACTAATTAATATATAATTAATGAATTGATGTATTAAAATATAATTAATTGATAAATTAGTACAAAATAACAATTTTATTTAATAATTAATTAATAAACTAAAATATTATTAATTAGTTAATTAATTATAACATACTTTATTGTTTAATTAATTATTATATATTTAACACATAAAAATTTATTAATTGATTATAATATAATTAATTGATTCACGAATTAATAAATCTTTATTTATAAACAAATTATTTATCATTGACTATCAAGTTTATTCGGTTATAATTAATAATAATTAATATATAATTAATGAATTGATGTATTAAAATATAATTAATTGATAAATTAGTACAAAATAACAATTTTATTTAATAATTAATTAATAAACTAAAATATTATTAATTAGCTAATTTATTATAACATACTTTATTGTTTAATTAATTATTATATATTTAAAACATATAAAAATTTATTAATTGAATATAATATAATTAATTGATTCATTTAATTAATAAATCTTTATTTATAAATAAATTATTTATCATTGACTATCAAGTTTATTCGGTTATAATTAATAATAATTAATATCTAATTCATTAATTGATGCATTAAAATAGAATTAATTCATTCAGTATTAAATGTTACTATTTAGTATATATGTTATTCATGAGTGCATTATTAACTGTTTATTATTATTAATTATCATATATTGATATTCAGTATATATATCCTTTGCTATATAATTTATTATTAAATTATAATTTATTTATAAATTAATTATTATTCATTAACTCTTTAGTTTACTTAGATGTAATTATTAATAATAATTATATAATTAATTAATTGATGTATTAAAAATAACTCAAAGTCTATGCTAAACAATTAATAATAATTAAAATATAACATATAACATAATTTATTTATAAATTAGTTTATTCAGTTATTATAACATAATTAATTTATAAATTTGTTTATTAAGTTATAATTAATAATTAATATAATATAATTAATGCCAATAAAATATAATGAATACATTGAATTATTTTAAATTATAATTTATTTATAAATTAATTATTATTCATTAACTCTTTAGTTTATTCAGTTATAATTAATAATAATATAATTAATTAATTCATGTATTAGAAATAACTCAAAGTCTATGCTAAACAATTAATAATAATTAAAATATAACACATAACATAATTTACTTATAAATTAGTTTTTCAGTTATTATAACATCATTAATTTATAAATTTGTTTATTAATTTATAATTAATAATTAATATAGTATAATTAATGCTAATAAAATATAAAAATACATTGATTTATTTTTAAATTTTAATTTATTTAGAAATTAACTATTATTCATTAACTCTTTAGTTTATTCAGTTATAGTTAATAATAATTAATTAATTGATGTATTAAATTATTACTGAAACTCTACATCAAACAATTAATAATAATTAAAATATAACATATAACATAATTTATTTATAAATTAGTTTATTTACTTATAATTAATAATTAATACATAACTAATTAATGTTTGAAAATATAATTAATTTATCAATTAATATATATTAATATGTAGTATATATGTTAGTAATGACCCTGTATTATTAGTTGTTAATTATTATTAATTGTTTTATACAAAATTATTATTTATATTTACAAGTTACATATTTTAAATAATTACTAAATCGATTGTTAATCATTAACTGCTTAGCTTATTTAGGTTATGATTAATAATAGTTAATATATAATTAATGAATTGATGAATTTAAATATAATTAATTTGATAAAATTTTCTTTAATTAATGGTGTAATTCTGTTTAATTTAAGTACAATTTCATCAATTTTATCCACTTAAGTTAAATTAATGGAATTATTAAATAATTACTAAATCGATTGTTAATCATTAACTGTTTAGCTTATTTAGGTTATGATTAATAATAGTTAATATATAATTAATGAATTGATGAATTTAAATATAATTAATTTGATAAAATTTTCTTTAATTAATGGTGTAATTCTGTTTAATTTAAGTACAATTTCATCAATTTTATCCACTTAAGTTAAATTAATGGAATTATTATTATTATTATTAATCACGATTGGTAATTAAGTAGTGCATTTGTAAATACTATATTATATAGAATATAATAACTGTCGGATTTGATATGAATT
Source organism: Erythroxylum novogranatense (assembly GCA_029891385.1). Taxonomy (NCBI): domain Eukaryota; kingdom Viridiplantae; phylum Streptophyta; class Magnoliopsida; order Malpighiales; family Erythroxylaceae; genus Erythroxylum; species Erythroxylum novogranatense. Next base: position 54,295,463 of record CM057233.1, on the reverse strand, counting down.
AAAACAAATTAATAAATGTTCAAACATGTTTTACACAACACAATGTAGTTTCACATTCTACAAGTAAAAATCACAGCTTAATCTCAATAAAGACACTAGTGATCGAAGTACTATCCTGGAAAAGATCCTAAAATGTTATAATTTTCCTTGATTTTTTCCAACTGATTTTCTGATCATTAATATGTCATCCCAACACAGACATATCATCTTGACACAATTGGTTGTAGGACCACCAGGATAAAGAAAATGCAATATGAAGAAACATGAGCTTCAAATCACAGTCGACCTGCCAGCAAAAAAGATCTAATGTCATGATCCAGATAAATAAAAAGCATCAATCATACCCATCCTAAAAAACACTTGGCCTAAATAATAGATACATAATTATTTATAAAAAATGTACATCAAGAAAATACCAATATGTCATTAAAACGCAAAATATAAACATCCTTGACCTAACAAAGGAAAAGTGAAATAAATCTATATAATTAACGATACTAATATTGGTCAACTACTTGCAACATATATATGGATCCTTTCTCCCAAACAAATCCAATGCTATTAAGAGTAAAAGTGTAAGACTAAAACAAATGCAGATATGTGGAAGAGTAATTATTTCCAAATTTAAACCCAGACTGAATTGATTTAGTCTAATAAACCATATTTAACCCTAATATTCGAGATGAATTGAGCTGCGAAAAATATTAACGTCCGAATTCAATTAAAATGGACTATAAGTTTAAACCTATTTAATCTAAAATGTAACTTATCAAATTCAAATCTAATCAACGAAATCTACATTGCTATTGGCATATTTTAATACAGTAGAATGTTGACAGCAGTGATATGATATGAATTGGGAAAACAAAAGGATGGAACCTACTCAAAGCAGTTATAAGATTATGGGAATGAGCGGTAGACATTGGCAAAGGGGAAAAACAATTACATGTCATTATGTTATATTTAAGTCTATTATATACTAACCTCATCTTGTTGATGAGCTGACACCCTATATCTCGATTTGTGCTCCTCTCAGACTTGACATTTGTATTATCAAAGATTATGATAGATTAGATTGAAGCATACAAATTTAAAAATTAAATTGAAATCCAATTCTCATCCAAAAAATTAGTATACTTTCTGTCAAAATACTATAGCAGTTATATCATTATGAAACAAAACAGAAAGTGGTCGACAAAAGCTGCTACAAATCGAGTATCCCAAGGTTGTCTCCCACAAGATCTAAAACACTCACCATCGAATTAATCATAATTGCTTTAACAAAATTGACAATAAACTTAAAAGATAAATTATAAATATTGGAAAATAACAAACAAGGATAACTTGATGTTTTAAATTTAGGGCTTGTGGTTCACCAACTCAAAAGATTGATTAATACATTATGAAATTGATTGAATGCTAGGTTATAATAACAATTGCACAACTTTACTCATATCCTCTCTCAAGACATATAAGAGTATCTAACTAGTTGATTACCATCTCTCAATGTGAAAACTAACTAGTTAAATCCATGAAGAACAAGTAACCCAAAGTTATCACACTACCTTAGGATATCTCTATCTCTAAGTTTAATGCGTTTATCTTCCTAGTGTATAAACCATACTTCACCTCTCAGTTCATCATATGATTCCTAAGATTGCATCTATGGAGATCAAGCATAGAGACAACAGTGAAATGCAAGAGAGATAAACATAACCCAAAAACTTTCATTCAACACCAATCAATCCATAAAATATAAATCAATCCTCCAAATAGGTTACATCCCTCACCCTAAATGAGGGTTAATTCTAGATCATGATAATAGAAGCCATACACATAAAGAAGCTTAACATTCAAGAAAGAGTAGTGAGAGAAGGTAAAGAGAACACAAAACAAGATTGCTCACAATGCTTGAATTAATTCACCATATCTTCTTCTCTTCCTCTTTTTCAGTGCCTCCTTATATTCCAACCTCGTTTTTAGTGTCCAGCCTCCTAATTAGGTCTTCAAAATGAGTATTTATAGTGTCTTGGGTTCAAAGAAACCTAGTTTTTGTTAAACAGGGGAAGGCAGATCATCATTGGGCTGACAAAGTCCATTAGACGGACATAATGTTCGTTTAACAGACCTTCTCAGGTCTGGGAAGTGAAGTTGGCAGACAAGTCTGTATTATGTCCATTTAGCAGACCTTCTTGAGTCTCTAGAGTGGAATTGGCCAGGCAATGTCCGCTAGATGGACATGATGTCTATTAAACAGACATACACTGTCCATTTACAAAATGTGCAACTTTGACCCTTCATTCGATAGAATCTCTCCTCAAAGTCTTCACGGAAGTTATAGAACTCAGAGTCCTCTTCCAAAGCATCTTTGAATGAGCTTAATCCGATATCCACAGTGAAAGTTGTGCCTTTTTCTCGTGAAATCTATCCATTTGTAGTTTTCAAGCAATAAAGTTGAAATGTGTGAGAATTAACCAAATAAAGCTTCAAATTCACATAGAGATAAGCTAAATTAGTTCCAATTCATCCCAAAATCGTATAAAAATAAATTGATTTATCAAATTTCCCCACTTAAACTATTGCTTGTCCCTAAGCAAAATAAAGTAAAACTAACTACTAAATCCTTAACTAAGTTATTGATTCCACTTTCATAGGTGTACGATGGCATTTAACATATGCCACAAGGCTTTAAAGCACTATATGTACATAATGCAGGAGTTATAGTCTCTTGAGGGTTTACTTAAAACAAATGGTACCCACAAACATTTCCTTTCCATCATTTCACACCTAATCATCATCATAGGCCAATCTAAAATGTTGAAAACAATATAGTTAAGAATTGAAATATAGAAGCAGGGTCACATAATACTTCATAAATTAGATCACAACTAAACAACAATAAGACCTTATAATGCTTCAATTAATCAAAATCACATGCCACGAATGAAGTCTCTCGTAAAGCATTAACTTTCATACACAAGTGTTTAAGGGCTACTCTCAATCATCTTCTCATGCATGTCTCTTACCATAACCTTGCATTTTATCTATTTCTCCGTTATTCCCATCTATGGCATATCCATGAATTAAAAAGGTCTTTATTCCTTTGGTTGTAATGGGGTCGAGGGGTACAGTAGGCTATGAAAGAAAGGATAGGAATTCAAATATTCAATAATTAATAGAGTAGAGATCACAAATCTTATAATCATTTTTGACAAACTCTATTGAAAAAAATATAATGCCCTACAATCATAGTGTTTATGAAACTCCACCAACTCTATTGTCACCATTTCCATCATTCCTTCACCTTGAAATCTGAAGTAAACATGCTTTATTTTTTTGTTATTATCACATTTTCTTTTTCTCTCTTTTTTATTTTTATTTTGTTTTTGACAGCATGCTTCTTCAATTATCATAAAAACACCCCCACAGTTCTTCCTTTGTATACCCATCAATAAAAATATTAAATGCATAACATTAATAGCTTTACTAACCATTGAACAAGGGTGGATTTGTTTTTCTTGGTTCAAGGTTCTTTGGAATAAGTTTACAAAGAAAAAGGCTCGATTATAATCACTAGGCACAAAGGATTCACTTGGGGGATTGATTTATAAAAAGGGTTAGTTATTTGACTCAAGCTCAATCCTAGTGCCTTTTATCACTTTCATAAACATACCATAATATGATTATGTAACCTCGAAGAGATGCAATGCAAGTCCTAGAAGTAAACATACATAGAAGAGAAACTTATATTGCTCATAAGAAAAGTAGGATCGAGTGCAATCCTTAAGGCTCAAATTAGTTCAATTGGTGATGTTTACTCATTCAATAGCATGCTCATTTAATTAATTTAACATTATATCATCCTATTGTGACAAGGTATGTAATCCATTTAATCATATTATGCATCTTATTTAAGATTAATATTGTTTATAATGCAATTAACTCATTAAATTGGATTATAATGACAATTAGACAGTGAAAGACGTATAAGTATGCAAAAATGCTTGATGAGAATATGTACAATTAGTTTATGCAGAACTACCCACAACTTTTTTTTTTAAATTGTAAGATGATTTAATGCTAAACAATGTATGCACTGCCATCAATTTGTCCTGCCCCACACTTAAAATCCACATTGTCGTCAATGTTAGGAAAGATAAAGAAAAGGCAATGTAATTAACGGAGAGCATAGTACCCCCTTAAATAGTCAATTGCCCAAATTCTGTCCCCTATGTTCATATCTCCCATCAGAATGTACACATTATGGAGATATAGCAAAATCATACCGAAGTTAGTCTAACAATTGCCAGATAAAATCAAAATGAAGATGAAATTATAAAGTGTTTGTGGAACTACATGCATGAGAGGTTAATGCAATCTTATGGCCCTAAGATATCGTGATTCCTGCGATGGTTGTTGTATCTCCATAAATGCCCTCAACTTCTCTTCTATTTTGGCCTGTAAAGCAACCATATTGCCCACTTCCGCTTGAAGATCTCTAATTTCTACCCGAACTTCTCACATCTGAGCTAGAATTTGCTTGTTTCCAGAAGCTGGGTGTGCTCTTGATTGTTGTGCATCAGGGGCTTTCGAATTGTTCCTCTCCCGATGCGGATTAACCCACCAATTCGGAGAATTTTCTCTAAATTCAAATTCATGCATCTTGTTAGCATTGATGACATCCACCTCAGTAGTATAAGCCGTTGCTTTATCCCTTTTGATGACCTTAAGATGTCTAAACAACTAGCTTAATAATACTAGAAAAACGAAGCTCTTCATCTTTGCCTCGTGGTGCACCATTTACCACATAGAGGTCATTATTATCTTGGCCATCATAATGCCTTGAAATTGGTCATCGTGAAAGAGCATTTTTTCCAAAATGTACAAATCCTCATTACGAAGGTATCCTAAGTCTCTCGCCTTGAGCATTATGTTATGTGCTAATAAGAAAGCTACCAACCTTGGTGCAACTTCCAGGTATTTGCAGTGCATAAAAAACCGCTAATTTGTAGACCGCATAATGGTTCTCATCCCGAGCCAATCTATAGCATCATCATTGTCCCATTGACTATCACTTGAGCACTTGGCTCGCTTTTCAAAGGATGGAACATCTCCTCCCACTGGCAGTTCTAAGTGGCTAGAAATTGGTTCTTCAATTATGACCATCGCTTTCCCATTGACTTGTGATGTGAGCATGGGTGGTTGTTTTCTGGCTTTTGCACTGAGATTGGTGTAAAATTGTTTGACTGCCTCTGGATAATATGCACCCTTAATGGTCAATAATTTTCCCCAGTGGAACCTCTCCAAATTTGCCCTTATGTGGCATGCTTCCTCAATACTTTCCGCCACAGAGACTTCAAATGCAAACTTATTGTTCCTTTTTTTGTTGAACCACTCCTCGCACTTTAGATTAATAAATGTCGGTTATTTAAGAGTAAGTTCTTCTTGGACCAGATTTTTCCCTCTAACTGATCGAGAGGATTGGCCAGTGTTCTTCCCTGTTGAATGCTTAAACCTTGACATTTTGTGGAAGCCTCACAATCGGTAATAGTTTTAAATAAATCGAACTCAACCCAAACAATCAAACAATAGTTTTCGTTCAATTTTAATCTCCCCACTCCATACACTCGAATCTCTTCAATCTCTTCAAACACTTCAACACAAACCAATCTTTCAATCACACAACTGCAATTCTCTGAAAATTTAGCCTAACACCTTCATCCAAATCAGTCTCTTCACATTCAAAACATAAATTGAAATTCACCTTCAATTAATCCCAACACTTCCATATACTAATCAACTCTTCAAATTTAAAAACTCAATCTAAACTCCTTTCAGTCACAACTCACACTTCAATATAAATCAGCCCAAAATCAATAAAATATGAATTTCATCCTACAATTGAACCCACAATTTTAACCAAAATCCAGAATAACCATGATTGTTCACTTTCAAGCATCAACCCAAGATATGATGTATAGAACACTTACCCAAATAGCATTAAAGTGGAAATGGCATATATTTCACCCCCCAACCTCAGGAAACTCCTTCGAAATCTTCGACCATGGTAGTAGAGAGAGATGACTTAACAGATAAGGGTTTGGCAAGAATGGAGTTTTATGGTGAGGGATCTGTGAAGGCAGAGAAAGCGAGAAAAACAAATGAAGTAAAAGAATGAAGATTCTTGGGCTAGAAGGTGGCTAGCATGGACGAAGTTAGAAGAGAGAGTACAGGGGCATCCAAGCGTGAGTGTTATGGTAGAGATGGAAACAATTTCAAACGAGAGTTAAATAACAAAACCTTTTGACCAGGTTTAAATTCTTGCCAAAGGATATGCTTATCGTGGAAGGCCTTAGTTCTCTCCTTGTATATGCAAGCATTCTCAAAAGCATCTAGGCGGAATTCATCTAACTCATTCAACTCCGTTAGTCTCCTTTTGTCCAGCTTCCTTGAGATCATAGTTCAACTTCCAGATTGCCCATAATGCCTTGTGCTCAATTTCAATTGGAAGATGGCAAGATTTCCTAAAGACTAATTTATAAGGAGACATCCTCAAAGGAGTCTTGTATGCTATCCTGTATGCCCAGAGAGTGATAGGTTGTCGTTAGCCTACAAACTTAATCCCCTACTTAAATTGATTTGTAGTATAGTGAAGTAAGGGTATCGTCCCACAGAGATCAAAACACAAGGAAGATTTTTTACTTTCAAGCAAAGTATGCATGAATGTTATGCATGAACTAATGCACAATAGGACAAGATTGGGGGATTTGTTTTTTTGCATAAAAAGTAAACAAGAAGAGAAAGAAGAAGATGTGATTTAAGTTTAGAAAATAAAGCCAAAAGTTCTCAAGAGAGAAATTGCTAAGAAAATTTGAGTAAAAAGTTCATATTAATTGAAGACCAATTGCAAAGGTTTTCACTAAATCCTTAGGTTGTTTTTAAACATTGAAAATGAATTATTTCTAAGATTGAAAAATTAGGATTCATCAAGCAAAGATAGATGCGTTCAAAAAAAGCATGACATGCAACAACTTCTCGTTAATGCATTAATCCAAAACTAGCATGACCAACACAATAACAAGAGCTTTAAGATCAAAATCAAGTCTGCCAAACCTAGGTTAATTTTCAAGAAAGCTAGCATGCATAAAATTAACCTATGTCTTGATCCAACTAATTAAAACCTACATACAAGATTCAATTTTAATTAGTTGTTGCTACTTAACCTAATCAATTTATTGTCTAGCAATTAAATTAATTAGATAGCATACAAATTATTCATGCAAAATTCAAATTCATGACTTCAAATCCACATGCATAATTCGACAATCATGTCCAGATCAAGAGCACAAATTTTCAATCATAGATTCATCTATTATATGTGCATGCTTCTCATAAAAATAACCATGAATTTAGCTAATAGCCTCAACAATTGAAAAAGAGAATTTAGTTCATAATTCTAAGTAAAACAAAGTTAAAAATCATTATTGAAAACATAGAGCAGAATTCGTGTATAACAAGAAGAAGTAAAGAAGAAAATAAAACTAGGGTTCTACCCAGAGAGAAAGAGAAAACGTAGGAGAAAGAAAGAGTAGAAGAGAGATTCACGTCCAAAAAAGAGAGAAAACGTGAATACCCCCCTTAAATTAATGCTAAAGGACCCTATTTATATTGGAGGAGGTCTTGTAGGAGAGGATTTCTTTTCCAAGTAGAAGTAAGTCTTTCTTTCCTTGTAGAATTAGTATCTTTACAAGGATATGATTTCTTTTCCAAGTAGAAGTAGATTTTTTCTTTCATTGTCAAATTAGGATCTTTACAAGGGTAGGACTTTTTTTTCCTAAAAATTAGGAATCTTCATTTCTCCCAATCTACATGTCCCCTAACCATCTAGATTCTTCCTGGATCCATTTCTTGCAGTGGCGAACAAGAATCTTTCGAAATGTAGAAATCCTAGTTGAAGTAGGATTCCTTATAGGATTAGGATTTCTGCAACTTTCGTTACCTTAGGATATTTCGACCTCCTCACTCTGAAAATGAAATCCAAAAGTCCTAAATCTCCCTCCTTAGCATGATTTTCTTCATTTGACACATTAAACACCTGAAATGATGAAATCAATGTAAATAACGTGAATTAGACATCAAATGAGAATAAAAACTAAGTGTAAAAGTATAAAAAGATAAGAAAATATGAGTGCATCAGAGAGTGTCATCAAGATTCAATGCATAATCCTTTCTTGAGGTATTAACAATTTTCTCCAAAATTTTCTTGATTCCCCTATTAGATACCTCAACTTGCCCTCTAGTTTGAGGGTAGTAGGTGGTTCCAAACTTGAAATGGCACCCATATTTTGCCAAGAGAGATTTGAATTGATGGTTCTGAAAATGTACCCCATTTTCACAAATTATAGCTCTTGGAACACCAAACCTTAAGAATATGTGCTCTTGACAAATTTGACAAATCTAGCTCCAGTGTTGTTTGATAAAGCTGTGGCTTCCACCCGCTTGGATATATAATCAACCACCACAAGGATGTATTCATTACCGAAGGATACTAGAAACGATCCCATGAAGTCTAGACCCCATACATCAAAGAGTTCCACTTTTAGAATCCCTGACTGAGGAATCTCGTGCTTTCTACCAATGTTCCCAGTTCTCTGACACTTATCACAAGTCATGAAAAAAGTCCTAGCATCTTTAAAAAGAGTAAGCCAATAAAACCTAGATTGTAAAACCTTTGTCGTTGTTTTGTTAACCCCATAGTGTCCTCCACACAGAGAAGCATGACAATCATGCAGAACTGATCGCATCTCCTCATCAGGTATACATCTTATGATCAACCCATCTGCACATCTTCTAAAGAGTAACGGATCTTCCCAAAAGTAATTCCTTACCTCAGATAAGATTTTGCTTCTCTTATGGTATGAATAATCACCAGGAATAATGTTGGATACCATAAAATTGACATGATCAACAAACTAAGGGATATTTTCCTTAATTGACCATAAATTCTCATCGGGGTAGGTATCATTAATCAGTTTCGCTCCCAGCTTATCTCCCTGCTCAAGTGGTGAAAGATGGTCAGCCACTGAATTTTCAGATCCCTTCTTATCTCTAATCTCCAAATCAAATTCCTCCAAAAGTAAAATCCATTTGATCAATCTTTGTTTTGCATCTTTCTTTGTAAGCAGATATTTCATAGCAGAATGGTCAATCTAAACAATGACTTTGGACCTAACAAGATAAGATCTAAATTTATCGAATGCAAAAACTACTATTAGTAATTCTTTGTATATAGTAGCATAGTTAATTTGAGCATTATTAAAAACTTTGCTAGTGTAATAAATGACGTGTAATTTCTTATCCTATTTTTGCCCTAAGACAACCACAAGTGCATAGTCTCTAGCATAACACATCAGCTCAAAAGGGAGATTCCAATTTGATGTGGCTATTATAGGATCTAAGGTAAGTTCCTTCTTTAACCTATTGAAAGCATCAAGACATTCATCAGTAAATTCATAAGGAACTTCCTTTTACAATAAAGCATATAATGGCTGAGAAATCTCAGAAAAATCCTTAATAAATTTGATATAGAACCCGACATGTCTAAGAAAACTCCTTATTGCTCTAACCGAATTGGGAGGTGGCAACTTGTTGATGACTTCAATTTTAGCTAGATCCACCTCTATTCCATTGTTAGAAATTTTGTGGCCTATGATAATTCCTTCTTGTACCATAAAGTGACAATTCAACACGAGATTGGTTTCTTCACACCTTTGTAAAACCTGTTCTAGATTGAATAGACATGCATCAAAAGAAGAACCAAAAATAGAAAAATCATCCATAAATACCTCAATTATATTCTCCTCATGTCGGAGAATATGGACATCATGCAGTGTTGAAAAGTGGCAAGAGCATTGCATAAATCGAAGGGCATCCTACGATACGCAAATGTACTATAGGGACAAGTGAAGGTGGTTTTCTCCTGATCCTCTAGGGCTATCAAAATTTGGTTATAACCTGAGTAACCATCTAAAAAGCCGTAATAATCATGCCCCACTAATCTTTCCAACATTTGATCAATAAAGGGAAGAGGGAAGTGATCTTTCCTAGTTGCTGCATTCAATTTTCTGTAATCTATATAGACCCTCCACCCTGTCACAACCCTAATCGAAATTATTTCATTGCTATCATTAGAAATGACAATCATGCCACCCTTTTTTGGCACCACCTGCACAGGACTTATCCAAGATTGAGCCTCCTCTAGTTTTCCACACTATGTTTGTGGTTTTCTTCCATTAGAATCCTGTGAACACAAATAGAAGGGCTAATTTCCTTTATGTCAACAATATTCCAAGCAATAGCCAATTTATGTTCACGTAGTACCCTTAATAACTTCTCTTCTTGAGAGCAATCTAAATAAGAGGAAATGATAACTGGATATGTATTTGATTCTCCCAAGAATGCATATCTCAAATGAATTGGAAGTTGTTTTAGTTTAGGGTTTGGTGGGCTCAATATGGAGGGTAACAATTTAGGATTAGGAGGGCCCAATTCTTTAATTTGAGGTCTATACCTAAAACTATTACCTTGTAATCTATATGCATAGTCCACTAGCTCATCATCCAATTCATTCTTATCTATTCCTAAAGTTAGGCATGTTTCTATGACATCATCACACATTAATTCAGGAATAGACTCAAATGTAAGAGAATCAATTACATCTATCCTATAAGTGACTTCATGGAAAGAGGGATCCTTTAAAACCTTAAAAATGTTAAACACCTCTTCCTCATCACCAACTCTCAAAGTTAGCTTACAATTTGGAACATCAATCAATGCTCCACCATTGGCTAAGAATGGTCTTCCTAAAATTATAGGAACCTGCATGTCAAACTCCATCTTAAGCACAACAAAATCAACTGGAATTATAAGCTTACCAACTTTCACCAGTAAGTCTTCAACTATACCAATAAGATATCGAATTGATCTATCAGCAAGTTGCAATGAAATTTTAGTTAGTTTGAGTTCACCAATTCCCAACCTGCTATAGAGAGACAAGGGAATGAGATTAATGCTTACACCTAGGTCACATAAGCATTGAAAAACATTAGATTCACCAAAGTGACAAGGAATAGTGAAACTCCCCGGATCCTTTAACTTAGGGGTAGTTTATTTTATAAAATAGAACTACACTCTTCAATTAATGCTACAGTAGCAAAATTATCAAGCTTCTTTTTGCTGGAGTTAATTTCCTTCAAGAATTTGGTGTAAGCATGCATCTCTGCAAGAGCTTCGGTAAAAGGGACGTTGATTTGGATCTTCTTGAACATGTCAAGGAATTTTTGAAATTTAGAATCATCATGCTTCTTCTTGACCCTTTGAGGGTATGTTATGGGTGGTACAAAGGAAAATTCTGAACTTAGTGAAGACTCTTTCTTTTGTATTTTTTTTTTGGTTCTTTGCCTTCGCCTAAATTCTCACTTTCAGCCTCCTTGACTTCCTTCTCTTTAGGAATTACATCCTCTACCACCTTACCACTTCTTAGAACCACTGCCATACAGTCAGATTCACTTGGTATTGCTAGGCAACTTCTCTTTACCTCTTTCACTCACCTCTTTTGCCACTTGACTGATTTTTATCTGTAAATTTTTAATGGCAGCTTAGTTTGATTGAAGATTCTGCTCCATTCTATTCATGGCTTAAGAGCTGGTTTAAGCACTTTGATCCATCTTGCTTATAAGTTGAGAAGACATATCTTTAAGCCGATCCACCTTTTTCTCCCATGAGGAAGGGAATTGTTATTGTGTAGATGATGAAGGAGATGAGTACTGTTGTTTTGGTGGTGCTTGGAACCCAAGTGGTCCCACTGGTTTTACATTCCCTGAGTTTTTCCATAAGAAGTTCAAATGAAACTTCCAACCTTCATTGTAAGTGTTCAAGAAATGATCAAATCTCTTACCTTATCTACCATTTTTCACATAGTTCACCTCTTCCTCTGTCAATGCTGCCTCAATATTTATACAACCAGCTTCTATACGCCAAAATCTACCACAAAGAGTGCAAGGATCCCTATTAGACTTGTTATCGTTCACCAAAACATTCAACTTCTTATTAATCTCGGTAACTTGGTAGGTCACTTCATTCAGAGTAACAACTTTGCTTCTAGTCACCTTACAATGTGAATTCTCTGCAGCCTTTATGAAAATATTCCACAATTCTTGGGAACTCAGGTCACTAATATTCCCACCAGTATTCAAATCCATAAGAGTTTAGTTGTGATCAGTGAGACCATAGTAGAAGAACTGAGTTAACGAGTAAGTGTCAAATCCATGGTGAGGGCATTGGTTAAAGAGTTCATTAAACCATTCCCATGGTTCATGAAAAATTTCCCCTCTTTTCTGCGAGAACCAATGTATCGTCTTCCTAAGTTCAAGAGTTTTGTGAGTTGGGTACAACTTCATCATGAAAGTCTCCATTACCTTGTCCCAAGTATCAATAGAACTACCTCCAAACTCAACAACCAATTTCTTGCTAATCCTTTCATGCAATAAGGAAAACACCTTAGCCTTAACTCATTCTCAGACAATCCATACAACGGAAGAGTTTGAACTGTCACATAGAAATCTCTCATGAAGGCCAGGGCATCTTCACTAGGCATCCCATTAAATTATGGCAACGTCGACAAATGAAACTGCTTTAGTTCATAATTCCTTGCTGCTACAGTTAATCAAATGCAAGAGGGGTTGCCTGCAATAAATGACATTTGATAGTCTCGAATTCTCCTTACTGTTAGATTAACAACAACCAGTTCAGTTAGATTCCCTTCACGGAATTGCTCCATTCCCCATATCTTGTTCCTCATGCAGATTCAGATTTTGATTGTTATTTGCCATCCTTTTTTTTCTTTGGGCATTATTCCTTCTATAAGTCCGTTCAATTTCTGGATTTAGCTTAATAAGCTAATTGTTATTCAAGTTTCTTGAATTCCTTAAGCACATGCAAATCTTGAAATTAAACAAAGATAAAGGGTCCAAAATTAATTGATGGAAGAAAACTTCAAGTAATAAATAAAAAATAACAACTAGAATTAATGGTAGCAAATATAAACTAGTTCCCTAGCAACTACGCTAAAAACTTGGTCGACAAAATCTGCAAGTGCACAAAATCGTTCCTAGTACCTGTAAATCGAGTATTCCAAGGTTGCCTCATACAAGAACTAAAACACTCACTACCGAAGTATTCCTAATTGCTTTAACAAAATTGACAATAAACTTAAAAGATGGTTAGATATGGGTAGACAGTAAATTATAAATATTGGAAAATAAAAAATAAGGATAACTTGATGTTTTAAACTTAGGGCTTGGGGTTCACCAACTCAAAAGATTGATTAATACAATATAAAATTGATTGAATGCTAGGTTATAATAACAATTGCATAACTTTACTCATATCCTCTCTCAAGACAAATAAGAGTATCTAACTAGTTGATTACCATCTCTCAAAGTGTAAACTAACTAGTTAAATTCATGAAGAACAAGCAACCCTAAGTTATCACACTAGCTTAGGATATCTCTATCTCTAAGTCTAATGTGTTTATCTTCCTAGTGCATAAGCCATACTTCACCTCTTAATTCATCATATGATTCTTAAGATTGCATCTATGGAGATTAGGCATAGAGACAATAGTGAAATGCAAGAGAGATAAACATAACCCAAGAGCTTTCCTTCAACACCAATCAGTCCATAAAATATAAATCAATCCTCTAAATAGGTTACATCCCTCACCATAAATGAGGGTTAATTCCAAAACATGATAATAGAAGCCATACATATAAAGATGCTCAGCATTCAAGAAAGAGTAGAGAGAGAAGGTAGAGAGATTTTGTCGAATGAAGGGTCAAAGTTGCATATTTTTGTAAATGGCCAATGTATATCTGTTTAATAGACATCATGTTCGTTTAACGAACATTGTTTGCCAACATTACTTCCCATGCCTAAAAGGTCCGTTAAACGAACATCGTGTCTGTCTAACGGACGTTGTCGGCCTAATGATAAGCTACCTTCCCTTGTTTAACAAAAAATAGGTTTCTTTGAACCCAAGACACTATAAATACTTATTTTGAATACCTAATTAGGGGGCTGGACATTGAAAACGAGGCAAGAACATAAGGTGGCATTGAAACAGAGGAAGAGAAGAAGATTTGGAGAATTAATTCAAGCATTGGGAGCAATCTTGTTTTGTGTTCTCTCTACTCTTTCTTGAATGTTGAGCACTGATAATATAATGAGATCCATATTTTCGGATGTTTATTGGAACAGTGGAAGTTTAATACATAGAGAAAAAGAAAAAAGGTTTGGTGGGTGTGTGAGAAAAAGGGTTTGGTAGCTGTGTTAAATGTAGAAGTTTCTATATATGTGTGTTAATTAAATGAAAATAAATCAACATGATGGATAGCATTTAACAGAACAGTTATTAATTAGTAGAGGAAAAGAGACAAGATCATTTAAAATGTACAAAATGGTAATCAACTAAAGTTTTCCCCATTTGCTCCAAAGATTTATTAATATCTTGAAGGACCATTTTTGTAATGTCATCAGATGTATAGGTACTATAGGAAGAAGCATATTGATAGTTAGAACAAAGTTCATCTTTGAATATTTCCCATGGCTGCTTAAGATTAGTTGGTAAACAATAGAATAGAAGTGTAGCAAATAAAAGTCCGAGCGATGTTGGCATTTGAAACATAACAGCCTCAAGAGTTTGTTGTATATAAAAATCATATGCTAGCAATCCCAATTGTAGTGTAGCGTTTTTGAAACAGCTTCTTTTTTCACCATCAATAGTTAACAAGTCATCAAATGACATTGGTCCTTTAACATGTGTGAGTAATAACCTCAAGTAATACCTTTCTTCTTCTCTAGAGTCAACAGTAACCAATCTTCCTATAACTTTTCTTCGACTTTGCTGTGACCATGTTTTTGTTTTCTGATTCCAAAAAAATATTCCAAAAAATCTTTATATAAACATTTCTTCTCTTCTGCCTTTTATTTGTCAAATTCATCTTGAAAAATTCGGTGAGCATTGTTTTTGAGAAGTCAATTTTTCTCAACAAATAGAAAAGATCTGCATTTCTATCAAAGGAAATAAATTGATGATCTGGGAGATGAACCTGGAGTATATAAACTGATGGATTAATCTCAGCTAGCCGAAATATACACTATAAAGCTTCAGGAGGTGAAATCTAATGGCCTTATTAGAATTTACTTATTTCATCAATATCAGCTGTGATCTATTGATCGACAATACTAAAGTTCACAAGGTCACGGCCCTTAAAAATATATTTGTATAAGTATTTGACAAGCTTTACAGTTGAACATACTTTAACATTTATGTGACAATCAATTCGCATCAAGAGATACGGATTGTGAGGAACCCCCTATCTATTATCAATCTCATGTCTGCAAATTTTAACTTTCCTATCATCATCTCTTCGTCTATAACATAAATAACTGTCCTCACTATGAAAGGAGCAAAATTCTTGGGATAATGATTTTTGAAGGCACTGTTTCTCATGCAAGGGTAATCTTTATTCATAAAATCACAAGGACCATGAATTATATGTTTAATGACTCTTTCCAGATCCCCGCAAAGCGAAGAATATTATACATTGAGTGCGTTGACTTTTTCTTTTTTAATTTGAAGTGAAAACTACAATGGCAGAGAAAATAAGCGAGGTTGTGATGCTACCTGCTTTGTGCCCACCTGAGAGACAGATTTTGAGACTAAAGAAACTTGTGAAGACTCTTGGATATGGCCTGTCACTGATCAAGAAAACATTTAACATTATTACTTATAGATGTCTCTCAGGATCAGAAATGGTCTTGGAAAAATGTATACCTTCAAAAACTAACGTCAAGTTCAAGTTTAGATAAGGAAAAATGAGAAAATTCAGATTAAGTTATACGATAAGCATTTATCTGAGGATGCTGAAAGTGATTCCTGAAGAATCTGATGTTTAAGTACAGACAAGTTCAGGAAGAACTGTGAAACCAGGGAGGCCAACAAAATTGTTTCACTGCAACTAGGAAGGAGAGTACATTGCATGGAGTGTTTTACGTTGTTAAAAAATGCATCCACTGACATGAATTAGCATTGGTTACAAATCAAGACATAGAATCATTATACATTGCATGGAGTGTTTTACGTTGTTAAAAAATGCATCCACTGACATGAATTAGCATAGGTTACAAAACAAGACATAGAATCATTATATAACGAACCTGGAGGATTAGCTCCAACATCATCATTAGCTACAAAATGTCAAGTGGTTGCAGTAGCCAAACTTAATACTTGCAGTGCTAATAAGAAAAAACAGTGTCTTGATCCCATCTGTATTAGGCTAATGATGATGGAAAAAATAGTGTCAATTAAAGAGAGATAAAAGAGTGAGGTTTTGGATCACTCACACAGCTCTAGGAGTCCATGTATGATTTCATATATATATGTCAAGGCAAAAAAGGGTTAATAAACTCATTCCTATTTCCCAGAAAGCAGCAAAGAAAGCCACAAAATTTTTCTTGGATTCTCCTACTAGAGCTAGATATGTTGGCTTGCTTCACTGTCAAGTGATTGAAGTTTCTTGTCAAATAGTTTTTTTTATAAATCTTCTGTAGCCTTTCTCTTCACTTAACTCACTTGCAAAACCTTATCAGCAATCACTTCTCTCTATGTCTCTCCTTTCCATCCTCTTTAACTTTCAAGACAAGCAAATCTCTCATACCCTTTCTCTAATAAGTTCAGTCTAGAGTGCTTGACAGGGTGGTCATTTTGCTCAAACCCTGCATCAGCTTCGAACTAGTGAAATAGAATTTTAGCGGGAGCAGCGCGATGGCAGAGTCGAATCCAAACTCATCAAAGTCTCCAACAAATATATTAATCTGCATGTAATAGTTTATCATTTGAAGCTTATGAGTGTTGCTTTGGGCTACTGTTTTGATCTTTGAATGTGTTGGAAAGCACCATCGATTGATGGATTCTTGCAAAGGAATGATATTTCATTTATGCAAGCAATGTTAGATGCTTTTTTGGAATATGGATTGTGTTTCTTTAGTAAAGTTTTTAGCTTTTTCTATGACAGAAGGTTGCCTGAAAATCCCATTTGTCTTTTTTCTATGGTGTACTCTCTGTGTTTTGTTTCTGTTCAAACATATGTCCTAGGGGATGAATTGTTTTTATAATTTGGATGTGTGTCTTAAAAAGAGAACTTGGTTGAAGGAAAGTGGACATCTTTGGCAATTGTTTCCGAGGAAAACTAGTTACCATTCGGATGCAAATTGACTTGGTTTGCTTTATTGTGCTTTATATGGAAAGAAAAAGGTGTGAAAGGGCCAAACTTGATTGAAAGAGCCAAGGAAGAGATTGAAGCAATGGTAGATCCTGACAAATCCCCTCACCATCACAAAGAAACTCATGGGACAAGCGAAGACATTGATGAGAACACCTCCACAGATGAGCTAAAAGCGCCAAACATCTTTGAACGAGTGAAGGAAGAGGTGGAAGCTATTACATAAACTATTCATCCTAATAAAGAAAAGAAGAAAGACACATCCACATAGCCTTGGAATGTAATTTGTGGTTGTTTTCATAACTGATGGAGAACCATGGGCATGTGAAAGACAAGAAGAAACGCATCTATGGTGTGATTCGCCTCAAGGAAACCTAGGACGTGACTTGCATGGACATAAGCTTACGAAAGGAAGCTTAGGAGCTGAAATTGGATCAAATTTGAAGTTTGAATGTTCAAGGCAAGGAGATGAACGAAATTCCCATATCAAAGGCCCAACATTCAAGTCTAATATTCCTAAAGATCCATTACAAGATGTTGGAGGCCCAATGACAAGAGCTAGGGCCAAAGTAATGAAGCAAGCATTGAATTGTTTAATCCAAGACCTTCAAGAGATAGAGCCCATATTGTTGAGTCAGATTTCATCTCATAAAGGTCCAAGAGGCATTGTCTTACTCCTTGAAGCCCAACATAAAGTGTCCAAAGGCCCACATGGAGTCCAATTGGGAGAACTCACTTAAAGAACCATGTGACAAGCATGTGCCACTTAAAAATAAGGATAAGGACGTGATCCCTAAGGTCCAACATGTTGAGATCATGTTTTATTTAGTTGCCTTTTTTGTTTCCTTGAAATAAGGTGATCTAGTCAACACCTTTATAAGTTTATTTTGTTTCCTTTTAGGGATTGATTTGTTTCCTTTTATTTAGTATCTTCTTTAGGACATTAAGCTAGGAAGTTTTCCCTATAAATAGGCACCCTCTATGTACTTTGAAAGGGGATCTTTCATTTAGAAATAATATTGAGAGCTTTCTTGCTTTCTTTGTATTCTTTGAGAATACTTGACTTATCAAATGAGTGGTCTTCCTTTGTGGCGTCCTAAGGTTAGAGTTCTAAGAGACAAGTTCTCTTAGGGTTCTTTCCATTGACCAACATTCTTGCTAGGGTTTTAAGAGACAAAGTTCTCTTAGTGTTCTTTTCATCGACCAACATTTTTCTAACTGCCTATTTTCTCTTTGTGTTCTGTTTCTATCTTTTCAATTTGTTTCTTGAGATTTCGTGTGTTTGCTTAATTCTATCTAATCCCGGGCATAGTTCCATCTTGTTGAAGGTTCTATAAGACAAGTTCTTATTAGGTCTCCCATCATTTGGTATTAGAGCGCTTTGGTTGCTAGATTTCAAATAATTATCCTTTTGTTGTTTATTTTCGTTATTCTTTTCTGGTCGTTTTCCATCCACTAGTTCTTGCCCCTTTTGCTTGAGTTTTTGGCAGAATAATAGGAATTTCTTCAAGTTCAAAATCTCTTCTTTATTTTCGTTTTGGAATCACTCAAATCCAAGCTTTCTAGAGTAAGTTACACCAAGTCTAAATTGAGAGCATCCAGCTTCTGAAAAAAAAAGTAGAAGCCAAAAAAAGAAAAAAAAGAAATTTGTCAAAAAAAGAAAAAAAGTATAAGTGAAAAAAAAAAAGAAATTCGTCAAAAAAAGGAGAAAATAAAAGAAAAAAAATCGACAAAAAAAGAGAAAAAAAAACAATCAAAGTGTGTGATGCAAGTTTTAGAGAAGTGGAGTACAAGTTTGCTACTTTTCTAATTGCAAGTACTTTCCTATCTTGTATTGCTTGGAACTTGCGATATTACTTTCCTATTTGCTTCGCTTTCCTATCTTGTATTGCTTGGAACTTGCTTGCTTTCCTATTTGCTTCACTTTCTTATTTCAGTTACTTTCCTATTTTGCTTTTTAGTTTCCTATTTCATTTCTTGCCTCATTCATCTTTCTTTAGCTTCACGTTTGATTTTCCAAGGTAATCACTTCCTTAATTCATTCCTTATACCATTTTTTCCCACACTCTATTTCCCTTTTGGATTCTTTGAGAAATTTATCTTGGGATTCTAATCTTGGCTGCCACTTGGTTTGATTGCTTCTATTTTATTGTGTCTTGTTTCGAATAAGGATACTATAGAAAGCAAGTTGAGTGGTAAAAGGCAAGAGTGTTTACATTATAGAAAAAGCCAATTTTTGTGTGAAACAAGAGTGGTTTGACATTTGTTGAGTGTATACACGTGAGGTTGAGTGGTGAGGTCCATATTGTTTTTTGTTGTTCACTAACATTTTGCAATTCATAAATATGTATCAAGAAGATGAATCACCTGAGCAAGATCTTAAAGTCTTTATGAAGGCTGTGCAAGATCAATTCCAAAGGTTGAATGCTAGGTTGGATGACATCCAATCCACATCAAACTCCAAAGTTCCTAGAAGAGTGTTCCATGGAGAAGATGAAGATGTGCAATCCGAGGATGAAGGCCCCAACATTAGGAGAGGGAGACAAGCTTCATCTCGTAATGAACTCGATAACAAAAATTGAAAATTCCTTCTTTTCAAGGGAAAAATGATCCTGAATTGTATTTAGAATGGGAGAGGAAAATAGAACATGTATTTGAGTGTCATACATATAGTGAAGAGAAAAAGATAAAACTTGATGTTGTTGAATTGTGTGACTATGCTAGTATTTGGTGGGATCAACAGCAAATAAATAGAAGGCGGAATCTTGAAAGACCAATCCGTACGTGGCAGGAAATGAAAGCCATCATGAGAAAGCGCTTTGTTCCAAGTCATTACTATCGAGACTTGTTCAAGCGACTACAAAGATTGAAGCAAGGATCTATGAGTGTTTAAGAGTACCACCAAGAGATGGAGATCATCATGATTAGGGCCAATGTTGAGGAAGACATGGAAGCTACCATGAGAAGATTTCTTGATGGTTTCATACCAAATTGCTTCCATTGTAGAATCGCAAAATTTTCTTGACATGGATGAGTTGTTACATAAGGCCATCATGGTAGAAAAGCAATTAAAGATCCAAAATGGTGTTGGGTCGAGTTCTTGGAAGAAAACCTGAAGGAGTCCAAAATTTCTTCAAATCCAAGGGAGACATCAAGCAAAAGAGGAAAGTAAGCCTAAATTCTCTACTCCAAATCCTAAGGGTAAAATGACTCTAAACCCTCTTCTTCTTCTAATCCTTCTTATAAAGTTAAGTGCTTTAAATGTCAAGGTTTTGGTCATATTGCTTCTCAATGCCCTAACAAAAGAACTATGATTTTACTTGAGAATGGTGATGTTGCTAGTGAAAGTAGTGATGATGATGACTATGATGATGTGGCTCCATTGATGGATGCTTCGATGTTGATTGTGATGTCGAGGTTGGTGAAGCCCTTGTGGCTAGGCGTGCTCTTAATATCCAACCAAAGAAGATCTTGATGAAGAGCAACGTGAGCACATCCTTCATACAAGGTGTCTCATTAATGGTAAAGTTTGTAGCATGATCATAGATGGTGGAAGTTGTACCAATGTTGCTAGCACTTTACTTGTTGACAAGCTTAATTTGCCTATTTTGAAACATCCTAGACCATATAAATTGCAATGGCTAAATGATTGTGGTGAGGTGAAAGTCACCAAACAAGTGATGGTTGCATTTTCGTTGGCAAGTATCATGATGAGATTTTATGTGATGTTGCACCAATGTATCTTTGGACATGTTTTGCTTGGTAGGCCATGGCAATTTGATAGAAAAGTTAGGCATGATGGATATAAAATTGTTATTCTTTTCCTTTCCATGGTAAAATATGGTGCTGAAACCTCTTAGGCCCATTCAAGCTTATGAGGATCAAGTGAGGATTGAGAAAGAATGCAAATTGAAGGCAAAAGAAAAGAAAGAGAGAGACGTCGAAAAGAAAGAAAAAGGGAGAGAAAGTAAAACGAGTGAAAAAAATGAAGAAAAGAGAGTGACTTTATTTGCTAAAAAAAGTGAGATCAAGAGATCTTTAAAATGTGAAGAATCTTATATAATTTTATATAAAGATGTTTTCTTAACTATTAATGAGCTTGATCCATCTTTGTCGTCTAGTGTTATGTCTTTGTTGCAGGACTTCAACGACTTATTTATGGAGGACATTCCTGATGGATTGCCCCCTTGAGAGGCATTGAGCACCGTATAGACTTCCTTCCCGGAGCTTCAATTCTGAATAGGCCTGTGTATAGAGCCAATCCGGAAGAAACTAAAGAGATCCAAAGACAAGTTGAAGAGCTTATGAAAAAGGGCTTTGTGAGAGAAAGCTTGAGCCCGTGTGCTGTGCCAGTTATACTTGTTCCTAAGAAAGATGGCAAATGGAGAATGTGTGTTGACTGTAGAGCCATCAATAAAATCACGGTGAAATATCGTTACCCTATCCCTCGTTTAGATGATATGCTTGATGAGTTGCATGGTGCTTGTATATTTTCTAAAATTGATCTTAGAAGTGGGTACCATCAAATTCGCATGAAAAAGGGTGATGAGTGGAAAACTGCTTTCAAAACTAAGTTTGGGTTGTATGAGTGGTTAGTTATGCCTTTTGGCTTGACTAATGCACCTAGTACTTTTATGAGTTTGATGAATCATGTGTTTCGTCCTTTTATTGGAAAGTACGTGGTCATCTATTTTGATGATATTCTAGTATATTCCAGGAGTTTAGATGATCATGTGAAACACTTGCACGATGTGTTTGAACTTTTAAGAGAAAATAAGCTTTATGCCAATTTAGAAAAATGTTCCTTTTGCATGGATACTGTTGTGTTTCTTGGCTTTATTGTAGGTGCTAAAGGACTTCAAGTTGATGAAGAGAAAGTGAAAGCAATTAGAGAATGCCGAACTCCCAAGAATGCGAATGAAGTTCGAAGCTTCCACGGCTTGGCTAGCTTTTATCGGAGATTTGTGAAGGACTTCTCTACTATTGCAGCCCCTTTGAATGAATTGGTAAAAAAGAATGTGATTTTTAAATGGGGTGATTCACAATAGGTTGCTTTTAATACCTTGAAAGAAAAATTGACCAACGCTCCTCTTCTTATTCTTCCTGATTTTTCTAAAGTTTTTGAGGTTGAATGTGATGCTTCTGGAATAGGCATTGGCATTGTTTTAATGCAAGATTCTAAACCCATTGCTTATTTTAGTGAAAACTAAGTGGTGCTGCTTTGAATTACTCCACTTATGATAAAGAGTTGTATGCTTTAAAAAGGTCTTTAGAGACTTGGCAACATTACTTTTGGCCAAAAGAATTTATCATTCATTCTGATCATGAAAGTTTGAAATTTCTAAAGTCCCAAGGTAAATTGAACAAGAGACATGCTAGGTGGTTGAAATTTATTGAAAATTTTTCCTTATGTTATTAAACATAAACAAGGGAAAGAAAACATTGTGGCTGATGCTCTTTCTAGGAGATACTCTCTTCTTAGCTCTATGCATGCTAGATTACTTGGTTTTGAGATGTTGAAAGGCATGTATGAATATGATTGTGACTTTGCAGAAATTTGGAAATCTTGTGAAAAACATGGTAATGATAATTTCTATAGATTTGATGGATTTCTATTAAAAAGATAAACTTTGCATTCCATCTTGCTCTATCGTGAATTGCTTGTTAGAGACACATGGAGGTGGATTGATGGGTCACTTTGGTGTTGAAAACTTTAGCTCTTTTGCATGAACATTTTATTGGCTAACATGAGAAAGGATGTTGTTTCTATTTGTGCTAAATGTATTACTTGTAGGCATGCAAAATCTAAGGTGCAATCACATGGTTTATATTCTCCATTACCCGTCCCCTCTCATCCTTGGGTTGATATATCTATGGACTTTGTACTTGGATTGCCTAGATCATCTAGTGGAAAGGATAGTATCTTTATGGTGGTTGATCGATTTAGCAAGATGGCTCACTTTATTGCTTGTTCTAAAACCAATGATGTTGTTTATGTTGCTGACTTGTTCTTTAAAGAGGTTATAAGATTACATGGGTTGCCAAAGACTATTGTCAGTGATAGAGATGTGAAATTTCTTAGTCACTTTTGGAGAACTCTTTGAAATAAACTTGGCACTAAACTCTTGTTTTCTAGTGTTGCACATCCTCAAACAAATGGTCAAACTGAAGTGGTAAACAGAACTTTGACAACATTGTTGCGTGCGATCATCCAAAAGAACTTGAAGAACTGGGAAAAGTGTCTCCCACACATTGAGTTTGTTTATAATCGTGCTTTTCATTTTGCTACTCAATTTTCTCCTTTTGAGATTGTTTATGGATTTAATCCTTTGACTCCTTTGGAAATTCTTCCATTTCCTTCTAATGAGTTTACTAACCTTGACGGTATAAAAAAGGCTAAATTTGTGCAGGAGTTGCATGCTAAAGTTAGAGCCAACATTGAGAGGAGAAATGAAAAATATGCAAAGCAAGCCAATAAAAGCAGAAGACGTGTTATATTTGAACCTGGAGATTGGGTTTGGGTGCACTTGAGAAAGGAGAGGTTTCCAGAACAAAGGAAATCTAAGCTACATCCAAGAGGAGATGACCCTTTTCAAGTTTTAGAAAGGATTAATGATAATGCTTATAAAATTGATTTGCCTAGCTCCTATGGTAATGTGAGTGCTACATTCAATGTATCTGATTTATCCCTCTTTGATGCTGCAGATTCGAGGACGAATCCTTTCGAGGAGGGAGGGAATGATGGAGAACCATGGGTATGTGAAAGACAAGAAGAAACGCATCCATGGTGTGATTCGCCTCAAGGAAACCTAGGATGTGACTTGCATGGACATAAGCTTGCAAAAGGAAGCTTAGGAGCTGAAATTGGATCAGATCTGAAGTTTGAATGTTCAAGGCAATGAGATGAACGAAATTCCCATATCAAAGGCCCAACATTCAAGTCTAATATTCCTAAAGATCCATTACAAGATGTTGGAGGCCCAATGACAAGAGCTAGGGCAAAAGTAATGAAGCAACCATTGAATTGTTTAATCCAAGACCTTCAAGAGATAGAGCCCATATTGTTGAGTCAGATTTCTTCTCATAAAGGTCCAAGAGGCATTGTCTTACTCCTTGAAGCCCAACATAAAGTGTCCAAAGGCCCACATGGAGTCCAATTGGGAGAACTCACTTAAAGAACCATGTGACAAGCATGTGCCACTTAAAAATAAGGATAAGGATGTGATCCCTAAGGTCCAACATGTTAAGATCATGTTTTATTTAGTTGCCTTTTTTGTTTCCTTGAAATAAGGTGATCTAGTCAACACCTTTATAAGTTTATTTTATTTCCTTTTAGGGATTGATTTGTTTCCTTTTATTTAGTATCTTCTTTAGGACATTAAGCTAGGAAGTTTTCCCTATAAATAGGCGCCCTCTATGTACTTTGAAAGGGGGTCTTTCATTTAGAAATAATATTGAGAGCTTTCTTGCTTTCTTTGTATTCTTTGAGAATACTTGACTTATCAAAGGAGTGGTCTTCCTTTGTGGCGTCCTAAGGTTAGAGTTCTAAAAGACAAGTTCTCTTAGGGTTCTTTCCATTGACCAACATTCTTGCTAAGGTTCTAAGAGACAAAGTTCTCTTAGCTTTCTTTTCATCGACCAACATTCTTCTAACTGCCCATTTTCTCTTTATGTTATGTTTCTATCTTTTCAATTTGTTTCTTGAGATTTCGTGTGTTTGCTTGATTCTATCTAATCCCGAGCATAGTTCCATCTTGTTGAAGGTTCTATAAGACAAGTTCTTATTGGGTCTCCCATCAATAACTTCCATAACTATGAAATCTAATGGCAGAAGTTGAAAGTTCCATTCTTGATTCATTCAACTTAAATAACATGCTTGTTTCTTTATGAAAATGTTGTAGCTTGGTCTGTAGTTCAAGTGTCAATCGAAAAGACTGATCTTTTGCTAAAAGTCTAATATGATGGTTTCCCAAATTTGTTGATCTAATATATGGTATACCAAATTATGTATATCTCTGTAATTTCTCACATTAATGCAAAGAATGAGCTTCAATTTTTCATATATACATTGGAAACCTTTTATTTCTTCTTCTTTATCTGATGTTGAGTTTTCAAGTTGTTATCAGAAGGTTCAACATTTTGAACTTCAAAGCCCTTTGGACGTTGATATTTAGCGTATGGTATGTTAAGTGTAGTACCATAGATTGCTCAATGCGCATAACTGTTCTTGAACTGATTACTTAAGGAAAGCTCATGTGAATGAAGAAAATGTGTCATCCCCTAGGTTCATGTGAATGAAGACCATGTGTCACAAAAGCATCCCCTGGGCTCATGCTACTATTCCAGTCAAATTGAGAACATAAATGTTTCTAATCCTGGTCTGGTATTTAGATTCAACGAAAACCTTTTCGGACTAATAAATGAAGTTATGATAGAGACAGGAACAGTCTTCAAGATGATAGTGTATAATAGTTCAGCTTTCACAATAAATCTTCACTGTTTAGAGGTGAGGACCCATCTAAACTGTCATAAGGCCTTTTCTTGTAACTTTTATTATTGAAAATGAAAAGAAATCCATTCAAATTCACAATCTAATAATAAATTAGATAATTAAAAAAAGACTCTTCAAATTAACAAAATTTTGACTCTGGATTAACTAGTTCGTAGTTGCATGGAAACAAAGTTGTTTCCTCCTTCTAGGGGTAGATAGTGCATCAACTAAGGTAGTTTCATCTCTATCCCAACCCCATCTGTGGAAGTTTAGGCCCTGTTTGGTTGGATGTTAATTAATGGAATGGAATGTAATAGAATAGAAGAGAATGGAAGGGTTTATAATGGAATGGAATATAATATAGTAAAAAGTTGTTTAGGAATAATGGAATGGTTCATAATGTAATGTAGTAAAATGTTGTTTGGAAGATGAATGGAATGAAATGTAATGTAATGTATAATAAATGACTTTTATACCCTTATATTAAAATGGTTGTTGCAGAAGGTTTATTATTTTATTATTAATTATATAAAATATTAGTATTCATTATTTAATAAATTTTATTTTATTTTATGTGATTTATATTAAAATAATTTATTTATATAAAATATATACAAACAATTAAAGAATACTTTTTTACATATTTTCTATTTTCATTAATAAATTTTTATTAAATTTTTATTAATTTTATACAATTTATTATTAATTATATAAAATATTATTATTATTTATTTAATATATTTTATTTTATTCTATTCTATTCTATGTGATTTATATATATAAATAATTTATTTATATTTATATTTATATAGAAATATATACAAACAATTAAAGAATAATTTTAAATATATTTTCTATTTTTATTAATAAAAATTTTATTTGTTTTTAATTATATACAATTTATTATTAATTATAAAATTATTATTATTAATTATTTAATAAATTTAATTATATTAAATATTAATTTATATTTAAAATAATTTATTTATATTTTTATTTATATAGAAATATATACAAACAAGAATAATTTTAATATATTTTTATTAATGAAAATAGAAAATATATAAAAATTATTATTTAATTGTTTTATATATTTCTATATAAATAAAATCAATAAATAAATTTTAAATATAAAATTTGATATTTTATTATTAAATATATATAATTTATTATTAATAATAAACAAATATTATTATTAATTATTTAATAAAATTATTATATTAAATATTACTATATTTTATTTAATATATTAATATTATGATTAAGAAGAATTATTGAGGGTATATTAGGTAGTACATATTTATTAGTTTACGTTCCATCCTAAACCCCCCGAATCGAAAGTTTTTTATTTTCACTGTTTAAGATGGAATGGAACGTAATATGAAACCCTCCGCTTCCATCCCAATCCATTCCATTTCATTATGAAACCTTCAAATAAACGATGAAAGTGTGTTACGTTCTATCCCATCCTATTATTAACCCTCAAACTAAACATAGTTAGTTTTTGTAGCTAGTTTTGATTTAACAATGATAAGGAGCATGAGGTTTTCATTTCCTTTTTAACAAAATAATTATTACTTACTCATGTTCAAATTTGCTTCAATTAATATAGATATAGTTTGACACATTAAATCCTCTATTTCAATTATTATGTTCCAACCTTATTATATTAAATTTTATCCGTA
Source organism: Erythroxylum novogranatense (assembly GCA_029891385.1). Taxonomy (NCBI): domain Eukaryota; kingdom Viridiplantae; phylum Streptophyta; class Magnoliopsida; order Malpighiales; family Erythroxylaceae; genus Erythroxylum; species Erythroxylum novogranatense. The sequence continues at coordinate 54,267,945 of CM057233.1, read as the reverse complement.
TATTTATATAAGTCTACATAAATATGTGGATAAAATTTAATAGAATATGATAAAAACACTGAAACAGAAAATCTTATCTGATAGGTTGATCGATGGAGCCTATGGGCATAGTCTGAAAACTTTGGTTTGTCCATTGCTTTGCTTTGTTTCACTCTCTTTGTAGGCGAAGGAAGTACTGAAAGAAAGTTTGAATAATCAAATCACTCAAATTAACACAAATATCAAAAAACACTGCCTAATTTATCCTCTTTTCACTTTCTTGCTGATAATTCACTCATACTTCTGCAAAACTTCTGAGCTTGCTAGATCTCCAGCTTTGGAAACTGCTTCACAGTAAAAAGTTAACTGTGCTTATATATCATCAACCAAAATACCAAGTACCAACACACTCGTAAGCTGAGGAAAGAAATGTTACAAGCAAGAGCCTGCTTCTGAGGTTCACCATACATGGCAGCTTGGCTGGTACCAGGAATAACCAATCACAAGAATGGGGTAATTTGTGTGTTTGTTAGAATTGCATAACTCAAGAAGTGTGCACCATCTGGATATTATCAGTGTAATGTGGACCACCAGAAACTTTTAATTACCATCATGTTTGATGTTACAAATGGATGAACCAGATTGTATCAGCCTGCGGACTCCCCACCTACCCGTGAAAAAGGTTGACTCCTTTACACTCTCAATTAATTTGTTAACTAACTCATTTAATGACTTCCTGGCAATCCTGCAAATATCTCAGAATTGATGTATACGAGTATCATACTTTTCCTACTGGTGTATACGAGTCTCTGCCACTGGATTCTTTTCTTCCTTGTATAGGAATGAAACTAGCAGGGATACGAGGATCACCAGTCTAGGCCACTAGGCTTAGGTAAGATCAATTATTAACAAAGATTCAAGTGGGCCCTTCCAGATTTTTCAGACTCCCAGAAAAGGGGGCTGTTATTTTGAGCAAAATGACCACCCTGTCAAGCACTCTAGACTGAACTTATTAGAGAAAGGGTGTGAGAGATTTGCTTGTCTTGAAAGTTAAAGAGGATGGAAAGGAGAGACGTAGAGAGAAGAGATTACTGATAAGGTTTTGCAAGTGAGTTATCAAGTGAAGAGAAAGGCTTCAGAAGTTTTTTTTTTAAAAAAAAACTATTTGACAAGAAACTTCAATCACTTGACAGTGAAGCAAGCCAACATCTCTAGCTCTAGTAGGAGAAATCCAAGAAAAATTTTGTGGCTTTCTTTGCTGCCTTCTGGGAAATAGGAATGAGTTTATTAACCCTTTTTTGCCTTGACATATATATATATTTACCAATCATACATGGACTCCTAAAATTGTGTGGGTGATCCAAAGCCTCCCTCTTTTGTCTCTCCTTAATTGACACCATTTTTTTCCATCATCATTAGCCTAATACAGATGGGATCAAGACACTGTTTTTTCTTATTAGCACTACAAGTATTGAGTTTGGCTTCTGCAACCACTAGACATTTTGCAGCTAATGATGATGTTGGAGCTAATCCTCCAGGTTCGTTATATAATGATTCTATATCTTTTGTTTTGTAACCTATGCTAATTCATGTCAGTTGACGCATTTTTTAACAACGTAAAACACTCCATGCAATGTACTCTCCTTCCTAGTTGCAGTGAAAAACAATTTTGTTGGCCTCCCTGGTTTCACAGTTCTTCCTGAACTTGTCTGTTCTTAAACATCAGATTCTTCAGGAATCACTTTTGCAGAGCCACTTTCAGCATCCTCAGATAATTGCTTATTGTATAACTTAATCTGAAGTTTCTCATTTTTTCCTTATCTATACTAGAACTTGACGTTAGTTTTTTAAGGGATACATTTTTCCAGGATCATTTCTGATCCTGAGAGACTTCTATAAGTAATAATGTTAAATGCTTTCTTGATCAGCGACAGGCCATATCCAAGAGTCTTCACAAGTTTCTTTGGTCTCAAATTCTGTCTCTGAGGTGAGCACAAAGCAGGTAGCTTCACAACCTCGCTTATTTTCTCTGCCATTTTCTTTTCTTCAAAACGATCCCATGAAAGTTGGGGAAAAACCAAGAAAGTTGACAACATGATCAACTTCCAATCCTGAAGGGAAACAAAATCATGGAAAAAGGAGTTGCAGGAACAAGTGAAGCAGCATACACAAGAGGGTTTGGCAAAGTAGGTTCAAGCCCACCAAGCTGTGAACACAAGTGCTATGGCTGCACACCATGTAAAGCAATTCAGGTTCCCACAACCAGCAAAGTTCATGCCCATTTGGGTGTTCACTACGCAAATTATGAGCCCGAAGGATGGAAATGCAAATGTGGACCTTCCTTCTATAGCCCTTGATGGAGGACCACAACCTCACAGAATTCTCTTTTCATGTACAAAAACTCCGTGTTCATATTAGTTCCAATGAATCTTTGTTAGCATTAAGATTTTATTTGTAGTAAAATATTCAACCTGAGCTCTTTCAGTGGTGGATCTGAAAATTGAAAAATCACTTTTAAAAAAAAACTATTCTTAAGGGACTATAACTCTAATTTTAATATTTAAAATTGTAATTAATTATTAAATAATTATGTCCAATCAAGAGTGGCAAATTAGTGTATGAACTTTAAAATTTTATTTGGATTCAATCAATTATAAAAATTAAACAAATTAATCCAAAATTAATAATTTAATTATATTTAACTAAAAGGGGTCAATTTTAAATTTTACAAAAGTTAGAACTTAGGCTTAATCAAATCTCATGTTAGTCCTAATCCAATCTCACATTTAGTATTATAATTTACAAAATTGGATAAAACATCCAAGATTTGAGGAGTTAATTGACATTGATAAAAGCAAACCTAAATTATGACCTTTATAAATAATAAGGATGCAATAATTTCCATATTTTCAAATATTTCAGATCACAAAAATTTGTAATCATTAAATTGAATAATAATTAAATTGAAATCAATATAATAATTATTTTTTGACCTGATTATCATTTTTGTTATTACCAAATTACCCTCATAAAATCATAAAATGAACATACAACATATTGAACAGAAAAAGAACAAAATGAAAATAGAGCTGAAGAAAAAACAAGCCAAAGAGTCTTTGCAACAGACACCTCAGAGGAAGAACTCTCTCGCATCGATCATGGCTCTCTCTACCTCTGCTGTAATTCTCTCTATCTCCCTGTATAGATCTTAATTTCGATTAACAAACACACCATCTTCTTTTGTGTCTAATCTGATGCCTTTTAGCGTAGATTATGTACTCAGAAGTTGCAGTCATTTTTAGATCTTGAAGTTTTCAGTGTACACATCATGTGTTTTATCTTTGTTGGTAAAGGGATGTTGGAAATTTGTTGGCATGAGGTAAAGATTCAATCTTTGAGTTTCTACTTGTTCCTGGATCAACGATGAATTGGTAATGGCGTGGTCTTGAGTCTGATAGGATTGGAACTGAATTATGATAAGATGGAGAAGTTTGTGAAGTTGACTGCTTTTGCGGGTATTTTGTGATATGCCAATTTTTTCTTATGTGGGATAGTTGGCGATGTGTTCATTTGGATCCCTTTTTGTTTGAGTTTAATTGGCTTGTGTAGGGACTTGGGAATTATTGTTTTGTGGTTGTTTGTTGTTCAGAATCCTTAGTGCCTTTCTTTACTTAATTTGGATATGGAAATAAGTATGGAGACTGTTTTATTCGACTTCTAATGTGCATATATTGTAGACATTAGATGAACTTTGTTAGTCTTTTACATACTGCAATTGGTGCTTAAAATGAAGTTTAGGTTTGGCTCTATGCAGTGTTTGAAGTTTATGTTGGTGTATTAGACCATACACTTAGTAAAGAGACATCTGGTAAGAGATTGTTAACTTGGGCATTTAGGAAAAGATAGTTTGCCTTACTATTTCAGATGGGTTTTCTGGGTTTAGCATACTAGGATTGGTTCTCTTCCTTAGTGCCTTCCTTGACTGTTCGTTCCACATGGCTACATTTTACCAATGATGTTTGAAGGGATCATGTATCTTTCTATTCCTAGTGATGGATGATTAAATTTGTGATTTTTTTTCAGGACTTATGCCCTAAGGTTAAAAACATTCTTCTGCTAGATTCTGAAGGGAAACGTGTGGCTGTGAAATACTACTCTGATGAGTGGCCAACAAATAGTGCCAAGTTAGCTTTTGAAAAAGCTATATTTGCAAAGACGATGAAATCAAATGCACGGACAGAAGGTTTGATGCCAAGTTGTCATTTCATGTGGTATTTTATACAAGTTACGTACCCATTGAGATTCATAATAATACAAGTTTGGAATTTGATAGTTAATGATCAAGACTATTAGGAATAAAATGCAAGTCCTGATTTCTGGTGAACAGTTACAGTCTGTCAACTTTTGCATGTTTGCTTCAAGTTTGACTCTCTTTATATTCTGTGCAAAGCAAGTGCTAAGGTACATCAGTTATCGTGAATTACTACGAGTTGCATCACTAGATTCGTTTCATGTTATAGAAGTTCAATTGGTCAATTATTATTTAGTTATGTGAGGCTGCTAGCGCTATGTTACTTTGTAAAGACAATATCTTTATTATTTATTTTGCTGATTCTGATGATCACCCTTGTCAAATTTAGAACTACCTTCTCTGCACTCTGGTCAAGGATCTTAGTTATATTTTTCCTAATTTAGACAATGCTGAAAACCTTTTTCAAGTAGCAGATTGATAATGCTCTGTTAACTGAATAGCATTCTTGATTTGCTGTTATATGCAGCGGAGGTCACAATGTTTGACAGCCACGTTGTAGTCTACAAGTTTGTCCAGGATCTCCACTTCTATGTGACTGGAGGTGATGATGAAAATGAGCTTATCTTGGCAGCTATTCTTCAAGGTTTCTTTGATGCAGTCGGCCTTCTCTTGAGGTATTTTTGTTCATAATCATGGTCTGATTCTCAAATTGACTATGTTCTCTTCCCCATTAACCTATATTCTCCTTGTTTTAGGAGCAATGTTGACAAAAGAGAGGCACTTGAGAATCTAGATCTTATCTTTTTGTGTCTTGATGAGATTGTTGAAAGAGGGTACGCGTCATTACTTCTCAAAATCATCTGTTTGACATTGTAATCATCAGTTTATTTGGTGTGCTAGTTGTGAGTGGTTAAGTAGCATGATTTGACTTAGTGTGGGAAGTGGACCCTGTAACGGAAACCACTGAGCTTCTTTTGGATCTATTCTATGATGCCATGTTGCTTTCTTATGTTGATCCATTCATGACATTCAAGATGTTTTGCCTGTATTTCAAACATTTGTTCTGTTTTTGCAGAATGATACTTGAAACAGATGCCAGTGTTATTGCTGGAAAGGTGGCAATCAATAGCATGGACCCAAGTGCACCTTTGTCTGAGCAGGTTGGGAACTTATCTAAACTTTTATTATACAAGGACCTAACATCAAATCTAGGGTGGCAAAAGGGTCCGGGCTCGGCCTGGTCAAAAGTTAACAGACAAAGCCTAATTTAATCAAACTCGGGCCTTAACTTAAAAAATTATGCCCAAGCATGAATAAAAGCTTAAAGGTTGATCGAGCTCAGGCTTTCCGGACCAACCTGAACTTTGAGCTTCGTGTTTGACTCCGGCTCATTGCTACCCTTAGATCAAATTGCCAAATGCAACCTCTAAATTCCTTTAGTTGCTTTAATTGCAGATTCTAGGCCGGAGTTTAGTTGCTCTGTACCTTTTACCTTATTTCTTCATCCAACCCTTTTTGCTCTTAATGTTGCAGACCATAAGTCAAGCATTGGCTACTGCTCGTGAACATTTGACAAGAACTCTTTTTCAGTAAATTTTCTATGCACGTGTCCTGGAATGGCCTTGTTCCCACTTTTCAGGCACATTCCTTGCAGTAAAATTTTCCATCTTTTCCTTTCCTTTCCTTTCCTTGGGATTATTAGACTTCTTATTGTTTCATTTTGGGTCATTTTGTCCAGAGGTGTCCTTAAATATAACGAAGCCATTTTGTACCAGTTTGTCTTTATAAATTGGACCGGTGGCTTAGTTTTTGTTGGCTTATGACGGAGTCATGGTTTTAAATTACGGTTTGCGATTCAACAGTCACTTGTAACGTATGTAGTTTTCCTTCATACATCATTTTATTTTTGTAATTTAAGAAATTTAAGATTAAAATAACATCATTTTAGTTAATTATACTAAATGATGCTTTTTCAAACAAATTAGACTCGAATTGTGTAACTTAAGATCTGCAGGAAATGGAGATTGGGCCAAAACAGTGTAGTTTTCACTTCAAATTTATAAAAAAAATCAATGTACTCAGCATATAATGTTTTTCACTTTACAGGATCTGGAAAGAGTCATAATGTACGTAATTTTTTCTTTGTATTCTGACAAAGAAGTTATTTTCGTAACTTAAACTTATAATCTTATGATCAAAAGGAGTAATTTTATCATTTCTTCCAAGGTTCACCTTCAGTTTTCACTTCAAATTCGTCCATCAAATTAATCGAGCTTTAAACTAAATTAAAGTTTTTAAAATTTTATTATAATTTCATTTTATTAGATAAAATTTGAAAATAACCTGAATCATTACACTTTTCAGTAATAATATGAGCATGAGGGAATCCATGTTTTTGAAATTCAATAACATAAACAAAAGTGGCTACGTCTTCAAAGATTTGTTTTTTTGATCAACTCATTCTTCAGAATTTCAAATTTAGCTCTAAATACTGTAATCAATAAATCTAGCCTATCTTGTGGTTTTTCATGAAATTTGAGATTATCTTGTATCGCTCTCCACATAAGGTTGCAAGTCATGGTCAGAAAAATATCAAGTTTACCATACTTTTGTACCAAAGTCATTGTATCAAGATAACGTCGTTTCATATTCCTTGGACCACCGATAAGTGAAACTGGGAGTGCAACTTGACGACCAATTCTTGAACCTTCTGTCTGACCAATACTAACACTATCCAAAACACCTTGCGGTATTTATGCTCGTATCTCATTCTGTTTTTTCTATGGAAATCAAGTCGAGATGTTTCAATCTCTATATAAGTGCCCACAACAAATTGTTGAAGCAGTCTGAAGCTATGGAGTAGCATAGATTCATCATTTTCTCTCATTTGGAGCCGATAACAGTAATATTCTCTAGCGGAAACGAAACCATCTTTGTAATACGCTTCATCTGCAACTAATAACAGAGAAGGTGAATTTGATCAATAAAATGATGGAATTAAATAATATCTTCAAAAAGATAAAACTGGAAAAGAAGCTTGCCTGTTTTTTTCCACAGTAAACAATTCAGATGGATCAATAAAATAGTTGAAATGAACATCAATCCCCTCATCAAAAACATTGCCCCTGCTTGTCTTTGAAATTAACCATTTAATTCCACGATGCCATCCAATTTCACCACGAGGAAATAACAAAGAATATTGAAGAGGGTCATAACATGCATAATAAGATTGAATTCTATAACTTGTATCCGAGTGAGCATAAACTTAGATGTGAGAATATTTATCAATGTGTTCATCATCAACTTCAATCCATATAGCAGTCACTTGTGATGCAATAGGAAGATTACAAACACGTTGATCAAGGCTAGGATAACACCTTAGGATTATCGCATGATTCTCAAGTGATGGAATCTCCCTAAGACTTCAAAAGAATTTGGCATAAGGACTGATAGAGATAAGAGTTGAATAAGTCTTTGATAAGATTGTTAGTTTTGTTAGATATGTATCTGTTATACGATCTGAACAATCCTATAAGTTAGGATCTGAGAATCATGTATAGCTATATATATTCAAGTGTACTGTATCAAAAAATATACATCAGTTTTATATCAGATTCTTCTTCTAAGTCTAAAGCTTCTTATGGTATCAGAGCTTATTACCTGACGGTTTATCAATTCTGTGAGTTTTTTTCCCTGTTCTTCATCTTATACTATCTGATTCACTCTTGCTGGTTTTTTTTCCTTCTCAACATGACTAGCTCTACCTCCTCTACTCCTTTAACGAACACAACAACTATACCTGATGTTAATGCCGGCATCATCGTTCTCAATTTTCAATCAAGTTTCAAACTCACTGGCTCAAACTTTCTTGCCTGGCGAATTCAAATTCTCTCTTTACTGGATGGATATGACTTGCTGCACTATGTGGATGGTACTGTTGAACCACCTGAAAAAACAGATGCCAATTATCGTCGATGGATCCGTCAAGACAAGATGATTCTTCATGCAATAACGTCATCAGTTCATGAATCGGTAATTACCATGTTAGGCTCTGTTGAGTCTTCTCGTGATGCCTGGCTTCTTCTCACCAAACTGCATGCTAATGCCTCAAAGTCGAGAATAATGAGTCTCGAGGAGCAGCTCATTAAACTCACCAAGCAAGGCCTCTCCATGACTGCATATTTACACAAGTTTAAATCAATTGCGGATGAACTAGCAATAATTGGAAGCAAGGTTGAGGATTCGGATTTTTTTTTGCACGCACTAAATGGATTACCTACTGAATATGATAGTTTGGCTGCTGCTCTTCGTGCTAGGGATGACCTGATCTTATTTGCTGATTTGTTTGATAAACTCATTGATCATGAGTATGTTTTGATGAGGCAGAATCATTCACCAATGGTTGTAGCTGCTAATCTGGCTACTTGCACACCTCCTGCAACTGGAAAGGGAGGATCTGCTGCTGCATTTCGCTATGAGTCTGACCAAACATTTGCATCTCAACAGGGCGCTGGATCTCTTCGTGGAGTTGTTTGTCAATTTTGTGAGGAATCGGGACACACGGCAAAGAAGTGTTTTCGACTTCAACGAAGGAATGGTTTTGGACACACTTCTGTAGTGCCTGGACAGTGGAGACATCCGACTGCACACTTGGTTGCTGCAAAGTCTGAATCTGTGCCTTACGGTGCTTGTCTTGGACAGGGTCACAACGCCAATGGTCTGCTACCTACGCCTGGTATTGCTTCCAACGCCCCTAGTGCTGGAGCTACTGCATGTGCACTTGATGCTGCTCCTCCCACTTCATGTGCTCACAATGGTTATGGTCCGCCTCCTGTCTCGACAAACAACTAGATTATGTACTCCGGTGCAACGCACCATGTGACGAATGAGTTACAAAATTTGAGTATGGGCAACACTTATTCATGAAATGCACAACTACAGGTCGGTGATGGATACTCTCTTCCGATCACTCACACGGGTAGCATTCGACTTCCCTCATCCACTAAACCTTTATCCTTTACCAATGCTTTGGTTGTTCCCCGTGTTAAAACCAACCTTGTTTCAGTTAAAAAGTTATGTACTAATAATGATGTTTCGGTGGAACTCTTTCCTGATTCTTTTCAGGTGAAGGATTTGCAGACGAGGGTGGTGCTACTCTCGGGAACATGTCACGATGATCTCTACCAAATTTGCCTACCTAACAATCCAAAAAGCTATCTTTCCCATATCTCACATCCTGATGTTCTCCATCATGTTCTTGGTCATCCTGCAAATGAGGCCCTCCAAGTCATCCAGCCTCGCACCTCAAACGTTGTGCCTTGTGTGTCTTGTCAATGTGCCAAAAGTCATAAATTACCTTTTTCTAGTCTGCATCTCAATAGTTCCAGACCACTGGAGTTGGTTTTCTCTGATGTCTGGGGACCTGCTCCAGTAGGTTCTGTAGATGGTTTCAAGTTCTATGTAATTTTTGTTGATCATTTCTCCAAATACATTTAGCTTTATCCTCTTCGAAATAAATCTGATGTTTTTTTTGTCTTTCAGGATTTTGAAAATTATTTTGGTTTCAAAATTAAATCTTTTTACTCTGACAACGGTGGAGAATTCATCAAACTTCGCCCATATTTTTCCCAACATAGCATCTCTCATTTTACTACCCCACCACATACTTCGGAACTCAATGGCATGGCTGAACATCGTCATCGGCATATAATCGAAACAGCCAGGTCGCTACTTCATTTTAGTAACCTCCCTCCTCCCTTCTGGTCATTTGCTGTTCTCACAGCTGTTTATTTGATTAACCGCATGCCCACTCCCACTCTATTCATGAAAACCCCTTATGAGACTTTGCACCGTCAATCACCTACCTATAAACATCTGCACTCATTTGGGTATTTATGTTTTCCTTGGTTAAAACCATACGCTGATCATAAACTTCAACCTCCGTCTCTTCCATGTATTTTTGTAGGCTACTCACTCACTCAATTTGCATATCTTTGTCTAGATCCACGTACCCACAAATTATACACTTCACGTCATGTTAGGTCTTTGATGATCAATTCCCATACACATCTTTATCTGTCCCTCCCACTCCATCTCAATCACCCCAAACCATTGTAACTGCTCCACCACATCAACTCATTCCTCTGGCTCCTGTGACACCGTTGTCATCATCTCTTGAGAGAACATTACCTGAGTCTGCTGAGACTTCATCAACCCAGCCGCCAGATCCACCGTCAGCTCCACTTCGTACTCATTCTATGCGGACTAGAGCTCAAAACAATATTTTTTTAACCAAAAGTCTACATTGTTAGCAAATATCCGCTACCCAGTACAGAAGAGCGTCGCACAATTGCTGAAGCTCTTCACTCACCTCATTGGAGGGCTTCGGCTACAGCAGAATTCAATGCCTTGGTTAGAAATGGTACATGGGATCTGGTTCCAGCCACAGAGGCTCAAAACATTGTTGGGTGTAAATGGATTTTTTGCACCAAACGCAAGCCTAATGGGTCCATTGATAAATATAAATCTCGCTTGGTTGCTCGGGGGTTCAGTTAGGCTCCTGGTATTGACTACAAAGAGACATTTTCTCCAGTGGTCAAACATCCTACTATCAAAGTTGTCCTCACTATTGCTTTAACAAATCAATGGTCACTACATCAAATGGATGTTAATAATGCTTTTTTACAAGGGCATCTTATGGAGACTGTTTACATGAAACAACCTCCAGGCTTTGTACATCCGGATATGCCATCTCATGTCTATAGGCTTCGGAAAGCGATATATGGTCTCAATCAGGCACCAAGAGCGTGGTACAATGAGCTGCGAAAATTCCTACTGCAATATGGTTTCCCCACTAGTGTTTGTGATTCCTTGCTCTTTGATTATCATCGACATGGGATAACTATGTATTTTTTGGTCTATATGGATGATCTTCTGCTTACGGGTAACTCCACGGCTGCTCTTCAGTTATTTCTGGATGCACTATCATCTCAATTTTCTCTCACTAATCTTGGTCCACCGAGTTATTTTCTGGGAATTGAGATCATACCAACTTCAACCGGGCTGTTTTTTTCTTAACAATGGTACATTCATGATTTACTTTGTAAATTTGATATGGCTGATGCCAAACCTTGCAGTACTCCTCTCTACACTTCGACTACGTTAAAGCTTGATGATGGCACTGCTTCTGTTGATGGCACTCTGTTTCGCCGTATTTTGGGAGCACTTCAGTATGTCACACTAACACGTCCGCATCTTAGTTTTGCGGTCAATAAACTATCACAGTTTATGCATCAACCAATAGATACTCATTTTTGTCAACTCATGAGAACACTTCAGTATCTTAAACATACACATAATTTTGGGTTACATCTCACTAGATCCCCCAATCTCAATTTGGTGGCTTTTAGTGATGCCGACTGGGGGGGTAACTTCAACTCTCGGACATCTACTTCTGCCTATGTAGTTTATCTTAGGAACAATCCTATCTCTTGGTCCTCTAAACATCAGCAGACAGTTGCACGCTCATCAACAGAAGCTGAATATCGTGTAGTTGCTAGTACAGTGGCAGAAATTATGTGGCTGCGAAATCTTCTTACTGAGCTCCATATATCTTCATCTATCATTCCTCATATTTACTGTGATAATGTCAGTGCTACTTATGTTTGTTCCAATCCTGTCTATCACTCCCGCATGAAACATCTGGCACTTGACTATCAGGTTTTCCGAGAACAAGTACGATTGCAACATGTCCAAGTCTCTCATATCTCCACGACAAATTAGATTGTGGATGCGCTCACTAAACCATTGTCTCGTGTGCAGTTTGAGATTCTTCGATCCAAGATGAAAGTCTCTCCACGACACTTCATCTTGCGGGGGCATGACAGAGATAAGAGTTGAATAAGTCTTTGATAAGATTGATATGATAGAGATAAGAGTTGAATAAGTCTTTGATAAGATTGTCAGTTTTGTTATATATGTATTTGTTATACGATCTGAACAATCCTATAAGTTAGGATCTGAGAATCATGTATAGCTATATATATTCAAGTGTACTGTATCGAAAAATATACATCAGTTTTATATCAAATTCTTCTTCTAAGTCTAAAGCTTCTTAAGGACTATCTCTCAAAATTGCCATAATCAATTTTAATGTATTCTCACAAAGTTTATCACAACTATCAGTCCTTCTTTTTGGTTCCTCATCAGTATCAAAGAAATAGAGTTAGATTCCAGATACCTTATCAGTTGTCAAAACTAAATTGCCAAGGAAATGATAAACTTGACCCTAAACACGAAATGTATAAACCCCTTTCTTGTTTTTTGTTAGTTCTCGATCATACCTAGCTCCATAGGAAGTAAAAGCTAGGTTATTATTATATTTACGGACGTTTTTTTTTCTAAAATGGTCTGATTCTTCATCATTGTCAATAAATAATAATTTCAAAGCATATGGCATTTGAGGGGCAACAATGGAAATATGTCCTGATGAATAATAGAACGATGGAGGTTCAAGATAAAATCTCTTCATATGACAATGTTCGCAATTTGGGACAAAACAAATTTGTTAAGTCTCAACAAGTAAATTCTGCAAGGATGCTAACTTTGACGAATGATGACAATTTATCCCTTAAAATATACAAAAATAAGATGTTTACTTTGTGTAGTAATAATATTACAAATAGTAAAAATATAGGTACAAAAATTAATACCCTCATCTTGAACACATATCACTGAGTTAGGTTGAATTCGAAAAGAAGATAGAGTTGGACGATTTGAATTATGACATGTCACATTAGATACTTGAAACGTTGATGTCGTATCAACAATTTCTTCATGTTGAAGAGAAGAATGAGTTGGATCAACACGATTCATATTAAAATCAAGAGATCGATTTTCTAATAGTTGACTAGTTGATTGATAAATGTAGAGTTGGCCACTGGAAGGTTCAATATCAACGAAAGAATCTGAATGTTAATCACTAACTGTTTGACAAACCATAGGCAAATTAGTGAATCTCTTTTTTGCAACATGAGTTTCTCTAAGTCGCCGTAAGAATTCTTGCTTTTCATTTTCTGGCATTTCAACGTACCTTTGATGTCTCTTGGCATTTCTATCCATATTTGAATCCAGACAATATTTCCGTTCTTCATACATCGATATGTGATATTATTTAAAACATTTATATATCATTGCTAAAAAAATGTGAGAAATATATATATAAATCTACATTATTTATATTAGCATTTTTCGTATTATTATTATTAGTCTTGTTTTCATTATTTTATATATATCTATTTATTTTGTTATCTTATTATTATTTCTATTTATTAATGTTTTTATTTTAATTTTATTTTCTTAATAATTTATCGTGTTAGTTTTACCTATTTTCTCTATAACTTACATCACTCTTATATTATCTCATTTGTATGCGGATCTCTGAAACAACCTCTCTACTATGTAGGGTAAGATTGCATACTATCGATCTCTTCATATCCCACTTCATTGCGGGATTTGGATTAAGTGATGATGATGATGTTATATATATATATATATATATATATATATATATATATATATATATATATATATATATATATATATATATATATATATATATATATATATATATATATATATATATATATATATCATCATCATCATCATCACTTAATCCGAAATTATATATAAACGATGCTTAGGTACATTAATAAAGCAGCGACTACAATTTTAAAATGTTTAATTATAACATCACTAAAAAATGAAGCAATAATCTCATTTTTGTCGATGAATATAAGAGAATGCATTTAACAAATCATATATTTAATAAATAATTTATCATGAATCAATAATTTATACTGTATTAGTTAATATAACAAAATACATGTCGAAACCATACGTTTCAAAAAGCAGCTTAATCATACATTTAACAAAAAATAAATAAAGAAAAAGTAATCATCATATTAACGAGGAACAACCAAAAATATAAACAAATTTTATACATTAATTTTTTTGACAAAATTCGACATGCCTGATTATTGAAATAATGAACAACATCGTGGTAAGAATGAACAATAAGAAAACCTAAAAAGAATTAAAGGAGAAATGTGATTAGGAAAAACAAATTTAGGAAATAAAATATTTACAAGACTAATTGTGGATATGCCGTAACTCAAATAATTATAACTTTCTTAAAAGCGTCACTGTCAGGTTCAAATTTTCTCATAACAATGGATGGAAAAAATTAAACAGTTGCATTTTATAAACATCATCATAATATTATCTTACAGTCTAAAATTAACACAATATAGTCCAAAAATGTAATATTTGTTATGTAATCATATAAACATGAATATCATAGACGTGATTTGTGAGATCTTCGATTTGAATACAAAACTGATAAAATTTAATAGACCAAATATTCAGAATTAGAATAAAACAATTAAATCAACTTTGTCAACAACTCCATATGACTATTTAAATTTTCATATAACAATAATCAATGAAATATAAGAACAATATTATCCAAAACAAATATAATATATTAACCCGCTACATCCGAATAGGTAGAAAATTTAAACTTCACAAACCTAACATTGTAAATCACAAATGAAATTAATAAAATTTTAATTAACAGAAAATTACAAAGAAGGATAACTTACAAATCGCCGTAATTTCTTGTTTGCTGAAACAAGAAAGCTGAGTCATCTAAAATATACACCTTTTGATAGTATGAAGATGGGGAATTATGTTATGAGAAGTTAGGTTATAGAAGTTATGTTGGAGAAGAAAATATGAAGACATTGTTTGATTGATTTATTAAAGAAATAATTATCACGTCACGTCTTTTAATTAGAAAGCGGCTAATTAAGAACGACGACATGGCTTGATTGACTAATAGATGAACATGTCATCTAAAAAGATTTAATTTTGAACATCTCAATAAATATATTATAATTTATTATAACTAATCAATTAATAAGTTTCTTTATCAATGATAATTTTTAAGATATTTAATTTTGATATATATATATGTGTCACAGGTGTATAATACATTATAATTAACCAATAAATCAATGATCATTTGATTAACAAATAAAATAAATAATTTTTCAATTAATTAATTGATATTATTATTGGTTCTGCCTGATCCTGGCGAGGCTGCACATTGTCGTTTGAATTCATGAGTTTGATTGTTTCCTAGCAAGGGTTCCTGCAAAACAACACAAGGTACGCCGAGAGTTGATATCCGGCAAGCCCCTCCGACGCTCAAGTTAGTCTTTTTGGTGAGGGTTTGATAGCTAAGAATAGAGAAGCTAGGGTTCTGATTACGTAACTGAATTATAACAACTTCGTACCTTATATATGGAATAGATGCTAGGTTTAGGTCTTTACGTATGCATGGGAGACTTCCACCTGCAAGTGGGTCGTGGATGCATGGACTAGGGCCTGGGCCTAGCATAATCGATAGGAACTAGGTCAATCCTTGCGGGGTGGACTGATCGGTCCATGAGTCATTTTGAGTGGGTTTGGGCCTAGCACGACCGGCCCAACCATAAGCCCCCCCACCTCCTCGAGTCTGAGCAAGGAGAAGGGTCGAAGGAGTATATAAGGATCTTATAGCTCGTCTGTAGAGCAGCTCAGGGTAGGCCCGATCGGTTGGATATCAACGGGTAGTACATGACCGCTCGTGCTAGGATCGATTGGTTGGGTGTTCCGATCGATCGGCCTCGACACTTATTGCATGACAGCTCGTACCAAGAGAGTTTAGGCGAACATCTATCTTTGAAAGCGTGAAGGTACTTTATTTAATCATCACCGACGGCTGCGTGCTCCTCGTGATTTTCGAATCAAACGAATCGTCTTTTGTAATCATACAAATCACGACGTCCTTTCGTAGGAAAATCCCGGAGGTACATCACATGTACCGCAGCGGAAAACAAAATTTTTGTTCGGGACCTTCCGAACCTGGATCCAGTATCCGTATGAAGACATAAATCTAAATAGCCAAAAGAGACTATCTCTAAAGGTGATCCACGCAGAGATCGAAAACCTAACGGATCAAACCCTTTGACGGGAATAGCTAAACAGATTAAAGCCTGCCAGAGCCTACCGTCATCTGGAGAGTGAAGGAAACATTGGAGGAGGATGAAATCCTTGGAGGAGAAGATGAAGAATTAATGGAGAAGATGAAGAAATAGGTTTTCTCAAAACCTTACTCTCTTCCTTCAACCCACGATGATGCTCTTTCATCAACAAAGAAACACTTTCTTTTATTCAAAACTCATCATCTTCCCTTTCCAACGATCATCACCTTTATATGCTTTCATTTTGTCATTTAGTCATCATTAAAGTGATGACTAAGCATTCTAATGGAAGCTTCTTCCATTAGCTTCCTCCATCCACGTGATCTACATATATATATATATATTAATTAATTATTTAATTAATTAATTATTTAATTAATTAATTATATATATATATGTATATAATTATAGCAGATCCGGTCACATCGAGTCGGTCTCTAGGCCCCTAATCTTAAAATGACCTAAACCTTTCTTAGTAATATTGATGTCGCGATCTCATGGGACATATCCCAATTCCATTGGGATCCATTTAATCTAATGCTCTCCATAATTGGAACTCGTCCAATAACTATTTCTGATTCTCTAAGACACTCTTAAGCGTGTGACCCTTTAAGCTTAGGCTATATTGGCCACTTAGATTAACAATTAATCTGAGCAAGTCATGAGCGGTATCTAGCAACACATCATGACCCCAATTGACGGAAAGTAATCGGTTTGATGTATTCATCACGAACCGGATCACGAACCCTTCCATGACAATTACCGTGCAATTCGTCCTTTCACCATCCTATACCCCACTTGGTTATGAGTATGGTCAAAGTGTCAACTCTTACTAGACTGAGCCTAGCCCAAGTGATAACAGATCTCGTCCTATGACTCATTACTCTATATGTCCATGAAGACACTCTCCATGACATATTCACTCTGGCCAGAGATTTACAAGTAATGATCCTGACAAGAGGCCATGGGTATCTCCTCCGCTAATCCAAGTGGTGAATCCTTTATTGGCTACTCAATTACCTTGAATACCTCAAGTCGTACCCAAGCACCACCCATGAGTTACCTCGGAAGGCAACAAGAAATGGAGTCAAAATACGTAATCAAGATTCAAGATATCCTTGAGTACCTCAAGTCTAAGGATACTTGCACCATTCTATGATGAGATTATCAGCGACACTAGATAAGATATCCATGTGATGATCTCATGGCAGTCATCCAATGAACTTACTACCGCTAGTAAGCATCCACATGTCAATTCTAAATATCTCATATTTACAGTTTTCGAGATCCACCGCTTGATCCAATCGAGGAATATGACATGTGCTAGTCTATCCGGATTAATGATGTCCGGTCTCATTAATCCTATGACTAGGAGAATTTGAATCTTGACATAATTGCACATGATAGGAATCTCGGGAGTATGATCACATCATAATTTCCTTCATGCTATGTCATATATCATGGACTTCATTAATCGATTAAAGATCCAATCAATTCATAAACAATGTTCATGAACATCAAATTAATGAATTATGCCTTTTCTTTATTTATTCATTCATGCGCACGATTTGTGAATAAAAGCAGCTAAAGGGATTGCCTTTAGGGCAAAATAAACGATCAGATCCTTGAATAAGTCGACTTATCCAATGTACAAGTCGACTTATCGGTACTTTTCAAGAACAAGTCGACTTATCAGTAGTACAAGTCGACTTGTACTTACAAATCTCCCACTTGACCTAAAGCCAATCGCCTTAGTATCCAATACCATAAGCGAGTCCATGAGAATCACAATTCTCCTGTGACAATGGCTTTGTCAACGGAACAGCAACACTTTACTCCGTGGGAATTCTCTCTATCAGGATATCATCTCGACTAATGATCTCCCGAATCGGCGAAGTACATGTTCGGATCGTCGATAAGACCTTGGTTCCTTTGCCTGCGCACTAGCCCCATTGTATCACAATACAATCCTATAGGCCCATCACGGTAGGGACGGATCAAGTTCGATAATGAACTTCTTGATCTAAACCGCTTCCTTTGCGCATCTCATGCGGCAATGTACTCTGCCTCGGTTGATGAATCAGCAGTCCTCTCTTGTTTGGAACTTTTCCAACTGACCGCCACGCTATTCAGTATGAATGTATATAACCTGATCATGATTCAGAATCATCCTTATCAGATTAGATACTGGCATCTGAATGCCTGCTCATATGGAGATTTCCATCTCCAAACATCAAGAAAACATCCTTAGTGCTTCGCAAGTACTTGAGGATATTCTTGTGATCACTAGTGACCCTCACCAGATCCGATTGGTATCTGCTCGTAACACTTAGAGCATATGATACATCGGGCCTCGTACATAGCATCGTTTCATGCTAAACCTCTTTAGCATCTCATCTATGTACGATGCTTGTGAAAGACCAAGCAACTTTTGATCTATCTGCATAAATCTATATCCCAAGGATATAAGTTGCTTTACCAAGGTCTTTCAAGGCAAATTGTTTGGACAACCAAATTTTAACTGATTGCAGCATAGAGACATCGTTTTCTAGTAACAGTATGTCATCTACATACAACACAAAGAATACGATTGCAGTCCCATTAACCTTCTTATACACACAATGATCATCCGAATTTTGTGAGAAATCAAACTCTTTGATTGACTCATCTAAACGGATAATCCAACTCCTGGATGCTTGCTTCAATCCAAACATGGATTTCTGAAGCTTGCATACGTGCCGCCATCGATGGAAGTGAAGCCCTCGGTTGTGTCATACATATCCTCGGGTAGATTTCCTCTCGGAAAGCTATCTTCGATCCATTGTCATATCTCATAATCATAATGGCGGCAATGGCTAGGAGTATCCTAATGGATTTAAGCATTGCTACGGGAAATTTGAAGGTTTCGTCATAGTCAACTCCTTGTCTGTGACGAAATCCTTTAACCAGAAGCATTGCTTTATAGGTAATCAAATTACCATCCATGTTGGTTTTCTTGTGAAAACTCCTTTGCACCCTGTGGGTTTTATCCCTTCAGGTGTAACAACCAAAGTCCATACTTGGTTTATATGGAATCCATTTCGGCTTTCATGGCACAAAGTCATTTTCCAGACTCTGAACTTTTCAGAACCTCTTCATAGGTAGTAGGCTCATCATCTCGTATGAGTAATACGTCATTCTGTTCCCTTACGAAATTCATATCTCTCTAGAACAGTGTGTATCCTACTTAACCTACGTAAATTGTGTGTAATAGAAGGTTGAAGCTGTTACCTCATCTACATGAGTTCTGATTTCAAGTTGACGATTGATACTGTGTTTGTTCGAGCATCTTGAAATTCTCTAAGTTCAACTTTGCTCCCACTGTCTTATTGTAAAAGAAACTATTTCTTTAAGAAAACAGCAAGCTTTGAAACAAACAACTTTTGTTCCTCAGCAAGGTAGAATTGATATTCCACGAACAAACACTTGTCGACTTTGCATCAAGCTAATCTCGACCGTGTCCGCTTCACGTGGAGGACAATCCCAAACTTTCAGCTAAGAAAGATAGGGTTTTCGTTAGTCCATATCTTCATATGGAGTAACATCAAGCATCTTTGATGGAACTCGTTTAGCAAGTAAAGCAGTTGTCTCAAGCGCATATTCCCAAAACTGTGCAAAACCTATCATCAATCGCACCATGTCTAACAAGGTTCGATTTCTCCTTTCAGCCACACCATTGTGCTGCGGCGTGCAAGGTGGAGTGAACTGAGATAAAATACCATTATCTCTGAGATAATCTAAAACTGTTGGTCTAAGTATTTTCCACCACGATCAGATCGTAATGTCTTCATACTTTTATCAAGTTAGTTTTCTACTTCATTTCTGAATTATTTGAACTATTCAAATACTTCAGATTTTGTATCTCATCAGATACATTTACCCATATCGTGAATAATCACCGATAAAAGTAATGAAGTAAAAACAACCACTTCTGGCATGGATGGACATTGGACCACATACATCCGAATGTATTAGGTCTAATATTCCATTCACTTGTTCACCCTTTCCTTTAAAGGATAACTTAGTCATCTTGCCTAATAAACAAGATTCGCATGTGTCATATGATTCATAATCAAATGACCCTAAACATCCACTCTTATGGAGCTTAGCGATGCGTGTCTCATTTATATGGCCAAGCCGACAATGCCATAAGTAAGTTGATTTTAAATTATCTCATTTATGTCTTTTCGCGTCATTGATATTCATAATTGGATATGACATATCTCATATGTCAATTCCATTGCATAATGTACCAGTACCATAGAGCATTCCATTACAACTAATATAGCAACCATTGCTACTAAAAGTCAAATGGAAATCAGCTCTAATTAAACATAAAACATACAATATGTTCTTTGTTTAAAACGGGTACAAAATGACAATCATCCAATTTGAATACAAGCCCAGTAGGGAGTAACAAGACAGAAGTGCATACGGCTAATGTAGCAACCCTTGCTTCATTACCTGCACGAAAGTCCAGTTCTCCTTTTATGAGCTTTCTACTGTCCCTGAGGCCCTGCATATCATTTCATATGTATGAGCCACATCCGGTATCAAATACCGATATGTTTGGATCAGGAATAGTATTAACCTCAATGACAAACATATTTGAAGAAGTAGAGGCATCTGATGCCTTCTTCTGCTTCAAGGACTCCAGATAGATTTTACAGTTTCGCCTCTAGTGGCTAGTTTTGCCATTATGAAAGCAAAAACTTTTTGGGGCAGTTTCTTTGATTTTTCCTTGATGGCACTTCCCTTTGGTTTCTTGTCCCTTTTTCTTCTTTGAACTAGAAGAAGAAGCATCCACCATTAGCACTTGCTATCTCTCTTGATAGCCTGCTCAGCTGTCATGAGCAGATTGATCAGCTTAGGAATTGTTGTGGATATTTGGTTTATCCGATAGTTTAACACGAATTGTGAACAACCATCAGACAATCCAACCAGAATTAAGTCTCTACTTAATTCATAATCCATTACAAATCCTAAGACGGTCAATCTCTCAATATAGCCATTCATCTTCAGGGTATCTTGCATGTTAGATTGTCTCGAGCCATCTTTGTGATGAAGAGAAGCCTTGAGGTCTTGAACCTTTCAGACCAAGCTTACTCATCAAACAGCTCCCTAAGATGAAATATTATAACGTGAGCATCCATGGACTCGTGCTGCTTCTGCAGCTCTGGTGACATCGAGACAAGCATAATGCAAGTATCCATATCAACGTCCTTTAGATGCTTACGATATGCTTTCGATCCTTATCGAAGCATTGACAAGAGTGCATCTGGAAGTGGAACATCTGGGGCGTATACGGTTCCTCGGATCCGAGAACAATTCTCGATTCCTTAGCCAATCAAGAAAATTAAGTCGAGAATAGAGCATAAATTCAATCGAAAGACTTCTTCAATCAACCTAAACGCGATAGAGAGAAGGAATGATAGGATAGAATTGCTGTATGATCATAAGGACTTGCATGACATGCATATGGCTCCACTAGTTTCCTAGAATCCATAACCCTCTTTACTGAATCCAGAGAAACAAAGTGACATAATGTCTAGTGGGTGGATATCCGACATTGCTAAGAGTGACCTTGAGTTTGCTCAACAAGCCACAACTTAGGTCAATCGGTAGGTATCGGTCATACCAATTGCATCATCGATAACCGACATTAAGAATGACCTTGAGGTTAGCTCAACAAGCCACCTTATGTCTCGGAGGTATCGGATATACCAATTACATCTTAGACACAACTATCAATCAGTCTTTATCAACTTGTTGATGTGTGCACTTCATTGGGTATCAACTCTTTGATGCGCATACATCTAATGTATGCTACCCAACTTCGCTTCTGTCCACGTTGACCTTGAGGTTAGCTCAACAAATCAACGCTTCTAGGAAAACCGACCCATTAATCCGAAAATCTTATTTTCATGGTTTGAACATATTCGTATAGAGTGAGCTTGAGGTTAGCTCAACAACCCAACCCTATAAGAACTCTGGTTCTTACCATATTAATGGAAGGCGTTAGTTTTCATATACCGAGGAGGGATTTCGGGTCTATTCTTCTTCAAGCTTAAGGATTATAGTCGCCAGGACTATATGGAATGATTTAGGTTTCATCAATCACATTGAATCAATCCTTATAATCATCCATCATCCAACTCGAAGCATGCCACAAGTCGACTTTCATCAAATGCAAGTGGACTTATGCTTCTGCCACACACAAGTCCACTTGTATGACACAAGTCCACTTATTTCACCTGCCCATGAACAAGTGGACTTATAAGGTACTACAAGTGAAGCTTATCTTTGAGATCTGAACAAGTGGACTTATTACATAGACAAGTCGACTTATCCAAAAAATTTGAACAAGTGGACTTATTTCACACAAGTCGACTTATCCGAGTAAATTTGCTAAAATCTCTAATCGGCTAATTCCTCAATTAATGCAATTCCAATTCACAACACCTACATACCTAAGGTAATATCTGATAAATTTGATGTATCAATGAACACTTCATTGATTCATGAATGCCTTAAATAGTCAAACTATATGAAAAGCTTGAAATGAGTCAAAACTCATTAATTTCCAAACAATTTAAGAACACCCAAATTATCATCCTAAGCATCTCTAGCTAGCATATACATTATCAAATTTACTTCAGCACATGCCATAAAAATATGACGGTCAAAACAAACAAGATAATGCAATATACTAACGAGACGCTAATGTGACCAATTCGGCATTCAAAAATTCTTGGAAAAGGTAATTCAAGCAATTCAGTTTGGCAATCATACCACATCAAGATAACACATTTTTAATCACATTAAAAATGGTGCAAGGCATTGGAATTGAAAAAGCAACCTCAATCAAGCCAAGCAAAACAGTCTCAACAATTTTCACAAAAACTTTCCAGTTCTGTATATTGCTTGAAATGATCAATGAAAAAATTTCAATAAATCATGATAAAATTATATAGGTTACTAAATGTTCAGAACATGCTACATAAAGTTTTTCAGGATTTTAGGCCATCAAAAACTCAGTCAACCTAAATAACAAAACCGATTCAAAATCTGTGTTTATCAGCACAGCAATTCCCAACAGCATAGAATAAATTCGTGAATAAATATCCAATCACCTTGAAATACAATTTCCATGCTCACAGATATTCACCAACATCTTAGAGACATGTAGGTGAAGGAAAAATCCAGAAAACGATTTTTCTAGAATTTATTCTCGATTTTATACTACTGCCTGTTCCAGAATCGTTTCACAAAACAGCATCTGTAACCTTAGGGAATTAATTAGCAAAACTATATCAAATCAAATCGATAAATTCTGAAAATTCACAGACATATTCTCTAACATGTTATGAACATTTCTGGGCAGAAAAATTTCGAAAACCCTATCTCTATAGCAATTCGAAATCTGGACAGCAAGCATGCACCAACAGCAACAGCACTTAGGGTTTCTGATCTAGCTTAGGTTTTAGCTTCATACGGGATACCAGACGCTCTGATACCACTGTAGGAAAATCCCGGGAGGTACATCACATGTACCGGCAGCGGAAAACAAAATTTTTTGTTCCCGGGACCTTCCCGAACCCAGGATCCAGGTATCCGTATGAAGACATAAACCTAAATAGCCAAAAGAGACTATCTCTAAAGGTGATCCACGCAGAGATCAGAAAACCTAACCGGATCAAACCCCTTTGATCCGGGAATAGCTAGAACAGATTAAAGCCTGCTAGAGCCTACCTCTATCCTGGAGAGCTGAAGGAAACGTTGGAGGAGGATGAAATCCTTGGAGGAGAAGATGAAGAATTAATGGAGAAGATGAAGAAATAGGTTTTTCTCAAAAACCTTACTCTCTTCCTTCAACCCACGATGATGCTCTTTGATCAACAAAGAAACACTTTCTTTTTATTCAAAAACTCATCATCTTCCCTTTCCAACGATCATCACCTTTTATATGCTTTCATTTTGTCATTTAGTCATCATTAAAGTGATGACTAAGCATTCTAATGGAAGCTTCTTCCATTAGCTTCCTCCATCCACGTGATCTACATATATATATATATATATATATATATATATATATATATATATATATATATATATATATATATATATATATATATATATATATATATATATATATATTTAATTAATTAATCATATATATATATGTATATAATTGCTTAGCGGTCCAGTCACACTGGGAATTGGTCTCCTAAGCCTCTAGGGCTCAGTCTTTGAAAATGTTTTAAACCTTTCTTAGCAATATTGATGTCGCGATCTCATCGGGACATATCCCAATCCCATTGGGATCCATTTAATCCTAATGCTCTCCATAATTGGAACTCGTCGATAACTATTTTACATATTCTCTCGAGACACTCTTAAGCGTGTGACCCTTTGAAGCTTAGGCTATGTTGGCCACTTAGATTAACAATTAATCTGAGTAAGTCATGAGCGGTATCTAGCAACACATCATGACCCCAATTGACCGGAAAGTAATCGGTTTGATGTATTCATCACGAACGGATCACGAACCCTTCCATGACAATTCTGTGCAATTCGTCCTTTCACCATCCTATACCCCACTTAGTTATGAGTATGGTCAAAGTGTCAACTCTTACTAGACTGAGCCTAGCCCAAGTGATAATAGATCTCGTCCTAGGACTCATTACTCTATATGTCCATGAAGACACTCTCCATGACATATTCACTCTGGCCAGAGATTTACAAGTAATGATCCTGACAAGAGGCCATGGGTATCTCTTCTGCTAATCCAGAAGTGGTGAATCCTTTATTGGCTACTCAATTACCTTCGAATACCTCAAGCTGTACCCAAGCACCACCCTATGAGTTACCTCTGGAAGGCAACAAGAAATGGAGTCAAAGTACAGAATCAGTATCCAAGATATCCTTGAGTACCTCGAGTCAAGGATACTTGCACCATTGCTATGATGAGATTATCAACGACACTAGATAAGATATCCATGTGATGATCTCATGGCAGGTCATCAATGAACTTACTACCGCTAGTAAGCATCCACATGTCAATTCTAAATATCTCATATTTACGGTTTACGAGATCCTTTGCTTGATCCAATCGAGGAATATGACATGTGTTAGTCTATCCGGATTAATGATGTCGGTCTCATTAATCCTATGACTAGGAGAATTTGAATCTTGACATAATTGCACATGATAGGAATCTCGGGAGTATGATCACATCATAATTTCCTTCATGCTATGTCATATATCATGGACTTCATTAATCTGATTAAAGATCCAATCAATTCATAAACAATGTTCATGAACATCAAATTAATGAATTATGCCTTTTCTTTATTTATTCATTCAGTCTGCATACGACTGTGAATAAAACGCGCTAAAGGGGATTGCCTTTAGGGCAAAAATAAACAGTACCGTCCTTGAATAAGTCGACTTATCCAATGTACAAGTCGACTTATCGGTACTTTTCAAGAACAAGTCGACTTATCAGTAGTACAAGTCGACTTGTACTTACACTTTCAACTGTTGCTCCGCTCCGGATTTCGAATAACCCTAATTTACCTCAGCCCAAATTCTGTCACGTGTCTAAGCTTGGTTCGGATTGTCTCCATGCGTCGAGCTTTAATTGGGGCGTCCATTCGACCGATCTTCTATAAGTACTCAGGGTCGATAGACTACAGATTTTCTTTACGCTTGTTTTGTTCTCTGGCTTTCATCCTACTTTCATTTGTATTTTCTTGCCAACAGTCTCCGGAGCTTTCTTTCAACCGCCGCCCAATTTTTCAACCTCAAATCACCGAATAGGTACGTCCTTTTCCTTCGTCTCCTCCTCTAAAGTTTTCTCAAAGGCTTCTTCTTAGTAAGCATGTCGACGGCCAGTTCTAGAAGTATGGTAAGAGGTGTTGAAGAAACCTCGACGAGAGAGTGGAACGATGGGTTGGTCGTGGAAGAGCCACCGAGAGATAAATCAACGATAACCGCGGTAGAGCTAAATCGGTCGATTATCAGGAATAATATCCCTATGTCCTGGGGGCCTAGGTTGGCTTTGGAGCATGAACGAATCCACAGCAATTTGAGTGGGTATTTTACCATTTCTGATAGTTTCTTCTCGATCGGTGGCGTGAGGCTCCCGTATGCCCCGATTATTCACGAGGTGTGTGTCGACTTCCAATTTATACCGAGCCAGATTCCTCCGAATGGCTGGAGGTTCATTAACAGTCTGGCCTTGCTGTGCCATCAGTTTGGTTGTTTGCCTTCGGTTAGGATCCTACGCCATTTTTTTAGGATGAATCAGAGTTCGAGCTCTGAGGTCGGGATCCCTCACTTGCAATATAGGGATGCCCGATACCGTCTGGTCGGAACGGTCTCAAAAATTATTTCTTGGCGGACGAAGTACTTTTTTGTGAAGCCCCCAGGATCCTCCTTTGAGTCCCAGCCGTGGAGGTATCCTTTAGCCGAGCGGTGGAACGACACGTCGAGCCTATCTTTTTTTAGAAAGGAGTGGGAGGTGGTCGGTCGCATAAAAGGGCTCGGTCGATATGATTTCACTCGGCTCATTCTTCGATATCGCGGAGGGGCCTCGGCCGGTTCCTTTCTAATCGACCGCCAGTCACAAATTAGCGGACTAGGAGAGGAAACCGCCCCGTCTGGTTGACCCCTCGTGGTTGAATTATTTGCTGTATTTTTAAGTATTGGTTTCGCTTTCTGGCCTGTTTTATTGCTGTGCAGCCATGGCGAGGGTAGAAGATTTTGCCGGGTCCTCCCCTCCCCCTAAATCCAAAAAGCAGGCCAAAGGGAAGAAAAAGAGGAAGGAGGCAGAGATCGGTGAAGGTGCCGCTCCGCTTGATGAGAGCCAGCCATTCTGATGTTGTCGGCCTCCTCCCATCGAAGAAATCTGTCGTGTCGGCGTCATTGCCGATCGTGCCGGAAAGTCTTGGAAAGCGAGTTGGAAGAGGAGGAGGAAGAGAAGGTGGAGCCACCTCTTAAGAGGAAGAGGATTGTTCGGCTTGTTGACCTACCGTCCGGCCCGTCGAGTCAAGGCAGGAAAGAGAAGGAGAGAGAAAGTAAGGGGAAAGGGCGAGCGACTAACGCCGAACAGTGGGAGCCTGCGATCAGTTTGGCTAAAACTGCATCGATTGGGGACCTCGAGGTGTCCCTTCACATTGCTGAGAGGATCGTTCCCCCCGTGGACGAGAAGCTCATGGACTCGCTGAACAATCAGGAGGTAGGGCCCCGTCTCATCCGTAGCTGTGTAAGAAGTCTGGTGATGTCCACCGCGATGCATCAACGTATGGAGAATCTGGACGGGATTAATCAATCATTGGACCAGGAAGTTCACGATCTCCTTGAGCAGGTGAAGGCTTTGAGGGGCGAGTTTTTGGAGACTAAGGAAGAGAGAGATGTCTTCCAGGCTCAACTCTCTTCCTTGGAGGAGGAGAAGAAATTTTGGGAAGAGGCGAGGAGCGTTTTGAAAGCTCAACTTGCTACGGGGGAGGAGGAGAGGAGCCGGTTGATTGCGGCGAAGGACGGGCTTGTTAGAGTAGTGCCCTGAAGGCAATCGCCTTTAGCGCATTTTGTACAAAGTTGTGTACATACTTTATGAATAAATAAAGAAAGGCATATTTCATTAACTTGTTGTTCATTATTTATGAATGGATATTGATCAATAAGCAAATTAATGAAGTCCATGATATATGACATAGCATGAAGGAAATTGTGATGTGATCATACTCTCGAGATTCCTATCATGTGCAATTATGTCAATATCTAAATTATCCCTAGTCATAGGATTCCAAATGGACATCAGAATCCCGAGAGACTAGCACATCTCAAGCTCTTGATTTGATCAGCGGTGGATCTCGGAAAGTCGTAAATATGAGATATTTAGGGTTGAGATGTGGATGCTTACTAGAGGTAGTAAGTACATTGGATGATCTGCTATGAGATCATCACATGGATGTCCTATTCTAATGTCAGTGATAATCTCATCATAGCAATGGTGCAAGTATCCTTTGACTTGAGGTGCTCAAGGATATCTTGGATACTGATTCTGTACTTTGACTCCATTCCTTGTTGCCTTACAGAGGTCGCTCATAGGGTGGTGATTGGGTACAGCTTGAGGTATTCGAAGATAATTGAGTAGCCAATAGAGGATTCACCACTTCTGTGATAGCAGAAGATGATATCCATGGCCTCTTGTCAGGGTCATTACTTGAAAGTCTCTGGCCGGAGCATATATGTCATGAAGAATCTCTTCATTGACATATTAAGTAATGAGTCCCAGAACAAGAACTGAAATCACTTGGACTAGATTTGACGTAGTCAGTCTAGTAAGAGTTGGCACTTTGCCCATACTCATAACCAAGTGGGGTATAGCATGGTGGAAGGACGAATTGCACGGTAATTGTCTATAGAAAGGTTCGTGATATGATTCATGATGAATACATGTTCATTCGTCAAACCAATTACTTTCCGGTCAATTGGAGGTCATGATGTGTTGCTAGATACCGCTCATGACTTGTTTGGATTAAGTGTTAATCTAAGTGGCCAACATAACCGGGAACCTAATGGGTCACACGCATAAGAGTGTCTCGGAGAATTCGTAAAATAGTTTTGGACAGAGTTCCAATATATGGAGAGCAAAAGGATTAAATGGATCCCGATGAGATCGAGATATGTCCCAATGAGATCGCGACATCGATATTGCTGAAAAACGTTTCCGGTGGGTTTTTCCATACCGGGATCCGGTAGGCCGGTAGGACCGACCCCAGTGTGATTGGACCACCTCAGCATTAATAAACATATATATATTATATTAATTAATTAAAGAATTAATATATATATATATATATGTTGCAACGTGGATGGAAGGGAGGAGAAGCTTATTTTTATTAACTTTATATATATATATATATATAAGCTAACGTGGAAGCTTCTCCACCTAGCTTTTGAATGTCTTTAATTAAGTTAAAGAAAATAAAAGAGAAAAAAAGAAGTAGAGGATGTCGTGGGTTTTGAAGTTGAAGGAAGAAAGAGTTTTCCTCTCATCTCTCATCTCCATCGATATTGAGGTTTGATCTCCTTTTTCCATTGGTTTTAAGCTCTCGAGGACAAAGGTAAGAGCTAGCACTCTTTACTTTGTTCTAGCTATTCCCAGGTCAAAGGGTTTGTCCCGGTTAGGTTCTCCGATCTCTGCGTGGATACCGTTAGAGACGGTCTCCTTTGACCGTTATGGTTTGAGTTTGTTGTATACACACATGGATCCTGACTTTCGGGAAAGTCCCGGAACAAAAAAATTTTGTTTTCCGCACCGTGGGCATATGATGCTCACACCAGAATTTTCCTACAAGGCTGGCTAAGGAGTGTGAGGGCTTGAGGAAGGAAGTGAAGATGGAGCAGGAGCGTGGTAAAAAATTCCTCCAGGATTGTCATGAAGTAGTGGAGGGTAAACACAGGACCGAGGATATATTGAGGGAGTTGCGATGCTCCATCAAGGAACAAAGGGTCGAGGCGATAAAGTGGTGGAAAAAGCGGTTCCTACATGGAGAGTGCTTAGAGTTCGCCTACGATTTAACCCTTTCAGTCCTGAAGAGGTGCCATGAGGTTCACGTTTCTGACGGGTCGGAGTGTCCTTCGTTTGAGGATTATGCCGAGCCGCTTCTTCCCGCAGCTCTCGGCCTTACGAGTTATGGAATGGAAGAAGACCAAGCATATCCTACTTTCATCCATTTAGGTGCAAATGTTCCATTCTGAATACGAGAGAGCTGTTGGATAAATTCGATTCAAAGACCTATCCAGGAATATTTCTAGGTTACTCATTATCGTCTAAGACATTTCGAGTTTACAACCTGACTTCAAAGACTGTTGAAGAGACGATCCATGTCAAATTTGATGATAGTTCTCAAACCCATAAGGAAGATGACATGGAGATTGAAGTTCCTTCAAAGAACCTAGATGATGCCTCAGAAACTCCCTCGTCAGACACTCATGAGAATAAGATTGAAGATATTCCGAAACTATAGAACTAAGGCGAGATTGGAAGTATAAAGTTCTCATCCGAAGAGTTAATTATCGGTGAGACCTCGAAGGAGTTAGGACAAGGTCCAGATTAGACGAGAAGCTAATGTAGCTTTTATCTACGAAGTAGAACCTAAGAAGGTTGAGGAAGCTCTTCAAGAGCGAAGCTTGGGTGTTAGCCATGCAAGAAGAGCTGAACCAATTCACAAGGAATAACGTCTGGTCCTTGGTTCCAAAACCTCTAAGAAATCCATTCTAGGAACAAGATGGATTTTCAAGAATAAGTTAGGCGAATCAAGAAGAGTGAGTCGTAATAAGGCCGAGATTAGTAGCACAAGGTTACAATCAGCAGAAGGAATAGACTACAACGAAACATATGCTCCATGGCGAGACTTGAAGCTATAAGGATTTTGTTGGCATATGCAATCTGTCACGATATAAAGTTGTTTGGATGGATGTTAAGAGTGCATTTCGAATGGCTTTATAGGCGAAGAAGTCTATGTGAAACAACCTCCGGCTTTGAAGATGTTAAAATCCAGATTATGTCTATAGACTTCACAAAGCCTTATCTGCCTAAAGCAAGCCCCTAGAGCTTGGTATGATCGTCGAGTACCTTCTTAATAGAAAATGGTTTCAGCGAGAGGTCAAGTTGATAAGGCGCTCTTTAGAAAGAGTTTTCGAATGATTTTATCTTAATGCGGATCTCGTTGATGATATTATCTTTGGTGCTACTACAAAAGAGTTGTGTTTAAAGTTTGAGAGACTAATGAAAGAGAATTTGAAATGAGTATGATGGGTGAATTAAAGTTCTTTCTTGGGTTGCAAGTTGCTGGACTAAAGAGAAGATCTTTATTCATCAAGTAAGTATGTGAAAGAGTTGTTGAATAAGTTTGACATGAATAATGTGAAGCCAATGGCAACTCGATGCATCCTTCAAACCTTTTTGAAAGAGCGAACTTGGTAAGAAGGTGGATCAAACCTTATATAGAGGGATGATCGGTTCTTTATTGTATCTTCTGACAAGTAGACACGATATTACATTCGGTGTATGCTTGTGTGCAAGATTTCAAGCGATCTAGAGAGTCTCATTTTTCTTTGTTAAAAGAATTTTGAGATATCTCGCAGTACTACCGATCTTTGCTTAATGTTTGAGAAGGTAAAGATTTGGTTAATCGGATCTTGTGATGCGGACTATGCCGGAGATAGAATCGAAAGAAAGAGCACAAGTGGAGGATGTCACTTTCTTGGAACAAATCTAGTTTCCTGTTCAAGCAAGAGACAAAGCTCAATTGCTCTATCAACCGCTGAAGCGAATCTGGTCCGCCTTATGATTACCGCTCACGACGGCGTGGATCAAGTATCAGCTTGAAGACTATTCAGTTAAGGAGGAGGAGATTCCAATTTATTGCGACAACACCAAGTGCAACAAACCTGTCAAAGAATCCAATTCAGTATTCTAGAGTAAAGCATATAGAAGTCAGACATCATTTCCTGAGAGACTACGTTAGAAGAAAGGTGGTGCTTCTAAAGTTCGTTGAAACAGAGCTTGATGGGCGGACATCTTCACTAAACCACCGGTGAAGAACGTTTTGAAGATAAGGCGCAATCTCAATATGGTGATGCTAAATGGCAGTTAGGCTAAAATAACGTGAGAAACTAACGGCGTTATACACGGTGAGTTCTGTTGGTAACTTTTCTCACTGAGGAAGATTTTGGAGGAAATATCGATAAACTCGAGGTTCTTAATGATTGAGAACCCATCAGTCCATAACCCTATAAGTAGGTGAAGATGATATTATAGCGATCTTTTCATCATCTCGACGGTTCATTTCTACTTTACCAATTCTCTCAAAATCTTCTCACTCAAAAGCTTTCGAAGATAATCCTTCGCTCTATACAATGGGCGGCAATGATTTATGGAAGACTTGTGAACTTTGAATCACTAAGGGGTGTGGCATGGATGTAAAACACGAGATTATAAAAGTCGGTGGAAGAACTTCTTTCGGATACAAGAACCTGTCTATATAAATGAGGTATATGAGTTACGGAAGAGCGCACAAATGCGATAGAAGACACTATTGTATCCTCTGTGGATAGAATATCGATTATTGTCACAAAGGATTTGATAAGGAAAATGG
Source organism: Erythroxylum novogranatense (assembly GCA_029891385.1). Classification (NCBI taxonomy): domain Eukaryota; kingdom Viridiplantae; phylum Streptophyta; class Magnoliopsida; order Malpighiales; family Erythroxylaceae; genus Erythroxylum; species Erythroxylum novogranatense. Next base: position 54,235,417 of record CM057233.1, on the reverse strand, counting down.
CGATTGCCCATCCGTTGGTGAAAAGCCTACTAAGGCGGATGGATGTCCTCGATTGGAATGAAAGAAGAAGATGTCAAGAGGCAGCTCTATGGCACAAATGATTCAAGAGAAAGGAATACATCAAATCGATTCCAAAGGCTAGGGTTACGCATGCAATCTGTTCAATTGCATTCTTCCTAGAGTTGGTTCAAGGCATTTGGTGACTACTTTAGGCGAACAATGTCTTTTCTTTCTTCTCAATCGAAATCCTATAGATCTACCCTTCTTAATCTTTCCTATATGGTTAAGGGTTAAAGGAAACTTCGAGTTATCCTTATGGTATGATTTTGACGAGGATCTTTATGGAATCCGATGTTAAATCGCCCGCACTAAGGTATAAGACTAACTGTTCGATGAAGAGCAAAATTGATGCTCATACTATTCGCGAATGGGTGCGAATCTGATGAGACAAAGATCACGGTTCTTCAAAGAAACCAAAAACCCGAGGGGCGTATATTGAAGAAGACTCTGTCTTAAGTTCTCAATCACTGTAAGTATCAAATCGCCTCTCGCGAATTAAGGAGAGTGCTAGGGAGACCTCTCATGAAAATGGCGAGTCCTCTTGTCATGAAAATCAATCTCGGAGGGCAAAGCAAAGTGCGCCAAAGAGACAAGGAGAAAGTCTCTTGGCGAAGTTGTGAAGAAAGCCAAGAGATCTCCAAGAATCGGGACTCGAGGCAACAGAAGAGAAGATTGCCAGAGAACAAAGGCGAGAAGAAACTTTTAAATCTTGTGTAGCCAAAGCCACAAGATCCTTAGTCTCTATACGGAAGAAGATCGGCGGAAGATCTAAAGAGACCGAGAGGAAGAGAAAAGCAACATCTGTTAAAGGAAAATCTCCGTGAAGAAATCAGCAAAACTAAGCAAGCAGAGAAAAAGACTAAGAAGGTTAGTCAAAAGAAGAGCATCTCAAGCGCCGAGGGCGTTAGTCTACAAAAGAGGCTAACGTCGTTTGTTGAAGTTGAAGCGGCGAGCATTATGCGATTCAAGAAATTCTAGTGCTTAACAAGAAGAACCCGATGGATGAAAGCACGGTTCATGAGACACTGGCATTACAAAGGAGGAACCAGCGAGAAGAATGGTCGGTTCGGGAGACTTCTAAGGAACCTGACCGAAGCAAGCTGCGATGCAGTTTGGTGATGATGAACCAAATCCGAAGGTAAATAACTACCGAAGTTCTTGAGGAAATATAGGCTAGAAATCAAATTGGTAGAAGTTATTACCAATCGAGCAATGTTATTATAATCGATGTTGAACGGTGAAGAAAATAGTAGCTCGGTGCAACCTATGTTGATTAATGGTATCACGTGGCGATTACTAAATAAAAAGAGAAGTCTTTTACGATACCTTGAGGCTTCTTGATCATTTGCCATATCCCTCAAGGCGTCCACCCACCGTGTACTATGTTCCCAATCACAGAGAACACAGAGATAAAGGTTGTTCGGATATTCAACCAAGGTGTCAAAAGATTTTACAAAGGAAAGTCAAAATTATTTCACGAAGATAATGTTGATGATGATCGTCCGCAGATCAGTTACGAAGAAGTCGGAAAATTGATGAAGCATGCATTCTGCACTGAAGACCCGAATCAAGCGAGCTGCAGCCATACAAATCGTGCGGAAGACTGTCGATGGGGAAGTATAAAAGCAGAACATTATTGAGTTCCTTGTTGAGCGGTTCTTCGTATTAGCCCTTTGTCTAATACACTGCATCTATCGAAGAACATGCCCTATCCTGCAAGGAAGGCAGTTGTTGATCTTGCCAATTCCTTTTGATCTAAATCTTCTGAAGTTTGTAACATTCATTCGTCCACCGACTTTTGAGATTAATGAAGACTACACTTCATCCTCGATGCCTATACTACTACAATTCCTTTCGCTCCTCCATCGTGAAGCAGATCAAGCCTCTTCGTCCGATGAAGTCGATGATTACGTGGTGAACTCAATGACATGAAGGAGGCGGTGAATGATCTAAAGAAGATGATAGCGAGCTGGCGAAGAACCGAATCGATAATCATTTTTATTATAACAAATAGGGAGAGCGGGAAAGAAGAAAATAATCGAGAAGAGGAGAGGATGTTGAGATGAAGAAGGTGTGACCACAACAGACGAAGACAGGAAGAAGATAAGTTTTTGCAACATCTGTAAAAAAAAATTTGTTGTTTTGTTTTCTTTTCTTTTCTTGCATGTAATTTGTTATATTCAAAAAGGGGGAGATTGTTAAGTCAAAATGACTTTACATAAAAATGATTTTGATGTATAACAAACATAGTGAGATCAAATACAAGAAAAAAAAAGCGATCCGACGATATACAAGCGAATTGAGATGAGCGAAGATGGCGATCTGAGGCGAAGTTGACACAGACTAAGTTGAAAAAGTCGATCATGCATTTATTACAGACAAATCAAAACACGGCGAAGTTTGTCAAAGTAAAAAGTCAACCTGACGCAGATGACACAAGACAATAAAAGACGCAGACGCAGACGCAGAAAAGAAACAGACGAAGAGTCGGATTCGAGTTAATTCTGAGAACTCAACTGATTAAGCATTTCTTTAAAGATTCAAGATTCAAGAATCAAGAAGCGATTAGAGGCGAAGGCTATAAATACAAGTCGAAGTCGAAATGAAGTGCTTCTTGTTTTAGAAAAATTACACAAAACAAAAAGCGATTAAGTGCGAATTAGTGAACGCTATCATACGTAATAGAGTGTTCAAATATTTTCTGAAAAGAAAAGTTGTAAGATAGCCTGCAGAGGCTAAGTGTGAAAGAATACTGATTGTAGAGACCTGAAGAGGCTCGTGAAAGAATACTGTAACGTTTGAAGAGATAGTGAAATCTCAGAAGAAACTCTGAGGACTGGACGTAGCCCACGGTTTGGGGTGAACCAGGATAAATCTGCATGTCTACTACTCTCACTCTCTATCTCACTTTTAGTTTCAAAGTTGATTTTTATTTACTATTCATATACTTAGCATTGAAAAGTTTGATCAATCAGGATTAATAAGAATTCTGTAAAGAATCTTAATTCTAACAAGTAATTCTTAAAGATATTCAAAAAGGGGAATACAAAATTCAACCCTCCTTCTCGTGCATTCTATTGTGTTTTTAAGTGCTGTATTAACGTGTGATTCACTTCAGTAATTAAATTGGATGAATGTTGTTTTGTACCTGTATTAACAAAGAACATATTATGCATTTCTTGTTTAAATAAATTTGGTTTCCATTTGACTTTTAGTAACAATGGTTGTTCTATTAGTTTGAATGGAATGCTTTATGGTCTTGGTACATTATGCAATGGAATTTACATATTAGATATGTCACATCCAATTATGAATGTCAATGACACGAAAAGACATAAGCGAGATAATTTAAAATCAACTTACTTATGGCATTGTCGCTTGGCCACATAAATGAGAGACGATAGCTAAGCTCCATAAGAGTGGTAGTTTAGGGTCATTTGATTATGAATCATATGACACATGCGAATCTTGTTTATTAGGCAAGATGACTAAATTACCCTTTAAGGGAAAGGGTGAACGAGCGACTGGAGTATTAGACTTAATACTTTCAGATGTATGTGGTCCGATGTCCATCCATGCCAGAAGTGGTTGTCTTTACTTCATTACCTTTATCGATGATTATTCTCGATATGGGTTTTGATATCGATGAGATACAAATCTGAAGCATTTGAAAAGTTTAAACAATTCAGAAATGAAGTAGAAAACCAACTTGGGAAAAGTATCAAGACATTACGATCTAATCGTGGTGGGGAATACTTAGACCAAGAGTTTTTGGATTATCTCAGAGATAATGGAATTTTATCTCAATGGACTCCTCCTTACACACCACAAAGATAATGGTGTGGCAAAAGGAGAAATCGAACCTTGTTAGACATGGTACGATCAATGATGGGCTTTAAAGTTACCAAAATCCTTTTGGGGTATGCACTTGAGACAAATTTATTTACTTGTTAAGCGAGTTCCATCTAAAGCAGTTGATGTTACTCCATATGAGATGTGGACTAACAAAAGACCTATCTTACTCATTTGAAAGTTTGGGGTTGTCACCTTATGTGAAGCGAACACGGTCAAATAAACTTGATGCAAAGTCGACAAGTGTTTGTTAGTAGGATATCCTAAAGAAACAATAGGATATCAATTCTACCTTTTGAGGAACAAAAGTGTTTGTTTGAAGCATCATCTTTTAGAGAAAGAGTTTCTTTTACAAGAAGATAGTGGGAGCAAAATTGAGCTTGAAGAAGTTAGGGATGCTCGAGCAGGCGCAGATCAGCTGCTGAACTCAAGAAGCGTGACTCATACAGATGAAATAATGATTCAACCTTCTACAACACACGAAGTTCAGTGAGGTCACGTAGGATACGCTCTGCTTCCGAGAGATATAGATTTCTCGTGAATGAGCAGAATGACGATTGCTCATAGAAGATGATGAGCCTACCACCTATGAAGAGGTTACGAAGAGTTCAGAGTCTGAGAAATGGCTTCAAGCCATGCAGGCTGAAATGGATTCCATGTATGAAAACCAAGTATGGACTTTGGTTGAGGCACCCGAAGGAATCAAACCCATAGGGTGCAAATGGGTTTTCAAAAAGAAAACCGACATGGATGGTAATGTAATTATCTATAAAGCAAGGCTTGTGGCTAAAGGTTTTCGTCAAAGACAAGGAGTTGACTACGACGAGACCTTCAGCCCAGTAGCAATGCTTAAATCCATTAGAATACTCCTAGTCATTGCCACTCATTATGATTATGAGATATGGCAAATGGATGTGAAGACAACTTTCCTAAATGAAAATCTAGCTGAGGATGTGTATATGACACAACCTGAGGGCTTCACCTCCTATGATGGCGAAATAGTATGCAAGCTTCAGAAATCCATCTATGGATTGAAACAAGCATCCAGGAGTTGGAATATCCGTTTTGATGAGGTAATCAAAGAGTTTGATTTCTCACAAAATCCGGATGAACACTGTGTGTATAAGAAGGTTAATGGACCGCAATCGTATTCCTTGTCTTTGTATGTAGATGACATATTATTGCTAGGAAACGATGTCTCTATGCTACAATCAGTCAAGATTTGGTTGTCCAAATAATTTGCCATGAAAGACCTTGGTGAAGCAACTTATATCCTTGGGATAAAGATTTATAGAGATAGATCAAAAAGGTTGCTTGGTCTTTCACAATCAACGTACATAGACAAGACGCTGAAAAGGTTTAGCATGGAGCAATCCAAGAGAGGGTACCTTCCCGTGACTCATGGGATAACACTCTCGAAATTTATGTGTCCTAAGACACAAGATGAGAGGATGCGCATGAATATGATCCCGTATGCATCTGCGGTAGGATCTATCATTTACGTTATGCTATGTACGAGACCCGATGTATCATATGTTCTAAGTGTTACGGCGAGATACCAATCGGATCTGGTGAGGGTCCTTTGGGTGGTCATCAAGAATATCCTCAAGTACTTGCGAAGGACTAAGGATGTTTTCTTGATATATGGAGATGGAGATCTCAAAGTGAGCGGGTATACAGATGCCAATTTTCAATCTGATAAGGATGATTTCAAATCCCAATCAGGTTATGTATTCACACTGAATGGCGGGGCAGTTAGTTGGAAGAGTTTCAAACAAGAGACAACTGTTGATTCAATAACCAAGGCAGAGTACATTGTCGCTTCAAAAGCAGCAAAGGAAGCAGTTTGGATCAAGAAGTTCATTACTGAACTTGATGTGGTTCCTAGCGGTGATGGGCTCATACAGTTGTATTGTGACAACAATGGGGCTATTGCACAGGCGAAAGAACCAAGGTCTCATCAACGATCCAAACACGTACTCCGCAGATATCATCTGATCAGGGAGATCATAGGACGAGGTGATGTCAGTTGAGAGAATTCCTAATCGAAAGCGAATATTGCGATCCGTTGACAAATCCATTATCACAAAAGAGTTTTGATTCTCATGTACTACTTTATGGTATTAGATATCAAAGGCGATTGGCTTTAGGTCAGTGGGAGATTATTAGAGTAGTGCCACGAAGGCAATCGCCTTTAGCGCATTTTGTACAAAGTTGTGTACATACTTTATGAATAAATAAAGAAAGGCATATTTCATTAACTTGTTGCTCATTATTTATGAATGGATATTGATCAATAAGCAAATTAATGAAGTCCATGATATATGACATAGCATGAAGGAAATTGTGATGTGATCATACTCGAGATTCCTATCATGTGCAATTATGTCGATATCTAAATTATCCCTAGTCATAGGATTATTGGCTGGACATCGGTAATCCGGAGAGACTAGCATATCTCAAGCTCCTTGATTTGATCAGCGATGGATCTCGAAGTCGTAAATATGAGATATTTAGGGTTGAGATGTGGATGCTTACTAGAGGTAGTAAGTACATTGGATGACTGCTATGGGATCATCACATGGATGTCCTATTCTAATGTCGGTGATAATCTCATCATAGCAATGGTGCAAGTATCCTTTGACTTGAGGTGCTCGAGGATATCTTGGATCTTGATTACGTGCTTTGACTCCATTCCTTGTTGCCTTACGAGAGGTTGCTCATAGGGTGGTGATTGGGTGCGACTTGAGGTATTGAAGATAATTGAGTAGCCAATAGAGAATTCACCACTTCTGTGATAGCAGAAGATGATACCCATGGCCTCTTGTCAGGGTCATTACTTGGAAGTCTCTGGCCGGAGCATATATATCATGAAGAATGTCTTCATTGACATATTAAGTAATGAGTCCCAGGACAAGAACTGAAATCACTTGGACTAGATTTGACATAGTCAGTCTAGTAAGAATTGACACTTTGCCCATACTCATAACCAAGTGGGGTATAGCATGGTGAATGGACGAATTGCACGGTAATTATCTATGGAAAGGTTCGTGATATGGTTCGTGATGAATACATGTTCATTCATCAAACCAATTACTTTTCGGTCAATTGGGGGTCATGATGTGTTGCTAGATACCGCTCATGACTTGCTTGGATTAAGTGTTAATCTAAGTAGCCAACATAACCGGGAACCTAATGGGTTACACGCATAAGAGTGTCTCGGAGAATTCGTAAAATAGTTTTGGACAGAGTTCCAATATATGGAGAGCAAAAGGATTAAATGGATCCCAATGAGATCGAGATATGTCCCGATGAGATCGCGACATCGATATTGCTGAAAAATATTTTCGATGGGTTTTCCCATACCGGGACCCGGTAGGCCGGTAAGACCGACCCCAGTGTGACTAGACCACCTCAGCATTAATAAACATATATATATTATATTAATTAATTAAAGAATTAATATATATATATATATATATGTTGCAACGTGGATGGAAGGGAGGAGAAGCTTATCTTTATTAACTTTATATATATATATATATATATATATATATAAGCTAACGTGGAAGCTTCTCCACCTAGCTTTTGAATGTCTTTAATTAAGTTAAAGAAAAATAAAAGAGAAAAAAAGAAGTAGAGGATGTCGTGGGTTTTGAAGTTGAAGGAAGAAAGCGTTTTTCCTCTCATCTCTCATCTCCATCGATATTCAAGGTTTCATCTCCTTTTTTCCATTGGTTTCAAGCTCTCCAAGGACAAAGGTAAGAGCTAGCACTCTTTACTTTGTTCTAGCTATTCCCGGGTCAAAGGGTTTGTCCCGGTTAGGTTCTCCGATCTCTGCGTGGATACCGTTAGAGACGGTCTCCTTTGGCCGTTATGGTTTGAGTTTGTTGTATAGACACATGGATCACGGCTTTCGAGAAGGTCCGGAATAAAAAATTTTGTTTTCCTTGCTTGTGGGCATGTGATGCTCACACAGAATTTTCTACAAAGGTGGCTAAGGAGTGTGAGGGCTTGAGGAAGGAGGTGAAGATGGGCGGGGCGTGGTAAAAATTCCTCCAGGATTGTCATGAAGCAGTGGAGGGTAAACACAGGACCGAGGATATATTGAGGGAGTTGCGATGCTCCATCAAGGAGCAAAGGGTCGAGGCGATAAAGTGGTGGAAAAAGCGGTTCCTACATGAAGAGTGCTTAGAGTTTGCCTACGATTTAACCCTTTCAGTCCTGAAGAGGTGCCATGAGGTTCACGTTTCTGACGGGTCGGAGTGTCCTTCGTTTGAGGATTATACCGAGCCGCTTCTTCCCGCAGCTCTCGGCCTTTCTTTGGAGGATATAAGGGAGAGGGTCGAGGGAGAGCGGTCCTTTGTTCCGGATGAGGAGTTGGATCTTAGCTCGGAAGAGGAAGAGGATGTCTCTCATTGTCTTCTCCTCCCATCCATTCATGGTCCTTCGTCTGTAGGCCGGTTGCTCATGTTGCTGGCCCTTCCTCTCCTCCGGAAGGATCAGAGCGATTGTTTTTCCCTTTGTAAGGCTCATCTGGTCGGGCTTGTGACCAGAGCTTTAATTCAAAGAAATAGAAACTCGTTTTTCATTACCTCTTTTATGTGTTAGAGATTAGACGATCCTCTTGAATAGCAGGTCGCAAATGAGTGCGCTCGATGTGTGTCGATCGGGTGAATTAGGCCGAGTAACAAAGAGGTCGAATGATCCGAGATTTTGTCTTGGGATCCTGGCCGAATGTGGTCGATCGACGTCGGGGCCGAGCTATGGTTCCAAGGATCTTGTCTTGGCAACCTAGCCGAGCGATAGTCGAGGTCGATCGATGGTTCCAAGGATCTTGTCTTGACAACCCGGTCGATCGATGGTCGAGGCCGAGCTATGGTTCCAAGGATCTTGTCTTGGCAACCTGGCCGGGTGATAGTCGAGGTCGATCAATGGTTCCGAGGATCTTGTCTTGGGAACCCGATCGATGGATAGTCGAGGCCGAGCTATGGTTCCAAGGATCTTGTCTTGGCAACCTGGCCGAACGATAGTCGAGGTCGATCGATAGTTCCAAGGATCTTGTCTTGACAACCTGACCGAGCGATGGTCGAGGTCGATCGATGGTTCCAAGGATCTTATCTTGGCAACCTGGCCGAGCGATAATCGAGGTCGATCGATGGTTCCAAGGATCTTGTTTTGGCAACCCGGTCGATAGATGGTTGAGGCCGAGCTATGGTTCCAAGGATCTTGTCTTGGCAATCTGGTCGAGCGATAGTCGAGGTCAATAGATGGTTCCAAGGATCTTGTCTTGGCAACTCGGTTGATCGATGGTCGAGGTCGAGCTATGGTTCCAAAGATCTTGTCTTGGCAACCTGGCCGGACGATAGTCGATTGGATTTTCTTCTCTTCTCCGAATTTAACGAAATTTTTTCTTGCCAGGAAATCTGTTATTGATGATGATGAGGACGTGGGCTGTTAAAAAACCTGACTGGCAGGGCCAGGAAAAAGGTACCCACGAGTTATGTACAATAAACAATAATAACAGAGAAAAGAAAACTAAAATAAAGCTTATCTATTGGTAGAATGCCTTCAGGTTTTGAGAGTTCCAAGGCCTTGGTAGAATCTTCCCGTTTTCGGCTTACTTCATCACTTGATAGGGTCCTTCCCACGCCTGTCCAAGCTTTCCAGGATGCCTCGGCCTTTCGTAGGACGTATCCACCGACCTTTATGTCGCTCGGCTTTACCCTTCTGTTGTAGAATTTCGTTGCTTTTTGCCTGACGCCTTCCGAACGAGCGGCTGCCCTATCCCTGTCTTCACTTAGAAGCATGAGTTTCGCTCGGCGGGCTTCGTTATTCCTCTCTTCTTCATAGCTCGACACTCTTTAATTATGCAACACCACTTCTACTGGAACTAAGGCTTCCGCCCCAAAGGTCATTCTAAACTGTGTTTCTCCTGTGACTCCATTTGGGGTAGTCCTGTAAGCCCATAATACTTCATCTAGTTCATCTACCCAAGTCTTTCGTCCATCTAAAAGCTTCTTAAAGGCGCTCGTTATCTTTTTGTTGGTGTTCTCCGCAAGACCGTTGCTTTGAGGGTGAGCTACTGAAGTTAATTGGAGCCTTATCCTTAGTCGCTCGCAGAAGTCTCTGAATTTTTTGTTGTCGAACTGCCGATCGTTGTCTGCAACCAACACCATAGGCATCCCAAAGCGACTTAGTATGTTTCTTCTTACAAAGTTTTCTATTTTCTGCTCAGTAATTGTTGCAACCGCTTCCGCTTCTACCCGCTTGGTGAAATATTCCACAGCTACTATCAAGAACTTCTTCTGTCCAGGACCGAGAGGGAAAGGTCCTAGTATATCCATTCCCCATTGAGCAAAGGGAATAGGATGGCTCACGATTTTCATCCTCTCGGTCGGCTGGTGAGACAGGCTGCTGTTTTTCTAGCAAGCCTCACATCGGTCAACTTTCTCCTGGCAGTCTTTCCTCATTTTTGTCCAGTAATATCCTTGTCTAATCAGTCTATGAGCTAACATCCTACCTCCTACGTGGTTTCCACACATTCCTTCATGGACTTCGACCATTGCCTGCTCTGCCTCTTCTTCGTTTAAGCATCGTAGCAGCGGCCAGTCATAAGATCGTTTGTACAAGGCGTCGTTAACAATCGCATATTCAGTCGCCCTTATTCTTAACTTCTTGGCTTCCAAGGCATCTTGAGGTTGCGTTCCCCCGAGGAGGTACTGTCTGATCGGATCCATCCAACTTGATCGATCGGTATTTACGTCGAGGACTTCATTAGCTCTCTGAATGCTGGGCCGTTCGAGCCGCTCGATCAAGACGTTATTTTTCGCATCTCGGTCGAAAGCCATTTTGGAGAGTGCATCCGCCTTAGCGTTTTGAGCTCGTTCTATCCTATTGATCGAGTATTACTCGAAATTGCTCAACTCCTGCTTTACTAGTTCCAGGTACTTGATCATGCTGCTCCCCTTGGCCTCATACTGTACAGTGACTTGACCAACTACTATCTGGCTATCGCTGTACACCTGGAGATGCTTTACCCCCATCTCCTTTGCTAATTGGAGGTTGGCTATCAGAGCCTCATATTCTGCTTCATTATTAGAAACTTTAAACTCTAACAGGACGGTATATTCTACCTTTTCTTCCTGGTGCAGGCTGATTAATACCACTCCTGCTCCGCATCCCTCTGCATTGGACAACCTGTCAACAAATAGGTTCCAGGCAGGACGTTACTCACCCTGCGAGTCAGGTTGACTCATTTCTGCAACGAAGTCTGCTAACACTTGGGCCTTGATTATCGTCCGAGGTTTATACTGTATATCAAACTCCCCCAGCTCTACCGCCCATTTTATTAGTCGTCCCGAAGTCTCAGGCATTTGGAGGCACTGCCTGAGGGGTTGGTCGGTCCATACCTCTATGGTATGACTCTGGAAGTAGGGCCTTAACTTCCGCGCTACAGTTATCAAGGAGAGAGCCAGCTTTTCTATGGGTGCATACCGTGTCTCCGGTCCGTTCAGCACCTTACTGACGTAGTAGATCGGGCGTTGCTCATTTCCCTTCGATCGAACAAGGACTGCGCTGATCACCCCCTCCTTGACTGCCAATACAAAATCAGACTTTCCCCCTCAATTGGGCTCTGCAGGATGGGTGGACTAGTCAGGTACTATTTCAGGTGTTGAAATGCTCTTTCGCATTCATCCGGCCATTGGAACTGGGTCATATCCGCTTTCCTTAAAATTTTGAAGAAAGGGAGACACTTGTCCCCCATCCTGGAGACAAATCTGTTCAAAGAGACTATCCGACCGGTCAATATCTGAAAGTTTTTCAAGCATCGCGGCGAAGGCATTTGGACGATAGCTCCGATTTTCTCTGAGTTAGCCTCAATTCCCACCGAGTAATCATAAACCTCGGGAATTTCGGATGCCACCCAAAGACGCACTTTTCAGGGTTTAACTTCATCTGAAATTTATTAAGGGTCTGGAAGACTTCTTTGAGATCTTCCACATGCTCAACGGTCGTCTTACTTTTGACCACCATATCATCCACATAGGCCTCAACCGATCGACTGATCTCTTTCTTAAAAACTTCCATGACGAGCCGCTGATAGGTGGCCCCCGCATTCTTCAAGCCGAACGACATTACTTGATAGCAATACGTGCCCTGATCAGTTATAAAAGCTATCTTCTCCTCATCTTCGAGACTCATTTAAATCTGATGGTAGCCCGAGAAGGCATCCAAAAAGCTTAGGAGTTCATGCCCTGACGTGGAGTCTACCAGCTGATCGATTTTGGGTAAAGGGAAACTGTCTTTCGGGCACGCTTTGTTTAAATCAGTAAAGTCGATGCACATTCTCCACTTTCCGTTTTTCTTCTTCACAAGTACGACATTGGCCAACCATTCAGGGTATTTGACTTCCCGAATGAACTCGGCACTAAACAACTTTTCTATCTCCTTCTCAATCACCTCCTGGCGCTCTTTGCTTTGCCATCGCTTCTTCTGTCTAACTGGCTTGTAATCTTGTCGAATACCGAGAGAATGCAATGCGACCGATCGAGAAATTCCGAGCATATCACTTGGTACCCAGGCAAAAACCGATCTATTTTCTACCAAGTATTCTGTGATTTCTTTGACTAGGTCCTTCTGAAGCTCAGAACCTAGATTTGTGAACTTGGAGCGATCTACTTCTTCCAATATGATCCGTTGCGTTTCTTCCACCGGGTTCATCCTCTCCACCTCTTCATCGGCTCTTACATCAAGAGAGCTCGTCAGGACTACCGCCCCGTCTAGTGTCCTTGTTTCCGCTAAGTAGCATTTCCTAGCGATTCTCTGTTGTCCCCTGATAACGCCAATTCCATGGGACGTTGGGAACTTCATTGCTTGATAGTAAGTGGAGACAACCGTTCTAAGGGCGTTTTGAGTAATTCGTCCGATTATCGCATTGTACGCCCCTTGAAACTTCACGACCAGGAACTCAACGTTCTTTTCTACCTGACACGACTTTTGTCCGAATTTCACTTTCAAAAAGACTCGGGTAAATGGGTAGGCTGATGCCCCAGTCACCCCTTTAATAGGTCCTTCTACAGGCAGTAGTCGATCCTCTGATATCTCCATCTGCTTGAAGGCATCATAATACAATAGGTCGACCGAGCTACCCGTATCGATCATTACCCGCTTCACCTCGTTGCCGTCCATGTTTAGATTTACTACGAGCGCATCATCATGAGGACAACTAACACCGTCAAGGTCATACTCGTCGAACGATATCATCCCATCGTTCTGCCTCTTTCTTTTGGCCGACAAGTCTTCGCCGACCTGCTTAGCATACCTCTTTCTTCCTTTAACAGTCGACCTCCTGCTGCATTTCCACCAAAAATCATATTAATGACCCTAACCGTTTGGTCATATTGTTGTCCAGTATTCCTGTCGCCTCTTGCCCTGGACTATCCTCTTGCATCGCGTCGATCGTCAGTGTTCGCATTCTGCCTCCCTCCATTCCTATCGTTTCGCCTCCAAGGCTGTCGCCAGTCGTCGGGCCGACCGATCTTATGCTCATTATCCCGATCGACATTTTGTCTGTGCTTCAGAAATCGACCCAACCTTCCCCTGCAGATAAGGAATTCGATTTCTCTTTTCAATTGCCAGCAATCTTCCGTGTCATGACCGAAGTCTTTGTGGAAACGACAATATAAATCTGGGACCCTATCTTTGGAGGGAGTCTTCATCTTATTGGGTTCTCAGAGAGGTTCTCCATTCGCTCTCATGGCCGCCAACTTAGCATATAAATCATTGGAGGGGTGAACTCGTCTATGTCCCTGTCGATCGGTCGGCTTTCTCCAGGTCGACTGATCCTTTTGTCTCTTGTGGGACTCATTCGCTCTGCCGCTCGGCCCGCGATCGTCTGCTCTGCGTTTTGTATTTGTCAATACTTCTTCGAGCTGGATGTACTTGTCCGCCCGATTTCTTATCTCTTGAATAAATCTGGGCTGATCGAGGGCCAATGACTTTTTGAACTCCTCATCCCTCGTGTTGCTCGTGAGTGCAGCCAACGTGGATGGCGGTGGTCGGGGACTTGACGACCGTTGTTGAGCCGATTGATGAACTCCGTAAACTTTTATTCTTTCCTTGTGTCGGTGCATCACTTCAAGCGGTCTTCTGCGGTAGTTTACTTATGGTGAACTGGTTGAGAAATAGCGATTTAAAGTCTTCAAAACAAGTGATGCAGCTCGGAGGTAAACTGATGAACCATCGCCGAGCTCCTTCTTGAAAAGCGGTACAAAATGCCTTACACTGAATGGCGTCGGGGACACAGTGTAGATTCATCATTGACTGGAAGTGTTGTAAATAGTCTAGGGGATCGGTCTTTCTGGTGTACTTTTCTGGGGTCGGTATTTTGGTACCGACCATTGGGAGGCTATCTAAGATCGCCGGGGTGAAGGGAGAGCTATATTGAGCTATTGGACGATCCGGCCGGAAACTCATGGCTGCATTGATCCGATCGTCCACGATTTTTTGTAGGGCTTCAGCAGGGTGGTGATCGGTCATCATACCAAACTGTCGTGCGAATGGTTGCTGCTGTTTCGGCTGAGACTGTAAGATCTGACGAATCAACAGATCAGCCGCTTCCTCGATCTATTGTAGGGTGAGGGAGGTATGATGTGGCACAGGAGGATTTGCACCTAGGAGATGCTGGAGATTCGGTTGCATATTGGTCTCAGTATTGTCCTCCAAGGCTGCGCTCTGTTCTTCTTGATTTGGGTTTTGAGGTTGTGGTTGCTCATTCGGGTGCGAAGACTGTGTGTGGGAATCATGGTGTGTTGGCGACAAAGTGGCGTGCTATCGCAAACCAAACGTTGTAGCGTCGATGCCTCGGCAACCGCCACGTCGGGGTTGGTCATTGCCGCCGACCGATTGTGTGTTTCAACGTGGTGCCACGATGTGGGCCCCACGGTGGCGCCAATTGGTTACCTTGATCTGGCGAGGTCAGACGTTGCCGTTTAGATCCATGAGTTTGTTGTTTCCTATGAGGTTCCCAAAACAACCTGAGGCACTCCGGGGGTTAATATCCTGCAGGCCCCTCCGACACTCAAGTTAGTCTTTTTGGTGAGGGTTTGATAACTAAGAATAGAGAAGCTAGGGTTCTGATTACGTAACTGAATTATGGCAACTTCGTACCTTATATATGGAATAGATGCTAGGTTTAGGTCTTTACATATGCATGGGAGACTTCCACCTGCAAGTGACCCGTGGATGCATGGACTAGGGCCTGGGCCTAGCATAATCGATAGGAACTAGGTCAATCCTTACGGGGTGGACTAATCGGTCCATGAGTCATTTTGAGTAGGTTTGGGCCTAGCACGACCGGCCTAACCAATTATTATTATGATCGTTATATAAATAAATTTATACATCAATAAATTAATTATATATTAATCATTATTGATTATAATTGAATAAATTAAACAGTTAATGATTAATAATTAATTTATAAATAAATTATATTTAAACAAAGCAATTATTTTTTATATGTGTTAAATATTATATAATTAATTAATCAATTAATCATGTTATAATTAATTAATTAAGTAATAATATTTTCATTAATTAATTAATATTCTAATAAAAGATATTATTGCATTAAATAGGTGGGAATTACGAAAAGGAAAATATCATGCACGATTGTGAGCATAGTTTTAAAAACGGGACCGGACCGGCCGATCTGACCGGTTCGACCGGTGACCGGTCAGCTATCCTGTCCGGTTCACCCTTTTAAACCGGTTCTCAATTGAACCAGTGAGAACCGGTTAAAACGGTCAATTGATCGGTCGGACCGGTCCAACTACTGGTTCAATTAAAAAAAATTGTTTTTGTTTTGTTTTTTTTTTGGTATATTTTGTATTTTAAATATTATTAATATTATATATAATTAAATATAATTATTGTATAATTATGACGCGTCCTGCTCGATAGGTGGTTGAGCCGATCAAGCGGTGACTAAGATAGGCCTCGGTTCGATGTGGGGTCAGTTTCAAAACATAGATTGTGAGTTAAGTAAGGGAGTCATGCTTGTGACTATTAAGTGACAGGCTTGATCTGGTTTCTGGTTTTGTTTGAAATAAAGCTTGAGTAATTATTTTAAATATGTAACTTGTAGCATTTTATTAATCACTAATTTTATTAATCTATAATAATAACTAATGGAAGTGTTATTTAGAATAAATAAATATTAATAAATACAAGAATAATAATGTAATATTAATGACAAGGATTATTCAGTAATTAATAGACATTATTATTATTATCACCAATAACAGTCATAGCTGTGCATATTTATATATATACATAATATATAGTAATTAAATTAATCAGTATTTAATCAATGAATTTAGTAATTATTTTAATTAATTGTTATTATTATTATTAGTGCTAGCTTGAATTGTCAGGGCTGTGAGTTGTTAAATCATCAGGCGTGGATATTTATATATACATAATATATAATAATTTAATTATTTGTTATTTAATCAACGAATTCAATAATTATTTTAATTAATTGTTATTATTATCATTCTTGTTGTGGTGAATTGTCACGCCCAGCCGTGCATATGTACATGTATGTATAATATATTATCACTGTTAAAATTAATAATTAATTTAATATTTATTATAATTAATTCATATCATTATTATGATCATGCCTAAATTGCGACGGCTGTGACTTGTTAACTCATAGCCTTACAAAGATACATATATACATAATATATTGTAATTATTTAGTAAATAAATTTGTTTAATATTATTATTATTGTTATTATGAATACGGCTATAAATTGTCATTATAATTATTATTATTACTAATTACGGTCATCAACTTACAATCGTGGATATGTACATATATACATAATATATTATAATTTAATTAATTGTATCTTGTTGTGGAAAAATAGAAAACGATATTCAAGGTGTCACGATCGTGCATAAGCACAAGCATGCAATTCCAGTTGACTCTTTGCACTCACGATCATGGTTGTGCATGCAATTCCAGTTGACTCTTTGCACTCACGATCATGGTTGTGCACGATCGCATTTTTTATAATATCTTATCAATGACTCCAAGGTTTCATGACTTGCTCTCCTCTTTTTTCCAATCTACCGTCTGTCACTGATGCTTTTGGTAATAAATCTTTATTTTTACTTTTATTTCATCTCAATTTATTTTAATACTAATCAAAATCTACTATTGATTTAATTTAATTTAATATAAATTGTTCACTTTACCCTGGATTATTATTTGTCAGTTATTATTAATTATTATAACTTAATATTCACTATATATGTATGTTTTCAAATGTAAAATAATCATATCATCAATTTGTTTTAGAAATATGCTATTTTATATTGATAAATGATAAATTAATCAAATAACTTCATCAAATGTACACTCTTCATAGAACAAAAGAGAAGAAGACAAAAGAGCATATTCAGGCTAAATAAATATGCGGATGTAAATATTTTAAAACTATTAACAAAAAATTCATTTACTTGAAAATTTACAGTCATATAATAAATTGAAACTATTGAAGAAAAAATGTTTTGGTCACAAAAGTAACACCGTCAGTTAAAAATTAGAACCAATAAAATTATTTAATAAGTAATAATTAATAATAAGATAAATAAAATGTACTAATATTTAATAACAAAAATATTAATAATTAATAATAAGATAAATAAAAAGTACTAATATTTAATAACAAAAATATTGTAATGAATGACTAAATAATAGCTAATCAATAATAATCATTAAATGTTTTTATGACATGTTCACAGGTGTGAGTTAACAAGTGATCAAAGATTTTATAATTCATAATAACATACATAACAATAAAATAATTCATTAATGATTTTAATAAATAACAATCACAAGCACAATTATCACTAATATATAATTAATAATAATAATTACTTATTATATAATTAACCAATAATTAATGATAACAATTAATAAAAACATATAATGATTCAAATTTAACAATAAAATAAATAAAACTAATCAATAATATTTAAAACTATATTTAATTAACAGCCACTGTGAGATTAAATTTTATTAGGCTCGTTGACATTAAACCATAATTAAGAGAGAGTTCTTATCACACCTATATGTATATATTACCAAAATGTCATATGTGTGAATTATACTTAATAAAAAACTTAGGCGATTGTAATTATATTCAGTAAAAAATTTAGTCAATTAATAATATTTACATCAATCATATTCAAATTTAATATTAAATAATATTTTAATTGATTAAAATCAGTTAATTAATTAATCATAATTAAAATAATTAATTTGTTTTTGTTCATGTGTTAAATATATTATAATCAACCAATCATACTATCTCATAATTAATCAATATATTAATAATATTTAAATAATTATTTAATTTTATAAAATTACATAGGTGCTAATATATGATAATAAGAAAAGAAAATAACATGCACTAAGTTACAACCGTGAACGGAACAACTTAAGTGAATACCTATGCATATAATACATATTAGTATACAATAATTAATAATCACTAACATGTGTAGTAAATATTAGCATCTACTACTTAATTAATTAATTATATTTTAATTGATCAACTATTTAATTATATATTAATTATTACTAATTATAATAAATAAATTATTTTATCATAAATACATTGATTGATTATTTTATTATTAATTATATCAAAATTAACTAATTAGTTAATTAATTAATCATGATTAAATTAATCAATTACAATTTTTATATCGTCAAACATGTTACAATAAATTAATCGATTAATGATGTTATAATTAAATAATGAATACTTCCCTAATGAATTCAGATGGTGATGAAATTTGCTAGAGCATAAAGAAAATGTGTGAGAAGTTCATGCTTGAAAGTTCAAGCGAAGAGGAGTTACGAAGAAGTAATTTTTTAGATGATTTTTATTAGATGAAAAACTTTCGATAATCTTATTTAAGGTGAAAAAGCTTCAAGCAAGAACAGTAGAGAAAAAAATAAAACTTTTAAGGAGCTTAGAAGTGATAAATGTCGAAATGAAACTTAGAAAGGACATATATAAATAATATTGTTAATAAATTTCATTGGGTTTGAAAAATAAATAAATAATCACACATTATTGACAAAGTTTTAAAATTACCAAAACAGGTCTATAATTTTCATCGTGACCTGCTAAATAAGCAAGCCCTTCCGTGACTTGAGTGGAAAATTCACCTGCTCTGAATTTGTCTACATTTTAAAAGAAAATAAAAAATAGGACAATAAAAATAAGGGGTGTATACAAATTATCATAAAAAAACATAACAATAAAAAGGAGTGTATACAAAATATCATGAAAATACCAATATTTATGCTTTGTCTCCAAGCAAGGCAAGCCTTTAATTTTTTTTAGCTAATTTAACGTTGGTTCAGTCTGATTTTGGTGAGGCTGGGCGTCGTTGTTTGGATCCATGAACTCGATTAACTTCAGCTAGGAGATACCTGCAAAAACAATAAAGGCACACCGGGGGTTGATCGCCGGCTTGCCCCTCCGATGCTTAAGTCAGTTCTTTGTCGTAGGTTTTTTTCTAAGAATAAAGGGTATTAGGGTTCTTAAGAGTTGTACCTACATTGTGAGGAGATAATGAACTTATATAGTAAATACCTGTCGTGTTTAACTCATCATCTTAGGAATGGGTCGATCGGCCCACACGTCATCCTAGGGTTGGACCTGGGCCTAGCACGACCGACCCAACCATAACCCCCTACTCCTCGAGTCTGATCAGGGAGAAGAATCGATGGAGTACACAGGGTTCGTGCAGCTCGTGATAGGCCCGATCTATCGGACATCGACGCCTAGTCAGAGAACTCATGAATTATTGCTTATGGCACGTGTCCTCTGACAGCTTTTCAAATTTTGAAAGGGAGCGTCCTTTCGTGTTACCACGCCACTCCGGGTATCTGACAACCCTAATTCTCCACGACTCAGGTTTTTCCACGCGTCCAACTTCGATTGGTGCGCTCGTTCAGTTGATCTTTGTGATAACTGCTTGGAATCGACAAATTTCCTTCACTACCGTTTATGCGCATTTGATTCTCCACTTCTGCTCTCTCTACTCTTCGTCTCTTTGCTTGCAGTCATCGAAATTTCCTATTCACCGCTATCCAAACTCCAAACCTCAGTCGTCGAACTAGATACGTCTTCTCTCCTTTCCTCATCCTATATACATTTCCTTTTTAGTGACCATATCGTCGACTAGCCTTTGGAGTGAATCTAGACTTAGGGATGAAATCACCTCCTCTTCCTCTTTACCATCGTCTCCTCGCCGATCTTCATCGCCGACGCCTACGAGATGTAATGAAGAAGTAGATACGGCCCAGAAAGAGCTCCACCGGGAACTGGCCACCGAAAGCGCTTTACAGATTGTCGGGCCGCTTGAGAGAGCGGCAGAAGCGATGGAGGCACCGAAGGCGGGGGGAAATGAAGCGTCAGACGTAGGGGAAAATGAGGAAATTACGGCGAGTGACCTGAAAGACGGGCAAGTCGTTGAAAAGCCACCGAGCGACCCATCAACAATGACCGAAAGGGAATTGAACCGATTAGTCATCAAAAATAATATCCCTTCGTTCTGGGGACCCAGGTTGGCA
The DNA here is from genome assembly GCA_029891385.1 of Erythroxylum novogranatense. Classification (NCBI taxonomy): domain Eukaryota; kingdom Viridiplantae; phylum Streptophyta; class Magnoliopsida; order Malpighiales; family Erythroxylaceae; genus Erythroxylum; species Erythroxylum novogranatense. The sequence goes on along the minus strand of CM057233.1, from coordinate 54,214,833 downwards.
TGGAAGAAAGAGCGAATCTGTAGCAATTTGGGAGGCTATTTTGTTGTTTCAGACAGCTTTTTCTTGAATCAGTGGTATGAGGCTTCCATATGTCCCAATCATCGATGAGGTATGCTCTCCCTGAACAGTTGGAGGTTCGTTAACGGTCTCGCCCTGCTATGCCATCATTTCGGGTGTCCCCCATTGATCGGTATTCTGCGGCATTTCTTGAGAATGAGTCAAAGCTCAATCACTGGGGCTGGGATTCCTCATTTCCAATATAAAGATGCAAGGTATCGTCCTGCTGGAACGGCTTCGTCAGTCAAGGCCTAGAAGACGAAGTACTTCTTTATGAGGCCCCCGGGATCTACCTTTGAGTCTAGGTCGTGGAGGTACCCCCTGGCCGAGCAATGGAATGACACTTCTAGTTTGTCCTTTACTAGAAAAGAATCTGAAGTGATTGACCAAATTAAGGCGCTCGGTCGGTATGCTTTCGACCGTCTTATTCATGGGTATCGTGGAGGGGCATCGGCCAATGTCTTTTTAATTAATCCCCTACCTCGGATTAACGGGCTAGAAGAAAAAACTGCCCTTTTGGTTGACTCCTCGTAGTTTAACTACCTTTTTTATGACTATTAGTTTCGATTTCTAACTTGCTTCTATAATTGTGCAGCCATGGTGAAGCTCAAGAATCTCACCTCGTCCTCCGATGCTCCCAAGTCCAAAGGCTAACGCAAAGTTGCTAGTCCTTCCTTGAAAATGAAGGAGCGAAGCAAGAAGGTGGAGGTCAGCAAAGATATCGCTTAGCCAACTGCGCCTGACGAGTCCACAGTGCTGCTGATCCAATCGGTTGATGAGGACCGAGTAGTTACGGGAGAAGAGGTGGAGGAGGTGGGGTGGCCACTCAAGAGAAAGAGGACCACTCGAAGTGTTGAACGATCACCCCGCCCTTTGGACAAAGGTAAGGGGAAGGAGCAAATGCCAGGCTCCGAAGAGTGGGTGTCCACGATCAGTCTAAATAAGGATGCATCGCTTAGGGACACCGATGTGGCTCTTCATGTTGCCCAGAAGGTTGTCCCTCCTGCAGACAAAGAGTTTTTGGATTCGTTGGGCGATGAGGAGATGACAGCTGGTCTTGTGCGCGACTTAACAGAGGTAATCTCCACCCTCCTTTTTTTTAACAAAGTTCTTCAACGTAGAATCTGGCGTTCGCCTCTAGAGTGTATCAACGTTTTGATCGGTTGGCTAAAGTCGCCTGATCGATGAACCAGGAGATTAAAGATCTCCTTAGACAAGTTACCATTTTGAGGATTCAACTTTTAGAGATGGAGGAGGAGAAGAACAGAGCGGTTGCGTCAAGGGACGAGGTGGAGGAGGAGAAGAACATAACGGTTTCGTCAAGGGACGAGCTGGAAAAAGAATACCGAGCATTGCAGCTCGATAATGAGCGCATGAGGAAAGAGGTTCGCAGTGCCAACGCTAGAGCCAATATGGAAGAAGAGCTCCGTTTGAGAGTCCTCCGTGACTGTCAAGAAGCAGTGCTACATAAAGTAAAGGCTGAGAACAAATTGTTTAAGCTACAAAGCTCTATCAAAGAGCAGAGGTTGAGGCAATCAAACGATGGAAAAGGCGGTTTTTAAATGATGAATGCAAAGAATTTGCTTGCGATTTGGCTCTTTCCATCCTGAGAAATTGTCATGGCTCCCTGATGGGCCGGAGCTGCTGGAAGAGACATTACCAGATGAGCTGCTAGACCTTAGTTTAGATGAGGAAGAAGAGCGAGCTCACGGGGGTGTCTCTCTAGTTGCTCCTTCAGACCCTGATCCTGTCTCGGCTGCTTTGTCGACCTCTGAAACTACTCCTCCCACCGATCTAGCTATTAGTACTTCTCCCCCTACCGAGGGGCCAAAATGATTTATGTAATAGGACCTTCAAAGCTCATCTGGTCGGGCTTGTGACCAGAACAAATATATGAGTAAATAAAACCTCTCTTATTTTTTTTCCTCCATTGTCTTCTTTATTATTGATCGGTAGTGAGGTTCAAGAGAATCATGGTTGAACAATGAGAAGGAACCTGGCCAAACGAGGGGGAGGTCGAGCGATCTGAGATTGCTTTCTTAGTATCACCTGGTTCCAAGATCCGGTCTTGGTAACCTGGCCGAACGGTGTTGAGGCCTAGCGATCCAAGATTTTGGCTCTTGGTATCGCCTGATTCCAAGATTCGGTCTTGGTAACCTAGTTGAGAGATGTTGAGGCCGAGCGATCCAAGATTGTTTTCTTGGCATCGCCTGGTTTCAAGATCCGGTCTTGGTAACCTGGCTGAGCGATGTTGAGGTCGAGCGATCTAAGATTGTTTTCTTGGCATCACCTGGTTTCAAGATCCGGTCTTGGTAACCTGGCCGAGCGATGTTAAAGTCGAGCGATCCAAGATTTTTTCTTGGCATCGCCTGGTTCCAAGATCCGGTCTTGGTAACCTGGCCGAGCGATGTTGAGGCTGAGCGATCCAAGATTGTTTTCTTGGCATCGCCTGGTTCCAAGATCCGGTCTTGGTAATCTCACCGAGCGATGTTGAGGCCGAGCGATCTAAGATTTTTTCTTGGCATCGCCTGGTTCCAAGATTCGGTCTTGGTAACCTGGCCGAACGATGTTGATGACAATCAGTCGATAGAATATTCTACCTTTAGCCCAACTTAACGAGACTTTTTTCTGCCAAGAAGTTTGGAACCCTTTATTGATGATCATAAGGGCGTGGGACGTTAAAAAACCTGATTAGCAAGGCCAAGAAAAAGGTACCCATACCCACTAGTTACATACAAATAAATAAATGAATTGAAGTAAAACTTATCTATTGGTAAAACGTCTTCAGGTTTTGGGAGTTCCAGGGCCTTGGTAGAATCTTGTCGTTCGTGTCGCGCAAAACGTAAGAGTCGTGTATGGCTTGTTTGACCACTTGATAGGGTCCTTCTCATGTCTGACCGATCTTTCCAGGATGTTTCCCTGCCGCCTCGGCCTTTCTTAAAACATAACCACCGATCTTTATGTCGCTCTGCCTTACCCTTTTGTTGAAAATCTTTGTTGCTTTTTGCCTGACGGCTTCAGAACGAGCGACTGCCCTATCCCTGTCTTCACTGAGAAGTACAAGTTCTACCCTGCGAGCTTCATCATTTCGTTCTTCTTGGTAACTCGAAACTCTCTGGTTGGGCAGTATCACTTCTACTAGAACCAAAGCCTCTACCCCAAAGGTCATTCTAAATGGTGTTTCTCCCGTGGCTCCGTTTGGGATTGTTCTGTATACCCACAACACTTCGTCTAACTCATCCACCCAAGTCTTACGTCCATTTAAGCGCTTCTTAAGTGCGCTCATTATCTTCTTGTTGGTGTTTTCTGCAAGACCGTTGCTTTGAGGATGAGCCACTGAAGTCAACTGGAGCCTTATCTTCAGTCGGTGACAGAAATCTTTGAACTTGTCATTATCAAACTGCCGACCGTTGTCTGTAACTAAGAACATATGCATCCCAAAATGGCTTAGTATATTCTTGCATACGAAGTTTTCAATTTTCTGTTAAGTGATGGTGGCGACCGCTTCTGCTTCTATCCATTTGGTGAAGTATTCGATTGCTACTATCAAAAACTTCTTATGCCCAGGACCGAGAGGAAAAGGACCTAGTATGTCCATTCCCCATTATGTAAAGGGGATGGGATGACTCATAATTTTCAGCTGCTCGGTCGGTTGATGGGACAAGTTGTTGTTCCTCTGGCAGGCCTCACATCGGTTAACCTTTTCCTGACAATCTTTCTTCATTTTCAGCCAATAATACCCTTGTCTGATCAATTTGTCCTCAGTGATTCCCGCACATTCCTTCATGAACCTCAGCCATTGCCCGTTCTGCCTCTTCTTTGCTTAAACAACGTAATAGCGGTCAGTCATAAGAACGCTTGCACAGGATGTCATTAACAATCACATATTCAGCAGCCTTTACCCTTAGTTTCTTGGCCCCCAGGGCTTCTAGCGGCTGTGTTCCCTTAAAAAGGTACTGTCTGATCGGCTCCATCCAACTTGATCATTCAACATCTGTTTCGAGGACTTCACTAGCTTTCTAAATACTAGGTTGGTTTATCCACTGGACCAAAATGTAATTCCTTGCATTTTGATTGGAAGCCATATTGAAAAGCGCATCTGCCTGAACATTCTGCGTCCTATCTATCCTGCTGACTGAGTATTCTTCAAAATTACTCAATTCTTGCTTTACCAATTTCAGATACCTGATCATATTGTCCCCTTTTGCCTCATACTGCCTAGTAACTTGACAGATCACTATTTGGCTATCGCTGTACACCTTCAAATATTTCACCTCCATCTCTCTTGCCAACTGAAGACCGGCTATTAAGGCTTCGTATTCTGCCTCATTATTGGATGCTCTAAATTCTAATCGGAGGGCATATTCCACCTTTTGCTCCTGGTGGGGGCTGATCAAGACCACTCCTGCTCCACATCCCTTAGCGTTGGACGACCCATCAACAAATAAACTCCAAGCAGGGCGTTGCTCGTTCTGTGAGGTAGGTTGACTCATTTCTGCAACAAAATCCGTCAATACTTGGGCTTTGATTGTTGTCTGTGGTTTGTAATGTATATCAAACTCTCCCAGCTCTACTGCCCATTTTACTAACCACCCAGAGGTTTAAGGCTTTTGAAGGCATTGCCTGAGAGGTTGATCGGTCCATACCTCAATTGTGTGACTCTGGAAGTAGGGCCTGAGTTTCTGTGCTGAGGTTATCAATGATAGAGCCAGCTTCTCAATAAGTGCATACCGCACTTCTGGCCCGTTTTCTGTTCAGTGATGGTGACGACCGCTTTTGCTTCTACCCATTTGGTGAAGTATTCGACTGCTACTATCAAAAACTTATTCTGTCCAGGACCGAGAGGAAAATGACCTAGTATGTTCATTCTCCATTGAGCAAAGGGGATGGGATGACTCACAATTTTCAATTGCTCGGTCGGTTGATGGGACAAGTTGTTGTTCCTCTGGCAGGTCTCACATCGGTTAGCCTTTTCCTGACAATCTTTCTTCATTTTTGGCCAATAATACCCTTGTCTGATCAATTTGTGAGCCAACATTTTACCTCCTAAGTGATTCCCGCACATTCCTTCATGAACTTCAGCCATTGTCCGTTTTGCCTCTTCTTCGTTCAAACAACGTAATAGCGGTCAGTCATAAGAACGCTTGTACAGGATGTCATTAACAATCACATATTCAGCAGCCTTTACCCTTAGTTTCTTGGCCCCCAGGGCTTCTAGCGGCTGTGTTCTCTTAAAAAGGTAATGTCTGATCGGCTCCATCCAACTTGATCGTTCAACATCTGTTTCAAGGACTTCACTAGCTTTCTGAATACTAGGTCGGTTTATCCGCTCGACCAAAATGTAATTCCTTGCATTTTGATTAGAATCCATCTTGAAAAGCGCGTCTGCCTGAACATTCTGCGTCCTATCTATCCTGTTGACCGAGTATTCTTCAAAATTACTCAACTCTTGCTTTACCAATTCCAGATACCTGATCATATTGTCCCCTTTTGCCTCATACTGCCTAGTAACTTGACCGACCACTATTTGGCTATCGCTGTACACCTTCAAATATTTCACCTCCATCTCTCTTGCCAACTGAAGACCGACTATTAAGGCTTCATATTCTGCCTCATTATTGGATGCTCAAAATTCTAATCGGAGGGCGTATTCCACTTTTTGCTCCTGGCGGGGGCTGATTAAGACCACTCCTGCTCCGCATCCCTTAGCGTTGGACGACCCATCAACAAATAAACTCCAAGCAGGGCGTTGCTCGTTCTGTGAGGTAGGTTGACTCATTTCTGCAACAAAATCCGTCAATACTTAGACTTTGATCGTTGTTCGTGGTTTGTAATGTATATCAAGCTCTCCCAGCTCTACCGCCCATTTTACTAATCACCCAGAGGTTTCAGGCTTTTGAAGGCATTGCCTGAGAGGTTGATCGGTCCATACCTCAATTGTGTGACTCTGGAAGTAGGGCCTGAGTTTCCGTTCTGCGATTATCAATGATAGAGCCAGCTTCTCAATAGGTACATACCACACTTCTGGCCCGTTTAAAACCTTACTGACGTAATAGATCGGGAATTGTTCATTTCTGTCCGATCGAACGAGAATTGCGTTGATCACCCCTTCTGTAACTGCCAGATAAATGATCAACTTCTCCCCTTCAGCGGGGCTCTGTAAAATGGGCAGACTGGTCAGATATTGCTTCAGATGTTGAAATGCTCTCTCGCACTCATCCGTCCATTGAAAATGAGTCACATCTGCCTTCCTTAAGATTTTGAAAAATGGGAGGCACTTGTCCCCCATCCTAGAGACGAATATGCTCAGAGAAACTATCCGCCCTGTCAATATTTGAACATCTTTTAAGTATCGTGGTGAGGGCATTTGAACGATAACTTCAATCTTTTCTAGGTTTACTTCAATCCCCTGTTGAGTAATCATGAATCCCAGGAATTTTTCAGATGCCACACCAAAAACGCATTTTTTAGGGTTCAACCTCATTTGGAAGTTGTTGAGGTTCAGGAAGACTTCTTTAAGATCTTCCACATGTTCGGTGGCTATCTTGCTTTTGACTACCATATCATTCACATAAGCCTCAGCTATTCGACCGATTTGTTTTTTAAAAACTTCCATAACGAGTCGCTGATAAGTAGCCCCTGCATTTTTCAAACTGAACAGCATTACCTGGTACCAATACGTGGCCTGGTCGGTTATAAAAGCCATCTTTTCTTCGTCTTCAAGACTCATTTGTATCTGATGATAACCGGAGAAAGCATCCAAGAAACTAAGAAGCTCATGTCCTGATGTAGAGTCTACCAGCTGATCGATTTTGGGTAGGGGAAGCTGTCCTTTGGGCACGCTTTGTTCAAGTCAGTGAAATCTATGCACATCCTCTATTTTCTTTTTTTCTTCTTCACTAGTACCACGTTCGCCAACCATTCAGGGTACTTGACTTCTCGAATGAACCCAGGGTCGAGCAATTTTCCTATCTCTTTCTCGATCACCCCCTGCCTTTCTTTGCTTTGCCACCGCTTCTTCTGTATGATTGGCTTGCAATCTTTCCGCATACCGAGAGAATGAGATGTTACTACTCAAGAAATTTCAGGCATATCGCTCGGTACCCAGTCAAAGACCAATCTGTTCTTTATCAAGCAATCTGTGATTTCTTTGGCCAACCCTTTTTTGAGTTCATTGCCTAGATTTGTGAATTTGGATCGATCTTCTTCATCCAATATAATCTGTTGTGTTTCTTCGTCAGGGTTCATCCTCTCAGTTTCTTCATTGGCTCTTACATCAAGGGAACTTGTCAAAACTACCGCCCCATCAAGGGTCCTCGTTTCTGTCATGTAGCATTCCCTAGCAATTCTTTGCTGACCCCTGACAATACCGACTCCATGAGGTGTTGGAAATTTAATTGCTTGATAGTAGGTTGAAACAATTACTCTGAGGGTGTTTTGGGTGGCTCTTCCAATTATTGCGTTATATGCTCTGACAAATTTCACAACTAAGAATTCAGCATTCCTCTCTATTTGACGTGGCCTTTGTCCAAATTTTACGTTCAAGAAAACTCAAGCGAATGGGTAGGCTGATGCTCATGTTACCCCTTTGATGGGTCCCTCTATTGGCAATAGTCGCTCCTCCGATATCTCCATCTGCTTAAATGCATCATAATACAGTAGGTCGATCAAGCTACCTGTGTCAATCATTACTCGTTTCACTTCGCTACCATCCATATTCAAGGTGACCACTAATGCACCATCATGAGGATAGCTAACACCTTCCAAATCGGATTCGTCAAACAAGATCACCCCATCGTTTTGCCTCTTTTTCTTTGCTGATAAGTCTTCAGCGACCTGCCTGGCATACCTCTTTCTTCCTCTGAAGGTGGACCCTCCTGTTGCACTGCCACCAGAAATCATGTTTATGACCCTAATCGGTCGGTCATCTTGCTGACCGGCATTTCTGTCGCCTCTTACCCTGGACTGTCTTCTCGTATCACGTCGGTCGTCTGAATTCCTGTTCTGCCCCGCTCCATCGTTCGTATCGTTTTGCTTCTAAGGCTTTCGCTAATTATTGGACCGACCGCTCCTACCCTCATTATCTCGTTCGACATTTGTATCGTGCTTTAAAAATCTACCCAGCCTTCCTCTTTGAATAAGGAATTCGATTTCTCGCTTTAAGTCCCAACAGTCCTCCGTATCATGACCTATATCTCTATGGAAACGACAATATAAAGCTGGATCCCTTTTTTTTAGGGGAGTTTTCAACTTATTAGGTTCTCGGAGGGATTTCCCTTCTGCTCTCATAGCTGCCATTATTTTCGCATATTGCCTGTTGAGCGGGGTGAAGGATTCTTGTTGTTAGTCCTTTTGGTCGGTCGGCTTCCTCCAGCTAGACTGATCCTTCTGTCGCTTGTGTGAATCATCTGTTCTGCTACTTGGCCAACGGTCATCTGCCCTACGTTTTGTGTTTTTCAACACTTCATCGAGCTAGATATACTTCTCCGCCCGATTTCTTATCTCTTGAATAGATTTGGGTTGATCAAAGGCCAATGACTTCTTGAACTTTTCATGCCTCGTGTTGCTCATAAGGGCAGCCAACATGGACGAACAAGTGAGGCCAGGGACTTCAACAACTTCATTGTTAAACCGAGTGATGAACTCCCATAAACTTTTGTTCCTTCCCTGGGTCAACTGCATCACTTCCAAGGCAGTCTTCTGTAGCCGTTTACTTGTAGCAAACTGGTTGAGGAATAACAGCTTAAAATCCTCAAAGTAAGTGATGCAACGTGGGGGTAAACTGTTGAACCATCGCCGGGCTATTTTTTGAAAGGCTGTACAAAAAGCCTTACATTGAATGGCATCGGGGATGCAATGCAGGTTCATCATCGACTGAAAGTACTGAAGATAGTCGAGGGGATCGGTCTTTCCGATATATTTTTCAAGTGTTGGTATCTTAGTACCGATCGCTGGAAGGCTATCCAGGATCTCCTGAATGAAAGGAGAGCTGTATTGTGTTGATGGTTGATCCGGACGGGACTTCATGGCCATATTGATTCGATCGTCTACAATTTTTTCGAGAGTTTCAGCAGAATGACGATCGGCTATCATACCTATCTGCCGAGCGGGGGTTCGCTGCTATTCTGTCTGAGATTGTAAGATTTGGCGAATCAATAGATCGGCCGCTTCCTCTATTTGTCTTTGGGTAAGGGAGGTTTGTTGTGGAGGAGGGTTTGTGTTTATGGGGTGTTGGATGTAAGGGTGTGAGTTGTTGCCAGCGTTATCCTCCAGGACTACGCTCTGCTCTTCTTGATCTCGGTTTTGGGGCGGTGGTCGGTCATTCGGATACGAAGATTGTGTTTGATTATTCGTGTTTAATGGGGGTAGCTCCTCTGTGCTAGGGTTTTGGGTGATAGGTGGAGGATGGATCTGGGGATCATAATGCGGTGGAAGGGCGGCGACAGTGTAGGTGTAAGTCGACTTGTATGAAGATGTAAGTCGACTTATACCAGTTCGGTACTAATAAGTCGACTTGTATACCCGTGTAAGTCGACTTATCGTGTCTGATCTTAGTGAGATTGTTAGAGTAGTGCCCAAAGGCAATCCCTTTAGCGCTTTTTGTTCATAGTCATGTACAGACTTTATGAATAAATAAAGAAAGGCATGTTTCATTTATTTGATGTTCTTTATGAATTGATATTGATCTTTAATCAAATTGATGAAGTCCATGATATATGACATAGCATGAAGGAAATTATGATGTGATCATAATCCTGAGATTCCTATTATGTGCAATTATGTCAGTATCTAAATTCTCCCTAGTCATAGGATTAATGAGACTGGACATTATTAATCCGGACAGACTAGCATATGTTATACTCCTTGATTGGATCAAGCGGTAGATCTCGAAGCGTAAATATGAGATATTTAGAGTTGACATGTGGATGCTTACTAAGCGGTAGTAAGTACATTGGATGACCGCCATGAGATCATCACATGGATGTCCTATTCTAATGTCAGTGATAATCTCATCATTGCAATGGTGCAAATATCCTTAGACTTGAGGTACTCAAGGATATCTTGGATATTGATTCTGTGCTTTGACTCCATTCCTTGTTGCCTTTCGAGAGGTTACTCATAGGGTGGTGCTTGGGTGCAACTTGAGGTATTGAAGGTAATTGAGTAGCCAATAAAGGATTCATCACTACGTGATAGCGAAGAGATACCACAACCTCTTGTCGGGATCATTACTTTAAGTCTCGGCGAGCATAAATATGTCATGAAGAGTGTCTTCATGGACATATAAAGTAATGAGTCTAAGACAGAGGCGATATCACTTAGGCTAGACTTAGTCTAGTAAGAGTTGACATTTGACCATACTCATAACCAAGTGGGGTATAGGATGTTGAAAGGACGAATTGCGAGAATTGTCTATGGAAGGGTTCGTGATCCGGTTCGTGATGAATTCATCAAACCAATTACTTTCCGGTCAATTAGGGGTCGTGATGTGTTGCTAGATGCGCTCATGACTTGCTCGATTAAGTGTTAATCTAAGTGGCCAACATAACCGGAACCTAAAGGGTCCTGCGATAAGAGTGTTTGGAGAATCGTGAAATAGTATTGATGAGTTCCAATTATGGAGAGCATTAGAATTAAATGGATCCTGATGAGATTGGGATATGTTCCGATGAGATCGCGACATCAATATTGCTAAGAAAGGTTTTCGGAGGTTTATCCCATATCGGGACCCGGTAGGCCGGTAAGACCGACCCCAGTGTGACTGGACCACTTCAGCAGTTATTTATATATATATATAATTAATTAATTAAAGAATTAATTAATTAATTATATATATATATGATGATACGTGGAAAGGAGGAGAACATTCTCCTTTCATGCCTTGTCACCAAAGTCATTAAATGACTAAATGACAAAAAGAAAGATGGATGAAGTGATGCTCGTTGGTGAGGAAAGGGTGAGTATACGATGCTCATTTTTCTTCATCTATGAGAAAGGCTTATGGAGAAAGGAAAAAGGAAAAAGGATTGATGATCGTGGGTTGATGAAAGAGTTTCAAAAACCTAAGGTTCATCATCTTTCATCCAAGGTTTCATCTCTTCTTCACCAAGCTCTTCTTCCTTCTCCATTGATTTTCCAAGCTCTCCAGAATAAGGTAGGGTCTAGCAGCCTTTACTTTGTTCTAGCTATTCCCGGGTCAAAAGGGTTTGTCCCGGTTAGGTTTTCTGATCTCTGCGTGGATACCTTTAGAGATAGTCTCTATTGGCTATTCAGGTTTGAGTCTTCATACCGATACATAGATCCTGGCCTTCGGGAAGGTCCCGGTGACAAAAAATTTTGTTTTCCGCACCTGGTACATGTGATGTACCTCCCGGGATTTTCCTACAGTGGTATCAGAGCCACTTGTGTCGTGTATAAAGCTAAAACCCTAGCTAGGTCGGACTTCCTATTTGAATTTGACGTTGATGCATGCATGCTGTCCAAATTTCGAATTAATATAGGGATATGTTTTTCAAAATTTTTCTGCCCAGAATTGTTCATAAAATGTTATAGAATATGTCTGTGAAAGATGAGAATTTATCAATTTGATTTGATATAGTTTTGCTAATTTATTCCCTAAGGTTCTAGATGCTGTTTTGTGACACATTCTGTGAACAGACATGTGTATAAATTCGAGAATAAATTCTAGAAATTTTTTTTTTCGGATTGGCCTTCACCAAAATGTCCCTAAGATGTTTGTGAATGTCTATGTGGATGGAAAAGTGTTTTCAAGGTGATTTTCTATTTATTCACGAATTTATTCTATGCTGTTGGGAATAGCTTTGTTGATGAACACAGATTTTGAATCGGTTTTGTTGCTTAGGTTGACTGAGTTTTTGATGGCTATAAATCCTGGAAAAATTCATGAGGCATGTTCTGAACATGTAGTAACCTGTGTAATTTTCTCATAATTTATTGAAATTGTTTCAATGATTATTTCGAGCAATGTGTAGTACTTGGCAGTTTTGTGAACATTGCTGGGACGTTTTGCTTGACATAATTGAATGTGTATTTTTCAGTTCCAATGCCTTGGACCATTTTTAATGTGATTGAAAATGTGTTATCTTGATGTAGTATGCTTTCCAAACTGAATTGCTTGAAGTTGGTTTTCCAAAAATTTTCGGATGCCGAATAGGTCACATTAGCGTCTCGTTAGTGTATTTCATTATCTTGCTTGTTTTGGCCGTCATAATTTTTGTGACTTGTGCCGAAGTAATTTGATAACGTATGGACTAGCTAGAGATGCTTAGGGTGATAATTTAGTGTTTCCTAAATTGTTTGGATATTTATGAGTAATGACTCATTTTCAAGCTTTTCTTGTATGGTTTGACTGTATATGGCAATCATGTAACAATGAAGTGTTCATTGGTACATCAAATTAACAGATATTACCTTAGGTATGTTGGTATTGTGAATTGGGACTACACGGATTGAGAAATTAGCCGATTAGATAGCAATTTCTCTTGGATAAGTCGACTTACACAATGTACAAGTCGACTTGTCCGTGCACTGTAGACGTATAAGTCGACTTGCACAATGGTACAAGTCGACTTGTTCGTGCATTATTACAAGTTTCGACTTATACATGCATAAGTCGACTTACACAGAGGCATAAGTCGACTTATACATACACAAGTCGACTTATAACATGCAAAGGAGGGATGATGGATGATT